>OZ018322.1:62478693-64946193 GCA_963969495.1 Ceratothoa steindachneri | reverse complement strand
TTTATAGAGCATTTACATTTTATTTGCAGGCAAGTAAAGGCCATGGATCATTTTAGAATAACATATAATCATTTGGTAGAGATTATTTCTTAATCTAAGTGCCATCTTTTCATTTGCAGATATACTTGCGATTAGTGTGCTAATAGCGAAAATCAAGGCAAGATCCAAATCAAGTTCTCATCTATCTAATTTTGTTGGCACTGGGCAAGAGCTGATGCTGTTTGAGTTACCAACAATAAGGTATATTTTGAGGTACGGCATCTACTTGAGGGGAATAAAGTGAAGATTACCTGAAAATTATAAGGTGGAGCAGCTGGTAAAAGACATGTATCAGGGCTTGATTAATCAGTGGACCAAAGCTAATGCTCTCTTCAAACCACCTATTGTAAATCAAAAGGTCACAAAAATATCAAAGCTTAAGTGGGTGTGGAAGGAGGCAATAAATGTTTCCCTTGCTAAAGGAAAGATTGAAGTAAAAGAGAGGTTCATTACAAAACTAGATAAGTTATTCAAAATATTGACATGAAAATGTCAAATTTCCAGTTGTGAGGAAGTAGGTTGTAATGGCTGTAAGACTCAAACCCACATTAACTGCTGCCTTAGTAAAGAGAAAAAAATACCTACTAGGAAACTGGCCTTTATTGAAAGACAAAAAGAGAAGTTTGGAAGTAAAGGTACCTTCCAAATTCGAGGTCCTAATATTCCAGAGCATAATAGACAATTAAAATCTTCAGGAAGGAAAGAAAAAGAAAGGATAGCAAGGAAAAAGAGAAAAAGTAAGGAGAAAAGCGCTGTTTTAGCAGGAAAAGCAGCAAGAAAAGAAATCGAACATATTTTGGCAGAACGTGAAGATCTGGAGACAGAACATTATGATGGTGACAATAGTCTGGGTAATGAAGTAACTTGTGAAGCTGTCCAAGAGCCTGACTCTTCTACCAGGAATAGAAAGAATTACGATGACATTCCAAATATTGCTCTTGCTAGTATAAGGTAAGGTGTCGGATTGAGACCAACTTCAGCTATAGCAACAGCAGCTTTAATAGATGCTGGATTCATTACTGAGAAAGATACAAATTAAGCAATTAATAAGAATAAAGTTAAGAGAGCACAGGAAAAGCTAATGGAAAAGCTAATTCAGTTATTGAGCATGAGTTTGAGGAAAACTTAAGGAAGGATGGGAAAATTTCTTATGTACTCTTTGATGGACAAATTGATGGAGGAATAGGGACGTGAAAAAATTTTCCAGCAAAAACAAAAGAGGAGCATTACACTCTATTCAGTGAGCCTTGGAGCAATTACCTATTCCATTTTGTCCCAGAAAAGGCTACGAAAGAAGAATCACATGCAGAGAAGACCGCTAAGGCTATGTTTGGATGGCTGAGGAAAATGGGTTTGGATAAGAGCTTAATGGCTATTGGAGGAGACTCCACTAAGGTAAACACAGGTGTAAATGCTGGATTAATGCGATAAAATGGAGCTCGATTTAGGTAGAAAGCTTGTTTGGTTGGTTTGTAATCTGCACACTGGGGAACTCCCTCTCCGTCATCTAATTATCAACATGGATGGCCCAACGCTATCAGACAACAGATATTCCGCACCAATAGGAAAGCTTCTTGACTCTGTTATAGACTTGAATATCAACTCAAATTTCACTTCAATATCTTTAGGTCCTCCTTTTACCAAGATACCTCAGGAAGTGGTGCAAGATCTTTCCACTGATCAACACTACGGCTATAGAACTGTATCGGCAATCAGAGATGGAGTGCTTCCACAGGGCTTTCTTTTTCCATTGGAAATATGACCAGTAGACCACAGTCGTTGGCTGACCACAGCTAGCAAACAGACTTCTTTGGCTGTGGGTGTCAAAACATGAACTCAAAGGAAAAGCCTTTAAGAATCTACGACTGATTTTTAGTTCAACATTGGTGTATATTACCCATGCTGATTGCACGTTAAGATTAAGCACTCTTGGACCGAGGGACCTAGGCACATTCTTTATCAACTTCACTTCCTTAAGTCTCATAGGAAGGAGGTGTTGGATATTGTTTTGCCAACTGTTAAGAGATCAGCTTGGTATGCATACAGTGAAGCCATCCTCCAAACCTCCTATGCTCTGAAGATCAGGCAAAGAGAACTGAATGGGTGAAAAGAATGCAGATCATCAGGGCTAGAAGGGGACCCAGATACTTAACTGGGAGACTTCTTTGTAAGGCTTAGAAGGACACCAGACATCATTTGGGATGCTACCTGGATTGGAGATCTGATTAATTGGTCAGAGGATGTCTCTGAGCCACCTCTCACTGGCTCTTTAAGTACTTCTGAATGAAAAACTTCATTGACTCTCATATGAAATTACCTGTCTGGCCTTGTCACACACAAAGCATTGAGAGGGTTGTAAAAATGGTGACTGACTGAGGCTTTTTCCAAGTATTTCTCACATGAAAAGAGGGATGGAGGAATCAAGGCACAAGAGACAAGTAGACGCTTGATGTCCAGGAATGAGGAAAAGCAAGATTTTTGTGCTCTGGTGAAGTTTAACTTTTAAATATGACCCAAAGTGTCCCTTGCAGCAAAATGTGAAGCTTTACATACACTTTTCTCACTCAATAAACATGTAAATTTGAGGGTACTTTGTGTTTGTGTGTACTTAGATTAAATAACAATAGGTTACATAAGCTCGTGAAGAAAGGGAAAAATTTACTTTTATTTAAATGGAAATTGATGTAGGTAGAAGCAATTGTATAACAAAATAAAGTTCTTTTTCAAAATCTACATCGTAAAATTTATCATTTAAGCACCCTTCATTAAAGGATTTAATGAAAATATATGGTTGCGCCAAAGTATGACCCGCCCTAGTATGGCAGGGTCTTTACATCTGCTACGCCAAAACCTGAAGGATTTGCTCACTCTCTCTCTGGCAAGTGTCAATGTACCCTGCATGTAGCTGTTAAATGTACCTGAGACAGCTTCACGCACCTGATATCCGGGGGATCGTGTTCCCTCGAACCTCAATTTTCCAAAAAGATCTTCAGCTATATACAATATAGATATATCGTCAACACATCTTCACCACTTTCTTTCCAGGGCTCTGCTTATACACTTTCTGGTGAGAGATGCCCTCGTCGATTTTCGTTTGAGTTAAATATAATATTTTGTATAATCTGAATCAGTAAGAGCCAAATCTAAATTAAACATATTCTTGCTGTAGTTTAAATATATTAGATCAAAGTAATGTGATTAATCAACTTCGGTAAGAAAGAAGGAAGAAATACGTGCTTAAATGCTTCTAGCCACTGAAATTCCACAGAAATACAGCGAGTGGTAAAGCGACAAAAACACACTGAAAGTTTGTACCAATTGCTATTTTTTACTATATGGACATAAAATACTCTGCTCTTCAATCTTATTTCCCATTATTAATCTTCTTTTATTCTGACCAACTGGAACTATTTTACCATCGCGTAGGCAGTCTTTTTACACTAGACTTTTATCCAAATTGGCATTGGAACCACACGACGAAATATGTAATTGAGTCATTTTTATCGGAATTCTGTCACTGTATGATATGAGATCGGCGTTTTATATTCCTTAAATTCGGCCGATGTTTCGACTTAGTTTCACGTACAACGATTGTTTATAGGGCAAATATGGGTTTATTGTAGTTTTACGGAGGTAGTTACATTACTGTTTTTTTCGATGGCTTAAATTTACGATCACTCTTGGAGAGATGGTGAAAGAAGCAGCCCTAAGACTACTATAAGAGAACTTGCCATCTTTGGGTAATTTATAAGGTTTGTAACAAATATTTGTTTATAATTGATGGCAGGGATGAATTCAGCTTTTGAGAAATCTGTAATGAAAAATAAATTGCACTCAATTAGACGAATATTTATACACTACTTTTTATACAATACTTTTCCTACAATTCTCTAGAATATTTAGGCTATAAAAGCGATTTTTTTCTAGAAAGCTATCTAAATTGTACATCAAATAGGCGCCAAATTTTAGTTCATTTAGGCCACCACATTTTTCAACACTTTACGGCTTTTCATATTATTTAGAAAGTATAATTGATTATATCGTCTCGATTTGTTTGGGTCATTCAGAGTAAGATTTAAGCTATGTATTTTATTGATAAAGGAAAGATGATGTAACACACTGAAAGGCTTTAAATTCCCTTCTTTGTAGCTAAGACATAAAGCGAACCAAACCAACATTTAAAAATTCCCCAAAATTTCGACAATGTTTAACGGATACTTATGTAGACTGGAGACCACAAAAGGAACGAGATGCTATATAGGTAAGATTCGCGAATAAAATTTGAAACAGATAATAAAAATAATTTTCCTCATTTAAGTCATTTAATTTTAAATATGATTGGCTCAAATGCTTCTGAGCATTAGATGCATGAATAGAAATAAAACTGTTTTAGTGTAGGCAAATACTCGTACCTATGAAAGATAATGTAAATTTCTACTCATCAGTAACTACCAACCATGTCCCATTATCCGGTGTTATTTTAGAAGCGCATTTCCTCCAAATATTATGATACTAAGCTCTTATCTTTAACAGTTTATTGACGAATACATTAACTTTATATAGATGCCAAATTTTTTTTTTATGAAGGCAATGAAGAAAGCGACAAAGGACTATTTTGTGTCTGTCTGGAAAAAAATTCCACTTTTGTGCTTTGCGGAGGCCAATTAGCCAGATTATTTTTAAACTCGGCCAACATACTTGTAGGATAAATTAAAATGTAAATTTTCATTAGTGATTAATAGTTACATAGAGAATGAACAATCATTTATGCAAAGAAAAGCTTTGAATTATCAAGAACGATGTGCTTTCATTACTATTTAAATTTCGACTAATACATCCTGTGAGTGGGGAATGCATCACGCTACACCTAATTCAGCTAAATCAGGCAAAATTTGGCAAAGCAAGACGGGTAAATAAGGAGGTACTAACATTTTTTAACGAGAGTTCCAATCGCCCTTACAAAGAGGAAGAAGCAAGATGCTGTTTAAATCAGGACTAATGAGAAACAATCCGTATCTGCAATCAAACGCTACTTGGCGCTAAAAGGGTCAGCTTTGGTGCACCTGAGCGAGGGATTCATCCTCTTTAATAAAAATTCATGACTTATTGATACTAAAATAGAATAGAAACTACGAGCAGACAAAACAGAGGCAAACGGTTAAACTATTCGCAACCGAAGCATTGTCACTATTACAGATGGTCTTGATTTAGTTAGTTCGTATCTTTAACTTGAGGCTGCCTCCATTGCTTTATGGCCATTTACAGAGACGTCCACGAATTGCTGATATTTTTTTGTTTCTTCTCCATAGTCCTCATCTCTATCCCTCAATTAAAGTCTGTTGGTTATCCTAAATATTCGTTCAGGATGCCACCTGCCACGGCAACTTATCCATTGCTAAATCTCTACTGTAACTGACTCCTTCATTAACACTCTGAGGCAATGCCAATCTCTCTCTCTCTTGATGACGAAACCAAAACAAAGTTTCACTATGGCAATAATTTTCTGAATCTATCTTCTGTCATCCTAAATGTACGCGACACTTTAAGTGACTTCATCACAGTCAGTATAAGGTAGATCTCTCGAGGAGTGATGCTTTGGATAAATTATACCCACCTAGCAGTTATTTGTGCATAAAGAAGTTTATTTATAATCGAAACCATTAGTAAATTTCTTGGTTCTTTCTACTCGAAGTTTTATATGAGACGGTTACTCTGTACATCTTCTATGGCACTATACACTTTTCTTATATAGTAATGGAGGTTTCTATAATGCTCTTAATATATGATAAAATTACCACAAGAACGACCTTCTCCGATGTTCAATATACTAATATGATATCATTATCCTGACTCATCTGCTCTAACGAGATGTGTCGTTCTCTTTAAACGGCAGGATTAATAGCGCGACTCTTTCTCTGACTCCGGGACACAATGTGAGGTAACGATCCCTAAGGTCCACCTTGAGACCCCCCACTCCTCACCCATTTGAGCAGACAGAACGTGGGCCTAAGCTATATCTCTAAACATAAGGGGAGAGAACTATTCTCGCGTGGGAAATCTTCAAAGCGGCTGGTAACACCTATGTTTGATCAGTCGGCCTATCTTTCACTGAGACGCATTTTTCTGACCCTCCCCTGCCTGAAGGCAAGGGTCGATCCAAGAAGAAGGTTCCTCAGTCGTCTTATCTCGTCGTCTGAGCTAAAAGAGACTGGCGCCAATAGTTACTTCCAAGAGACAGCGATGCCTGGAGGCTTTCTAGCGAGAAAGCCAGCAGGGTATTTAACCTAACGTCAACCGTTACTCGTCAGAGAGTTCCTCCCACCCTTTCGCAAAGATACAGCCCCTCGTCTTGAGTCTAACTCGGAGTTAAGTCTCGTCGGCTAGACAAATTGTCGTGAGTTTGGCCACTCTTCTCATCCCGTCAAGGAAACCTCGCCCCCTCGTCTGAGATTACTCATCCCAATTCGAGTGTGTCTCACCCAGCCTGGAAATTAACTTGCCCGTGCCCCAGGTAATTCCGACGCCTCCACCAAGAGTACAACACCCCTCGAGCCTCAAGACTAGCTAGCCTCGTAATAATCGCTCCTCTCACCAAGAGTCATGCCGTCAAGATAAAACCCTTTTACCCCTTTTCCGAGATAATCCTCCCTTCCTCGCCACCTGATATCGTCCTCCCGACCTTTTAATTGGAGTCCCCAGTGTTTACCAACATTTTTCCATTCTGACCAAGTCCCAAATTATGATCCCCGTTAAACTGATTAGTATATGATTTATTATTTCATTGGGAGCGACATTATTCTCACATTCCTTTGCCTTTGTAGACGTTCCCATAATTAGCATTATTAGTGTAATTAAAGTTTATTTTTGTTTTTAATCTTTCAATAACCTTGTAAGAAACCTGGTTTTTAAATCTTTCCTTTGGCTAGCCATTAATCTCCTCACGCACTCACCTCTTATTAGCTCTGTAAAGCTGGTCTCTCTATCTGGCCGCCTGCAAAGGTATCCGCTTACTAATACCACGACACATAAGTACCCCGGTTTTTCGGCTTGCCTTCAGCTGTTTCCTTCGAAGGGTGATCCAACAGGGTGAAGTTATTTTTTATAAACCTATTGGTGCCATCAATGCTCTCGGCGAGAAGCTGCTGTCATTCCTGACAACAGCTCCATCGTAGTCTCATCTTTGTGTTGATCCATTTCTCTCTTCAAATTATGCAATTCCAATTTTGTTATAAATTAATCATTAAACAGCCAAGAAGTTAAGCTCTTTACTTTGAACTCCCACCCTCGTATTGGTTGCTGCTTGTTCGCCTTGTGAATTAGAGAAAATCTTTGGTTAACCTGTCGAAACAAGTGAGTTGAGGTGGAAATATTTTGGGGGGAGCGAAAGTAGCAGACTTGGCATGCACGAATCGTCAACATTTATATGTTTTAGTGGACTGTGATAATCAAAGCCTGGAGGAAAAACTTTGGGAGTTGGAGGCGTAAGGGCATCCAAATATCCAGACCTCACCTGATCTTCTTATAAGGATGCGTAATAGATGAGATAAAGAAAATGATGAAAGGAAGTAGAATTAAGAAAGGGTGGGGAAAATGTAGGCATATTAAAACCAACCCCCCAATCGAGAATCAAGAGGGATGGATATACTAGCTACCTCCTTCTTCCGGCCCCGACCAGATTTGAATAAACCAATGCTGATTGGCGAGTAGCCTACGGTTTTTGTCGCTAGCTAAGAAATAAGTGATAAAAAGCTTGTATAAATGTGTCAAAGAGGGCGTAAAATCAAAATAACTTGAAGAAATAAAGCTAGGTTACTTTCAATCGAGGACGACACTGCCATTGATATTAGGGGCTGGGGATTCATTAACAAGGTGTAACTCCCTGCAATGCACACTACATTGCTCTCTTTCTATATCTCTCTCTCTCTTTCTCTCTCTCTCTCTCTTTCTCTCTCTCTCTCTCTCTCTCTCTCTCTCTCTCTCTCTAGGACACTAGAGGTGTCCTAGGCGTTATCCACGATGAATGGGATGAGGGTAGTGCCCCGTTAACCCCTTGTCAGGTGCGTAATTATTGACCATTCTCAATGACCGTTGACGGGTGCATCTGGTAGCATCGGTCCGAGGTGACGGCCTTTGTTTCCAGGCTGGCTGCTAGGCGAATAAAAAGCCTTGGGTTGATCTCTTGGTTTGGCGGGATATCTATTGAATGCTGCTCCGAGATCTTAGCCGTTATAAAGGGAACTAGTAAAAGTTTAGTAAGGGGCGTGCTCCGTTGTTCACCTGGTGAGAAATCGATGGCCCCTTCGGATACCATCAGTGCTGATTGGTTGGTAGCCACGGCACGTCGAGGTTTGACGACTCGGTCAGACGAACAGCAGCACATATAGTATGCCTTCTGAAAGATCCGAAACGTCTCCGATGGATAGGCAGGAGCGACTCACGCGTGGAGAACTCACCAACCCACTTATTTACTATTGATTGGTCGCAAAGTTTTGAGAGAGAGAAAGTGTTCAAAATGACAGGGAAAAAAGGTCCAGCTGCACTCAAATATACATGTGCGATATTCCAGAAGGATAAGTGGTGCGTGGACTTCCCGGAGGGATGTTTTTCAAAATGCTCCCCAGGAAGTATATGCAGCGACTGCATACCTAAATGAGCGGTCCGAGAGGCAGTGGCATACTGCAATGAACTCACTGATCTCTTCAGTACCTTTAAAGAAATATTTATGGCACTGGAAAGTAAAATACCTACCCTAGAAACGCAGCAAGCGCTTCAGATTCGGCGTCTCGAGGAGAGAATCCTAGAGCTAACCTCTAAACTAGAGGCCCAGTCAGCTAAAGCTCGAGACGAAACTCCCACTGACTTGGGTGGTTCCGCCGATGAGATTCCAACTCAAGGAGCTGAAACTGCATGGGCAGTCTCACTTCAGCCATGAAGATGAAACAAATAAGAAAAAGAAAAAGAAAAAAAAGAAAAACGACCTTAATGCAGCTCACCCCTGTGTAGAGGATTCGAGCGTTACTGGTGAGCAAGGGAAAGAGGAAAGAGAAGAAGATAGAAGAGAAACACAAGAAAAGCCAAATGAAGATCTAAAAAGGGGAAGAAGAAGAAGAAAAAGAAGAAAAACAACGGAAATACAAAGACGAAAGAGAAAAGAGATAAGTCTATTGTGAAAGAAAAAAGTTCAGTCAAATGTGCGAGGGTCAACCTTATTGGGGACTCTCAAGCACGGACTCTGCAACCAATACTATCAGCACTCCTTTGCACGAGTGTGAAGGTAAGTTGCCTACCAGGAATGGAGAACCAGCAGATCAGAGTAGAGGTGGAGAAATCTCAGATTTCTGAGAACTCAGTCGTTGTCATAATGGTAAGTGGCAACGACCTCTACCTCAGAGGAGGAAGGATAGGCCCCACAAAAAGGATTTTCAACACCGTCATGGGTGCTGTGGACGACTGTGGGCTACAAACACGCAGACGTGTAGTGGTCGGAATGCTTCCGATAAGAGGTCCAACCCGGACCGCTCACTCGAGGAACGTGTCTTTTAATCGACGCCTCGTAGATTTATGTAAGGAGAAAGGGTTTTTTGTGGACCCTGACCGCACCCTCTATGGTAGAAATGATCTCTACAAAAGGGATGGAGTACATCTTTACTTTAAAGGCAAGGCCGTACTCTGCAACATGATACAAGAGTTCGTGGAACGGACTATAAGTAGTGTCTGGCCTAGAGTGAAGGCGTACGTACGCTAGTACGCCCGTGTCACTCCTAAAACGACCTTCGCGGAGGTCGCAAAGAGGAATGGCACCGCTCTAGCAAGCAAGCCGGGAAATGGAAGAGAGTAGGGAGTCCTACAGTCGGGGACTCCCTGAAAGTTCTCCTGTTCAATGCGAGGATTGCAACTCGACAGATTGAAACATCGTGTTCGACCAGGAACTACTAGGTGTTGACCTAGAGATAGGTCCTGTCAAATATAGGGCTCTGGTCCTTTATATACCTCCTGCCCAACTTGTTGAAAAGGACAGAGATCTGTACCAACTACTAGGAGAACTTGTCGAAGAGAGGTTGACTGGGAAACCAGAGAACCCTGTGGCGAGAACGCACTACTACTGAAATTCGCCAACAACGAGTTCCTCACTCAATGGGTGAGAGAGCCAACGAGAGGAGACAATATCCTTAACTTGGTTTTTACTTCTGAGGATGACATCGGTGAGGACCTCTCTGTGGGCGAAGAGCTCGGTGGCAGTGACCACCGACTAATTAGATTAGTAGGGAAAGTCCCCAAGGCAGAGCCTGCAACTAGTAAATCGAGGAAACTTGATTTGAGAAGAGCAGACTTTACAGGTATACGTGCTAGCCTGACTGGCGTAAGGCTAGAAGTGTGCGAAGCTGTTTAAAACTCGTGGAATAGTTTTAAAACCACATTCATGAGTCTTCAATCGAGTTTAAGCCCTATGAAATACTCCGTCGGTCTTCTGTTTAACCAAGGTAGTTTAATCGAGAAATCGGACAACTGCTTCGAGAGAAGAGAAATGTGTACCGGTAATCAAAGATCTTGGGTGACTTTGACGAATACCGAAGGCTATCCAAGAAAGAAAAGTCCAGCATAAGGGCCGCTAAGCGGTCTGAGGAACTCCGAGTGGCGAAAGTCTTCAATGAGAATCCCAAGGAGTTTTTTTGATATGTAAACAGCCGTAAACCAATCCGTCAAACGATTGGCCCTTTGAGGAATGAGGAGGGGACATTAAAGCACTTAGATGCAGAAAATGTTAACCTAATCAACGAGTTCTGCTTTTCAGTGTCTACTCAAGAGTGTGGTCCCATCCCCCAGCCAGTGGATTTCTACTGGGGGAAAAAGCGGGAGGATGTGGAATTCACCGAAGGATAAATAAAAAAGAAGATATCTGACCTAATGACGAATAAGTCACTTGACAAGGATGAGTTTTTACCTAAAGTGTTAAAAGAAGTGCGCGATCAAGTGTCACGACACCTGAGCGTATTCTTCAACATGTGAATCCGGACCGAATGCGTTCCTAGAGACTAGCGTGAAGCGAAGGTGACTCCTATCTTCAAGAAAGGAGATCGTAGCCAATCGTCGAACTACTGACCTATCAGTCTGACTTCGATAGTCGGTAAACTCATGAAAAGCATCATGGTGAACAAAATGACGTAAAATTTAGAGTCAAACCTGTTACTGAGGAGTTCCCAGCACGGCTTCCGAAGGCAACGGTCATGCCTGACGAACCTTGTGAAATTCTTCCAATTTGTGTTCAGTGAGCACGATCGGGACAAGGCGGTGCATGTGGTCTACTTAGACTTTCAGAAAGCCTTTGATAAGGCACCACACCGCCGCCTTCTCCAAAAAGTGTGAGCGCTGGGCATAGACGGAAAAGTAGCCGGCTGGATAGAGAACTGGCTAAGTGGCAGACGGCAACGGGTGGTGGTGAATGGACAGGCTTTTGAGTGGGTGCTCGTTACTAGCGGAGTGCCTCAAGGTTCTGTCCTGGGACCACTACTATTCATCATCTACGTCAACGACATGGATGGTGACATGGTTGCCAAGATTTCCAAATTTACCGACGATACCAAGCTTGGTATGAACGTTGCAAAGGATGGAAATACTGCCCGCCTGCAGGAAGATCTTGGGAAGATTGGAGAATGGTCGGACACGTGGCAAATGCCTTTTAACGTGAGCAAATGCAAAGTGATGCATATCGGCCACAGAAACCCCCAATCGCAGTATATCCTTAAGGGCACTGCTATTGAATCCACCAACACTGAGAAGGCCTTGGGTGTAACAATCACTAGTGACCTCAAGTTCTCGAAACAGTGCATTGATGCGGAGAAAAAGGCCCAAAGAATGCTAGGCTACATAAAGCACCAGTTCGGATATCGGAATAACGAGATTGTACTGTGTTTGTACAACTCACTCGTCTTACCTCACCTGGAGTATGCCGTACAATTTTGGAGTCCTTCACTTCAAAAGGACATCGCGAGATTGGAACGCGTGCAAGCCAGGGTAACCAAACTGATTCCCTCTATCAGACATAAAAGTTATGAAGATAGATTAAGGGAATTAGATCTGTTCTCGTTGGAAACCCGTAGACTGCGTGTTCAGCTCATTGAAGTTTTCAAAATACTTCGCGGGTTCGACAATGTTGACTACAGGGATATTTTTATACTTGTTGAGAGCAGAACAAGAAACCACGGCTTTAAACTTGAACTAAAGCGTTACAACCGCGATCTGTGTCGAAAGTTTTTCACTTCATTGAATGGACTGTAAGGTCTTCTAGGGTACTTTATTTCCTTGTTACTCCTTGTTAATCTCTTTTACTCTCTCTTGAAACCAGCTGGCTGTGTGTCTAAATTCAGGAAGGATAATAATCAAAGAAAGAAATTCTCAGCATACCAAAGAGCCTAAAGTCCAGATCTAACACGTAACTTCAGATTTTAGCAAAACAAATCACTTCTCGGGCAACTCATATAATACAAACCCATCAAACATCCACTTCTTCTAAACATAGATTAATTAAAAAAGTTTAAAGTCATAAAATATTCCAGAGAGATCATTAAACCTCAAAGCAAATTAATGAGAAAGAGTAACATTATTATATGAGTCATCGTGTGTATTATTTAGTTCCAAAGTTGTAGTTTTGTTTTGAAATTTATAAAAGCCTCTTAATATAGTCGTATGTATTCCCGCCTGTGATTTTAGCAAATATATCATGCATTGTGCTAAGAGTACATTTTTGTAAAATAGTGCATATTTTATGCACAATCATACTTGGAAGATGGGCGATCATACCTTAGACAATGAGTATTTTTTATGCCCATACCAAATCGATTCTCGTCAAGTACACAGCCTTTTTATATGAGGAGACCCACCGAACTTTCGATTCGTAGTGATATCGGCGCTGTTAAATATTCTTTATAAGTTATAAAAAGGACGTTAATAGGAGAGATATTTTGGTATCAGGAATTCTACCTTGTCCTTAGTGGGCGGGACTCCAGAAATCATAATATTGTGCAGGGATATAACACTTTTTCCGTTATATTATTTTCGATTTTTGCAAATATGGTGTTGTTTTCGATACCAATTAAGGCTTTTACGATCAATAACATTAAGCGTCCCTCTATTTTTGCCCTATTCCTCCTTTTATAAAGTTGTTCTTAAAATTTGCGCTTCGAGCAATAGCAAATTGTAGCTTGTAGAACAACGATTAATTTAACATAGCACGAATATTCCATATAATGTTAATAATTAAAACATCAAAAAATATGTGTGAGAAGCCCCTAAAATTTAGGCCTTTATGAATATTAATTTTA
This sequence comes from Ceratothoa steindachneri, assembly GCA_963969495.1. Taxonomy (NCBI): domain Eukaryota; kingdom Metazoa; phylum Arthropoda; class Malacostraca; order Isopoda; family Cymothoidae; genus Ceratothoa; species Ceratothoa steindachneri. Next base: position 64,932,835 of record OZ018322.1, on the reverse strand, counting down.
AATCCTTTTAGTTTTGAGATGAGAAACAGAAATTCTATGCCAATTAAAAACCGATAATTTGAACATGGATTATTTTACACGCCATCAATGACGGAGGACGATGAAATACTTCTATCCCCAATTAAAATTATTGAATTGTTTTAACGTTGAAAACAAGATACTATTCAAATTCGAATTTAAAATAAATCTTTCATACGTTGTTATGAGTATGTATACCTCGCGGAAGAATTATTACTGGTGTCATCATGAATGCTGGTTGTTAATATTTGCTAGTTGTATGAATTGAAAATATATTTGATTTAGAGGAACCAATTGCATTTGGATTGGAACCATATTTATCTTTTCAGGAAATATTATGACTTTATGAGAGAATGTTAAGTTGTTAAGTGAGCAACTTGATTGTTGTACAAGGGGGTGATAGATTGTAATATCCCTGTGTAACCATCACAAATTAAAGCCAAAGCGTGAGCAAAATCTGTGAATTATACTTAAGCTACTTTACTCTTCTATTATAACGCTAATATATTGCTCATTTATGCTGCTCGGTGTTGTATAAATCTGCTTTACTCAGTTACACTAGCGAACGATGAACGTCTTTTAGCCACTTCTTGCTCATCATAGGTGGGTAGGTATGTTGTATTCTTCTTTCCTCGCATCGTGGGCGAAATCACTCAACCGGATAATGAAATGAACATAAAGATAAGAATAACAATTGCTGCTGAGCTTGTAGGCCACAGTGTACATTCCTCGTTGGAAAAAAGAATTGTTTTAACAACTAGTACTCTATTGACATTAATCCGGAATCGAAAATACAGTGGGAAAGTTGTAATGTAAAACCAAGAGGGAATATGATCAAGAAGTTGTGTTTGACTCTAAGTTACCGTCCAAAACGATAAGGTACCTGTATTTCTATCACAAATTCTTCCATAGCTGTCGCCAGAGAGAATTGTCATTGTCTTTCATAGCAATTGAGTCGAGTTCAATCTCATTTATGTCAAGTCATTATCTTGATAGGTGTGGTCAAGTTAACATGCTTAAGATATCTGTCGTAACTTTCTCTGTTCACAAGCTGATCGTAAATCTACAGTGGGAAAGTTGTAATGTAAAACCAAGAGGGAATATGATCAAGAAGTTGTGTTTGCCTCTAAGTTACCGTCCAAAACGATAAGGTGCCTGTATTTCTATCACAAATTCTTCCCTTGCTGTCGCCAGAGAGAATTGTCATTGTCTTACATAGCAATTGAGTCGAGTTCAATCTCATTTATGTCAAGTCATTATCTTGATAGGTGTGGTCAAGTTAACATGCTTAAGATATCTGTCGTAACTTTCTCTGTTCACAAGCTGATCGTAAATCTACGCTCGTAAGATAGATTTTTAAGTGGAGTCATAACTGACTGTCAAGCGCTCAAAAATCTTTACTCCATAATATTCTGTTAACGAGGATTATTTAAGGCTTGTTAATTAAGCGATAGCCAAGAAGGACATCATAAAGGAAAAAAATAGCTATTGCCCAAATTGTAAAGAAGGATACAGCAGTTTATCGTGAGAGTAATGAGAATTTGGCCTTCAGTATCTCCATCCAAATTGTCACGTCGGCTGGAAATAGGGAATCCTCAGGCTTGCACACGGATCCGTCAGAAAAACAAGAAGCTCTTCTGGCATTCGGCACTCAGTAGGTTACACGACGGAAGACAAGTGGAGCCAAATCCCTTTCAGTGACGAATCTCTGCTCAAGATTGATGGCCAAGTCCAGGAAAAAAAGGGTGAACTTTGGCGGAGGAAGTGACATGGTCTAGGCGTTAATTAGGTATAAGGATCTCTGTCACGTTTACGATAACGGGTATCTTTAATTCACAAAAGAAGATATGGCTTCCATATGCTTTAGCTATCTGCTAGCCTCCGAAGCTCAACCTACTATTTTCATGCAGGATAACAAACCCTGTTACACCACTAACTCGGTGAATTCATTCCTGGATGACGAGCGAGTTACTATAATGAACTGGCCGTTACAGATTTCAGACCTAAATTCCTTTGTAATTCTTTAGAAGATATTCTAATAGAGGTATAAAGTAAAGTATCCTAAATGAGCTCCAGCAACTCTGAGAAATTATTCGAGAAGAAGAGAGGAAGATTACTGCGCAAGAATGTCGACTGTTGGTTAGTTTCTGTGGAAGAACAGAGAGCTTTCAAATTAAATAATAATTACATATAAGTTGTGTAAATGTTTCCACTGATATATTTAACGTTATATTCCAGACTAAATTTGTATCTCCTGTCGTGCGGCTCACTTGAGACACTTCACTTTTTATTGTAATTCCTCATATGTTGATAAATTGGGTTTTTTTTTATTCAAATTTGAGTAAACTTAACCCATATGTAGTATATACCAGAAAGGATCTTGCTCAACAATTTTGGCAAGTTTACTTTCCCAAATTATGGAAGTTCTTGTAATAGAAATACAAACGTCTGATCTATTAAGCCGGTACTGTATAAATGGTGCAGAACTACTTACACTGGTGGTGATGAGTATCAGTGTATTTACTCAAAAGACGGTCTTATACTGCCACCACTGAAAGTGTTCTCCTCCCTCGCTCGAATCGAACCATTTTCTAAATTTCAGAATTTCAACGGGGAAAACTACTAGGCTTGAAAGAGCGACTCCTATTCATCAAGGATTCCATCTCTATTGTATATAAGTTATTCTAATTCTGTTATTTTATAGGAAAGAAATTTTGTGGTATCGCATTGTTAAATCATGTATTTCTTGTTTTTAACCGTTATTTCGAATCGCTGCTTTATTAGTTAGATCAAATATTAAGTAATATTTTTTATTTTTAAAACCGTTTAAAATTTTAAGTAATTGAATAAGTTGACTGCGCAGATTCCGGCTTTTTGGTGAAAGCTAATTGAAGCGCCATAGCCTTTCTTCGTACGATCAATTTCTAATTTCAGGATTAAACTTCGTTACTCTACGTAGATGAATTGCAATATTTCTAGGTTCTTTTAAATGAATAAAGAACAAAATTATACCGAATAATCATAATAAATTTTACAAGTACTTTATAATGAGCAAGAAAATATTTTTTCAATATAAATGAAAAATCTCTTTGAACTACGCTTCAGTGCATTGCTTAATTATTTTTATATCTTTTGTGATTCTAAGAGTTAAATCCTTTTCACTTAAACTTTGCTTTAAATATAACCATTCATATTGTAATCTCTTTGAAGATTACCATGACCTAGAGATATTAAGTTAAATTTTAAACGTTAAAGTGCATCTACCAACTTTCAAATCTTTTAAATTATCTATCTAATTCATTTTTCAAGTTTAGAGTCTGTACAAAGTTTACTGTTATTAAAAAAAATAAATTATGTAACATAACCTTGTTACAAGATATTTTATATATTTTTAAAAATGCAAAGATACACGAAACCTTTCCTGGGGAACGCTCATGCTAATGATGCCAATGAGGCAATATTTTCCTTGCCTTAGGGTTTGCAGCAATTATGCCCATGTTTTTCAACTACTCTTCAATCTAATTTAGTTTGTTGGCCAATATTCGGTGCGATTTTATATTTAATTCCAGTTATTTAAGGTAACCGCATCATAAGCTTTTTAAGACGGATATAGAGTAACAACCATATGGATTCAGACAATTAGGTTTCCAATACAAAACTTACAGTGTCTTCAAACCAAACAATGGTAACTAAAAGATGATAATTTAGTATATAAATAAGCATGGCTATAAGTTGTACATTGTACATGTTAGAATAGAGGAAGCTGTAAGTTACGTAGAAATTTCGTGTTAGGCTACGTCAAGAGGATCATCTCTCCATCAGAGCCATAACTCAAAGGGTTAAAAAACTTAAATAGCGATGACCAAACCATCGTCCGTAGCTCAAACAAACGATACAAGACAGCTACCAGGACTTTCCTAGAAATAACTGAAACAATGGGTGTCCCAAGAAAAACAATATCACACCACGTGACGGTAAGTTCGTTATAATTTTGAACACCAGACTTCAAGCAAGCTATTGATCAGCCCTAATAAAAGAAAGCTATATTGATTATCCTTAGCCACTTAACACGTTCTATTGACAGCGATGAATCGAAGCACAATTTGTTTGGTTCAAAATGCAGGAGGTTCTTCCATCGAAAACCTAAGGAAATATTTTTCATAAAATAAGGAAAGAGCAGCGTCAAATGGGGTGTAAAAAGCATTATGCTATAGGGCATAATTTAGACAGAAGGTACTGGCCCACTTATCCGCTTGCAGTGCATTTTTTTATAGAGCCTATCTGGCAATTGCCCACTTGGGCATAAGTCGCCGCAAACCCGACAACCAACAACTAGGCTACTTTAAAATAAAAATATGAAAACATAACAATGATAAAAATGTGAAAAACTTAACAATTAGGAAGCAATCTCCGGCATCGGGTTGAGGTCCCCCTCACCCCGGTGTAGGAGCGTGCAACCTACAGAGAAAACAATAACAAACCCCCCAAAATAGAACCTTCTTAAATGAGGGGAGAAGCCCGGCCTTCCTCAAAAATTCAACAAGTCCACAAGACAATGTGCACGAACTCGTCCCGAGTAAAAGGGACAGGCGGTAGCGAACCCGCCAATCCCGGTACCGGGAAAGGTATGGTGCGCGAAGATCACCCAGACTGGGACATTCGACAAGAATGTGCCAAACAGTCTAGGGGACAACGCAGTGTCGCAATAGGGCGCTGGCAAGCGCTCCATCAGATAGCGATGCGTCACACGAGTGTGCCCGATTCGGAGACGACAGAAAGCGACCTGAAGCCGTCGGGGAATTGTGGGATAGGTCCATGGGAACAGTCGCGGCGCAAGGGCACGAGACTTTAAGTTCCCTTCGACCGTCTCCGATCTTCTTTGCCAAGCAGTCCGAAGAGCTTCCTGTATTCCTGCCATGTAGTCGGTGTGAGGAAGAGCAAAACGCTGGTACGGTCGCAGAGTCCTCGCGGACTCTTTGGCGCCCTCATCGGAGCGTTTATTCTCCGCAATTCCTACATGTCCAGAACCCAGCAGAAGATAATCTCGACATCTGCCCGGCTCGCCAAAACCGTGGCGTCACGGATATCGCGAACCAGAGGATGCGGAGATTCCAATGCCGCGAGAGCACTTAGGGCGCTTTGTGAGTCGCTATAGATCACAATCCGGTCTCCGAACCGGGCACGTCGCGTAATCTCCCGTACCGAGTGGTGTATTGAAACAATCTCGGCCGTGAAGACAGACGCAGCGTCTTAAAGAGCCCCGCTGACTACAAACAGAGGTGATACGATGTAGAAGCTCACCCCCTCTTGGGACTTGGAGCCATCAGTATACACTAGGACGGTTCCAGCGTGACACGAGGTGTGCTCCAAAAAGGTCGAACGCAATACTCCCGGCGCCGTACAAGCTTGGGAGCAGAGGCGTGGCGACAAATAGCCAAATGTGGTACCCTCAAGGATGGCGTCTTGGGCAGAACCAGGGGTGCCACTGGCCTGAGAGATATATCTAGCTCTCGAAGGAGTTTCCTGGCCCTAAACCCAAAGGGCTCAGGGTATGACTGGCGTGTCTCGGCGGCATAGGCACCGTCTAGATCAGGTGCGGATGCAGTAAAAGCTGTTGGCGACTAAGGCATGCGCCGAGCTCACGCGTACAGGCGAGTGATGCACTGCACGCGGCGCAGATATCGAGTGGCATCTCCCCAGCATCGACCAACAGGCTCTAAATGGGGAAAGTGCGAAAGGCACCGGTCGTAAGGCAAAGGCTGGTGTGGTGGATCGAATCCACCATCCGCAATAAACGCTCGGCTGCGGAAGCATAAAACTCGCATCCGTAGTCGAGCCTCGAACGAACAAAGGATCGATAAAAAAGTATGGCAGTAGCCCTATCAGAGTCCCAAGCGCTGAACGTCACGGAATGGCAAATATCCATGGCGCGGGTACAAGAGACGTTAAGGCTGCGATATGAGACTCCCATGTGAGGTCTCGGTCGAATGCAAGACCAAGGAAACGGTGCGATTCAACCACATCCAGGCGCACCCAATTAAGAAACAAATCTGGGTCGGGGTGGAGCCGTAGATGGCGGCCAAAGTGCACCACCTTAGTCTTGACCAAAGAAAAATGAAACCTGTGCACTTCGGCATAGTGAGAGACGCGGTTCAATGCATGTTGGAGACGAAGCTCCAGAGTTGTCATCTGGACCGCGCCAAAAGAGATCGAAAGGTCGTCCACGTAGAGCGTAGCGAGAACATCTTCCGGCAGCACCAAGATGATGCCGTTGATGCTCAGGGCAAAGAGTTCGACACTGAGGACACTTAGTGCGGGACACCCTTTTCCGGCTCCTTTGGGCCGGAGAGGGCTCCCCCCACCCGTACGCGGAATCGACGATCTCGCAAAAATTTAGATATAAACATTGGGAGGCGTCCTCTCGCCCCCATCGTGTAGAGAGTCTCTATTACAGCCTATCGCCCTGCGGTATCATAGGCCTTCTCCAAATCGAAAAACCCCGTGGCGTAGTGCTCTCTATCAATTTCTCCATCAACTTGCACACGCAAGAGGTTGAGAGAGATTGGGCGGAAACCGGTCAGAGTAGAGTGATCTCTCCCCGGTTTGCGAAAGGCGAGCACAGTAGCGATTCGCCAGGAAACTGGGAGAAGACCCTCCACCCAGATCCTGTTAAACAAATCTAACAGAAAGGCCATGCCTCGCTCATCCAGGTGTCGAAGCATGGCGTACGGGACATCGTCCGGACCATGGGTGGTGTCCGCGCACGAAGCGAGAGCAGAGCGCAACTCACTCACAGTAAACCTGTCGTTGAAGGGTTCTCCGCCTCTGGAGGTAAAGTCCAGCCGGCGCCATCCGTGACATGACGACGTGCATTGAATCCTGGCGGAGCAGCATCCCGGCTAGAGAATGCGGAAAAAGTGGTCGCGAAGGATTCCGCCACGGACGCGGGGTCCGAGATTGCGGTCCCATTCTCTTGGAGAACGGGAGGGGGGTCCTGCGAGAACTTGCCCCGAATCCTTTTGACTCGCTTCCACACCTCAGCTAAAGGAGTCTTCCCGTTAAGTGAAGACACGTATGCCCGCCAAGAAGAGCGGCGGGCGTGCTTCGAAATATACCGGAACCTAGCCCTAGCCCGACAAAATTCAGCGACAAAGAAATCGTCCGGGAGGCGCTTATAGCGCATGTAGGCATAACGCTTCTGTTTGAGGGCCGTGTCACACTCGGCGGACCACCATGGGAGTGGTCGGCGTGCAAAACGGCCAAAGGTTTTGGGAATAGTAGTCAGGCTCGCGCCGATGAGGTTCCCGGAGAAGAACTCAACGGCTTCATCTACCGACCTAAACTCCTCGACTGAGAATGAGAATTCAGTCATTTTCTGAAATGCAGGCCACCGCGCCCAGGCCAAGCACCACCGAGGTGGCCTCTCAGGCGGCAGTTGCCCTTAAAATGATATTTGAATGGGAAAGCGATCACTACCATGGAGGTCTTTGACCACCCACCAATCAAAATCAGGCTGTGCATCTGAAGAGCACAAAGATAGGTCAAGGCAAGAAAATGAAGCGGTTCTCGGACAGTGATGCGCAAAATCATCCACGTTTAGGACACACATCTCAAGCTCTTCGATCAGATTGGCAAGGACTTGTCCCCTGGGATTTATTGAGTAATTTCCCCAAAGAGGATGCCTACCGTTCAGATCTCGGCGGAAGTCCCCCACTTCGAGGTCGGCTGACGGTGGAATGTACGCAGAAATGATAGTATACTTCCTATCCAGGTGCAGCTGCACAGCCACTCCTTGAAAGGAGGTATCTAAAGAGAAAGGAAGAACGAAGACATCATGCCGGGTGTAAACCGTGCATCCTCCAGCCCGGCCATCCCGTGGTGGTGGGGTCGCAAGACCCTCATACCCCAGGAGGGGGGGGAGGGGCACGCGCTTAGCCTGATCTCCTGCAAAAAGATAGCTAACAGGGAACGGGACGAGACGAGCCTCCGCAGCTCCTCCCAGTTGGCCTGGAGTCCACGGCAATTCCATTGAAGGAATATGCCCTCCAGGCCTACTTCGGCGGAAAGAAGACCCTCATGGGAATGGCGGTACGCTTCCCGGAGGCAGAACCCCGAGCGCTTTTGGTCGGAAAAAGCGCTAAAGGCGCTGTTCCCTTTGAGGACTTATTGGGGGAGGTTGGGCTTGCCATGCGAATCTTTTCCTTCCTGCGCCTCAGACCCTGAGGCGGGCGTTAAGGGTTCGGAGGCGGAGGGCCCTCTTTTCGAGGAACCACCGTCTCCGAGTCACTGGCTCCACCACTAGGCGTGGGCGAAGAAGCCGAAGCTCCCTTGTTGCTGTCCTCCTTTCGGGGGACAGCTTTAGGAACCCCGGAAGATAGCCTGGCAACCAACTTCATGGGTGTTGCCCCCTGTGAGTCTCACGACTCGGTGAAGGCGCGTGGCCGTTTCACCTTACGTGAAACGGTCACGCTGGGGGAAGAGGGGGAAGCCCTGGTTTTAGCTGGGGCCTGGTATGAACCCTTTTTGCCGCCAGCTTTACCAGGGGAGCGCCCGGGTTGAGTAGAGCCCGCAGAAGGAGATAAGCACCACATTGCTTGGAAGAAGCGGGGTGCGGCTCTCCGCATTGACACACTTGGCCACACACGATTTAGACTTATCATGTGCGGCCTTGGAGCAATTTACACAGACTTCGGGTGATCTCGACTTTGCACGTCTACAAGAACGGTTCGTATGGCCAAAGCGGTGACAGTAATAGCACCCCTGCGGCAATGGCACGAATGCCTTCACGCGGTAGCGGTACCAACTTGCACGCACCGACTCAGGGAGCTTATCCCAGTAGAACGTGACGAAGAGTGTAGGGGTGGGTCTCGAGGCCCCTCCCTGTTTTCTCATCACACGTTCGACCTCGACTGCCCCATGGTCGGCCAGCTCTAAGGTGATGTCCTCAATTGAGTAGTCAACTAGTTCCCTCGCATAAACTACTTCTTTCACAAAATTCATAGAAGATGGCGGGGTCACACTCACCAGGGTGCCATGAGTGTCTGAAGAGCACATATCTTGGCCGCCTTGGCAGAATTTTCCGCATTCGCCAGAAGGCTTCCGTCCGAGAAACGGGTCACTTTCGGCTCTCTACCAATTACACTAGCTAATGCTCTCCTCTGATGGATCATGTTGCCCTTGGCCAACATGCTGCCATCAGTGGAGCGAATGACAAGGATGCGTTTGAAGCAAGCGGGGTTCGAAAACGGCAGGTAACCTCTGAATCATGGGCCCCGATGTTATCGAGGCTCCGCCCTGCGCACTTTTGGTGCGCACTTTTGATCTTGGCTTGGTAGCTTGCCAAAGTGGCAGCCCCGGCGGATGGAGAGGAATGAACCCGCTTCTCATCTGCGCCGGAAGGAGCCCCCAGGCCAGATGGGCCGGCCTCAGCCAGGTCCTTCTCCAAAATGGAGAAGGTCCTGGCAGTCGTAGGGGCACCGGTCGGAGGAGATCCCTCCCCTTCTTGTACTACCGCAAGAAACCCTAGCCGTTTGTGGAGGACTTTGCATAGGGGCGGATTCGGGTTCGGTGCTTGGCGCCGAGCCCGGATTCCCCCCCATGGAAGGCCCTACCGTCTGAGGCTGGGTTATCTTAAGGACCATGTCTACCTCAGGGGGGCCTCCAGTTGGCTAACCCCCAAAGAGACATCGGAGGTCGCTTTGGCAGTATTGTCATTAGTCCTCTGGTGTGGGGAGGCACAGGCCTTGACCCCGACAAGGTTAAGTATTCTTGCTAGAAGGGCTTTGGAGTGAAGCGACCAAAGAGGCCTGGCTTTCCTCTCCCCCCTAAGGGGGTTTGCTTAACCGAGCCGCTTACACGAAGGGCGGTCTGCTGGCTTTTTTTGGTAGTCCCCTTAGAAAGAAAAGAAGGGACTGCCGTTGGAAATAGGGAGGTGCCCGAAAGCACCTCCAGAGAATGGGGTGAGGGGGAGTCTCCTTTACCCGTAGGCGTAGAGGGGAGTAAGTGTCCTTTCCGGTTAAATAAATATGGAGGGTCCCCTGCGCAAGCACAGAGGGGGGGGGGGGACCTCCATTTTTTCGGTGGAGCTTCCCGAGGGCGGCTTCGTCAATGGAGCAGGGGAAGTTGAGGGTTTGTTTTTTTTTGGTTGTTCATCTATGGGCATGCTGACCCTATTTGTTTCACGGGATGCAATCGCTCATCACCTCTCACAGTTGCCCGCACTGCAAGAGGTGCTAACAGGCCAGGCCTGTTCGGATAAATTTAACCAGCATGTATTTTCGGAAAAAAGGCCTTCCTGCCCAAAACTTGCAGTTTTATCTATCCTACCATGTACAATGTACATGTACAACTTATAGACATGCTAATTTTATATCTGTAATTTATCATGCATTGCTTACCATCATTTAGTTTGAAACTTCTGTAAGTTTTGTTAGGAAAAACTAAATGTCTAATTCATTATGGAAACTAATATAAATTACATCTATAGCTTTATCGTTATCAAACGTTGTGATCATTTAGTAAAAAAAATGAAAAAATAGTGATTCATGACCTTCCGTGTCAAGAGCCTTGTTGAGTGGCATCTATTAAGTTATTTCTCTGGGTGACATAAAAAATCTATCTATGTTACCCTTAAATAGATAAGAGATGATGCATCTACCAAGCTTTAGGTAGAACATGATTGCTTGGTGTACTAAATATAAGATTTGGATTTTAAATATGCTTTGACTATTTCACATGGAAAAACCTTCATCCACTCGAAACGAGCGATCGAATTCAAAGTGTGCGAATCAAGTATCGAAACTGTTAACATGAACAATCATTATAATTTGAAAGGCTTGAGTCCCTGAATTTGACTTAGATTAAGAACGGAATGGTTCAACATTTAAAATTTTGAGTTCTTAATAATGTCTTCAGTTTTTAATGTTCATAGTTCACCTTCTCTAAATGTTAGTACTGAGTTATCGAGTTTTTCTTCGTTAAGCCTTTATTTCTATGATCTTATTTACGCTTATTGTTGTCTTGAAGATACGATCTTTAGAATAAATGGTCAGTGAAAAATGTTGCACATTATTTGCAACTAAGATCAAATAACGGATATTTTATATTAAAATACTTAAGAAGATTTACGGCAATGAAATAGTGCGAAGGAGAATAGCTTTCGATAATGGACAGGATTCTGCTTACCTGATTCCTAAATTAGTGATGAAATAAGATTTAACTTCTTCTAGTTTCTAATTCCGGGATGTTGGAGATGATTAAGCCAGTATCCATCAATAAATTAATTTTTGTATTGGAATCCGAAATAAAGAAGCCGTGCTTCAAAATCTCCACTTTTGCCAATATGTATGGGAATGTGGACATATTTTGTCCATAAGATCGAGAGTTGTAGGGTGGAATACATCTTGAAGCATGGAGTTTAAAGGAGATAAAGGAAGAGACCAGCAACTATTGAGGCGAGAAGTGGTCCACGAAGTGTCCCAGGTCCCACGCTAGAGTAAAAAGTGGCACGGGTAAAAACGGTGAGAGAGAGAGAGAGATGTTTATGAATGTGAATGCTCTATTACTCCTCTTTATGAAATAAATTCTTTTATAGCTGCGATAAGGTGCGTAAGTTTGCGACTAAGATTTACCTGCTCACCATAAGAAGAGTAGACTGAATCATGCTCGAAATGGTTGCTTGAGCTCGACGTGGATTCGGAACTAGTGGTTTTGGGTATACAGGGAAGAAATGCTTCTCCGTAGATTTTGGCTAGTGTTAAGGTGAAGCTAGAGACGGTTATAATTTAATACGTCAGGGCCAACGCACAGCGAGTAGACATGTGCCAGTTGAACCTCAAGTATATGCATCCGTTTCTAATGACAATTGAGAGTGAGGATAAGGTCTAGGAGGGCTGTTGATTATAGGGAAACCGGAAGGAGCGAAAAACTCACTTGTCATTTTCGCTTGACTATATTTAACATAGAAAACCCTCTTTCGATTTATCTCGATGTGTTTAAAGTTAATTGTGTAAGGTATCAAGTGTTTGATGATTGCTGTCCGGCGTGGAGTCTGGAGTACGTTCATGCTCACACTAAGAAAACCTTTAACAATAGGAACACTTTGAGAATATTATTTTTCCGCTAACATAGTTTGACGGAGATTATTATAAGACTTATTTATATTTTTGTTTTCTCTCTTTTTTGTGTGCAAGTGATGTAAATTATATAGGATGTTTGGGTTAAATTTGGCAGATTTCATAAAAGAAAAATACCCCGCAATATCTCATCTAAAAAAATGTATTTTAGTAAAATATCAAGTAGGTTATAGCCGGGAGATAACGGTTTACTCAAATTAGCTGCTCTAATCTTCCTCCACTGGCGAATGTGTTCTTCACTGTCTCTCGGAAGATATTAGAACATTTCCTTGAGCTTGGCCACCAGCATGACCATAGGGATGCAGGCAGAGCGGTTGGTGTATTTCTCAACCGCGCCCTAAGTTCAGTAATCCACGGTATTACAATCGCCGGATCTCGAAAGTCAGAAACTGATGCTGGTATAAATTCCATGACAAACACTTCTGAAGCTTTCCAAAGGTATGGCCTTTCATCAGCAACCCTCTCCAGCTATAGTTCGACCACAGTCTCAGCAATTCCACATAACCGTCTGAATTATGGAAGCATACAACCTGTTCTAACATGTGGGCGGCATGGCGTCACCATCACTGTAGATACAGACACCGATCATCACAATTACTTGGAGCTTGGGCTTCATGATATGCGGAACGGCGCCTGGATTATAGGCAAACCGCCTTCTGCCGTTGATACTGTTCAACTAGTCAAAGCAGGAGTTATTTTCATCTGAGAAAAAGTATATCGTTTCAGGCTCATCAAGCTTATTCTTGGCTTTAGTCAAGCTGTACTCCTTGATCTTGGATGTAAGAATTTATTTTGTGCCTCTAGTACAAATGGTAGCGTTGGTTGTTATTCAGGGCCAGCTTCATAGCAGTGATCCAATACAAATCTCTCTCGCCAAAGGCCAGGTCCCTTGTTTAGTTCTTCTTTCACCTTCTTCTGAAGTCGTTGGATGAATTCAAGCTTACGAACGCAGTCAGAACGCAAGCTGTGTCCTTTTCTGCTTGCCGCGGTTTCGTAGTCTCCGTTTTACCTGCCAATGTTACCTATGAAAGGTTTTTAATTTTTAACAAAGCTTTGAGCAGCATGGTGTAAGTCTTTTGATATCTGGCGCGAATCATCATGATGCATGTAACTCTCTTCCAATATTCAGATGGCTTCCACTCCTCCATGTCAGCTACTTTTGTTCAGAAAAACTGTACTCTTTATACTATCCAACGCCGTTAACAATTCACTGATAGATAAAAAATTCCTGAAACAAGGAAACAATTATTCAAATTTAGCCGGATAAGCCTGTAAATTCTGCATCATTATAACCTAAAATATTAAATTCAACCTAGCCTTAGTATAAAAGGTTGTGGAAGCTTTTGGGCTTAAAATTTTACTAATTTTCATCTATATGGGCCGTGGCGCTTTCCACTATAATTTCACTAAAATCAAAGCCCTATTCCTGAAGAAGTTAAGCGTATTTGACGAAGGTTCTCACTGGCTTCTAATTCGGGGAAAACCAGCATTTTCTTACATGGCACCCTACAGCGATATTTTGAAGGAGTGAAATTAGATAAAGAGTTTCGAAGGTTCAAATCTATAGGTGTTATTCAGTTGAATAATCAGTTTTTGCTGAATAGTGGATTAACTGGTTGCCGTAACAGTGGTTTTGTGCGTGGAAACAAACTAGGTCACTAAAGATTTATTTACATTACACGTCATTGATTTATTGATACTCACTGCTAGCTTAGGCATTATAATGGAGTAATTACCTGAGAATGGCGCACTCGATCGTCTGGACGGCAGGTGATGATCTATTGTTTTTCCTGTATCGTCTCACACCGAGATGCAATGTTGCTTGAACTCGTGAAGTTTTAACTGGCAAGGAGTCCTGAGTGGTATCATATTCACTTAAAATTCTGATGGTTTAAATCAATCAAGGTAACATTTTATGTAAACTTCCTTTCATACTTAAGGTGGTATGAACTCAATAACTCAGTCTGAATGTAACATTTTCTGTTTCCATTCTAATGACAAGCCTAGCATAGCTATAGAAAATGCGCTATATATTGCTAATTTTACCTTATTTAATCAAAGATTGGGAAATACTCTTACAGTTTTAATGCTATAGTTATAGTTAATATAATGTTAAACAAGCTGAAATTGGGGTATTCCTCCTAACAGGAGGAACTTGAATTTTCAAACAAATGATTGCTCTGTGATCTGCAGCACGTACGTTTCAGGTAACTTCTTTTTTGTCAACTTATATTAGAGGTTTCAAGTACCGATGTCTTCAACCAATTCTCTCTAAAATACGAGAAACCCCTCTTCAGACTCCCCTTCTACTTAGAAATGAAAGTGGGAGTGGATGAACTTGAACTCCCTTCTTTCCTTTTGTGGGTTAAGTTAAGTTAGAAAGTATTACTATAATATTTACAATTAATCAATGCGCTACTAATATTTTCAAAAATGGGGAAAGCACTCCTCTAAACTTTACAGGGAGCAGTAGCTATTTAATGGGAAAATAAAATATTTTAATTTGTGCGGAATTGCAGAAAATACTGCCCGCCTGGCTGTCTTTACCAGCTAGAGTCTTTAATAATTTGCTCTTGGTCTATGTTCACACAAAATTGTTTTAAAACTGAAAAATCTGAGGAAACACCCGAAAAATATCCAAGTTAAAATAAAGTATAATGGATAAATTATCATTTAATAATTATTCAGATCTTCTCCATATTATTTTCGTTTATAAATCATAGAGAAGCCTAAAATGGCTCAAAATAAAAGTTTTTCAGTAGGCAAGCAACTTGCAAATCCCATAACTTTTTAATTATCAATTAATCGCGAATTGATTTTAAATGTATTTTTCACTGATGTATTTGTGTGATTTGATTTTGGAGTAGAGACAAGAACTACACACACAGCTCTAACTTGTCCTGCTCATATCTTACTACCTATTCCTACACTGTTTTCTTAAACCCCCCCTTGATGGTTAGACGTTACGTAAAATTGGCGAAAAAAAATAATTTCAAACACACAATTCAAGTGCCTTATCCGTTCTTATTCCACTCTGACCTCTCCATCACTGTTGACTTCATTATCATTTCTACCCGCAAGTGATTTCCTGTGGCTGAAAACTGGAGGATTTTCTGCGCTCCTGGTCTCAAAGGCAGCAGTTTGCCTTCCCGGCTCTAATGCCAGCAATGAGGATCTATGGCTATATATCTTCCACATATCTTCACTTTCACTAGCTTAATCACTTTCTTTACAGATCTACATATTCTTAAAAACTTCAGCGTAATATCTGTTGTCACTATTAAGCTTTAAATTTAAGGAAGAAAAATATGCCTGAAAATCTTTCCACCTTCTTTTCCTACAAGAGTTTCATACCTACTCTGGGATTCCGATTACGCTTCTTTTCTCGACACTTGGTAATTTTCTTTCCACCACACCCTTACTAATTTTCTTTCCCCTGTTTCCAGAAAATAATAAGCCTCCATCTTTTAATCAAAAAGAACTGTTATTTTTCTAATTAACCCTTTCATGTCTCTATCTTCAATTTCCGCTGTTTTCCTCCCGTACCTCTTTGATAGTTTTAAAAGATTTCTCTAATTTGCATGGTAGCACCCGAATTAAGCTTGCCGCTGTTTGATAAATCCCTAATAAACCGAGCTTGAACCTCAACGATCCAACAAGTTACCGCTTAAATTCTCAACTCCAGTTCCTTTTTAAATCACTTACTTGAAATTTCTGCCACAGCCCGTTTCTACATCACATATCCTATCATAATACTGGTGAGAACTTCCTATTTCTTATCAAAGTGGAAACAGCTCAAAATCAGCTCTCCTAAATGAAAATGATGTAATTGTCGAAAGGTTAATGTTGGTTCGTGTAAGGAAATAGAAGTCAATGAGGAATGTCCCCTTAATTTGCTCCTTAAATTTATTCCCTTACTCTGTTCTATAATCTAACTCCACGAGTAGTAACCTAAGAGTCCAAATAGCGGAGAGAGAAAGAAAGAGTTGGAATATCAAAGTGGAAACAGCTCAAAATCAGCTCTCCTAAATGAAAATGATAAAATTGTCGAAAGGTTAATGTTAGTTCGTGTAAGGAAATAGAAGTCATTGAGGAATATCCCCTTAATTTGCTCCTTAAATTTATTCCCTTACTCCGTTCTAAAATCTAACTCCACGAGTAGTAACCTGAGAGTCCAAATAGCGGAGAGAGAAAGAAAGAGTTGGAATATCCGCCAGCTGCCTCGCAGTTGCAGTTAATTAAGTTGAGCGCGCTAAAAGCTTTAATCTCATAGTGCAAACGCTAATCTCCGTATTTTTGAGGCTCCTCACCGAGTCTCCCGCTCACATCGTTGGAGGCGATTAAGACCTGGGTCTGGCGACAAGCGCTAATCCCTCTAGCATCCAAAATGGCCATCATATAAATACCCGGGATTTTCAAGTCTCTGGATAGATTGAGAACTCATCGCCTTCGGTTCAAATCGTTGTGCCTGTTTCTTTAAGTTCCCTGGTATTCAGTTATACCTCGAGATCGGATCTTACCATGCAGACTCATCTATTTTGTGAGGCCTTACTCTGTTCAGAGCAAGCCCCAAATCGTTTTCGTCCCCAAAGGATTGGCTGGGATTCCTCTCGTCTCATCTGGACCCCCTTCCCCTTCAAGGATCTCCAGTTTTTCGTGTGATACTTCGTGCCGAGCTGCTGCGGAGTTTCAATTTGAAGGTTGCACTTCTCTGGAGCAGAGGTGCCATCGTCCGTCTTCAAGAAGGATCGTGAATTCGTCTTCTGGTCTCCCCCGCCTCCATCCTCGTCACGGTCAGGATATTCGACCTGGAGCCACGTCCATTGGCCTTCGCCATTCCTCTCGCCGACCCGCTGAGGATATTCACTCGAGGGCTGCGACCGTTAACCTTCTCCTTTCCTCGAGCCGACCCCATTAAAAGTAATACGACCATTTGCTTTAATCTCACGTTTAGCGACCCAATTTCCGACATTCAAATATTCCCTCTGTATACTAATTTGTAATATTCCATTTAAAAGCTGAGTAACGAATAATTAACGTCCCCGATTGCCCATTAATCTGTTTTCTGTCAGAGTTGTCCTTTATTTACATTACCTATATTTCCCGTGGGTATATATACGAGTATGTTAACTAGTGACTCATTAAAAATCATATTTTTGGTTTCCATTCTTTAAATATACTTTTAAACTGCAACTTGGTAAACTTAGTTAAACGCTATCGGCCGCTGTATTAAATCACCTTCTTATACCTTGTAACTAAGGGGAAACTTTTACGAAGTGAACGTACTTGTACTTAGCAAGGACGTGTACGTACATTATAGGATATATATATGTATAACTGTATATATACATATTTCCTTGGTCTTTATCTCTTTCCTCCCAATCAATAGATACAGATATATATAAATATATATATATATATATATATATATATATATATATATATATATATATATATATATATATATATTCAGTAAGAAGGACAAAACGAAGAGGGCGGGTCCCATCTTTAATTCCAACGTTTCGGGTTATTACAAAACCCATCTTCAGGAGCTAAAAACAAATTCCAAATGAGTAATCTAAGCCTAAAAACATAAATAACTCAACCAAGCTGTATTCATTCTTTAAATTCCTTCCTGTTTTCACTCGTCATTGTGATACGACCATGTAAGGTAATGTTTTAGTGTCTATATTTTAGTTTTACCTTTTTTGTTTGTATCTAATTCTCTATTTTTGCATTTTAATTGTTTAATTTTGTAATATTACGTTTACCTTGTTTGCCCTTAATTAATAATATATCTTTACAAATATTTTGCTGTTCTTTACCTCACTATTTTGTTTGTTCATTAACGTAACGTTCATTTTATATTTTTAACGTCATTTCTGTGATTTTCTCTGATCTGTGTTTTATAACTTTCAATTTGTGTTGTTATTTATGTTTTTAGGCTTAGATTACTCATTTGGAATTTGTTTTTAGCTCCTGAAGATGGGTTTTGTAATAACCCGAAACGTTGGAATTAAAGATGGGACCCGTCTTCTTTGTTTTGTGCTGCCTACTGAATATAAGACTCAAGCTTTATAGAAGAAATCTAGGTGAATACATATATATATATATATATATATATATATCTTTAGGTTAATTATTAATTAACAACCCTTCCCCTAAATATATCAGCCTATTCTCCCTCTTTTATGACTTTCAAAACTACCAAACTTTATTTGCAAATAAGATTTCCTTTATGACATTATAGGCTCTCTTATGCATGATCAGTAAGGCACTCGTTTCTCTAGGTTAAGAGAGCTAGAAAGCTTGGTGGTATCGTTGTCTGAATTAGTGCTTCCTATCATTTCATCTCGCTCATACGCATCGGTTGACGTAAAACTCTCGAAGTCCTCTTTCTCTTTCGACTGATACTACTCAAATAACGGACCTCAGCACGTTCCTTTGTTCTTTATCCTGATCCTTTCCTGTTGCATTTAACTCCTTGTCTTCTCATTTACCCTTCCTCTAGCCAGCAGCTTGTGCATTGGTATTCTGATTCTCTTCAAAAAGTAAAGCATCATAGGCATCTATTGAGAAGTCAAGAATTACCTCACCTGACACTCATGCTTGTTAGTCTTAGGATCCATTCTATTATCTATCTGTTTAAGCCACACTCGTATCCTTGCAGATGACGAAGCAATCTTCCCATACTGTCCAAGGAACATGCATCAGTTGCTTGCCTTCTATCGCCCCCGTCTTATCCACCATTACAACTGCTAATTTTTCTATCATCTCCAAAAATGTGTTCATATCTGGTCATGGATTATACTTATCTCTGTTCTTCGTCACTTGGTTATTCCCCAATGCTTCGAACACAACTCCTTTTTCCTAGCCATTTGTCCCCAGATAAAATAAACCCTCCCTTCCTTTTCGAAAAATATCTGTTCTCCTCTCGACTTTCCTTGTAAGTCTACCTTCTATCCCTTCCGTTATTCTTTCTCACCGTATTCATATGTTTAATACCTCTCTCTTGGTGTATTATACCTTCTGATTTCAAAAACATTCTCGTGTTTTTTCAGACCTTAATAAACCTGAATGTCAACAAAACAAGAAGCTACCGATTAACTTTCACACTTCAGTTGTTTTCTAAAATAATAGACATGATGGTGCTAGCAGGTGATATACCTTCCTTTTTCTCGTCTAAGCCTATTGAAATCTTTTAGTCTGGCATCAAGGATACAGAGCGTTGAATCAGCCTTCAAAGTGTTTGTGTTCAGGTAAGGTAGAATGGCACAAAAATCTTTGCTATATCCAACGGGAAGATGCGCGTGGAGTACTTAGAATCGTGGGCATCCTTTTAAGGCTGCATCATTGAGATAAATCTGTTACGATACTTTAAGTTCGACTCTGGTATTACCTTTTTTTGACATCTATCAGTTATAGTTGATATTTACTTTGTGTTTGCCTTCTTTTTTTACCATGTTCAAATGATATTTCTGTATCTTTCCTTTTTTTGATACAGTTTACACGACATCTTCACCTGGCCTATGAGTCCCATTATAAAAAAAAATTGAGTGGAGGTTGTTACATTTTTAACAGTATAGAAGGTATAAATAGAGTATCAATTCGCCTATTGTATCATTATCCGTTCTGACGTTGTTGATTTAATATCTCTGAACAAGGTTATTTGCTTATATCCGAGAGCTAAGAAAACAAGAATTTTTAGTTTAGCTGTGGCTCAAATTCCATCATTATTTTTCCTAAATATTTAACACCGTACTTGGGCAACAATGCCGCCGTCGTATCTCTTCAGCAATCACCAAAAATGACAGCATAGCAACCACGCAAACAAGCTGGTGTTGAGTTTCAATACCATCATTTTAAACCATTTCGCTAGGAACGTGGTTCATCTATGCTGAGCTAATTTTGAGTTTAGAGAGGATAACTAGTAAGGAACATAAGTTGAAAATAGTGGTTCAAGCAATGCCATATGAAACTGCAAGATAATAGTGCTAATAGTATCAATCAGTATATTATGAGATATTTGTTTGTGTGGCAGCTCCCAACAAAATTTCAGTAAGCTCTGGAAAACCGACCCAGACATATCCACCTAGACAAACTAGCAAAAGATGCAGCCCTCTTCCATGAAACGAGCCAACTACAGCCAATTTGCTCATTTCGCTAAAAGTTTTTTATTCAGTCCCTGCCGCAATTTCAAGATGCGGTGGCCTCATTAAATAGAGAAGTCGCCGTCCTCAAGAAGAGTTAAGTAAAGCTTTATATTTTCTGGTCTCTCTTCCAAATTGGTTCCAAGCACCAGGAAAAAGTGCCAAGGATCTCTATGATGGAGTTGATGGTACCTTAATTAATGCGGAAATCAATCTGATCTGTATAGTCCTAGTTATGAGGGAGCCAACGTTTATCAAAAAAACGCTAGGACAGTGTAGTAATAGGTAATGTGCCTCCTACTGTCTTCACAAACGTTTGTGTGCACAAAGTCGACCCTAACAGAAGCAGAAAGGTTCTTGACTATTTCTCTTGGAGTTAGCGGAATTTTATTACGAAGTTTATTAGTTGTGATGTAAAATATGCAGTGCAGTACTATATAAGAAACCAGTTTCGTTAATATCATTGTAGATTTCAAATGATTAGATCTTGAGTGATATACTTTTGCAATACATTAATCGATAAAAACTGGTTAATTATAGAAGCAAAATTAGAAAAATTGAAAATACAACTATCTCCGGATTTTATTCTACAATATCATCACACAAGAATCTCCAGTTGCGTACAGAGCCAGAAGCCTCTCACTTGAGTTGATAAGAGTAACAAAAGGTATATAAATCTTGCCTATATCAATGAAAATTTCTTCCTTCAAAGTTAGCTTTCACGTCGCCCCCCAAAATATCAATCCCATAGAGAAATAAGGAAAACTGAAATAGACGCAGTTATGGTGTGAGAATAGTATAGCATTAAGTAGCCACCAGCACTTTGCATCAAGAATGCATGTGAGACGCTCTTCATTCCACGCTAAGCAAGTGACTGTATCCAATAGAGCAATCTAACAGCCTTATAAAGAACTATATCAATAGGGTAATTTACTCTTCACCTTTTTAGCACGCTATATATCACAATAGTAAGGAAAACTACAATGTACGCAATAATGGGATACATATGAAAAGCGCGACAGAGGCGAGCTCGATGCAGTGGGAGTGTTACATATTGCTATACTAACTTAATAGAGAAGAATAATAATTTATTAGCAATTAGGCCTTACGAATGCGTGGGTCTGTATGCCCCATGCTACAAGACATATGCAACAGTAAAGATACATTCGTGAGTTTATGATTTTTCTTTACGATGGTTAGAATTTACTCATGCATATATAGAAGAGCTGAAACAATTTTTTACCTGATTGCGTTTGCACGGAGTGCAGATCAATCTGGTAAATGTCTTCAGGCTGGAGTCTAAAAGTACATCCCCAGACATTAGTAAAATCACATCCATAAATTATTCCCTCCCGCTTAGACTTTACAAAAAATGAACGTACTTTTAGAACTAATTACTTTCCCCAGCGTTTTGTGAGGGAGGCTTAGACTACTCTTATCATACTGACTAGAGTTTTAAAATGCCTGAAAAAATACGATTTCATTCTCCCATAACTAAGAAAACACTGCAGAAAATTTATTTCAACAAGTAAAATGAGACAGCAGAAGCTGCTCATTTGATACACTTCACAAGTGTCAATTTCCTTCGAATCACGATTGGTGTTAGAGCAATGTTATGTGAGGCGACCATGTTACAGGAAAAGGAAAATTGACTCTTACTTCAGTCTGCTTTTAAGGACGCAGGACGCATTATTCTACATATATTGACCATATACATAGCAATAAATCAATCAACTTTAAGTTTGAAGGAACAGAATGCCGTGTGCGCACAGATTGTCGTGCAATTTTGGTTGCCTTACCTCCCCATGCAACAAAACATTCGCAGAGATAGGCAATTTGCAACGCCATAAGATACGTTTTCGTAAGCAAAATTCAATTGATGTTTTCTTCAGAGCTTCTATTAAGACGGCGCGCATCTTTCCTCCAACCAATTAAATTCATTTTGTGTTATACAGAGTTACGATCTTACCCATTTCATCAGATTTCTATGCGTTCGATATGAATAAAAATGTCTAAATAGCGAGTATATACATATCTAAATCATCGGGATTGCTGAGGTAAATAGGTAGCTCACGGCATGAGGGAAAGAGCGTAGCAAGTTTATCTCAATTTTGGCAAATGAGCAGGCCAGAAATTACGATAGCTTAAAATAAGCAGTGCTGAGACACTATCATGGCATCCCAAAGAGCTCCTGACACCTGTTTCAATTCGGCGAGAAGGGAGAAAAGGTGAGTTGACTGGGATTCCTCTTGTCTTAAGGAAGTAGCATAAATCGCTGGTTGCAAAGCCTCGCGGCGATTAGCCGCGAGGTGAAATAGGTTTGAAAATGAGTCCTCATACATGAGCATCATGTGAACCCTATAAAGGCTTGTAACAGGTACGCTCAACTATGCACATGCAGATAATTTAAAATATGTATAGCAGGTTTTATAAATAATAATAACTCTTTGGGTAAATAATATGCATCATCTCTGTAAAAAAATATTATATATCTTTTGAAACAAAGAACCTCTAACAATAGTCCATGTAAATAATAATATATATATATATTGCATGTGAAGGCCAAGGTGAGAAGAATTAATTCGAGACATACACACGTTATCAAACCTGTGCACATGTACACACACATATAAAGTATAATGAAGTAAAGTGATTTGCACAGTCACAATAAAAGGTCACCTGTTCAAACAAGCTTAGTAGCAGGTGCAGAGCCTAAAACACGATAGGAACAGCCGTTATTTGTTAGAGGGAAACCAGGAAACACAAATTTGCATCTTTCGGAATTCGAGATAAAATGAATCACCTTGGACACACAAATTAACAAGGAGCGAAGGAGGCTCCACCCAAACAAAATCGTTGGCTAATGGTAATCCACGCCCATGGTGTGCGCCACCGTATATACAATCTTGGATACACTGAGAGGGATAGTCTTGCAGTGATTCAGGAAATCAGAGTCACGGGCACTTTCCCAATTACAATCTCAGACAGTTGCAGTCATAATCGCAGGCAGTTAAAATACCAACTCAAAACAAAGAATAGGCTCGCCCGTATACAAGACACGCCCGTTTCGAATTCATTTTACGCCGAAGCAACCCAGGTTTTACAACCAAAGTAAAGACTCTGAAATTCTGTCCTTTGGGTTTTCTTATCTTACTGGTAATCACTATCGATCTTCTAAACCAGCCTACCTAACCTCAAGCCGAGGGAAAGTATTATCTTTCCTCGAACAATTGGAGTCAGCCTCAGGTCAGCGCCTGGATACCGTGTGACCCTGTAACGTTCACAATGTTTGAAACGAAAGCATATTCTAAGGGTAGCATTTCTGCCAAAAACATATTCGTAAATTAAAAGCTATAGGAATTAATAATGATCTCCCACCATGTCCTTCGGACGAAATAATATTTATTTACTCATCAAAACCATTGCCGGAATGTATCCGATTCTTACTTGCATTTGCCTTAGACCTCGGCCTGCTCATTTATGACTTATATTTTTACAAATTCTTACTCAAAATGCAAAAACTTGCATGAACCCTCAGTATTTGGATATAGCATCCCTCTCTAATTGCAATGATTTAAAAAAAGGCTAATTTTCATTAGTTTTGAGTATTTTTATAACTTTAAGGCATATAACATTTTTTGTCCAATAGTTTGCAATGGCGATATATCCCTTACGTCAATCACTCGCCTCTGATAAAGCACCTATAATCTGTAAACCTGACAAAGGAAATGGTGTTATAATGGATCGTAAAGAGTACACTAATAAAATGATGCTCACACTTTCAGACACAAGTAACTCTCAAAGAGTAAAAGATCCTATTATTCAAACTTTGATTCATATAGAAGATCGTATCAACAGATTCCTATACAAATTGAAAACAGGCGAATATATATAACGAAATATATAACATTTACACGTATCGGTCTTTGTTCCTGGCATATTATATGGAAAACCTAAAACCCATAATTTCCGCATGTAATACACCCTCGTATGGAATATCAAATTTCCTAATAGCCATCGTTTCTAAACTTACTAATAATGACTACACCATAGTTAATTCTGAAAAAAATGTAGAAGACCTGTGCATCAGTTTGGAAGATGCTGGCGTCATAATGTTAAGTTATGACGTCGAAATCCTATTCACATATATTTCCCTAAATGAAACCATCGAAATTTGTACAAACTATAATTTTAATTCTTATCAAAAAGAAATAGGTATTACAAACACCATATTGAAGTCATATTTGGAATTGGCTGTTTTAAATTCGTATTTTATATTTAATAAAGAATTTTACGTACAAAGCAAAGAAGTGAGAATGGGCCTCCTACTTGGGCCAACATTTGCGAACGTCTTATTATGTCATAAGGAACAACTTTGGCTCAATAACTGTCCCATTGATTATAAACTTATCTATTACAGAAGTTATGTCGATGATACATTTGTATTAATGAAATCACGACAATAAGCAGAAAAATTCCTTAATTAATTAAAATCTAGACTTAAAATATAAATTATACAATGGAGGACGAGAAGAATCGTAGGCTCCCCATTTTGGATACAGATATTAAACATTCAGGAACAAAGTATAAAACTTCAATCTACAGGTTTAGGCACAAGCTTCTTTAGTTTCTTGCCATAAAACCTTAAGTTATCCACGATTAAACCTCTATTCATCGAGCCTACAATATATGTTCTTAATACAGATGCTGCATTTAGAATTCTCTTTTCTAAAAACTTTCTTTAAAAATAATGGCTACCCTGACTCATTAGTGGACAAATACATTAAAAAAGTTTCTTAATGGTGTACATCAAGAAAATCCCCCCAAAAGATATTGTAGAGAACTTACCCATTTTCTTTAGTCTCCCATAATTTGGTAGAAAATCGAACGACTTTGTTAAGAGGCAAAGAAGACCGAAGTAAATAAATACTATCCATATCTCGACTATAAATTCATATGTATGAAGTTAAAGAGACTACTTTGAGATAAGGAGGTAAGTTTATTTTTTTTCGAATGCTGGCCATCCGAAGAAAAAGAAGGATGATTTATGTAGTTATATTATTTATGAAGAAATATTTATAGTTTAGGTAATAGAATCATGGGTTAATAAACAAAATGTAATGGCGTTAATATGTTCAGTAGACAAAGGAAATATAGTCACAGTGGTGCGGGTGTTCAAAGGTTAATTATTAAATCAATATAGCTGCATGAAATTGAGTACCTGTGGATATATATTAGACTTATTATAAATAGGACAATTCATTTGCTCGTCTTAAATACACGATTTTGTTTAACGGAGGCTGAGACCAAACTAATCAAATAGTTAGGAATATGAAGCGGATGCAGTTATTCTCGGTGACTAATTTAAGCTCTCTGGACTAAAAATAACGAGTAATTAATGTTTATTTAATGATTTACGATAAATTTCTGAATCATTTTACTCTCGGGTGAACAAGACTATTTATTAGTACTTAAAAAAAAGTGGAAAAGTACAGATCAGATAGTTCGTTTAGTCTTTAAGAAAATACAAATAATACAATACGAATAATAGAGAAAGTTATAAATTACAATTAAGGGAAAATAGAGATGGATATTAAATATTGATATATCTTTTGAGAATTTTTATATTAGAAAAATAATGTTTAGAACAATGCATACTATTCAAAGAGAGCAAAGGTATCCTGCATTTTGAAGAAAGAAAGAATTAAGGTGAACCCAAATATCTTGAGAGCACAAGAAGTGATCAGGATTTTTTGGCGTTTTAGAAAGTAGAAATTTTGCCATTGAATATCTTTTATAAAATCTTCATTAAACTGGGTTCAAATGGTCAGCTACCTCCGTTAAACAGGCAAAGTATAGTGGCTTTGAAAGTTGAGAGTGTAATATACTGGGAAATTTTTAAAAGAATTACATTTCCTACATTTTTTTCCCTTCTTGTGTCAATAGTTTTAAAAGAAATGAACAAAATAAGGACACAACTAGATTAAAGTTCCCCAGAAGATATCAATCTTTCCAAATACATAAGTTTATTCGAGTTTTTCTTAGAAACTGCGCCATGACCGCACTTGAAATCGCTGCAAAAGTTAGCGATGTATTTTAATGATTCTCTCGAATTCAGTGGGAAGAGGACTTCATTAAAGTGGGCTTAAAATTACCGGTGTATTGTATAGAAACCTGTGCTGCTACCATTAAATAAAAGAAGGCAAATTTTATTAGCAAAAGCATATAAATTTGCCTATCAATTGATTAATATAGATGTGTGATCTGGACTGATAAGTCTAGATCACGGAGAAATACTGGTGAAAGAAAGAATTCTCGCTGCCTCATACCAATTAGAAAATATTGGCAGGTAACGTAATGATTTTCACTTGTATCGTGCAAGATGCAGTTGTCAATGTATAACAAATTTGGGGAATTCTAAACATAACTGGTTAAGAGTCCATTTTACATTGTCACGCAATTTCGTCTAGAAGATGCCAAATTTGGAAAAGTGTATCTTGCCGCAAAATAACGATCCCCAAAATACTACGATATTTTTAAAGAATTATGTAATCAGAAAAGTGCAAAAAATCAATTAAATGACCACCTCACTAGCCGTACTGGCATCAAATTAAATAGATGTCTTGTAGGATGAATTGCATCGTCCACTAAAATCCAGACCGCCAACAAGCGTGGAAATCCTTTGGATGTTTTAAAAGAAAAATAGCAAAAACTTCCAATATTAGGCTGTGCTATAATAAAGTTAAGTGGGCATATTCTGAAAAACCGATTATCTAATTTGGTTTCCATTAATTTCTCTTAACCTATCTATATTTCTGTAATGTAAATAAAAATAGTGCCCCAAATTTGGCTTTATTTCCTTTTACAAGTGTTTCATCCATTCTTCTTCGTTGATCCTCAAACTTTTGATTGGCAGTTTAGTTAAAAATGTGATTTTAAATGAGCGGGATAGTTAATGAGTAATGTTCCACAAGAGTTAAACAGGGTAGATGATTTGCCCTATGTTAAATATAGTGAACTTGCAAATTGAATTGATGGTCTTTAAGTTCTGTAAAGTTACATGAAAAGAATGAATCAAGGCGTGAAGCAGATAGCTGTAGTCTCACTGCATTTAAATGCAGTAAGGCTACAGTTACAACAGGACGTTACAATGATTAACAACGAGATAGTGGAGAATTTCTTTAGGCAGTGGTTGACTCTTAACTTCGTGCATAGGAAGTGGTTATAGTTGGACTTTATGAAGTAATCTAGAATGATGTGGTTATCGTTGAACTTTATGAAGTGTTCTGGAGTGATGTTCTTCTTTAGAAACCGGTTTTATATTTTTGAGAATTTTTGGAGTCTTGCATAAAGGCATTCTGGCTAACAATCTCCTTCCCAGTCAAGTTTGCTTACGGATGAAAAAAAAGGGAGTTTATGAGCGCACTTATCTCGCCAAGCAGAGAGGAGCTTACTTTTTTATTGCTATCTCTCCTTTTTCTTTCGAACACTCTATCCTTCCGAACTAGGGCAATAAACTCTATAAGTTCCCTTTGTTGGCAGGAGAAAGCTAATGTACGTGGTGCTGATCGTATAGGAATGCCTGGACCTGCCTAAAAAATTTTCCACTATTTCGTTGTTAATCATTGTAACGGCCGATTATAACTATAGCCTTACTGCATTTAAAGAAAGGAAACATCAAGATGTGAATTAGAATGTATATGTAATTAAGTTATATTCTAATAAAGCCTTTGCTAATGATTCATATTGGACACTAGTTTATTGAAGAGGAGGGCAAGGAGTACGTCGGCAAGTTTTGAATTCGATACCTAAGTAAACAGATGACATGAAACAGAAGATTTATCGAGTAAATAAGGTAGAAATGCTTAGAATTAGAAGATACTAATAGAACTATAGTTCAAATCTTGAAAATTCTAAACAAAAGCATATGATGGTTTCAAGAAAAAAAAATTTCGCCCTTTGGCAAGTAGATTGCTGTAATGAATTACCAAGAGTTGACATAGATTGTCTAAATTTAAATGTTTTCACATTAGGTTAGATAAGTATTAGGCTGTTCGTAAAGTTGCTTCGCTATTTCACTACTATGAAATTTTGGACTAAACAATCAAATCACATCAATGTTGAATGTTCAGAATTTTTCATATTATAATAACAATATTTTTAATTTTTTGCAATTGCCTGTTTAATCATTTGGATATTCCTTAATTGTTGTTATCATTGAGATGCCATTGTAGGCACATTTCTTTGATGCATGATATAGAGTGATTTGAGAGCTGAGTACTGTCGCATGTTGACTCGGATAACCTTTGATAGGCCCTGCTGGTTTTTTCTATATGTAAAATTATGACATTTAATAAGAAAAGAGTCACACAAAGAAATTGATTGAAAACTGGTTAACCGACTGAAACTCAAACTGCACACATAATTTCAGGGTTACTTTGATTCTTAATCTATACATATATTGATATAAATATTTTACTATATTATTTTTTTTGTATATATATATATATATATATATATATATTGCAGAGTGATATCAAAATTAATATATCTTAAAAGAAAAAATTTGCCTATTATGTATGATACAAGAACAGGAAATAGAGCAAAATATCTCGGTAATCTACTCTATTTAAAAAAACAACTAAAAGTGCTGCAATGGGCCGAAAAATGGCAAATGAACGTCACTGAAAAGATTATCTAAAGATAGGCCACGCCATTTGTTTTAAAGGCTAGTTATCTTTAGATTAGAAAATTTGGAGTCATTCTTCATCTTGAGTGAAAAAAATATCTTTTTATTTTAAGGTAATGAAAGTTGGAATATTCTTCAAAGGTCAAAATAAAGCCTTCCGATAAAGCTACCTTCATGTTTCGAACTGTGCAGTTTAACGCTTTGCTGCCCTTTTAACGTAATTACAATGTTGCTTGTCTTTAGGCTAGGTTAGACTAAAGATGCAGTAAAAATATTCAAAAAAGAAAAAAAAAACACCATCGTCAATAAATAACTCCCAAAAAAGATACATTCTGATGCCAGGATGTATCTTTGGTGGTGGTCCGCGTATTCACAAAAATGAGTACTGCCAAACTCCGGTGTGAATGCCTCCCTCTCTAGGAATCGGGACAAGCAGTAGCACTCGCGCATGTCGTGGTGCTGGTAGAGGTAATGCTCACAAATGTTTCCAAGACTAGTGATTGAGGTTGTTATATTTAAAGAGAGAAATTGGGGTGTGGATAGTTAAAATATAACTAGATAGAAGTAGTTGTAATAAAGAGAGAGAGAAATATCTGCCAGGTCGTCTTGCAAACTCAGTAGTTATGATTCTTTATGATATATTTTTGGTTAAAACGCTTTAGTGTTCAAACCTGTTTTCTTAAATATAGCTATATGGATAACTTTCTAATGCACTTATTCTTGTTTTGATTCTGTCTTTACATTTTAATGCTTTAATAAATTTAAATTAATGTTTCCACTCCAAATCTTTTTATATTAATTTATTTAATTATTTAATTTTCTCCACTTCGTATTATTTATTATATTTTAGTTGTTTTATTTTAATCTGTCCACTTTGGATATCTCTTTTTGTAATTATTTAGTTTCCTCCAATTCGATATTTTATTATGTTGTAGTTGTTCTATTTTAATATGTCCACTTCGGATCTTTTTCTTAAGTTATACATGTCTTTTTTTCTTTTTTAAGTATATATCGGTATAATTTCTCTTTGTGTCTTCAGCTGGCTGGTTTCAAACGCTTGTTTGAAGTATATATCAGGGAAGTCTTCATTCGGTAGTATCAGTTGATTTGTTATTTCTTCCATCATATTTTGGTAATTTTATCCCAACATAGCTATTGAGCACTTGTAAAGATTCACGTTGATTGGATCTTTTTCATTTATTGTGTGTAGCAATTTGGAGGTAAGACGGTCCCAGAGAGTCACTTTAGAGATAAACTTCAGTGCCATATTTTGTACTCTGTGTGCTTCCTTTAGTAGTTTAGTGCTTAAATTGTGCGCTGGAATGACGGGATACAGGAACAGTGGTCTAACGAGGAGTAAGTATAATTTTCTCTTATTGGACGGGAACAGTAGCCGAAAATGGAATAAAGATCGGAACGTATTTCTGGCTACAGCGATCTTCTCTTTGAGGTGTGTTGTATATCCTCTAGTTGTCATCTTTAAGCCGAGTACTTTGCCTTGTGTAGAGTAATGGTACTTCCATTATTCGATGCGTCCAATCGAAATTATCTTAAACTTGTCGATGTTTGTCTTTATTTTGTTTCTTTTTTTGTATATGTTTATATTTGTGATTTCTCCTCTTGTTCTGTTGTCTATATTTCTCGGGTTACGGTAGTCGCTAGTCACGATTTGGGTGATGTCGTAAGCCAGTTATATATATTGAAAAAAATCGTAGTTTGGGTTAGGGAGGTCGCTGGTATATATTGCATATAATGTGGGGCTCACACATACCTCCTGTGGCACCCATGCTTCCAAATGGAAGAATTCTTCTTCGATACCGTTTATGTTAAGCATGGACTTTCGATTTTTAAGGTAATTGCATAAAATCCTCGTCATGCCATCCTCCATGCCAAGGTCGTAGATCTTCCTTTTCAGGCCTGATACCTAGAGCTTAACAACTGCCGAGGCCATGTTTCTTAGCACTATGTCTACTCTATTGCCTTTGGCCTTAGCAATATTAATCTTCTCATTTATGAGGGCTAGTGCGCTTTCCGTGCCGAGTTTCCTTCGAAAACTGTGCTTTGATTGTTATATAGGTCCTCAGTTTCCAAGTAGTTCCTAAGTCTGATGTTCAAGGGTTTTTAAAGAGTTTTCCTATAACTCGAACGGGGAGATTGGCCTAGTGCTAATGATTGCTTTCTTTGGCTTTCCAGGCTTTTTTGGCTTGCTTTAATAACCCGGGGAAGTCGCTAACATTTATGCATGCATTGAATGTATTTAAAATAGCTTGATTAACATTTGGGGGTGCGTTTATAAGATGCTTTTTCAGTGCGGTTTCGTACTTTTCGCGAGTACGGCGTGTTATGTTAACCAGATGGTGAGGTGTGAGCTCATCATTCAGTTTTCTCAACCTTGTTTCTACTACCTTCTCGTAATCCCCGTCGAATTCTGCATTTTTCGCTTTGCTCATACGAAATCTATTTATCCGGTCTCCGAAATGGCACTCTACATCTCTATCTCTGATAATATCATCTCCGCTGACTAATTATCTTATTTTATCCTTTGGATAGGTTCTTCTCAATCTCTTAAGTTGTTTCAAAAATTTTCTTGGGTGACCTTCTGTGTCCATATTGCCAATTATGTTAGCCCAGGCTTGCTTAGTCTTTTTCATAATAAGAAGCTTGATGGTGTATCTCAATTCGCGCAGTTCTCTATAACGCTGAGCTGTGTTTTCATACAAGTTTATCTTGTTGATAAGGACTTTCTTGCGGTCCATCCTCTTGGTGATATCTCTATCGCACCTTGGGTCCAGAAGAGTTTTGAACCTCGTCCATGGGATAACTAGACAGTCAGCCTCTTTAATTTTCTCCACTACATTGCGAAGATATTGACCAATTTCCTCAAGTGAGGCTCCATCCAGTCGATTTTCTTTTATGGTGCTCAGATGTTCTTTATATGCGTCCCAATCACCTCTTTTCAAGACACTTCGTTTTGGTATTTGGACCTGTATCAGTGAGGTTGATAGCTTTGTTTCCAGGCTGATATGGTCAGAT
Source organism: Ceratothoa steindachneri (assembly GCA_963969495.1). NCBI lineage: Eukaryota > Metazoa > Arthropoda > Malacostraca > Isopoda > Cymothoidae > Ceratothoa > Ceratothoa steindachneri. The sequence continues at coordinate 64,900,811 of OZ018322.1, read as the reverse complement.
GATATATAAAGGCCTGTGACTGTCACCTGATTAATCCATTTATGCCGGAAAATATTGAAATTTATCTTTGCGTTACAATATATGCACAGAACAGCCATAAAACACATTTTATATGGTTATCCTGTTTTCATAATATGTTATATTAAAAAAATCATTGTTAAAAAAACGTGAGTGAAATCATATAGCACGATTTATTGCAAAAAATGCAGCGTCAGGAAGAGTAGCTTCAGAAGTTTACAGACATTTTCTAATAATAACGTTTGTGAAGCCTCTAGATATTTCAATTAAGAGGCGGTTTCACTAGGCATGTGTGACACGATGCTATTGGAAGCAATAGAGTAATTGTGAATTTGTAGCACAGTGTAGATACAAAGAGTAATTCTTTATAGTTATTATATCCCTCTGCTGTATACTTTTTTGCGTCTATAATAGACTACAAATTTTCAATCTTTCAATCGGTTGGTCCAGACTAGATAGACTTCTTAATTTTGTTCTAAATATCTTTAGACACCCGTTATTTTGGATTCAGTAATGTTTACTTCAAAACCCTTTGTCTAATCTTATTAAACCATTTATCCATACTCATAACAGCTCTTGGAAGTTTCTACGGGCCAATTGACTTAAGGATAGACATAAAATTTGGTCTTTTAACCTTTTTTTATCCACCTCTAACTTTCATCCACTTCCAAATATATATTTGCTAGATTATTTGACCGCCCTGGTTTCCCTTATCCTTTATCCCATGGCTCATATATTTTAAGATAACATGGCATTCCTTTATATTATTTGGTGAGGTAAACTTCCCAAAGAGATCCTACTATTATTATTCGCTACTTCTCTTATTGTACTTTCTAAAACCTTTCACTATTCCGCTATTAATTTTACATATATTAAAACTACCAAAAATCCTGCTTACTGAGTTTTCCTGACTGCCCTTGGACCGAACCCTATTTAGACCTCTCCCACTTAGGTCCTTGTGTGACTATAAAAAGCCTAAGAGAGTGAGAAGCCCTATCAGTCTGTTATTTGAGCGCCGGTGGACGGTCAAAATTATTTTTGCCATTTTTCCAAAAATATTTCTTCAATAACAGGTAAATTTATATAACTTTTGAAATCAAAATTTTTGTAAAACCTATTTTATATTTGCAAAATAAATGATTACCCCAGTGGGAGTACACCCCACACCCACCCACATACACACACACTCCGACTATAAAAGGACCGAGGGAGTGGGAAACCCTATCAGTCCGTTCTTTGAACGCCGGTGCACGGTCAAAATTATTTCGATTCCCGGATAATCCTGACAGCATTCCACGACCATGCTACTTTTCATGCAGTGAAACTAAAGAGCTGTCCGGCTATGCCAAAAAGGCAACTTATCACGACACCAAAGAAACTGGTGCAGGAACACTATCTTCTGGAGGACGTCGAACAGTCTATTGAGAGTGAAGAAGCACCAATACCAACGTTGGTACAACGTCTCACGAGGTCAGTCAAAAGCAGCCAGGACCATACTCCCAAAAAGTCCACCCGGCCTTCGCTGCATCACCCCAGACTCCAAGAAGGGCGGCAGGGGACCCGGTAGGCCCCTCGCAACCTGGGCTTAGTATGTCGCAGGTCCCAAGAAACATCCGAATTCCAGAACCAGGAAGATGACTCCGACTAGGAATGGCATATCCTTTTAAGCAGACCCCCCTCATCGGTCAAGGTTGATAGAGGTAGGTTACCTCTTAACATTTGCCAGCCCAATCAACCTGATTCAACTACCCGCTAAGATAAAGTTGTTGCATAAATTACAGAAAATCTGGGATCCGGCAGGTTCAAAAGCAGGGACCGTGATGGCATTGCCACACTCGCTACTCTCTACCAATGCCGGAGGTACTAGAAATACGAGAAGTACGACCATCTCTTCCAACGAATCTGTCTTTATTTTGTCGTACTCAATTACGGCTGGGGTCCAGCACTGGTGGATGCCAGGGAGAGGGCAACACTGGATACTAATCTTAGATTAAGAGAAAACGCGCATAAGGCTGGAACTGGTTTCCCAAATTAGCATTAGGGGCAGCAATAACAATACCAGCAGAGAGAGGAAGACAATCCGCCAGGGTGGCTGGCAGAGCCGGAACAGGCCGTAGGGAATGGCCTCCTGATAGCGGAATGCGTGCTAAGGTAGCTGGCCCATAAACTCCAAACTACAGCGGAATTAGAACACTTCAGTGCTTCCCTCGAAAAGTAACAAGTTTCCCCACCAACGAGTGGCATTCCCCTGCTCTTTCTACGCCTAGACGTATGATTTCTCCCCTAAAACATAACCTTCTAGTTTCCCTTCGCACTGACGATACCGCCATTCTTGAAACCCCGAAGCTTACAAAATCATAGCGGTTCTTCGAGGAAGCGGCCGCGCAACTCGGGGCCTACAACATTGAAAAGCCAAACCAACATCGTGTGTTTCCACGCTCACAAGTTTGGCCTGGAACGTACATGATAAGAGTCATACCCCTCCTTGGTATGAACGTCCGCACGGTTATAAATGTAGACAACCCTAAACTCTCGGCTGTCCGCGAACTCCCTATGGCAAGTACTCCTCCGGCTCCTCTAGAACCGGACCACTTCTGGGAGGGTGATATTCTTCAAGAGGTCCCCATCAACGAAACCCATCTGTTTGAGGAATACGTCGCAGATAAGAACAGCATGAGGACCAGGACCAACGACAACAAAAGGAACAACGGGATCAACAACAAGACCAGGTGGAGGACGCCAAAAAGGACAGGGAAGCTATATGCAGAAAGGATGCGGACTTCTCACCTTGCATCGACCCTTTGGAACCCTTAGTGAAACCATTGTGTAGTAAGCTTACGTTTGAAGATCTTAGTACATGCACACTCCGTAAATTGCCTAAGTTTTCCAAGCTGGTTAAAAGTGCTGCCAACAATGGCATTAAGTGTTTTTCCCTAAAGAATATTATTCCCGACAAAACTTATATTCGTACATATAATTCCTATCATTGCATAAATGCAACAAGTGTGGTTACCTATAATGCTGGTTGTTGCATTAATGCAACATCCAGTTTTTTTAAACTTTAGCTATCGTAAAATTAACTTTATTATGGATAAAATTATTGATACAATCATCTACCATGTTCCTAACCCATTAAAGATACACATACATAGCCTTCATTAGGGTAGCACACAAGATAATTGGTACATCCCTTTTAAATGATGAAGACATGATATTCGAAAAAATGTGGCCTTGTCAAAATGGAGCTGAAGCTTTTCTTTCAATTGGAGAGAGCTGAAACATAGCACACCTACTTCCCAAAACACTCTGCTCGTAACTATTCACTGTCTTGAGGTTGCCGCATGCGCTTGTTTGCATACATGTCCTAAACAGTTGTGTGGTGGCGAAAACGCAACGAGCGGTATAAATGGGTTTAAGAGCGAAATTTGCGTTAGTTAGTATAATATCTGGCATGGTCTAGGACCTTTCGGTTAAAAAGGTGGCGAAACCTGGTCCTTCCCTCTGCACTGTTCTTAAAATTAGGAGGCTCAGCAAGTTACCCGCTCCATTAAATGCCATCGTGTAGCCCGCCTCTCTGCAGCGGGCATTGATGTCTCTGATTAAGATTGTAGAGGCGTTTCTACGAAATAAACGGATAAAGCTAGAAATTGGCAAATATGAGCGTCTTGGAGGTAGATAACCGACAACCACCACAATGTCATCATAGTTCATCTTGATTTTTATCGCCAGGTAAGACTCGTCAGTCCTTAAATTCCTTGTAATCTTATGCCTCTCCTGATTGCAAATACAACAGCATCAAATCTTTCGTAAGAGTGGTTTGTCATTATTACTTCGTAATTGTATATTTGAATGTAATCTGTTTTCGTGTCAACGTCGTGCTCAGAAATGAGCACGACGTTGACACGCAGATCTTTGTGCATCAACTTGAGACGGCACCTTAGGAACGAGGCCAGACTTTTCAAATTCATTGGTCCAATTTGTGCTCAGAATACTATCTATGTTCTGGGTCGTGTCGTATATGGCTAGGTAGCCATAGGCTTGTTCCTTCTCTCGGCAAAGAGCAATCCCAAATTGCAGGTACTTCGAATCCTTTCTACCTAGCCGGTTTGTGACAGTGCTCTTTCACCTTGTGGGAAATGCGCTTATCGCTATTGGAGTCAGCGGTCACGGTTGCTAACCTAACTCCCCTTATCGCGGGGCGTTAACCTATTACTATTTTCGAGTTCTCCTCTATATGTCCTACCTATTATCTTTTCTTACAGTGTCCAACTACCTGCCCTGAACACTCCACCCCAGACTGGGCTACCTTTCTTTGCGCCCTATGCGGGCTTCCTTCCGGGTTTCAGACACGTCAGAGACAGGCCTCTTCTACAGACCTTAATTGGCAGAAATGTTAGCTGAACTCGGGATTGTGCTGTGTTGAAAGAAAAGAAATAGTTCCAAGGCTTGCGCTTGTTGTTCGGGACGTAGGCTCGCGGACGCGCGTAGTTTAGATCTGCTTTGGACTTAGTTGTGCGGCTTTGGACTAGAAAGACTTCTTCACTCACTATCCGTAGTGGTAAATCCGCTGGCTAACAGTAGCAGGGCTTACTGTGCAGTTTTCCTTATTTTCCTAGACAGGGGCACTTTTCCAGAGATGAGAGCAGTCTCCAAGACTAGGACATTTAACCAAAAGGTTTTTATCCTTCCGAGTTGCCAAGCAATCTTAATTGAAGGGTTAAAATTAGCGTTACATCAAATTACACTGCCTGCCCCGAGTGTGTTTGATCCGGAGTCAATAGAAGAGGATTGGATACCGTCAAGTCATTGTAGGGTAGGTACCTATGAAAATTTAGGGCGCAACTTAAAAATCGCCTACCCAGTCTCCTCTATTTTACCATACAGCTAGAAGAGTGAATAAACTACTTTCGTGATGTCAGAAATGGATGGAGTAACATATTTAAAAGGTAGCCAAAAGGATATGCATCTTTTTTTCAGCTCTACTCATTTTCTTAGGCGCTATTAATCAATACTTATATGAGAGCTCTGTATGAAACGAAAGGTTTAAGTAACAGGCGGAAAATGAAGTAAGTTCATTAATAGCCATATGAAAAGTCTGGTTCATTACCTCAACCATCCTTGAAAGAACATTACTGAACTAAAAATAAATCTTGCTCGATAAGTTAAAATATGATGAGTAAAGTATAACGACTGTGTTTCTATAAGAACATCTTCGACGCCATTTCCAGAGAAAATCAAAGCTTTCCTCAATTGATGTTATTAGCATAATTATAATTAATGGATGGAAAAAGCCACAAGGGTATTGCTGTCTCAGCAATACCTATTACACTTAGGCATTAATTATCTCTGCCCATTATGCACACAAGTGTCCCTGTGATTTTATCGAAATAACGCCGGAAACTATAAGACTTACTTCGTCAAAAAATATCACACTACTATGGTAGAATAGAGAGACGACAATATTTCTCTTCATCTGCGACGAACAAACATCCCGCCATGGGATCCAAACAAATTAAATTTAGATATTTGATTTATAAATGAAGTAGACTTGGGTCATTAGCCTTATGTCTATTTAGCGCGTTCTGAGGCGAATCAAATTGATGCTCACATGTTCTTAAGACTTATCAGTGGCTAGAAGTCTAACATGTGAACGTGAGGATTTTCTTCAGTCAACATCACACTTTAGGCCTAGACACTTTAATGTCCAAAATCTCACTAATCTCTCAAGAAATTGGCTGCAGCCGTCTTGGAAAGGTCATTCTCCACAATATTAAGTAATTGATCTGTCTTCTCCTCTTGATGGTTTCCTTATCCTAACGATTTATTTACATCCTTAAAGAAATTCTTTTGCCATAAATTGACAAAATATATTGTACGTGACTTTTGTAGCAACTGACAGTCACTAAAATGGAACCAAATGAAAGACCTTCTTGAGGCCGTAGATTTACGATCGGCAGGCGAATAGAGAGAAATGTCAAATTTCTAAAGGCATGTTAGTGCTGGCTAAAGAATGAACTAACGTACACGAGATCGGACTTAAGTTAGTTGCTATAAAAATAATACAGATTTTCTCTACACGAAACTTAACCGTTCGGATTATTTTGGACACTTCAATTTTTCTAGTAACTAGATGATTATCTGCTGATGAATTTCGTTTTATTCTTCCAATTCTACCTAACCTTTAGCTACATCTAATTATTACATGTAGTTTATCGTATATAAATTTTGTAAACCTTTAATTGAAAAATAGAATACAGGCGCTTGGATGTTTTTTGGAAAGTACTCTACATGTCATCTGTTTGTGACGATATTAAAATGACGGGCTAGTTGCCTGGATTGTACGGTGCATGTACTAATTAACTATGGTTTTGTCCTTCTAGAGCAACAGAGTTAGGGGAATTCATTACATGAAGCGTAAAGGAAAGTAAGTGTTTTTTCTGCAGCCTGGTGCTAACATTGTTAATCATAATACTCTGGTATATTTAGAGAAAAGCTTACTAAGTCCAATCGCCATTAACTTAGGCCAGAAATAACAATTTTTGAAATGCTTAGATTGTCAATATGTATAAAGCATCTTCCAAATTAAGAGTAATAATTCCGAAGATATCCAAATCAAAATTTGCTGCATGTGTGATTACTGGACCACAGTCATAGGGCAAACGAAACCATTGAAAGGCAAGTAAGTTTATTCTTGCCACGGTCGAATAAAAAGCTTTGTATGTAGTAAAAAATATCTTTAATAGAAACATGGATTGCAAAGTTTTACTTAGTCTGCATTATTTTTACTTCTATTTGGAATTCTTCTGACTAAAACTTGTTTCTGTGTCGGAAGTGCACGGTGAATAGTCCTTTCAATATACATTTGATGGGGAATCGATAACACAGAAAGGGAGAGTGGGGAAGGAATAATGGGTAACTACGTAATGAAGTTGCTTCTAAGTTGGATTCACACCTCTGCACGGATTTTCTCAATTACGAAAATTAATTTTCCAGAAGAAAAATGATTCCGTTTATCTTCTCTTTTCTTGCGGTTTGGTGATTTATTTCCATCATTGTCTGGTGTTGATGAGAGATATATATTATATATTTATAAATAAAGTGCCGGCCAAAAAATCCGACCACCCTCCATATCACATGTATTTTTTTCCATAAATCAGAAAGTGGTAAAAGATGTTCTAATGTAGATATAGACTTGAGGTAAACTTAGTTTTGTAGATCAGCCATGCGGCCTGATGGTAGTGTGGTGTGTCAGTTGGCTGCTAGCAGCAGTTGTGAGTGGATGTTTTGTCAAGTTCCAGCGTATACTGTATGTTCACAATATAACAACTCTTTTTACTCAAAGTTCTGAAATTTAAGAAATCCCATGATATCTGCGAAGAAACAACTATCAAGAGACACAATGGGTGTTATTGTTGCATTAGATAAGGCTGAAAAATCACAAAAACAAATTGCAAAACATTTTAAGGTATCTTGTATTACTGTGAATTTATGGGTTTCCCGCCATATAAATGATGAGGTTTCTAGTACTCCAGTCGGAAATAGTGGTAGTGGGAGACATAGAAAGAAGATTTACGTATGCTAAATCAATAAAACGTACGGTTTGAATGAAACCAAAAATAACAGCAAATTAAAAAAAGTCTAAGCATCATAATTTTCTTAAAGATGTATCTGAGCGCACAAATCAACATCGGCTGCAAAAGAAGCTAGGGTTGCCTTCTCGGCATGATGCCAAGAAAAGCACAGCAATTGGACTATAGATGATTGAAAAACAGTTCTCTTTATTGATTAATCCTCTTTTTAACATTCAGAAGATGTACAAGAATGGTGCGTCGACCGCGTGGCTGAGACTTCATAGATCTTAAATACACTATAAAGAAAGTGAAAGACCCTCTAAGCGTGATGATTTGGGGTTGCTTTAGCTATTTTTGTAGAGGAACTTTATTTTCCTTGCTAAGAACACAACCATGAATAGTGACGATATTTAGTAATGCAGAAGGAAAAACTTCCACCAACACTTTTTCTTATGTATAACATCTTGAAAAGGTTGAAAGATACAAGAGAATAGTGAGAGTAGAGTGGACAGTAATCGTTAGGACAAAGTGGTGAAAGGGAATAGGTAAGAGTTAGTGCAGTTTGTTGGGTGACCAGCCATCAATTGGGCTCATATCTTTACGTTTTATAATCTTCTTATTATTTGGTTAAATGTGAAGAGGAACTCACGCCTATATCCTCCTTCTAAGAACTTCTCTTGTCCTATTTGAATATTTCGCAGTTGTTGGTGACTTCTTGGCTTTGGGTGAAATTCTGTAGCGATGCTTCTTCTATCTATATATTGGTGCGAAATTAACTCCTTTTAACGGTTTTCCGCTCCTAAAGCTTCCCCTAGTGTTATCCTATGTTTTATTGGGATCTCCATCTTCATTTTTTCATCTTTGTCTAGGAGTGTTTCGAGTCTGTCCCATATTTTGACTGCTCTTCTATGTAGGGATACATTAACTAGCTCCATCTCTATTTTATTGTGCAGATCTCCTTGCTTCCTGTGGTTTCTCCTTCTTGTATTAGTAATTAATAGTATGCCGCTATTTTGGACTCTGTAATTTTACGTTTTTGGTTTTATGGAGAATGCTGAGTGGAATTGCAGGATATAATATTACTGACTCACACAGTGCGTTGTATATTTTGATTTTATTCTTTGTGTTTAGGTTTTACAATTGATATAGTTTTTTTATAAATTAGCTTTTGCTATTTTTATTCTATCGGTAGTGAATTTTTGATACCCGTTAGCTGTTATCTTGAGTCCTAACTAAAAAAAATAGAGAGTTTCGAGGCAATTGTTCGGTTCTTGAATCGGTTGGTATCTATATTGATGGATTGAAATGATTCCAGCTCATTGAACGATTTTCTTCCACGTGCGCTGGCTGCCACTCGTAGCTTGTGCTCGACCTCGCTGATGTTAAATTCTTGAGCTGGATGATTTTTGCTCTATTTCTGTGGAAATGAGCTTCGTTTCTTCTGTGTAATTTAATTGATTGTTTAGTTCTAGAGGTTGAGTTGACCCCATGGGTTCGCCAATTAAAGAGGATGCAGATTGCTGGACAGGATATTCTGAAAATCTGAAATTCGGGGTTTACAAAATACGAGCTCTGCCCATCCAAAGATATACTATAACACTTGCATTGTTTCTTAATAACTTGAATTTTATATATTTATAAAATCAATGTTTGGTCAATTAATTATTTTTAATAAAGAAATAAAGCTATAGGATTAAATAAAGCTAGTCCCTCCCATTTTACCAAGTAAAGATTATCCCTCCCAAAGAAAGTTACACTAGTAAAGCTGATCGGTCCAAAGGATAAAATAAAAATAAATAACTGCTACAAAATATATTTAGGGACATATTTGTTATAATTAAAAATTGTAAACTTTGTAGAACTCTATAAATTAAATTTTAATATCTTAATTAAAACGGTATTGGCTGGCAACGTATCGCAAAAGTCATTGAAAGCATTGTATTTATGTCTTTCAAGACAAATAAATTCCTGTAGATAAGAGTTTAGCATTTCTCTCTTACATCCCAACCTGCGTTTAATTTTTAGTTTATGTTTATTCCAATAGCTTTCGACTGACTGTGTATGCACACCAGTACCTTCATGTACAATGTTTACCGAGTGCTGCCTCATATACCTCCCATTTTACCAAGTAAAGGTCATCCCTCTCCAAATTAACCAAGTAAAGTTAATCCTTCCTTTTTGTCTTAGGAGGGACTATCTTTACTTGACTCAAGCAATATTTCTATAGTTACATTGTATCCCACGCCGGGCATCCAACAAGATATTTATAAATTTAGATTTATATAATTTTAATTAGTTAACGTACAAGATAACTTACACACATTAGCATTGAAATAGTTCACTCGCTAAGCGTGTGTTGTTTTTAATATGTTAGGCCGTCAGCTGATTTTGGCATTTTTGGCAAAGTAATTTTTAGAAAATAGCATTTCTTTAGCAAAAAAATGGCCAATAAGAAGATAGCAAATTTAAAAGAATTTTCTATTCTTTAGCAAATTTGCCAAATTTAGCAAGGCCTGGCAACCTTGCCTATCTTCGTTTATCGTTATGCTTGACGTTCTCCTTCGTCTTATTGGAATAATGGTAAACTTGTTTGCGTTTGTTCTTATATTCCACCTTTTTTTCAAAGTTATTTATATTCTCAATTTCTGCAGCTGTAATACTGACTGTGTTTGGTGGGTGCCTGTATGGACTATTAACGATTATCGAGATGTCGACCGCGAATTGGACATACGAGGGGCGGTCAATAAGTTTTGCGAATCGGTAGGGCAAAACAGAGGAAGGGGGATGACTGCTTGTGGGAGTGTTAGCACAAGTTATGACAAGTCAGGACCTGCAGCCGCACACTCTTGCTTCGTCTATTTAAAAAGCAGTAGATGATCGCAGATCGTCAGTCACAAATTTTTCAACAATCGAGAAGGTTGAGCACCGCGCAGTGATCAAATTTCGACCAAGGAAGGCAAGAAATGCAAAAGGAGATCCATGAACGCATGGTTGCAGTGTACACCGACACCGCCCCTTCCTATGCAACCATTGCTCGCTAGAATAGGGAGTTCCGCCATGGTCGTGAGTCCCTTGAAGATGACTCCCGTCCAGGACGCCGTAAGACGTGACCAACGAGGACAATGCGGCCCGTGTGGAGAGGATAATCCTAAAAAAATGATGGGTTAAGGTCGAAGAAATCGAGCGAGAACTTAGAAGTGTTATCAACATCATCCTCGACAATTTGGCCATGACCAAGGTCTCTGCCCGTTTGGTCACTAGAAACCTCACGCCCCATGATCAGCTTCAACGTCGTCAAAGTCCACAAGGCCAGAGTTGCACTAGCTACTCTGCGCCACTGCGGAATCGAGTAGCTTAACCATCACCCCTACAGTCTAGATCTGGCCCCTAGCGACTACTTTTTATTCCGCCAGCTCAAAGCTGTACTGCGTAGATGCAGGTTTGAGGACGATTAAGATGTCCAGCTCACCGTTCAGGAGTGGATTGAACAGCAATCGGGAAATTTCTGGTTGTCAGGAGTTTGAAGCCTCAGGGACAAGTGGAGAAAGTGCATTGAAGTCAAGGGTAGTTATATTATAAAATAATAAAACACTTTTCCTCATATCTCGTTCCCTTATATCCAAATTGCAAAACTTATTGACCGCCCCTCGTATTTACTGTTATTGAAGATTGGATTTAGAAGGGCCCCAGTATATATAGTATAAAACGTCGCACTGAGCCATCCCTCTTGGAGAACGCCTTGATTGATTTCGAATTTGGGTCCTCAATATCCTTCTATGCTGATGAGTGCAGTGCGATCTGTGATGTAGTCACATATGCATTTTATTAGGATAAGTCACAGTCCTAAAATCTTTATCTTGTATTTTAGGCCTATTTTTCGAGAACTTAACAAAAGACTTCTGCACATCTCAGGAAAAGAAATATTTTCGAGGCATAAGGCGAGAACTCGCTGTTATCGCGGGGGAGGGAGAGCGATTTGTGTGTCCCGCTTAAGTAAATATAGCGGGGTCAGGCGACTCAGCGCGAGACAGCTTCTTTCTTGTTAATTCTAAAATTCCCACACCAAAGAGCACGTGGTCTGGGGATCGAGGTGCTTCTTCTTACGGTGTTCCTTCGAGGGGCATCCTCTAACACGCGTCCCTTTTCGAAGATGACATTTTCCTGATACGTAGGGGAGAGAAAAGGGCATCGCTAAACATGCGATGGGTCGTGTATAGGAAAAGTTTGACATAGGTCTACAGGTGTACAATAATAGCGGGCATTTAAATTCGAGCTGATACAGCGGTTATCAAATGAAAAAAGGGATTTCGTATAATTCCGGGCGCAGGATACATTTAAAAAGAAGTATCTACGCTTAAGAGGGAACACAAAAAAAATAAATAAATACAGGAAATAGTAAAATGCATGTCACCAAAAAGATCAATTTAAATAAAGCCTTAGTCAAACATGTGAAGGGTAGTAGAACTACATTTAAGACAAACGAAAAAAAAGACAAGGCGAATATAAAATACGCAGGGAACAAATACGTACCAAAGAAAGGCCACTTTTTTTCAGGTGGACCAAAGAGCATAAAATGTACATACACAGATAAGACTGAGTTATATGAATATTAAAAAGGGTGAGTACACAGGCTCGATTATATATACGGGAGTACAGAGCTTAACAAAATTTTACTTTGCAGGGGGAGGATCCACTACCGGATTTCTACTTAGACAGTCTGTGACACAGTTTTCGTTCCCTTTAATGTACCAAATTCGGAACTTGTATTCCAGTAGAACTAGGTTCTATCGCATAAGCACTCCGTTCTGGCTTTTACATTTTTTTAAATAGGCAAATGAGAGGTGATGGGTTTTGATCACGAATTCTTTGCCTAGCTAGTACATTTTGAATTTCTGCACACTTCATACGATCCTGAGAGCCTCAAATTCTATTACAGCATAGTTCCTTTCGCGTGACGAGAGATTCCGCCTGACGTAAGCAATGGGATAACTCTTGCCATCTTCTTCATACTGAAGCAAAGCGCAACTGATGCCTTCACTACAGGCATCCATTCGAACTCCAAACGCTTTGCTCGGGTTCAAGAGTCGCAGTATGGGAGCTGACGTTAATTTTTTCTTCAGTTGTTGGAAGTGAGCGGTCGCCTTGGGGTTCCATACAATGAAGTCTGGGAATGTTTATTTTGGAAGGGCGCTAAGAGGGGACGCTAAAGCAGCGAAATTCGGAACAAAAGGCCTATAAAAGTGCGTCACTCCGAGGAAGGAGCGTAATTGTTTCTTAGTACGCGGAAAGGAAACACTGGGGATGGCCTACAACTTTTCTTGCTGGGTGCCATTTGAATTTCCCCAATGTGGAAACCAAGATATTAAATGGTGCTGTAGGCAAGATTGCACTTGCTGAGCCCTATGGTAAGATCATCATCACGAAGCATAATGAGGAGTGAGTGAAGGGAGACTAAAGGTTGGTCCCATATGAGGTGGCCACGTAAACATTATCAAAATAAAATGACAGGTTATTCATCCTATCCACTATCCGGCACATCATGAGATTATAGTTACTATAGGCAGTAAATAATCCGAAAAGAAGAGGTCCAAATTGCATAACGCCCTTTTCTGTGTGGAATGCGTTGTATTTCCTGGCTTATCTTTAAGAGGGATGTGATAGTAGGCCTTACATAAGTCTATCTCCGAAATAAGCTTAGCTTATTCGAACAAATCTAGGTTCTAATCTATAAAAGGGATAGGTTCAGCGTCAACGATCGTTACGCCGTCCAGTTTCCTAAAGTCTACGCAAATGCTAAAAGACTGATCCGGCTTCCTGACCATAACAATGGGGAGGAAATAATCTGAAGTTGATGGTTCAATTATTACCAATTTCAGCCGGTTTTCTAATTCGGATTCAAAAGCACAACGCCATTGAAAGGACAAGGGCTATGGTTTAGAACGGATAGGCTCCTGGGTGGTTAGAGTTATATCATGCTCAAAATGGATAGAGCAGCCAGGCTTCTCGGAGATTACCTTTGGGATTTCGGTCAATAAAAGAGCCAATCGCGTCTTCTGAGAAGGTTCCAGCTGGGGATCTAAGTCGAGTTCCGGGGCGGAATCTACGAATCTACACGGTAAGTGGGGAGCGAAGGGAGAGGGTAGTCATTGTCAGACTCGACGGAAACAGTTTGAATCAAGTTAAGAGGCTAAGAGGAATAAGAGGCTTCCATTACTGCCTCTTCATCAAGCACAATTATATTATTAATGCAGGCGTGGCGGTGGTAGCGCTTAAGCATATTCATATGAAACATTTTGTTACCTTAGAGGGACTTATTAAGTAATACACGGGGCTGCGTGCTTCTAGGATAAGAAGGGGCCTTTCTATTCAGACAGGAGCTTATTAGTCTCCGTGAGCAAGAGTAGCATCATCCAGGTTTAGGTCCGTATTTTTGGATGCAATATCTTCACATTATTCTAGGCGGTTCCTTAGGTCTAACAAATAAGAATGCGAGGATTTGATCTCCTCATCCTGGCGCGGATTGGCAAAGAATTCATTCAATATATTCATCGGGCCTCAGACGTTTCAGCCATACAAAAGTTCGAAGGGGGAAAATCATAAAGTTCTGTGGGGGATTTCTCGGCAGGCGAACAAGGCAACCAGCAGGGACTGATGTCATTCTCGGTGCTGGGCATGGCTAAACTTTTGCAAAATGGTCTTCAATTTACCATTTGATTTTTCGCAGACTCCGTTAGTGGCGGGGTGAAAATAGGAGGTGAATAGGGGCTTGATCATAAGGGAGCTTGCCGACGTATTCCATTAGTTCAGATGTAAACTGTCTTCCTCTGTCAGACAAGATCTCCTTCAGGATGCCGACGCGGGAAAAGATAGAATTCAGGGCTTCCGCACAGGTTACACTATCTATTCTTTTAAAGGAGACTGCGTTGGAGAATGGCGTAGCAAAATCGACGAGCATGAGGACGTATGAGTGTCCTTTGCTAGAAGGGGGGTAAATTGAGCCAATGAAATATATGGACAATTTAAAGAAAGGCTCTGGGACATTTAGGGTCTTCTGGAGGGGGGCAGGTGTTATGCGCCCTTTTGCTGTAGTATTTTGATAAATGTCACATGACCTGCAAAACTCGGCAATTTCTTTGGCAGCGCCGGGCCAAAAGAAATAACGGAAAATTCTCTGAGCTGTTTTATCGTGGTTAAACTGACCAGCCAGTAATTCATCGTGGGACAGTCGGAGGACTTGGGTGAAATTCAAACGTGGGATACATAAAGAGCGAGTTAGGGATTTATCTTCAACTGAACTGGAGTGAAATAGGAGTCCGTCACTAACAGGGTAGGCGACCTCCCTTTAACAGCGGAAAGATCATCGTTCGTCATTTCTGGAGGGTGAGGCACTCCTGAGCGCTTGAAAATGCCTTGTTGTGAAGGGAAGCAAATTCGGGAGCATAAGAGGGGCGTAGTGGCATTTAGCGCCTCGGCCATCGTGATAACGTGTTGTGCGATGAGGCTAGGGGAGAGCTGCCGGCTATGGCCGACGAACACGGCACATAACTTAATGGGGGCTGCTATCACGTCGGCCCAACCTGTAAAATACTTACATTCTAGAAAGCACCGAAGCACGGGGAAATGATTTGCGTGCCCCAAGTAGTCATGGACTACTGCCAATTTATCGTGGTCGGGGCTCCATGGGGGAGAGCAACTTTTCTAGGACGACGATGCAAGTGCAGCCGGTGTCTCTTACGAGGATTGGCACTCTGTAACCATTAACGGTTCTGTTTTTGAACTCAAGACCACTGCAAGAGCTTTTGTTGAACAAAAAGTTGAGTTGTTTTCCCGGAGGACTACTTGTTGGGGAAATTGCTGGCGTTCCAGCGCGAGTGGGCGGATAAGAGAGAGACACTTATCTGATGGACTTGCTGATTAGGAGCGAGACGAAATTGGGAGTTTTGGGAAAAGTTAGTTTTTACGTGACCGGGTACGCCGCAGGAAAAACATACAAAGGGCCTGCGAAGGTAATCCTACGCTAGGGTATTTATGATGGTAAGCTTAATATTTCTCGGTTCCGACGGGAGATGGTATTTGGGTTTGGAGGGACAAGGTACCTTCACAAACTTGGGCAAGTACTTCCGAGGGAACTTGGGGATGTTTCCCTTATGTTGAGTGGATGGCAAATGCGATTTCTGGGGGTTTCTCTGGTATAGGTTGTGGCTTGATGCGTGCACATCTGCCTCTTCGAAACATTCCTTAAAGGAAGACACGCGTCTATCCTTCACGAATGCGCAGATTTCTGAGCGTAAAGCAGCCATCAACTGATCCCTAAGACGAAATCAAACAGGGACTCGTAGTCGCGGTCGACTTGGGCTGAGTTCAACCAGAATTAAAAATTTCTTTGGACGGTGAATGTAAATTGGTGGTAGGTCTGGCTAGGCAGTATTCTCGCCTGGCGGAACTTTGCCCTATAGAAATGAAGATTCATATTAATTGCCGTTCTTAAACACTGGCAACTATACTGATGGGGATTCATGTATTGAGCTAATGGAAATTGTTTCCAATTGAATTTAGTTTAGCTCACGTTCGTGCTGACAAATTCTTTCTCTTTCTTCCCTTTCTCTCTGTTCTCTTTGTCTTCTCTCTTCAGCTTCTCTTTGTTCTTTTTCTCTTTTCTCTTCAGCTTCTCTCGCCTCTGTTTCTCTTTCCTCTTCAACTTCTCTTTGCTCTCTTTTTCTGCCCTTTCATTTCTTTCTTCTTCTTGAACATATGTAATTAGATCCTTACCGGACAAGCAAGGATCTCTCCTTGCTGTCGGAAACGTTCTAATAACAACATCTAGCTGTTGTAAATGTGCGTGTGACCGCTTGGCACGTACGAAGAATTATGGTAAAGATTATGTGGCTCTTACGATTTTATCAAAATTCATAACGGAGATTTACCCCCACAACGATTGTTACACAATTAAAATATACGATCCAAAAATTGATCCCTATATGATCAGTAGTTATAGGGCTTTTTAATCCTGCACGGGGATTAGTAGGGGATTTCGAGAGAGCTCGTCTCTGACAAAAAAACACACAGAGAAAATAGATTTGAAAACATTATGATCGCCCGGGCGCCAAAATGAAATGATCAATCAAAGAAAATAGAGAATTTGTTCCACGACCTTTGGATAACCTTGAACGAACTTGGCAAACTGGTTATTGAACAACTTAACTGGGGAAGAGAGAATTGAAAAAAAACGGGTTCCTTCAATACAAAATAACCCAAATTTACCTGACTTCAGATTTTAATATAATGATAATAATATATACATATATGCTAATATATATATATATATATATATATATATATATATATCTATATATATATATATATATATATATATATATATATATATATATATATATATATATATGTGTGTGTGTGTGTTGAGGTATGCCTGTGTAGACCCTTTCAGTGTAAGAGCGCGTACACTTGCACGGGCATATAGCCGACACGAGGCCGTCTGCGATAGGCTTTGGAGCAATTGAAGGAGTGAAAGGCTACCTCCTTGATCAGTGCGTTTATAATTGGCCGGAATTTATCCACCCACTTGCCAAGTTGCAGTTCAAGGATATATAAAGATCAAGAACTCTGAAATTTTTTTTTACTATAAATAATAAATGGATCAATATACATATATATAAAGGGAAACAAATTATATCTTAAAAGAATAGTTAATTAGCTCGGGAGAGTTTACAATGTGACAGAGTTAAGCTTAGAGTGCAATATTATCGTTAACCAGAATAATGGATATGATTATATTTTAAGCGGGGAGCCAATTAAAAATGGGATGCAGGTGAGAAAGGACAGGGGGGTGCAATCATGGAATTACAAGCAAAATTACTTTACCTTGAAGCTTTGAGTTTTTCGGAGGGGGAAGACCAACGGCACAGGTCTTCCAGAAGACAATACTGAGGGGTCCTGACAAGAAGGACTCGTAGATGGGGGTTTGAGTACTTCTTGTACAAGAAGGAGACTTCTCTGCACCAGAGAGATGTGATGAAAA
Source organism: Ceratothoa steindachneri (assembly GCA_963969495.1). Taxonomy (NCBI): domain Eukaryota; kingdom Metazoa; phylum Arthropoda; class Malacostraca; order Isopoda; family Cymothoidae; genus Ceratothoa; species Ceratothoa steindachneri. The sequence continues at coordinate 64,883,186 of OZ018322.1, read as the reverse complement.
ACACGAGAGACCGTTTTGCGGCGCGGCAAGGAATCTCAGACATGGGGTATGGGGAGTCTTGAACGGGTGTAAGAAACGAGAGAGGCTGCACAGTTTTCTGAGAAGAGTGACTCGATGAGGTTTCCTCTGAGCAGGGGCTAAAATTTCACGAAGGGCGATCTGCTGGTGAGATCTTAACGACGAGGTACGACTCGAACAGGTATCTGCGAGAAGTCGCAGGACATAGGCACACGGTCTGAACGGAGGGACTGACAGGCTCTCAATCTCCCGAGAAATGGCTGGTCCGTTAGATAGTGCCAGGGCCTAGCCGTCCCAAGATAATTCACGACGCCAGTTCATCAAACATATTTCGAGATAAGGGGTTAGGTCGAACAGACAAATTTGCCTCAGGATATGGGGTTTAGCTCGTATGAGCGGGTTCCCGGGGGAAGGAAATGTTTGGGAGGCAAAGGGCGAGAACTCGACGTTATCGCGGGGCAGGAAGAGCGATGGGTGGACACGCTTAAGTAAATAAAGCCGGTTTAGGCGACTTAGTGCGAGACATCTTTCTTCTCGTAGATTTTAAAATTCCCACCCCAAGGAGCACGTGGTCTGGGACTCGACCGACTTCTTCTTACAGTAGTCCTTCGAGGGTCATCATCTAACCGGTGCTCTTACCAGGTGTTCGCGGGATATCCTTTTGTATCCAGGAGCTCTTTTCATGGTGGCGATTAGATTATTCTTTAGCTTCTCTAGTGTCATTGGGTCTATATCTTGTTCCATCTTTATTGTATTAAAAGCAGAGTTATTGGATTTTATTTCTCCCCTGTTTCTCCCCATCTCTTCATGATCACGGTTGTATCTTCGTTTTCTTTAGGTGATATGTTAAAAACGTTATATCATCGTTCCCTAAAGGAGGACACCAATACAGGAGCTTCGGCTCGTTCGCCCACGCCTATTGGTTGGCAGAGTGGCTCAGAGAGGCTGGATCCTCGAAAAGAGGGCCCCCTTGCCTTCGAAACCGCAACGCCCTTATAAGGTTTCGGGGCATGGGAAGGAAAAGACTCAGATTGTGAGACTAACCTACCTCAATAAGTCTTCGAAGGCGACAGCGCATTCAGCACATTGTCCGGCCAAAAGTGCCCAGGGTTCTGCCTACGGAAAACGTACGGCCATTCCTGTGAGGCTCTTCTGTGCGAAGAGGGCCCCCGCGTCTCCTCCGAGCTGGGGCTGGAGGGCATATTCCTTTAATGGAATTACCATGGACTCCAGGACAACTGGGAGGAGCTGCGGAGGCTCGTCTCGTCCCGTTTCTCGTTAGCTATTTTTCTGCAGGACACTATGCTAAGCGCCCGCCCTCCCGGAGAATAAGGGTTTTGCGACCCCATCACCACGAGATGGTGGCGGAGCTGGTAGATGTGCGGTTTACACCCGGTATGATATCTCTGTTCTTCCTTTCACTTTAGATACCTCCTTTCAGGCAGTGGCTGTGCAGCTTTGCCTGAATAGGAGGTATGCTATCATTTCTGCGTACATTCCCTCATCAGCTGACTTCGACGCGGGGGCCCTCCACCGCCTCGTGGCGCGGTTCCCGAGGCCCTTTTCTTGGTGAAGATCTGAACGGCAGACATCCTCTCTGGGGAGATTTTTCAATAAATACCAGCGGACAAGTTCATGCCAATCTGATCGAAGAGCTTAAGATAGATGTTCTAAATGTGGATGAGTTTACGCATTACTGCCCGAGAACCGCTTCATTTTCTTGCCTAGATCTATCTTTGTGCTCTTTAGATGCACAGCCTGATTTTAAAAGGGTGGTGGTTGAGGACCTCCATGGTAGTGATCACTTTCCCATTCAAATATCATTTTCAGGGCAACTGCCGCCTGAGAGCCCACATCGGTGATGCTTGGCGCGGGCGCGGTGGCCAGCATTTCAGGGAATGATTGAATTCTCCATATCAGTTGAGTAGTTTAGGTCGGTAGATGGTGCTGTTGAGTTCTTCTCCATTAACCTCATCGCCTCGGGCCTGAATACTATTCCCAGAACGTCTGGCCCTTTTTCACGCCAACCACCCCCGTGAGGGTCGGCCGAGTGTGAGACGGCGCTAAGAACAGAAGCGTTATGCCTAAATGCGCTATAAGCGCTACCCGAACGATTTCACTGTCGGTGAATTTCGTCTGCTAGGGCTAGGTTCCGTTATATTTCAAAGCACGCCCGCCGCTCTTCTTGACGGGCATACGTGTCTTCATTTAACGGGAAGACCCCTCTAGTAGAGGTGTGAAAGCGAGTTAAAAGGATTCAGGGCAAGTTTTTGCAGGATTCCCTCCCGTTCTGCAAGAGAATGGAACCGCAATCTCGGACCCCACTTCCGTGGCCTAATCCGTCACGCCCGCTTTCTTCGTATTCTCTAGCCGGCATGCTGCTCCGCCAGCATTCAATGCACGTCGTGATTTCGCCGAAGGCCGCCGAATGTAAGTTACCTCCAGAGGCAGAAAAACCTTAAACGACAGCATTACTCTGAGTGAGTTGCGTTCCGCTTTTGCTTCGTGTGCGCACACCGCCCATGGTCCGGACGATGTCCCGTACGCCCTGCTTTGTCACCTGGGTGAACGAGGCATGGCCTTTCTCATAGATTTGTTTGACAGGATCTGGGTGGAGAGTTTCCTCCCAGATTCTTAGCGAATCACTACTGTGCTCGCCTTTCACAAACCGGGAAGAGCTAACCCTACTACGGCCAGTTTCCGCCCAATCCCTCTAACCTCTTGCCTGTGCAAGTTGATGGAGAAATGGGTAAATGTTAGATTAGCCTTTTTTTCTGGGGAGCGGAGGCCATCTGTCGTCTGCACAATGCGGCTTCCGCAAGTAACATTCCACGTCGGATGCTATGCTCCGACTGGAAAATGCCGTCTGATAGGCTTTCCTTCGTAGACAGCACTACGCCACGGTATTATTTGATCTGGAGAAAGCCTATGATACGGCCTGGCGATACGGTATCATGGATATTCTCCAAACGATGGGGGCGAGGGGACGACTCCCAATGTTTATATCTAAATCTTTGCGAGATCGTCGATTTCGCGTACTGGTGGGGGAGCCCTCTCCGGCCCAATGGAGCAGGAAGAGGGTGTTCCGCAGGGAAGTGTCCTCAGTGTCAAACCCTTTGCCTTGAGCATCAAAGGCATCACCTCGCGGTGCTGCCGGAAGATGGTCTCGCTACGCTCTACGTGAACGACCTTTTGATCTCTATATTGCGCGGCCCAGATGCCAGCTCTAGAGGGTCGACTCCAACACGCATTGAACCGCGTCTCTCGCTATGCCGAAATGCAAAGGTTTCAGTTTTCCGTGGCCAAGACTAAAGTGGTGCACTTCTGCCGCCATCCACGGCTTCACTCAGACCCAGACTTGTTTCTTAATGGGGTACGCCTGGAAGTAGTTGAATCGCATCGTTTCCTTAGTCTTGTATTTAACTGACGCCTGACCTGGGAGGCTCATGTTCGCAGCCTTTTTGTCTCTTGTACCCGCTCCATAGATATTCTTCGTTCCATGACGTTCAGCACTTGGGTCGCGTATAGGGCTACTGCCTTACTTTTTTATCAATCCTTTGTTCGTTTGAAGTTCGACTACGGATGCGTGTTTTATGCTTCCGCAACCGAGCGTGTTTTCAGAAGGTGGTCTCGATCCACCACACCGGTTTTCGCCTGGTGACCGGTGCCTTTCGCACTTCCTCCTTCGAGAGCCTACTAGTAGATGCTTGGGAGATGCGACTCGATATACTCCGTGTACAGTGCACCACTCGCCTGTACGCGCAAGCCCGGCGCCTCCCTCAGTCCCTCAGTTGCCAACAACTCTCAGTGCATCCGCAGCCGACTTCGACGGTGCCTATGCCACCGAGAGACGCCAGTCATACTCTAGGCCCTTTGGGTTTAGGTCTAGGAAACTCCTTTTAGAGTTAGGTATAGCTCTCGGGCCGTTAAAGCCCCTGCTTCTGCCCAGAACGCCACACTGGAGGGTACCACATTTGACTATTCGTCGTCACGCCTCTGCTCCTAAAGCTTGTTCCGCGCAGGGAGTATTGCGTTCGACCTTTTTGGAGCACACCTCGTGTCACGCTGGAACCATGCCAGTGTATACGGATGGCTCCAAGTCCCAAGAGGGGGTCGGCTTCCACGCCGTATCCCTTCTGTTTGAAGTCAGTGGGGCTCTTCCAGGCGCTACGTCTGTCTTCACGGCCGAGATGGTGGCAATACACCACTCGGTACGGGAGATTACAACACGTGCCCGGTTCGGAGACCGGTTTGTGATCTATAGTGACTCACAAAGCGACCTGAGTGCTCTCTGAGCATTGGAATCTCCGCATCCCCTGGTTCGCGATATCCATTACGCCACGGTTTTGGCGAGCCGGGCGAATGTCGAGCTTATCTTCTGCTGTATTCCCGGACGTGTAAGAATTGCGTCAATGAGCGCGCCGATGAGAGCGCCAAAGAGTTCGCGAGGACTCTGCGACCGGACCAGCGTTTCGCTCTTCCTCAGACCGACTACATGGTAGGAATACGGGAAGCTCTTCCGGTCACTTGGTAAAGAACATAGGAGACGGTCGAAGGGAACTTAAAGTTGTGTGCCATTGCGCCGTGACTGTTCCTATGGACCTACCCCCCAATGCAGCGAGGGCTTCAGGTTGCTTTCTGTCTTCTCCGAATTGGGCACACTCACGGGACGCACCGCCATTTGATGGAACGCTCGCCAGCGCCCCACTGTGGAGACTGCATTGTCCCCCAGACTGTTCGGCACATTCTTGTTGAATGTCCTAGTCTGGGCGATCTCCGCGCACGTTAGCTGTCCCGGTACCGGGATTGGCGAGGTCGCTACCGCCTGTCCCTTGTATTCGGGACGAGTGCGTGCACATTCACTGGTGTACTTGTATACTTTTGGGGTGAGGCCGGCCTTCTCCCTTTTATTTAACCAGTTTTTTGTTTTGTTTTGTTTGTTTTTTCCTTTTTTTTCCTCATAGGTCGCACGTTCCTGTGCCTGGGGGACCTCCCCCCCGATACAGGAGCTTGCTTCCTGCTCGTTGCCTTTTCCCCTTTTTTTTTAATTTTTGGTGTTGAGTTTGTTTTTTTTGTCTGTTTTTGAATTTGATTTTAAAGTAGTCTAGTACTAGGCAGGTTTTTAATATGGCGACTAAAGCCCAAGTATGCAGTCGCCAGATGAGCTCTTAAAAAAAATTGCTCTTTTCACTATTGATTTCCAATTTTATGGAATGGTACTTTGGTTTACTGTGAACCAATCATATAATTTCATAACACTTTAGAATGCTAGTCTTTGAGGGGGTTTTGTATCATATTAGATTCTAATGTGGTTCCAACAGCATAGCGCCAATAGGCGACACCAACGCTAGCCCATCTGTCTGTTGGTAGATACTATTATCAAATGTGAAATAAGACTCATTAATCATAAGGTCCAAAAGTTGTTTGAAGAGAGATCTAGAAAATCCATGAAAAGTTTGTTGGTGATTGAAAATTCTGTTAAGAATTATTTCAATGGTTTGATTGACAGGTGCACTTGTAAAAAGTGATTTGACATCGAAACTCACAAAATAATGATTATGTGTGCATTTCTGTCTTAGGATATCCTTTTGAAATTCATAGGAGTTAATTACAGTAAATCTATTCCATTTAATGGTTAGCAACAGTTTGACAATAAACTTCGCTAATTTATAAGTCGGTAGAGGGCATGAAGCTATAATGGGGTCTAATGGAATATGAGTCTTATGGATCCTTGGCAGACAATACATTTTGGCTAAGCCAGTACATGTAGGGAAAAGATCTTTATACGTGCTCTGATCAATAATTCCTTGGGAGTTCAATTTCATGAGAAATCTATTTTGTTTATCTTCCATTCCTAAGATCACATCTTTGGCTGGTTGGGTTATAAGCTTAAACTTATTATGGTCAAACGTTTAGGATATCATTGGTTTTATTATTAAAACCAGTACGATTAACAGAACCACGCCGTTTGCTTTATCTGATTTGGTAATAATTAAGTTAAGGACACGTGCGAGGGTCTTCAAAATTTCTCTTTCGGTCTTACGGAAAATAAAGGAGCTAATTCTGAATTTTCTAACTTTGTGATAGTATTCATGTACTGATTAGAAAACTGTAAAGTCAGTTAAATTATCATGAATTTGAACACTTGTTACATCATGAAAGAATTCTTCGAAATAGAGCAAAAATCGTAATTTCTGAATTTGAAATACAGGTAACTTGAATTAAAGTCCTAATGAAAGCAAAGATTTTTCTCGTTTACTCAACACATAGTCAGAAAGATTAGTAATAACTTCATTAGTTTACAAAAACTCGGGGAATCAAGCCCTAGAGCTCGAAGTTTACGTTTGTGGGTTTCAGAAACAGAATTCATCAATTTTTGAAATTCTTTTTCTATGATAGAAAGTATTGCTAAGTAATCTAGAATGGAAACTGTTTGACGCAAGTTGTTTGAAGAGGTATTAACAGTGTTGGTATGGCTGTCAATAAGATTCAATTTGTGATTCACCTCGTTATTTAATAAATATTCAAGTGAGAATTGGTAAAATTCAGAAGTGCACAATGTGTCAAGATACAATTTGAAATAAAGAAACTTGGGACAAACCTGACTCGAACGACATTGTTCAAGAAAATTGCAATCCGACTTAGCTTTCGTAAGTTTGCGAAAAGATTTGATTTTGGTAAGAAACATCTTTACTCCATCCTTATGCTAATTTGAATAAATATAATTCAGATAGTTCCCACTGTGCAGACTTAATTTAATTTTCAATAAAACCAATGGCAGGAGCAGAATTAAATCAAACACCAAAATTTTTATTTAGGTTAATAGTGCAACGTTTTGACCTTACGGTCATCTTCTTGCTCTAGAAAACAGATTAAGATATACATATCGACATGGTATAGCAATTATTATTATTATATATATATATATATATATATATATATATATATATATATATAAGTATTGCTAGGTAATCTAGAATGGAAACTGTTTATATATATATATACAAATACACTAATGGGTTTGGCTGACCAGTTGGCGGGAGGAGTTAAATACTGAGATACGGCTGAGTGCAGTTCAGGTTATTTGAAAAGGATGACAAAAATAATATTTAATAACATAAAAAGGATATATTCAATATCTACAGAAGTGGGTTTAAATGAGAATATTTGGTCAGATTAAAAATGACACACGGTGTCGGTCGAAGGGGCAAGTCAAAGGGATTATAGCGGGTTAATGACCTGTCTAGAAACCTAGTCTTTAAAGAGGCCAGGTTAATCCGAAATACAAACAAAGATTATTAATATGGGAAGATCGGATTATAATAAGATCCGCAGGCGACAGGGTTTGCAATGCTGAAGCTTGAAGCGATGAAAGGTAAAGACAATTTGCGAGGTGGGAAGTGCAAAAAGTATAGGCTTTACCTCAGAGTTCTTGTTAAGGGAATATATGCGCGAAACCATGAAAAAGCGGCCCCTGCAGGGAGATTGCCTATCATCTGGGAAAAAGTCCAACGGAGGGAGAGTTCTAGCCTTCGGTGCTCGAATAAACCAAGAGGGAGCTGAATCGAGAATCGTGGCGAATCTTCCTGTGCAGGGTGATCAGGTCCTAACTCAATGCAGCCAAATCTTGGGTTAAATAGGGGTCGGCGAGGCGTATAAATAGCCTCAGGCCACGGCGCGCTCTCTTAGACAAACAGGTATCTCGGGAATAGCAGGCTTACAGCCACGGAATTCGAGTTAAGGAGTCCTATAGAATATTCTCCCGAGTTCTTTCAAGTACACAGGATAGGACTTCTCTAGTAAACACAGCTGTGATGAATAAAGCCTGGTTGACCCGATTCTTGCCTCGCTCAACCTTGCTCCTCACGCTCTTTGTTTCGAGTTTAAAGCCACGTATATTTCTGATGGTCCAAGTGGACCTCAAGGCTCTATTCTTCCACACATATATAATAGGTTCAAGTGTTTCACACGACTTATAATTATAAATGCAGGGAAGTAAAATACAGTGATTTATACAAAGATGTAAAGTAAACTGTACGGAAAAAACAACAAAAAACTTGCTAGCAAAAACTAAGAACAAAAACATCTTTTTGGACTTGAACTCTAACTTCCTGTCTCTACTTCGCTCCGAATATATTTATTTAAAAAAACTATCTCTCTCTTAATTCTGAATCCTCTTCTATTACATTAAACATCCTTTAAACGACCACTACTAGCGAAACTATTATATTTCCCGTGACCTCTCTACCACACCATATTCTCACTGGATATCAAAAATTCGAGGTATGTTTCTCATTTGATATATATATATATATATATATATATATATATATATATATATATATATATATTATTAATAACCAATTGGAAAATAAGAAAATATGACACATATGTAAGGAAGAGATGGAGAGAGATAACAAACGGAATATGATAATACAAACTCTTTTTCCCGTTAAAGAAAATGAAATATTAGAAGCGGTTTGAACCTATTCCATTCAGCGCTCTTCGCTTTTTAAGCCAAAACGCTACCCGCTTGGCTACTATCCACATGCCCGCAAAGGTTCCTTGAATGTCAGCTTATAAGCAGATCAGTGTGAGTATATATCTCTACTTTTAAGAGGAAAGCGTTAGTAAGAGAGACAGACGGGCTTTGTATACGGAAGAGAAATCACAATAATACATGGCACCGAAGATGCATAAGAAGCAAAGCGTGCTCGAACACATGGGTTCGAGCCACATCTATTATTTCACTTCCCATAACGGGTAAAGAGTTTATATTATTTTATTACGATTGCTATTTTTATTTTCCTTCTTTTGAATTAAAACTAAATCCCTTGAATAGCATCTTTTCTTATTTTCCTATGGGATAGTATGCATCTAAAGTGTTGCGTGTTATTGTAATTTTCCTTTCATATATATATATATATATATATATATATATATATATATATATTTTCATGGGTTGTACAGAATAATTGGACCTGTAAAAATCGAACACCCATAATTCAATCTGCCATTATATTACGAATATCCATCCAAGTTTCATTGTTAGTGTTTTGTTTTTATTGTAGATACATAGTTTTTTATATCAAGTCTAATGATTATTTGTCTTTCTTTTTTAGATCGTGGTATAGATGCTAAGATGCGTCACCTCACTGAATTCGAAAAGGAGGAAATTGTTAGAGCTCGAATTGCAGGAGCTTCCGTCACCAGAACAGCTAAATTCCTTTAACCTTCGATAACTACCATATCAAGGACCATGACAGAATTCAAAAAGCTAGGCGAACAACTCTCCAGCAAGAAGAGTAATTCCAGCAGGACTTCCAAGCTCGCTGAAAGAGACCGACGAGTGTTGAAAAATCCACGGACAACTGCATCTAAATTGACTTCAATGTTAATTTAACATCTCACTAGCCCAGTTTCGACCAAAGCAGTTCGTCGAGAGCTCAATAGAGCCGGATATCATAGAATGACCGCTATCAAGAAACCTCTGCTTTCTCATCAAAATATTCAGAAAAGGCTTTTCTAGTGTAGAGATGACAAGGACTGGCCGACAGACCAATGGAAGCAAGTAATATTCTCCGACGATTCCAGTTTTTCTCTTTCTTCACTGCAGGACGAGATTGTGTGTGGAGGCAGCCCGAGCAAGCTTCTAATCCAGACTGTCTTCTTCCTACAGTGAAGCAGGCAAGTGTCTCATTGATGGTTTGTGCACCATATCTTGTAATTCACTAGGGCCAATCGTTGCCCTCTATGGTAGGATCAACAACAACGAATATCCAAATATTTTGGAAGATCAAGTCCATCCTATAGTCCAGACATTATTTCGTGATGGTGAGTGCTTTTTCCAAGATAACAATATCGCAATACATACCGCTCAGGTGGTTAAGAATTGGAATAAAGAGCATAGGTGTGAGCTACAACACAAGGACTGGCCCCCACAATCTCAAGATATATATTATTCTGCATTTGTGATGCGTCTTGGAGCGACAAGTTAGAAGTATTTACGTTCCACAATCGTGACTGAAACAGCTGGAGCATGTATTGGAAGAAGATTAGCTCAATATTCCTCTCAATAAAGTCAGTAACCTGTATCGATCAATTTGAAGACGCATAAACGCTGTTCAGAAAGCAAAAGAAGGACTAACTCTGTATTAAATAAATATTCATTGGATTTAACATGTGTTCCAATTATTTTGTCCACTCTCTTTCTCTCTTTCTCTCTCTCTCTCTCTCTCTCTCTCTCTATATATATATATATATATATATATATATATATATATATATACCTGTTTAGTTTATTTTAATTTAAAATACATAATAAATAACAAAATCTTGTAAGCACATATTTTCAAAACAATTATGGATATTTATATATACCACAAAAATGGTAAAAGGTTGTATATGCTCGCAAAAATAGCCAATCATCTATTTTTATTGTATTTGAATTCATCATGCAAAAGTACCTAATAAATAAAATATCAAATCCCTGAAACAGCCAACGTTAGGAAAGTGAAAACCAGTGAAATGGTTTATATTTATCCGATGGACACTTAACAGAAATCCCAACTAATTTTTGCCAAGAAATGAACTTTTTAAAGTAAATAAACGTGGTAAGAATATTCTATTCAATTTATTCCTTATCTCCAACAAATTACTTTGGTAAAAAAAAAGAGATTGTTTTTATCATCCACTCATTATTTATTTTTATTTTCCTCATTTATTAGAAAACATCAATCCTATTGAGTAAATTCCAGGGAATTTTTAAAAACATTCTAGTTGTTTCATTTATTTGAAAAGGCCTTATCGAAATTCTGGTCATTTCCACACTAAATACGCCATGAAAAGGGAGATTTTATTCTAAGGAAAATAATTTTAGACATAGGATAATCATAAGCTTAGATTTAATAATTTATTAGAAGCCATTTTATACTAACATGAAATTTGATGCAGACACAAATACACTATATTTAGCATTTTAATATAATAATTAATATTAGTACTTGTACAGAGCTGACTATGATATGCTTTTCATTTACCCAATAATATAGAAAAGAAACATATTTACATTGGGGCAATTGCAATAACGCAACAACTCTGTATATGTTGGCATTATCAGTTTCACTCTGGCTGGCACAATAAGTTTTACTTCTAAACATAGGACTGAAACATCATATGACAATGTCAACATATATCAGACAGGCAGATGACACTTTTCAAAGAGATAAAACGAATACCTATTTTCATAACGTAGAAAGAAAACAAATACAATAGACAATCAAAACCAAAATTCCCCCCGAAATAATAATTTCAAAAGCAAATGATCGTGAAATAATAATCAAATAATCTTCTTTTTTTTGAGGGGGGGGGGGTTACTCATTTGGAACTATTTGTATCTAGACTGCATATGAGTCCATTTTGTAGTGATCAACATCCACTGAGTGGTTTCATTTAAAGGTTTAAATAAATGAGTTTCTAAAAGTTCGATTGCTATTTAAACATATTTTTGCCTTTTCTAAAATAGACATTCTATTTACAACCAAAATGCAAAAACGTTTAATTTGCTTCGAACTGCTCGATCAAGACGCAAAGGCTTGAGTGAATGATAGTTTCCAACGTTAAAAGGAAAAAGAATCAAAGTATTAAAATGAATCATAGAGGAGGAAATATCGGTAAAGTGGATAGTTTCTTAGTTAAAAGTTATAGATGAACATTTATTTAATGAAAGATTGAGAATAACTGTTGCTATTTAGCAAAGATTTTTTTATGACGTTTGGCTAAGCATGCTTCTTCATGGTGAGTAATTATTATAAATCGACGGCCTTATATAGGTGCATGATAAACTTAGGATTAGTTCAACCTAATTTCATCCTGCGCCTATAAACCGCTGTCAATTTGTAATAATTCCTAATTCTCTAAAGAATACACGCGCAAGGGGAGGAACTTCACGCCCTTCCCACCCCAGTGCCCTAGGAGAAAATGGTGCTCTCTCTTGGGGGCTTTTATTGACACTCTTTAAAATCTCCCACTATCTCCTTCCACGCCTGGATAGACCCAACAAATGGCGAAAGAGGTCTTTAGACTTTCTTTATAGAGAAAATTCCCTGAAGAAGATTTCGAAGCGAATTGTCAGAATGGTCTTTGCTTGAACGCTCTCGTCTCTCGCCATTCTCCGCATCACTGTTGCCTTGAGTCGATCGTCAATATTTTACCTATTCAGGTAATGTGATAGAGTCGAGTCTTTCAGTGGAGCACGTTGACACTACAGACAAAATTGAAAAAAAACACCCCTTTATTAGAAATACTTTTGTTTGAATATGTTAAGTAAAACACCTAACACGGAGAGAATTTAGCTAGTCACCTATCATCTGGGATTCATCAGATATATTTGGAGTAGTCTTCGGGATTTCACGCGCAATTCTAGTATTTATTTTTCATCAGAACAAATTGCTTGTATTTCTTTTATTTTCTTCTAAAAGGTATACGAATTTTCACTCGGTATGCCATTCATTCCTTCTTTTCTTTGCAGACACTTTTTTCAGGCAGTCTTATAGATATTTTGAGTGAACATTTGACCCAATACAACTAAGCTGATATTTATATTAGGCCAAATAATCATAGAAAAGCCTATTTTTTGTTAATTTACCGAGGAATTTATACTTTTCTCTCATCCTTCTGGTTTATTTACGTGGCCATATGATATACTGACCAGGTCGCTTTTCCATACGTCTTATGGAATATTTAACCACAAGCCAACATCCTGGGTTATAATTTTTATCCTTTTAACCACATAAATTGCCTTGTTTCTGTTGCAGCTGTTCGAGAATTCTGCCTTCTTCCGATTTCTAGCGCTACAGGGCTTTCTTAGATAAGCGAGGTTTGTTGACTCCACACAATATCATATCTCGAGTGCGCCACTTTCGTTATGAATACCTTTACCAAGAATTATGAAGAAGATACTCATTCTCGTTAATTTAAATCCTTTAAATAAACAATTAAATATCCAAATTTTAAATTCCTTATTTTAGACATTGATTTTTCGTTTCTTTCTATTAAAACAACATGATTTACCATAAATTCTTACTTGTTTGATAAATTAAGGATTTAGGTGTTTACAAATAGAAATTTAATTATTTATAGACATATTTTTATTGTTTGTCTTTGGAGCTTGAAGGGACGTGCTCATTCAAGAATGCACTTATATTTTATGGATATCCTGCTATATTTATAGAAATATCTTTAAAATATCGGATGGGTAAGTAAATTTATTGCCTTACGACCTCTGGTTTAGAATTTTATTAAAATTTAATTTTAAAACACTACAGGATTATTTAGCTTTTTATCTGCCGTTATACAAAAGATAAAGAAATATGTGTACTAATTAGCCAAAGTCGTAATTCATATATTTCAGAAACTTTTGAATTTTTTACTTTTGACTACCTATGATTAGCCATCATTGTTCCATTCTTAAATGATCTAAGCATATTTCAATAGAAAATAATGCTATTTTAATAAAAGTAAGACCCTAACTTTTTTGAGAAATATAATATAAGGAAAATAAGATTTTAGTTTGTTTTTAAATTTCATATAGGCTACAGTATTTGGCTTTTAAAAAAACTTTTATTAAACTTTTGTTCTATCTTCCCTAAGACATAAAATTACATTACTAAAATGCTAGCTTCTTAATATCGATACAAAAATGGGACTTACATGTACACAAAAGCATGCCTAACATTGGCAAGGGCACAACAAAGTATTCGCAAAGCAGCGATTGACCCACATTGGGAGAATTTAGAGCCCTTTAAATAAGTAGCTTGGCTCGAACAACATACAAGTGAACGTCTATTTAATGCATGATTCGAATTAATAAAATTGAGGACTTATTATTCCAAGGCAAGGACTGATTGCCAATGAATATTCGTCAACTTTATATACTTATAAATATACCCAAGAATCTTGGGTTGTTGGGAATCTGTCTATTACAAATGAATATGTAAAGGAAGTTTTACTAATTGCTTTAGAAATAATATACACCCGCTGGAAACATTTGCTCATCGCCTCGCATAAGAGCATTATAACAAAGAAGATTGTATGACAACAAAACTTATAGTTTGAGTTATCTCTTTTATATACTACACGTTTCAGAGTAGCACATCACTGCTTACCTTTCTGACAGATAAAGGTTTAAGTTATAGGGTGGAAAGCAATGTTATTATCGTCTATTTAATTAATTTGTTCGTTTTTGAATGACCCGCTTTTCAGCCATGTTATAAAACTCTCGAAAGTAAATCCAATACAAGATTACAATTCGTTTTGTAATTACAAATTGCAAGGGTTTAATAATGAAGATTACATTCAATGGTTCTGTAATATTTGACTCTTTCTATGCCCTCTTTTGTTTCTGAAAGTTTAAGGGTTATTTTATTTTTTTCTGATACTCTTTCCTCATCACTTGTATTTTGAGTCGCATTTCCCTTATATATGCCTTAAAATCCTCCGACGTTCGAAAATTGTTAAAAAATCACGCGAAATGTTTTAACGATTCCATTAATGAAACGTTGAATTATATGTATGTAACTCTTATACCCACTAAAATTAAATGATTGACTTAAGTTGTGAAACCTTGAGCCCTTTTTGGTATAGGAATCAAGAAAACGTTCTCCTTAATTTGGGGGAATTGGACTAATTTAGTTTATGCACAAAATTTTTCTCCTTCACAAGTAATATGAATATTCTCGATATTTTTAGGCCAAAATGGAATTTAAATAACTGCCTTTCTTTCTCGCTTGCTTGTATTCAGACTTCTTTAGCAAAATGATTAAAAACTCAGAGAGAAAAGAAATATCTGGAAGAAGCATTTTGGCGAGATCTTCTGGTAATTTGCGCAGATTAAAGAAGGTAAGAAGATGAGAAAGGAGAACTGCTCTTTCTTCGTAGCGCCACTATACATCGCCGCTCGGTTTTCGCCTGCAAAAAATACAAACTCATTATTTTAAGCGAACAATTTTTCAAAAACTAAAATAAAAATTTTAATATTTAATATCATTATTTCAACCAATCCCGGTAATATCAAATAAACCAATATTATTAATAAATCACACGAGAGATTGGATCATAAATGATAACCAACTTCTTCTCCTAACCATTTCCTATATCAGAGTACTTAATTTAAATGCTATCTTGTGGACCAAAACCAATTGAATTTCCTAATTAAATTACTCATTATTTTTATGGGAATGGTTTCACTAATTTAATTTATAGATGTATATATAAATTCTCTCCTAAATTTCTGTTCGTAAATTGGGAGGATAGTAATGCTAGCCTCACACATACACACACAGAAGCACATTTTGTGTCCATTCATTAAATTTTCCATGAATATTTATGGCCCAAAGTCATACATTTATTTTTAGGCATCGCATAACATAGAAGTAACCAGTAACGGATGGGACTGTGGCACTACCCGTCCACTCATGCAGATTAAACTAAAGTTAATCTATGAGTGGGTGGGTGGAATGTGAGCGGTATATGTGAAAGGGCAAAGAGGGGAGAAATGGTAAATATGTTTATAAGAGCATGACTGCACATACCTGCCTTATGTGAGAATAAGGTCTGCTGATCAAAGTTTCGTGCTCTCACTTACGACCTTCAAAACTTTCAATAATTACCGAACTAACCTTGGAAGGAACTTAGCAATTATATCATTCGAAAGAGAATGTAAAGCAAACATAAGGGCTTCAAATCTCGTTAGAATTGGCCGAATAGTTATGATGTTATTGCCAAAATAATATAATTCCTGGGCTAACCTTGGGTGGTTCTTGGCATTTATATTATTCGAAATAAAATGTAAAACAACATAAGCTTTTTAAATTTCGTTAGGATATGGAAAACAATCACAATGTTATTACCAAAACCCAAAAAAGCAAAAACAGGGACCAGCTGCCCCACGGACATAGTGAATTGTAGAGTTGCACGCGACTAAAAACATGAAAGGAGGGGGGGGAACTTTGTGTCAAGTCGAAAGAATGGAGGGCAACCAGATCAGAATCTAGGTGTTAAGTATGCGCATTGATATGTGAGGTCGAGAATTTTGTCACTAAAGTTGAATTTTTAAAGGGTCAAACAGTGTATGGTTGTAGTTTATGAACTACACCAAATAGGTGTAGCCGAGCGAGAGAATTCCTAGAATGACTTGGTCAAGTGTTGGATGAAATGACAAATGGATATCGGTTGCTGAAGGAGATATGAATGAGCAATAAGGGACATGAGGAGAGATGAGATAAATAGAGCTTTTAGTAAACATGAAGGGATAAAAATGGATTGTAGGTGGTATTTCTTCTTGATGGCAGTACTCATAGAGTGTAGAACTTGATATTTCAGCACAAAGGTGTGCATGAATACGTAGCTGGTTAGGATAAGAAGAAGGGGAGAATTTATGAGTAATAAAATGCTGCGTGATCTATGTAAGAAGTATGAGTATATAATTTCTTAGCCGACCGCAAGGTACACTCTATAAAGTTCAATTATTTTGTGTGTAATTGAGAAAACGTAGAAGATCTGGAACTGAATGAATAATCAAAAAGAAACTGTTGAATCAAATAGAGATGCAAGAGTAAATGAGGGAAAATATGAGAGAGGAGGTAAGTATGGATATTGTGATAGTGCTTACATAGAAATAAAATTAAAAACTCATAGTGGTTACAGCAATATTTGCATGTTCGTAGCCTAGAACATAAGAAAGAGAAAGCAGAATGGGTACCACAATCAAGACATTGAAATTTAAGAAAGTAAATCGAGGTCAAATGAAGTATCAGTATTTTGTGAGTTATCAATAATTATAAAAAAACCTGATTTTCCATAATGGCAGAGCCGGATTTTGTATTCACCCAGATATATATTATTACCTTTAGCAGATAAATATAATTACTTTGAAGCATGGCAAATATACATTATATCACCTATACATTAGTGATAGTCATATTTGTAAAATAGAAATTTTCGCTTTATCCTCTTTTAGGTCACCTCCACACAAGTCCCTACTCACCTATCTTTCTTCGCAGGCGACTAATTTTACATACTGGTCACCATCCCCTCTTGTCCATTCGCCCCTGGATGAGGAGTTTCCCAATTACCTAACTAGCTGAGTAAGATGAGTTCTATCCTATCTACATATTTTATGGAGCCAGCCTGAATCGGCTTCTTCTCTCTGTAATCGAGAGTTGCGCCTATCCTGCTCTACTCAGTGAAGTCCTACAAATTTCCTAGAAGGAGTTGGATTATTATTTCCAATATGGCTTTTTACCTTCTTTTAGAGAGACCCCAAATTCGCTCTATCTAGAAGTGGGGAGAAGGTCCTTTCATTGCTTTTCCAGAGAACATTTTTTCAAAGCTCTTATGACCGGGAAGAGGTTTCTCCTCCTTCTAATTTATTATAAATACCCATGGACAAAAGTATTAAGCACTCTATGAAATCATTTATATAATGTAATTAACATTTATGGTAAATGAATATTGTATAATCATTATATATTTTTAATTATTTTAATTACAGCCTAATTTTTCGTGTACAGGATTTCACCATCTTTCCACGCTCTGCTTTTAATTTATCATACAGTACTGTTTTTGTTGTACTTCTAGTATCATGTTTGAATGAAAGTAATATCAGATTTACCAGAATACGGTTTGAGATAGTATTCATTTAATTACTGCGTCTTGTTATAGTTTAGCAATGAGAAATTTATACCTTTTAATTTCAGACTAAAAGTAGTGTTCATAACCTTCTTCGCTATTTATTCTTATGCCCTCCCATCTAAATATCACATTAGACATTAGGGGGATGATGAAGTATAAAAATGTTGCAGCAGGTGGTTTCTTCTTTCCGAAGTGGGAATTTCAGAAAAGTGGGAGAGGAAGAGATTCGTTGAAAAGAGCTTGATTTCAAAGACTTGGAACCTCTTGTCTCAGCAAATCCTGCTAGGACTTCTAGGAAATATGCAGAACAATTTAATGTAACCGATACGACTATCCTATGCTAACTCAGATATCCTGATGCACAAACGAATTTTGGTGGGAGGTGTTCAATAATGATCATATAATTATTCACTGTCCCATTTAAATTTCTTCAGGCCAGTTGCTCTCATCATTGATGTCATCTAAGTGGTGCTTGCATCGTGTGCATACTCCACATTCGAGAAAGTGATTAACATCACTGTCTTAGTCGAGGTTTTTAAGTCAGGAGATGAGTCAACCTCATTACCGCGGTCGTGGCTTGATTTCCTTTAAATCTCGCCCTATTGCATGTTTTTTACTAAGCCGGTTGTTTTCTGGAGCAGGCAGTTTTCTGAAATAGGAGTACTACACATTTAAGCTATACATACGCCGTCCATGTGAGTTCACTCTGAATGAATCTCGTTATGCGTGAGCCAGAGTCTGCATCGTCATCTTGAACCATGGTAGTGTCCTTTTTCACTACTTTCTTCATATTATTGAATCGCGCTGCAACTTTCACGTGCATCAGAAATACGCTCACCGTCGCCACATGAAGTCACTCACAGGAACGTAGAACCCTTCAAATACTTTTTTGCTTGGAGTTACCTTTGTGTGCAATTACCTCTTATGATCTCTCTGATATCCAGTACGCAATCTTCGACATCTGGGTGAACAAGGTTTCCTATATCAGTCATTTTAACATTTCTCCTGTACCTTACAGTTTTCCTAAGTCCATTTCATGTCTGATGCATTTTTAAGTATGTAAACTAGTATGGGGGAGGCATTTCTTTGTAGGAAGCATTTTGTTAAGGTATAATTCGATCAGGAGAAGGCATACGATAACGCAATGTGATACTGTATCTTGAAAACTTCACACTATGACATAAATAGGACTTCTCCCAATATTTTTATGGGTTTCTTAGATATCGTCGTTTGCGCGTGATGGAGTAGGGAACCATCTCAATGCCCGATGGGCAAGTAGATGGTTTCCTGGATGGAATTGTTCTCAATATCACTCAATTTGATATGAAAATCAATAGAATCACCTTTGGGCTGCTAAATGATGTTCTTATGGTCTTTGTAGACGATATTTAGATCTATCTTGGGGCTGTTTATATTCTTACTCTGAAGTGCCGGTTCAAATAGGTTCTAAACCGCCCTCTTTTTATATACAAACCATAACCAAGATTTTTCATTTCTATGGAGATTGTAGATACTATTCTGAATATGGTGTTTCTCTGAATGGGGCTTGCCTTTATGGGGTTCACTTACATTACTTCATTAGCTAAGTATTAAAATAACACATCTCACCAGAATGGCGCATATTCGCAACCATAAGGTTTATCCTACCCCTGCACTGTTAAAATAAGCATGGAAGGTTGGTAATAAGGTTTCGTCCTTTCTATTCTAGCATTCAAGTTAATTTCTGCCGTCTCCCACCTGGACACCCTAGTAGGACGCAATAACATTTGATAGAGCGCTCCCTAAAACCTTTTGAGAAGATTGCTTGATCCGCCAGACTGTCCGGCTCATTTGGCTTTATTTCCTCGTCTTGACCAGCTTTGTTAATTGTCACATCAGTAGGATAAGCGGAATTGGTACGACGTGTCCCTAAAACATATACCAGACTCCTACATCCATCTTTTAATGAAGCGGGCTTCTTCCTCTCTACTTGACTTTTAGTTAATTCATGACTTGCTGGCGTCCAAAGGAGCGGTGCACAGGTTATGAAGCATCTTATGGCTTATTCTTCTGATTTGATTTTTATATTTATGTTGTCTTTTGTTATAATTTTAAGCGGTAGATTTTCTTATTATCTGATTAATCTTATTCATCGACCGCTCTATTCCATTGTTGGATGCCAAAGGAGATTCCAAAATAAAGAATAAAAGGGTATATACTGTTCACTGGCTGTCAATGCTGACAGTGATATGGACTTGGAAATGTTAGTCAACGAATTTGACAGGGTATGTATTACGAGGTGAGAAAAAAGTAAATTAAAAGAATAATAAGTTGAGGTGTTTACGTTCAAGGATATGGTTCCAAATAATATTAGGATCGAATGAAGACTGCATCGCTAAGCTCAAATAAGCGAATGATAAAATTCAGAGTGTGGAATGGATTTCAGGAAGCTGAGGTGAATAGGCTGATACCAAGGTTGTTATATGGAAACGATACAGTGGTATGGAAGACAAGGAAGTATTTGGCGCACATAAACGAAAATGGGCAACTTAAAGGGTTGCTTGGTGTGCAAAGGTTGATAGAATGAGGAACGAGTCAGGAAAAGGTATGTTGTGAAAATGGGAATGAACAAGGTTGGAATGAAAGAGCTCTGTGGTTATTTAGGGATGTTTAAGAATAATGGATAGAAATATACTTGTAATAAGTATATAAAAAAGTGTTTTTTGCGTTGCGAAGGGTTAGAATACCGCGCAAAACTTGGGTTGAAATTATGAATAATCTTTGATAGAGAAAAGACCGGCAGAAGAGCAATTTTATGATAAAGTGTATGGCATGAATGACTGAAGAGGGTGGGCTTAAGGTTTTTTGTGTGGTATTAATGTTAGCACAAAGCACTCCTACATTAATCTGGCGTGAGTAAATGATGGTTTTCTTTTCCTGGGTGAGATAGGGCTGATGAATTTAGGAGTACAGAGACTAAAGACCAGGCCTTGAATTTATAGGGGGTATTAACAGCATTTACTTATTACTCTAGACATGTATTAATTCCAGGGCAACAATTTAATAGTTGTGTATAGAAAGGAATGTATTCGAAAAAAGGATGTTAATATATGTATGTCTTCACCTTGCTTAACCTGAAATGCATGGTTTGGAAGGTACAAACATATCACCAGAAGCTAATTTATACACAACCCAGGAAGCATAAATATATTTGATCCCTATATGTAAAATGTAGAATGCCCGATATGATTTAATCGAGAAACAGGAGTGAGTGGAGATTAACGGAATTATGTTGAATACAAAGGAGATCCGATAAAATATAGAGGATGAATATTGATAAGGATCGTTTTCAAATTAAATGAGTGCAAAGATACATGTGTTAATAATTAAAAAATATTTAGAATCGAGAGAATTAAATGAAGTAGAATATTGGAAGCTTTATTTAGATTCTGCATTTGCAAATGCGTTTCCTTATTCTTTATTAAAGTAACACTGTAAAGAAGTAACCTATGAGAGAAGTAATATATATTAAAATTAACATTTTGACAAGAAAAAAAGGATCTTACATTCTTGAAAACAATTAGGAAATTAATTGGCTAATATATTATTCGTAAGGAGCTTTGGTAGTTTTCTTCTCTGGCTCATTTCTATTATCTTTCCTTTAATATATACTATAAGGTAACCTTTATTTTTCCATTTTACTATAGGATGCAAATAATAATATTTAAAATTACAGGGAATGCTGCCATATCGCAGCTTTCATCATCATTCTTAATTAGCCGTCCGTTACAGCCTCTACAAAATATGGTCCTGCTTCAATGTAAAGATACTGGGATTTTTTAAGCGAAACACCTCGGCCACGCTGAAAGCAGGTTTGTAGTGTATTTCACCAGTAATCGCCTGTGTTAAAAACATATGAAGCAAAATGTCTTTTTAGTGAATGTAATAAATGGAATAGGCAAGATCATTTTTCCTGAATGGATATTACAGAAATGAGGTTTTATTATTTTTGAAAGAAGATTTTGCTTTTATTTCTTACAGTTTTATGAGGTTTTTTCGCGAGTCGGACAATGATTTGGGTTTTAAGATTTATTTAATGCAATTATAACCGTTCAAAAGATCTTGCTTTGTTCAATAGCATGAAAGGGAAGATGTGAAGAAAGGCAACCGCCTCTCTTTCTTCCCTAGTATCCCAAATTTCAGGTTCAATGGCTGTTTTCCTTTTAGGTGTCTCACACCCAAAACTTGACCTCTTTTATGGCAAAACATTTTTAAAAAAATTTCTGGACGTAATATTACCCCCTTTTTCTGTCTATCTCTTTTAAAAAAGAAATAATATGGTTATATCCTAAAACAGAGGTTGTATACATTATTTCGTCCCCCCTTTCCATTATTTTCGAAACCTCAAATGGTAAAGAGGCTCCAATAAATTTTAATATATTTTATATTTAAGTTGCCCATATAATTAATCTTCTGACTTTTTGTTGATTCCGTATTTATTTTAATAATAATAATAATAATAATAATAATAATAAGTATTTATAATGGGCCCTTCAGGGCTGTTATCCTTCACAGAGCGCAGGTTGTGTAGCGAGTGTAGAGAAAGTTTACAGGGAGAGAAGGCAATTCTCAAGAGATGAGTCTTCAGGAGACGTTTAAAAGTAGCAATGGAGGGAGAGGATCGGACTTCGGCAGGAAGAGCATTCCATGGTCTAGGAGCACAAACTGAGAAGGAACAGTCACCCATCGAGCAGAAGACAGAACGAGGAGTGTTCAGGATGGGTGCGAGGTTAGACCGGAGTGTCCGAGGAGTTTGACGACGGGAGAGGGCAGACGAGAGATAAGGTGGATCCTAGAGGTTTAGGGCCTTGTAGGTGATGAGAAGAATTTTATAGTGGTTATGGAAGCGCAGTAGATAACCAGTGTAGCTTCTGTAACAGAGGCATCGAAGGAGAGAACCTAGGGCGGCAAAGGAGGATCCGGGTAGCATAGTTTTAAACAAGTTGTAGGGGGTGAAGTGACGAAGAAGGGAGATTCACTAGAAAAGAATTGCAGTAGTCTAAGCGTAAGGCGACGAAGGCATGAATAGCAGTCTCAAGGTTTCGTCGATCAAAATGGGATCAAACACGTGTAAAGTTGCGGAGGAAACCGAGGGAGGACTTACAGATACGATGAATGTGTGGTTTAAACGAGAGTTGCTCGTCGAAAATAACACCAAGATTACTAACGGGAACAGAGAAGGCGACATTGGTTTCCCGAAGGTTAAGGGAGGGAAAGAGAGGTTTAGATTTCTCTACCATCAAATCGGTACCAACAAGAAGAACTTCAGTTTTATCGTGGTTTAGTTTAAGAAAATTTGCAGATAGCCATTCGTTTATGGAGGTTTAGGCTGAAAGGAGCTTGGTAATTGATTGAGCAAAGGACACAGGGGATGAGGAAAGGTATATCTGATTGTCATTAGCATAAAAGTGGAAAGAGAGGCCCAAATCACGAAGAAGATAGCCAATAGGAAGTAAGTAGATACGAAAGAGGAGGAGACCAAGGACTGAGCCCTGAGGTTATCGAGCGCAACCTACTGAGTGCGAAAGGATAAGTATAAGTGGAACCATTTAAGTGCTTTCTTCAAGAGACCAGACCAAGGAAAGTGTGAAGATGATCAAGGAAGATAGTGTGGTTGATGGTATCGAAAGCAGAGGAGAGGTCTAGGAGGACTAGAATGCACGTACAACCCTATCGGCTTCTCTACGTAAACCATCTGAAACATTAAGAAGAGCGGTTTCAGCAGAGTGTTTCGCTTTGAATCCCGATTGGTACATTTCCTCGATATTGCGATATTCATCGATATGGTCATTAAGGCGATAGAAAACCACTCTTTCGAGGATCTTAGAGAGGAATGGAAACTGTGAGATAGGGCGATAGCTAGATGATTCAGAGGGATTAAGGTGTGGTTTTTTAAGGATAGGACGAATTGAGGCATGTTTGAAGGAGGACGCAACCACCCATAAGGCAAGAGAAGTGTTAAAGAGATGAAGAATCAGTGGGAGGACAGCAGGGAGAATTTGGTGAAAGAGTTTGGGTGGAAAGACATCCTTAGGGGATCTAGATTTGTTAGAGCGTGAAATCAGGGCAGTTACTTCCTTAGAGGATGCCAGAGTGAGGAGGTTAAGCGCCAATGTAGTATGGTTGGGGAGAACAGCATGGATTTGTTCACAAGGCTGTGGTACTACGGCCGCAAAGGTTAATACTTTCATCAGAAAAAAATTTAGAAAGAGTAGAGGGGTTAATGTGAGGAGAGGGGGGGGGAAATGGGGCTAGGAGAGGAAAGACGAGAGAGGAGACGAAAGTTTGCCTAAGTCAGCCTCACGCGCTGATTTTAATTTGGAAGAATAAGTCGAAGTAGCAAGGCAATAGGCAAGTAAAATGGAGGTTGTGTCCTGCCCACGGAAGCGTGATTTACGAAGGGCACGTTCATGGGCACGTAAGGACCTCCTTGAACAAAGGAGTTGCATGGTGAACCAAGGGGCGCGGTGATGGTGGTTCGAAGAAGGAGTGATAAGTGGAGCGTGCACGTCAAGGCAGGCAAGTAATGATTTTTGCAGTGAGATTAAGGTTTGGTCAGGTGAAGCAGTAGTATCAATAAAGGGGGAAGGGCAGAAACAACATCGTTAAAGAGAGAAGTAGTGTCAATTGACGATAGTCGCCGGAAAGGAGTAGGATCTCGGGACGAGCGAGTAAGGAGGTGGAAGGGAATATAGAATATAAAATTGACCAAGAAGTGGTCAAAAATCGTATTAGAAAGGTCAGTTGATGTTAGATTAGATATATGGAGGTTCGAGATGACCAAGTCAAGGATATTACCATGTATATGTGTTGGGGATGACTCATGTTGTGTAAGAGAGAAGAGGTCGATGATGTCAATTAATGCGCAAAAAGTCTCATTGTGGCTAGGAAGATTGAAGTCACCAAGAATAAGAAGAGAACCAGTAGAGGATAAGTCAGAGAGGAGGTTACTGAACTCCTGGAGAAATAAGACCGTAGACGAGCTGGGAGGGCGGTAAAGGACCACAATAGTCAGAGCGGGCACATCACGTGAGAGAGCAATGAGACCCTCAAATGAGGAAAGATTAGGGGAGGGGAGAAGATTAAGGGAGAAGGATGATTTGGAAATCAGTCAACTCCCCCTCCACGCTGGTACCGAGGAACATGCAGGAAAGAATGACCCGGAGGGGTTGCAAGGGCATTGTATAAACCAAAATCAGACTTGAGCCAGGTTTCTGTAAGGCCAAAAAAAGGAAACTCCAATGCGAACAATGAGGTCATGGACATACTCCGACTTATTGGTCAGGCTCTTACTGTTCAGAAGAGACGCTGACAGCGCCTGCTGGTGAGCACAGGGGGGAAGGGGAGATTTGGAGGTGTTGGGTACAGGATGATTGGTAGGGCGAAAGAGTTTCCTAAGGGACGCCGAAAGTCTCGGCCCTCTCCTAGTTGGGCGAGCTCGGAGGATGCCAACCCCCTTTATCTTCGCGTATGTGGCTGTAGAAAGACGATAATTGAAAGAGTTGAGCGAGAGGATTGAGTCCCTATCATACATAGTGAAGCACAAAGGAGGGAGTAAAGGCAAGAATTATGAAAGCGCAGAGGACGGGAAAACCTTAACCCTAACTTGACTCGTAGAAAGTGGGGGAGGGCTCTTTAAGAAACCAGTTAAAGTTGTAATGAAATTAAAAGAGGATAAATATTAGATATCATCTGACTTACCTATTGCGAGGCCGGTCTCGTAACGTTGGCGATCATGGCACGCCATTCCTTTCGATCTCATCTCTAGTCATTCTCATAACATCTGCTCCAACAGACAGTCCATGTAGTTCTTTCTTTGTCTCCTACGCGATCTTTTTCCTTCAATTTTCCTGTCAAGCAATCATATTCCCTTTTCCCTGCATGTACCACACAAAACCTTTAACTTTTTTCCTGTTATTTCATTCACTAGCTCACTTCACTCCCGCTTTCCTCAGTACTTCCTTATTCGATACTCCTTCAGTCCATGGTATTCTCATCATTCTTCTAAAGCCCCAAATTTCAAAAGCTTCTATTTTTTTTAGCATACTATTCATCACTGTCTAAGTTTCACATTCATATAGAATTTTCACATTTCATCAAAGCCCCACACCATGAAGAAGTCTCGTTATTTTAAACTATTACACCTCTTTTCATTACTTAAGCAAGGAAATGAACAACTTTTTATAACTTAAGCTAAGTAAGCCATCATTTTTTGCAATAAAATATTAATTTTATGTAAATTTATATAACACAGTGATTCTCTTAACTACTCTTTGCATGTAAGAGCAAATTATACGAGTATAATTTACGATACATCCCATAAACTCAAAATGTAACCCATGTTTAAGTGTTTCAGCACTCTTTCTAAACTAATGAATGAACAAAACATAAAAACATCATTTTTTAGGTATTTCTACTAGAAGTTTAAATCGCAATATACAGTGCCCGAGAAAAGTATTCGATCACCCTCAAAATTTGTATTATTTTGGATGATATTAACAGACGCATAATTCACTTTCTTTATGATCTAGTGACAACTAGTAGCTTTCATATAACACTCAGATAGGACAGTATTCGAACGCATTCTTAAGTTAGTATTGTGTTAGCCTTCGTTGCGTGTTGCCGTGCGTCAAATTTGTCCGATTTCATATTTTTTGCCATTTCGTTATTATTTTGTGGTTGAAATTAAATTTAATTCTAAAGTGTGCTAACAAATAACTCGAGGGTGATTGTCAATGAGCTAGTGTTGCTCTTCATAAATGTGGCAAATCTCAGATTGATATCTAATGAATTAAACATGACCCAAAGTCTTTTTAATTTATGCGTTTCACGTGCTAAAAACAATGTTGGCCTATTTACGCTAGTATCTAAAAAACGATCTGGCAGACCGAGAAAAGCAAATTTGCGAGCAGGCATGCTTATGAAACGTTTAGTAGTTAATAATCCAACAATAATTGCGAAAAAACTCAAATTTAATATGAATAATTTATTATCCTATTATTTTGAACGAACTATCCAGGAGCATTTATACCAGTTACATTAAAAAGAGGTTTATCATCGCGAGAGTAACGCGCTAATCCAACCTATCCATCATCCTTTTAAGTTGCTCTTAAGAGCCCCTAACTCCGACCTGTTTCATGAAATCACTATACATACGTCCTGTCCCAGCTCATAAAGACTTGCGTGTTACCGTCAATGCAGAACTAAGATTCCACTCCCACATCAGAAATACAGTGTCCAAAGCCGAAGAGCTGGCTAGTAACCTCCTTAAGTCCACCATATGTTGCTTTCCTTCCCTTATGGTCTCCCTCTTCACTACTGACATCAGACCGCTTCTCAATTTTTCTTCTCCAATTTGGAACACAGGATTTCAAGGCGACCTTACACTTCTGATGTCAGTCCAGCGCTGATGGCCCAAACAAGGGGATAATCTCACCAATCTGCCTTACAAGGATTGACTAACCCAGCTCAACCTATTGTCAATTATGGGCAGACTTTTGAGGACTGACTTGTTCTTTGTTACAAAATCTTCCATGACCTATCTCCCATTAAACGTAGGGACTTGTTCACAATGTCATCTCACCCTGGAACAAGAGGTCACAGATACAAGGTATTTGTCCTTCACGCTTTCACACAAGCCCTGAAGTGGTTCCTTGCTCATCGAGTTATCCACCACTGGAACTCACTCCCAGCTGATATTGTGGCCTCCTCATCTCTCCTACTGTTCAAATCAAAACTATCATATTACTTACATGAACAACTGTTCAATCGCAGCTCTTCCTAACCCATTACATTCTACAAAATCATCTCATCCCATGACTATACCCGTATAAGATAGATCAGGACGCCATCAACCTCACTCAAACGAGAAATGGAAGCTTACCTTACCAATGATCTCCATTTTTCTTGGTCGTTTTCGTTCAGTTGACAGCGATAAAAAGCCGTTGCTAAAACTATACTCCGGAAAATGGCAATTTTTTTCCACTCACCCCTAACTTTTACATCAATTTAAAAGCGAGAAAGATGATACAATCGAACCAACAACTCCCCAAAGGATAAAACGCCACGTCATAAGGTCAGAGCAATCATAAAGGCAAATGTTTTGCGTTAATTCCCTATGTTTTCGGTAATTTAACTTGCACATCCGAAGGAGAGATAAGAAATAGAGAATTTAGATGTCAAGTTTGCTTCAGATATTGTTATTTATATTAATTTACATCATTTTTTGGAGAGTAATACTTCAGTTTAGGGGCGCACGATAAGGGGCGCTGTTTATTGGCCTACAATTTGGGCCTTATGGCGTTAGACGTCCCAAGGCGAAGCCCCTCATTTCGAAAGTAACTAAAAATGTTAATTTTTTTGCGAAAATAGCCTAAAGTAGGCGACACTATCGTCTTTATTATTTCGATAAACGTGCAGAGCCGATCGTACGTTTATCAAAATAACAAAGACGATAGCGCTGCCTCATTTAGGTTATTGCCGCCAAAAATTAACATTTTTTATTTACTTTCGAAATGAATCACTGCGCTCCCCATACCCCCCCACACCCACCGCAACTTTAAAAAAACTCGTAATATTCTTAATTCGAAAGATTAACATTAGCTTTGAAAGCAAAAGGCGATTGCTAATTATCGGCAACAATTTCGTCGTCTTAAATTACCGAATAATATAATCACTTCACGGCAAAAGCTAAACCGTCTCCACCTTTGACTATTATATTCGAGCTTCGCTTCTTTTTCACACCTTTCACAAATCTTTCCTTTTGTAATGAGTCCATGATCTATAGAAAAATCAATTAAATTTACCCAGGAATTAAAAAAAGACGCATTAAAGTCGAAAAAACCAAATTCGTAAGCATCGCGTTCTTTTAACTGCTTGGTGTCAGGAATGCCAATGTTTGAAATAAAGTTGAATTAAGGATTGACAGTGTGTAAAAATAATGGTTTACTTTCACAAAAATAGGTAAATAAAACATAAAAAATGTAATACATTAGTAAAAATAAAAAATTCAATGCAATACTAAATAATATAATTGAGTAAAAATGCATGCATTTACTAAATAATAAATAATAAAGGCTTAAAACAAAATAGCAAACCAAATACAATGCCGTGATTGTCCACATTCGAAGCAACCGTCTGACGTCATAATGCTTAGATTGTACCACAAAATAGTAGCCCAGAAACAGCGCCCCCTATCGTGCGCCCCTAAACTGAAGTATTACCTTTAGTTGGTGCAGGGGAATCGTGACTTCCTTCCCCCCCTTCCTTCCGTTCACTCGTGGTGCAGTCACAAGGTGGTTACCGAAAAGACATCTGGCCGAAAGCATCGGCGGGTCCAGCGCTTAACCGCAGCGTCGCTCCACTCGGTGTCATGAAAGACCCTAAAGGTCAAAATGCAAGATCTCCCCCAGGAGAGTGAAATCCAGTTTCACGTCAAATAAGAAATTGGAGACGTGTTTCTCCCAAGCTCAAAGGCTAACGAGGAGCCGTCGTAAGACTCGGTGGGAAAAACCGTTGGCTAAAAGAACTCTCCCTTGGCCGTCCTCAAGCCTTCTCCCCCTTACCACTCCCCCAGTGGGGTGACAATGTATAAATGAGGAACTCTGAGGAAAATTGAGGTAGTATACGTCAGATTACGAGGGACGAAGTCCTCGATTAAAACCAAGCTACCTAGACTACATTAGTAGTGTACTTGGCTCGCCAGACCAAGAAGTACCCTGCAAGAGAGGCAGGGCTACCTACCTTAAGGGGCTAAGAAGAAGCTCATCCTCAAGCTAGTCCCTGGTTATCAAACCGAACGCTAAGTTAACTTAGTTAAGTTCAACTTACGCTCGTTAGAGAGACTCCTCATATCCTGGTGCATCTTAAACACCAGGGGTATTCCTCGTCCTTGAGGAATTCAGAAAAGGAGAAGGAAAAGGCTCCCCCATCGAGCCCGTTACTCGGTGGCCACACCGAACTCCTAAGTTAACTTGGTAAGGAACTAAGTTTAAATTATTCTCGTCAGAGAAACCCCCCTCCGTTATACTCGCCCTTGAAGAAGACTGGAACTAAGAAGAAGCTCATCCTCGAGCTAGTTCCTGGTTACCAAACCGAACTTTAAGTAACTTATTCTCCCTAGAGAAATCCCCCTCCGTTATCCTCGCCCTTGAAGAAGACCCTTCCCGAGTTCAGTCCTCGTCCATGAGGAATTAAGTAACGAAGGAGAAAAGCTACCCCTCGAGCTCGTTAATCGGTGGTCACACCGCACTCCAAGTTAACTTGGTTTAAGAACCAAGTTTACCTCCCTCTCGCCAGAGAGACCACGACTACCTTGGTGTTGCATAAAGCACCGTAATTTTTCTCGTCCGTGAAGAAGCTCCCCCCCCCCCCGGAATACCGTGTGGACCCCCAACTGCTACCCTTGCCAAAACGACCGTGTGATCTCGCCCATCTACATCTGGCCAGGCGGCACGCGTCGTGAGTCAATAACATTTCTGAGGCCTTTTAAATTCCAGTAGAGTCCGTAAGCCTAAATGTTATATTATTGTTGTGTGTAGAGAAATTAACCAATTTTTGAGGGTCAAACTAATTTAATTAATTCTTGTTTATAATAATATTTAGAGTATTGCTGTAGTTAATGTTTAAATGTTGTGTATTCAATTGATAAAGGTAAAATATAAGTTTATTTTGGGAATTATTGCGTTTCTCTTATATCCTTACGTGTTTCCAACGGCTCTATTCTTTAAGATATTAAGATATCAATATATTAGCACTCTTAGAACAAAAAGGGGGGGCATTCTCCGACATATTATAAAAGTGGTATCAGGTGTGGGTTTTTTTTATTAGAAATAACCTAGCAGTGTCTAATTAAGGAAGAGCCAACACGTAAAGGAATATCACATCAGGAATAAGAGAATAATTGACGAGAGGAAAATTGGTAGAGTTATGGGTGGTAACATTCTGAAGGTAATTGGTAGGCCAAGTGGTAAATTTGTTGTCCGGAGTGGTATTTCAATCAGCATAGTAGTGGGATTAAGGGTAAGTTATGCTGAGCGCTACCTGGTGAGTGGCGGCATAATTATCTGAAAATACAGAAAGGAAAAATCGACGGACCAACATGAAATGGATCCAGTCAAAAGATTTTACCAACAAGCCCAAAGTCTGGGACTTGAAGGCACAGAAATGCATGACTACGTCATGGCAGAACTAAAAATAGATTGTGAAGAAGAAAAAAGAGTCTTGGATAGAGTAGAAGAACAAGAATTAATAAAACTTAATAGATAAACAGAGGATCTAATAAGAGAGGATAAAAGAGAATGGGAATTAATGAAAATACGGATGAACCGGAAAAGTGAAGAAGCCCGAATACAGCGGAAAATAGAAATAGAGGAAAGAAGATTCTCAAGCGAAAGTAGAATAAACGAAAGAATAAGAGTTGAAAAGAGAAGCAAAAGAATTCAGAATAAGGATAGAAAGGGAAGATGAGGAAAGAAGACTGAAGATAAAGCTGGAAGATAAAGAAAGAAGAACTCGACGGGAAAACGAAATAGCGAAAGCAGAACAAAAAGCCGAGGAAAGGAGAATGAAGAGGAAAAAAGAGTTGAAAGAGAGGAGAAATAAGATTAAAAAAGAAATAGATAAAAGAAGAATACAGAGGGAAAAAAGAACTTGCTCAAGCTGAAAGAGAAGAGAGAGAAGAAAAGGAAAGATTGCTCGCACTCGAAAGAGCACTTATCGAGAATCTGATAGAGGCCGAGAAAGTTGGAGCTCGGCCTGGACCTAAGAAAGGTCCATCGAGGGAAACCCAGCCAAATGGAGTAACGATGGAAGAAGTAGAAAGTAGGGATGAGGTACCAGCAGGAGTACCTAAAGGAAAACCTACGAGGAGAACCCAGCCAAATATGGTTATCAGGGAAGAAGTAGAAGGTAGGGTAGAGGTACGAGCAGGTGTACCTGAGGAACTACCTACTAAGAGACTCGAGTCAAATGAGTTGACAAGGAAGGAGGAAAGAGGTGCTATTGCGATACAGCCAGGTAAGACTAGTCAAATGGTAGACGCAGATGAGTATCCCCTACCCCTAGTAGTCTCCTCCCCGAACGGAACTTCGTCAGAGTTACCGCTAAGACGCCAAGTCGTATTGAGAGCCACGCCCATTAACGAACTCGCAGGCAAAAGTTTTTTCGATCCCCAAAGATTGAACCCAGACACGATCTTCCTGTGTACCTGGTTAAAGGAGAGCTATGGGACCCACGCTCCCATCAATTATGCCCCGCTACAACAGGCTGCTCTAGCCATAATGTTCAGTTTAAAGGTAGTCAAGTACCATAAGAAGGGTAATTCGAGTAGGTTGAAATACCGCTATCATTTAGTAACATACTGGGGTAGACTCAATAACCCGAACGGCCGACTCAGGCTCGGTAAAGTATTGGTATTAGAGCACCATTTTAGTATTAGCTACATCAAAGGAGCCGATAAAGTACAGCTGCGCTATAGGCGGAGACGAAATACCATTGAGGGTTATTTCAGTACCTAATGAGCGTGAAACCATGTTTTCATTTGTTGTTCATGTTAATATTTATCGGTAGGATTTAAGTTCTCAAAAACTTAGAAATGTAAGGAAGTAGCTTGTTTTGTTGTTTTTTTTTGTGGGTAATCGACGAATTAAGGTTTTGTTATTTTCATGTAAAATTGTATTGCGAGTAGGTCTAGTTCGACACATTGCCTGTGTAAACGCGCGCGAGGGCACTCATGTGTAAGGAAACTTAATGTAAGAGAGGGCTCAAAGAAATACAACTTTGCTAATCTCGACGAGGTTGAGTAAGTTGTTTTGAGTTCCCGGGAGTCCCCTCCCCCCATTAAGTTCTTCGATGGGAGGTGTTTAGGGGAAACGTTACTCCCCCTCCCCGTTCACTCGTGGTGCAGTCACAAGGCGGTTACCGTAAAGACATCCGGCCGAAGGCATCGGCGGGTCTAGCGCTTAACCGCAGCGTCGCTTCACTCGGTGCCATGAAAGACCCTAAAGGTCAAAATGCAAGATCTCCCCCAGGAGAGTGAGATCCAGTTTCACGTCAAATAAGAAATTGGAGACGTGTTTCTCCCAAGCTCAAAGGCTAACGAGGAGCCGTTGTAAGACTCGGTGGGAAAAACCGTTGGCTAAAAGAACTCTCCTGGGGCCGTCCTCAAGCCCCCCCCCCTTACCACTCCCCCAGTGGGTTGACAAGGTATAAATGAGGAACACTGAGGAAAATCGAGGTAGTATACGTCAGATTCCGAGGGACGAATTCCTCGATTTAAACCAAGCTACCTAGACTGGATTGGTAGTGTACTTGGCTCGCCAGACCAAGAAGTACCCTGAAAGAGAGGCAGGGCTACCTACCTTAAGGGGCTAAGAAGAAGCTCATCCTTAAGCTAGTCCCTGGTTATCAAACCAAACGCTAAGTTATCTTAGTTAAGTTCAACTTACGCTCGTTAGAGAGACTCCTCATATCCTGGTGCATCTTAAACACCAAGGGTATTCCTCGTCCTTGAGGAATTAAGAAAAGAAGAAGAAAAAGGCTCCCCCTCGAGCCAGTTACTCGGTGGCCACCATGAACTCATAAGTTAACTTGGTTGAGGAACCAAGTTCAACTTATTCTCGTCAGAGAGACTCCCCATATCATGGTGCACCTTTAACACCAGGGGTATTCCTCGTCCTTGAGGAATTCAGAAAAGGAGAAGGAAAAGGCTCCCCCATCGAGCCCGTTACTCGGTGGCCACACCGAACTCCTAAGTTAACTTGGTAAGGAACTAAGTTTAAATTATTCTCGTCAGAGAAACCCCCCTCCGTTATACTCGCCCTTGAAGAAGACTGGAACTAAGAAGAAGCTCATCCTCGAGCTAGTTCCTGGTTACCAAACCGAACTTTAAGTAACTTATTCTCCCTAGAGAAATCCCCCTCCGTTATCCTCGCCCTTGAAGAAGACCCTTCCCGAGTTCAGTCCTCGTCCATGAGGAATTAAGTAACGAAGGAGAAAAGCTACCCCTCGAGCTCGTTAATCGGTGGTCACACCGCCCTCCAAGTTAACTTGGTTTAAGAACCAAGTTTACCTCCCTCTCGCCAGAGAGACCACAACTACCTTGGTGTTGCATAAAGCACCGTAATTTTTCTCGTCCGTGAAGAAGCTCCCCCCCCCCCGGAATACCGTGTGGACCCCCAACTGCTACCCTTGCCAAAACGACCGTGTGATCTCGCCCATCTACATCTGGCCAGGCGGCACGCGTCGTGAGTCAATAACATTTCTGAGGCCTTTTAAATTCCAGTAGAGTCCGTAAGCCTAAATGTTATATTATTGTTGTGTGTAGAGAAATTAACCAATTTTTGAGGGTCAAACTAATTTAATTAATTCTTGTTTATAATAATATTTAGAGTATTGCTGTAGTTAATGTTTAAATGTTGTGTATTCAATTGATAAAGGTAAAATATAAGTTTATTTTGGGAATTATTGCGTTTCTCTTATATCCTTACGTGTTTCCAACGGCTCTATTCTTTAAGATATTAAGATATCAATATATTAGCACTCTTAGCACTCTTAGAACAAAAAGGGGGGGCATTCTACGACAGTTGGGTTTCAGTTAAATTTAGTTAAGTTAAATTAGGTTAGGTTTCATTTAAGTTGTTAAATTAGAGTTAATTTAGTTATAGTTAGGGTAAGATAGTATTTAAATGGTTGTTACATTTTCCAAAGTTCATTAGGGTTGAGATGATATGTTTTAAGTAACCTTATTCGATATATTTTAGTTTGCTTCCTAAGAAGAAAATGGCTAATCAATCGAAAAAATGTATAGTCTGATTATTTAAAATATTTATAGCATCGAAAAAATTTATATGATTACCTTTTAGCACATGGACATTAATGCTGGCGGAAGATGTGCCACTCTCCGGGGCGCAGGTGTAGTTCCCCTCATCAGACTTCCGAGCTTGGCTGATGAGGAGAGAGCTGCGCGTAATTTCACCACTCTCTGTCACTACGCTGACACCCCCTCTGGACGAAGTGTATTCCACCACCTGAAAGAGTCAAAATAGTCGAGATCAACCACACAACCGTTCACTCAAAATATAATAATTAACGCAGTAAATATAATTAAATGTAGAGAAATTAAAGATCATAGATGAATCTCTAATCTTACAGAATATGTGGAAAAACTGAAAAGAGAGGAAGAATTATGATTTTAATTATTTATTTGAGAAATTAAATAAAAATGTGTGAAAAGTTTCAGAAAGAGAGGGAAACAAAAGAGGAGAAAGGTAACAGGATAAGTTAAAAAGAACGTCATCACTTCTAGGGTAGAAAGGCGCAGTGTATACTTCCAGGAAGAGGTTTAGTTAGGTTAGGTGAAAGTTTGTACCTATGGCACTCTATAGAGTTGATTCTGTCTCTACACTCTATCATAATACAAAACCTAACTTTTCGATCTTTAATTTTCATATTTCCTTTTTTATTTCTCCAGTCTTCAAATAGCCCCTATTGTTCAAATGGGACATTTTGCACAGATATTTATTTGAAGCTTCTAAAACCATTACTATGGCAATTTATGTCGGTTTTTCTATTCTATCATACGCTGCTCCTTTCATTTCCTTACTTTTTCACTTTAGGTTTCTTCGTTCTGTCTCTCCAAGCAATCCTCTAAATCACCAATCTCATTCATCTTTCTACGACATTAAGCAGGACTCGAAAGGAGAGGAAATTTCATTTCGGTGCTCGAAGAGGAAAACCATTTAAGGCCAGTATTTAAGAGATATGACAAACTAAGGAGACAACTAGAAGAATAAATTGATTCTAGTCATCTTTGTTACGCAATATCGTACAAATTAATCGCATTTGCTGAAATATCTGAAGCATTTATTTACCATGAATGTTTGTGACACGAAAAAAGATGTTACTTGATTTATTTTCAGCTTATGTGGGTATAATTTAATACTATTCACTTTTTATTCCTCAACCTACAAACTACCGTATGCGGTAGACTTACCAAAAATTACTTTAAGTTTGTGCGAGGTATTCAAAATTTGAAATGAATAAAGAGGGTAGACGTGGATAAGAAAAGGCATAGATAGGTTAACATGGATTAGAAAAGTAGAAATAGGTTAAATCTGAATAAAAAAGCATAGAGAGGGTAAATATAGATAAAAAACATATTAAGTTAAACACGGATAAGAAAAAGCATGGAGGAGTTAAAGAGGATAAGAGAGGAAAAACTCTTAGGAGAAATTGAAAGACAGATTTAATTTGGGAAGTGAGAAACGCAAATTCCAGAAGAGTGGTGAAGTAAGCTTTTCGTTATTTCAACGTGTACGTGAACAGTTACGGAAGTAACACCATCCATTCCTCACATCGTGGACTAGATCGACTCCAGCCGTAAAATGTAAATGAACATAAAGATCAAAATGACAGCGCAAGCAAACCCGATCGCACCAGATGCAGGTCATCATTAAGGCGAGGGGGAGGTAGTATTGTGTTTGGATTACAACAAAAGTTCAGATGACTACCACCCTATAGTCAACAGTATTACTCCATGTTGAGCTATGTGGATATGAATGCCTTCATAGAGGATACTAAGGTATTTGACTAAAGAAAAGAGAGGGTATGTTGTGCAGGGAAGAAGGGAAGTGAATGCTAGCGGTGTTGTGATTGGCTATGTACGTGATGATGATGTGTTATCTATCTTAAGCGGGGTTTATTATTAGTCTATCAGCTAGTAAAGTCGCTGAAAGTTTTGTGTTCGCGGTTGCTGGGATTAATCTCTATCCCTAGATGCTCCAAGTCCAACGTCGTATTCATAACTCTCTTAAATAATACTTTTATATTTGAATAATTTATATTATTTTTTTCATTGTAAATATTAAAGCTATTTTTTTAACTTCAATCCTTTTGCTAATTTTACCATTTCAATAAAGGAGTAATAACTTCCAAACAGTTCGTATTGTTTACGTTTTTTACTTATTAATTTATCTTGA
Organism: Ceratothoa steindachneri; assembly: GCA_963969495.1. Classification (NCBI taxonomy): domain Eukaryota; kingdom Metazoa; phylum Arthropoda; class Malacostraca; order Isopoda; family Cymothoidae; genus Ceratothoa; species Ceratothoa steindachneri. Next base: position 64,846,461 of record OZ018322.1, on the reverse strand, counting down.
TGGCATGACTCTTTGACTGTTTTGCACGCATTCTGCTTCCAAAGGGGTCGGACAAGATTGATATGGTCCCATAGATAGAAATTAGATGCTTATAAACGTTACAAACAGTGCAGAAACGATTTCTTAGTGGGTAAATTTCCTAGAGGGAAGTCCAGGATACAGTATTGTTAAGAAGACCCTTGCTGCTTACTTTTCTGTCATATTTGTCTTCATTCAAGGGACAAAGCCTATTTCAGATGTGTGAAAGCATTTAAAAAGTATTTTAGGTAAGTTCTTGCAGGATCCTACTTTGGTTCTTTCAAAGACAAAATTACACTATATGAGCAGGAACTGCGGTGGATTCTTTCGCAAATACTCTTTCCTCATTTATTAAACGAATTAATGCACCGCAAGCTTGCTAAAGCTTGCCGATTGAACTTTACTGTCAGAGGTAGGCAACCCTTTTAACGAAGGGTTAGTCTATGTTTTCACGGCTGGATGAGCGAAACATGTACCTTGTATTAGCTTTGTTCATAGTATATATCCTGAACAGAGGGTATCTTGCCAGATTCTGGCAAACTCCTTCCTTATTTGCTCTTTACTAGCCGGAGTTAACTTACTCTACTCCGGCCGGTTTCCGACGAATCTCTCTAGCTCTCTGCATGTTCAAGTTGATCGAATACTTTGTTTATATTAGGTTAGCTTACTTTTGTACAGCGAAGGGTCATCCGTCTCATGCTCCAAAGCGGCTTTTGAAAGTTTCACAGCATATCGGGTGCTCTGCTTTGCCCGGAAAATGCTATCCGAGTGGCATCCTCTCTTGGAAAGGACTTTGCTACAATGTTCTTAGATCTAGAAAATGACTGAATCCGAGTAGTGATAGGCGAAGATCATCAATAATATGCTGGCTAGGAAACGCATCCCAATTTTCTTATCTGAGTTCTTACGATATCGTTGATACATCGTATGGGATGGGAAGGTATTTGGGGTCCAATAGGAAAGAAAGAGGCTATCTCGTTTGTAAATTTTCTAATTTCCACTCTTTCTTCAATAAAGATGAACGGTATTTCTTAGGTAGATCCGAAAAATGTATCCTTACGATCTCCCTACACAACCTTTCGCCTATTGTTGGTGTGGCCCAAATATTTACCTTGCAGCATCGACTGATGCAGTTTAAAACGTATCTCTCATTATGTCAAAGCGCAGGGATTTCGATTTGGGTGTGGGTGGGAGCTAGCCTAAAGCGGTGTATTTCTGTTGCGATCTAACATTCCGATCTGATCCAAAGCTGTTCTTAAATGTACTTAAGAGTGGAATCGTACAAACCATCTAGGGCATTCAAAACTATAAATATGATGTCCATACTTGCTTGCATCTTTGGTTACAATGTAAAATAAAATGGCGCCTCTTGTGGTTTTATGCAGTCAATAAAGTGTTCCTAATTGTGATTTAGTACATCTTAAAACCTCAATTAATATCTCTTTAAAGCTATAGAATCCCCGTCTTCTGCCTTTCAGGCGATTTACATTAACTGGAACTCACTTTCACTTCTATTATAAACCTCTCCCATTGATTTTATCTTTATTATATATCTTTACAAATTATAAAACTCTGTTCTCAGTATTAGTACTGCTCATACAGGTAAAGTAAGGTAATTCGACTGAAGATACTTCATGCGTGTATCCTGCCACCTCCTGCATCCATTTGCTCTTCATATTTTTTGATTTGTTAATAAATATTATTTAGAATGCTTCTTTGTTATGCAAATCAGCAATGTATGCGTGAAAATTGGAAAAAAATGTACTCTCCTGGAAAGTATATGGGAGAGAATGTGTATATGGCTGGCTGCTGCTGTCATAATATTATACATGCGATGAATCTGAGGAAATGCCGATGGAAAGAGCCAAACCTCTAAGGTAATTGATTAATAAAAACAAAATTGAATTTACTGAAAAATGGCAATTACAACTTAGAAAGACGAAGATTAAGTGATATTGATTAATATGTATAAGAAAGCTAATCGAAACAGGATGACGCTGACCTGTCAAAATATTGAATTTTCGCTGTAATTTTTTTTAATTTATGTGAACAAATTCGATTGTTCTAACCACATTTCTAGGTTCATGAATCTTCATGTTTATTAAAAAGTATTTGCTCGTATGTACATCCTAAGCGTATACATGGGGCATGTTTATTTACTTTTTGTTTAAATGCAAATGTAAAATTATTTTAATATTGGCCCTATTATTGAGAGCCCAAATATAGGCGGTGACACCTTTTATTTTAATAGCATAACAATTCCCTTCAAATTATGTTGATTGGGTGAGATTTAAATCTTTTCTGGCCATATTTGATCCTCTTACTCGTAGTCGAGAAATTAGACTTTGAAAACACTACGTACAAATTAATCAAACTTTATAATTCGTCTATGTTTTATCAAAAGATTTATAACAATTTTGCACCGCTGAATCCAAAAGTGACACCCCATTTCTCCAATCTGGTCCTTTTTTTCTGCTAACTCGATTTTTAAACAATCCAAACTTATAACAAATTGATGCATTTTTGTGACACTTTCAGTGGTTTTTGTAATATTGGTCATCCAAAATAGGTTTTTATGATAAAAAACATTTTTTTAACACGATTTCTTGAGTAATATTACAAAAATATATTATTGTATATCGAATGGTATACATTGATAATTGTAATTCCATGTAAGTTGGATATTAGGTCATCATTGTTCAGTGTGGATGGCATGAACTTCCGTTTTTTTCTACCTCCCAGAATGCTGAGCTGTAAGGCTATCTCTCTTAAATTAAAGAATCCAACGATAATCAGCAATCATAACTGCATCCCAACGTCCCTGATACCTGATTTCCATCTCTTTCGGATCTTGATTGATTATCTCCCACTGCTCGTCGCTCATTGATCCCAGATTCAGAGGAAACTAAACCATATTTGAGAATAAGTAATACATTTTGAAGTTCATGTTTCATCACAAGTTTGTGAAAGCAGTCAGTATATTGTTGACAATTTCGTGCAGTTCCTGGCCTTTTTTGTTAAGGTATTTCTTCCTGACCAGAACAAAATCCTTCCACGCTTACAGTTCCACTTTGTTTTCAAACTCACGATCTATAATGAGATGACAGACTTGAAGAACGTCAAAGTTTATATATTTCAAGTGCCCCATGTTCAATCTTGGAAAAGCGTGGCACAAGTAAGGTAAGCATCTAGTATCCTTGTCCAGAGCTTTGTTGAACTGTTTGATAAAGCCGAGGTTGATGTCCTGCGGTGGGAAAAGTATCCTACAATCCCACATGCACAGAAAACACACTACGTGGTGAACATAGATTATTGTCCCAATAAAAATTCACCATCTTCAGATCAACACAAATCAACCACTCAGGCGGATCATAACGAATTTTCTCGAACACGTGTTTTACAGTTTCATTTGTGCGACAGAGAACATTTTTGCTATCTCTTGCTGATGACACTGAATAGTCTCCAATTTTCTGATTGTTACTGTGGTACTTCAACCTTAAGCAGAAACCACGTAATATTTATACAGTACAAGTCCATCTCTTAAGAAAAAAACGAAGGTATTCTTGATGTCTGTTGCGGTAGAAGGCGATGCCAGCACTTTCAGTGAGGAGTTTTCTTTCTTCAACTTGCATACTAACAGTTCAAAAGAAGAGTTTGACAATTTTATATCGCGAAATAGACCATTTAGCTCCTATTATGAAAAAGGTTGTGGAGCATCATCGTCAATAACTTCTTCATTTTTTTCAAACCAGAGAAATGTTCATCACTAATGTCAGGATGTTCTTCAAAGATGGGTACTGGAATCTTATCACAATGAGCTATGGGGTGACGCGCTGAATGTAGATCAGGATATTTGAGGCTTTCTCGGTTCTTTCTGTTGATTCCATTTAAATCACTAGCGCTGAAATAGCAGTCGGTTGCATAGTTTGTCGGCGCCATCCAAATCATGAGAATTCGAAATTTCAGACTATTTTTCTCGCCCTTATTCCAACGCCGCAGATACTCGGTGCATGATGTCTTGTATACCCTGTGTGTGCCCAAGCTTTATTCTGCTCACTAAGGTTAGGTTAGGATATCTTATTTTGTGACAAGTACATAATATTTATCACATTTATTTCAAGATGGCTTTTAAAGATTTTAAAGTAATCTATTAGTTTCATGCTTAAACTTCTGAATTCTCACACAAATAAGGTGGTAAATGCAAATATAAGTAATAAAGCTTTCTTGAACAAAAGGTTACAATCGAATTAAAACATTATTTTAGACAGGATTTTGATCTTTTAAGTATGGTGCACTGTCTCCGATCCTTTATGGATAAACAATTTCTCAAATATCAAAAATAGATACATGAATCCGCAAAAATTTGTAACACACGATCAGAAATGCAAATTTCCATACTTTTAGTTAAAGCAGAATAATAAAATTTACAATGCACATGGAATTTATGATAGATACAATGTGACGTTCAGAAAACCAATTTTGAACAGGAAATCTTTATAACAAAAATAGTGAAATCTTACAACGCACAATTTTAAAATACATTCATATAAATACACACAAGTATAATAAGTGACATCTGGAAAATGTCTCATTAAAACTAATCCTCATTTTTCTAGAATATTTAGAATATTCTAAACTAAATTATAAGTTACTTTCCTTATCGAGTGAAGAAGCATAAAACTCAATACGCCGTTTTCACAAAGAAAACAAATTAGCGCAGCTGTGTTTAACTTGAGGTGCTCTATCACCGTCTTCCCCACAGTTTGATAACGCTGTTCCGCTTCAAGAGGGCAGCCGTGTCAATCTTCCCTCTTTAGGAGTAGAAAAGGATCGCTCTTCTTTCCCGTTCGCCTCGTCGATGACCGAGCTTATCAAGGTTAATGTTTGCTTAAGCCGTGTATGATATTCCTTTGGAATCTCGCTTATTTCCCTTCGTCTCGTCGATGCCCAAGATTATCAAGGTTTATGTTTGCATAAGCCGACTCCAATATCCCTTTTGGATGCCATTGTGCGCGAAGCCCTCTCCTGACCATGGCTGTGGCTCCAGGTTAAGATGATGTCTCCAAATCCTCGGCAGATAGAGACAACTCAAGCTTCTTGCCGCCCAGACCTTAGTATCTGTCTTCCGTGAAGTGATCCCCTTGCCATTGTGATCTCGTCAACAGATTAGAGGAAGATTACGGAAACCCGTTTATACCCCGGAAGATTGTCCTGGGTTTCTCTCGTCTGACTACATTGATTGAGACTTCCTGCAATCGGCAGACGAATCTCGATTTCGTGATTACTTCTCCCTGGAGCCGGATTAATCTCAACCCCCTTCGGAGTCTCTCTTGGCGCCTTGGCATCGACACCCCATCAACGACGACCTTACCATTGGTCTTCTACATCCCCAGTTTATCCTCCAGAAGTAACCAGGAGTTCTTTCCTCGTAAGTCCCCCCTTTTCTTTCCCAGTCCTAAGAAGAATTCTCCATTTGGTGTAACGCCTATAGACTTGCTAAAACTTTAATTCAATCCAACTTATTGGATCCCTAATATATTTTCCCGGTCATTTTTTCCTTAATTTTTGCCTGTTATAATATTTCTTCGTCGTACTGATTATTATTTAGATTTCCATATTTATCTGTGCCATTGTTCTTATTAATTGTATTAAAGTTTATCGCACTCTAAATAGAAGGTCCTTACCTTACTACCAATTCAATTGTACCCGAACGCAGCTCCGATAATGATTGTTTGAAGTACAGTAGTAGTATGTGCCTTTATAGACTTTTTGGTCGCACGGCTTCGTCCCTCGACATCGTGTAAGGCTACTGCGTCATTCCTTACAAGAAATTCGTACTGTTCCTACCTTTATCATGGCAAAAATAACCGAAATCAGTCAAAATACTAGTTAACACATCGTAGCCATTCGTAAGAGTGGCCCATTGAGTGTCATAAAGTTCACCTAAATTCAGTTGATACAATAAAAGGCAACTGGAATTATCGTAATTCAATTCATCCTTTATTCATTTAAGTCGTTCTCGAATGTTAATGGAACCAGCAGCAGGAAAACATGCTTAAACAGTATGTTATAAGCCACAACTAGTTATAGAGAGCTTCAGGAAAATCACGAAACGAGTGAAGTTGAAACTAGTAAGGATACAATAAGTAGTAATTCTTTATGATTTTATCTTAATCCAGGAAAGACCGCACTCCTCAATAAAACTCATTGTAAAACTTGCTTGGCGTTTGTAAATGAACATTTAACTTAACTTGCAACGTCCTGGAAATAAATACTTCTTTGGTCAGATGAAAGGAAAATAGAACTTTTCGGTTGAAATTCAATCAACCGGGTTTGGAGAGAAAAAATGCGAACCCTCCCGCCCAAGTATACAATCCTACAATAAAATTCAGTGGTGAATTAATCATGATATAGGGTTGCTATGCTCATCAGAGGTTGTAATAATCGAGTTCGTCGAAGGAAGAATGAATGGCGAAATATACAGAGGAAATTTGGAAAGAAATTTCATAGGTTGCGTTGTCTTTGGGAACTTGAAACCAGAATGGGCGTTTCTACACGACAATAACATCAAGACTACATCAAATCAACCCTAGAGTTGTCTGTATCTAGGGAAATTTAATGTCTTGGAGTTGTAAACTCATCTCCTGAACTGAAATTTATCAAAAATTTAGGAGGGAACTGAAACTCAAGGTCCAAAAACGATATGAGCGTAAGTTATCTGATTTTAAGAAAATGTGTTTGGAGGAATGGAACAAATTAGCCCAAACAGAGGTAAAAATATCGTAGGAGACTACTCAAAGCGCCTGCAAGTTTTAATTGACAACAAGAATTATGCAAGCAAGTAATAAACAAGGTTTATATGAATGTATTGTAAAGTTGGGTGTTGTCAAATTTTACTATTAATCTAATAAACTTTTTCTTCCTTACCATTTTGCTTTTCTAATCAATAAATTGTACTTATTACATAAAGCTCTGCATTCGTTTTAAATTTCATTAACCTGCGTTAATTAGAAGTATGTAAATTTGATTTTCTAACAGTGAGTTGTAAACTTTTGCACTCTACTTTAATTGTAATCAGCGTAAGAAATTAAACGCACCAACAAACTAACACCAAACCTATACTTATCTGACACCATTAAAGCTTATAGTTTCTTCCCACTCATCCAAAATTTATATTTTAAATCAACCTAAGAAATTGCATTAATGGTAAAATGTACAAACTGATCATAAAATATATTAAACCCAACCCTACCTAACGTAACTTGAAAAATAATGATTCCCTGTCTTTAACTAAGGATAATCTTCTAATTTTCCACAATGCTCAACAATCCTATAGTTCTTTCATTAATTCCCATATGTACTTTTCTCAGTGGCCCATCTATGTTGATACCTAGCACAATGGTCACATCACCCACCTTTTGTTAACTCTCCAATCTATTAAACTAACCAGTCCGGCCATCTCTCATCCAAACTTACGGCTTACTTCGAACAGAGTAGCGCAGAGGTTGGATTGGGGTTGAAATATTTATATTCTCTTACTTTTCATACTTTTCTTGAAGTTGTAAACAAAAATATAAATAAACTACACAAATTCACTGTAACTAAAATTGAATTACAAAAATTTATACCCTCCTTTATTAAGTTACCAAATTACAGCTCTTTCAAGAGTATATTTACATAACCATAGAAAAACCTTTGGTCCTTAACCATGTTTTTCTTGTCAGATACTATTCTTTATGACCAAAATTTTCTTTAGCTTGTTAACATATGCCTTTGTTTAAAATTATATCTCCCCTCCCCCAAATATTAATGGAATGCCTCAGGATTATCTTCTACACTCCGATGCATGTCGTTAGTCGCACACTGAATCCAAATCCAATTGACGAATCTTTGATCGAGCCCGTTAATAGATTCTGCACGCAAAAATAACAGTAATATGCTCTTTGGATTAGATTTATTGATTGTTTTTGTTTAAAATACAATTCCATCTGTTATAATCAACCATTCTATGCCTTAAGAAATTTCACTATGGAAAAATCAATTTTGCATCGTGTTGGAAGATTTTGTAAAAGAATAAAGACCAAATTGTGACGGAATATATTTACCGCCCTCTTCAAAAAGGGGCCAGTACAGAAGATCTCTTTAGTCAACTTCTCTTCAAGCATTGAAAATTCCTTTTTTCTTTTCTAAACTGAAGCAACGATTTAGGTGCATTCTTGCTGAAATACCTCAAGCTCTCACGAATCACGAATCGCGTGAATGTAACGGGTGTCCCAAATTTGAGTGCGTATTTAGCTGAAATTAAAAACTTTTAGGAAAAAATTCTTGTTGAATTATTTTGATCATGTAAGAATTATTCTCTGCACAAAATTGTATTGTTCTATGTAAGGGGGTCCCTACATTTTTCATTTGTTTTCCAATCCTTTAAATGTGATAAGGCTTTTTCTAAAGGGTTGAAAGCAACATCTGTGCACTTTTGTCTTGGCCATATCAAGTCTCTGACTGGCCTTTCTCACCGTAGTTCTAGGTTCATTTTCAAACAATTTTCTAATTTGTTCAGTTGTGTTGGGGGTCAATCTTTGTCCGTCCTCTTTCTTTCTCATCATGTATGGATCCCGTTCTTTTAAATTGGTTCATAAGTGGACGGATCGTGTTGTCTGTTGGTCCATGTTTTCTAAAATATCTTTAGAACTTTTCTTGAGCTATCACAACAAAAATCTTCTCCTCTGTATTCATTATTACAGGGTTCTGAAAAGATTTCAAACAGAAATTCAAAATTTAGGACACCTTGTACAAGGAACACTACAATTTAGTGTAGAGCACAATTTGAACATGATAAACATAATTCAACAAGAACTTTTCATAAAGATTTCAATTTCCTCAAAATACGCACTTAATGTTAGGACAACCGTTATTTGCAAAGCAACGACCACAATCTTGGATTTCCAGTGTGTCAAACAATTGGTATAGTCAACCCAATTAAGCAACTTATTGGCACGTACCAGCATCATTCCTACTATTCTTTCTTTATCGATCTAATTTCTCGTTGTTATTCCTTTTAACTCATTGCCTCAGTAAAGTTACGTGTTTCTAGTGATATTCATTTTTTTGTATTTTATCTGCGCATTACTTGCATTCCTTTTAGCTTTCTCCAAAATGGTTTCTAGTGACAATGGAAATGAAGGAAGGACAAAGTAGAATTAGAGAATAGTTGTAGCCAATCTAAATTGCCCAGCATTTGCTCAGCGGACTCCGAACTAAAGTTTCTCTACGAAGAATTACAATATACCACTTACCCCATCACTCAGAGAAAATTTAATCCCATTTTGGCTCAAATTTCTTTTAATAACTATCTGTGAAATTTCTTCATTTCAGCCGAATTCTTGTGGTTCACGAACTCTGAAATTAATCTTAGTGAAGAAATAACGATGTTTAACGTGTAGCCCGAGTTGAGAGAATTCTTTGGCACCAATTTTTTCCTTGAACAGTTACCACCCATCTTTCAAATGTTTAGCAAACTTTTGCAAAAATAACCCCCTTGACGCCTAGGCTGGACAGTTATCAGCTCAAATATGTTAATCAAAACAGTCTATGTATGCAGTGTTAACGCTAATATATTCTAGGAATCAACGTAACTCCGGAACGAGATGGTGAACACCACCAAGCTGTTATCCTACGAGGCGCGGGCAATAAGTTTTACAATTCGGATATAAGGAAACGAAATATGAGAAAAAGTGCTTTATTATTTTTCAATAATAAAGCACTCGACTTCAAGGCAATTGCACCACTTGTCCCTGAGGCTTCGAATTCCCGCCACCTAAAAATCTCCCGACTGCTGTTCAATATACTCCTGGACGGCGAGCTGGACATCTTCATCGTTTCCAAACCGGCGTCCACGCAGTGCAGCCTTGAGCTGGCGAAATATAAAGTAGTCGCTAGGGGCCAGATCTGGACTGTAGGGTGGATGGTTTGGGCTCCTCGAATCCGGACTCGCGCACGGCAGCTTGTGAAACTCTGGCCTTGTGGACTTTGACGACGTTGAAGTCGATTATGGGGCGTGAGGTTTCTATGACCTAACGGGCAGAGACTTTGGTCAAGGCCGAAATGTCGTGGATGATGTTGATGACACTTCCATGTGATATTCCAAGTTCTCGCTCGATTTCTTTGACCTTCACCCGTCGATTTTCGAGGATCATTCTCTCCACAAGGACCACATTGTCCTCGTTGGTCACGTCTGACGGGCGTCCTGGACAGGGGTCATCTTTAAGGGACTCATGACCATGGCGGAACTTCCTATTCCAGCGAGCAATGGTTGCATAGGAATGGGCGGTGTCGGTGTACACTGCAACCATAAGTTCATTGATCTCTTTTGCATTCTTGCCTTCTTTGGTCAAAAATTTGATCGCTGCGCGGTGCTCAACCTTCTCCATTGTTGAAAAGTTTGTGACTGACGATCTACGATCAGCTACTGCTTCTTAAATAGACGAGGCATGAGCGTGCGGATGCAGGTCCTGACTTGTCATAACTTGTCCTAACACCCCCACAAACAGCCATCCCCCTTCCTCTGTTTTGCCCTACCGATTCGCAAAACTTATTGACCGTCCCTCGTATTACCATAGGTTCCTTCCGAATTGCAGCCACATTCTGAAATCGTTGCTGCCTTCTTTGCTCCTCTCCCTTAAAAAGTCACGTCAACCTCGATTAAATGTCCATCTGATAGCTTAGAAAATTCCATACCAGCAAAGGAAATCCTCGCTGAGACTACGTTGCTAGAACATTTGTATGTTTAACATCCTCTCCTTCTTTCTACAGATAAATCCAGTCTAGTAACATTGCCCTAGTGACACCAATTTGCTAAAGCAATTTGGCTTCAATGGGCTTTCATCCATTAACCTAATCTTCGACAGTAGTCAAGTCTAACGTATTCAATCTACCTCATAATACGATATTTTTGCCATTTTCTGGATCGTAGATACTGTTTTTGTCTAGAAAGACCGTGAGTTCATCATTTGAGTGATTAAAACCGATTTATCAATCTACTGATTACAAGAGCAGACATTTGGAGTGTATGTCGTAATATACTTCAAAGGATAAGACAATATTGCTCGTGCTACACTCTCCTCCCTCTTCTCCTTCCCTTACTTTCATCCCCATTTTTCTCTCACTCTTTCCCACCTTCCCTTCCTTCCTCTGCCTTTCACTACCTCCCTCGTTCCCTCTCCCTCACTGTCTGACTCACTCCCTCTTCCTCCTTATCCCGCCCTCCCTCCTATCTCCCTCACTCTTAACCAAAACCCCCTTCCATCTCTACTTCTCTATTCCTTTTGCGTTCTTCCTCCCTCTCCATCTCTTCAAACTCCTTCTTTCACCTCCCTCCCGCCCCTGCTCCCTCTATCTTCCTTTTTTATCTCTCTTTCTCCCTCTTTCTCTTTGCCTCAGACGTTTTTGTATAAGGTAATAGCTCAAACGACTACAGAATTTTGATTTTGGGAAAAGTCATTCACAGTCCTCTTTAAACACCAGTTCTGTACCATAACTTCCTTTGGTCATTTTTAAATATGTGTTTGAGAATGATTGCTGCTTGAATATGATTGCTGTCTCGAATATTCTCTTGCAATGCTTGATTTCCTTATGCTTTCCGTAATTTAAACTTGATTCCTCCCTTAAATTATTATCACGAGCTTTTTTATTCTCGCACCTACGTTCGAATGAATATGTTCTTGAATATTGTCGCTGACCTACAACGCAGGCTAATGATACCTGCATGTCGAATCATCACTAATTTCAAGCCGATTTTCCAACTCTTTGCCACATTTGTTGATCCTTGTATCAATTATATTTGTATTTTATTCCTTAATAATTCCATTTCCACTGATCATAAATCTAATCGATCTCGATACACACAAAAGAAATTTCATTATTACTATCTATAGATCTAAGGTGTGTACTGTATCCATATTTGAACTGAATAGAATCATAATTATTATTTTTTTTAATATTGTTTCCTATATTTCGCTAAAACCTACGCTATTATAAAAAAAATTCAAAGACCATATAGATTCCAGTGATATGAATTTATATCAACACCAAAATATATATTTTAGACTTCTACTTATTATTTAAAGTAAAAACTCATGTCTTTTCATCGTCCCTTTTTTCCTCATATGCTCTTTTCAATTCATTCATCTCCAAATCATTTTTTTATTATTTTATGGGATTCTAAAAATATTATTTTTGCCAAAAGTATAGACAAACATTGCCTGCCGGGCAAAGTTTACCTTGCTATCTGAAATAAGAATTGGATTATTCTGAAGACTTTGACTATGAAAAACACTTCTATTACATATTTGGCAGACAATGTTGCTTAATACTCTAATAGTGTAAAGGAGAAAGATTCCGCTACAGATTTTCTACCTGTTATTTATTAGTCTCCTTGTCAGTGATTTTTGGGGGGTCGATTTGTGAAGGATCTTGTATTTCTTAAAAGTTGAATTAAACTTACGGTATATAACCACTAAAAATCTCCGATTAATTAAATCGGTGATGGGGCAAATGCAAAAGGCGAGTGATGGCTGAAACCTACTAGTCAAAAACTGACTCAAAAAGCTAAATACCTAAGATGCAATAAGTGGATGAACCAAGCTATGCCCAACAGCTAAAATCTCGACATAGAGCTCATAATACTGATAATAGTACTATGACTAATATATTCCTTTGTTTAGGGGTTATTTTAACTCTTAGAATGGCTCAATATAGGAAACATTCCCCGGGTTAAGTGCTCATGGCAAGGATCTGAAGGAACAATTTTTTATATGAAAGATAACAAATTGCTCACATCTCGAATTAAGCGAATTCTAGTGCCTCTCATGTGAGAAATAAAATTAAAAAAATGAGTAAAGGAATCAAAATAAAAGAGATTATGGTATGAAATGTTGTTATTCCAAAGAACACTAGTTTCTCGTTTTCTGAGCAAAAGTATTGGTCGATTTAACAAACTAATATCAACAAACTTATATGTAGTGACGACCATTGAACGGAAAAAGGAGATTCTTGATAAATACGAGATAGGATATGTGTTGGTGTTGGGCACGAAATGACCGTAGTTCAGTGTCTTTCTTGAATTAAAGTCATAGGATCCTTGAAAAATCTCCAGCTGAATGGAGCACAAATGTTTTCTTAGACTAGGTATTATAAACCTTTTTATTTTTGCGAACACTGTTCAAATCTATTAGCCTACTATATGGCTGTAGTTTAGTAATTGCCTTTATTTATTCCAAGATATAAAAATTTGAAAAGAAAGTTTTGTCGATATTCTAATAGTATAAACAACTTAAATGAAGTCAATTTAAAGCAAATTATAAACTTTAGTTCCTCTGTAATTACATTTTTTATATTATCTTATACGTGCAAGCAATGCTATATATGGTATTAGCTTTGTGTAGTCACTGGTCATAAGGATGCAAAGCTGTCATTTTGTTTATCAAAGATGCCTGTAAAGCAGAATATCAAAGTTAAGTCGTGGAAAAGGAAAAAAGCATTCCTCTTTTTTGTTCCTAGACGCGACGAAGTTCCACTGCATTTTCCGTATTACAATGAGATGTTGTTTTCTTTCAAACCGAAGCTGCAAAATATTATCTTCAGACAACTCAAATTAATCTGAAGTTCTGGTGTATTGGATACAGTGACTGTTTTATAGAAGCTCATCTCTAGAAATGCTATGATTTTGAAATTAATTGAATTTATCTTATTATTACCTCCACAACAGATTCGTATGGATCTCTCGTTAGCCTGGTGGATACAACGTTGGGTTTCTAACGTTGATATCTATGGCGTTGGCGGATCCCAACCATTCCGTGGCAAAATGAGTTTTGCGGCCATTGGCGCGATACTAGACGACATCCCGGCGATAGTAAGTCATTCCTAACATATCACGCACATAGCGCCAACCACAACACCGTTATTTTCCCTTACCCTCTTCAAAGCATAACATACACACTCTTTCTTCCCTTCTGAAAGCCTGCCAATGGAGTAATACTCTACTATGTTAGCGCAGTCATAACCACATACCAATGAGGCAGTTTAGATTATTCCCTTAAATGAAAGCATGAATATATTTACAAAAGTTGGCTGGTGTAAAAAAAACACAGACAATACTGCTCCAAATCCTATCCCTCTCCACAAAAAAATAAACCCCTGGTGAATTCTGACTCGACAGAAATTTTTAGTAGAATCTTTCTGCACATTTCACATTCCTCTGATGGGGTCTCATCCACGATGCGAGACAAAAAAGAGACTAAAATCTCACCTGCAGATTAGGTGTATTTAAGTGATTCACAAAGTAATCATAATAATCATCATTAATTAATTTTGCGAGATGAGAAAAATGATCTTCAGAGTTCAATAGAGTAAGTAGGATTTAAATAAAGTTATTTTTAAATATCGTATAATGCTTGTACATGTAACATATATATATATATATATATATATATATATATATATATATATATATATATATATATATATATATATATATATATTATATATATATATATATATGTGTGTGTGTGGTCCAACCACACATGGTAATTTTTAAAAGTTTCAAGGAAATGCACTACAAAAGGTTATTTTTATTCCACTATATGTGCTTGTAATATGTGCCAAATTTTGAACGATTTCATGCATAATTAAATGTCGCGCAAAATATCACCTCTGGTTTCACTCAATTGCAGATGGCCTCGTCATTACCGACTATGCGATGTGGACCAGGATGGTGGTTATTAGGGAGTCCCTTCGAGTTTTCCTAAACTGCACGGCTTCCAACACGAGTTGACCTACCTCGCGCATGTCACAATTCTTTCACCTGAAGCAGAAATTACCTTTTTGAGCACTTCAAGAAAACCTGTGAAGCCTGATGCGCCCTCTGGACGAGGGCAAGTATTGTTACCCTGTGGTTGGATTTTTGTGTAAAGAATTTGGAGAAGTTGATGCGGGAATACCAGAACCTCAAAAAGAGCAGAAAGCGAGGTGACACACAGGCGATGATTTTACAAGACTCACTCAACGACCTCTTCTACATTGAGCCAGTGACGCTCTGGTGCAGATGACTGTTGGAGATGATCGTGTGTTCGACTAAATGTAACGTGAGTACGTCACCTCTGCAGTATCTATGGTCCTGAGCTCGTGACAGTAGGGAGGGAGAGTCGAAAGTGACTTCGGGAAGAACAACAAAATAATAGATGATCGAAAGCAAAGGCCAAAGCAGATTCATTATCAGTGTCGGCGGCTCAGCCCTATTCCATTTCTTCCACCAACCTCGAATCCAAGGAGGATGAAGACTTCACTTCTACTCCATGTTTCTTAAGAGTGTATGTATCTCCTTCCAAACGTCCGAAGAACATCTTCATCTCCCCTGTTGTCCCATCAACCCTTGACCTAGTCAACCTTCCGGACCGCGGAACTTTTTTAGTGGCAGAAACTGTATCACAGGAACTTGGCTATGATCTTTCAGATCTGATCCTCTCCAGAAGCCCAGTCCGACGATCTAAGTGCGCAGGCACGACTTCAAACGGACCCTCAAGATTCGAAAAGACTTTAACCCCACAGGTCCTCTACTGAGATGCCAAGCTTGTCCCAGACCTCACTAATGATAGGTGAACTATGGATCCCTGTGGCCGTACTCATTAGGGGTTTATTTTGCTAATTGTCCACCATATATATTTCGCTAAAGGGAACACTTGGAAATCCTGGGTTGCCAACGACAACAAAAAGAACACAGATGGAATGAGTGCAGTCATTAACAGGCTAGCTCGCGGGATGGACGTTACTCCCAGGAAGAGAGCAGAGGTTGTAGCACTGCGTTAAGATGCTGGTATGTCAGTTCAGGAGTTAGCCAGTAAGCTGAGGCTGACAAAGTCAGCTGTGGGTCAAATCATCAAGAAGAATGAAGTCACCGGTACTTCGGAAGTGGAAAGACGTGGTCGAAAAAAAAACATAAATTCACACATTGACAAAATATTGCTCTCCAATAGTGTGAAAGACCAGCCAATACTTACAGCGTGATTTATTAGCTTCTAGTATCCACATTGACTCGTCAACTATTTGCCGAAGGCTTCTTGAAGCCGGCAGAACTGCGCAAATATCACTCAAGAAGGCCTTTCGTTCCGCTGTGTGAAGATGAAATGTTTGACTTGGGTCAAGATATACAAAGAAGGGAAGTAGGTCTCTGACGAGACCCACTTCGAAGTCCACGGCATCCGATCACAAGTCATGAAGCGCAGTGCAGGAGAACCTATGAGAGTGGGGCACATCCAGCAAACCCACAAACACCCCCTGAGAAGATGTTTTGGAGTACTTTAACGACAAATTGATCTGAACGACTGGTACCAGTGGATGAACTGATGAATTTTGACAAGTAACAAGCAACCTTAATAAATCATCTAGAGCGACACTTCGTGAACGCTTTCCAGACGGTTATGTCATCTTCCAACAGGACAACGCCCATTGCCACGTCTCCGAATAATGCAATGTTTCTTCAGAGTAGAGAAGATTACGGTACTGAAATAGCCTGGAAATACACCAGACCTCAATTCAATTCAGAATCAACGGGCAATCATCAAGTGGAGGACCATAGCGAAGGACTGCCCCCCCAATGGAAAAGCTGATTTGTGTTGTTATACAGTCCTGGTATCTCGATGGAGAATTACGGAATATGAGCTATAAATTGGTGGAATCATTATTAAAGCAACATTAAGATGATATGCATGTAACGATTTTGAAAAAAATACATGAATAGTTAAATTTGGCTTTTTCTATCACTGTCCCAATTAATTTGCACAGCACTGTATATATATATATATATATATATATATATATATATATATATATATATATATATATATATATGTATATAAGTAGGAAGAGGCAATTTACGATTTTTACTAAACGAATATATAATTAGGTAGTTCTTTGCTTAGGAGCCATTTTTCGGAAGTGATTGGCTTCCATAATCAGTCCAACAAGAATATTGACAGAATGGGGCTATTGGGTTCGACCTTATATACCTACCGTTACTTTTTAAATTAGAAAAAATTCTCAAGCAGATTGATTATCTGTGGCTAGAAAAATTAAATATTTGAAATAAAAGTTGTTGAGAAAACCAGCAATGGAGGGTATGAAAGATATTTATCAGCTGGGTTAAATAATTCTAATATGTGGGCTATGTGCTGAACAAAGAGGTTTTGGAGAACGACATGGTCGAAAATTTCCTTCGCGGGTTTCTTCATATATATTTATATCATTTTTATTTCCAAGTGCGCTTTTGTTTACGCCTTTTATTTTTTACTTTCCCCAGCACATCTAAGAATGTTACCATTGCACGTTACTCCGGCTCTTGAGCGATATTTTTCCTCTCACATTTGCAAGTTCCTCCTCTGAGTCTCTTTATTTATAATGGTGCCCAGTTGAAGATTTCTGCCATTAATCTTTTGTCGTTAATTCTAGTAATTTATGACGCTTATTTTCACGGCAGAACATTTAATATATCACATTTGAGGTCTTATGCCTGTATTCTTTTATGGTCCCTGAGGGTTACAACTAATATGTTTTGTTCCATTTATCTCTGTTTTTTTCTGTTTCCTCGTAAATTTTGTCCAGGTTTCATTTGATAGATTCAAACTGGTAAGATAGAAGCTAATGTATCGCTCTATAGCTAATAATTATTTTATTATTCGAGAATTTTGTAAAATCTCTAGTTGGTAGTTTGGAACGTACAATTGCCATAATTAGTCATACCACAAACACTTTACACTGTACTGTGTTCAGTGAGAATTTATAATATTATTATTTAATGAGATGAAGACGTGGGATAGATCTAATCATTAATATAAATTAGTTTTATATTTTTCAACGCCTTCGTGGCATGTCAAGCAGTACTCTCGAAACCTTTTGATATGACTTTGTTTGAATAGAGGGGCATCAAATTCCTAGTAATTTTCCTATTTTTTAACTTAGTTTTAAATATCTATTGCTATATTTATATAAAATTTAGTCATGGATCTCAAAAATTATTCATATTATCGGTATAATTTTATCGGTATAATAAATTTTCCAATCTAACATGCAAAGTAAAGTATTATTATCTGTCAACACAGAAAAGCCTAGCAAAACCATTCAGGTCTAATCCGAGGATTTATAAAACTTATGCTAATAATTATATTGTATTTTTGACTTACTTTTGTCTGAAACATTTTGAAAATAGGACAAGTCTAATTTAGGCAACTGTGGAGCGTTCTCACGCCAGAAGGTTACAGGAAGGAAATGCGATGTCATCTTATTTCATTTTTCTCCTCACTCCTTCTCCATCTACCTGATGGCCTTTATTCTCTTTCTTTTTTCTCTCTCTTTACCTATATATATATATATATATATATATATATATATATATATATATATATATCCTTATATATAGGGAGAGAGAGAAAGAAAGAGAATAAAGGCCTTCGGGTAGATGGAGGAGGAGATTTAATTTATCCGTTTGCATAAGAAAATAAATAGTGCCATGTTTTTTTATTTTGTTTAACCCTCAATCGGTAACATATGTACTTTGAAACCAGATGAAAATATACGTGCTACTCATATCAAACGCTTATTCATCTTTGTTTGCAAATTCTTACCGAAGTCTCATATTCTCATTTGCATAACAAAGAGTGCTTTTATAAAATTTACTGCTTTCTACCCTAAATCTATTTATACCTATTTACTACGAGCATGGATGTAAATATTTACTATGATACGTGAGTAAATGGTGAAAGCACGTTAGCAATTTGAAACCACTGATATTTCTTCCTTTTATGACTGCATTTAGAGAAAAGTGAACTATGAAGGGATTTACCTTGTTTTTATACTATCAAATTTTTAAAGGTTTTAACTTATTATGTTGGAAGGAAAGTCCTATCATTTTCTTCCCTTTTTGCATGTTATATGTAGTTAATATAAATATTATACATATGTATATTTTTGTATTTTTCTCTTGAACAAAAATTCTCTATATATATCCACTCTATAACTTTTGGAAGAAGTAACCTAGGTGAACATCGAAATTGGTGACCTCTAACTTCAAGTATTTCTGAATTCTGAAAATTAATTTTGTAACTATAACTCTAATTTCATGTTAAGTTTTTATACTTCACGACCAACTAAAGTTTCGTCGAAAGTTTCTTTTTACTTAAAAATTTCCTCGCAAATGAATCGAAATGAGAGAGATATAAAAACCTCAACGGTTTCAAATGATGTTGAAAATTTAGTAATTCTTTGACATAAGAAAATATATATATGGAATATTAAATTGGTTTGAGGAAAATGGCGCTATTTAGAGGAACCAAGTATTTTGCCAAATTCTATGAAGGGAGATTGCATGATGTTAAATTAGGTGAAGGGCGATGATCTCCTTTTCACATTTAGGAATCCCGTAAATTTATCCCAAATAAAACTGAGAAACATACAGACAGTTATGTTTAAATTAAACCAGAACCATTTGTTTTTTTAATTTAACCAAAATGCGGTTAATTTTGTCCTCCAACTTAATGAGCAGCGGAGGGGGAGCTTCCAAGACCTTTTAAAATTTAGAGTTATCTGAATATATTTCTTCTATGTATTAAGACTTATTAAGATTAAGAATAACTGCGCTTCTATCCTTATACCATTTGGTAATGATCATCTCCTCTCTTTTCCCCCAATCCTTGAGGATAACCAACTCATTTCGGCGCAGCAAAAGCGAAGAGAATTTGAACCTACAAAGATGGCTAAATTCCTGCGCAAAACTTTCGCCAAATTTCAAATTTTCTTCGCTTCTTCTGTGCCGAAGTGTTTGGTATGTTGGATTCCACGTCCTCAAATGATGAATCCCACGGAACCACTATCAGCCCACCTATATTTGAAGATCCTGCGTTAGTTATAAATTGTATGAATTTATTGGGCCAAAACTAAATTGCATATTCAAAAGTATGAAAGAATATAGAAGGAGTTTGTGTAATTCAAATCTTCTTAAATTTATGTAGAGAAATAAAAATGACCATGGCACATTTTACGCTTTTTACGAGATAATTGGTAACGAAATATCAAATCAAGAGGTAATTTGATCTAAATATGGGTCTTAAAATTTCTTTTAGCAAGATTTATCAAGTTATTTTTAGTTGTTTGTTTGAATTTATGCTATATTATATATTTGAATTTGTTTATTTCCCCCAAAAAGACAACGATAGGGGGTTTATCTTTACCAGCTTGTTGTTTTGGTGATGCTAATACTTAGAAGGTGAGTACGAGGCTAATGATGCTCAGAACATCTATAATAATCAATTTTCTATATACTCGTATATGGGTGAATTTTCTTGATTTAAGTTTATTTTAGGGAGGCTCTTTTCTATTTCTTAATATACAGTATATTTATTTTAATCTTAGACCTTATGAATAAAAAAATAGGATATTTTAATGTTTAAAGGTCAGAGTTTCTTTGTTCAAATAGGCCTTTTGGGTGTGCAAATTAATCGAATTTCAAATAAAACGTGGTCAGATATAAAAGAAACACTTGAAATGAACCTAAAACAAGATATCTCTTCTCATAGTAATAGTGACAGACTCAAATATATATTGGAGTTCCTCTTACTCCTCTTATCTTTGTTTCTAATTGGACAAGAAAGCAATACTTGCAAAGTTCTACTTCTCCACTTACCTAAGGTCGTAGTGCTACCATCTGAAGATGTTGCTTGAGGTTAACATTGTATACTTTTTCTATAGCATTGATGGTTGACTTTTCTTTTGCAGTTCATCAAGATTAAATCTTGTTCAGTATTTTTTCCATACTTTTTTCTAAACTAATTTTTTTCTTCGTCATTCACATTCTCATCTTCTGCTTGGAGCGTCAAAAATGATAGTTAAAGTGGCAAGAGACGAAAAACTTTCTTCCCTCTTCCTGTATAAATTGAGTTCGAATCTTGTTTCGTGTGTAAATTGTTTTAGTAGTAATTTCTTTTGCACTGCAAGGATGAATGGCGCATAAAACACAGTTTCAGAAGCAGATGCCATTTTGCATTCAGACCAAGTCCAAGAGTTCACGAAATTTAAGCATGAAATAACAACTTGAGAGAGAGCGTTTGTTTAAAATGAATATAAAGACATTGCATGATGTTCTGCTAGAGAAAAGAAGATAGTAAGGAATATCTTTGCTTAATTGATATGTCGAATTCTTTTAATAAACGTAGAAGGGAAGTTCAGATAATAAAATGCACTTCTCATACAAACAAAAGGTAACAACCAATAATGAAAACGTGAGGGTTATTTTAAATTACATATATCGATTATTTCGTATAACACTGCTAAAAATCGATAATGTTAAGTCTGATAAACATAAAAAGAATTAATAAAATGTCTTATTTAAATAGAAAAATATTTAGCTTATGCAAACTCTCTAGCAACTAACATAACTTTAAATCCCCCAAAATTAAAAATTGATTAAAAATAAAAAATTGCAAAATAAACTCACTAAGTTATATTCGTTCATTCTTACATCAGTAAATGGCAAGTAAATATGCCATTTGAAATGAAATTAATAATCTTAAGTGTTTAGATAAATAAACTGGATTTTTTCCACTATTTCAGTTTCGACAAAACAAGCGTTTTAAATAGGACAGCTTATTAATTTAATATCATTATTATCTATTTGGGAGCATTCAAAGAAAGTTTATTGATTAGCTGCGCTAATGCAATATTCAAATACGATGAAATCCATTCAGGAATCAATGAAACACAAATTGATGATAGGAGCTGTGGCATCGTTTATTCGAGGGCTTTAAAAGTGATTCATTCTCTCTGTTATATGAGAAGAAAACATAATCATTTCCTATTTTTAAGTCAACTTTAAGGGAATAAAATCAACTTATTCAATACTCAAGAATAAAAACAGAATGGATGAAAGAATGTGGTGGTTTAGAATTAATCCCTCTAAATTAACGGGGTGTGTGCACTCACAATAATTTTGCTACCGTGAGTTTTAGACGGAACCGTAAAAACTCTTCTTGTTTCTCTTTTCTGCCAGTTATGTGCAGATAGCGTGGCGCTCTTCTCGCTGGCAAAATTTACTTAACCGGAAGCTCCTCTCAGCCCAAGATTGCCCTAAGCCTTGTTATGTGCGAAGTGAAGTTTGCATGTGTACGCTTGCGTAGTCGCTTTACGGGGCTATGTTTAGCCAGACAAACAGAGAACGCACAAGAGCTTCCACAAAGATATTAAATTTCTTAAAAGAAGAAATATATGTGAGAAGAGAATTCAAGACTTTTTATCTGCAATATTGAATGACTTAATCACGTGACGGAATATTTTCGCTGCCCTGCGATATACCGGGGTTTTTTGGCTTCAATACCTCCAGCTAGGATTTTATGCGAGAAACTGGTTCATCCGAAGAATCAAGATGAATTAATCGGGTATAAGTACCCAATACGTCTTAATGTTATTAAATTACTAGGGTGCTTCTTCCGGCTATTTAAGGCAACAATTCTTCTTAGAGTGCCTTCTCTCAGAAAATAATTTGAAAGATTCAATCGATGAGTGCAGTGGGGAATGAAATGGCGATAAACTTTCTCCATTAGCAGAAACTCACGTCATTGTGTTCATATGGAATGCTGGTATAAGTTCAATGACCTCAATTTTCTCTTCAGTGTGAGATATACCATTACTTGTGACATGGTGCCCGAAAGATTTGGTCTCTGTGGGTCACTAAACTGAAATCGTTGTTACTGGTAGCCCGATACACTTCTCCTACCAGGGGTAGGATAGAGCCTTGTTTTACTCAAAGGAGCCAGCAAGACGCACTTGTGGGCTGATCCTTTATTCTTGGGAGGATATAAACAATATTTGCCACTCCAGCGGCTAAAGATGAGGAGCGCCTGCAATAGCAATGATGGTGGTAGTTTTTTCAACTAAATCCAAAATGTGCTAGAAAGTAAGGTACCAATAACCAACTGAATTTTATTCTGAAGACATTTCAAAAACAGACCCCAAAGTAGGTCACTACTTTCTGCAAATTGGAAAAAGTCACAAGCGACTTCGTTACGAGAAGTTACGCTGGTCTCAAGTCGGTGAGTTAATCCTGCCTCAGTTTTCAGTGTAAGAGTGAGCAGTAAGAGGAAGAAGTATGTGTAAGTAATACTCTTTTGAACGCTTTATATTTTTTCGACGCAGATGCGTTGGCATTAAGGTCATAAATGGGAAACAAGGCGGATCGGGGTCAAGATATCGTGTGCACGAATTCGTCTTTAGCACTAGTTTCTCGCTGAATCTAAATAAGAATTTAGACTTTCAGGCCATATTTCCGTGCCATATTTGGTGACAGTTTATATCTCAAAAAGTTTACACGCCAAAGAATAGCAGTCGTTAATTGCGATCTCTTGAAAAACCAAGTTAGATAATTAACATTAAAATATACCCCTGGACCTAGTTAATCATACAATAACCCCATGTGTTCTAATTACATTACATGCTTACTCCACAACAGGAGCGCACAATTTTTATTCTCCTATGGAAAGAAGAAAACCAAACGAAACCAAAGGGGTGTTTCATCCTATCTTTGAGCAAATATTAAAAATTCAGTTTTCCATATAATCTTCCAAACAAAGAATGAGGTAAAAAAAAAACAGCACGTTAAGAGGCGGGATCAATACTGATTCTTGCATGTGTTAGGGGCTGGTGCCCTCACACCCGACTCGTGGATGATAAATTACTTGAAGAATAATTTCAAATGGATTATGGAAAACATTCAAAACCAAGAATAAGTTTTTTACCTAAGAGAGGGGAAACTTAACACTAGGTTGTAGGTGATGAAATATAACGAGTTTAAATCATAGAATTCCATAATCGTCTTTTCGAATATTTCTAATAATTATCTGAATTTTCTGACACCTTTAGATATGTATAAAACGATGGAAGTCGTTGTTAAGAAGCAAACAAGAAACTTAAGAATTACTCTGAAATATCTTGTTTGAAATATTTAATCAGTTTTGAAATACTCAAACACTTCTAAATATTTTAAATCAAAATATACAACGATAATATAAAAAAGCTGTTTCCTTTGGAATTAGAAAGTATACAAACTAGCTATTATAATATTACATAATCTTTTGAATTTTATATCACTAACTGAAATTCACGAATAAAACCTCTTTAGCGTTTAGCTATGGAGTACTGATTTTACGTCATCTATCTTTCATCTCTGATGTTTTATGACAATTGCTTTTACATTAAATGGCATGAAAATACGTGATACATTTCCATATTCATTTAAAAGGAATAAATTAATGTACTCTCACAGTTCACAATTTGAAACCTGTGTATTCAGTAAGATTAGACACTGTAATTTGCTCATTTAAATATAAGTTCCATTAATATAATGTTAAATTGGAATAAATTTATAAAAGTTCAATATACTCAGCTAATGTATAATGATTTCCAGCGTTCACTTTTCACTATAAATAACTAAAGAGGGTGATATAAATCCAGACGTTTTCATGGCCTGGGGATAAATGCTGAAATTAAAAAGTGCATTAGGTAACGTAACCGATTTATACATTTTCAAAAATAAGAAATCGTGTCAATGGTCGAAAATGATCCCAATATTATCATTGCCCTGCCAAATCAAAAATACGAAAAAGAAAAAAATTAATAATGAAAAATAAATAGCATCCTTGACAAAACAAGGGCCAAGCGTTTTTATAGATAGATAAATCATTGTAAGATAATTAGAGAGTGCATCGGGCCTCTTCATGATGACGTAGGTGTCCTTACTAGTAATCAAGACCAAGTGTTCAAGATATTAAATGAATATTTAGGGAATGTTTTTACCCTACAAGATTCAAACAACTTATGAGACAAGAATTAAATTTGGGGGCGAATACACTAGTATATCATATATTGTATCGAAAGGTCGATACAATCTAGCTGATCAATAGTGAAGAATTATAAAATGAACTTTTTAATTAAATACCCATGTACTACCATTAATAAGTCCCTTGCTGAGGTAACTGTTTCTAAGTAGTTCAAAGAAGCAAATGTAAGATCAATTTTCAAAGTAGGCTTAAAGACTGATCCCGAAAAGTATCGCTCCATCTCCCTTACTTCTGTGGTTGGTAAATTCTCGGAATCCATTAATCGAAAGAGGATGTGGCAACATATGGGGGTACATACATTAATAAATGACAAACAACACAGCCTTTGACGCGCACGTTTATACTAAACTAATATGCTTGACTTTGTTCCATGAAATAATCAGAACATTTGCCCAGGATTTGGCTATAGATGTAGTTTATCTCGTTTATAAAAAAAGGTTCGACGCTTTGCCACATAAAGAGCTAAACCCGCATGGAAGAAGTGAGGGAAACAAACATAATAAAGTGAATTGAAAACTGGCTGGAAAACCGTAGGAAGAGAGTTGGAAATAGAAATAGTACAGCATGAGCAAAAGTATGTGGTAGCGTTTCTCAGGGCTGTGGTTAATATATATATATATATATATATATATATATATATATATATATATATATATATATATATATATATATATATTAGGCGATGGGGCGATTTGCTAGAGAGGCGCAGCTTAATTTTCAATATAAAGCCCAAGACGAAAAATAATCCAATCATTTTTCTGAAACCGATTTGTTCAAAACAACGTTTCGAGCTTGTTCGCTTATCTTCTGGTTCCAAGGAATATATGAAAATTCATTAACAATTTAACAATAATGAAAAATATAGCTTCAGATTACTTACATGAATTGATTGTAATAACTGTGGAAATTAGTGTGAATGCTTAATTCCTTCTATGTAATTTGAATATATATATATATATATATATATATATATATATATATATATATATATATATATATATATATATATATATATATATAAATCAATCTTGACACGAATTATTGAGTATTATTGCAAAATATACGGTAATAATGATTATGAAAACTTGATAAAATAGATGAATAGAATAGGAAAATGGTGGAAAAAGGCAGATGCAATTTAATGTTAACCAATATACTGTAATGCCCATAGGTTGTGATAATCCGAGAAGAGTTTGTAATAATTTTTTTTAAATTATAGGATGCTATCTGGCGACTACCCAATTGGACACAAGGCGCCGCACTCACGACAGCCTAGCACTAGCCTACTTTAAAATAAGAAGTTGCAACACAACAACAACAATAAAGAGGAAAAAGAACAACAAGGAGGAAGCAAGCTCCGACGTCGGGGGCTGGCGCAGAATCGTGCAACCTACTAAAATAACAAAAAACAACAAAAACTCAATTAGTTAAATAAAGGGGAGAAGGCTAGCCTCCCCCACAAAGTCTATAAATCCACCAATCAATGTGCACGAACTCGTCCCGAGTACAAGGTACAGGTGGTAGCAACCCCATTCATCCCAGTACCGGGTAAGGTAACGTGTGCGGAGATCTCCCAGACTGGGACATTCAACAAGCATGTTTCGAAGAGTCTGGGGGACAACGCATTCTTCACAGTAGGGCGTTGGCGATTGCTCCATCAAATGGGGGTGCGTCCGCGAGTGCTTCTAATTGGAAAAAGACAGAAGGCAATCTGAAGTATTGGCGGCATTGGGGGGTAGGTCCATGAGTCACCGCGCAATGGCACGTAACTTTAAGTTCCCTTTGACCGTCTCCCATCTTTTTTGTCACGCAGCCCGAATTTCTGGCATGCAGACGGTGTGAGGAAGAGCGAAACAGTGGTGCGGTCGCAGAGTCGTCGCGGACTCTTTGGCGCTCTCATCAGCGAGATCATTCCTCGCAATTCCTACATGCCCAGGAACCCAGTATAAGATTATTTCGACAGCCGCCCGGCTTGCCAAAACCGTGGCGTCACGCATATTGCGAAACAGGAGATGCGGAGATTCCAATGTCTCGAGAGCACTCAGGGCGATTTGTGAGTCGCGATATGTAGATCACAATCCGGTCTCCAAACCGGGCACGTCGCGTAATCTCCCGTACCGAGTGGTGTTTTGCCACTATCTCAGCAGTCAAGACTGACGCAGTGCCTGGCAGAGCCCCGCTGACTTCAAACAGAGGGGATACGGCGTGGAAGCCAACACCCTATTGGGACTTGAAGCCATCCGGATACACTGGCACGGTTCTAGCGAGACACGAAGTGTCCTCCAAAAATGTCAAACGGAGTACTTCCAGCGCTGTAGAAGCTTCTGGAGCAGAAGCGTGGCGACAAATAACCAAAGGTAGTACCCTCCAGGGTGGCGTCCTGGGTAGAACCAGTGGCGTCACCAGCCCGAGAGCTATGCTTAGCTCTCAACGGAGTTTCCTAGCCCTATACCTAAAAGGCTTAGGGTATGACTGGCGTCTCTCGGCGGCATAGGCAACGTTGAAATCAGCTGATATGCAGTGAGAGCATTTGGCGACTGAGGGAGGCCCCGGTCTCGCGCCTATAGGCAAATAATGCACTGTGCACGGCTTAGAGCGAATGACATATCCCCAGAATCGACTAGTAGGCTCTTAATGGTGGAAGCGCGGAAAGCAGTAGTCGCCAGGCGAAAGCTGGTGTGGTGAATTGAGTCCACCTTCCGCAATACACGCTCAGCTGTGGATGCATAAATCTAGCATCCGTAGTCGAGCTTCGAACGGACAAATGATCGATAAAAAGTAAGGCAGTAGCCTTATCAGCGCCCCAAGGGCTGAACAACATGGAACGAAGAATATCCATGGCGCGGGAACAATGTGCAGAAGACAGATGGCCTTTGCTGTCCAAAAAAAAAGGTTAATCTAAAATTTACCAATTTCTTCATCAACTTGCACACGCAAGAGGTTAAAGAGATTGGGCAGAAACCGGCCGGAGTAGAGTGATCTCTCCCCGGTTTGTGAAAAGTGAACACAGTTCTAGATTTGCCAGGAATTCGGGAGGAGACCCTCCACCCAGCTCCTGTTGAACAAATCTAACAGAAAGCATGGCGTACGGAACAACGCCTGGACCATGGGCTGTGTCCTCGCACGAAGCAAGAGTGGAACGCAACTCAATCAGAATAAACCTGTCGTTGAAGGGTTCTCTGCCTCTGGAGGTAAAGTCCAGCTGGCGGCCTTCCGCTAGATCACCACATGCATTAAATGCTGACAGAGCAGCATCTCGGCTAGATAATGCGGAGAAAGCGGTCGCGAAGGATTCCGCCACAGACGTGGGGTGCGTGACTGCGGTCCCATTCTTTTGAAGAAAGGGAGGGGAGCCTGCAAGAACTTGCCCCGAATCCTTTTGACTCCCTTTCACACTTCTGCTAGAGGGGTTTTATCTGTTAAGTGAAGACACGTTTCACCGCCAAGAAGAGCGGCTGGTGTGCTTCGAAATATACCAAGACCTAGCCCTAGCCCGACGAAATTCACCGACAATGAAATCATTCAGGCGGCGCTTATAGCTCATGTAGGCATAACGCTTTTGCTTGAGGGCCGCCTCAGACTCGGCTGACCACCACGGGATTGGTGAGCGTGCAAAACGGCCAGACCTTCTAGGAATAGTAGTTAGGCCCGCGGCGATGAGGTTGCCGGAGAAGAACTCAACGGCCTCATCTACCGACTTACTCTCCTCGCCTGAGATAAAGAATTCAGTTCTTTCCTGTAATGTAGACTACCATGCCCGCGCCAAGCACCACGGGGGCAGGCTCTGAGGCAGCAACGACCCAAAAAATGATATGTAAATGGGAAAGTGATCACTACCATGGAGGTCATCGACCGCACCCCAATCAAAATCAGGCTGTGCATCTGGAGAGCACAATGATAGATCGAGGCAGGAAAATGTAACGGTTTTCGGGTAGTGATGCGTAAACTCATCCACATTAAGGACACCCATCTCAAGCTCGTCGATCAGGTCGGCAAAGACTGCCCCCTGGGATTAATACAGTAGTCTCCCCAGAAGGCGTGTCTACCGTTTAGATCTTCGAGCAAGAGAAAGGGACTCGGCAACCGTGCCACGAGGCAGCGGGGGCCCCCGCGTTTAAGTCGGCTGACGGTGTAATGTACACGGAAATAACAGTATACTTCCTATCAAGCTGCACAGCTACTGCCTGAAAGGTGGTATCTAAGGTGAAAAGAAGAACGGAGACATCATGCCGGATTTAGATCATACATCATCCCGCCCTGCCCCCATCCCTTGGTGGTAGGGTCGCAAAATCCTTATACCCCAGGAGGGTGGGCAGCGGAAATTTGCCCAGCATGGTCTCCTGCAAAAATATAGCTAACGGGGAACAGGAGGAGACGAGCCTCCCCAGCTGCTCCCAGTTGGCCCGGAGTCCGCGGCAATTCCACTGCAGCAATATTCCCTCTACGCCTAGCTCGGAGGAGATGCGGGGACCCTCTTGGAAGAGAATACCCTCAAGAAAATGGCCGTACGCTTCCTGGAAGCAGAACTCCGGGCGCTGTTGGCCGGACAATTCGATGAAAGTCATGTCGCCTTCGAGGACTTATTGTGGGAGGTTGGGCTCGTCATGTGAGTCCTTTTCTCCTTCTGCCTCGAAACATTAGGCGAGTGGGACGGCTTTGGAGGCAGAGGGCCCTTTTTCGATGATCCACAAAAAAAGCCGAAGCTTCTTTGGTGCCGGATGCGTCCCTAGAGACTGGCGAGAAGCGGAGGTAACTCCTATCTTCAAAAAGGGAGAACTTAAGCAGCCGTCGAACTACGAATTAGCTTAACCTCAATAGTCGGTAAAATCATGGAAATCATCTTGGTGGACAAAATGACGTCATATTTAGAATCTAACTTGCGAGTGAGGGGTTCCCAGCATGGGTCAGACGGCCCCGGTCATGCCTAACGAATCTTGTGGAATTCTTCAACTTCGTTTTTAGTGAGCACGACCGCGATAAGGCGGTGGATTTATCTAGTTAGACTTTCAAAAAGCTTTCGATAAGGTACCACACCACCGCCTCTTTCGGAAAGTGCGTGCGTTGGGCGTAGACAGAAATGTAGCAAGTTGGATAGAGGACTGGCTAAACGGCAGACGGCAACCGGTATTTTTTTTTTTTTTAAGGAGCTATCTGGCGACTGCCGACTTAGGCATAAGTCGCCGTAAACAAACAGCCTAGTTCTAGGCTACTTTAAAAATTGAACAGGAAACAACAATAAAAGGAAATAACAATAACAATAACAAAACAAAAACCAAAAACAATAACAAAACAACAATTAAACCTGGTTAAATGAAAGGGAGAAGGCCGGCCTCCCCCAAAAGTCAACAAGTCCACCAGTCAATGTGCACGCACTCGTCCTGAGTAAAAGGGACAGGCGGTAGCGACTTCACCCATCTCGGTACCGGAACAGGTGTCATGCGCGAAGATCACCTAGACTGGGACATTCGAAAAGAATGTGCCGAACAGTCTGGGGGACGACGCAGTCGTTGCAATAGGGCGCGGGCGAGCGCTCCATCAAATAGCGATGCGTCACACGAGTGTGCCCGATTCGGAGACGACAAAAAAGCAGCCTGAAGCCGCCGAGGCATTGGGGGATAGGTCCATGGGAACAGTCACAGCGCAATGGCACGCAACTTTAAGTTTCCTTCGACCGTCTCCCATCTTCTTTGCCAAGCAGTCCGAAGAGCTTCCTGTATTCCTGCCATGTAGTTGGTGTGAGGAAGAGCAAACGCTGGTCCGGTCGCAGAGTCCTCGCGAATTCTTTGGCGCCCTCATCGGCGCGCTCATTCCCCGCAATTCCTACATGTCCAGGAACCCAGCAGATAATCTCGACATTTGCCCGGCTCGCCAAAACATTAACGTCATGGATATCGCGAACCAGAGGATGCGGAGATTCCAATGCCCCGAGAGCACTCAGGGCACTTTGTGAGTCGCTATAGATCACAATCCGGTCTCCGAACCGAGCACGTCGCGTAATCTCCCGTACCGAGTGGTGTATTGCCACCAGCTCGGCCGTGAAGACAGACGCAGTGCCTGGTAGAGCCCCACCGACTTCAAACAGAGGGGATACGGCGTGGAAGCCGACCCCCTCTTGGGACTTGGAGCCATCCGTATACACTAGCACGGTTCCAGCGTGACACAATGTGTGCTCCAAAAAGGTCGAACGCAATACTCCCGGTGCAGTACAAGCTTTGAGAGCAGAGGCGTGGTGACAAATAGCCAAATGTGGCACCCTTCAGGGTGGCGTCATGGGCAGAACCAGGGGCGCAACCGGCCTGAGAGCTATATCTATTTCTCGAAGGAGTTTCCTGGCCCTAAACCCAAAGGGCTTAGGCGGCATAGGCACCATCGAGATCAGCTGCGGATGCAGTGAGAGCTGTTGGCGACTGAGGGAGGCGCCGGGCTCGCGCGTACAGGCGAGTGATGCACTGCACGCGGCGCAGAGCGAGTAGCATCTCCCCAGCATCGACCAACAGGCTCTCAAGTGGAAAAGTGTGGAAGGCACCAGTCACAAGGCAAAGGCCGGTGTGGTGGATCGAATTCACCTTCCGCAATAAACGCTCGGCTGCGGATGCATAAAACTTGCATCCGTAGTCGAGCTTCGAGCGAACAAAGGATCGATAAAAAAGTAAGGCAGTAGCCCTATCAGCGCCCCAAGCGCTAAACGTCACGAAACGGAGAATGTCCATGGCGCGGGTACAAGAGTCCCTAAGGCTGCGAATATGAGCCTTCCAGGTGAGGCGTCGGTCGAATACAAGACCAAGGAAACGGTGCGACTTAAACACATCCAGGCGCACCCCATTAAGAAACCAATCTGGATCGGGATGAAGCCGTGGATGGCGGCAGAAGCGCACCACCTTAGTCTTGGCCAAAGAAAACCGAAACTTGTGCGCTTCTGCATAGCAAGAGACGCGGTTCAATGTCTGTTGGAGTCGACGCTACAGAGTTGGCATCTAGGCCGCGGCAAAAGAGATCGAAAGGTCGTCCAAGTAGAGCGTAGCGAGAACATCTTCCGGCAGCACCGACGTGATGCAGTTGATGCTTAGGGCAAAGAGTGGGACACTGAGGACACTTCCCTGCGGGACCTTTTCTTCCGGCTCCTTGTGGCCGGAGAGGGCTCCCCCCACCCGTACGCGGAATCAACGATCTCGCAAAAGTTTAGATATAAACATTGGAAGGCGTCCCCTTGCCCCCATCGTGTGGAGAGTCTCCATGATACCGTATCGCCATGCGGTATCATAGGCCTTTTTCAGATCAAAAAACACCGTGGCGTAGTGCTGTCTACGAAGGAAAGCCTCGCAGAGGGCATTTTCCAGTTGGAGCAGAGCATCCGACGTGAAGTGCAACTTACGGAAGCCGCACTGTGCAGAAGACAGATGGCCTCCGCTGTCCAGGAAATACGCTAATCTAAAATTTACCAATTTCTCCATTAACTTGCACATGCAAGAGGTTAGAGAGATTGGGCAAAAACTTGTCGGATTAGAGTGATCTCTCCCCGGCCTGCGAAAGGCGAGCACAGTAGCGATTCGCCAGGAGTCTGGGAGAAGACCTTCCACCCAGATCCTGTTAAACAAATCTAACAGAAAGGCTATGCCTCGCTCATCCAGCTGTCGAAGCATGGCGTACGAGACATCGTCCGGACCATGGGCGGTGTCCGCACACGAAGCGAGAGTGGAACGCAACTCACTCACAGTAAACTTGTCGTTGAAGGGTTCTCCGCCTCTGGAGGTTAAGTCCAGCCGGCGGCCTTCCGCGACATCACGACGTGCATTGAATGCTGGCGGAACAGCATCACGGCTAGATAATGCGGAATAAGCGGTCGATAAGGATTCCGCCACGGACGCGGGGTCCGAGATTGCATTCCCATTCTCCTGGAGAACGGGAGGGGGGTCCTACGAGAACTTGCCGCGAATCCTTATGACTCGCTTTCACACCTCTGCTAAAGGGGTCTTTCCCGTTAAGTGAAGACACGTATGCCCGCCAAGAAGAGCGGCGGGCGTGCTTCGAAATAAACTGGAACCTAGCCCTAGCCCGACGAAATTCAGCGACAGTTACTAGGAGTAAGTCTCCTCTCCGGTTAAAGAAATATGGAGGGTCCCCTGCGCAAGCAAAAGGGGGAGGGCCCTCATTTTTTGGCTGGAGCTGCCCGAGGGTGGCTCCGTCGATGAGTAGGGGGGAGTTTAAGGGTTTTGAGGTTTTATGAGTTCATCCATGGGCATGGTGACCCTATTTGTGCCACGGGACGCAATAGCTCATCACCTCTTGCAGTTGCCCGCACTGCAAGAGGTGCTTATAGGCCTGACAGAGCCAGGCGCCGCCATTTGGGACCACCCTTCCCGCCTGGTGGCCTGGCAGTCGATCGGCATGGCGGCTCCACCTTAGACACGGCGTAAAATAATATATATTGTGAAGAGGAGAGGAAAAGGGATGTGAGGAAGGTATGGGTGGGGATGAAGCAGGTTGTTAAAAACCAGCCACCCCAGACCAGAGCTCAGGGGTTAGGGAACATTGTCCCCCACCCCCTCAGCCCCGATGCGGGACGGTTGGCTAAGAGGAAGGTCAGTATCTACCCTGTGAAATTAGAGGCTGACCAGATAACTTGTGGGAGAGGTTGTATGAAAAGCGAGGAAACAAGTGTTTTGAAGGAAGAAGAAGAGGCTAAGCTGGGGTCGGACGGAGTCCCGTCAGCACGGCGGCCAGGATGCGGCAACCGGTAGTGTTGAATGGACAGGCTTCTGAGTGGGTGCCAGTTACTAGCGGTGTTTTTCAAGGTTCTGTCCTGGGACCACTACTATTCATTATCTACGTCAACAACATGGACGGTGACATGGTTGCCAAGATTTCTAAACTTGCCGATGATATCAAGCTTGGTACGAACGTTGCCCAGGAAGGAAATACTTGCTGCCTCCAAGATGATCTTTGGAAGATTGGGGAGTTGTCGGACACGTGACAAATGCCATTTAACGCGAACAAATGCAAAGTGATGCATATCGGCTACCGAAACCCCCAATCTCAGTATATCCTTAAGGGCACTGCTATTGAATCCACCAACACTCAGAATGACTTGGGTGTAACAATCAATAGTGACCTTAAGTTGTCGAAACAGTGCATTGAGGCGGAGAAAAAGGCCCAAAGGATGCTAGGATACATAAAGCGCCAGTTTGAAAGGATATTGCGAGATTGTAACGGGTGCAAGCCAGGGCAAGCAAACTGATTCCCTCTATCAGGCACAAAAGTTACAATGATAGATTAAGGAAATTAGATCTACTCTCGTTGTAAACCTGAAGCCTGCTGGGTCTGCATATCGAAGTGTTTAAAATACTTCGAGGCTTTGATAATGTAGACTACACGGATATTTTCCAACTTAGTGAGGGCAGAACGAGAATTCACGGCTACAAACTTAAACTTAAGCGTTACAACCGTGGATGTGTGGTAAATTTTTCACTTACAGCATCTGCAGTAGCTGGAACACACTTCCAGTGGAAGATTCCAACAGCAATTCTGTTGATCAGTTCATGTCAAGACGGGACAAAGTCTTGAAAAGTGGCCGTTTGGGCACAAAAGTCGTTGTGCAGAACTGAGCCCGCTAAATTGTTAGCCCAAAGGTAACCCCTTTGAATGCACCGTAAAGTCTCCTAGGGTACTTCTTGTCCTTGTAGCTCCTTGTAGCTCATTTTATGGGGCAACCTGAGAAACCCCAGAAGATGGCCTGGAGACCAACTGCAGGTGTGGGATGTTGCCTCCTCTGAGTCTAACGAATCCGTGAAGACGCGTGGCCGTTTGGCCTTACGGAAAACGGTGACACTGCAGCAAGGAGGGAGCCCTAGTTTTAGCCGGTGCTGGGTGTGGACCCTTTGTTCCGCTGACTTTACCAGAGGAGCGCCCGGGTTGGGTAGAATCATCAGAAGTGTTCCAAATGGGCGCGAAAACGACCGTACTCGTAAGCTTGGTGGGCCCAGGAGCAGAGGCCGTCTTTTTTAAGATTGAGGCATAGGACGTCCCAGGTAGCCCGGGCGCGCTATGACCAAGTCCTTAGCCTCGTAAAATGAGAGAGAATCCTGAGCCTGAACGGTCAGGATTTCCTTCTCAAGGAGATACGCACCACATTGCTTCAAAAAAGCAGGGTGTGGCTCTCCGCAATTGACACACTTGGCCACACACGTTTGCATTTATCGTGTGCGACCTTGGAGCAACTTACACAGTTTTCGGGTAACTCCGATTTTGCACGTCAATAGGAGCGATTAGTATGGCCGAAGCGGTGGCAGTAATAGCACCTCCGCAGCAGTGACACGAATGCCTTCACGCGGTAGCGATACCAACCGGCACGCACCGACTCAGGGAGCTTCTCACAGTGGAACGTGCGAAGAGTGTAGGGTGGGTCTCGAGGCCCCTCCCTTGACCTTGACCGCCCGATGGTCGGCCAGCTCAAATGGAAAGTGATCTATGGAGTAGTCTACGAGTTCCCTCGCTTAAACTAACCCGTTCTCTAAGTTCATGGTATAGTACGGCGTCACCCAACCAGGCGTGCCACCAAGTGTCCGATGCGCATTAATCATGGCCGCCTCGGAGGGATTCTCCGCATTCTTCAAAAGGCTCCCGTCCGAGAAACGGTCACCTTCAGCTCTCTACCAATCACACTAGCTAAAGCTCTTCTCTCATGGATCATGTTACCCTTAGCTAACATGCTGCTATCAGTGGAGCGAATAACCAGGAAACGTTTGAAGCCAGCGGGCTCGAAAACGCCTATTAGTCTCTGAATGAGGGGCACTGATTTAATCGAAGCTCCGCTCTGCGCACTAGGACTTTTGGTCTTAGTCAGGGGCTCTGTGCCCGACGGACCAGAGGGGCCTGATGTGCCGATGATGGCTTGGTCGCTTACCGAATTGGCAGCAGACACATCCGTCCCCGCCGCCCCCGCTGATGGAGAGGAGCCCCGATTCTTTTTAGTCTTTTTTCTGTTTTTTCTCTTTTTAGGAGAACGGGGCGGGAAATGAACATACTTCCTCCCAACGCCGGCAGGAATCTCCAGGCAGGATGGACCGACCTCAGCAACGTCCTACTCCGAGGTAGAGAAGGTCTTGGCGGTCTTAAGGGCACCAGTCGGTGGAGGAGATCTTTCCCCTCCTTGTACTGGCTTGGAGACCCGAGCCTTTGAGGAGGATTTGCATAGGTGAGGACTCGAGTTCGGTGCTTGGCGCCGAGCCCTGATTAGCCCCTATGAAGGCCCTACCATCTGAGGCTGGGTTGCCTAAAGGACCATATCTATCTCGGGGCGGGGCTCCATTTGGCCAGCATCCCCCGGACATCTTAAGTTCCATTGGCAGCGGTTCTACCAGTCATGTATGGGGAGGCACAAGCCTTCACTCACATTAGGTTTTATATTCGAGCCAGCAAGGCTTTGAGTGAAGCGACCGATAGGGCCTGTCTTCCTCCTTGCCGTCAAAGCGGTTTGCCCTACCGAGCGGCTTCAATGGGCAGCGGTCGGCTATGGGCTGCCTGCTGGCTTTCTAGGCAGTCGACTTGGAAAGTAAAGGGAAAACTGCTGCTGGAAAGAAGGAGGCGCCCGAAGGCACCTCCAGACAAGGAGGTTAGGGGGAGTCCCCTACACGCGTCGGCAAAGAAGAGTAGTAAGCCTCCTCTCCGGTTAAAGATATTTGGAGGGTCCCCTTCGAGAGCATAGGGCAGGACCTCCATTTTTTTCAGAGGAGCTGCCCGAAGGTGGCTCCGTCGATCGTAAGGGGAAAAGGGGAAGATGGTTTTTTATTAGATTTTCATCATCGGGCATGGGGACCCATTTCTTTCTGCGAAAAGCAAACGCTAATCAGCCCGCGCAGTGGCTCGCTCTGAAGGAGGGCATATGAGGCTAGCAGAGCCAGGTGCTGCCATTTTAGGCTACCCCTCCCGCCTGGTGACTTGGCCACCCCTTGGCATCGCAGCTCCACCTTGGACATGGCGTAAAAAAATAGATAGTGAAGTGAAAAGTAAAAGGGATGTGAGGAAGGTATGATTAGGGGTGAAGCAGATTGTTAAAAACTCACCATCCCAAACCAGAACTCAGGGGTTAGGAAATTTTGTCCCCTTCCTCCTCAGCTCCGATCCGGAATAGTTGGCTGTGAATAAGGTCAGCATCTACCCTGTGAAAATAGAGGCCGACCAGAGAAAGTTGTGGTAGAGGTTGTATGGGAAGTGAGGTAGTAGGGGAGAAATACAGGCTGTCTGAAAGAAGGAGAAGAGGCTAATCTGGGGCCGGATGGGGCGCTGAGTCCTTTCAGCAGGGCAGCCAGAAAGGCATATCGCCGCACCCCTTACGGGAAGAGTTTGTAATAACGTGCTCCAATTTGAAACATAGTCAAAACGAAAAATGTTTTTGGTGTCTTAATCCCGAACGATCTAATACTTTGAAACAATTTTCTGTATGGTCACAAAAGTCCAGTAAGATTATATTTTACAAAGCTAGACATTTTCACACTTAAATCGAAAGATAGTACTGTTTATGAATAATAGCAATTATAAGAGCACATCTGAAGTATACGCTACACTGCTGCTCGCGCAAATGCAAAAAGACTGTAATATTGGAACACGAAGAGCGTCGAGCGCCGAAATCTATTGCTGAAAAAAGAAAATAAATCGTACGAAGAAAAGCTAAATGATATAAATTTACCCTTACTCTAAGATTGGCATCTGCACAGTCAATATATTGAAATATTTTAAATACAAAACGGGTAAATTAATATAGATTTTGCTGCAATATACAAAGTAGATAACTAACGGGTATATCTAACAGTTCAAGGTAGTAAAAAGAAACAAAATATTTTACACTGCGATAACGAAAAGTTTTTCTTCCTATAATTTAACACTCACTTAAAATTGCTTCCCTAGAAATATCGTTGAAAGCACTCCAGTAAATAAGTATAATAATAGAATAATCCATTTTATATCTCCTAAAAAGAAAATAGAACAACTGAATTAGGGAAGGAAATGTTTATTAGAAATGTAGATAAATAGCAAAAAGGTGAGGTCAAATTTACTGGGGGTTACCTTTTGGAAAAGAAATCCAAATGTGATTAGGTACTCTTTTCAAGACCACCCAACTGTGTACAAGTTTGGACTCCTCTTTACACCATGTGTAAGTGGATAGCTGTTGTCTAGGGTTGCGAGTTAGGCGTTGCCAAATTTATGTCTTCTTTAGAGATGAGTATGATCGAGAAGTCTTAATTTAAAGTGGCCATATGTTGTTAGCTTGATGATTTTTTTTATCCTGTTTATGAATCTCTACTATCTTTTCTCACTCGACTGAATATGTGGAAGGCATACACGGGAGGCAATGCTGATTTTTAAGAGTGTCGAGAAAACCGTTATCTTGTTGTGAAGGTGTAATGCGCCACGTAGGCCATGGATGTAGACACCATTATTTGAAGAGAAATGAGTGATTTTGTGTAATTAATTATATAAAATAATTAAAAAAGAAGATGCTAAGCTTTGGCACACTGCTGACAAAAAAAGATGTGAAGAAAAGTGCTACAATTAGGTGAACCAAAGATGTGCGTAGATCATAGATCGGGCATCCTTAAAAGGAGATTACTTGACACCATAGTGATGGAGAAAGGTCTGAGCAATTCTTTGCCATTTCATCCCATTTCGCAAGAGATAAAAGACATTAACTGTAGAAAGATGTGAAAGATGTGACAGGAAGGACCGATTGAAAATGCAGAGGAACACTCATCAAAACACGCGGCTACTTAAATTGCATATAACAAACAGTTCGGAGGCAGGATCAGGATAATCGGTTATTCCTTTAGGAGGTGCGCTGGTATGAGCCATCACTATGATTATGCGTGATGTGGACAGAGAAAATGCAGAAGTTCATATGTCAGAGCACCATTGTTCGATTACAACTGGGTAAACAAGTAAATCAGCTACTGATGGCCGAGGAACAACACTATAAAGATTAATTTTACGTAAAACTAAAGTAAAATATTGAATTATTGTTTATTTGTATTTTAGTGCACCTAAGTAGGACCATTTACCTTTGAGTAAAAGCAAAGAATGTAAATATACGCAAGGGATTTTATTGCCTGTCAGCCAGCCGAAAAAATAGCTTTTTATGGGCAAATGTTCACTCATTGTTGTGATGATGGAACCAACAAACTACTTTTTAATGGAAAAAATAGGACTATTTCTCTTTCATCTGAATTAAAATAAAAATACAAAAGAGTGTGAAAATAAGTTTTCTTAGAAATCAATAGATTAATTATTCCTCATACAATATCCATTTTCATCCCTTTTTATGATGGGATTCTTCATATTCTTTGAAGCGAAAGTTAATCATTTTTTTTTATAATGACTTATTTGAATCTAGTTTGTGTAAGAGGTCATTTAGAATGAACGGATGCATACTCAGAATGAATAAACGGCTTTGATGAAAATAATGATATATTGAGTTTCGATACAAATCTCTGAAGTTGAAAACAATCCCAAATGAACACCGTTCTTTAACCATTTGGAGTTAGATATTTTCAATTATTAATATTATCTTTTCCCAA
The DNA here is from genome assembly GCA_963969495.1 of Ceratothoa steindachneri. Taxonomy (NCBI): domain Eukaryota; kingdom Metazoa; phylum Arthropoda; class Malacostraca; order Isopoda; family Cymothoidae; genus Ceratothoa; species Ceratothoa steindachneri. The sequence continues at coordinate 64,806,950 of OZ018322.1, read as the reverse complement.
ACCTCTCGTCTCATTTTATGGTGCAATACAATCGTTGGTTTCAGCTTATTTTTATTTTCTATGAATAATAACAATAAATTATGAGTTACTCTCTCATTAAATTTAGCCATCGAGCCATTCAAACTAAACATATTCAGCACCAGAATCATGTATAATTTCCGTAACCATTGAGACAACATCGTCTATATATAGCCTTATATAAATTAAAATAATATAGTATCCATGGAGACAACGTAGCCTACTCCTAACGTTATATTAGTTAACTGAAGTTCCGTAGGCAGAGATATCACGTAGCATATGCATCTCCTTTTACAGGCTATTTAGGCTAAATTTGACTCTTTTTTTTAGTGTCTCCCTTTTTCAGCAACATTTTAATATATCGTTGAACAGTAAAGGGCGTTGGATAGCATATAGTGTAAAGTTTTAGTTGAGAAAAAGTTATCTGAGATGAATACCTGGAAGCAACCTCAATATTGAGTCAGGAGAGCTATTGCTTAGATAAAATGTTTAAAGAAAGATGAATTCTGAATCTATTATTGTGCATGAAGAGTATATATTATAGATTTGATAGGGACGGGTTGTAACCAGGATATAAATCTTTTATATTGAATGAAGTCTCATAGTTTAGAAAAAAAATTGTACCTAAGTTAGGAGGCTAGTGAAATTATAATGGTGAGTTATGACGTCGAAGATTATTCAAAAATATTCAATTAAGCAAAACCAGCGCAATTTGAATTATCTCTTTTTTTTAATTTTATCAATAATTTTATACAGAAAAATATGCTAATCTGCAAATCTTGTTTCTTGGCTAATCCATTTTCTTTATCTGTCTTCTTCTCCTAAGCATTCTTATACGTCGCTGTGGTCTAGAAATCAATGAAGGTATGGTGTTTCCAATTTGCAACAGAAATGATTTTATGCTTTAAAAGGATGCATCCATGAATAGCCTTCACTTATTTGGTTCATAGGTAGGCTCGTGGGCATTGAATAAGTCTCTAATATCATTACAATAAGTCAAGTTGTTTTCAAAAGTGAAGAATTGCTATAAAAAAACTGTCTGGGGAATCTTTGCATTCTCTAGGCATTTTAGCTCTTTCCTTTAAAGAAAAACTCATGTAGTATGTGAAAAATAATATAAATAGTAACAGCAACAAATATTAAATAAAAAGTAAAAATAGGAATCATTCATAGTAAGTAAAAAAATTACCCAGCGTTACGTAGAGGTTACCACAAATTTAGACCCATATAGCAAAAGAAAATATTGAATATACTTTCCTAAATTTCATAAGTTAAGTTGACAAATAGGTTAGAAAAATCCCGTTAAAATTATATCAAAATCCGTTTATAACCTTTAGAGTTGTCAGTTTCGGCCCAATCCTGTTTGCATTCAATCCCTACGGAACCATCAAGGAATTTAACGTAAATAAGAAGGTAATTTATGAGAAACTGGAGGGTCACCGAAAGAGAGTGATGTTATATTTGTGATTTACGTAAAAACTACCCATAGAAAAGATTATTTTTATTTCCGTTTTTTTTTCATTGTTTTACAGTGTTATGTATCGAATATAAATCAAAATGGTAAATATTTTTCGAGTATGAGTCGGACACTCCTTTTTTATCTTCAAAAGCTTCCATTTTGCCTCAAAAGAATTAGTTGAATATTTATAAAGAATTTCACTTTTAAACTATCCACCATCTAGCTAAACTTCTAAAAAAATAATCTAATTATCTCTCAGTTTTAGTCATTTCGTCCTGGTTGCCAATGGCAACCACCTCACCTCCCACGGAGTTCGAACTGGAATGCAGCAATTTGATACTAATGCATTTATACCGCAAATTATGGCTCCCATACTGATTTATATGTTTAAGTTTTTTTTATAACCTGAGATGACTTTCTATTGAGTAATCTGTGATTATTAAGAATATAATAGAACTATGTTTATTTAAAATTAATTATACTATTTATATTTCAAGTTAGGGCAATCAATTTTCAGAACCTTCTGTCAGGGTAGAACACATATGTCGTAGAATTACTCATAGTCTGGTCCAATAATTATTCCAGTCCCTGATCTGGACACATCGCTTTTGTTTAAGTCGGTGGTATTGACCCTATGACTCAATCCTACGATCATATATATATATATATATATATATATATATAGGTAGGCTTTAATTCCTACTGAACGTGCGAAAGCTGGTTAGAGGCGTGTTGTGCCGTAACCACGATTCTCACTATAAAAGTCCCACTTGTTACTGGGGGGAGGTTTGTGATTGTTGAATTCTAAGATTGCAAAATACAGGTTCAAGGAATTAGCAGAAGGGATGCTTAATTAAAGTCTTGCCAAGGGTACGTCAAAAGGGAGGAGCCACAAATAAACACACGTACTCAAAATAAACTTTACTTTACACAAATATAATAATTAGCAATAGTTAAACGGGAAAAATTAAGGATTAAATATCAAACACTGACGTTAAGCGTCTAGATTTATAATGACTCACTGGGAGTATCAATCACTGTTAATTAAATAGGTAATTTAAGAATAAAGGGACACTGTGTTTACAGATTACCATTAATTGATGGATTGGAGAGAGGAATACTCAGGTCCAGACGGGGTGGTTCGGGTGGCGTTAACACGAGTTCTCCGTGAGAGGGGGTGATAAGACGTCGGGTTCGGGGCTGCTGGTTGCAGTTCTGGTTAGTTCACTCCTAACTGGATGTGACACTAACAAATAGTAACTTCCAGTAACTATTTGGCTGTTCCTTTTCTTACTCAAGTTATGTTAAGCAACAGAGCGTACTCTTCTAGTCACAGACTCTGCGGGGCGGGATTTACTTCCAGGAACAATTTTGAGACAGCGACCAGGTTGACTCAACGGCGCGTTGGTAGTCGATACGTTACGGCAACGACTCTCGTTCAACGTGAGGATTACGCGAGTAGATTTGGAACACTGCTGTAGAGAGATGGACGGCAATATTATTTATACCGAGGATTGTGGAAAATCGAGAGAGAGATTCCATTCACGACAATTCGCTTATCGCAGTGCCTTCTGGACAATCTCCATGCTATCATAAAGAATGCAAATAAGATTTAAGCTTCTTTGTTAGATAGGCGTTCTTTTCGTCCGACTTCCTGTCGCCAGTTGGGGGAAGGTGGTGGGAGAGAGGGAAGAGACGAAGGTCAACTCAAACGACAAATTTCTTTCGTTCCCACGATTGTCTGGCGGCATGTGAGTATGTACGTTCCATACCCTCACACGCCTCCCTGTTTCGAGCAACATTATTCTGCCATGAAATAAGGAATAATGTGAAAATTAACTTCACCGGGGGAATTTGTCATGATCTTCCTTGACTCAAACAATTGAGTCGGTAATTTTATCAAAACCGTTAGGAATTTACCTTAGTATCTAATGGCTACAAAATACTACTGCTACGTCAGTTTCTCTAATTTATATATACAGAACAAAACAAAACACATACGGAATACAGGCAAGAAATAATTATTTATACAAAGAGATGCACACAAAAAAAATAAATAGTTGACTATTAATCGCTATCCGAAATTGAGTTTCTCAAAAGGCTATCTGCAAGTACATTGTCAGACCCTTTTAGATAACTAATTTCATAACAGTACTCCGCTAGCAATAATGACCAGCGCATTAGCCTGCCGTTTCAGTTTTTACAAGTTTTTAAGTAGGCTAACGGTCTATGATCAGTTTCTATCAGGAATGGATGACCTACCAGATACATCCTTAATTTTTTAATCCCCAAAACAATCGCTAGAGCTTCAAGTTCTAACGTAGCGTATGCCCTTTCACGAGCCGTCAGTCGGCGACTCGCATAGCTTATAGGAGTGGGTTCCTGGTCCTCGTCGTATTGGAGTAATACGCAGCCAATACCCAGTTAGGAGGCATCTGTCCTTACGCAAAATTTCTTGTGTGGGTTCGGCAATTTTAAGATTGGGGCGGAGACTAGCTTCTTTTTGAGTTCTTCAAAGTGTGCTTCGGTGTCGGGGTTCCACTTGAGTGGGTCCGGGAGTTTCTTTTTTAGCAGATCGTTTAGGAGAGCTGCTACAGAAGCGAATTGGGATACGAAGCGGCGGTAAAATGACGCAGCACCTAGGAATGCCTGTAATTGCTTCTTGGTGCGCGGTAGGGGCATATTTACAATAGCCTTTACCTTCTCTTTCTGTGTGGCCAGATGACTTTCGCCTATTTTAAATCCAAGGTATTCTATGGATTTATAAGAAAAATATCATTTTGAGGGTTTAATAGTTAAGCCATGATGCTTTAAGCGTTCTAGAAGCGGGCGGAGGGACAAGATATGGTCGTTCCATGAACGTCTAGCCACATACACGTTATCAAAATAAAAAGAAACGTTTTTTAAACCGTCTATTACACGGCGCATTATGCGGTTGTAGCTACTGCAGGCAGTGACTAGGCCGAAAGGAAGACGAGTGAATTCCATTAAACCTTTGTCTGTAGGAAAGGCTGTTAGTTTCCTCGCTGATGCCTTTAGGGGGATCTGATAATAGGCCTTACATAGGTCTATCTAAGTGATGCAGGCGGCTCCTTCGAAAAGATGTAAATTTTGGTCGATTAGGGAGAGGCTCGGCGTCGAAAACGGTGACGGTGTTTAACTTCCGAAAATTGACGCACATCCTAAAGGACTGGTCTGGCTTGCGGACCATGACTATTGGGAACAGTATTCGGACGTAGATGGCTCGATAATCCCTAATTGCAAAAGATTGTCGACTTCCTCATTGAATTAGATGATATCAGGACTTTTTCTTTAATATATGTGAACAGTGATAACTCAGTTCTTGTTGAATACTCGGATTGTTCATTTTCCAATATACAGCAAGGAAGCAGGAGGAACTAGGGGGTTAAATGATGCCCACCTCCAAAGTTAAGGAAAAGTGAAGGAAGAATCTTAAGGCTTTTTTTGACTATATTACAAAGAATAGGCTGCAAAAACTAAGAAGACTATAACTCCGTTGCCAGAGCCCTATTTGCCGCAAAGCCATAGAACGAACATCGAAAGTCCGTTCCAAACTCAAGCGCCTCCTGTACTAAGGAAACCCACGACTTCGGTTTTTTATTCATAAAATTATAAAAAAAGAGAAACAGTAAAGAACATAAGTCCACTTTTTATTATCACTCAAGTGACTTCGATAGTAGCACAAATAGTAATCCACGACCAAAATGAAGTATAGCCTCCTACTAGTTCGCATTTACTAGTTCACAAAACGATTGGCAAATAACTTTCAATGGACCATGAATCTTAGTGGTACGGCGATAAACAGTGATACAAGCAACATATATAGAAAATAAAGCATTCAAAACCTCGAATTCCGACTGTATTTATGCTGGGTGGAAACAACGTTTGAAATCTTATCGTCAGATTGACTATTTAAACCTTATTCTAAAATACGATGTCTTATTTGTAGTGATTGTGAGAAAGCTACAATCTTGACATCTCTAGGACTTAAATAATTTTTCATAGTAGGCTTACCTCCTAAGTGTCTTTGTTGATTAGGAATATTAAAAAGTATTTCATGAAGCAAGAGTTAGTCTTCATTTGGGCGTTGTTTTCTCAAGATGACAATAGTTTGATCGGCTGTTGCAAAGGGGACAACAGGTCGGAAGCATATTGCTTCTATCATAGGTGACTAAATAGAATTAGGTAAGTAAGGTTATGTTGGAAGAATATGACAATTTTATCTAAACTAAGAAAACTGGTATAAGATAGACAATGACAATAATCTGAAGTGAGAAGAAGAACCCACAAATCTTTGTTTAAAGCTAGCTTTTAAAAGCTTCTCCATCCTTTTTACTTTTGGCGAATCTAAAATTAATTAAATCTGTAGCGAAACAAGTATTTGCTTTTATTAATAAATAAATGTCTGTAAAATAATATTTGATGAAATTTTTGTTCATTTCAAAAATGATATATTCAAAAAATTTAACAAAAAATATAATTAATTTATCCTTACTTAACTTTGTTTTTCCATTACTTTGTTTAAAACTACCCTCTGTATTCAATCAAGGTGTAATTGCGCGCAATTTCGCCATTAATAATATAAAGTATAAAATTTTGGAGATATATGGAATATTATAAATTAATTACATCACTATTTCTTGTTCAGTATAAAACAAATTTATAATAATGAAAGAGATAATAGATTTGAAAATAACAAAATTCAGAGCCACCAGGTGAGTAGATTAAGAAGAAAAGGGGTGAAACAGAAAAAGCAACAACAACCAACTCTTTGTCAATAATTTGTGACAAGGAATATTGAGGAACATTCAAATCCAAGAGTGGACTTCTAAGCAACTTGAGAGCAATGAAATGATGTACGGATCGAAGATCGTCAATTTCGATTCTAGAGATAGCTACTACACCTCTGCTATGATCAGCACCTTTCCTAATTATTTTCAATTGATATGGAGATCAATGGATTAAGGAAATAAAGCATTTTAAGAAAAATATTAACAAAATAACTTTACACCTGTATTTTCGTTATATTTTTCTCAATTTTTGAAATATAGGCTTCTCTATAATTGAACCTTTGTAAATATAGTGATTTAGATTACTCTAATGTTTGCTAATCTGAGCACAGCAAGATAAGCAATTAATTTTCTGCAGCATTATACATTGAGTAACTGTATTACAGGGAGTTTCAACTTTTACTATTATCGCTACGTTATATTTCGCAAAAAAACACCAGAAAAATGTTTTCACGAACAGCTTTCCTCCAATTATAGGGGAATTATTAGAATGAGTTATCAATGTAAGGACATAATCTCGTTTAAATCCACTAGTAATCCTTTAATTTTGGCAGGCTTCATCTTATTCCTTTTGCATATCTGTTTCTTCAAACACTTTCTTGGCGCCAAAGAAATCCATCCAGTTTTCATAGTACATCAATAATTGAAAAATTGGCTTATTGCCAATTAATACACAACCACTGTATTAATTTATGAGTTTAAAATATATTTCTACAGAGTGTGAGTATTTTCAGATATTTTGTAGGAATGTAGAAAAAAAAACGCATGGCACATCAAATAAAAGCTGTATTTAAATTAAAATTAGTACAGATATTTTTGATAATCCTTGTAATATGTCTTAATTGTGGGTCTGAAGTGTTGACATGCCATAATCAGTTAATTTTTATCAATTTCTGATATATCTTTATTTTGGCGGACTTAAAAGATTACATAGTGTTATAGGGGTGTTGATTGAGCTCTCTCTCAACAATGCCCAATACGCAATAGTCCACTAGATGGAGGTCGAGTGAGCTAGGAAACCATGAGATTGCGTAGTGTCTTATTGGAAGATGTAAGTTCATCCGTTACGTACTCTGTCTATCCTGGCCACATAGCCATCTCCAAAACCTTTGTGTACGTAGCAGCAGTGGCTATTAAGTCATATTCAAAAAGAGGAGGCCTAACAAATCTCTCACTGATAACAACTCCCAAAACCATTAAAGTTGATGGAAACTACAGTTGGGACGTCGCTTGTCCCTTTAGATAACAATCTGTTATTGCTTGAGTTTACCTTTAGGTCCTGGTCGAACTTTTTCTCATCAGAGAAAAAACAAAGCATTCCAACTTCTTGATTTTTAACAAGGAAATCAAGCGCCTTACATAGATCAAGCTATTCTCTTTTCGTCTCCCCTTATATGAACGGACCTCTCCCTTTCACATACGACTTGCAACGGATATCTTCATGCAAACTCCCGGTGGTGAATTCTGAAACCTTAATTCTTTTTAAGGGCTCTGATCCACTTTCACATTTTTTCTCTCGAATTTTTTCTTTCACTCTCTGCACAAATTCTTAGATTTTCATGGTATTATAGCCGTTAGTAGGTGTTTTGTCTTTTTTTACTAATGCTGGCTGCCTATCTGCAGATTCCAGGTCTTTTCTAACGTTGGGAACGAAGGATCGGGCAACCTTCAGAGAGAGCAAGCTCTGTATAATTATCCTGAGCTTTTATGTGAAGGATTACCGCGTTCCTTTACACCTGATTCCCCACTTCACAGTCTTTAATAATTAATAGGAAAAAGAAATTTTAAAATTTATTTATAATAAAGTTATAGCTATTCAAATTGCTGTCCTCAAAATACTAACGCGACCTGTATCTACAGTAGCGGCCATAATGAGGCAGACACTTAGGTTTACATCACAAAACTTGGAGTAGCTTCAAACCAAATAATGGTAAGTAATGTAGGATAAATTATATGTAGATACAAAATAAAAATGCCTATAAATTGTATATGGACATTGGACATGTCAAATGGAAAAAAACTGTAAGTTATGTGCAAAAGATAATTTTTATTTTTGTATTCGTTAAAATTTACTTGATTGATATAATTATTCTAATATTGAAATTATTGAAGTTTATTAGAAAGGCATTATTTTAAAAATACTCAAAATCATTACTTTCCTAGATCCAAAATCACGCTTTGGCCTGTTCTTTCACTCGTTTTATTCGCTGGAGCTTTGCTATTCTATCCAAAGGGAAATATTAACGAGTATGGGTTCGATGAAGGAAGTTTTGTAATTATCATATTTTTAGTAATATTATTTTGTAAAAATATTTGTTTGAATCTTTTTCAATTCCAGAAATGTTTCCTTATAAATAAAATAGTGCAACCATCATTGCCCTGCAAGAAAGTAGCCTGAAATGTTGTTAGATATTAGATAAAGGTAGTGTATCAAGGATCATAATCCTTAGGATCATTCATAACTTTAAAATAACTGATTGGACTAGTGTGAAGAAGTCTTCTGGAAGCCTATTTGCTAATATAGAATGCTAGGATCGCCTGCTGATAAGACTGAGCTAAAGGATCGGGTTGTCTCCACTGCCAAGCTTACTTATTATAAAAAAGAGTAGGTGTTAATGCTTCAGCGCGCACAGTGAGGCGGAAACTTGTCCACTAAGATCTCGAGTCGAGAAGGGCTGCGAAAACATTAGGAATCGGAAAAAGTAATATTCTTTGATAAAGCTCCCATCCATTTATTTTAAACTTTTGGAAGATCCCTTGATATGAGGAGAAAAGGGAAGCATTTTCACGAGGTTTTTTGGTGCCCACGGTGAAATATCTTGGCACTCTTCATGTATGGGGCTGCTGTTTCCCATCTAAAAGACCTAGAGCACTAAGTGCTTTTCCAAATAATACTAGCATGAAGTCAAAATGGTACCAAAACTTGCTTCATTGATATCTTTTCCCGAGTTCACGACCAAATTTGTGCTCATAACTATATTTTTCAGCGTTTGGCGCACCACTAAGCAAAGTCTATATCAAAGCTCTTGACTGAAAAAATCATCTAACCTTTGGGAACATATCCAGGAAATTTGCTTGATTTTAACCCGATAGATATCTTGTGGGTGATAAGCAAATTGCAGTTGACAAACAGAAGCCATTCAATTGGAAGCAGTTTAGGGGGTTAATTAAACAAAAAATAAAGCAATATACTCAACATAATATCTCAAAATTAGTCTCCAGCATGCCTAAAGCAATTAAAGCTTTATGTATATTGACTGAGCGTATATTGGAAGAACTTCATAAATTTAGCCTGCTTATTTATCCTAAAAATACGTATACGCCTAGGCCCATCGCAACCCCTCTGCTCTCTTAAGATATCTATATATGAGGAATTAAACCACATTATCCGAAGACAATTTAATTCAGAACAGTTTCGGTGTATCTCACACCCTTTTTAACTGACAATGGGTAGAAAATATTAGAAAAGTGATTACAAACATAACACGGGGTCAGATCTTAAAAAATCCCCTCTTTTTCCCCCAATCCCCTACTTGTGGCTAATCAGGGGGAGGGGTTAGTCCTAAACATATTGAAGGGCTGACATTTTACTATTTTTTTTATTTGCTTTCGTATTACAGGATTATAAGAAAATTGACCCTCAGATAGATTTAAATTAGGAACTGACGATATCAAGCTTGATTCTACGATTCTTCTCTTAACATAGTTAGCCGATTTAAATACCATTTTACTTCCATTGAAATCGATCGAATGATTCAAGTCTCTAACATGGCAAAATATTTCACTGCTTTGGCTGCCCAGTCTAATATCTCTTTTGTGTTCGTACAATCTCTTGTCTAGATTTCTCCCCGTTTCCCCTATACAAACTCTATGGCAATCGTTGCATGGTATTGCATATACTCCTATGTTATGATGTTCTTTTGGGTTCCGGGCAATCATCAATTGGTTTAAGGAATTATAATATTTAAAGTGTAGATTAATACCCGCTTTTCCAAATATCTCCTTTAAACTATTTAATTTATTATTGAATGGCAATGTTATACATTTGTTAAAGTCATTAGTGCTGGAAGGCTTATTACCATAGAATGTTTTCCTAGCTGCAAAATGGGCAGACAATATGAACCAATCGGGGTAATACAAATTAGAAAAAATGGTCCTGATAATGACAATTTCCTCATCTAATTAGAAAGGATTACATATTTTGTATGCACTAAGGAAAAGGTTAGAAATTACCGATTTTTTAACAGTATTATCGTGAAACGAAAAATAATGTTTATATGCATTCGTGTGGGTTGGTTTCCTATAAACGTCAAGTTTTAATTCATGGTGATCTTTATTAATGAGGACATCTAAAAAGGGTAATCTATTATCATATTCCCATTCATATTTAAATTTGATGGAGACATGCAAATTATTCAAATTATTAAAAATGTTATCAAAATCATGGCCATTAGGCCATACAGAAAATACATCGTCAATGTACCTTAACCATATAAAGTTAGGGCTAAGAAATTGTGGGAAGGAGTTCAGTCTTGAAATATTCCATGAAGAGACATGCCAATATCGGAGATAAACTATTCCCCATGGTAAGGCCAAATATTTGTCTATAAAACTCATTATTTACTCAAAACACATTGTCAGAGAGACATAATTCAACTAAATCGATATTTTACTCGTAGAAATGGGAAGATCCAAATTAAGTCTAGGCATGGCTTTTCCGCAGAAGGCCAATGGTTTGGTCAACCGGAACTTTGGTAAACAGCGAGTTTACATCAAAGCTCACAAGTTTTACATCCGGTAATTGCAGGTGGCTGAAGTGGTCAACGAAATCTTGAGTGTTCATAATGTGTGCAGATGAGATTCTTCCAACTGCTGGGGATAAATGCTTGGCGAGCCATTTGGAGAGCTTATCAGTGGGAGAATTAATATTGGAAATGTTTGGGCGTAAGGGACATCTCTCTTTGTTGGTCTTAGGGAGCCCATACATATAGGGAAGTGAAGGGTTCGTACTCCTGAATTGTTTGATTAAATCTGCGCTTTTCAATATTCTCTTTAATTTGTTGTTGAAATTGCTTGTTTTGTTATTGAGCCGGTCACTTTGTAGCTTTTTATATGTGTTCACATCGTTAAGAAGTTCATTAAGTTTATCATTATAACTATGTTTGTCCAAAATGACTAACTGATTCGTTTTATCGGATTTGGTTATAACAATGTTGTTATTAAATTTAAGTTTATTTAACGCAATCTGAAATCTTTTGGGAAAACCAATTTGGTCAGATTTTTCAGAATTTAGGGCACTAAGCATACAACCACTAAGAAATTCACCACTTATTTGCTCCTGTAAGGATTTGGCTATGGATACTAAATTGTCTAGTGAGAACTCATCGCATGACTTAATTGAAAAGCTTAAACCGTATCCTAACTCAAATTTTTCATCATCAGTCAGTATGTACATGGGATGATAAATTCAGAATATTTTTATTGGGGTTTGAACCTTTAATCTAAAGACTGTTCATAAAAATTCGGTTAAGTTTTCACTTTAAATAATTGCTATGATGAAGGATTTTTTCCTGAACACTTGATTCAATCACAGAAACTGCATGCTGCCCTAAAAGTTCATCGCACTTCTCAAACAGATTTCTTTTTGACCGTCTCACTTTGAATAGGAAAGTGTTCACTTCTCGCTTGGCGTTTTTTACACGTTCTTTTAATATAAGGCTATGTATAATGTTAAACGGAACATCACTGGACTTTCTTAAAGATGTTGTAAGTAGGGTTGTCGGAGCGATTTTTTATTGCAGGCAGTTATTTAAAAAGTCCCATTGAAGTTTGGTCTTCTTAGCACGCAGTAAGTTTCTCTCATATTCTCTAAACAGAGTAATATGCTCAGGATGGAGATGGAAAAGATTCCTGAGTTGGTTGTGTCTTCTCGTGGTATTCATGATGAAAATTAATGCAATATCGCAAAAAAAGATGAGGAATTAAACCACATTCTTCGAAGACAATTTAATTCAGAACAGTTTCGGTGTATCTCACACCCTTTTTCAACTGACACTGGATAGAAAATATTAAAAAAGTGATTACAAACATAACACGGGGTCAGGTCGTGAAAGATCCCCTCTTTTTCCCCCCAATCCCCTACTTGTGGCTAAACAGGGCGGGGGGGGGTTAGTCCTAAACATATTGAAGGGCTGACATTTTACTATTTTGTTTATTTGCTTTCGTATTACAGGATTATAAGAAAATTGACCCTCAGATAGATTTAAATTAGGAACTGACGATATCAAGCTCGATTCTACGATTCTTCTCTTAACATAGTTAGCCGATTCAAATACCATTTTACTTCCATTGAAATCGATCGAATGATTCAAGTCTCTAACATGGCAAAATATTCCACTGCTTTGGCTGCCCAGTCTAATATCTCTTTTGTGTTCGTACAATCTCTTGTCTAGATTTATCCCCATTTCCCCTATATAAACTCTATGGCAATCGTTGCATGGTATTGCATATACTTCTATGTTATGATGTTCTTTTGGTTTCCTGGCAATCATCAATTGGTTTAGGGAATTATTTTATTTAAAGTCTAGATTAATACCCGCTTTTCCAAATATGTCCTTTAAACTATTTAATTTATTAATGAATGGCAATGTTATACATTTGTTGAAGTCATTAGTGCGGGAAGGCTTATTACAATATCTTGTCTAGATTTATCCCCGTTTCCCCTATATAAACTCTATGGCAATCGTTGCATGGTATTGCATATACTTCTATGTTATGATGTTCTTTTGGTTTCCTGGCAATCATCAATTGGTTTAGGGAATTATTATTTTTAAAGTCTAGATTAATACCCGCTTTTCCAAATATGTCCTTTAAACTATTTAATTTATTAATGAATGGCAATGTTATATATTTGTTGAAGTCATTAGTGCGGGAAGGCTTATTACCATAGAATGTTTTCCTAGTTCCTAGCTGCAAAATGGGCAGACAATATGAACCAATCGGGGTAATACAAATTAGAAAAAATGGTCCTGATAATGACAATTTCTTCATCTAAATAGGAAGGATGACATATTTTGTATGCTCTAAGGAAAAGGTTAGAAATTACTGATTTTTCAACAGTATTATCGTGAAACGAAAAATAATGTTTATATATATATATATATATATATATATATATATATATATATATATATATATATATATATATATATATATATATATATATTATCATTTATTAAATACATACCAATTTTTTTTATACGCACAATTTTTTCTATCGCCCCAGATTTAATTAAATTTTGATTCTTACAGAAGTTAAATGGATTAAAAGTTTTAATTGTCCGGATTACACTAAGATTTGGGTGGTTTTCTTTTTGCCCAGGATCATTATCAAATGGATCCCTTTACCAATTTTGGATCATGCACTCCCATATATTTCCACTGCATTGATTATCTTCTTCCTATTTCAGTAGTTGATATCAAGCAATAGTTGGAATTGAAAGATACAGAATGTAAAGTAATTAAGTCTATAGTAATGTAATGATTGATGAAAAACTAAAGAAATAAATTTCCTTAAATGCACAGTTGCAAGTCCTTGTTTACCTCCATATCTTTTATTTTCTTAAATATAGAGAGTTTTGTATTCACCAATCTTGATCTAACCGTTACACCCTATGGAAACTCCCGTTAGTAGTTTTGAGATTCTCGATTCAGTCTAAAACTCTGTGAATTTGTGTTGGTCAGTGCCAAGAGCATATTAGTTATTTATTTAATATGGTTTCCACCGAAGGAAAGATTTTTCGAATAGGTAGCAAGTGCTAGCCAGACTTGATAGACTTTTAGGAAATTTTTTTAGTGCCTGAGCGGATATTTTAGCCTAAAAAAATAAATTAGGCATATTCACAGTCCCTCAGATTCGTCAACTTATAGCTGATGAGGACTTCGAGGTGACAAATAATGAAATTGTGTTGGCGGCCTGGCATGCATTCAAAGATGTATGCAAAGGACTTCTGGAAAAACACTAAGGGGCCGAGCAAAAGCTAATAGTCGAAACCCTAATTAAATGCTACCAAGATCCAGCATGCAATATGTCACTGAAGATACGTTTTCTTCATTCTCATATGCCGTTGTTCACAAAGAGAGAGGTTCCATCAAAATATAGCGTCAATGGAAAACAGGTATAAGAGAAAATGGAGTCCTGCTATGCTAGCTCACTTCTGCTGGAACCTAAAGCGTGACACACCTAAAACCTATTACAAACGAAAAAGTAACTACTAAAATGTAGGTTAATGTATTATACGAGTATAATGCTAACAAACATGCTGATTCATTATATATTAATGAATTAATTATTATGGATACATTTAATCTAAATTTGGGAGAGAAATACATTTTGGGGGGGAAATTTGGGACAACTTCCAACTGCTCTAGACCCCAATGAGCGAACACACGGCGTTGTCTATGGTCGTTTACCTTAAGTTCCTGGGTAAGTGAATTTTGTACGGGTGAAGAAACAAGTCTCTATACATAATTTGCCAAACTGAAGTGGCATAAAAGCCAAGTTCGTGTGAACGACGAGAAATTTACTGCCCCGGATTTTCCCGTACACTCTCATTTACGGCAGCGATGTTTTCAGCAGACCTTGCGTTTCGGCGACGTACCAATGTTGGCTGATTGTTGATCGAACATTTTGCCTAGAATTTGGCCACCAAGTGTCGAACAGTGGACTTGGCAGGACGATTGTGGCGAGGATAGAAATCACGTAATGCGTGGAACGTTTGTCGAACAGAGCACTGAATTAGATAATAAAATTTGATCATTTTTACACGTTGTTCAACGCTATAACCTTCCATCGTAACTTGCCAAGTACTACTGAACAGTTCACAGTGAGGTTGCCAAATATCGCTTTAACAACATAGCCACTATCGCTTGACAAAGCTCGAGCGTCCTTGTTGAAAGTTTCTTTATAAGTTGCATAGCTTCCTTCTTGATGAAGCTGCGGTTGTTTGGCTTTCCCTGAGTGTTGTGGCAGTTTACGTATAGGACGTCTTATCTTAGCCACCCTCCCTGTTTGGGCTGTTTTCGTTGGGATTATTGTGGTAGATTAATTACAGTGGTCAACAAATTTTAACTTTTTTTCTGTGACTTAAGTTTGAGACTTGTTCTTGGGAAATTCAGAGTCCCTGAGTTTAAAAATGGCAATAGTTTTCTTCTATCACGTGAAGTTTTTTCATAGTAGCAGTCTATCTAACGAGCAAGTGAACGGAAGTGGAGGCGTTTGGTATTATTCTTATTTTATTTTATCTATGTATTTAGACTTCTCTTTATGCTCATCTAGATATATAAAGCAATTGTGTAGAATATAATTTTGTGTTTTTTCAGATTTGTTTAATGAAATAACATTCAGTAGTATGGCCTCATTACGAAGGAAATGTTTGAATTCCCCGGACTCGTTTTGCGATATATGTAGTTGTTTTACTGCACCAACTCAACGAATGAACATTAGTATCTTTGTAAAAAGAGCATACTTAGCTACTGTAAGATTAAAGGATTTGATCAGGATAAAACATGGGCCCCGCAAAACGTTTGTAAACCATGTATCGAAACTCTGTAGGGGTGCGAAGATGTATGAGAGAGAGAGAGAGAGAAAACTTCCTCCTAAAATGTGAGAATATAAATAGCCCATTAAATTATCAAGTCAAGACGGACTACGTAGTGGCGTATTGGTAGAGTGCTTGCCTCGAGATGCAAAAGACCCACGATCGAACCCCAAAAAGCCAACAATTTTTACAAAGAAAATTCTCGAAGGAAACGGAGAATCTTTCAAGGACTAACTAATCCAGAAAACCGCGCTCAAAGAAAACGAAACTCAAGGAAATCGACGTTCAAGGGCTAACTCATCTCATCGCATCAAAATCGTCAAGAAGTCATCAGGTCATGAAGGAATCATCACATCGTCGTTAAAAGTAAGATACATCAAGATAAAGAAGATCAAGAATTAACCTAACCCAACTTAATGAAGAATTAACTCAGCCAATAAAAATATAAGAAGAGTCAGATTACTGGAAGAAATGTTTGAAGGGGCATCTTCATCTCAATATTTCCTGGCTTAAGTTATGATCAAATAAAGGCTAGAGTTTTTGATCGGCCACAAATCAAAAAGTTAATGAAAAACCAAAACTTCTCGAGTTCGATGACTGACATAGAAAAAGGAGCATGGGATTCATTTGTGGCTGTTATGAAAAGATTTCTTGGAAACAAAAAGGCTGCTAACTACAAGGATTTGGTAGAGACATTGCTTGATAGCTTTCATTGTTTAGGCTGCAACATGAGCAGAAAGGTTCATTTCCTCAAGAGCCATCTTGATGAACTTCCTTCTAATCTTGGCAACGTGAGTGATTAACACGGATAGCGTTTTCATCAAGATATCAAGATTATGGAGGAGAGATATCAAGGCCAATGGAATACAAACATGATAGCAGACTACTGTTGGAGTATTCAACGAGACTACGTAGACATCAAACACTCCAGACACTCTCGCAAGCGAAAATTTCTTCTATGAATGTATAGGTATGTATACGATTGCTTATGTTTTCTTCATTATATTAGAAAAATAACCTGTAGGTATTTAGTAATAGGTGATATTATCTTACAATGCATTTATCATTTCAAATTCGGTTGAAATTTTAAGTTATTGTTTGAAGCTATAACACTAAGGAAACTTCCTTACCGAGTAAATACATGCAGTACCGTAAAATAGAAATATACTGTAGAATGAAAACCGGATGTGTTACAAAAAAAAATGGGTGCGATATTTGAAAGCAGCACGTCAAAATTTAGTATATTTATTACGTTTTTACCATTTAGTACATTTAGTACTTTTAGCACGGGTAAGTAATTTTTATTATAGTTAGTATTATTTTTACTTTTAGCACATTTAGTACTTTTAGTATAGCTAGTTAATTTTGTACTTTAGCACATTTAGTACTTGTTGTACATTTACTACATTTTATACTTTTAGTAAATTTTGTAATATTAACACATAAAATTAAATTTCAAACTATCCATCGAATATTGAATTTCAAACACCCATTATCCATCATAAGAGGAGGGCGGCCTGAGAGTGATGACGTCATAACGTAACGGTCGAACGGACGTAAGCGACATAAGCAAATTATTATATAGACTAGCGGGACTCTTGGAAATTCCACGGACTATATATTTAATGATAAATTTATTTAAAAAAATAAATCGTAAATTTAGCACATTTAATACTTTTAGTAAATATTAATCAATTTTGTAGTTTTGACACATAAAATTAGATTTCAAACACCCCATATCCAAAATTTGTACTTTAGCACTTTTCGTACACTTATTACGTTTATAACATTTACCACATTTACTACGTTTTGCAAATTTAGTGGATTGAGTAAATTTTGTACTTTTATCAGATTTAGTACATTTAGTAAATTTTGTACTTTAGTAAATTAGGTATTTTAGCACATTTAAAAATTTTTTACTTCTAGAACATTTTGTACTTTTTTAAATGTAATTTTTGCACATTTATTTTATTTATTATTTTTGCAGTTCTAGCTTTTTTTAGTATTTTTTGGTCAATCCAGTATATTTTGTACTTTGGCACATTTAGTACTTTTAGAACAGTTAATTCCTTAGTAAATTTTTTACTTTAGCACACTTAGAAGTTTTGTTACATTAGCACATTTACTATTTTATTACATTACACATTTAGTACTTTAAGTACATTTAGCACATTTAGTACCTTTAGTACATTTTGTACCACTAATAAATTTGGCAATTTTAATACATTTACCGTTTTAGTACATTTACTATTTGTAGTAGAATTAATATTCCATTTATTAGTTTAGTTAATTTTGTACTTCAACACATTATTACTTTTATTACATTTTTACTTTTAACACATTTATTATATTTAGTACCTTAGCACATTTACTGGTCTTAGTACATTGATTAAATTTGTCCCATCTAGTATATTTTGTACTTTAGCACATTTAGTATTTAGTACAGTTAGTACTTCAGTAACTTTTTTACTTTAGTACATTTAGTATTTTGGTAGATTTAGTGCATTTATTACTTTTAGCACATTTATTACTTTTAATATATTTTGAACTTTAGTAAATTTAGCATCTTTAATAATTTTAGTAGAGTTATTACTTTAGTAATTTTTATACTTTTGCACATTTAGTGCTATTAGACAAATTTAGCACATTTAGTACTTTTGGTTCATTTAACACATTTATTACTTTTAATATATGTTGTACTTTAGTAAATTGTGCAATTTGATCACATCTAGTACTTTTAGTACATTTGTCACATTTAATATTTATGTACATTTTGTACTTTTAGTCAATTTTGTATTTTTAACATGACGTCATAGCGCAACGGTCAACATAAGCATATCATTCTATAGATTTTAGCATATACTCAAACACCCACCTTCCATCATAAGAGAAGAGAGACCTGGGAGTGATGACGTCATAGCGTAAAGGTCGAACGGACGGATGCGACATAAGCATATTATTATATAGATTATTATAGTTTATTTATAACAAGGTATATTAGTAGTTGCAAGCAATTGATTATAGGCGAATAAAAATGTCAAAAAACAAATGCATAATGTCGTAAATTTTGTGACTAAAAAATTTGAAAGGTTAAATTACACTGCCCCTTATACATATATTTCATTGAGAATCCACTAGTTGAACACTTAATTCAATTGCGCTTGTCCAGATTGAATTTACTATTTATTATTTGATAAACATCAACTTTAATTTGCTTAGAAAGTAATACGCTAAACTTTAGATGGCACAAGCTTTTGTCTCTCTAAAACTGCAGAGTAGACTGCATGAAGAGTTATCGAGTGACGTTGAAGAGAGTGCGAAGATATTGATTCAATTGCATGTTAAGGAATTTCGGACACTGTTTTTTAGTGAGATAATAGCAGATATTGCAGAGTACAAGAGCGGGCAAGATACTTTATTCATTGGAATGAAGGGGGGCCAATATAGGAGAATACTACGGCATTGAGGGGTTGGAAATTGCGAATATGATTGCATGAATGGGTAAGAGATAGCATGAGGTAATGAATATCCTCAAATCAAGGCTCAAGCAACTTAACGGAATGCTAGAAGAGGGAGCAGTGCCTCCCAGAAGGCGTCATGCACGAAGGTTATGAAGCTGAGATCGGCTGAAACTTTTGAGATCGTTAGACATTATCTGAGAACTTTTGGGGAAGAGTTACACTAGCAGTGAAATTTACGACAAAATTGGAAATGAGATAATGACTGCATGCAAACAAACACTTGTGATGCAAGGAAGCATTATTAGTTTAGGTGCCATGAGGAGCAATGATTTAAAGAGAAGATTGGAAACGTCAAAATTCCCTTCGTCGAATTTGGATTACTCAAATTTCCGACGAGGTGGCGTTAGACGCGTTCTGAAATTGTGAGAGTCGAAACCAAGCACCGTTAAGTAGTTATGGGTCATGGACAGTAATCTCGATCGGAGAGTGCTTACTTAGCTCGGTGTCCTGAAGAGAGAAAAAATTCTACATGTGTTCAAAGGTTAATGCCGCGATTGCTTTTATTGAGTAGTGTCTCTAGATTGGGAGACTTCTGATTTGCAAAAGCATACAGTGCGAGCGATATTTGATCAGCGAACATGAATCAGATGGACAAGCATCTAAGTTTAGGGGTAAGATGCTCGAATATGGCTAGGTAGGATCTCATGTAGAGTGATTGAGTTTCAATAAAAACCATTCAAAGTTGAAAGTGTTTCTAAAAGCCTAAGGACACACAAATGTACATAGGTTATTAACGTTGGAAACGCTCAATAGGACTTCACCCTTAATTCGGATAACAGAATAGCCGGTTTCTCCTGAGAATGAGACCTGAAATCTGAAAAATATTCAGCATGCTCACGAACATCCGCGCCAAGAGAAGCATGAAGAAGATTAAGAATTTGTTTGAATACCCAAAGAACATCGTTTTACAATAGAACAGCCATATGAGTAGGCTGAGAATAAGGACAGAGTGTCTACAGAAATCACAGCAAATTTTCTTTCTATTTGATGGTTTTAAGCATAATAAGCATCGAGGGTCACTTTATGACTGTTCACCTATTTCACCATAGTCTCAAGTTCGATACAGATTACTACATTGAATGTAGATAAACACGTATGGACTATGTATTCAAATTAAAGACTTACCTATTCCAGCAGGATTCTGCTTCCACAAATAAAGCAAGGAAGACATAGGCGTGGTTGTTCAACAACGTTTTGCACCACTAGTGCCTATAATTGTGGCCACACAGCTCGCCAGACTGCAACCCCTCTAGATTATTTTTTCTTGGGCTTTGTTAAGAAGGATGTTAGCAAGGCTGCTCACAACACTTTATAATCTCTAATGGCAGTCACTGTGAACGTAGTCTCAGGCATTGACAAGTACTTCCTAACCAAGGGATACAGCTATTTCAGGTCCTTTTTTGGAGAAAGTCGTGAAAGCAGATGTGCCCATTTCAAATGAATTAGCAAATATATATATATATATATATATATATATATATATATATATATATATATATATATATATATATCCTTATAATAGTTTTTTTATAGTAAAATATTTTTTTACTCTATGCAATTTTGTACATATTTACGTGAAAACCTATTTATAGAGTGAATGGAGATGGGAGGGTTTCTAAGAGTCAGACGGAATGGTATTTGAGACAAGAGATAGTGATCAGCCCCAGAAAACGGGGGTAGGTGAATGCTTACAAAACCGGAGTTTACACGGCATCTATTTTCTCCGGGGAGTGGTCAAATTTTACCTATATACATAATAAACTATTGTTCACTACAAACCAATTACCTGAGAGTATTGCCTTCTTAAATTTGTCAATCGAGGATTAAAATTTTCTAACGCCACACTTTTAGGAAAGATTTTACACCATTTTTGTATTGACTGACATCAATTTGATAAGAACTCATAACCCATAGTGTTTATATTTATGCAAACTCTTTTATAGTAGCAAATTGCCACCGCGAGGTCAGGAGAATATAAAGTGCTATGCTTCCACACATCTCCAATTTACTTAGCTTCAACACTTTTTTTACAGATCTCAAGTTAAAGACTTGCGTGATATCTCATTGCAAATAAGATCTTTGTGAAAAGATTAGGGCTTCCTCTTTTTAAGGAAATTTCGGATCCTTTCTCACCTTAAATAGCTCATGGGACTTTCTTAACTTCTAGTAAAGGGGGTAACCTTGAATTTGGAGCCTAGAGGCAAAGCGTGAAGCGAGGAAATGCACCGACGGATTGTAATTCGCTGATAGGTGTGCCTGCATAAGTAGAAGTTCCTTTGAAGTTTTGAACATCGTCAGACCATACCATATGCACCCGAGAAATCACCTCTATGGTGCTTGGAACGGGCGCGGTTCTTGTATTTTAGGAAATGATTTATTTCTTCATCTCATTTGAGGAGTTTAGGTCACTTGATGCCGCTAATGAGTTCTCGTGCAACCTCATAAAGTTGTGACTACAATTTCTAGAACGTCTGACCTCTTTAAATGCCGTCCGCTTCTTTTTTTAGGCAGCCTAGTCTGAGATGCCCCTCAGAGTGAATCTATACGCCTCTCTCCGCTATAGGCGCCGCCTGAATAATTTCTCCGGAGGTTAATTTGGTTGAGTCATTGTTGGGTTCTTTTATATTTGTTAGCACGGATAAAGAACTTAGCGTAAAGACCTCTTTTGCATAGGTATGGGAGCATGCCAAGAGAATTCGGAGCATGTCCTTGCAGCTGCATCCCCCCGACTTCTATGAGGATGATACCGCAATTTTGGAACCCTGCCTCCTTCGCGGAGTCCCTAGTGAACGCTTTCTCGACATTCTCTAACAAGGATATTGCTCCACCAAAAATAATTATTACACGTAGTGAATCCGCTAAAAGCTGCCGACTTAACTTTACCTCCACAGGAGGCAAGCCCTGTAATGACCTAATTACGTTAATTTAGATGCTTTTCGCTCTGGCTTCATGTGTGGCTGCCAACTTTTGTTCAGAAAACATCCGCACGTTTTCCTCTGAAAATCAAGTGAGCGAGACATAATATTTATGTTAGATTTTTTGAAAGGGATCTGGACTGAACGAATCCTACTTGAATCTAGGTAAATGGCTACCGTGTTTGCTTTTGACAAGCATGGGAGAAATAAATCTACCCCCTTGGGAAGTTAATGAAAAAATTGGTAAATATTAGATTAGTTTGCTTCGTTAAGAGTGGAAGCCACCATTCTCCTCCACAATGCAGCATTTACAAGTTTCACTCGTCAATGCTGCTCTGTAGCAATTCGAAAATACTCTCTGCAAAGATTTATTCGTACGCAGTATTTCGTCTCAATAATATGGAGACGAGAATACGCCTCAAAATCTAAATATTAAAGTTTCTGCGAGCTCGTCGAATCCTCCTAAGGGGGCGAGAGCTATCTTCGTTCCATTAGGAGAAGACGAGGGCGTCCCGCAGGGAATTTTATATACTGTCATATTCTTTGTCATAGGCTTAAACGGAATCACTTCTGTTCTGCCGCAAGATGTTCTCGCTATGTTCTACGTAGACAATCCTTTGACTACTTTTAAGTCGGCACATATGCCAACTCAGGATAGTCGACTCTAACAGAAATTGATCCCAATCTCGTGCTGCGCTGAAGCACACTGGTTTCGGGTGTCCAAGGTCAAGACTAAGGTAGTTCACTTCTATTGCCATGCAGAGCACCATCCCCACCTGTACTTATTATTAATGTGGCTCTCCTAGAACTAGTGGAACCATCCCGCTACCTTAGTCTCGTTTTCGAATGACGGCTCAAATGGGAGTCTACATGAGATGCTAATAAAGCTACCGCTCACTCTTCTACCCTTTTTCTATTCGCTTGAAGCTAAAATACGGATGCGAATTTTATTCATCTGCAACCCAGCGTGAATTAGGCAATGTAAGGACGATCAACGAAACCGCTTTCGGTAAAACAGTTGCCGTATTGAGAGGCTGCTTGTCGATGCAACCGAGATGCCACTTGGTCGGCGCCGTCCATACTGCATTATGAGTTTGTACACGGGGACGCACCATCTTTGTCAGTCGACAAAAGCTTTCCTTTCATCTTTGGTCAATCTCGACGGTGCCTTTCAGTTTTAAGGCTAGCCAACTTCTGCTCCTGCGAGAGCTCGATATTGCTCTCTACCCGTCGTTACATCTAATTTTACCTAGGACGCCACCGTGAAAGGAACCATCTCTCACTATTTTTCACCACATATTTCCGTTGAATATGTGTTAATAGTTACCTATATTTTTACCTATGGCCCAAACCAATGGTTGGCAGCCGGCACCAATTCAATGCAAATCAATGTCAACTTCTGACAAGTAGCCTTCTATGGAGGGGGTTACAAGTGGCTATATTCCTTATTATATTTCCTCTAGTTATGACTAAGTTTCGATGCCTGTCAGATTCTTTCCTTATTTCATAGAAACCTTCCCCCCTAATACTTAATTAAGTACTCTGTTTTCTACCCTTTTCTGGCCTGTCATCCGTTTCTCCCTTTTTTTCCATCATTAAAAATTAAAGATTGCCAGATTTGGCAAAAGCAGAAAACTGGCAAGTTCGTAAGGGATCTCTTTAACCACCTCCCATCTCCCTTTACACATGGTTGCTACTTCTTACTCTTATTTGTTTACTAATTTCCTTTGGAAATGTTTGCGAGTTCACTTGGATCTTATCGAGGAAACCTGTTGCTGACTTAGAAGCATGTAGAGACCAGGAGTGGATAGCTAATTGTTAATCTGTTAAAAATCTAACGGAGGATAGCAGTATAGCGGTGACGTTAAATATTATTATCAAACAATACGGATTTTATTTTGCTCTAAAACAACTTCATAAATTTAATCAAACAAAATTAATATTAATTTACTAATAATATTGTGTTTCAGCAATGTTTTCTCCTTTTAATCTTTTTTAATTTTGTAAAAGAGTGTACTTTGGGTGTAATAGTGAGAAGGAATGTAATATGATGTTTAGTGTTTCATGAAAGGATTGGAGCTTAGTTCATATTGCTACTACAAAGATGTGCACAAATACGAACATGTATGCAATATAAGCTGCATCGATCGATGATAAGCCTAGGCTTTATCTCGTAATCATTTCTATTTAATAATGATAAACTTCCCTCTTTCATGCTATGATTGTGAATCAATTAAAACCCATATTTGGGCAATGACCACTACTAAGCTCTATTATTGAGCACTACATATGTACATATATAGAATGTAGTGGACAAAATTTCACTTATTTTAAATATCTAAATAAATCTTAAACACATATATCATGCATAATAACAATACAGACTATCAACTCCCATGTGATTATCTTCTCACTCCTACTGTTTAACTTATTCACTCACCATATTCCGCAATCTTGCCACCCAAAAAAATTTACTTAGACGGCGTCACGATATTACCACAAAACCCCTAACTCATACATAGACTAGAACAATGGCGTACACAAAATCTAATGAAAGCTTCCCTCTCAAATCATCATTGAATAATAACAATGGACCGCGTTTTAAAATAATTATTTTTCGTTTTAGTTTTGTCAATTATATATATATATATATATATATATATATATATATATATATATATATATATATATATATATATATATATATATATATATATATATATATATATATATATATATATATATATATATATATATATATATATATATATATATATATATATATCGATGGCGCTAAACACGAAAATGATAAATAATAGTTTTCACCTATCAGATAATTTTTTCTTTTATTGAAGATATGGTCAATAGTCATTCTTTTGTTATTCATATACCGCATGTGTTGCAAGTACGATACAAGGAGCTATACCTCGAACAGAAGCTACCAAACTAAACTGAAATTGAGCAAAACATAAACAAAATTCAGTAGAACTTAATATAATAATAAAAATCAAGAATGGACTATTAATTAGAAAGACAAGGCAGCTTAAGTTGCTTTCCCTTATGTGCGGCTCGTTTCATTCATTTTCTAACACTACAGTAATTGGCCATTATTTTAATGTCTCAGCGACCTTTATACCTTTTTTCTATAGTTTGGATAACCCAATAAAACCTATCCTCTTGTTCGTCAGAGTAATTCCAAGAATTATCCGGAAAATATCCATGTGATAGCACACAAAATGAGATTTAGGAACATAGAGCTCCTAGTTTCTTAAACCTTTTCAACAGACTAATAACGATGGAATTCTTTGCTTTTCGAAAATGTACCCTCACTCAATTTGAAATCAATCCAAGATTTTCTTTATATTTATTCCATTTTCTTCTCATACTCGTGATCCTTCATTAAGCTTATTTCTTCATCACTGATTTTATCCACATCCAAACCCTTAAGTATGAGGGATTGGCTTTATGGCAGAACGCACATCTAGATATTTAACACGGTGTTTGTTTTTATTCTATAATACTAAAACAAAATAGACATTTAATGTAACTTTTAACCATGTTTAAATAAAAATAGAAGGAGAAAACTAGTATCTTGTCATTTAGAGATTCGATGATAGTAGCTAGTAATAGTAACTTCTCTTTAATTTATCAACCATTAAAGTGTCTACATTTTATTTTGTAACTAACTCTCAACCATATTTTTTTCTTTTTAAGACAAAAGAAGATTTTATTTAGCTATTATAAACATTGACTTGGAAAATGATTTTCACTTATAAGTGCCAAGTAAATTTTAAATTTGGAACACCAGCGAGATCCCAAATTATGCATTTCTCTGTTGGAAAATTAGCAAAGGCTACACGAAATTATCTACCTTTTTATTCTTCATACAGCGGTATCAATCAGTCACATGTTTTTTTTCCTCCCTACACCCCATGGGTATACCGAAAGGTAAAGCATTCAGACGATGAAGTATTCAACACATGTACGGAAGAATATTTGCAGAGTGAAATCCTGTACATAATCTCCCAACTTCATGCCAAATGTTGTGATGTTCGATTGTTGGCAAGGAATCGCAACTAGGCCGCATACGTAGTAAAAACCCATAGGGTCACTTTTAATTTTCTACTCATGCTGTGACTTGGTTTAATAATGAATAGCTCCAATCTTGCGATTCAGAGTTTTCTGCAAACTTATTAATAAAATAATCTAATGTTATAAAAGAATTTTTCTGAAAACAAAGAGTACTTACAACATTCATATATAAATCTACATTGAAAGGTGAAAAATGCATAAATTAAGAAACTAGTCTGCGCACACTTAAAATTTCTCTGCACTAAAAATCACGCAGAGCAGAATAATGAATGCACAATGAATAACTTTTGTTCAAAGGTTACTCAGCTCCCCATCTCCAGTATGATCCAAATATTAGTTAGTTGCATTAAAAGTGCCCTTGATACTAAAGTTATTCTGATTAAATTGAGGGGGAGGGGCGCTCTTGGCGAGATGGCATCTAGATATTTTTTTTATAATTGAGAAATTTGATTGCGGAATGACGTGAGTGAAAAGTTAAAAATTAGTGCTCCAGAGGATGTTCCCCTGGAGAATGTCATTATGTAGTAATTTTATGCGTGATATATGTGTTTATGACTTATATACTGGCCTAAAAACAAATGAACATTTTTCGTACTATATTTTATAGACAAAATCTCACTCATAGAACGTGGTGTTGGTGGCCATTATTCTAATACTCGGTATAATTGATTTGCCATTGTGGATTGACTGAGGGCAATTAATTCATTGGGTTTAGGTTGGTTTAATTTTATTTTTCCTAATATACATAATTAGGCTTAGATTAAACAACTCGTTTACGGTGAGATGCTAGTTCTAAATTTATAAAACTGGGGATTTTCAAATGGTCTATTTTATTTTTATTCAATAAAAATTTTGTATCTGTATTACAACATTATGTATGGAACGTATTAGAGCTGTATTTAAACGCTAGGCGTGGAAGGCTTACCCATATAAGGTTGTATTTTTTATTTTTTTACAAATCCTGAATAGCGCTTGCAAGTTGTGTAAACTTGGTCGATTAGTGTTTGATGAAGGAGGTACTGGTTGTAAATATGTGCAGGGTTTAAGCATTTAACGGCCTTTACACCATATTGGTTGCGGTACCAGCACCGATTAGTTTGTTCTAAGAAAGTAACATTAAAATACGAAGGAAAAACCTGTGGAAATTGAAAATTAGCTGACTTTATAAAATGTCACGGTTGTGTACAGTATACGGTGTACAGCAATACTACCATATTTATTATGGTACCAACAGAGAATCTTTGTTTGAAAGTGAGATAATTTAGGTGCTGAAGGATAGGCAAAAAAAGAATGAATATAAAAGTGCTGCACCTCAACTCTGCTGCTGGAATGCCCTCGATGTTTTAGTCTTTGAGAAGAAGAACGGCGCGTGTCGCCAAAAAAGACATCTGCTGCAGTATTTATATATGATGAATTTTATATGGTATCCATTAGCATATATTTTTCTAGGTAGATGGAGTGATTTAGCACAAGGCTATTAAAAAGTACTTTCTTTATTTAAAAACGTTTTTAGCTTCAAAGGAACGAGTAGCAGTCCGGTTTACTGTTACAGATCTGTCAATTTTTGTTGGGTGACAAATAATTTTGGCAGTTCTTTGCTCTAATTGCAAGGCTCAGTTCTAGATTTGTTCAGCAAAGTAAATTTAGCAATGGAGAGAAAGAAACTTGCAACTAATATTGTTATAGAAAATAATGCAGAAAACCAACGTGAAAGAAACCATAGAATTAGATGGAAGTCACTTAAACTGCAATGAACTCAGCTACGATATGCGACCACTAAGCTCCTCATCCACGCCAACAAATGACTGTACCCAATATACCTCTCTAAAATCTCTCTAATTGAAGCAGGTTTCTTTGGGGTGGGTGATTGCTAGATTGGTCTGAAGGATGCAGATTTTTGCTTGTAGTGTATCAAGTGCATCCCTCAGGCGTGCCCCTTACAGTGTCAAAGAGACTTATCGTTGCTAGTAACCACAAAGATGAGATAATATCAGTTTTAAGGAAACAAGGAGTCTCATGTAGAAGTGATTAGTAAGGGATTTGCAAGGTTTTATTATTGCTGTCTCATATTGAGTTATGGGGAGACGACAGATTTGAGGGTGAGGAGTACTATGTATGGGCAGAAAGAGTTTCGTGTGAATTGATACAGAATTTTGCCCCCATTTGAAGAGTATTTTCAATTTTTTGGTCTCAAAAAATGGGTGATGTCATGAAGGAAGCAAGAGTTAAGTGAATGCAGTTGCGAAAGCAATTTTTGCCCAAGTGATTCTGGATTGGCCACGCTGTGGGACGCTCCCCATGCACACCAAGTAGCTCTATCAAATAGACTAATCTAACACCACAAGAAAGATTATTTCACTTGGACTAGTTTAATGGTCACTTATACGGTGAAAGACACGAATCCATTTCCACCATTACAATCACCGAAAAATAATTAAATTTAATTGTACAGTAACTTGGTAAATTGAAATAAATGCTTGAGACATAACTTAATAGTAATCCTTTTATTTTAGTGTTAGCATCAAACCTTAAGACAATGGCGGGTTATAATGATCCTTTTTATTCTTATACAAGTAACAAAAGCTATAACACAAATTGAAAAAATAATCTCATTTTAAGGCTAGCAAATTATGGAAATTTCCTGGTTCGAGGTATATAAATGTCCCGGTTCGAGTGATATGAATGGCACGGTTCGAGTGATATATATTTCCAGTTCGATGCGTATCAATTTCCTGTCTCAAACTATATATTAAGATAAGCCTATTAAGTGGTGGTGTGGATAAAGTATTTGTGTTACGACTGGTATGGAAGATTGCGCCAGTTAACGGATGGTAACGTCATCTTATACGACTGGAGAAGGCTCTTAGCTCGACGGATTAGGGTAATACCAGTCGCTTGAAGATATGAATCGGTTATGTCGAATTACACGGGACAAAAGGACGCAATGAGACAACTTCAAGGTGGTGGATTTATGTCTGAGAGTCTCTTCTCTCTCACAAGAAGTCTTATAATTTTCTAAATGCTCATTTCCGTGGGTGTAGTTACATAAAGTATTAAACATAGTAGGAGGAGGTTTATAATAATGGTCCATTTATATTTGATTTAGTTACTAAGTTTTTCAGATTTTTACAATTGAGCCAATAGTTATATAGAGCATTGAACACAGTGGGATGGTTTTTACAATAACTATCCAGTTAACTTTTTCATAAGGTTAATGGCGAGGAAATTTCTTATAACTAAGCAAATATTAATACATTTTGAAGATACATGATACTCCTAACTTGGTATTAACCAATATTATATAATTCAAGGTGATTAGAGGTTGTGCCCAACATGGTTTACCTAAGAATGTTTTTTGCAAAAACAAGCCACCCTAAAAGAGTGAAACCTTCGGAAATTAGTCGGCGATATTAAATAACTTGGATACTTAAGAAGGAATATTGCTTATTGCTATCATAGAGGTTATTGAAGCAGTGAGGCTGGGTCAGCATGAAGGGGGTTGGGAAAATGAAATACCTCCTTCATATACTGCACTATTAGCTTTGGAAGATAATGTACATTTGTGTAAATTTCTAAGCTCTTATATCATGCCTATCTGATAATCTTTTAATTATTATTATTCCTTGCATTATTATTATTATCATTATTACTATTATCATTAACATTATTATTTTATTTGCATTATTATTATTAGTAGTAGTATAACAGTACAGTTGGAGTTTGATCATGTGTAAGGATATAATCATTACATTTGCATTTAAAGAGCTACATGAAAAAACAATGAATATGAGATGTAATGTGCATGCTAGCTAATGAAGCACTATGTTAATTACTATGAATGTATGGATTAAATGGTATTTATGTTGAAAATAAAGAATGCGGATTTTTAAGAGCACACATAACTATTCATTTATTTTCAAAGTATGTATTTTACATTTTTTATAATTTACACTTTTTATCTCTAAGAGGCTGTTAGAACTAGCATGGCCAAGAATGCTGCAGTCGACCTTTAGAGAATTCTAAACACTACTGTAAAAGAACAACCTCTGACCTCCTCATTTATTTGGAGACCACGTGCGATTTTATCCCGCCTTGGAGAACGTCATTTCCTGTTCGGACACATTCGCTAATTTTCGACTCCTGAACGCATCGGGGGAAAATTCCCCAATCCTGCGAACTCCTCCAAGCCCCCACCCCCATCCTCACCCCCGGTGACGAGGCGAGAATAAGCTGCTGCGTCTCGCACCTTGTTGTTAAACGATAAATCGACTCCACCTCCGGATTAAGATGTCTGGAGCTTGTGACTCCTTTTTCCAAATTCCCTCTTCCTCCTCAGAATCAAACATACCAAATACTCGGTTTTGACTGTAATACGAAGAGTCCGGCATGCACCTCAAGTTCGTCTTCTTCGTCTCAACTCTATTTTCCGTGATGGTTCGTCAGACAGCAAGACTTTCTCCGCTGTTATTCTACCCCAGTCAATTGGTAGCTTCTGTGAACTGCATACTTCTCCCTTTGTCTAATCGAACTGAAGAAATTCTCGATCGATTATTTTTGAGGAAAAGCAGTTTCCTCTTCTAGTGGAATTACGAGAAGTCCCACATTTCCCGTCGAACGTCATCTTTGAAGATTGGTTAACTTTATCGGAAGGTTGGTTCGGATCTTTCTTCATTGGTCTTATTCGGACCGTGCCTCACCTGTCTCATCGGAACGTTCCCCACTAACCTCATCGCAAGAAAGATCTTCTTTGAAATCACCGACCCGTAAGACTGAAACCCCTTCTATTATTAGTATTGTCAAGTCCCCCTTTTGATCTGAGTCTAGTAACGCTAATAAATTAACTCTATTTAAGAATCTCTCCTTATAATAATTATATAGAGACTATTTCAATTTAAATATTCCCTTTTGCCATTTTTTTCATTCTTATTTTGATCTTTGTAAATAAATTTATATTTTTGTAATTCATCTCTAACTAACCTTAAACTATACTCTCGGCCTATTCAAGTAAATCTCGCCAACCCTTTATGAATTTTGTCTGATTATTAAGGATTTGAAACCCAACCCATCAAGTTTCACCTAGTCGGTCATTAATCACTGCCAACAGCCCTTCAATGGTTCGCGTTGCAGTAGGTTTATAAGTCACCCCCCCACATAATATAGGAGTAGTGTATGGTATAGATTGGTATACCACGACAACTATTACGGTTAAATTTGTGCTACACAATTTTAATTCACACATCTTCAACACTTTTTTTACATATCTATCCAACATAATTTCTTGAAAAAGTGCCCTCTGAACACCCATTGATCTATGCCTTTTAGATACTCATTCTACCTTCCTTTTTCACTTATTTAGCCATTCCCTTGCACTCTGGCTTCCACTTTTACCATTCATTCATACTTTACCTCTCTGAAATTTAACCATTCAGCAAACGTCCGCTGGTCCTTTCTGTTAATAAAAGCAATGCACAAACTGCTAAATAGTTTTTATCCATTTTAACATCCCATTCTCTTTTCTCCATTGCCAGATTTAATTACTCTGTGCTCTACCCTGAGAAGATTGTTCATATTCAATCTATAATCAGTCTTCTAATAAAAACTACCCATAGAATTTTTGCTATTGACACATTCTGCACGTCTTTAAGGTGATTATTACCTATTCTTCTTCCTTACATCTCTAATGAGATTCTTTCCTTTTCATCTGCCTCAACTCTTACGTATCTTTAACATTTTCCTCTAATCCATTGAGCATCATCAGATTTTGCCCGAATTCTGAAAAATAAATTATTTGAATCCAAATGACCCGGCCAACAGCCGCCCAATCTCACAACTCCCGTTTTTTAATAATCTCATTAAAACGCCGGGTTAACCCAAGTTGTTGATCACATGTCCTCCTCCGAGTCTGGCTTCTTCGATTCTGTTTTCTAGGCAGGAGATAGAAGAGAATCTCTTCGCATCATTAGATCTAACCCCATTAGTCGAGCGAGTGATTTGGTCAGAATTCCATTCTAATATTTCTTATAATTTTTAAAGCCTCTGTTACTCTCGATTCTTCTTATTCATCAGTTTTATGAATTGCTTGAGTTGAATGAAAATACCTTTGACTAGTTCTTCTCGCTCCTATCATTTCGCTCTCAATCTGTACATATCGTAAGTGATATATCTAGGAAGGGTAAGGGGGCGGTATTCGACAAGCTTTTTGCTTGGTAAAATCTTTTGTTTTATCTATCATATCCCTCTTTGTAATCTTATGCGTTGCGTTATTGTATCATTGACTTCTTGTTGATGATGATCAAGTTTCGTCTCTTTATCACCCTTTTCGATTTGCTGAGACTGTTATAAATCTTCTATCTACACATGATATCATTTCCAAATGCTCTCCGTCATTTTTAAACTGACCTATAACAAAACTGAGTTAATATTGGAGGGTAGTCCTTTGGATTTCGCTGGCTGTAAAAATGTTGCCCTTTTATTAACATGGTGGCTATCGCTTTTCCACGTTCAACACTCCTAAAAATTTGAGGGACAGCTTTTAAATTTAATTATTTCTCAAAATTCTTGTCCCTAATGTCTGCAAACATTATATCTACTTCCTCCATTATTTTACACGCATTCACTAACAGTTTAATCATAATAGCTTTGACTTGGCCAGCCACGCTTTCTTTTCCTCGCGCTTTAACTACTGCAACACATGCCTATCTGGGCTCATGCTTTCACTCTTCGACCGCTTAAACACAATGTAAACTTTGCATCCCATGTACTTCTCCAACGTGGACCCTTACTGCTTATTGCTCTTAGTCATATTCATTGCATAGAACCATAGGTGATCCTGCTTTCTCGATATTTGCTCCTTCTTGTAGAATTATTAGTCTGCTCCTATACACTCATCTCCTTCATTTACTGCCTCGAAGACAGATCTTATATTCTCTTCAGCCTTTTCTTAGGCTGAAGAAATAAATTCTTCGAAGCCTCATTAATTTACCTCTTATCACACTCATTTCTGTACAGATACTGTTTCTTTAACTTTATGGACGTATCTTGGCTGTTTTAACTATGAACTGGAAGAATAATCCTAACAATTTTATGAAGTATAAATATTGAGGCAAAGAGTAGGCATTTTGTAGCAATCATTTTAATGGTATCACAATATTACGATAATGAAACCATGCCACCTCTGTACCAATTCTCTTTCTTGCTTTTCGCTGCACTTCTATAAAAAATCTGACAAAAAGAGCAGACGGACCCAAAGATGAATGTTTCTAATCGTCTTCACCGTGAATATTATTATTTGGAGATAATTTAATTTTTGAGAAACCCCCAAAAAGGGGCACTTCGTCAGTTAGATAGCGCAAATTATAAAAGGAATAGGGTAGATAAACCATGAAAAAGGAGAGGAAAGATTGCAAAAACTGAAAAAGAAAAAAGATAAAAATTGATGGTGTAAGGCAACTTAATTTTTTAATACGGAATGGGGGATCAAGAAATCTACGTGAACAAATTCGGACATCTGAACATTAACATATTTATGCAAATCTAAATTCTCTTCGAGGGAATTAAATGAAAGAAGTAACTTGAAGACCGAAAACCCCCACTTCCCTAAATAAAAGTAACGAATAAAATAAATGTCAATCTGGAGTCTCAACTACGATGAATGTGTTCGAGTTAATAAAAAATCGAAGAAAAACTGTAAAGCCTACCATATTACCTCATTAAGATGGCTTTATTTCTGTTACTGTTCTTTTATTACCACTAAAAGTTTACTTTCTAATCATTAGACAGATAAAAGTCAGCAGCATAGAACATAAAAGGTATTAGATGCAGCATATATTTAGATGAAATTCACCTAATAGCCTTAAACGTTAAAAGCAAGTCTATGTATCAAGTTTATTTTCGATAATTTTGCATTCAGAACTGTATAGAGCACAGAAATATTTTGCCTAAAACATAATATTAGTATACATACCTTCCCTTCGTGATACCATACTATGTCAGGTGGTTTGGGATGGTAGAGAACGAGGCATGTCAAATTTAAGGGTGATGCCAAGTTAATATGCAGATCGACTCCTCCAGAAATTTTTGTGATTGGTTCTGCGGGAGAGAAAAATATCTATTGTTCTTGCATATTTAATATTCAAAAGAAAAACAACTTTTTATGATATGAGACTTATACCCCAGTTTTTAATAGTTATATAAAGAGCCTTATAGTATATTTTATGTAATTCATTAGGAAGGAAATGAGAAAAACGACAACAATTTTCCTTTCACATAATCCTTCCCAGCGAGATAGATAATCGTTTTAGTCGTCCATTATAAAGAAATGGCTTCTTCATGTTCCGATTATTAATTAGTTACCAGGTTTACTGTTTATAAATAATGAATTAATATTTAGCTATTTAAGTGCTCAACCTCGCAAATAGGGGCCTCAGTGGTAGCATAGGTAATCATGCTGGAGCTGTTATCTGAAAGATTGCTTGTTATCTCCACCCTAACAGCTTCATGTCAATTTAAAGCTTTCCTTTACATTTATTTTCAGCACTTTTGTCGAGGTATGCCTGTGAAAACTCGCTCGGCGCAAAGGCGCATACACAAGCACGGGCAGATAGCCGACCCAAGGCCACCTGCGATATGCTTTGAGGCGATATGAAGTGCGATTTACGGTTGACCGGGATTTATATAATGGCATGCCAAGTTGCAGTTCAAAGGATATATAAAGAACAAGACCCCAAAATATAATTTTAATATATATAAAAAAGGGGGCAATATATATGTATATATATATATATATATATATATATATATATATATATATATATATATATATATATATATATACAACAAAGGGAGAACAAAATACTCGATAAAGATTTTTAATTGGATTGTGACAATTTAGGATATGAGAGATTTAAGCGGGAGGAGCAAAATTACCGTTGAATCGACGATTGACGGGGTGTAATCAGGGGACTACAACACAAGATCGCTTTATCTTGAAGCGTAGTGGTTGTCTGGGGGGAGGGGGAGAAGACCAACGGCTCAGGTCTTCGATAAGATACTTTAGGGAGGCCTTACGAGAAGGACTCGTAAATGTGGGTTTTCAGTACTTCTTTTTGAAGAACGAGATTTTCTCTGCTCTAGAGAGATGAAATCTCAAACACGAGACCGTCCTGTATTTAGGCAGCGAGTCTCAGACACGAAAGAACGGAAGTCTTGAAGGGGGGTGGTCCGAGATGATGGGGTCCACACAGTTCTCCGGGAAGAAAGTGGCTCGATAGCTTTCTTCTGAACAGGGGCCAAAGCTTTACGAAGGGAGACCTGCTGGTGAGATCTTAACGACGAGGTACGACTCTAACAGGGGTTGCGAGACTTTGTGGGGAAACAGACGAAACGGTCTCAAAGGAGGGACTGGCAGACTCTCAATCTCCCTGAAGAATGGCGGACTCAGGATTAAATAGTCAGGTGGCTGGTCCGATAGCTAGCACCAGAGCATGGCCGTCCATAGAGGATTATCGACGTCAGTCTATGTAAACTTACTGCGAGATAACGAGTCGGATCGGACAGCTAAGTTTTCCTTATTATATGAGGGCAGGGTTAGTACAGCTGCGCTCGTGGGGGAATAAACATGTCTGTGAAGCATGGGGGCGAGAGCTCGGCGTTATCACTGGGGAGGGAGGGGGGTGAGGAGCGTCCGAACCTATTTTCAGAATAGGTTCAATAATATTACAAACCCATTTCGTAGGCATTGGAAATAAGCGCAGTATAGATAAAAAACAAAGAACGATGGGAAAACCGTGCGCAAAAGGGGTGGATGTGTAACGATATTGTGATGCAAAATGTTTAAATCTCAATCCTTTATCGTAATAAACAAGTTTTCCAATAGGTTTAAAAACCTTTATGCCGATTATTTTGGTATGTGAATGGTAACTGTATTTTGGTAACTGTATTTTCATGGGATAAGTTTGTTTGTCTATTATGCTTATTCCATTTAATTTTCTATTCACATCACGAAATAAATTAAAATTGAACTCATTCAACAAATGTAAAAAAGAATCAGTTTTTTTTCAGCAAAATACAAATAAAATAGAATACAAACTTTTCAGTAAGATTATGCATAATAAACTTAATTATGAAACCTAAAATTTTAATTGTTTACTTGATATGAAACAAAATAATGCAAAATCTACGGTAAATTTATGAACATATGAAAATATGTTAGATTTATAATTGAAACATAAAATAACAACACACTTAACTGCATTTTTAAAAGATAAAAATAATTCTTAATTGCACTTAATAAACTGACAATTAATCTTTTTAATACTACAAAAAAGTCCATTGCATAGTTCATTGCATAGATGTAAATAAATCAGGGAAAATTTCATTTGAAATATTTTAATTAAATATCATTAACATAATGCAACGAAATCAAGTAATCAAAATGAATTAGTGCGTTCATCCTTTTAATATTTTGAAAAGTGCCACTTGCGTTTCTGTTCAACTGAACTTCATTTCAGGTGAAGGGGGGCCGACCTTATGGCTCAAACCGCAAAATGAAGCACAAGAGGCGTAATAACGAATTCATTTGGCGCGGGGGGGTATAGGTTCTCTAAATTTTAGACGCATTTGAAGCCAATAAATATATGTGGCTTTCACTTTAGCGAGGTTCCACCCCTCAGTCCGAGTATCCACTAAGATTTTATTAAATACAGGCGTGTAGTAAACTGGAACAACACTTGGCCATGTGCCGAGAGGAATGAGAAATGGACTTCACCTTTTCACCTGTACATTGTTGCCACAATGCTTACTCAAACGATGTTAAATCCACAACAGGGTTCCTTATTTAAACAATATCATTATTTGTAAAATAACCTTCAAATTTGTTTTTAAAACAATTCACACTACTAGCATTTGCTACCTCCGCAAAAGGGAGTGCGTTCCATCTATCGATGATTTTAAAGTGAATTTTTTTACTATGCTCGTTGAAAACCTCCGACTTTTTTAGTTTAAAACCGTTGTTTTTCAAATTTATTTAAAATTAACCGTTGTTTTTCAAATTTATTTAAAATTTTGAATACTTAGATAAGATCACTTCGCAATCGTCATGTTTTGAGAGGCGGTAGTTTTAGTATATTTAATCTCTCGCTATACGACTTGTTTCTAATCGAGAGAATTAGTTTTGTTGTCTTTTTGTTAAATTCTTTCCATTTTATCGATTTTTCTATGTCTATGAGGTTACTATTACATCTCATATTCTAGGTTTAGCCTTACTAAACTTTTATATAGAGCTATGATTATATTTTGATGTTTGTAGTGAAAAGTTCTTACAATAAATTGGAGAATTTGGTTCGCCTTCTTACACGCTTCGTCACACTGTTTGTTAAACTTAAGATCCTTTGAAACCTGCATCCCTAAACCTTTTTCTTTATCCACGGAGATAAGATTTTTACCACTTATTTCATAGTTAAACCTTGAGTTATTTCGACCTACGTGAAAAACTGTACACTTGACTAAATTGAATTCCATATTCCATTTAGTAGCCATTCGAAGATTCTATATAGATCCCACTATATTAATTTACTATCGTTCTCTTTTAATATTTTGCGTCAGCAAGTTTGGATAATTTACCAAGTAGGCCAGTGTCCATATCATTAACATAAATAGGAAACAACAATGTTCCAACACATACCCCGGGGGCACGCCACTAGTTACATTTTTCCACTTGGAAAATTTACCGTTTAAAACTATTCTCTGCTTAACCACGACTGTATCCATTGGAGGAAGTTTTGCCTAATTGTAGAAATATTAACTATGACACTTTAAATTTGGACAGGGAGGGGCAAAGGCTTTTGGAGTTTATGGAAGAAAACTACTTAACACAAATATTCAATGAACAAACCCAAGGGAAAAACATCCTAGACGTAATTCTAACTCCAATAGCCTCTGCCCCTCCCTGTCCAAATTTAACGTTTGGTAGTTAATATTTCTACAATTTAAATCCCCAATTAATAAAGTGCAATTATTTTAATGTTACTTCCAATAATGTTATATGATTCAATCTCAATCTCAATTAGTAGTGATGAGGGTCTATACACTACAAAGATATTTATTGTAAAACCATTCGATTTTATTTCGGCTCATATTACCTCAACTTCCTTGAGAGAGTCAATTTTATTTTGATTTTTGGTGTACAATAGTACTCCTTCCATTCATTTATGCGTAAGGTCTTTATTGATTTAATTATATCCTGGTAGTTGCAATTTGCCGATATAGTCTCTCCTGATGTCTCCGCCCATGATTCCGTTATTGCTATAATATTGGAACTGCGTAAGCACAGTAAACATTTAAATTCAGCCAGCTTATTTCGACTACAACGCGCGTTAGTAGTTGACATGTCCAGTTGTTTTTGGAAAGAAAACATTATTATTACGGAGAGGTGAGGCTCTTTTCCCTATGTTCTCTCTAATCTCTGATGCTGTTTTGTCTGAAAATTTACAAGAGAACTATTAATTATTCTTCCCAGCCTTGCGGCGCCCGACCCGTTTAGATGAAGGCCTTCTCGCAATAATAGCTCTCTTTGTTCGTAGAAATCATCCCACGAATCGATGAAGTACACTCCCTCTTCCTGTAAAGAACATTAAGAGAGTTGGTTATATAGGATGCTTATCCATAAAAAAACATTCGCCGCCCCTATTCTGGGAAGGATACCTGTAAACGCCACGTTCCCATTCCTTTCTTTGAGCTTTCTCATCAGTAGTGAGTACCTTGCCAGAAGCTCCTCGGACCTTGTAGATAAAACATTATTAGTATCTATGTGTATTATATAAGCTGTGTCTTGTGTATTTCTGCTTGTAA
The DNA here is from genome assembly GCA_963969495.1 of Ceratothoa steindachneri. Classification (NCBI taxonomy): domain Eukaryota; kingdom Metazoa; phylum Arthropoda; class Malacostraca; order Isopoda; family Cymothoidae; genus Ceratothoa; species Ceratothoa steindachneri. The sequence goes on along the minus strand of OZ018322.1, from coordinate 64,767,689 downwards.
AATTTCCATTGAAACGACAAGATCCTCAACTCTTCGTCCAGGATAACAGCACCTCCTCCGTTTGGTTAGTTTTCTGCCACAGAATTCCTCAAGTTAGCCCCTATTAATAGAATCCCCTACAAGTCGAACTTCTGATTCATCTTCTTGCTCGGTACCCAAAACGGAAAAATTGTTAGTGACGATTATCGGCAGTCTCTACCTAGGCCCACTAGGAGGGGTTCATCCTCGAACCATAACGAGTTCATCATCTCTGGTTCCAGAAAGCCGTCCAGGCAGGCTATCTCGAAGGACTGGATTAGCCCCGGTCGAAGGACCTTTTTCATCTCGGTGTGCACCTTACGTTATCTGAGTATCGGAATCAACCAAGGCTGAGGGTCGCTGGCAATCTGCCTAGTTATCTCCAGATGGACCCTCCCCTACATAAGTGTCGAGTTGCCTCTTCAAGGACTGTAAATTAAATTGCAACACCTTCATTTCCTGTTCGAGAGACATAATTTTAACTTCCAGAATAACTATTGCAAGTTACTCACTGCTTGGACTCCGATAAATTAATGTAAAAACTAAGATAAATTATTACTGTCCAGAGTCAATAACTTTGGGCATCAACCAATATAAAGAGAGACCAAAACCTCAATAAGAATTTTTAACTAATATTTATTGCTAGACTCTAACCCTTAAATCTGTAGGAAACAACTTCTGCATGTAACCATTTGATATTACCATGGAGAAGTTATTTCATGCGGTAATATCTCTTACCAACTCGATTAAATTTCTCTTAAAATATTAATTCGAGGCTTCCTGTCGGTTTGAAATTTCCATTATTTTAAGAGTACGGATGTTTTCATTTGCATTTAAAAGAATAGTCATCAAAGCCATTTATCTCAATATTTAACAATTTAATAAATGTCCGAAATTTAGCGAAAAAAGGAACAGGCGCTTGAAATTTTTCAGAATTTATAATTATAATGCGTGAGCACATCGTATATTAAACTTGCCCTTCCCCACTGCGTTACATGGAAGGATACACACAAGGTTTCTACCCCCCAAAATAGACAGATATAAGAATTAAAATGCAACAATAGTACCTGTAAGAACAGCAGAAAACCGAAATAAAGACAAGGAAAACATTAAAAAAGTCTTTTACTAGAAAACTATGAGCACATAACGCCGTGCAGACGAGAGAGCAATCGAGGACATTATTAAACGACGAGTAATAAAACGCCCCAATGAAGAAAAGACCATCGCATTATCTACTATCAAAATAAAAGGACAACAACCCTTTTCATGAGAAATAACCCCAAATCTTCACCTCAAGTACCTTAGGAGACTGTGAGTTCTTACCTAACTTGCATATCCGAATGACCGAAACCACACTGAAAAAAAAATAACGAACAATCTCAACAATGAAGCACCTAAAGAAGATACACAAGAAATGCATGGAACTTGCATTAACAGAAAAATGTTGGCAGAAAACACAAGAAATTTAGACTATGCTCCCAACAGATGCCAAATAATCCCTAATGAAGAATTAAATATTCAAGAAAAGCAACCAAAGTTAATATACAATCCAACTCAAATGAAATCATGCCAACTGCAAGACGAGGAATTCTAGGGAACAAGTACATTTAGGACAGCTGCCCCTAGCTGCTAATAACCTTTGGCAAGCAATTATACCCCACCCCGAGCCGACTACTCACTTACCCTTCTTCCACCAGTCCCAACCTGCACCACGTCAGCTCCCTAATTCACATACAGTCTCTTCCTTCCGTTTGTCCATTTGTTAAAACATTTTGTATTACATATAAACTTGAATACATGTATAAATTTTCCATTTTAACTCTGAAGATGATACATATCTCAAAACGCATGAGTATAATAAAAGAATGTGCTAAGGTGCATTAATTTCCTCAACCTTTCTTTGCAATTAATAAATATCAGTCTCTAATGAACTTTAGCAGGATTTTTCACGGGTTGAACCACGAAGAAAGTGCGAACATATGACAAATCGAGAAGATTGAAAAGAAAATTATTAATACGAGATTAGCGATCGCTTTCAATAAAATCTGCCATAAGGAATATATATATATATATATATATATGAATGCAATGTCCCGCATGTAAAAATGAAAAGGTGTTTCCAAGTACTTTCGAACTTTATTAAGTTCCTTATCAAGGATAACTACAAGAAATAGTATTATATTAGAGGTATATATACGAAAGAAAAGTATGAAAGACCGCCTCAAAAACAAGAAATCACCAATAAGGAAGAGGGAAGGGAAAAGGTAAAAAAACACATTAAGGATTACAAGAAGTAGGTAGTAAGGTCAAACTAAGTCGAAGGACAGGGTAACAGATTCAAAGAAATGGAGATAGCCTAACGAGGGAGATCATAAGACACGATGAGCAAAAGGGGAAAAAATACAAAGTACAAAACAGAGCAGTAACAATTAAAAAATAAAAATTTATAATAAAAAATAAAATAAAATAGGGGCCACATAACTAAAGAATGTATATAAAAAACCCCACTAGGAACGCAAGACAAAACTAATTTCCTTGAGTATTAATCTTATTAATTATAGCATCTATTTTATATAAACTAGGGGAAAGGTTAAAATTATCACATTGGCTTATAAAAGCACATTCAATGATGATCCTTTTTATAGGGTCATTGGAACGATAAATAAATTTGGCCGAGTCCTAGTTAATTAGATGGTCCTTATCTGACATATGGACAAAGAAAGCACTGTTATCTTTCCCTCTTCGGACATTATATTTATGTTTATTTATGAGAGCAGAAAGTTGTTTACCTGGTTGTCCGTAATATTTACTTAGACAACCAAAACACTCAACTGAATAAACTCCTCCTCCTCCCAAACTATTACAATTATTACGTACTAATAAATTCTTAATGGTCGTCTCATATTTAAAAGCAACAGAAATGTTAAAGTTATTCAAAAGACGGGGAAGATCACTAAAACAAAGAGACATTGCATTCATTTGCTACCCTCACGTGAACGTGATACTTCGTGAGTTTTTCATATAAATATATTTATATATATATATATATATATATATATATATATATATATATATATATATATATATATATATAAGAAATCTAATATTCAATTAAATAAACGACATATTGCTCTCTCTAGCAAACGGTTCACCTATTTCCGTTCTAGAGTAAAAATTCCAAAAATTTAATTCACAAAAGCTATACGACACGAAACGATCATCGAACATTCAAAAATACTCTCTTGTTTTCTTTTTTAGGTTTATTTTTGTTAATGTATTAAGCTTTCAAATGCCTGAGACAACATCCTTTACTGATTTAATGACAAAACCTATTAAAATAAAGAAGATGTTTGGATTAAAATGGACATTTAAAAATACAAGTGGTTGAATTTATGTTTTATATCTTATTAACGTCTGTCTAAATCGGCCATCTCACCAACATCATTTTGGGTCTCTCCATTGGAAAGAATATGAAGATACTTCCAGTATTTCTCTTTGAGGACATAAACTTATGTTTGACTAATGGAAAAAAAGTTGTGGTCGGATGCCTCCACTCGAATATCAGGAGACCACTCTTAAATTCGAAAGGGACAGAGGAACGGGTTTGAGGAAATGCCTATTTTTACTTCTATATTTTGCTTGTCCTGACATAAATTTCTGTAAGCCTACGCAAACTGATTCTTCTACATAAACCCTTAATTTAGTTTCATTCTTATCAACTCAAGAAAGGCATGATTTGAGTAAATATTTTATTAGATTTTTGCATTTGTGATCCACGAGTTATCATGAGGAAATTCTGCACTTTATCACTTTTTTCTGCATTTGGTTCTCCTACTAGTTTTAGTCAATTCGTCATTTATAAGACTAAGTAACTGTTTTTTTCTTAAACATATTCAAGTGTAGAGATATAATAAGAGTTTAGTATATATATATATATATATATATATATATATATATATATATATATATATATATGTGTGTGTGTATTGAATCTGAGAAAATAATAACTAAAGACATCTGGGTTTAGCTTTGCCCCTTCGATGTTCTCAGGTAACATATGAGAACGGGCAAAAGGGTAAATGATACGAGACTGATTCCTGACGTCAGCTCAAAATGCAGGCCCTTCGAGGTCACACTTATAAACAACCCATTCAAAAGTGCAAACTGACGATCTCGTATTACTCTCTCTCACAGTCACCCCCCTCCCCCATCCACCTCCCCACCCACCTCCGCAGGAGTAATTTGTGTATATAACCGGTTGACCCGAGTAAACGAGGCTTTTTCTTCCTTCTAACCGAGGAGACAAGTAAGTCACCGGTTGAGAGATTTTTCGAGTTCGAGAAAGAAACAGAAAAATTTCCGGTAGAAAGTTTTCTGCAAGTTAAGGAGAACTTTGCAGTCCTTGTACGAAACCAGATCGTACCAAGGAAGCTCGGTGCCGCTTGAAGCCCCCAAGAGATTGAGTTTCAAGCTAGCCAGTGTGAGGACTCTAAATCTTACTCTATCTGAGTTGGAAAAACCCCAACTAGATAGAAAAAAATAAAAAGAAGATAACGGTTTCATCTCGTCCGGAAGCAAAGTGGAAGGGCTAAGTCTTAGCTTGAAGTCGCCTCTACCCAAGATCCCTCGTGACGTCATCCGTCAACTCGCCAGGCAAGTCGTCGAGCACCATCTAGCGAACAAACAACCAACTCCGATCAAAAATCTCCGAGGATAATCTAACTGGGCGCGAGTATTTAATCTCCATTACCTTATGTGAGTAAAGATTAATCCTGTTGTTTATGTCCCCGTGCATAATAATTAGTTTATTTGATGTCTGACCAAGGACAACGATATTAACTTAAAATTTTTCCCCCCCGTAAAATTAGATCTCGAATCGAGCCGCGAGAGCTCACCCAGTAAGCCCATTTTCTTTTTGTTTAAGTGTATTAGATTAGTAATTGTTTTATGTTATTAAATGAGATGGTTCATGTTCATTAAAGTCTATTTTTTCAGTAAAAGTACCGTTTTAATTATCCTCGAACGAATTAAAGTGGTAATAATTGATAAAGTCAAGAAAGAAATCCAGTTTATTCATTCACTAGAATAAAAATAAAGATTAGCACTCTTAGAGCCCGATCCTCAAGCGATCACCGAGGCACGAACCTACGCCTCAATTTAAAGTTATTTTGTTTATTAAAAATTAATAAAACAAATAAATATATATAAATAAATATATATATATATATATATATATATATATATATATATATATATATATATATATATATATGTATGTATAAGCTCGGCTAAACTACGACATCCAGGATAAGCTAAAGTTAGTAGTTGAAAATAGTCATGTCTTCTAAATCCGTTCATTTGTCCCTTTCGGCTTTAATAGAGGTCTCCTCTGCTAGCTGTGATGTTTATGGTGATAAGCACAAATTGTATTGCTAGCAAAATAGGTCAACACTTCGGTGTGCACCTTTGAAGCTGTTACTTGCTTTGAAATGAGAATCATTCTTCAAAATGGAATAATTCCGGAACAGTGGCAACGGAAGAGAAAAAAGAAGTGGTTCTGGATTTTCATTTAAATTCGTGAAAGATCCTGAATGTTAAAATAACTTACGAAAAAGTAACTAGATTAAGAGATTAAAAATTTGAGATAATGAGATTCCTAAGATATTATTGTGATAATAAGGTTGATTTTTCTTATGAATAAAAGATGAAGCCAAATATTTTGAACTCAAATAAGGAGAAGAAGAATGATGATTAAAGAATAAGAAGTTATCATGACTCTTTTTTACTCACTTTTCACTCTTTGAAGGTTCCTCAGAGTAATAAGAAAGTTCCATATGATAGAAAACGTCAGTAAAGAATAACTTTACCACTATTAGTTTCTCTTATCATTCCTCTCCATTTGTTATCGAAGACACTCATTAGCCACATATGGCAAAGTAAGATAACTGGAATGATAGGAAATATTTATTGATCACAATTCATATAAATGTTTTTTTTCTAAGTTTTGTGATACAATTACTAGTACTCTTCCCGCCAAGAGTACAAGCAATTCTCACAAAAAAAGGAGAGATGCCACTGCTCGCTTTCTCAATTGCCCTTTGGGGTATCCATCCTTTACCATGATAGTCAATTTACGTGTTAGCCTTCTTTTGTCCTAGTTTTTCTCTCAAATAAACATGTCTGAACATTTCGTCGTTGTATCTATTATATGCAACATGTAAACTTAGCAACGTGTACAACTACATATTTATCATATGTACTACAGCCTCATATTTTGTTATTTCATGCTATGTAGGGGCCCCTGTATATTTCTATCTAATTTTTAAGTTTTTGTAAAATCCTTTCTTTAAAACCACCTACAGTTTTGATTTATGAAATACAATGCAAACTAAAACTGTATATTGACCACACTTTATAGTCGTTTCTTGTTGCTGTGCTGTTAGTGAAACAGCCATGCCCTCAACTATTTTTTTTATCAGAAAAGATAATGGAGAAACTTGCACGACTTAGTCAGGCCAAATAACTATTTATCTAATGAATATAATATGTCGACTCGTTTTGCCTTTGCGAACCGCTATGGATCTCAAGTCCCACTTGCATAAGAAAAGAGCTGAAGGTCAACAAAGCGGTTATGCCAACGATTTCCATCTACACAATTTATCTAAGATTTAAAAAAATAAAAATTAAAAAAAAAGAAGAATAACTATAAAAACAATAACAACAAATATAAAAATTGAGAAGATCGCTCAGGGAGCACTAAACAGGCCAGCAACCCGTGGGGACCCAAATGAGTCACCAATAATTAAAAAATTTAAATATTAGTTAGGACGCCTGCCTCAACCAAAATTTCTCTTAGATGATTTTTTTACACGAAGAAGACCCCAACAGCATAAAAACAAAAGGTAGGGACCTCGCTCATCCCACTGGCAAAACATATAGTGCGAAAGAAGATTCCAAGTCTATGACATCCAATAAAAATATGACATACAGTCATCAGGACGAAGCGATCTTAGCAGAAAGATGGATAATATAGCTCCAGTAGATGGCAATGGCTGCCGCGAGTCCGTCTAATTCCATGAGCAAAGAAAACTATTTGATATCATCGAGTCATTAGGGCGTAGGTCTGTAGTGCCCCATTGCAATGTGGATTAGGATAAACAATGAAGCCTTACAAATGTGTGTCATGGGAATCTTATTAAGTCTGGAATGGGCATGCACATAATTATGCACATGCAATTAATCTACCAAAAGTGTATAATATATAATAATATATAACAGTTTGTCATGTAAATTATAATACACTGCATAACATTGTAATGTAAATAATAATATATAACATTTTGTCATGTAAATAATATTATATAACAGTTGGCCATGGAAATAATAATACATACTGTTCTTGTAAGGGGTATATGCAGAATGAATTCGAGATGCTTTCATACGCATACGCGCTCACACGCTTAGACACTCACATGCATATACACTTACACGATTACACGCAGTCACACGAAGAAAGGCGCCTTTCCTGCTATCATTCCAGATGCTTTTTCGAGCCGCAGCAATATTTTGGAGGTCGCCGAATCAGCTATGCAGACATATTTATCAAAACACACCGAGCTGAGAAATGGGAAGATGCGAGAATTTTTTTATTTGAACAGAGCTGTGAAATACGAAATCTTATTCTCGTAATTTGAGACAAAGATTGTCAGGCAGAGGCATGAATCGGCGATTCACTGATCATCTTCTGTCTATTCCTGTGTATACACGAATATACTTCAAATCGAGTAGGCTTCGCCCAAACCGCATCATTGGCTAACAGTGGGCCACGCTCACGATTTTTGACACATTAAACACCATCTGAAGTAGATCGCAAAGACATCCAATGAGAGTAAAAGCCAGAAAGAACAGTAAGGCAGGAAGACTGTAATCAGTTTCCAGGAAGGATAGGTCAAGGTAGACACAAACATTGGTAGACACCTCAAAATACTCAACATACGTCTAATCGAATTCATTGCACCTAAGCCTACCGAGTCTCCGTCCAATAAAGAGTCATTGAATCCGCCTTCCAGGATTTTCTTTTTTTACGGGTATTCAACCGCTCCTCTTACCTAGCCTACATCGCTAAACCAAACGAAAATATAATCTTCTGCAAATTGGAGTCAGCCCAAGGTTAGCGCTCTGTATCAAATTACCCCAAAAGGCGCTACACGACAGTACCTTAATCTCTCTCCTAGCCAGCAACCTTTTTCGTCATCCCCCCATAATGTGTTATTATCAAAGAAGGCCATAGTTTCACTTGAAACTCGGGGTTCGATGGCAGACAACTAAATTTCCGAGTGCCTTCTCCCACTTTCTTTGCCACCCATCTCAAAGTCACATTAAAGAATAAGAAAATGCCTGTGCGAGTGTGCATTCGTTCATGATATCTTAGCGTTCTCATCTGCTTGCTCGTTTCCAGCAACCCCTACATATCTATAAGTCCAAAAGAAGAAGATCTTGGCCTCCTTCTGATTGATAGCAGCCATCACGTCACGAATACTGCAAACAAGGGGATGTTAGGAATCAAATGCCTAAAGGGCACTTAGCGAGCTTTGTAAGTCGAACTGAACTACAAAACCGTCACCAAAGGCGTCCCAGTAATTAATTTTAGATAAAATTGGTATATAGTAACTTTTTCAGACATGAAGTCCGACGCAATGGCCTGAAGGATTCCTACTGATTCGAGTATGACAAGATGAATACCCCCCAAAATGGGAACTCAATACTTTAGGAGCTGTGTAAGTTTGGTGAACACAGACTTAGCAACAAATCTCCAAAGAGGGTATCCAACTGGATGGCGCTTGGGTCATAATCTTCGGAACCATCGGTCCAAATGTTACATTGCAATCTCTAAGTAGTTTCCTGGCCTCTAGCCGAATAGGATTAGAGCCTGTTGCGTACAAGTGCATCCTGCACTGTGCACAACATAAAACAAGTAACATCTTCCCTTTGTTGACAAAGTGGGTCTCAATAGAGAGATTCAAAAGGCACCAGCCGCTGACCAAAGAACTTCATGGATGATCAAATCCAATATCCGGAATAGACTCGCGGTTCAAACTAGTAAATCTTGCACTACTAATAAAAATTTGAACGAAATCTTTCTATCAAGCTCCTATCTAACTACCGCTTCATAAGGAAGAACTTTCATGCATATTTCTTTGTAGTTTTGTAGCTACAGGTTAATATTTCATGTTAATTTCACTCTACATTGTATCTCTCTTTGTTTTTTTATCTTTAGCTTATTACATTTCTTATTACACTTTTCAAACCTTTCATTGTTCTACCATAATGATACAGGTTAATATTTCATGTTTATTTCAATCTACATTGTATATCTCTTTGTTTTTTATCTTTAGCTTATTACATTTCTTATTACACTTTTCAAACCTTTCATTGTTCCACCATAATGATACAGAACATCAACTCATAATTCTATCCTCCTTGCATAGCAATTTTATTCACATGTATACAACTGTTCACTTTGTACATATAGGAGGGGTGGTCAGAGGGATAGGAAGAGGGATAGCTGTTTGTGGGGGTGTTAGGACAAGTTATCACTAGTCAGGACCTGAAGGCGCACGCTCCTGCCTCGTCTATTTAAGAAGCAGTAGCTGATCGCAGATCGTCAGTCACAAATTTTTCAACAATGGAAAAGTTTGAGCACAGCGCAGTGGTCAAATTTTTGAGCAAGGAAGGCAAGAATGCAAAAGAGATCCATGACGCATGGTTGCAGTATACACAGACAACGCCCCTTCATATGCAACCATTGCTCGCTGGAATAGGGAGTTCCGCCATGGTCGTGAGTGTCTTGAAGATGACCCCCGTCCAGGACGCCCGTCCTCGAAAATCGACGGTTGTGTTACTAACATCATACACGACAATTTGGCCATGACCAAGGTCTCTGCCTGTTGGGTCCCTACAAACCTCACGAAACCTCACGCTCTATGATCGACTTCAACATCGTCAAAGTTCACAAGGCCAGCGTTGCACAAGCTGCCCTGCACGAGTGTGGATTCGAGGAGCTCAACCATCCCCCCTACAGTCCAGATCTGGCCTCTAGCGACTACATTTAATTCCGCCAGCTCAAGGCTGCACTGCGTGGACGCTGGTTTGGGGATGATGAAGATGTCCAGCTCGCTGTCCAGGATTGGATTGAACAGCAGTCGGGAGATTTGTGGTTGTCGATAATTCGAAGCCTCAGGGACAAGTGGCGCAAGTGCATTAAATTCGAGGGTAGTTATCTTGAAAAATAATAATACATTTTTCCTTAAATCTCGTTTCCTTATATCCAAATTGCAAAACTTATTAACCGCCCCTTATATGTACAGTTATTCTCTTCGTTTATGTAAAGCTTTTCGCCTCTTATGCCCCATTTTTATCATCTTTATCAACCGCTATGCCAAAGTGTAGTTAGCACGCATCAGCCTACCTCATTGTGTATTGCGCTCGCAAGAACAAGGTTTTCAGACGTGCTGCTTCCAAGGCCCCACCATCATATGCGTGCCAAATCACCCCTAACCAAATACAATGGAAGACTGGTATTCATCCTGCCCCTCGAAAGGGTGTCCAATATACATCTCAATTGCAAACAGCGGCTCTTCCTTTCCCTCGAGAGGTGAAATTATGTTCACATATTTTATCATTTTACAATTCATGCATTTGTAGACTTTTCTCTATCATCAATATTATATGGAAGCAAACTGCACTTTACGCAGTGATGGTATGTGGTTAGTATAGCAATAAGTGCCCACCTTAACACTGCATCTGGCACGGCTAGGAAACACGCCTCATCCACGCCAAGCAAGTGACTGTGTGATGGAACGGGTTGAGGCCGCGTTAATTTCAACCCCTATCACATGTTATTTAAAACCACGATGCTCCCCACGTGCATCATTGATTTGAAGCTGGGCGCCTTATGAGATCCACCGGATTCAATGTTTAAACAAGGAGGTTTATCACCCCCCCCCCGTTCGCCCCCATCCGCCGATCACGCCAGATTGAGTTAGGCTTATGGGCAGATAAGGCTTGTTCTCAGGCTCAGCTGTTCATTCCCTCGAAGCTCCCACTCCATTGTCCCCCACGCCAAGGGAGTGTCTCGACTATTTAGATGGAAACTTTACCACTAAGATCAGATTGGAGATCCAGATTTTCGTCGCGAAACATCACTACGTCCCACTCTCACCTTGTGCGCCAAGGGACCTCAACCTCGAGATTCACCATCACTTGTCCAGAAGGAGGACAATATCCCTTGAGTGCCAAGGTTTGAGCCTTCGTGACGCCGAGTCCACAAGGCTTCCCCCTTGTTGTTCAGAAAGAGAACAACGATAGAACAGATATTGTTCGTTCGAGCCCGTTGACAAGAAACGGTTCTCAACCCCCCCCTGTTGTTCAGAAGAGAACAACGTAGAACAGCCATTGTTCGTTTGAGCCCGTTCGTCAAGAAACTGTTTTCACCCTTCCCCTGTTGTTAAGAAATAGAACAACATTAGAACAGCCATTGTTCGTTCGAGCCCGTTGACAAGAAACGGTTCTCACCCTCCCCCCCCTGTTGTTCAAAAAGAACAACGTAAAACAGCCATTGTTCGTTTGAGCCCGTTCGCCAAAAAACGGTTCTCACCCTTTCCCTGTCGTTCAGAAAGAGAACAACGTTGGAACAGCCATTGTTCGTTCGAGCCCGTTGACAAGAAACGGTTCTTATCCCCCCCGTCTGTTGTTCAGAAGAGAACAGCGTAAAACAGCCATTGTTCGTTTGAGCCCGTTCGCCAAGATACTGTTCTCACCCTTCCCCTTTGTTGTTCAGAAGAGAACAACATTAGAACAGCCATTGTTCTTGAGGCTGAAGACAAAAGACGGTTCTCACCCCCCCTGTTGTTCAGAAGAGAACAACTTAGAACAGCCATTGTTCTTCAAGCCGTTCTTCAAGAAACGGTTCTCATTCCCAAGACGCCACGTCAGGATCATTTAGTCCCCCCCGACCTTCGGCTGGAACTCGCCAGTGGACCGAAAATTCCTTGACGTCGCTTTCCTCTGCACAACAAGTATAAATTACGTAAGCCGAACGTTACCTTTGAGTATTTAACCCTTTTGTCAACTCTATCCTGTGCTTTAAATGGTTTAGAGAACCATCCCCTCCCTTTAACTTTATATTTGTTTTACCTTTTTAAATCTTTTAATCCTCGGATTAGCTCGAGTCCCCACGACCATTTCCATTCTCTGTTGATGTCAATATTTTCCGTTTTGTGTGTTGTTGATAGTTATTATTAATAAAACTCTATTTTATTAATGATAGCAATATTATTATCCTTGAGCTCAGTTCCACTTCTTAAGCATATCGAAGATACATAATATCGGCCAGCCAGACATCCATGCACTCTAAACATAATTAATAATTTCCCTCAACGAATAGTTATATATGGTATATCGTTGAGAGTCCATTCTACGACATATATATATATATATATATATATATATATATATATATATATATATATATATATATATATATATATATATATATACTATTTGAATTTGGTATCAGGTGTGTAAGGTTTAACGCTATATCTTTGCAAACACTGGTCTCAGTCGAGTAAAGCATAGTGTTATTCGTTATAATAATAGAGTATAGTAGTTCCCTTTTGTTTTAACGATTGCTATCCCATTTTTTTTTTTAAACATAAGAAGCTGGAGTAGCTCAAGGAACTGTTATAATAATTTGTTTGTGTTTTTTTGTGATTTTAGTCAGTGGTTATTTAGATCGAGAAACCAAGTACGAATAGGTCAGTGACCATATTTAGGTAGGCTAATTTCTCTAAAAGGCATAATTCTTGTTGCGAGGAATTTTACTTAGTTGACTATTGCGCCCCCAAGTGTAAAGATGACTCAGTTCGAAATCTTTAAAGCGCAAGGAGAGTCCTTGAGACTTTCCGGAAAAGAACTAATTGAGTACGTTCAAGAGGAGCAAAGAACTAAAAGAGAAAAGTTGAGAGAAGAAAGAGAAAAAGAAATTCAAAGAGAAGAAAGGAAAAGGGAAATCTAAAGACAAGAAAGAGAAAGAGAAATCCAACGAGAAGAAAGAGAAATCCAACGAGAAGAAGGAGAAAGAGAGGAGCGGATGAGACAAGCTGAGCTTCAACATCAGATTGAATTAGCTCATGTTGAAGCAGAAATACAGTCAGCTAGTTCATGTTCCGAAGCCCCCCCCCCCCCAATCTCTCACTAAAGCTCCCCAATTTCAAGGATGGAGAGGATTTCGGAGCATTTTTAGCCCACTTTGAAAAGATCCTCGAAATCAATAACATGGATCTGGAGGCTAAAGGTGTAGCCAGATTACTTCCCTTGTTAAATTGTAAATTGCTTGAAATTTTTATATCCTTATCATCTGAGTGTACAATTAACTACAACACCTTAAAAGCTGAGTTATTATCCGCTCATAATATGACTTCCGATTTCTACCGCCAAGAATTTCGAGGAGGTCGTATTAAACCCAGACAGACGTTCCGTCAATTCGGATACATTCTTCAGAGGAATTTTAAATTTTGGTTAGCATCCTCAAAGGTTGATCCGAACTACGAGTCCTTAACAGACTTCGTGTTGCGAGATCAATTTTTGGCGTCTCTCCTGACGGAGATCCACCCGTTCGTCAAGGATCGTCGGTGTCAGACCTTTAAAGAATGTACCGAAGAAGCGGATGTCTATGCCACCAGGCATAATATATACCCAAATGAAAATCAAAATTCTCACCAACCCCCAAACCAGGAAAGAAGAAATGATTCGCGCACCTTCACAGGAAAGCTGACGAAGTTTCCGTGCCCCGTAAAACCCCAAAACTTAATCCCCAAACCCAACAACGGGACTCCAAACCTCCCGTTAAGATTTCTTCTCCATCTCTCTTCCCGAAGCGACCAATCATATGCTTCACCTGTGGTGTAGAAAACCACATGAGCTGGAATTGCCCCCAAAATTCTAGGCTTAAAAGCGGACCAGCCCACCAAGTTCACCAGATTAATGCCACCCCGGCTCCCCCGGTGGTGCAGACCCAAGCAGCAACTTCTCCCCCTCCGTCAGGCCACCAAGTAAATTTTATTTTTGATAAAAGTTCATCGGGAACTTTGAAATTTGAGGAGGGCAGCGTGAACGGCTGCCGAGTATCGACTCTCGTCAGGGACACAGGATGTACGTGTTTCATCGTGTCTGACGAACTCCTTCCCCCAGTGGACCCTAACCACGAAAAATTTTCGGTGGTACATGACTACCTTGGGCGGGCGAACCAATTCCCCGTCCTTAGATGTTACCTGCAGTGTCAATATTATGATGGCTGAGCTGAAGTCATTTCAGCACCCATACAATTCTGCTCTGTACTTATAGGACAGAGCCCCCAAGTAAGTTCCGGCCCTGTGTCTCAGGCCGCCCTTCCTCGAGGCCAAGCTAAGAAAGAAACCCAGGAGCCCGTCCCCATCAGAACCCCGATACTGTCCGATTTCTCGGAGACCGTTAACCAGGACTTTAGGACGGCACAAAAGGAGTGTGAATCACTAACACCCTTAGGTGATAAGGCCCAAGACAAAGACACGGAGACTGTCCGTGGACCTAAAGAAAAAAAGTACCCCCAACGCGCCCATGGAGATACCTTCGTAGCACTGGACGAAACATCGGCGCTTGAAGAGGATTACCCCGCGGAGTCCCTTAATGTAATCCAGACAGTGTGCATCCAACCTGATGCCGATTACTTTCTTTTTTCTCTACCAGGCGAGCTTTTTGAACCTTCTGAACTGAATATTGACGTGCTGCTGACACCACATCAAAAGAGTTAGCTACAAGAACTATTTCAATGGAGTCACCATTTATCCACCCTATTAGCTCTTTTCGAGCGACTGCGCGAAAATGGCCTCACCATTGGCCCCAGCAAATGCCATTTTGCCCACGAAACCATAAAATATTTTGGTTTCAAAATAGGACAAAGCAAGTTAGGTCCCCAAGAGAACAAGATTAAGGCAATCGCCGACATGCCCCTCCCGATTACAAGGAAGCAATTAAGATCGTTCCTAGGATCAGCTTCTCACTATCAGCGATTTGTTCCAAAATTTGCTGCAATTCCGGCGCCCCTCGGCTCGCTTCTAAAAAAGAATTCCCCCGATCGTTTACGTTGGAATGATGTCGCAATTTCCCGTTTTAATCAGCTCAAGAGTAAGTTCATTTCTCATGCCATTTTAAAGTTGCCCAACCCGGAAAAATCCTTTGGGATTAGGACCGACGTGAGCAACGAGGGCATTGGAGGTGTACTCCTTCAATACGAGGATGACGGAACGAGTCATCCAGTTGCATATGCTAGTCTTCAATTATTACCATGCAAAAAGAGATATGCCAGTATAGAGAAGGAAGCTTTATCAATTATCTGGGTTATAGACAAATTCAAAAGGTATTTGATAGGAAAAGAATTTCAGATAGGAACCGACCACCGTCCGTTAGCCTATATTAGGATTGTGCGACACTTCAACGGCCGAATCATGCGCAGGAGTTTACTCTTGCAAGACTATCAATTTAAAATAAATTATATAAAAGGTTCCGATAACCAGGTCACTGACGCACTTAGTAGAAATGCGTTACCGAATAGCGTAGAGTAATTGTATTCATAGGATTAGTATCTCCATGAAGGGATATACCATCTTGTACGACTTAATTTAGATTCTCTTGTAATATAATTAGTTAATGTATATGTCTGAATTTTGTAACGCTCAATGTCTATTTTGTGCCGTATGTACTAATTTTATATCATTTCATTGTTCCATGCCCCTTTTTTTTATTAAGTTGTATTAAAGGTTATTTTCCCCTGTAATCAAAAGATCAAAATAATCATATGTATTGAGGTAATACTAGTTAGCTGAAGGAAGGTAGGGTTGGTACAAGAAAACGAGTTCCCCACAACGGATATCTATCGTTGTCCCTTCTTTCTTTTTTTTCGAAGTGACAACTTCTCCCCGGAATGGAGGGGTGTGATAGGACGGGTTTAGGCCGCGTTAATTTCAATCCCTATCACATGTTATTTAAAACCCCGATGCTCCCCACGTGCATCTTCGCTTTGAAGCTGGGCGACTTATCGAAGCCACCTGAGTCAATGTTTAAACAAAGAGGTTTATCATCCCCCCCCCCGTTGGCCCCCATCCGCCGATCACGCCAGATTGAGTTAGGCTTATGGGCAGATAAGGCTTGTTCTCAGGCTCGGCTGTGCATTCCCTCGAAGCTCACACTCCATTGTCCCCCACGCCAAGGGAGTGTCTCGACTATTTAGATGGAAACATTACCACTAAGATCAGATTGGAGATCCAAATTTTTGTCGCGAAACATCACTACGTCTCACTCTCACCTTGTGCGCCAAGGGACCTCGACCTCAATATTCACCATCACTTGTCCAGAAGGAGGACAATATCCTTTGAAGTGCCAAGGTTCGAGCCTTTCGTGACGCCAAGTCCACAAGGCTTCTCCCTTGTTGTTCAGAAAG
This sequence comes from Ceratothoa steindachneri, assembly GCA_963969495.1. Lineage (NCBI taxonomy): Eukaryota > Metazoa > Arthropoda > Malacostraca > Isopoda > Cymothoidae > Ceratothoa > Ceratothoa steindachneri. Next base: position 64,751,137 of record OZ018322.1, on the reverse strand, counting down.
AGAACAACGTTAGAACAGCCATAATTCGTTCGAGCCCGTTTACAAGAAACGGTTCCCACCGCCCCCCCTCCTGTTGTTCAGAAAGAGAACAACCTTAGAAAAGCCATTGTTCGTTCGAGCCCGTTGACAAGAAACGGTTCTCCCCCCCCCCTGTTGTTTCAGAAGAGAACAGCCATTGTTCGTTTGAGCCCGTTTGCCAAGAAACGGTTCTCACCCTTCCCCCTTGTTGTTCAGAAGAGAACAACATTAAAACAGCCATTGTTCTTGAGCCCGTAGACAAGAGACGGTTCTCACCCCCCTGTTGTTCAGAAGAGAACAACGTAGAACAGCCATTGTTCTTCAAGCCGTTTGTCAAGAGACGGTTCTCATTATCAAGAGGCCACGTCAGGATCATTTAATCCCCTTCCCTTCGGCTGTAACTCGCCAGCGGACCGAAAATTCCTTGATGTGGCTTTCCTCTGCACAACAAGTATAAATTACGTAAGCCGAACGTTACCTTTGAGTATTTAACTCTTTTGCCATATCTATCCTGTGCTTTAAATGGTTCAGCGAACCATCACCCCTCTTTAACCTTATATTTGTTTCACCTTTTTAAATCTTTTAATCCTCGGATTAGCTCGAGTCCTTACGACCCTTTCCATTCTCTGTTTATGTCAATATTTTCCGTTTTGTGTGTTGTTGATAGTTATTATTAATAAAACTCTATTTTATTAATGATAGCAATATTATTATCCTTGAGCTCAGTTCCACTTCTTAAGCATATCGAAGATACATAATATCGGCCAGCCAGACATCCACTCACTCTAAAGATATTTAATAAGTTCACTCAACGAATAGTTATATATGGTATATCGTCGAGAGTCCATTCTACGACAGACTGTATCCACTATAAAGATCTAACAGCTCAAAGGGACGGCAAAGGGGAGGGTTAAAATAAACAATTTCTCTTTGAAATCTAAAATTGTCGATTGTTTATAAAAGCCGTGATTCTATATACTTTTAACTAAATATTTAACATTATTTCGTTTCTTCCAAACGTTTGAGTTGTTTCATTTCTTTTCATCTCGTTCGTTGCATTACGCTCATCTCTAAGTCTGAGACTCCACTGTATCGACTGTTCTGATGCATTGAATCTCAACTCAATCTTGATACCCAGTAAACTACAATGGGTGATCGTCTCGTCGGAAACACACCGCTAAGTGAACACTTCTTTGATTTTCTACCATTTCACTGTTATAGCTCCTCCCTTCTTCTAATTTATTTAACGTCGTTTTTCCTTCCAGTACACTGTTGTATTTCTTATATTTCTACACACGGTGGAGATTGAGTAAGTGAAAAGTGTGGCCATACTCCGAGTAATCCAGAGAATCCAACTCTCAAAGCAGGGCAAAATCTCTGCAATGAAGGTGAGACTGGTATGCCATAACCACTCCAGATTTCAGCTGATACACTTACCCATCTATCAGTTAACGTTGCATTGCGGGATATAAAAGTAAATGAAGAAATAATGAAGGTAAGCATAGATAGATGGAGGAAAATGGATTTAATATAAAAAAGTGACGTTGAAAAAGTTGGTATACAACTAGAAATAAAGCAGAATCCAACGAATGCATTTCCACCTGAAAGTTTTCTAAAAGAGCTGAGTAAAGAAATTGTAAAATTGAAATAATGGAAAAATTATCGAAGGTATAGACTAGAAATAGAGAGCATAGGCTAATAGGAAATGGGGTGAAATTGAAGATACCTTGCAACCTTACTTTTTACAATGAAGTAGAATGAACATGAGAAGAGAAGAAACATGTATATCAGCTAGAGGCTGGGAGAAGTGCAGCGTCTTTAAGACACGCCTTAAAGCACCAAAGCAGGCGTATAAATGTATTACGGCGGGCAGTTTATTCCACACTTTAGGATCAAAATTCTAGTAAGTACGATTAACCATGTAGCACAGATGAATAAGAGGCTGTCTTGCGGAAAAGAACAAAATCTTTCCATAATTCTTTTTTTCTCTAAAATAAATATTTCCTGATTAATTCAAATTCATTGGTAATACCTTTTATTGGCTTACCTAATTATTATCACTTAAGGCGCAATTGTTATGAGGAATTTATCCAAAAAACTAAAAGAATTTTGATTTTTATTAGATCTTAATTTGGCCTTGAGAAGACCCATTTGTTCCGTTTTCTCTCTGGGCAAAATATACTTAAGTTACCGGCAATTGCACCATACTATTCCATCACCAATATTTTTTATCATACTAGAGAAAGATTTTCTTCTCAAAAAGATACTGGGTTAATTTGTTAAGATAAAATCCTCAACAGTACCATCTGCTGTTAACTCTCCTCTGAGTCAGCAACCATTATAACCGTTAAGATGAAAAATGAAAATGTTACCGTTTTGCGCTGCTTAACGTTAGCTCGACATTCCTTACTTACATTATCGCATGAGCGTATTTAGTAGCAAAAACTTGCAATTTCGTCGTTTAGGCACTGTGCCAAAAAGCAGTTTGAGGAAGAACCAGCGAACTTTAAATATTAATGTGTTTACCAATTTCTCAGAAGCTCAAATATTAATTTTGTATTTCCGAGTTTCATTCTTTTTGAAATATTAGGAATACCTAGGGATTGCACGAGTACCGAAAATAAGAAGCCGGGACCGATACCAAGAAAAATTTCCAGAACCGGGAAATCGCGGTTCCTCAAACTAAATATTTTTATTTTTAACTGATATTTATTTTTCTAAATGGATTCATAAACAAGGTCTGCAGACAAAAAACTTGCGTGCCCTCACTTATTCTGATTTATGTCTTTACAACTTTGAAAACTTTCAATAATTCCGGGAGTATTCTCGGGAGGACCGTGGCAATTCTATCATTCGAAAGAGAATGTAAACAACTTAAGGGTTTCAAATTTCGTTAGAATCAGTGGAATAGTTACGATGTTATTGCCGATAAAAACTAATTCCCTGGCTAACCTTGGATGACTTTGGCAATTATATTAGTTGAAAGGGAATGTAAAACATTATAAGGGTTTCAAGTTTCGTTAGAATCAGCCGAATAGTTATGATGTTTTGCCCCCCTAAATTAATTCACAGACTAACCTTAGGAGGACCTTAGCAATTATATCATTCGAAAGAGAATGTAAAAAACATATTGGGTTCAAATTTCGTTAGAATTAACCGAATAGTTATGATGTTATTGCCAAAACAAAATAATTCCCTGGCTAACCTTGGGAAGACTTTGGCATTTATATTATTCGAAATAAAATGTAAGACAACATAAGGGTTTCAAATTTCATTAGAATGGTGAGAATAGTTATGATGTTATTGCCGAAAGAAAATAATTTCTTGGCCCTCCTTGGAAGGACTTTGGCAATTATATCATTCATAAGAGAATGTAAAACAACATAAGGGTTTCAAATTTCGTTAGAATTGGCTGAATTGTTACAATGTTATTAAAAAAACGCAAAACGTGGACCGACCGACATATTGAGATGTAGAATCGCCCACGACCTAAAAGGTCACAACTTTCTAAAAGTTTATTAAAAAGCAGAACTAAATTATATTAAACAAAATTTTTAATTAAAATGGCGGGCCTTAACTTTTTGTCACACCCCATTTATTTGAATTGGAAAGGCAAAAAAAATGGCCACACCCTAATTGCATAGTCTATAATAGTATAGCATAGTATAACATAGCATATTATTGCATAGTGGTGCTCATCATATTATAGCATAGTATAAGATGGCCTAGTATATTATAGCATAACATATTATAGTATAGCATAGAATAGAAAACATAGTATAGTTAAGTATAATATAGTATAGTATATGTAGTATAGTAGCTCCTAGCATAGTATAGCCTAGAATAGCATATCCAGGTATAGCCTAGTATTGTCTAGAATAATATAACATTTTATAGCATAGCATAGTATAGTCTCGAATAGTAGTCTGGCAAAACCTAGCCTAGCTTAGTATAACCAAGTCTAGCCTATGATCGCCAATAATAGTAGAGCTTACCATAGCATACTCTAGCGTAGCTAGCATAGTATAGCCTAGGTTTACATAGTATAGTTAAGCCTGGCATAGTATGCTTAGCCTAGACTAATCTATGATAGCCTAGCAGAGAATGTATATTATGGCCTATCTTAGCCTAGAAACCATAGGCCTAACAAAAACTAGGGATCATATGTAGATTACGGACCCCACCCTTGTTTTGGGTCCGTATTCGACATTAGGGAATGTTTGGGGTGCGTATTCTCCATATTGCCAATTTTATTAGGTTTTTATAGCTTCCCTTTAAATTTCAATATTTGAAAATTGTTTCAATTTTTTTCCTTGGGTCTCTATTATCCATTAGGTTAATTTATAAGGTTTTTATACATTTTTGTTAAATTTCCATATTTGGAAAGTTGCTTCACCGAAATAAAGTATTATTCAATTTTTTTCTAATATTAAATTTTTTTTAGCTTTTAAATTTTCATCCGACATTTTCGAAAGAATAATTGAAGTAATAATCTCATCCCATGAAAAAAATCATCATCATTATCAGTAACTCTATAATTTAGGAAGGGATTTTTTTGAGTATTTGAATAATAATTTTATCTTAGTTTGGTTATGACTTATTTTTTTTAGCAAAGTTTTTTCTAATAATTCTTTTATAATATTAAAAAACAAAATCGTGAAGTTCAGAAATAAATATAAGTATCGAAAATTTGTGATTGTTTTTAAACACAGAGAATTACAAATGGTGAAATTCAGAAAATTTATTTTCATATATCTTCTTCTATAACTATATTTTAGCAAGTTGAGAATTTGAGAGGGGGGAAATTTTGTTTAGAGTTAATTTTTAAAATTATTATAATTGGCGAAGTTCAGAAAATTTATATAAATTTCACCATGGCTGCTTTTTTAATAGATTTTAAATTTTAATCTTGGTAGCGAAGTGGCAAAGCCATTGCCTGGTATATTTATTATTTTGGACAATTTATCCATCATGAATAGATCTATTTTCCAAGATGTCGTGTGCCCTTTAACCCATCAGTCGCCCGAGGGCCTTTATAAGTCCTCGATTCAGTGTTACGTAATCGCCCGAGGGCCATTTTTGGCATTCCACGTATAGATTCGTATTTGCCCTGATAATTATGATAATTATCTAATTAAAACACATAAAGGGGTTAGGTCAGGCATTCTTTTGTTCGCAAACCAAGATTTATGAATGAGAGTAACTTGACTTCGTTCTAGGCCTCACCACAACATAATTGGGAAAAGAGGCTTATTTATCACTCACATTTATGTAAACACGCCGTATTTGATGACTCTCTTATATTTTAGTTATATACACTTATGTTTTTCATTTTTAATACAATTAAAATGAGGAAATGCCTTAAGTAAGTATGTTATTGAAAGTACACAAACAAGCAAGCCTATTTTGTCTGGAAAATACAGTTTCATAAGTAAAAAATAGGCTCGAATTTTTTTTTTCATTAAAGTGAAGATATAAAATAGTCTCCCATGAATAGAAGTACTGTTTTTTTTATAATTGGAAACTGGTTTTGAAGCTTAATTGATTTAAAAAGCTTAAACTAACCATTGGATTCGATGAAAATTTGAGGAAGAACTAAGAAATATCATTCATAATGCCAAAAGCCAACAAATTGTAACTTTGTCTCTGCTACTTGGGTAAATGTTATTGTACCTAACTAATTATGGTGCGCTGATTCCATATCTGTGCTCAGATCTGCCCTAGCTCGTAATGTTCCTGAGTTATGCAACTAGGCTCTATGGCTCACTTTGTCACCTTGGATCAATTAATGATATAATTATTACGAGTTTGAGAAGAATGAGACATTTCTGAGCAAAGATTTGAAATCAGGGCACCCTATTTGGCATTATGTACGTCCTTTTGCAGACCCAGACAGGATATGTATTACATATAAAATATGTAGTACTCACCTAACTATAAATTTCTTCAAAAATGTTTTGGGATTCTTGCTCTTGCGCTTGTACGTGGATATAGGATCCTCCTGTTGTAGGAACCAACAGTAGTCACCCATCATGATTACGTTGAAGCCTTGATACCAGCTTTCCATCATTGCGATATCTCGGTGGAACCTTTCCCCATCTTCGTCACTAATATCTCCCATATTAGTCGAAACAAATCTAAATGCGAATGAAAGAATTGCATCTTAAGAGACATCCGACACCCCCATTTGTTGATAGGCCTTTAGCATGTTGTCCAGTAGTTCTTCATAGTTTTTAGCCCTATGATTACCAAGCAAGTTCTGCACTACATGGACAAATGAATCCCATGCCTCCAACTCAAGTAGTGTTAGTTTATTTCTGAACTCCCTGTCATGTATCAATTCTCTGATCTCCGGTCTACAAAAATGCTAGCTTTAAGTTTAGCATCGGGTTTTTTTTTGCACCAAATTTCTCTTTGAGATACTGGAATCCATCAGAATAATGGGCCATTGGTTTAACAAAATTTGTGATAAGGCTAAGTTTGATATGAAGTGGTGGAAGGTAGATCTTCTGTGGATGTACCAAAGGCATGTGCTTCACATTGTATCGGTCAACTATGTGTCTTCTCTTTCGGGACACTTTTTGACAATATAAGCATAATAAGAACATATTCTTTGTATATCCTAGCTGCAGTCCAAGAAGTAAAGAAATTACCTTTAGATCACCACAGATATTCCACTTATGATGCGAGTAATGAACACTTTCCAAAATAAATCTCTTTGAGTTAAAGGTCTCTATCATCCCAACAATAAGTGCGACAGGAATTCAAAGTTTTTTGTTACCATTGTGTAGCAACACAGCTTTGAGGCTAGCAGTGCTTGCATCGGTGAATAATCTCCATTCATCAGGTACTCTTATTTCCTAGCTGGTTCATGAGGCCACTAACATCTTTACAGAAACAAACACCATCTTCTTCTTTATAGAAGGCAGCTAAGTCCTCATGGCGTTTATGGAAAGCAGATTTTTGCAGTGCCCTATAGAGGATTCCATTGATGTAGTCTGGAGCCCAACAGTTCTGCGTTCTCCTTTGACAATGACAAATCCCTCACCAAAACATTCAATCTTTCTTGATTTATCAACTGGATCTTCTTTTCTTTAGAATCATCTTCATACATTTCATCGTTATTGTTATCCTCCTCTTCAGGCAATGAATCATCTTCTTTAACTGAACTATCTGATGAAGGAACTGTGATAGGCATCTCCATATTATGAGGGACTAGTTTTATAGCTGACTTACAATCTGGATATCCAATTTTTGACTTGTTCTTATTCGAGAATCCCGCAATATTTGTCACAAAAAAGTAGCAATCAAAAACATGATTTGTTGGCTCACGCCACACCATTGTTACATCAAAAGGCATACCCTTCCGTTTGCCATTTAACCACTGTGCGAGCCCCATATAACACACAGTACAAGATTTGTGAGGTGCTCAGGACTTGACATGGTCATCAACTTTAAAACCAAAATAATAAATGTATGCAGTTTTCACTTTTTTAGCTAAGTTTTCCGCTGGTTGCTTGGAGTATATATTCCACAGATATAACAAAAGTTGTCTGGGCTATTTATACATCCTCGCCGATTCATGTTTTCAACTTAGTTGTATATATCCTGTTATATACTTTTGTGCAATCCTATTTCATCTACAAATTAATTGAGAGATAAATCTGAAAGAAAAATGCAATTAATCACTGTATGTAAATACCGTTTCAACACGACCTCTATAATGCCTAAATTTGTCAACGTGATAAAGCAGAAGTTTAACGCCGGAACTAAACACTCACAACAAATCCTCTCACTACGGTAGCCGAAGCAACACTGCCCTATGTGTAACTAAAGAGTATGTGTGTAATGCAGATTCAAAATCAGCATACTCAAACTAGTATAAATCACAAGCTAATATTCAAGTAGAAAAATCATTGTTGACTAGTGTTATGCAATGATATATTATTCCCCCCTTAAGGCAATTTTTGGCTTGCAAAAGTTTACTGTAGAAGTGTCAGTTGCTTTCAATAATACATTCATCCCATATTTGGATATCTTCGTTCTACTTGCATTAATTGAGCAGCCTTTTTTTTCATTTTGCGAACTTCTCACTGCGCTGGCATCGTCCCCCAGGATTAATGAATCCGTAATCCGGTACAGCAGCTAAACCTAAACTATACGCCATTCCTCATTGATGCCTCCCATGAAAAAAGTTTCCCCTTTGCAAGTATTAACCTCATAAAATTAATAAGCAAATTCATTTTGATATGATAGAAAAATATGAATTAGTATTTGATCTTAATATACGTAGCTAAGAAACCTAACGAGTAATCATTTCTGAGCACACTGACGACGAAATTTGATTTGAATTCATCAAGTGATTAGAACAATTGTGAATATAAAGGGTGGCCCAAAAGTTACTTCACATTTTAAAAAATTAATTCAGTTATAAAAGTGGGTGATATATAAAATGTAAGAGGAGATCTTGGAGTTTTATTTAAATATAATATCCTTCAACTGTTCTTCATTATTGTTAAGAAAAGGCGAATTCTTTGCACCATATTTTCCATGACATTTTCCAAAACATCAGGAGTGATTTTGTCGATATCTTCAATGATGTTTTGTTTCAATTCTTGAATATTATTAGGTTTATTTACTTATACCTTTTCTTTAAGGTATCCCCTAAGGAAAAAATCTGGAGGGGTAAAATCAGGTGATCGTGGTGGCCAAGAAACGTCACCTAAACGTGAAATTAACCAACCAGGGAAGGCTGCTCTTAGTGTTGCCATGGTTTCTCTCGCTGTGTTTGGTGTCGCCCCATCTCAAACTTGTCTTCATACTCCTTTTATTTTTACTACTAACTCTTCATTTCTCTCAGACCCATAATTCTAAGCGTTATATCTTAAGATACAACACTGTTTCTCTCATCTGTATGTATCGAAAGAATTATCTTTATATACTTAGCTATTTCTTTGAGGCTGTCAAGAAAATAGTGCTTTCTAGAAAATAGTGCTTTCTCTTGATTTATTTTATCTTTATTTAAATAAAAAAGGAGCTAACCAAATAATAAAACTTTGTTAGAGAATTATTGAAATAAGGTTTATAGAGTTAAAATTCTCTATTAACATTATATTCGAAATTTTAAATTAATCTTGTATACCAATCTTATTATGTAATGATAAGTATGAATTTTAAGAGGAAAACTTCAGAAGACCAACGCCGTGTTTTTAGCATTAAACCAGTACTAATGATGTCTTTAGGCATCTTAGTCGTCATATCTGGTCTCGGTTTATATTTTAAAGATAATCTAACTTAATGGGGTCAAATTGAAATTAAAATAAGTCCACATTAACTTCTCTTGATGTGTAAAGAAACCCTAATTTCAAACATTGGCAAATTGAATTCGACCTTATATTAAGCATTGGCAACCCTGGTTTCAAACACCTAAAACAACGCTGATTTCGAAATTAACACCAAAACCCATTGACAACACTTTCTGAATGATGGAAGATTGTGAATCTTGTGCGTTTAGTTTGTTGAACTTTAATATGACTTTTGCTGACTCTTCGGAAAATTTAATTAACTTTGCTATAGCCCATGGCCTCATTTTAAAAATGAAGAATTACGACAGATGTAGGAACAAGGTGCGGATCGATTATACTGTTAAATAGTGGAGATGTGACGAGTATGTTTACGTGAGAAAGGAAAAACTGCAATAATGTAGTTGATCGCAAAGGATTTTAAAAAATAATGATCTCCCCAGCATTAAATAGTAAGTTTTGTTTATATGTCTTAGCATTCTAACCTAATGCTAGGCTTTCAAACTATTAATACTACTAGGTGATTTGAAAAATAGCGATGGGGTAGAAATCCCTACAATTAAAGGGTGTATGGAAGGCGAAGCACCCATTTCGAAAAAATTACCTTAGGATTCGAATTCAATTAGGTAGCCAGAGGGTGTTAGGCGCACCAATGTTTATTGTTTTTATGCAGTGCTCCTCCCCGAAGGGTCGACAGATGTGTGAATGATGTGTTAGGTGGAATTAAAAAGCAGTACTAATGGTGTCTTTAGCCCTTTTAGTCATCATTTACGGCTTCGTTATTTTGAAGATAGTATAACTGCAAAAGGGCCGTAGTCAGAGTGCTAGTATCATAAAAAATAAGTGCTTTCCGCGCCTAACCGAAGTCGTAAATGATGACTACAATCCCTAAAACACCAGTAGTACTGTTTTTAATACTAAAAACACAGTGTGGGGCTTCTAAAGTTTCACCATATTAAGATTCAACGATTTTAACGAACAATCTAAAGGAATTATAATAACTTAAAAAGCGATTTATAAATTACGATTTACCTTCGCAATATGATAACCGAGAGTGGAGATGTTAGTGAACTGACAGAAACTTGTATCTGCTCTTTTTGAAAAAGTGACTATTTTTTTGTCAGAAAAATATAGTAATTCTTTAATAGTCTCTCACTAGAATGCTTAATTAAAAAAATATAGTACGGTGTAAATTTGCCGAGTCTTTAGTGCATTGATTAGTTTAGGTTAGATTAGATTTTTATAAATTCCTAGGTGCTAACTCACTCCATCTAATCCCTCTAGTCTAGCTAGTTCTGTCCGACAAATAAAAACGTAATATTTATAATGTAAAAGAGATAAATAAATATTGATAGATCCCTAGCATCCATAAAGGGGCGCGTTTTTTTCTAGGAAATCAGACAGGTTGAGGAACATAATATCAACTCCGATCCCTATCGCCATACGAAATCTTTCCTTTTAGCTATAACGCGTTTCTACCTCCCATAATTTAATTTTTTTACTTACAAATTTATATTGTAAACCTTCGTGTTAAAACTAATCTCTTTTAATTTAGTCTTAAAATAATGCATAAATATCAGAGAACATGGAATCCATTTAGCCAATTAATGACCTTTAATTCATGGTAAAAAGTTAAATCAATAATAAATAAAAATTTAATGGAGACAAGTTAATTCAAGTTAGTCATATCTTGAAAATTTAATTATGTTCTGAAACTCATCTTGTTTCCCTATAGGGAAAATTCAGTCTTCATTGTAGAAATTTAGCTCTAATTTATGCCAATGGGTGTTTTAAAAGGACAGGTTGTTGTCATTATTTCATCCCTTGACCAAAGTATAGGAAAAAGATTTTCCATTGAATAATAATCTAAAAATTCTAGTGCTTTATTATTTTAATTAAAATATCTGTATAAATAGGCATAGGAAATCAAATAACATATTTTTGATGACTAAATATTGTTAAAAGTAACTTACGTAAGTAAATTATGTCACAAATGAATACAAAGTGAGGAAAGGGGAGCCCATAAACATGTTAAAAATACGTTAAGAACTAATTATTCACAAAGATCTAATGGCTATAATAAGTATTATTTTACACTCTATTTCTGTATATCCTTTCCTTTCGTTGATGCAAGAAGTCCAAAACTAATTTCTTTTTCACTATCATTGCACAGGGAAAATAAGACGCACTGCCGCCACACATATCTATTCTAATATTCATTCGAGTTCTAATCACGCTGCTCGTTTGCTCTTGACTGGTACTCGAGAAGGGAGAGAAGTACAAGTTGTTACGAGAAATGGTAGCCCCTTATAAACTTTGCGACTTATAATGAGTGTCTTTTGAAGGGTCCCAAACTATTCTATATATTTTATATTTATAATAGGAGAAAACGTGACAGTGTGAGGGAATCCCCACGTGGAAGATCTTTAGCAGAAAGGAATTCCCATGTGCAGCAGAAGGCCCGGCTAGGCCTAAAGTAGTAAGCCTACCCTCCCCCCACCTTCCACAAGCGGTAGCCTCGAATCGAGTCCCCCACGATTCACCTTCATGCGGGCTAAAATAGCTCTGCAAGAAGATTCGAGGCCCTTCGAGAGTGTAGCTGTTTCCCGCTAACCCCCAACTCCGGGGAGAGCCTCGGATATAAATAACGCTCGACTTCCCGAAAGACACACAGAGTTGAGAAGTTTCGCCCAGAACCCAGAAGATTTCCCCATGGTGTTAAGTCAAGTGCTAGCAACAAAGAAAAGTGACAGCTGGACTATTTTGTGTATTTGGAATTAGCCCCAGCCAGGAGGTAATTCCACTGAACGATTGCCCCGAGTGATTTTCTCGACTTCTTTTGTCAACTCCTGTCGAAGCCCTCTTCATTTCGGGTAGCCGAAATACTCTCCCCTGGACCGGAAGTTACCCCCCCCCCACTCCCCTTTGCTTTGGAGAACTGTCATCACTCCAAACTCCCGCTTTGAAGTCCGAGAAGACTCACCTCAAGTGCAGAAGACATCCGTAAGCCAACCCCTCTTCTCCTTTTAGTAACCCAATTGAGTTAATCCCCCCCCCCTCATTTGAATAGTCTCCTCCGGGAATACCTTAAGTTATATCTTCATAGCCTGATTTATAACTACAATTCCCCCTTTCGTTTATTGATTGAATTTTTGCCCGTTAATTCTCTGAGGTAATTTTACCGTTCAATTCTCTTATTATTTTTTTGTGTTAATAGAATTCTATTTTTGTATATGTCTCTATAAATAACTTTTAACTTTGCCATTTTCCATAATTTACCTGACCTCGTTGCACTCTCTCGCTACTCAGCCCGTCCGAACTCGTGGTTTCCTGCCCCTTTTGTTGGTTCGCTTTCAAGTTATTGGTCCCTCCCTCATGGATATAATATGGTATTGATATAATATAATGTCATACCACGACAGACAGTATAGAAGAAATTACTTCTCACCTGCCAAAACGTGCATTTAAAATTGAAAAGTTACTTATTTGATTTGAAATGAAGAACATAACTAAGAATTTTGATAGTTGAGGGAAAAATTGATCCCACTACTGAACTTGAATCTCAAAAGGTTAAGTTTCTGATCTTTAACTAACATTTTTTTTAAATTTTAATACGTACACTATTATTCAAGCTAATCTTCAAATTCTAGTAATTACCTATTTTCTATGAAAAAATTCCAATCTTGTTCTAAACGGATTAGAAAGGAGTTTTGCAACATGTTACGTAGAATTTCAATTATTTTCAAATCAGATTGAATAGTACATATTAACTTTTGCTCTCCAAATTTCATAAACTTCAATTAATTGGCGTCCCATACGTCTAATCTCTAAGATTAATAAGGTTAAGCTTTCAATGTAACCTTCTAATGCAATTTAGTATCTCAAATACTTTCTTTCGCCTCTCAGCTTATTTTCGCCATGGTGAGTTACTTCGCATTTTCCAATATTTAAACGCAAATCCCCTGCAAAGTCCAAATAAGGACTTAATCAGTATCCTTTGTAAAGTCCTTGCTAACCTCCTCCCAAGTTATACCCTTTCCCAATTCAAAATCTTTTGCAAATTTTAAAATTTTTCAAATCAATTCGATCTACATATATAACGTTCATTACTACATTCTATCTCTGATGAGAGTTTTCTATCCAACTTACCACTTTATGGACGATTCCAATGCCTAAATTTTATACATCAAATTATCGAATGCATAAATTGAATTAATATAATATAAAGTTTACATGAGATTTACTAGACACAATTAATTTTCTTGAAGCCATGTGGCAAGTGAGGCAAATCTCACTGACAGAGAGCAAAAAAATGGTCTTACCTTTTTAACTTCGAAAGCATTAAAAAACTAAAGCCTATAAAAATGAATAAGGGGAGAGAAGAGAAAGAAAGAAATAAGGATGTTACATGCCGGTGTGTTTTCATCTAACAAAGAATATTATCAGCAAGAAGAAATTTTAGCCACGGTTTTAGGTATACTTCTCAAGGATCGGTCGCTTTTAACTACGTATAAATGGAATAACTGAAGAGGCAAACAAGGGATAGAGAGCTTTGTGAAGTTCTATCAAGTGTCTTCGCTGTTCAAACTTTGCCTTCATTCAATCGTTAAATTTGTTATGGGAAAATTTGTGGCCCTGTCTTCCAGCCCGCCAACAATCACATATGACAAAATTTGTTATTAGTTCTCAACTTCGCCGCCCTTCCCCCGAATGATAAGGTTTAGATATAAGGCCTCCAATGATGGGGAGCCATGAAAAACTGACAGAGGACAGTGTGACCACGTGGAAAATTTATTTTTCGGTTTAACAAATGAAACCAAAACACCACCATTGTTTGAAGTTTGACCATTATAAGATTCCATTTTGCTGAATTTTTGAATGGTTACACAGTCATATTTAGGTAATGAAGATTTTTCTTACAGAAATACGAGCCTATCACAAAAAAACAAGGAATCTTTGCTGGTTAAAATAAATACTGAGCTGTCAAATAGATATTTTCCGAAAAAGGAATCATTTGGATCTTATGCAGGAAATTTTACTCACTCTTGTGTTAACGATCCAAGGGAATTGACCCCATGAATTTGAGTATCTGCACTCCCTAAAACGACCTACTTTTCGTTCATTTATTCGCTAAGCAAAAGTTTAAGAGATGCTAAATATGAGTTTGTACGAGTTGAAGATGAGTTTAAGTTTTTAACAATCTAACAATTAAGCACAAACTCAATAGGATTTTGTGCAAGCTGAAAAAGACGATTTGATAACCGAAAGAGAATACAATCAATTGTTTGCATCTGGTAGCCAGCCTGATGTGCTCTACGGTTTTCCTAAGGTACAGAAAGATCAGATTATATGTGTCCAATAGCATCACCTCTGAATCCGTTTATTTACATATAATCCTTCAAAGATTTTGGACCTATATTTTAATCTGATTTCTGTTAATGATCATATTGTTAAGGATAATTTTAGTCTAGAAAAAGTCAACTAGATTGATGCTATTAAATTTATAATGGTTAGTTTGATATAGTCTTTTGTGTTTAAGTATTGATGATAGAGGTTAGCTTCTTCTGTTTGCCTATAAGGAGTGGAATATTCTATTTAAATAAACTCAATTTAAGAGAACGGACGGAGTTTCCTTGGTTAGTCCACTTAGTCCAACTCTTTTTGTTTATGGCTTTTAGTGAAAAGATTTGGTTGCAGGAATGTCCAGCTCTTTTGAGATCTACGAATTATAGAAGATATATAAAAGACTTTTTTGTTATTTAAATCCCCAGATGTTGTTTAATAGTTGTCGAGGAATTGTCTCCCCACTTTTTCCGGGGAATTATTCTTCCACTGTTGGTAGTTTAATATTTACTCCGATACAATACCTTTTTGTCAAAGTATTTATTTACTTACTGACTTTTAATTAGCCAGTCGGAGACCACTTAGGAAGGAAAATAATTCCTCTATTGGCTGAGTGGACTCCGGATTCGTCTACAGGAGTCTAAATACTGAATTATGAGAGTATCACAGCGTTTAATCAGTTTTAAGGAAAGAGCCGGTCAGCACGTAAGGATCCAGTAAAACACCAAGAATTAATCAAAATATATATCTTTTAATTTATGAATTAACTTAAATATTTATATTTACACGAAATTCTCTCAGTTTAACCTGGCCTATTCCTGACGAGAGCTCGGATCAAAACATAGTAGGCTTCACGTAAAAAAAACAATTGCCAGATAGTTAATTTCTGAAGGCCTCTAAGTTACAGAGTTATACTACCATTTACTCTCCTTAATCTAATTAAAATATTACAGAGGTCACGAAATACTATTTATCCCTTAGTTAGCTTGTCACAGTTTTAAAAATCCTAATTAACCAAAACAAATATATATAGTCATTCGGACTTATATGACCTTGATCAGAACAGGGGTTGACGGATGTCGCTATACTAAATTTTTCAGCGAGGCTCTGGGAGTCTTAAGACTTCACGATAAGGGGAAATTCAGGTGTCCCATTATAACGTTGAAAGGGGGAAATAAGGCGGTTGTCACGGTGATAGTAGAAACCGACATCGATCTTTTCTTACGATTTTATCGATCCAGTTATCAGTCTAAACGACGACCTTTAACTTCTCAGCTTATAAGCACTTGCTGTGATTACTTTTTTTCGAGGAAAGGCAAGGCATTCGTTGAGGAGAGGGGTTGTGCTCTCTGGCTCAAAGAGTACTCTTCTTTGTAGCTCTCGAGTTCTTCTTGTACCCTCGTCTACTTCGCAGAGTTACCAAACTGGGTTTTGGTATATGGAGTGATCCCGAAAGTAATTAAAGGGAACTTACTTGGGAATGAACTCTTCTTCTTTAAAAATTAATGAGATTTTGACTTGAGAGTCCCTCGAGGGTGTGCTGATAACTTCTTTTATCTAGCTCCCAAAATTCCTGTTTAGCACTTAGGAATTTTGATCCAGCCAGACTTCTTGCTACGTCTGCGAGGGATAAATCGGTATGGTACTAATACGAAGACGAGACAAACTTCTAAATCTTAGAAGTCGAGTGCGGAACAGTGCGAGGGACTGCGCACAAAAATCTAGTCCTCTATCGTCTCTAACAGAATAATCTCTTTCCTTCATTACGGGGCTTATTTATAGCCCGGGGACCACCCAACTAAGGGGGGCGGGGTAATGCCACTGAAAGAAGCGCGAGGAGGGAGGGGAAGGGGTGATACCGTGGAGCCCAGGTCTGCTTCTCAAGGAGAGGCACCGACAACCGTCCCACTATTTCTCCTAGGTGGTGCTTAGCTTAGGAGTGGTTAAGAGGCCAGGCAGACAGGCTCATAAGTTGCCTCTTCTCACACTATTATAGTGTTATCATAATTGTTTTTAAATGCTTAGTCTTTTGTTCTTTCACTGCTCTTTGGCGGTCTAACCGCGGGCCTCCTGACCTCGTAAGTAATCGAATCTTTTGAGTTCAGCGATTAACTGGGAATTTTGCCTAGCGAGGTGGTGCTTAGCTTAGGAGTGGTTAAGAGGCCAGGCAGACAGGCTCATAAGTTGCCTCTTCTCACACTATTATAGTGTTATCATAATTGTTTTTAAATGCTTAGTCTTTTGTTCTTTCACTGCTCTTTGGCGGTCTAACCGCGGGCCTCCTGACCTCGTAAGTAATCGAATCTTTTGAGTTCAGCGATTAACTGGGAATTTTGCCTAGCGAGTTGTTCAAACCATCAGCTAGATGGATTTCTTCCTCAATTTCACTGGGGCCAGTTTCTTATTAGGGTAGCTTAATGGCCTTTTGCGGCTTCCTTGGGACGGGCAGCTCGAGTCGACTACCCACTGGGCGGGGAGATCAGAGCAATTCGGCTGTTTGACTGTTAGTAAAACGCCTACCATTCTCACGCACCTCTCTCCGAAGAGGGATTTTAATATATATATATATATATATATATATATATATATATATATATATATATATATATATATATATATATCCGCTTGGCCCTATGGGTGGCGTTACGTTTTAATTTCTCTACAATAGTCATACAGCAACCATCCTAAGATCAAGTATATGAGGGAATCTAAAGTTGATGGCGCATTATATTCTTTAGATATCAAACTTCTGAAAGAAAATAATCAAATTCTCAACTCAGTTTAGAGAAAACTAACATTCACAGGACTTGAAATAAAATATAATTCATTTGTTACAGCTTAATTCAAATAGAACCCAATTTAAAATCTAATAAATTGTGCTTACAACGTTCGTTCTAATTCACCTGCGTTTTGCGACGAGTTGGATTTTCTTTTTAAATAATTTCGGGTAATGGATTTCCCACCAATTTAATTCATAATGCAATTAAAAAATTCCTCTGGGATAAGTTCTGCCTTAAGCAGAAACCCTTTTCAAATTTTTATTTTATATTAAACTTCTCAATTATTTTCCCAAAAGCATGAAATTAAAGAAAAAATTTAAAAATTATCATAAAATTTTACGCACAAATTAAAACTATGGGTAATTTCACTGAAAAAAATTATTGAGTATTTTTTTTTAAACTGAAGGACCGAATTCCTGACCCTTGTCTTAGTGTATCGTTTATATCTACTCCTCAGGTGACTGTATATCATCCTATGTTGGATAAACTAAGCACAACTAAAAACCAGGATGGATGGGCATAGAGAACGCGTTTCCCCTTTATAAGGTTCCCTTTCCTATATATGGGTTCGGGTTTATGAAGCTCTTCATATGATAAAACCAGAAAAATTAAAGATTTTGTCTAAATCTCCCACTTACGCTTTGCCCCTTCTCGAAACTCTTATACCTATTCCCTCATAAGCCTTCCAACAGTAATTATGGATTCTTTCATATTTTAAACATAACTCTGATTACTTCCCTATAATCATTAATCGTGGGGGTCCATTCCTTTCTTGCGGTTCCCCTTTTTCAGTTGTCATAGTAGGTGATATTTTGTTTAGTAGTGTGTGTAATCATAATTTGTATTATTAAAATATTTCTGGTCTGTTGTGGTTTATATTAATGGTGATTCTTCAAAATTATTAATATTTAACGGTGTTGTGTCTAATAATTATACATAGATAGCACCAAAGATGGTAAAAAGATGTACCGAAAGTTCTGCCATGGAAATATTCTAGTGTATCCTGGACTTGTTGTTCCTTATACGACTTAGATTCCGCATACACACGCATATATATATATATATATATATATATATATATATATATATATACCTATATATATTAGAAACTCACAAAGTAGCGCGTGATTAGAGCAATAAATGCAAAAAATCACACAGGAAAATGAAAGGCGGATTCCAAGTACATTCCGTGATAATGAACTGAACAAGTTCGAAAGTACTTGAAATCAGCCTTTCATTTTTCTGTGGGATTTTTTTCATATATATATATATATATATATATATATATATATATATGAAATTTATAGAAAACCTACAGCCATCGACTCATACATCCATTTCTATTCCGATCAGCATATTTGTATTAAAAAAAGTGTTTTCTCTTCCATGTTTCTCCGTGCCCTGACAATTGTTTCACCCGAATATTTAGAAAAAGAGGTTGATAGGATATATAATATAAGTTTAAATTTGTGTTACCCTTTCTACGTACGTAAAAATTGGTATAATTCTGCTAAGCGTTCATTTTATCAACCTAATCGTAACAACCTTAAATTTCATGCCAAAAATGTATCAGTTTTACCTTTTAACCAAAGTTTCATTAAATTACCTCGTTTACTAAAACCTTTAAACATAAATGTTATTTTTAAATATGAAAACACTATCCATCGCCTTCTAGTAAAAAATTCACCCCATAAACCAGGCATTGTATATTCTATTCTATTGTGAAAAATGCTATTATGGACAGACAGGTAAAATATTGAATGTTAGAGTTAAACAGCACCAAACTAATGTTCGTAATCTTTGTCAACAATCTGCATTATTTTTACATATCTATAGTCAGAATCATACTATTAATTGAAATAGTGATAAACCTGTTATTAAATGTACAAAATACATTTCAAGAAATATTTAAGAGTGTTTTTCTATTAATACTTTCCAAAATTTAATACTAGCCCTGGATTTTTTATCCTAGATCCTATCATATCTAATTATATTAAATCATAAATTAAAGTGTTTAAAGAATTTGTTCCTCCTAGTTAGGGTTTTGATGCAGGTAGCCGTATTAGCCCCCCCCCTTACTATTTAAGACATTGTCCATCCTGACTCTATGTTATTCCATGAAGAGGTCTTTTAGAATAAAGACGAAAGCGCTCGGAATCGTTTTTCCATTTTCCTTGTGGGTGTTATTTATCATAATTTTGACTCACGTGCAAGTTCTGAGTTTCTTTTCTTATATATATATATATATATATATATATCATTTAATATTGGCTTTTGTACAATAATATGCGTAAAATTCAATAGAGATTCATTGTTTTCAACCATAAAAAGAGGAAAGGTGGCATCTGTTTGGAGAATGCCTTCAAAATTGGCCGTTCATAAATTCTCTAGACTGACTGAGATTAATCGGTCATTAATTTGATTCCCAATCTTCTTCTCATCCACCACTTGTAGGATTTTCTCTCCCTTGATTTAATATGCTGGTAACATGTTTGGTTTTGTTTCCATTTCACATTATAAAATATGTTTATCATTTTACTTCTATTAAATTGCTCCAATTTCCAAGTTATTGATAAATAAAAGAGTTAAAATAGAGAGCAAGTATGGATCCTGAAACAAAAGAATTGGTTAATATGATTGATTGTGTTTCTAGATTCTAACTTATAGCTTGAGACGTACATAAATCTTCAAAAAGACATTATTTAGGAACTAGGAGTCTAAAATATCGGGTTTTGTTTTAACAGCCTCTCATTTTCTTTTAAAAGAAAAGCTTTTGATTGAAATCTTCGGAGACATTTCATTTTTCTCGATAAGATCCTCAAAACCTCGTTAAGAATATAAATGCGACTCATTTATTCAAATAAACAATGAGTTTATTGACACTAAAATATACAAATTCAGTAATATTAAATAGTTATTTTATTCCCAACGCCGATATACTCAATTTTTTCCCCAAATATTGATAACTTATGAGCTCAATTCTTATTGAGACCATTTTCCTTAAATGCAATAATTTCTTCAATAATTAAAGGCCCTAAATTTTTCTGCCTTCTCTTAATGCTAAAACGTTTCTAAGGCGCATAGAGATTATAGCTACGTCTTATGAAGTTGACAAATGAAAATGCCTCTGTCGTAGAATGACTCCCGACCATACCATATATCACTATTCGTTGAGGGAACTTCCTTAATTATCTTTAGAGTGCGTTACTGTCTGGCGGCCGATATTATGTATCTTCGATATGCTTAAGAAGTGGAACTTAGCTCAAGGATAATAATATTGCTATCATTAATAAAATAGAGTTTTATTAATAATAACTATCAATAAACACAAGACGGAAAATAATGACATAAACAGGGAATGAAAATGGTCGTGGGGGCTCGGCTAATCCGAGGATTTAAAGGATTTACAAGAGGTAAAACAAATATAGAGTTAAAGAGATGGGATGGTTCGATAAACCATTTAAAGCACAGGATAGAATTGAGAAAAGGGTTAAGTACTCAAAGGTGACGTTTGGCTTACGTAACTTTTGCACTAGTGGTGCAGGGGAAGGTGGCGCGAAGGAGTTTCGGTCCGCTGGCGAGTTCCAGCCGAAGGGGGAGGAATAAAAGGATCCTGACGTGGCGTCTTGGGAAGGAGAACCGTTTCTCGACGAACGGCTTGAAGAACAATGGCTGTTCTAGGTTGTTCTCTTCTGAACAAAGGGGGGATGAGAACCGGGCTGTTCTAGGTTGTTCTCTTCTGAACAAAGGGGGGATGAGAACCGTCTCTTGTCTACGGGCTCAAGAACAATGGCTGTTCTAATGTTGTTCTCCTCTGAACAACAGGGGGGGGGGGTGAGAACCGTTTCTTGGCGAAGGGCTCAAAACGAACAATGGCTGTTCTAATGCTGTTCTCCTTTGAACAACAGGGGGGGGATGAGAACCGTTTCTTGGCGAAGGGCTCAAAACGAACAATGGCTGTTCTAATGCTGTTCTCCTTTGAACAACAGGGGGGGGGATGAGAACCGTTTCTTGGCGAAGGGCTCAAAACGAACAATGGCTGTTCTAATGCTGTTCTCCTTTGAACAACAGGGGGGGATGAGAACCGTTTCTTGGCGAAGGGCTCAAAACGAACAATGGCTGTTTTAATGCTGTTCTCCTCTGAACAACAGGGGGGGATGAGAACCGTTTCTTGGCGAAGGGCTCAAAACGAACAATGGCTGTTCTAATGCTGTTATCCTTTGAACAACAGGGGGGGATGAGAACCGTTTCTTGGCGAAGGGCTCAAAACGAACAATGGCTGTTCTAATGCTGTTCTCCTTTGAACAACACGGGGGGAAGCCTTGGGGACTTGGCGTCGGAAAGGCTCGAACCTTTGGCACTCAAGGAATATTGTCCTCCTTCTGGACAAGTGATGGTGAATCTCGAGGTCGAGGTCCCTTGGCGCACAAAGGGAGAGAGGGTCGTGGTGATGTTTCGCGACGAAAATCTGGATCTCCAATCTGATCTTAGTGGTAAAGTTTCAATATAAATAGCCAGGACATCTCCTTGGCGTGGGGGACAATGGAGTGGAAGCTTGGAGGGAACGCACAGCCGGGCCGGAGAACAATGCGTTATCTGCTCATAAGCCTAACTCAATCTGGCGAGGTCGGCGTATGGGGGCGAACGGGGGGACGATAACCTCCTTGTTTAAACATTGACATCCGGTAGCTGTGATAAGACTCCAAGCCTCGAATCGAAGATGCACGTGGGCAGCATCGTGGTTTTAAATAATATGGGATAGGAGTTGAAATTAACGCAGCTTCAACTCGTTCTATCACACCCCTCTATTCCAGGGGAAGTCGTCACTTCGAAAAAAAGAGAGAGAAGGGACAACGATAGAGCTCCGTTGTGGGGAACTCGTTTTCTTGTACCAACCGTACCTTCCTACACCTAACTAGTATTACCTCAATACATATGATTATTTTGATCTTTAGATTACAGGGGAAAATAACCTTTAATACAACTTAATCAAAGAAAAAAAAAAGGGCATGGAACAATGAAATGATATAAAATTAGTACATACAGGACAAAATAATTTATACGTAAATTAATGGGTACAAATATATATATACATACAAAAATTAGACATTGAGCGTTACAAAAGTCAGACATATACATTAATTAATTATATTATAAGACAATCTTAATTTAAGTCGTACAAGACGGTATATACCTACAGGGAGATACTAATCCTATGAATACACTTACTCTACGCTATTCGGTAACGCATTCCTACTGAGTGCGTCAGCGACCTGGTTATCGGAACTTTTTATCTAATTTATTTTAAACTGATACTCTTGCAAGAGTAAACTCCAGCGCATGATGCGGCCGTTTGAGTGCCTCACATTCCTAATATAGGCAAACGGACGGTGGTCGGTTCTTATTTGAATTTCTTTACATATCAAGTACAGCTTGAATTTGTCTATGACCCAGATAATTGATAGAGCTTTCTTTTCTCTAGTGGCATATCTATTTTCGCGTGGTAATAATTGACGACTAGCATATGCAACTGGATGACTCGTTCCGTCATCCACGTATTGAAGAAGTACACCTCCAATGCCCTCGTTGATCACGTCGGTCTTAACCCCAAAAGATTTTTCCGGGTTGGGCAACTTTAAAATGGGGGCAGAAATGAACTTACTCTTGAGCTGATTACAATGGGAAACAGCGACATCATTCCAACGTAAACGATCGGGGAAATTCTTTTTTTGAAGTGGGCATAGGGGGGCCGAAATTGCAACGAAATTCGGAACAAATCGCTGATAGGGAGAAGCTGATCCTAGGAACGATCTTAATGGCTTCTTTGTAATCGGGAGGGGCATGTCGGCGATTGCCTTAATCTTGTTCTCATGGGGACCTAACTTGCTTTGTCCTATTTGGAAACCCAAATATTTGATGGTTTCATGGGAAAAATGGCATTTGCTGGGGCCAATGGTGAGGCCATTTTCACGCAGTCGCTCGAAAAGGGCTAATAGGGCGGGTAAATGGTGACTCCATTTAATTAGTTTTTGTAGCTGACTCTTCTGACGTGGTGTCAGCTGCGCGTCACTATCCAGGTCAGAGGGTTCCAAAGACTCGCCTGGTAGGGAAGGAGGAGGGTAATCGGCATCAGATTGGATGCACACTGTCTGGATTACATTAAGGGACTCCGCGGGGCAATCCTCTTCAAGCGCCGATGCTTCGTCCAGTTCTACGAAGGTATCTCCATGGGCGCGTTGGGGGTTCTTTTTTTGGGGGGGTCCAGGGACAGTCTCCGTGTCCTTGTCTTGGGCCTTATCACCTAAGGGTGTTAGTGATTCACACTCCTTTTGTGCCGTCCTAAAGTCCTGGTTAAAGGTTTCCGAGAAATCGGACGGTATCGGGGTTCTGATGGGGACGGGCTCCTGGGCTTCTTTCTTATCTCGGCCTTGAGGAAGGGCGGCCTGAAACACAGGGTCGAAACTTACTTGGGGGCTCTGTCCTATAAGTACGGAACAGAATTGTATGGGTGCTACAATGACTTCAGCCCAGCCATTATAATATTGACACTGCAGGTAACATCTAACGACGGGGAATCGGTTCACCCGCCCAAGGTGGTCGTGTACCACAGCAAATTTTTCGTGGTTAGAGGCCACTGGGAGGAGTTCGTCGGACACGATGAAACACGTACATCCTGTGTCCCTGACGAGAGTCGATACTCGGCAGCTGTCCACGCTGCCCTCCTCATATTTCAAAGTTCCCGATGAACTTTTACCAAAAACAAAATTTACCTGGTGGCCTGACGGAGGGGGAGAAGTTTCTGCTTGGGTCTGCATCACCGGGGGAGCCGGGGTTGCATTAATCTGGTGAACTTGGTGGGCTGGTCCGCTTTTAAGCCTATAATTTTGGGGGCAGTTCCAGCTCATGTGGTTTTCTACACCACAGGTGAAGCATATGGTTGGTCGCTTCGGGAAGAGAGATGGAGGAGAAATCTTAACGGGAGGTTTGGAGTTTTGTTGTTGGTTTTGGGGAAAGAAGTTTGGGGGTTTTACGGGGCTCGGAAACTTTGTCAGCTTTCCTGGGAAGGGGCGCGAATCCTTCCTTCTTTCTTCTCGTTGGATTTCTCTTTCTCGTTCTTCTCGTTGTATTTTTCTTTCTCGTTATTCTCGTTGTATTTCTCTTTCTCGTTCCTCTCGTTGTATTTCTCTTTCTCGTTCTTCTCGTTGTATTTTTCTTTCTCGTTCTTCTCGTTTTATTTCTCTTTCTCGTTCCTCTCGTTGTATTTCTCTTTCTCGTTCCTCTCGTCGGATTACTCTTTCCCTTTCTCTTTCTTCCTTTTCTCTTTGAAATTTTGCTTCAATCCGAGCTAAATTAATCTGATGGTGAAGGTCCACTTGTCTTATCCATTCCTCTCTTATGTACTTAATTAGTTCTTTTCCGGAAAGTCCCAAGGATTCTCCTTGCGCTTTAAAGATTTCAAACTGAGTCATCTTTGCACTTGGGGGGCACTAGTCAACCAACTAAAATTCCTTGCAACAAAAATTATGCCTCTATAGAATTAGCCTACCTAAATATGGGCACTGACCTATTCGTACTTGGTTTCTCAATCTAAATAACCACTGACTAAAATCACAAAAAAACACAAACAAATTATTATAACCGTTCCTTGAGCTACTCCAGCTTCTTAAGTTTCAAAAAAAGGGGATAGCAATCGTTTAAACAAAAGGGAACAACTATGCTCTATTCTTATAACGAATAACAATATGCTTTACTCGACTGAGACCAGTGTTTGCAAAGATATAGCGTTAAACCTTACACACCTGATACCAAATTTAAATAGTATATATATATATGTCGTAGAATGACTCCCGACGATACCATATATCACTATTCGTTGAGGGAACTTCCTTAATTATCTTTAGAGTGCGTTACTGTCTGGCGGCCGATATTATGTATCTTCGATATGCTTAAGAAGTGGAACTGAGCTCAAGGATAATAATATTGCTATCATTAATAAAATAGAGCTTTATTAATAATAACTATCAATAAACACAAGACGGAAAATATTGACATAAACAGAGAATGAAAATGGTCGTGGGGGCTCGGCTAATCCGAGGATTTAAAGGATTTACAAAAGGTAAAACAAATATAGAGTTAAAGAGATGGGATGGTTCGATAAACCATTTAAAGCACAGGATAGAATTGAGAAAAGGGTTAAGTACTCAAAGGTGACGTTTGGCTTACGTAACTTTTGCACTAGTGGTGCAGGGGAAGGTGGCGCGAAGGAGTTTCGGTCCGCTGGTGAGTTCCAGCCGAAGGGGGGGGAATAAAAGGATCCTGACGTGGCGTCTTGGGAAGGAGAACCGTTTCTCGACGAACGGCTTGAAGAAGAATGGCTGTTCTAGGTTGTTCTCTTCTGAACAAAGGGGGGATGAGAACCGGGCTTTTCTAGGTTGTTCTCTTCTGAACAAAGAGGGGATGAGAACCGGGCTGTTTTAGGTTGTTCTCTTCTGAAGAAAGGGGGGATGAGAACCGTCTCTTGTCTACGGGCTCAAGAACAATGGCTGTTCTAATGTTGTTCTCCTCTGAACAACAGGGGGGGGTAAGAACCGTTTCTTGGCGAAGGGCTCAAAACGAACAATGGCTGTTCTAATGCTGTTCTCCTTTGAACAACAGGGGGGGATGAGAACCGTTTCTTGGCGAAGGGCTCAAAACGAACAATGGCTGTTCTAATGCTGTTCTCCTTTGAACAACAGGGGGGGATGAGGACCGTTTCTTGGCGAAGGGCTCAAAAACGAACAATGGCTGTTCTAATGCTGTTCTCCTTTGAACAACAGGGGGGGGGGTGAGAACCGTTTCTTGGCGAAGGGCTCAAAACGAACAATGGCTGTTCTAATGCTGTTCTCCTTTGAACAACAGGGGGGGATGAGAACCGTTTCTTGGCGAAGGGCTCAAAACGAACAATGGCTGTTCTAATGCTGTTCTCCTTTCAACAACAGGGGGGGATGAGAACCGTTTCTTGGCGAAGGGCTCAAAACGAACAATGGCTGTTCTAATGCTGTTCTCCTTTGAACAACACGGGGGGAAGCCTTGGGGACTTGGCGTCGGAAAGGCTCGAACCTTTGGCACTCAAGGAATATTGTCCTCCTTCTGGACAAGTGATGGTGAATCTCGAGGTCTAGGTCCCTTGGCGCACAAAGGGAGAGAGGGTCGTGGTGATGTTTCGCGACGAAAATCTGGATCTTCAATCTGATCTTAGTGGTAAAGTTTCCATATAAATAGCCAGGACATCTCCTTGGCGTGGGGGACAATGGAGTGGAAGCTTGGAGGGAACGCACAGCCGGGCCGGAGAACAATGCGTTATCTGCTCATAAGCCTAACTCAATCTGGCGAGGTCGGCGTATGGGGGCGAACGGGGGGACGATAACCTCCTTGTTTAAACATTGACATCCGGTAGCTGTGATAAGACTCCAAGCCTCGAATTGAAGATGCACGTGGGCAGCATCGTGGTTTTAAATAATATATGATAGGAGTTGAAATTAACGCAGCTTCAACTCGTTCTATCACAGCCTCATATCTTTTATAATAAGCAAAAAAGGGATTTTATATGTTTTTGTCTACATGGCAAGCATTTATGGACTTATCTTTGTACGATCCATGTGCTAACGTTAATATTTGAATTTTTCATCGTATGTGATCTCAATGTTTATATTGTGTCGTGATCTTTAGAGCAAAAATCGTTTTAATTTTACCGGCCACTTCACCTTCATCTTTTTTCTGTTATTTCTGAATAGAATATTTGTTTCCTTAGGAACGGAAGAACTTAATAAAAGGGCAGGACATGGAAAATTAACGGATTCGTGAATAACAGAGCGACAATGACGTCTAATTGTGTTTTATCATTTATCTACTTTAGCTTCAACATCATGTTACAGAGTTTGTTCACATGGCATTCCTTGTATGTTGCTTAGCATCTTATAGAGTGGCGCAATAGCTGGTACTGCACTTATTTTGACCACCATTCTTTCAGTCAATTAAAAATAATTTAGGCGCAATGAATTCCCCGGCTCCATAAATTCTAGATTAAGAGGATGTATGTTTAGAGATGGTGGGAGTATTTTCAAAATATATACATTATATAATTTTTGGTTCCACCGATTTTTACTTCTTAGTTAATGGGTGTTGATCTAATCATGCTATTTTATAATTTATTATTCTAAACCTTCAATAAATATCTCCAATTTATCCTGCTAAATAATTTGTAAAGTTAGTTTTTTCTTGATTGTAACTGGTTTGGATATTACTTATTGGCATCTCTGGTGTCAGAATTTAGCTTGAGGGCAGTTCGATCCCCAATCGATCCCTCAAAATTTCATCCATCCGTAATGAGTTTTTTTCTGATATTAAGAGAAATTGAAACGAAAAATTCCAAAATATTTTCGAAATGTAGATTGGCGAACCTAAAATATAGATTTCCTTTTATGTTATAAACGTCTTTTTTGTTTCCACGTAAATTTTAATTATGAAACAGTTTTTTTCATTTTTGTTAAATTGAATGTGAGTCTATTTATTCAGTGAATGCGAAAGGAAAATATTTAGATTTGAATACGTTGGGGTGAATTTATCATCAGATTTTTGAGGCAATACCGATTTTAATAATTAATAAGTTATTTATATTTGTCGTTTGCACGTCACATCCATTTCAAAGAAACGAACTAAAAAAATTATTAGGTAACGAATAATTTGATTAAAAATCACATTAGCGGGTTTGTTACTTACGACGCGAATAATGATTTTGCACACTAGATATTCATGTGTCAAATTGAAAAAAAACTACTTTACATATGAAAGAATTATTATCAAAATGATATATTCATAAAGACTCCAATATTTTTTTTGCATACAAAGTAGGGTTTTACTTCAAACCCTTGTATTAGTTTACAGTGCCAAATGGAGATTATGCTCACTCTAAAACTGGTTGTTCTCTACTATTTTACACAAGTTACCTTGAAAGCCCGCACCATCTCGCCCACCTGGTTATATTCTATCGTAGGGTACAGGCAAAGAGTTCATGGGGCTGACTTTCTTGACCCCAACTCTCGTGTGATAAAGTGCTGAAATCCTTCCATAGGCACTTGATTCAATTTCCGGCGAGAGCAAATGCCGTAAAATCTCGAGCTCGTAGGAAGCTTGTAGCGATCACGAGGAGCATCGACTTTCCTGTACGCAGTATCATCACCATCACGCTTTAGGCAACTACAACATCCCCCTTTCCTTTAAACTCTTCTTTGCAAACAAAACAAAGCAGATTTTCGTTTACAGAATTGGCCAAGTTGGATATCAGTCCACACTCCCTAGATTTATTTATTTTTAAGGATTTATAGCCCTTTTTGCCCTATGAGCCCATCTGGCTTAAGTTGGTATTAAAAACAAGAGATAAAAATAGTAAAATAATGTGGCCATATCAGTTGTTAAAAGATTATAAGCAAAATAAAAGAGCACTAACATGTAATTAGGTAACGTCTTCATGTAAACATAGGAGTAGACAAGGCTCGGCTAAAACTAAGGAGGGTAAAATAGGATTAAAATATAGGGCAGTAAGGAATTAACTAAGGTATTAAATTTTGGAGGAAAGGACAGCATCATCCAGGAATCGTAAAAAATTGTCATAACATATTGGGAATCTCCGAAAATAGAGGAAATGGTGAGCTGAGAACTGAAGTACTCCTTTCGATGGGCAAAGTATCGTGGGTAGCTGATTAAGATGTATTGTACTAAGATGCGAGAGCCATACGTCTGGCAAGATAATGGTTCCTCACTAGCCATTAAGTATCTGTGAGTGAGGCGACAGTTCCTGATTCGCAGGTGACACAACATAACTTCATGCCGTCTGGTGAGGGAGTAGGATGATGGCCACGGGAAAGCATTTTATTTAAGTTGGACGTTCCCTAGATGTTGAACGGACAGGGGGTTCTTTAAAGACAACAAGCTCTCGCTGCACGGCCTTGATAGGGATGGTCGTTTTGATCATCTTAATGTACATTTAATTATTTTACGAGGGGAGCGCTCACCAGAGGGTAATGAACAGATTACGTTAATAATTAATAATAAAAATAATTAAGATATATCTGGGTATTAAGTGGCTTAAAAACTCTCAATGTCTTTAAACTTTTAATCAAGATAGGCAAACTATAAATTTTTAGGGAGAGGAATGGTTCATTATTATATTGATAATAATTGTAACTGATTTTTAATGGATTGATTCGGTGTTGTATTGTTGCCGCATTGCTCCCTTGATCAGATAACCTCTGCTTCCTTTGAACGTTTCGTTGAGTAACGGAAAAAGCCTTTGTTCCTACTGCCGGTGTTGTAGCCCGCATCAACAGTACCCTATTTAAATGAGGCCTCGCTTTAAATAAACTCTCCTGAACGACCAAGTTAGAGTTAGGGGAGGCTGTTGAAAGCCATGGGATTCCTATATCCCTATACAATGTATGGTGCTTTGAAAATCCTTGCTAGCACCCATGCAACAGTTAAGAAGCGGGAGTTGAATTACAGCTTAAATTTGCGTAGATTTCATCCAAGTGGGCTGGTCTCACTTCAGAATTGGGTGGGTGCTCGTGTCATATCCACTATGGTAATGACTGACCACTGTATAACTCTTTATTATGTTTGACGAAAAGAGGTTGATTCATTGGTTATATAGAAATATAAAACCTAAGGACTATTTTATTTAGGACAATTTTTTCACAATTTCTGTTCCTTATGTGAAATTTTGAGTTGTTAACCAGCATAAATTGTCAACGGACAAATAGATTTTCAAATGAGCAAACGATATGGAATGTCAATATTGAAATCATTGAAATTTATACTGGATCTGATTTAAGAGAATGAAATTTACTCACCTTTCATTATGCTAATATTAATAATGGCGGATGAAGTTTCTGTTTACTTCGTTTATTACACCTGATTTTAAGAGGGCATCGTTTCGCTAGGTCAAAGTTTCGTTATTTGATTTAAGTCCCTTGTTTCATTCAACTTCGTCATGCAACTAACCACCAAATAACAATTTGGAGGGACCAACTCGATGCAGGCGACATTTTAGATGTCATTTCTATAAAGCAAAATCTTTTTTTTATCAAATAATATTTTTTACTTTTAATTAACCTCCAAACTCCTCCCATTGGTCAAATTAAAATATGGCTTTACCAATAGTTAGTAATTTTCTATTTTTAACAAGATGCCGACATTTTTCTTGAGGTTAAAACTAATATATATATACTTTTGGGTACAAAGTTTTTAATTAGCACAAAATAATTGGAAATCTGTTTAATAGCAAAACATCTATTTCAAGTCATTTATTATAAGCTGATTAGTGACCAGATTCTCTAAGGTTTTTGTACCCTTGATAAGAACCTATTCTTCCTAAAGATAAATTCTAACCATTATACCTCCCATTGTGATAAATAAGTAATTATAAAGTGAATGTTAGGAAATTTCACTTTTTATTTTGTCTACCTAAAGAGTCAAAGGCCTAATACTAATTATTGAAAGAAAATGAGAGAGAAAAGTTTTATTTCTCATCTTCAGCTCACGTGTTTCCTTGAAATTAATTTGGCAATTGAAATAAATCGCCCACTAAAAAAATCATATCATTAAACAGAACTACGCTTTGTCTCGTCACGCACCCTTTGTCATTTGCCCGACGAACTATTAAGTGCAATCAACAGTCTAAGTCTTGATCCTTCACCGATTGCTACGTCATCTATATCTCTCAAAGGGCCTCTAACCTCTGCTTTTGAGATCATATGTTTAACAAATAAGAATCAAAGGCTGAGAATCAGCATTTCTCATCTTCTTATGATAAATATACTCTTTTCCTTTGCCCTCTCCTAATGTACCATTTACTATGACTGAATGGATCTCATTACGTAGGAAAGACGATAATTAAACACAGCCGCATCTTACAGACTCGTGTTCTCATATTTACACTTTGCTCTCTCAAATTAAAAAGTCTTTCACACCACGATTCTGTTGGTAAAAACTTAAACATCTTAATAGGATTTACAAGTTATTTCTATTACTACAAAGTCATTTAAAATAGTTTATCTTGGAAAAACTAAGATTTTATTTAGTTTTAAATTTTATTATTTTTGAAAAATATATTTCACACACAAAACGTGAAATATTCGAGATAAGAATTCTCGCTGGAAATAAGAGACTTAAAAAATCTAGATTTATTGAATATTATTTCATTTTTGAGGATATTTTCAAATAAAATTCATTATTTTGTTAATTTGATATCATTCCAACGATGAAATTGAAATAGCACTATGGTGTCTTTTTACGGAATTTACGGTGATGCAACCCACATTGACTGTTCACTGATTTGTCTATGATTCTGATCGAGTTGTCACAGAGAAGACTCTAGGAGAAATTCAATTCCCTTTTGCTCCTCGGCCAGCACGATACTCTCTTTCACACTGTGCCGTAGTATTCTACACTCCTTGAGTTCGCATTCTTTCTTTCTCTATACCTCGTTGTCTGTCTCTTTCTTTATCTTTCGCTCTTTCTCTAAAGCAATTAAGCTACTAGTGTTATTGAGTTTAAAACCATTTGCATTCAGCCAAAGGCTTAAAATCCGATTTGTTTTTTAATTAATTATAAGTTAAATTTTCCTTATTTTAAGGAAATTAGACGTCTAATTTGCCTTATTTTAAGTGAGTTATGAAAAACTTGTTTTAAACTTACACTTCGGTAAATTTGAAAAATTAATATTCGCAATTGACTTACTGATCATTTCTAAAATTTCATAACATATTTTTGCGTGTGAGCGAGTATGAGAGAATCCATCTATTTGGCAAGTCTAGGTGAAACTGGACAAAAGGATAAAAGAGGACTTTACTCTTTTAACAGTGAGTTAAATTTTCTTTCACCATCTTTACTTTTCCCTTAGTGGAATTAATTTGTCGACGATTCATGTCTCGAATTGTGACTCAAAACGCTGTCGATTATATATCATCCATAAACTCGAAATACTTAAGCACACAGATCTTCCTTAGCACTATTCCTTTATGTTTTACAATTTAACTTTCTTTAATACTGAATATTCAATACAAAAAGCGAAGATTAATTAAAGTTAACGACAAAGTTAAATAAAATAATATTTTTCACCTACTTAAATATTTAAATGTTTTGTTAAAAGTGTCAAGGCATAAAAAATTGTAATAGATTCTATTGTATAAGTCATTGTTACAGCAACAGGGGCATATATATAGTAAGTGGGGAAAATAGAGGAAGTGATAATGGGTGAAAGTTATTAGACTCCTATAGCACAGCAGATTTTTCTACAGGAATTTGGGCAAGAAGAACTCATAACTTTAGGAGTTGGGGGATGGAGGTCACACAACGTCCAGAAATTGGGGACAGCTTGATTTCCATGATAAACCTGACAACCAAATTCCAGGTTAATTCTTAATTCTCTACTTGTAGTTATCTATTATGAATCGAGAGGTAATAAAGAAACTTAAGGTGAGGAGTTCGCCGAATTCACCGCATAATTTACGAATACATTTGGAAATCTGTTCTTGAATGTTATGGGTCTCTTTTAATGACCCGGATCCCATTTGACTCATAAGATCTCTGTTGATTAATGGAACATCTTTGAATGGTAACATCTCTTTTAATGACTTAAATCATATCTTGAATGTTAAGGTCTTTGTTCATGACCCGGATCCCATCTTGAATGTTAGAGTCTTTGTTTATGATCTGGATCCAATTTTTAATGCGCTAATCTCTGTTTATTTCTTGGATTCCATCTTGCGTGTTACGGTATGTTGATGACTTGCATCCCATTTTGTAAGTTAGAAGTATCTATTCATGACTTGGAATTCAACTTGAAACTTTGTGTCACTATTGATGACAACTTTTTATATAAACTCCATTTTAAGGGCTGCAAATATCAAGGACAAAAATCTTGAGAAATACCCGAGTGAGTTAGAGAAACCCAATCTCTAAATATAACAAGAGTAAAGCAACTGTCAGGAATTTTGCGTATGAACGAAAGGGAGATTTTGAAAGAATGGGGATTTTTAATCCGTCTTACTTTTTAAGAGGGATTTGTGTGAAATAAGTAAGCTACTATCTTCCTAATTTTATAGCATATAGATTTCTCGTTGTAATTTTATTTTTAAATATTGATAAATTATGAAAGAGGTAAATTAAAGGGTGGCCAATATCAAAAGGTTAAAATAGTAGCAGGAAATTTGTACTCAGATAGTCTTATGACCTAAACAAAATAAAGAAAATATTTTCTCTGCTAAATGTTAGGAGACTTAAGTCTTAACTAAGGTGGTCCAAATTCTTACTTTGAAGTACAGTTTCTTGGTAAAAACTAGTTCTGGACGTATAAATTTTGTCCTGTATAAATTCTTTAGGATTGACAATTATTTTATGCTTTATTATGACACAAACGATTTTTACTCGCAAAAAAATTTATCAGGTTTTTCTGACCGCATTTTCTCCCAAGCAATATCAATTTTCGTACTTATAATATAATATTTCACAAAGTAAAAATCAATTGTTTTATTTTTATTACATATTCATACCAGTAGCACATTTTATACCTTTTGATGTACGTTAGAGAAGATTGATTCAAGTGAATTTCTATCTTAAATTAAATGTCTATGTCGTGATCTGAAATGTTAACGGACAAAATGTTATTTGTAATGGCACTGGGCCAGTTAGTTCTCCTTATAATTTACTTAAAACAAGTGGTACAATTTATTAACAAGCTAGTTTATCGGCGAACAAGAAATTATTATAATAAATAGACTTTCATGTACACTGGGTCTTCTGTTTTTCCAATCAAGTGACACTGTTCGTATTAAGATTGTTTGAGTCAAAATGGTATCTTTTAACTCGGTACCCTAGCATTAGCAAACTGCTTATCGTCCACTTTTCTCATTAATGCACATACTCCTGACTACTAAGAAGAGATACGTTTAGATCTTCATTTTAGCCCTTAAAATTCCAAATATCCTCTCTTCTTTAAGACGCTTTTATACCTTCTATTTAGAGCCTCTTTGGGGGCTTTCAGCTCTTAAATCCTCTCTAATTAATAGGTTTCAGAAGAGGTTTTCCCTTGATAAAGCCTTATTCATACCTACTCAGACCAAAGTCGTAAATGGTGATAACTGAGTGTTCTAAATGTCCCCTAACAAAGAGGTGTTAGTAGAAGATAAAAGCTTTTTCAGTAAAGTTCTTTTTACATCTCGGCAAAGAGAGAAGTGTTGGGGTTATCATTAATTTTTAATGGGTTAGGATGTCGTTCTGACTAAAATTCCTTCTAAATTCTCTCTTCTGAGATGTCTTACCAAATTTTTAGTCTACTCTCAACCAACCTAATTTTAGGAATAATTTTTTGGTGATTTTCTGGCATTTCATTTTTTCGATATATTTTAATTTGTATTAGTAATTCGGATATTAGTAAAATTCATATCTGAATCAAAATAGCAGGTTTTTTCATATAGAACTGGGTATCGAACATTTACTCTCGCTGGTAAAAATTATTCGCTCAATTATCAATAAATTAATATATTGTCAAAAACTGTCTATTGGTAGAGTAGCCAAATTATTCGATGATTTTTATGCGTTTTTGGTTGAAGTATCTTCCTTCTCAATGATTTTTCATTTCTCTAAATATTTCCTGAAATATGAGACAGTGTTTGAGATATGTTTTATGATCGATCATTTCGTTGGGGGAATATTGGTGTGAAAAAGATTAGAAAAAAAGCAAAGTGAAAACTCCCAAGTTGGAGGAAATGCAGATAGTAATTCTCGATCTCACAAGATGTTATCGAGCCGACATCTTATCAGAATTCAAGTAATAATGAAATGCCAACGATCTGTAAAAACTCATTTATGATTTCAAGTGGAGGAGGGGAGCGAAATTGAGGATAGTAAAGATGTATACATTTTATTATATATTTACGTTTTTAAAGAAACGAAGAAAAAAGGAAGCACCTTTATGAAAAGAGATTGGTAAAGTGGTCAGGTGAGGATAGGTGAAAATTTAAGGTGTTTTTTTTTCTAGACTCTACTCCAATTTTCAGCCACATGGCTTCGGTTACGCCGTTTTTCATCATTCATTCAGTTCTGTTTATTTTATTATTTTTGAATTTGGTATCTATTCACGCTTAATTAATTACTGTATACATTAAAGGTCTGTTTTATTTTAGGTCTGGTACATATAATTACCAAAATGCATTTTTTATAAAGCATTGGTTTTCGTTTTACCAAAAGTAACAAATCTTTACCGGACATGGTTCTAAGAGCTATATAAATTCATCTAACAGGCTGTCTATCTCAGCCATATGAGCAATGACACACATGGCACTGCCGAGCTGACAGCTGAACTTGAGTGGATTCGATAAAACAATCATGACTCCAAATTTCTTTAGTGTCCCTGACTTGCGTAGTCACTCAAAGCAGAAAAATTAAACCACGAGGCGCGAGATGGCGAAAAAAATACTCTTTTTCTCTCTTCAACGGTAGCCTCTCAGTGAGCTAAACATCCTTCTATTTTAGATTCTTGATTTTGTACAGTAGTCTTCCATTTTCCAGTAAGCGACTGTGAAAAATCTATACATCAAAAGTGTAAAAAAACAAAACATTCTAAACTATTAGGATTTCCACGTTGCTCTCTATATAAAAATCTAATTTTCCTAAAAGAAATGTTGTCCAAAACGGAACAATCGGTGTGACAGAAGTGTATACAAAATTCTTCCTTCCAGGAATTGAATTCGAAATTTCAATTATAACACTGACATGGCACAAATCTGATTCAGTACAAAGATCAATGAAAGGGCAGAAATAACTCACTGCAAGGTTATTCACGAGAAAAAAATATGTACACGCGTGTAATAAGTTGCTTCTTAAACAAATTGATCGAAAAAATATTAATCACATGAATTAAAAAAAAATAATATTGAGTACTTCTGTTTAGCACTTTTTAAGGCCAACGGCTTTCAATTGTGCCTCTCTGATAGCTAAGAGAAAGTTTGAGAGAAGTGTTCCTTCATGCCACGTTTGAATGATTAGATCACCACAAAAGGCAAAAATGGCGAAAAGATTTAGTCAGATGCTTCAGTCCTAGTAGAAGGAAATGCAGAAAGCACGAATTTAATTTTAGGATAAAAGATTAGGAGACCCAATTAATTAAAGGGACTGCCCACGAAAGGATCTTAGGAACCAAAACGAAACAAATATAAAGAAACATTTATATTAGTAATATATTTTTATTAGTAATTATTTCTTAGTGTTATTAGTTCAGCTATTCCATTACTCCTGTTTTCTGTATACGAAGCAGCGGCTGACTACATATGATGGACCTCATTAAGAGAGATCTGGCCCCCATTCGCCCTCAGATATAGGTCTTGGCATTTAGGCAGAACAAGGTGGCCATTCAGACGATAGCTAGCGGCGTTTACCTCTCTGAATATCACCTGAGATTCAAGGGGCACACCGACGAGGCAAACAGAAAAAGGAGGGGCATAGTGACATCAAGGTAGGTTAAGAGGTTCCGGGATGTAGAGTAAACTATCTATTAAAGCCAATTTATGTGAGGTAGGTGCCATCAGATTAGGTTAAGAGGTTCCGGCATGAAGAGTAAAGTATCTATTGAGGCCAATTTATGTGAGGTAGTCTTCCTGCGGCGATGAAGAGGTGAAGTAACAAGGGTTAATTTAAAGTTGTGTGACATTGGAAGGGAGAAAAAGAACTGTATAAAGAAATGGTCAGAAATTGACATCGAGAGACTGATCATGGATAGGCGATGAATTGGAAATGGGAAGATAAATAGATTAAGTGTATTTGCATGTATGTATCTCGGTGAGTATTATCCCTAAGATAAATAAGGAGCCATAATTTAGCCGAAAATAATTCAGGATAAAGCCAAGTAAAGAGGATTTGTAATTAATCCTTTTTGCTATCATTCCCCTAAACCAAGTGTAGAAAATTTCACTTTCCGCCATTGCAACTATTGTCGCATATGTATAATTTAGCAAAGTATTTTCTAAGGGACAATGTTAAATCAAACAGAAAAGGTAAAACAAGAACAGAATCTATGTAAATCCAAGAGGAAGGCATTTAAATTGCATTGGAACATATTCTGGTGGATTTTTCCTAAGAAAACAAAAAATTAAACCGTGTCTGGTCCCACTGTTTTGAGATGTAAAGCTCAGCCGATAAAATATTGAAATAAGGTCAGCTCACACACTATCGTTGGGTAAAGTGACGAAAATGTTTACTGTGGATGTATTAGAGTATCTCATTTTTTAGTTACTTTTATTCTTCGAATATTTTTGCTAAATGATGAGTTCTCTAACGTATATTTTTTTAATTCATAGGAGAGACAAAAAAGAGTGGTCGAATCAGAGTCAAATGTATTGTCTAACCGTTAAATGATGGAGATATAAGGTTTTATTAGGTTTAGTCATAAATAATTTCCTCTATGTTAAATAAGATATTTATTTATGAATAGTGGAAGAACTAAATGAGTTCAATTAATAATATATTCGCCTTTTTGTCAATCACCTCATATCATTTAGCAGGTAGCTTGTTGATTCTTTTAAGAAAAAATTCAGAAGGTTATAATTTCAAGAAGTTCCCCATGAACATTTTCATCTGGACTTCTTTAGAATTTCTTTTAGTATTCAGAGCCTTTTGTAGTGAGCACCAAACATTGAAATCACTTGGTACAAAGTCTAGTGAATATGGTGGATGGGGTAGAACAAACGGGCCAAAATCCATAATTTATTTTTACGTGTTCTCACTGCATGTTTTCTAGTTATCATAAAGAAGACTTTCGTGTCTACAGTTGAAGAGTGCGGCGTTTTCTTAAAAGGTTTTCATGCACACATTGCAGTCGTTGACAGCATAAGTTTTGATTCCACTAGTTCTTTTAAAACATCTTTAATTAAGTCTAATAATTTTCCTAGTCTTGGTTAATCCGTCAATGAATGATCTCAATAACAAAACTTTTAAAACAAATTTCGGACGTGGCGATCATCACTGGCACTTTGGTTTTAAATACTACAAATCTCCCTTGCTATTTCTGAAGCGTCTTTGTTCTTCTTAAACTCCTAAAACATCATATGTTCAATATGCAATTTAGGCCCACAATTTGGGGGCATGATATCTTAGTTTAAATTATGATGTAGATTTGTTTACTCCTGCTGTTTAAATGAGCGGTGAATGCATTTATAAACGGGTAATTTACAGATAGGTTAAAACAACAACAAAAAATCATCTCTCGAAAAAAATCTAACGAACAAATGAGATCAAACATCGAAAAATTAAAAGAAAAGGTTGATTCTTCCGACGCTTATGAAAGACGAGATACGATTATATTCTCTGGCAATATACCTGAAGCTACCAATAATGAAAACTGCAGCAATATCATCCGAAAACTTTTTAAAGATAACTGCAACATATAAATGCAAGAAGCTGACATCTCTGTTGCTCATCGTCTAGGTCCCATCCTAAAGTACAAGGTCCCGACAAAAGAAACATAATTGTGAAGTTGCGCAGAAGTGATCTGAAGCGTGATATCTTCTCAGCATGCAAAGAATTTAAACCTTCACTCTATGTAAACGAACAACTTACTCTTTTTTGTCCTCCGCCAAGCTAAAAAGAAATTGTCCACAAAGATCGCCGGCTGTACTACCAGAGATGGATTCATCAACGTTTTCCTGCCATCACCCTCCGGGCGCCGTGATCTACGTATAGTTATCAATACCCGAGCTGCCCTCCAAAAATTTCTGTCGGAACACCTCAATTCGACGCTTGCAGACTTTAATGGTGAGAATCTCCGGAACGATCAGTAATAATACCTTCGGCGATATTACTGTTTTAGATGAAAAAAACAAAAACAGATAAAACATGTTTTGACCTATCATTCACTTACTTTTATTTCAATTGTATTACATACTTTATTTCTTTTTCTCTTATTAAAGTTATCATAAAAATAGTATTTTAACTGTTTATAGATATTTTATACGAAATTTCAATTTGTAACCTTTAATTTTTAAATTCCAATAGAACTACCTTTATGTTTGAACAACTCGATCAATTCAATAATATCGATCCAGACATAAACCATCTTGATGAATTATATTCGAATTTTAAAGAAAATAACGTAAGAAACCAATATTAGGATTGTGATAAATTTAACACTACATTT
The DNA here is from genome assembly GCA_963969495.1 of Ceratothoa steindachneri. Classification (NCBI taxonomy): domain Eukaryota; kingdom Metazoa; phylum Arthropoda; class Malacostraca; order Isopoda; family Cymothoidae; genus Ceratothoa; species Ceratothoa steindachneri. The sequence goes on along the minus strand of OZ018322.1, from coordinate 64,711,472 downwards.
TTATTTGAAAAAACAGACCTGTCCATTTTAAATCTTAACATTCGATCTTTGCACGCACACTTTGATGAATTTTCAATATTTTTGTCAACACTTAATTATAAATTTTCCGTTTTGGCATTCACCGAGAGCTGGCTAACAAATAATAATAAACACCTTATCAGTGTCCCAAACTATATCTCTTTTAATTCACTACGCGACGTAAACAAGATAGGAAGAGGTATAAGCGTGTATATATCTGACAGACTCAATACTAAAAAAGTTGACGAAATTAGTATTTCCTATAACTATATTGAAACTTTATTTATCGAAGAAAAATCAAATGGTACAACAATAGTCATTGGAACCGTATATATACCTCCTTCTAGTGACCCAAAATAGATAAGATTACTGAATTAATCAATTACTTCAATGTTACAAACTATGACGACATGATAATTACAGGAGATTTTAACTTCGATCTATTAAACTTTGAAAACCACGCATCAACTCAGTCATTTCTCAATACTTTTTATTTTCATTCCTTACTTCCAATTATAACAAAACCGACAAGAATAACCCAAAACTCAGCAACACTAATTGACAATATTTTCAGAGTTCACCCTGAAAATTACTCTTCCGGTATTCTCCTTTGTGACATATCGGACCATCTTCCTATATTCATGATCCAAAAGTCTTTTTTCAACTCGAACAATATTCATCAAAACCATACAATAAGCTACCGCATAATTAACGAAAATACTTTATCAAACTTCTATAATTATGTTCTAAATCAGAATATATATGAAATTTCCTATATAAATAACATCGATTCTGCTACCGAAGAGTTAATTTCAAGGCTAGACGATGCTTTTAAACTTAATTGTCCTCTAAAATCTAAAACCATATCATATAAACACAAAACAAAACCTTGGATAACAAACGCAATTATAAATAACATCAAAAAACGTCAAAAATACTTTTCTCTTTATAAGCTTAGTCAAATTCCAGAACACACATATAAAAAATTAGTAATCAAGTTACTAACCAAATTAAAATAGCCAAGAAAAATTATTACCATGAACGATTTAATCAAACGAAAAACAATATAAAACAAACTTGAAAATTAATCAATTCTGTGATAAAACCAGAAATTACTAAAGGAACAAACCAAATTAAACAAATTATCATTGACGGTAAACCGGTTGATGACAATAAGGAAAAAGCGAATGAATTCAATAAATTTTTTTGTCAACGTAGGTAAAAAATCTCAGACTTCTTCAAAATAGTCGATAAATCTTTTCTTTCGTATTTTAATGAGATTAATGTACCAAATTCCTTGTTCTTTTCTCCTGTAAGCGTAGCCGATATAAAAAAAAATTTATTAGTTCACTAAAAAATAAAAAAATAGGTATTAATTCAATCTCCACTAAAATTAAAAAAAAAACTGATATAATTGCTCCAATTTTAGCATCAATAATTAATAAATCATTTACGCAGGGTATATTCCCAAGTGTATTAAAAGTTGCTCGGGTAACACCGTTACCAAAGGCCGGAGACCTCACAAACGTCAGCAATTACCGCCCTATTTCATGTCTTACAATATTTAGTAAAATATTTGAAAAAATAGCATTCAATAAACTTTATAAATTTCTGGAATCTAATTTACTGTTGTATAAACACCAATATGGTTTTAGACGTCACAAATCAACGATTCACTCAATAATTAACCACCTTCAATATTTATATGATAACATTGAAAAGGGCCACATTGTATTCTCAATTTTTCTCGATTTTAAAAAAGCTCTTGATTGTGTCAACCATAATATTCTACTGTCAAAATTAGCTATGTAAGGAATTAGAGGCAACTGTCAAAATTGGTTCAAATCATATTTAACTGAAAGAAAGCAATTTGTCTCCGTCAATGGTCATGACTCATCCCACCTTAATATTACAACTGGGATCCCACAAGGCTTCGTGCTAGGGCCACTTTTATTTTTAATCTATATTAATGATATTGTTAAATCATCTTCTCTGTTTAAATTTATATTATTCGCGGATGATAGTGCCTTATCAACTCCCTTGCCATATGACAAACCAAGCAACATTGCATCTACAATAAATAAAGAACTCGAAAATGTCTTCATGTGGCTTGATGTTAATAAACTATCAATAAGTGTAGATAAAACCAAATATATTCTTTTCTCTTACAAAAAATCTATTGAATTGCCCCATATTAAAATGGGCGACGGAATAATCTAGGAAACTACTCATATCAAATTCCTAGGCATCTTTATTGACAAAAATCTGAGTTTTAAAAATCATATTACGCATATCTCAACAAAACTATCAAAATCGATTGGAATATTATATAAATTAAATAAGTTTCTTCCTAAATCTATTCTCCACTCTTTATATATGACAATGGTGCAACCTTACTATACATATGGCATAGAGAGTTGGTATGGAAAATATCAAAATTATCTCAATAAATTAGTCATATTACAGATAAAAGTATTTCGAGCCATCCATCAACTTGACCACAAAGAGCACACTAATCGATATTTAAAAGAATCCAGAATTCTAAAATTAAATGATATCTTTGTTTTTCAAACATCCTTATTCCTTTACAAAACAATAAAGTGTTCCTATAATAATTATATATTTAATATGTTACAAACAGCTGATAATACCCATAATCACCCAACCCGCAATAGAACAAAATTTATTTCACCCTTGTATTCCAAATCAAAATCACAATGTAGCTTTCTGTACAAATCTATAAAAGTATAAAATGGCTTGGACGACAATATCAAATCCCAAACCAATTTAGCTCAATTGAAAAAAGCTCTTAAAAACAATAGAATTTCGGCTTACTAAATTTCTATTCAGTTTTTGTTATTGTGTATTTATTTGTTACCGTACTCTATTATACTGTGTACTATTACTTTGATTTATACATTCTAAATATTTTATTATTTACCTACACATCTTTTGAAATAATCGCTGGAAAAAAAAAAGTTTTTTAATTTATCTCAAAATTTAAATAATATAATTATTCGTTATTTGCAATCTTTACAATGGTTAAGTTCTCAAATCTATACTAAGTTGTTTATATTTTTATAAACATGAAGGGATTTTATTCTTGATAATTTTATGCTTAGGCTTAAGTTTTAAGTTTCTTCCCTAAAAGCCACTGAATTATTTTGGGCCCATAACTAATCTTTGTATGTATAAACATATATACGAGTATGTAAAGGGACTTATTGTAACTTATCATTAAGATTTAAAATGTAATATGTTTATACTGTACATTGGATTATTATGGAATAAATAAATAAATAAATAAGTTTGAATTGCGCTGTTACAATTGGGTTCCAATGAACGGAATTTACTTAGGACCCAACCTTATATATAAAAGTTTGGGTAATTTTGAAGAAGATTCGCGCACGCGTTTCAGGCTACTAAATCCTGTAATATCGTTTCATATAGTTACAATAGTGTCTAAGGAGTAATATTTGGGTGGCGGAGATGGTTTTTCATACGTTTGAAAGCCACTAATAGACAATTTTTCATACCGATGGCCGAAACCCAATAATGCTTTTACAAAGCTATTTTCATATGGTATGAGTCGGACTAACGTTCGCATTTTGTTTCACTATTTATATGAGAATCCGACTAAAGTTACGTGCGCATATTGAAATTCCCTGTATCGGCCTAAGTTACGCTCACTCGTTTTAAATTAATGTTATTATTAGTTAAATATTTAGTTCCGAACGAAGATGTAGTAGAAATACCAAAAAGTCAAGGTAAATATACAGAACATCTCCACCGCGATTTTGTTGCTCTAAAATGTATTTTTCTGACGGCTTTAGGTTAACCATCGTGTTAGTTTATATATAGTAATCTTACCTAGCCTAAGCTTACCTGAACTTACTGAATATAAATAACCTAACCTTACCTTACTTAACCTAACCTAACCTAACCCAACCTTACCTTACCCAACCTAATTTTACTCAACCTAATCTTACCTAACCTTAATAAACCTAACCTAAACTTACCAAACTAATCTTAACTAACTTAAACCAACGTTACCAAACCCTCAAGACAGAAAAACCTATGTTTCTATGATGGGTATAAATCCTCAGCGGCGAGGAGAAATTCCTGAAAGATTGCGGTCCTATTCTCCTGATGAACGGGAAGGGGATCCTGCGAGAACTTGCCCCGAATCCTTTTGACTCGCTTCCATACATCTGCTAGAGGGGTCTTCCCGTTAAATGAAGACACGTATGCTCGCCAAGAGCGGTGGGCGTGCTTCGAAATATACCAGAACTTAGCTCTAGCCCGACGAAATTCACCGACCATGAAATCGTTCTGGTGGCTCTTATAGCGCATTTAGGCAAAGCGCTTCTGCTTGATGGCCATCTCATACTCAGCTGACCACCACGGGAGTAGTCGGCGTGCAAAACCGCCAGACCTTCTAGGAATAGTATTTAGGCCCGGGGCGATGTGGTTGCCAAAGAAGAAGAATAACTCATCGGCCTCATCTAACGACCTAAACTCCTTGACTGAGATGGAGAATTCAGTCATTTCCTGAAATGCACAACAACACGCGCGGGCCAAGCACCACCGAGGCGGGCTCTCGGGCGGCAGTGGCCCAGAAAATGATATTTGAATGGGAAAGTGATCACAACTCTGGAAGTCATCGACCACCCTCCAATCCAAAGATAGATCGAACCAGGAAAATAAAGCAGGTCTGGGGCAGTGATGCGTATACTAATCCACGTTTAGGACACCCATCTCAAGCTCGTCGATCAGGTCGGCAAGGACCTGATCCCCGGGCTTAATAGCGTAGTCTCCCCAGTGGGGGTGTCTACTGTTTAGATCTTCGTGCCATGAGGCAGCGGAAATCCCCCGTGTCGAAGTCGGCTGATGGTGGAATATACGCAAAAATAACAGTATACCTTCTATCATGGTGCAGCTGCGTGCTTGGCGTGCTTCGAAATATACCAGAACTTAGCTCTAGCCCGACGAAGTTCACCGACCATGAAATCGTTCTGGTGGCTCTTATAGCGCATTTAGGCAAAGCGCTTCTGCTTGATGGCCATCTCATACTCAGCTGACCACCACGGGAGTAGTCGGCGTGCAAAACCGCCAGACCTTCTAGGAATAGTATTTAGGCCCGGGGCGATGTGGTTGCCAAAGAAGAAGAATAACTCATCGGCCTCATCTAACGACCTAAACTCCTTGACTGAGATGGAGAATTCAGTCATTTCCTGAAATGCACAACAACACACGCGGGCCAAGCACCACCGAGGCGGGCTCTCGGGCGGCAGTGGCCCAGAAAAGGATATTTGAATGGGAAAGTGATCACAACTCTGGAAGTCATCGACCACCCTCCAATCCAAAGATAGATCGAGGCAGGAAAATAAAGCAGGTCTGGGGCAGTGATGCGTATACTAATCCACGTTTAGGACACCCATCTCAAGCTCGTCGATCAGGTCGGCAAGGACCTGATCCCCGGGCTTAATAGCGTAGTCTCCCCAGTGGGGGTGTCTACTGTTTAGATCTTCGTGCCATGAGGCAGCGGAAATCCCCCGCGTCAAAGTCGGCTGTTGGTGGAATATACGCAAAAATTAACAGTATACCTCCTATCATGGTGCAGTTGCAGAGCTACTGCTTGAAAGGAGGTATCTAAAGCGAATAGGAGAAGGGAGACATCATGCCGGATGTAAATCGCACATCTTTCGGCCCGGCCCCCTTCCCGCGGTCTTGTGGTCGCAAAACACTTATACTCCGGGAGGGTGAGCAGGGGGCATGCGCCCAGCATGGTCTCCTGCAAAACGATAGCTACCGGGCAACGGGATGAAACGAACCTCCGCAGCTCCTCCCAGTTGGCCCGGAGTCCGCGGCAATTTCATTAAAGGTATATGCCCTCCAGGCCTAGCTCGGAGGAGATGCAGGGGCCCTCTTCTAAGAGAAGACCCTGACGGGAATGGCCGTACGCTTCCCGGAGGCATAACTCTGGGCGCTGTTGGCCGGACAATGCGCTAAAGGCGCTGTTGCCTTCGTGGACTTATTGGGGGAGGTTAAGCGCGCCATGCAAATCTTTTCCTCCCTCTGCCTCGACACCTTAGGCGGGCTGGGTGGTTTCGAAGGCGGGGGGCTCTCTTTTTGAGGCTCCACAGTCTCTGAGCCACACAGCCCAGGGGTGTATCCTCCTGTGAATCTAACGACTCGGTGAAGGCGCGGTGTCGTTTCGGCTTACGGGAAACGGTCACGCTGGTGGAAGGGGTGAAAAACCCTGGTTTTAGCCGGTGCTGGGTGTGAACCCTTTGTGCCGCCAGCCTTACCAGGGAAGCACTTGGGGTTCTTAGAACCCGCATAAAGGTTCCGAATGGCCGCGAAAATGACCGTACTCATAGGCCTGGATGGACAAGGACAGAGGGTGTCTTTTTCAACACTGAGGCATAGGACGTTTCGGGTAGCGCCGGGCTCGCCAGGACCATGTCCTTAGCCTCGCCAAATGAGAAAGGATCCTGAGCTTGAACGGCCAGGATTTCCTTCTTAGAGGGATACACACCACATTGCTTCTAAGAAGCGGAGTGAGGCTCCCTGCAATTGGCACACTTGGCCCCACACGATTTGGACTTATCGTGTGCGGCCTTGGAACAACTTACACAGGTTTCGGGTAACGTTGACTTTGCACGTCGACAGGAGCGATTAGTTTGGCTTAAGCGGTGGTAGTAGTATCCACTTCCGCGGCAGTAGCACGAATGCCTTTACGTGGTAGCAATAGCAACCAGCACGCACCGACTCAGGGTGCTTGTCAGAGTCAAAGGTGATGAATAGTGTAGGGGTGGGTCTCGAGGCCCCTCCCTATTTTCTCATCACACGCTTCACCTCAACTGCCCCATGGTCCGCCAGATCTAAAGTGATGTCCTCTATGGAGTAGTCCACAAGTTCCCTCGTATAAACTACTCCTTTCACGAAGTTCATGGTAGGGGGCGGTCTGACACTCACAGGCGTGCCATCAAATGTCCGAACGGCACTAATCATGGCTACCTCGTAGGAATTTTGCGCATTCGCCAAAAGGCTTTCTTTCGAGAAACGGGTCACCTTCGGCTCTCTACCAATCACACTAGCTAAATCTCTCCTCTGATGGATCAGGTTGCCCTTAGCCAATATGCTGCCATCAGTGAAGCAAATAACCAAGAAGCGTTTAAAGCCAGTGAGCTCGAAAACTCCGGGTAGTCTCTGAATGTGGATCCCTGATGTATTTGAGGCTCCGCTCTGCGCACTAGCGCTTTTGTTCTTAGTCAGGGGCTCTGCACCTTAGACACGCAGAGGGGCTGGATGTGCTGATCATGCCTTGGTTGCTTACTGAAGTGACAGCAGACCCATCCGTCCACGCAGCCTCCACCGATGGAGAGGAACCTCGAGTCTTTTTAGTCTTTTTTTGTTTTTTTTCTTTTTACGAGAAGAGGGCGGGAAATGAACCCGCTTCTCCCCTCCACCAGCAGGATTCCCCAGGCCGGATGGACCGGCATTAGCAAGGTCCTTCTCCAAAATGGAAAAGTACCTGGCGATCGTAGGGGCACTAACAGGAGGAGAAGATCCGTCCCATCTTTGTACTGCCTTGGAGACCCGGGCCGTTTTGAGGAAGACCTTGCATAGGGGCGGACTCGAGTTCGGTGCTAGGCGCTAAGTCCGGATTCACATCCATGGAAGGCTCTACCGTCTGAAGCTGGGTTGCCTCAAGGACCATGTCCTCCCCCCCCCCATGACATCACAGGTCTCATTGGCAGCGGTTTCACTTTTCGAGTATGGGAAGTCACAGGCTTTGACCACCATTAGGTTTAGTATTCGAGCCAGCAGGTCTTTAGACGGAAGCGACCGATTGGGCCTGTCGTTCCCCTCCCCGTAAAGGGGTTTGCATCACCAAGCCGCTTCAAAGGGGAGTGGTCGGCTATGGGTTGCCTGCTAGCTTCCTTAGTATTCCTTTTGGAAAGAAAGGGTGACTGCCGGTGGAAAGATGGAGGCGCCCGAAGCCACCTCCAGACAAGGGAGTGAGCGGGAGTCTCCTACACCCGTAAGCAAAGGAGAGGATTAGGCTTATATAATATTTCTTTCAGGAGCTCTGGTTCAAATGATTCAGGGTACTAGCTGGATCTCGCGAAGTTGAAATATGTTGTCTTTCACAGTTATAAGAAATACTTTACCTACCGATGAAACAATTAGTGGACAGTTTTGGAAAATTTTCTGAAACTCTCTTCGAATAGAGTCTTTTTTTATCCTTGAAAGCTTCCTGCAAGTTTGCTGCTCCTTACGAAATCTTATATGTTTACTTTTTCAGTTTGAACACAATATCTCTGACATCGTTACCCACAGTTTCATTCCCTCTCGCCTAATGTGCTGCAACTCCCATCCCTTGGGGTATAATGCCTAGATTATACCCCAATTTGTTACCCTCTCATCTTCAAGGATCCACTTTTTATCTAGTGGATGTCAGATGCAACCACACCTTCGTACCTTTTTCTTTTAACATTACCAGCGCATGAGATCCTTTTGTTCAAGGGCTACCCCTATATTATTTAAGATCAGAATTGCTCTCTTTAGTTCCTCTAACTTGGAGTTTTTCTGTATCAACAATTCTTCTCTTTGCTCTCTTTCTTATTTTTTTCGCACCAATATTCCCACGACGAAAAGATCGATTATTTAACTATATTTTAAACACGGTCTCATATTTAAGAAATTATTGAGAAGAATGAATAATCATGGAGAAAGAAGATATTTTGCTTGTCTCATAAGAATCACCTTCTATCTCAAAACTACATAAATGAGTTAGAAGAGCCCCAAGCAATAACTAATCGAAGTCATTGAATTTGATTTACTGTAAACAAATCGGCGACTTTTCCAATAAAGAGTTTTTGACAATACAGTATTTTATTGGTAAAAGAGACTAAATCTCAACAGCTAGATTAATTTTTCAATACCGAGTCTTATATAAAAAAGAGCTATTATTTTGTTGCAAATATGAGTTTTACTAATCTACACATTAATATTACAAATTAAAATATATATAAAAACGAAATGGAAGAAAAGCACGAAATAATCATTGATTACAATAGGCTGGTTGCTTGGCTATAATAAAAATATACTTGGACATCTTAGAAGAGAGATGTTAATAGAAAGTTCAGTCAGAGCGTCATCCTAACCCATGAAGGATTACGTATAACTTCAACACTTAATTTAAAAGTTTTTATCCTGTACCAACGCATGTTTGAAAGGAACATTTTAGAACATTCACTTATTAATCTTTACAAACTGGTCTGAATCGGTATGAATAAAGCTTTATCGAGGGATAAGCCCGAATTAAACCTATTAATTAGTAGGATTCACGAGAGGAAGGCCTTCTAAATTAACTCTAAATAGAAGGTAAAAAAGTGGCTTCAAGCAGAAACAGTATATGAAATTTTACGGAGGCAAATAAAGATCAAAATTTCTTTACTAAGTAGTCAGGTGGAGGTGCTTTGATGCTTAAAGTAGATGAAAAGAGGACTGCCAGGGTTAGAGTACCAAGTTAAAGGATACTATTTTGCCTCAAACAATCTTAATACAAACAGTTTCACATGATTAGAAAAACAGAAGACCTAGTGTATATACAAGTCTATTCCTTATAATAATTTCTTCTTTGCTGATAAATTAGCTTGTTACTATAATTGTCAACTCGTTTTGGGTAAACCATAAAGAGCAATATATGGCCCGATGCCATTACAAATAACATTCCGTCCAGGATTTTAGATCACGACATAGACGTTTAGTTTCAGATAAACATTTCCTTGAATTCAATCTAATCTAACGTTCAATTAAAAGTATAAAATGTTTCAATGGTATAAATATGTAAGTAGATAACACAATTAATTTTTTCTTTGCTCTAAATAAAATAAAACTAAAGTAATACTATTGCATGGAACAAAAATAGTTCAGATAAAACCCGCTAAAGTGTTGAAGGAATAAAATAGTTTAGTGCTATAATAAAAGGTACAAAAACTCATGAAAGCTTCTAGGAACTAGTTTGTACATAGAATAGAGACTTAAAAGTAAAAGTTTGGACCCATTATGGGAGAATTATGGCTCCTAACAATAACATTCACCAAAGAAATTATTTTCTTTATTGTTTAGGTCATTTGACTGTCTGAGTACTGGTTATCTTTTACTATTTTCCAACTATCACCATTACCCACCCTCTTACTTTATCTCTTTCATATTATATCGATATTTATAACTAAAATTAGAACAATAATTCGATAAGCCATAAAATTAGGCAGTTATATATGGCAAGAAATGTTATCATTTCAAAATATATCACTGTTTTTCCTATTTACAAATGACTACATACTGAAGAATTTATCCCATATTTCGATTTCTATTTCATTTGTCTCTATCTAACGATGTTAACTGATCGTAGAAAATAATTATTCATGAGATTTCGAGGAATTAAAACCCAATATTCTTTTTAATTCCTTTAAACCTGTTATATGGATAGAATGGCTTTACTTCGCTCACTCTGTTATGTCCGAATATTGTTCTACTGGCTCTTTTTAGCTCCAGGAAATGGATGCTATATGACTCAACAAGCACAAGAGTATGAAATTGCCTGACATTCTAAATTTAGAAGTTAAAAGATTGTCCAAGCTTGATTAAAAGAAATTTGTTGATGTCTCAGCTGAAACAACGGAGATACAGATGAATAGGCATGATGGAAAAAGTACGAGACTTGCTAATAGGAATATCAAGGAACTTTCCGGAAAGAAAAATAATAAAGAGATACCAATTAAAAGTAGAGAAGATGAATTACATACGAAAGACTCTGATATTAAGGAGAGATGGAAAGAACATTTTAAAGCTGTATTAAATAGACCAATCCCACCTGATAAAGATCAAATTTTACCAGCAAAGCATGAGTAAATATACATAGGTACCAGTGAAATACGACTGGATGAAGTAGAGAAGGCAATAAAAGATTTGAAGAAGAATAAAGCTCCTGGAATTGACGAGCTACCTCCAGAGAAGTTTAAAGTTGAGTATGTTGAGATGCCGAAGGTTTAAGTGCAGTTTTTGAATGAAGTGTGGAATAGTGGTGAGGTCCTAGAAGAATGGAAAAAAGGGGGGATTATAAAATTTTTTAAAAAGGGAGATCTGAGCTATTGTGGAAATTAGAGAGGTATCACATTGGCGCTTATTATTTCAAAAATTTCAGTATGATTCTATAGGAATAGAATGGAGCCAGAGTTCGATTATTTTTGAGAGATAAGCAGGCAGGATTTAGGAAACATCCTGGATGCAATGAGCAAATCTTAATTGTAATACACCTGATGCCACAAGCTAACGAAAAGAAAATGCTATTGTATCGGAGTTTCGTTAATTTTCAAAAAGCTTTTGACAGCGTAAAACGTGCCGCTCTATTTAGAATAATGAACCACTATGCAATATCCCAGAAGTTTGTTGACATAGTCAAAAGTGTGCATGAAGATAACTTCTGCCAAGTATTGGTAGATGTGAGTTTGAGTGAATGATTTACAGTTAAATCGGGAGTAATTTAGTGTGGAATTCATTGTTCAGTACTGTTTATTTTTATCATTGACTTTGTATTGAAAGTCATGAGAGAAACTGATGCTGGAATATTTTGGAACAGAGGTATGAAGTTTGCCGATTTGGATTACGCAGATGATATTGTTTTAAGTACTGAGATCTGTGAAAATATGCAAAGAGTAATAGATTATTTATATACAGAAGGAAACAAAATAGGATTAACATCAAAATGTGCGAAAACGGAAATAATAAACATGAATATGGAAAACCCGACAGTGTAGAAAATAAATGATCAGGATGTTAATGAAGTATAAAATTTTAAGTACTTTGGTACGATTGTATCAAGGGATGGTTCGTTAAAAAATAAGTTTGAGGAAAAAATTAGGAAAACTAACCAATTAGTGGGCATGTTGAAATCTGTGTGGAATAATAGTAATTTTCAAAACACACTAAGATAAAAATTTATAAATGTTAGTTGAGACAAATTCTTATATAAAGACATGAGTCGTGGTAGAGTACGGCAATCGCAGATGCAAAATTCTTGGCTTTTGAAAATAAAACATTGAGAAAAATATGAGATATACAAAGGCAGGATAGAGTCACAAATGAGAGAGTTAGAGAAATTACAAAAGTACAACCGGTAGACGAGTATGTGAGATTTTCGCGATGGAAATGAACGGGGCAGCTTTACAGAAGAGAGAGACGATATGTGGTACCAAAGTGGGAGGCAGTTGAAAGAAGGGAAAGAGGTAGACCGAAGGAAACATAGATAAGGACGATAAAGGGAGAGGCAGAAGATAGTTAAGATGATAAATTGGACAAGATAGCTCAGGATCGGAATTGGTGGAGAGAGTTTATTACGGCCCTTTGCATCTCGTAGGTAGCATAGGAGATTGATTAATAAAAATTAGTAAGCAAGAGCTACTTCAATTTCCCCACATTCTTAGATTAGGTGGATAAATCTGATGCAAGTAATGAAGAGAGACGCTACTCTAACATTCAAGAGTAACAAAGAGTAACAAGGAAAGTAAGTACCCTAGGAGACCTTACGGTCCATTCAAAGAGGGTACCTTTGGACTAGCCTTTGAACAGGCACATGGCTGCTCAATTGTTTTGCGCCCCTGAACGGCCGCTTTTCAAGACTTCGTCTAGTCTTGACTTAAACTGGTCAACAGATTGACTATTGACAACTTCCACTGGAAGTGCTTTCCACTTACCGCAGATACTGTACGTGAAAAAGTTTCCACACAGATTGCAGTTGTAACGCTTTAGTTTAAGTTTTAAGCCATGATTGCACGTTCTGTTCTCACTCAGTGTGAAAATATCCCGGTAGTCAACATTGTCGAACCCTCGAAGTATTTTGAAAACCTTGATGAGCTGACCACGCAGTCTACGGGTTTCCAGCGAGAACAGATCTAATTCCCTTAGTCTATCCTCATAACTTTTATGTCGGATAGAGGGAATTAGCTTGGTTGCCCTGGCTTGTACGCGTTCCAACCTTGCGATATCCTTTCGAAACAAGGGACTCCAAAATTTTACGGCATACTCCAGGTGTAGCCGAACCAGGTAGTTGTACGGACAAAGTACTATCTCCTTGTTACGGTATCCAAACTGGTGCTTTATGTAGCCTAACATCCTTTGGGCTTTCTTCTCTGCCTCAATGCACTGTTCGAGAACTTGAGGTCGCTAGTGATAGTTACACCCAAGTCCTTCTCAGTGTCACTCGATTCAAGTGCAGTGCCCTTAAGGATATACTGAGATTGGGTGTTTCTGTGGCCGATATGCATTACTTTGCATTTGTTCACGTTAAAAGGCATTTTCCACGTGTCCTACCACTCCCCAATCTTCCCAAGATCTTCCTTCAGGCGGGCAGTATTTCCATCCTTTGCAACGTTCATACCAAGCTTGGTATCGTCGGCAAATTTGGAAATCTTGGCAACCATGTCACCGTCCATGTCGTTGACGTAGATAATGAATAGTAGTGGTCCCAGGACAGAACCTTGAGGCACCCCGCTAGTAACGGGAACCCACTTAGAAGCCTGTCCATTCACCACCACCCGTTGCCGTCTGTTACTTAGCCAGTTCTCGATCCAGCCGGCTACTTTTCCGTCTATGCCCAGTGCTTGCACTTTTCGGAGAAGGCAGCGGTGTTGTACTTTATCAAAGGCTTTCTAAAAGTCTAAGTACACCACATCCACCGCCTTGTCCCGATCGTGCTCACTGAACACGAAGTGGAAGAATTCCACAAGGTTCGTCAGGCATGACCGTTGCCTTCGGAAGCCGTGCTGGGAACTCCTCAGTAGCAGGTTTGACTCTGAAAACGACGTCATTTTGTCCACCATCATGCTTTCCATGAGTTTACCGACTATCAAAGTCAGACTGATAGGTCGGTAGTTCGACGGTTGGCTTCGGTCTCCTTTCTTGAAGATAGGAGTCACCTCCGCTTCACCCCAGTCTCTAGAAACGCATTCGGTCCGGATTGACATGTTAAAGATTGCGCTCAGGTGTCGTGACACTTGATCGCGCACTTCTTTCAACACTTTAGGTAGAAACTCACCAGGGCTAGGTGACTTATTCGTCATTAGGTCACTGATCTTCTTTTTTATTTGTCTTTCGGTGAACTCCATATCCTCCAGCTTTTCCCCCGCTTAAGGTCCATTGACTGGGAGATGGGACCACACTCTTTAGTAAACACTGAAGAGAAGTAGTCGTTGAGGAGGTTAGCATTTTCTGCATCTAAGTGCTTTAATGTTCCCTCCTCATTTTTGAAAGGGCCAATCGTTCTACGGATTGGTTTATGGCTGTTCACATATCCAAAAAACTCCTTGGGATTCTCTTTACAGAGTCTCGCCACTCGGAGTTCCTCAGAACGCTTAGCCGCCCTTATGCTGGACTTCACTCTCCTGGCTAGCCTCCGGTATTCGTCAAAGTCAGCCGAGATCTTCGATTGTCGGTACACAGTTCTCTTCTTCCTAAGAAGTTGGCCGATTTCTCGATTAAACTACTTTGGTTGAACAGAAGACCGACGGGGACATTTCAGAGTGATGAAACGCGATTGAAGCCCCATGAATGTGGTTTTGAAACTGTACCACGAGTCTTCAACAACATCGCACACTTCTAGCCTCGCGCCAGTCAGTCCAGAACGAAGACCTGCAAAGTCTGCTCTTTTCAAATCGAGTTTCTTCGATTTACTAGTTGCAGGCCCTGCCTTCGGAACTTTGATTACAAATCTAATTAGTCGGTGTTAAAAGAAAAAGGTACGAAGGTGTGGTTGCATCTGACATCCACTAGATAAAAAGTGGATCCTTGAAGATGAGAGGGTAACAAATTGGGGTATAATCTAGGCATTATACCCCAAGGGATGGGAGTTGCAGCACATTAGGCGAGAGGTAATGAAACTGTGGGTAACGATGTCAAAGATATTGTGTTCAAACTGAAAAAGTAAACATATAAGATTTCGTAAGGAGCAGCAAACTTGCAGGAAGCTTTCAAGGATAAAAAAGACTCTATTCGAAGAGAGTTTCAGAAAATTTTCCAAAACTGTCTACTAATTGTTTCATCGGTAGGTAAAGTATTTCTTATAACTGTGAAAGACAACATATTTCAACTTCGCGAGATCCAGCTGGTACCCTGAATCAAATCGAGTTTCTTCGATTTACTAGTTGCAGGCCCTGCCTTCGGAACTTTGATTACAAATCTAATTAGTCGGTGGTCACTGCCACCGAAGAAATAAAAAAAGAACCTACCGTAAGATTCAAGCGAGATCGAAGTGATGGTGAAAAATCTTATCCTAAGAAAGGTGGATATATATCATTAAGAGAGACTTTAACATTCTAAATATAATCCAATTGATTAACAGGGATCATCCCTAATACTCAAGATGGGATTCAAATCATCATTAGAGAAACTAACACTCAAGATGGGATCCAAGTCATCAACAAAGTCCGTAACATTCAAGATGAGATTCAAGTCATGAACAGAGACCATAACACACAAATTTGGGCAAAAGTCATTAACAGATACCTTAACAATCAAGAAGTAATCAAAGTCATAAACATAGTTCCTAACATTCCAAATGGGATCCAGGCCACGAAAGAGAACCATACATAAATCATGGGACTCAGTTAATGCCCTAAAACTCAAGATGGAATCCTAGTGATTAACAAAGACCCTTAAATTTAAGAATGGATCCAAGCCATAAACAGAGACCCTGACATTTAAGATTGGGTCAAGTCATGAACAGACTCCCTAACATTAAAAATGGGATCCAGGTCATGAACAAAGTCCTTCACATTCAAGATGTGATCCAAGTAATTAACAAAGATCCTAACATTCAAAATGGGATGCAGAGCATGAATAGAGCTGCTTACACTCAAGATTAGATCCAAGTAATGAACAGAGATACTAATACAATATAGAAACACAATGGAGAGGCACAATTACAGAATTAACCTTGCATGGGATTGTCAGGTTTATCATGGAAGCCAAACTGACACCAATTTGGGGGGGTTTTGCCTGTCATTCATTCCCCAACCCAAGCAGTTATGAGATTTATCGTTACCAATCACTCTAATAAAATCCGATATTATATACCAGTATGACCATCTACACATATTTTCACTTCCTCTATTTTCCTCACCTTCTATATAGATGCCCCTGTTGGTTTTCAATTTTATGGGGAAAATTTGCAAAGTAATAAGATTTTTTGCTCTAAGCCTTGGTTATACAAGCTTGGCACTTCTAAAACAACATTTTATTATTTAAGAAAGTGAATAATATTATTTTATTTAACTTTGTCGTTAAATTTAATTGACTCCCGCTTTTCCTATTTACTATTCAAAATAAAGGGAGGTTCAAAGGAAAAATTAAGGGGAATGGTGCTACAGGTGGCAGGTTTAAGAGATGGGTGTGTTTAGCAGTCTCAAGTTTTATGGACGATATTTACACAAAGAAAACAAGTCATAAATATCGATAAAAACTGTTCCTTCCTCAAAGATCACGAATTGTAGTCTCATTTTTATACTAGGTCTGGAAATTGTACGAGAATAATTTTATATCCTGCGAACATCTTTCATTCAACAGTAAATACATAGTACATATCTCACCAATTTGTTGGATTACTGATTTAAAAAGTGCAAAATAGTATTTGGTAAGGTTTATTGATTTTAATTTACTTGCAAAACATTCTATTAAGCCTCCAAGAAAGTCCTTCATATAATAAATTGCCAGATAATAAAAAAATGAATCAAGCTTCAAAGAGACAATAGTCGAACAACTTGACAGCCATGGACTGATTTGAGCCACATAACAGGGTTTTCGATAAACAAATGTTGCAAAAGTAATTTTTTTTTCTTAAATTAATTTAGTAATATGAAGTAATCTGAGCATTTTCTGTGTTATATTATCTGTTGGTGAATGCCAGTTAAACTCACCTACTTAATCATATTATTTCCTCTAACTACCCATTTTATCAATTTTCCCTTTCCAATTTGTCAATATTTGAAGATCTTTTTATTCTTTCTTGAGAAATAGCAACCTTTAGTGAAATAAGGTTATGAAAGCAACGAAACAAAGGAAAAATTGACAATATTTCTAATGTGATATGCAATATATCGTTCGCCCATCCCCACCCGAAAATCGATACAGGATGAGGGTCAAATTTACTTTTAATTAAACTATTTTAATTATATTACCGATCCACGGATAGACTTCAACTAGAGTTCAGTACTAATTAGCATATTATTCAATGAAACTACCAAAGTACTTATCCTAACCAACTTAAATAAATAAAAGAAGGCCGTTGAAATTCTGGACAGAGATTCATCTAGATCTTAATAAGCTTATTTCTTTAATGAAATAGCTTTCTTCTCTCGTTTTCTACCTTAATTTTTTCCTATATGTGATTTTTCTTTGGTCATTGATTTTGATTTTATTGATAACTTGTAAATTATTCAAAGCGAACATTTTTTCAAAAGGCATGTAATTAATTTCATTTTACTCGTATATATGATATTTTACGCTTCTCAAGTCCTTCTTTACTCGATCAGATTTTGTCCCATTTCATTTCATTTTAACATCGTATTCCATGACGATGCTAAAATCGGATTTGTTTTTATTTGTTTTATTTGATATCACCTTAGTTGTTTTTATTCTTCCTTTGTACAAGCAAATGTCTTTGCGTACCTTGGCGATTTTTGATTTTATGCTACTCTAAGACTAATTGGCTTACTTGAGTGACTCTCTTCGTCTAACCATTAAACAATCGACAGCTGTTGAGTCGGAGTCGAGAGATAAATCGTCGAAAAATTAACTCCGCAAGAAGGTACAGGTTGTAAAAGTAAATTAATTTCACTGTTAAAATGATGAAATTCTTTCACCCTTTCTTAGTTTTTCTGAGACTCTACAAATGGATGGAATTCTCTCATACTCGTTCAGGCGCATATATTTGTCAAGAAATTCTGTAAATGATCTGTAATTTTCAATCGCTAGAATAAATTTAAAAAATTAAAAGAAGCGTAAGTGTAAAGCAAATTTTCCATAATTGCCTTAAAAAAGTCAAATTTACTTGAAATAAGGCAAATTAAACTTATAATTAATATAAAAAGCAATCAGCGTTCAAGTATTATGGCTATAAAACTAACAGCCTATTTGCTATTAAAGAAGTACCTGAAGGTTATGAAGTGAAAGGAAAACAGATAGACAAACAAACAGCGAGAGAAAACCAGAGAGAGACAGGCAGCGAGGGTGAAAGAGAGAAAGAATAGGAACTCATAAATAGAGTGCTGAATACCCCGGCACAGTGAAAGAGAGAGAGAAACGTGGTGGCCGTGAAGCAAAAACGAATTGAGGTTCTCCATAAACAATTTAAACATCTCAGTTGTAATTCAATGTGAGTGGCAACTCTAGTGAAATCAATTGCTTCATTAAAGTCTATTACGTGAGACATTTACTCATTTTTTAGTTTGACTCACATTCAGTGATCAAAATATCTGTAAAATGACACCATAATGGTATTTCCATTTCATCAATGGAATGATATTAAATTAGCAAAATATTAAATTTTATTTAAATATATCCTCTTCTATTCTCTTCTCTCAGGTTTAGTAAGTGGAACATATTTTCTAAAAATAACAAATTCTAAAGGTAAATATAATCTGTGTTTTCCTTTAACAAAAATATCTTAAATAACAACTGTATAGGAATAAAAATACTTCGTAAATGTTATTATGATGTTCAGATTTCTTACCACTGAATAGTGGTGGTAGACTCGTTAAGCTGAGCGAGCGAATTGTACTTAACAGAACACCATTTTGTTTGGGCAGGTTAGGGTTACATAATAAGATATGTAATTAGATACATTCAGTTGTAAATAAAATGGGAAGCTAAAAGAGGGAAAAGGAAAATAGTATATTAATGATAAAAGGATCATAAATGCTGATCTTCATGATTAGATTCGTATCAGTTACACAGATGCACTTAAAGGCAGAAGTTGGAGGCCCTTTGAGAGATCTAGATGACGTATCAAAAGGTGTTGGATCAACACTAAGACCGGTAATCGTACCTCATACCTCGCTGGGCAAATAACATCTGTTGTGTGAGTCGATGAAGCGTGGTTTAGTTTACGATACGAATTTAAAAAATAAAATTGTGATTTCTTCAACTGCCAAATAAATTTAAGAGAAAAGTGTAAGCGGAACATGAGAATTATAACTATTTCGTCGCATTCTATATAAATAACACTATCTAACAAAATTTAACTATTTGTCCACTACTAAGATTAGAATAATAGTTTTTATTGTTGTTTTATGTATAGATTTAAAAAATGGAAGTCATTTTTAGCGAAATGACTAGTTTTTTGTAAGTTGCCAATTACTATTTTTTGTCAAGTTTTGAAGATTTTTAACGAATTTCATTCTTTCATTTCTTATTTTTAGGTTATTTAATTAAACCAAATTTCAAATAAAAGCAAAAATTTTAATTAAAATGCCAAGAGGACTGTAAAGGCTATCGTGGAACCCGGTTCACACGGCCCCCCCCAAAATACACACATAAAATTTATAGAAGACCAGGGATCTAAATGACTACCAGAATTCACCAGAATTTATCAGGAGGGTGCTAAATTACGAGGTATCCGCAAGGGGTTAAATAAATACACACACAAAAAGTATTTACAGTATTATTTACACAAAATTAAAATGAAATAAATTAACTGTTAACAAATTATACGGGGGTCATCAAACAATAAGAAAAGTCATAAATGCTTATCACCATCGAACGACTACAAGTTTTTTTAACCAAAAAGATATTCGTGCATACAAAATTGGGTTTATGAATAAGTTGTTTAAAGCCGAAACGACACGCGCCGTTGAAGAGGAAATCGGCTTCGCTACTCTAGTGACAGGTGTTCCCGGAATAACCTCCCTGTCTTACGTCCATTACCTGAAGGCCCAAAGTTACATGAATAACACTCATAACACTTAATTAATTTAAAGGGGACGTAAGAAGAAAGAAATACTCCAAAATACCTGATACCAGAGCAGCAAAGCAATAACCCATGCTTGGAACCCAGGCGAAAGAGGCTCAGCGACGATGAGTGAATTCGACCCAAATCGACAGGGTTGAATGCGATGGCGGTCTTCGGCAAGGAGTAACCCACAGACGGCGATATCGTGGCGAAAGGAGTTGAGACCATGGGAAACGATGATTCGAAGGCCCAACGATCCGAGAAAAGGAATTCTAGATGACAGAATTCCCCAAAGAGGAGATGGCGAGGTGACTAGGGGAGAACTTTCACGTGCCCAGTGTGAACGGCTTCCCAAGGAAGAACACTTGCAAATGTAACTGAAAGAGCACAAATCGAGGCAGCCGACAGAGGGGCAGCGACAACGCTGGTGGGGATCAATGGCAGAAAATCCTCGCTGCACGAAGGAATCCAGTACGGGTCTCCAAAAAATTAGCAACGTCAAGGTAAGTGACGGACAACGATTTAGTGGATCAATCAGGTGGAATCCTCGCATTTATATCCCATTTATATATTTCAGTCCGAAGGGGAAAAAGGAAAGTGGGGCACAAAAGGGGAAGGATGAATATGCTTCCCCTACGCAAATTAGACGGGTAAGTTGCAGAAGTTTAGGCCAAAAATGGTAGCTTCGAAGCGGGTCGACCTGAAATAAACACCATAAACTATGATGAGAAAGGGAAACCATAGGAATCCGAGGGCCTACCCTTTACAAGGACAGTGTTAAAATAGCTTAGATAAATTCTGCTACATATGTGGTTCAGTAACATTTAAAAAAATCAAAGAAAAATATCTTCTCTAGTGAAAAAACTATATAATTTTTATTTTGTATGTAAGATTGGCGACCAAGATAAACCATGGCCACCAGATATCTGTTGCACTACATGCTTTAATTCTTCATAAATATAGTCTAAAAGAAAAAATAAAAAAGCCTTCAATTTGGTGTTCCAATGGTATGGCGAGAGCCCTAATATCATGCCACTGACGTATATTTCTGTTTGGTAGACATACAAAGTAAGTAATTGTTTATTGTCCACTGTACCTATATTTTGAAATAGTATCATGTAATATTATTTTTAAAAAATATAAATTGAATTAATTTAGAACCACTTTATTGTAATCACACATTGCTACATAACTTTAAATTTTATGCATATAATTTCCACTAAGACCAGAATGCTAAACTGGGATTTGTGTTTATTTGTTTTATTTTGAAATAGTATACTGTAATATTATTTTTTAAAAATATGAATTGAATTAAGTTTAGAACCACTTTATTGTAATCACACATTGCTACATAACTTTAAATTTTATGCATATAATTTCAATACTTTTAGGTAAAACAACAAAGTGCGCTTCAGCTCTTGTATATCCCAACCATAGATCTGCTATTCGGCCTATACTTTACTCAAAAGAAATTCTAGTACCTGAACCACCTGCAGAAATTGTTTTGTCTAACTTTGATGAATGAAATATGAAATCATATGAACCAGAAATTGAAATTTATGTTCCTGAAACTGTTGATACTACTCCAAAACCTTTCTCACAACTTGCTCTAGATGATCTTGTAAGAGATCTAAACTTAACAAAGCAATAGAGTTAATTACTGGCATCGATGCTGAAAGAAAGAAATTTAGTAGCAGAAGATGTTCGAATTACTAAGTTTCGCATTCGATCAAACAATTTACAAGACAAATTTTCATTTGACAACAATTTATGCTACTGTAATAATATTCCACGTCTCTGAACAATTAGATATACATTATCTCTTCTTTATATAGTACTGAAGCCGTACTTCTGCATAATGGAAATAAACTACCATCGATACCAGTAGTTGATTATGTTGTTTCGAAAGAAACTTATGAGAATTTAGATTTCATTTTAAAAAGCATTAAATTGAGTGAACATAAATGGTTGATTTGTGCTGACCTTAAGGTAGTAGACATTTTAAATGGCTTGCAGTCAGGCTACACAAAATTAATGTGTTTTTTGTACCAGTGGGACAGTAGAGCTCGGGGAGAACATTACATACACTCAGAATGGCCTTTAAGAGAAGAGACAAATGTAGGTTGTCATAATGTCATATGTTAACCATTGGTTCCTAAGGAAAACATATTTTGCCACCACTTAACATAAAATTAGGTCTAATGAAACAATTTGTGAAAGCCTTAAAGCATGACCAGCCATCCTCCTTATTTTGTTGGGCCTCAGCTTCGACAACTTATGTTAAATAGTGAGTTTGATGCAAAATTGAGCAAGCCAGAATATGAGGCCTGGCATAGATTTAAAGATGTATGTAATGGTCTTCTTGTAAGGCACCAATCAAAAAATTACCACATTTTTTTCAGAATTTGATTAGGTGTTATAATGAGTTGTGATGTAGTATGTCACTAAAGGTGCATGTTTTGCATTCCCATCTGCCTAACTTTCCAAAGGATCCAGCAGACGTCAGCGATGAGCATGGTGAAAGATTTCAACAAGATATTGCTACTATAGAAAATCGTTATAAAGGAAAATGAAGTCCTGCAATGTTTGCTGACTTCTGCTGGACCCTTCACAGAAACAGACAAGATGATGTACGTAAAAAGAAGCTTAAATATTCTAAAAATATATGGCTATTGTATAGATTTCAGCAGTTTGGAAAAAATCTTAAATCTTCATTATTTTTTAAATATATTTTTATAATACCACTCTCAAAATGTATTAAAAGGACCTATTTTGTTTTCACTTATCTTTTTACTTTTTATCAAATAAAATAATAATAATAACAAGTATTTTATAACTTTATATACTGAGTAATTTAATAGTACTAAAAAATTATATTTTTCATTTCATGAAAAATAAAGACCATTTTCGTAATCTACGAAAAAAACACAATAAAAACTACTTTCTTATTTCTGTAGCAAAATTATTGTTGGACAGTGTAATTAGTCTAAGCCCGTTGGCTGTTTGAGGTAGATAAAAATAAAACGTGAAATATCAGAACATTCATTTAAAACTTTTATTTAGAATAATGTAAATAGTGGGAGGTATAATAGTTAGGTCTTTCCTTTTGGAAAAATAGGTTTTTGAAAATGTATACAAAAACCTTACAGAATCTGGTCATAATCAGCTTATAATAAATGAGTTGTAAGAGAAGTTTTGCTATTAAACAGATTTCTAATTATGTAGTGCTAATTAAATACCTTTGTCCCCAAAAGTGATTACTTTTATTAAATATATATTAGTTTTAGCTTCGAGAAAAATGATGCCATCTTGTTATAAAATAGAAAAAGACTAACCCTAAGTAAAGCCATATTTCATTTTGACTAATTGGCGGAGTTTGGAGGTTGATTTAAAGTACATAACCAATTTTTTGGATAAGATAAAAATTTAGCCTTTTAAAAATGACATCAAAAAGGACAAGAACATGATTTCGCTTGTTGGTTGGTTACATGAGAAAATGGAATGAAACAAGAGGGTCGAATCATGTACCATATATTTGAGGGTGAGCTCTCCTCTTTAGAATTAGTTGTAATAAACGAAATAAACAGGAACTCGGTTTTAAGTTCATCATTTTCAATTTTGACTTTCCATATTGTTTGCTCTATTGACCATTACACCGTAGAATCACTAAAAAAATTTCAGCAAATCAACATGCACATTTCAGGTATGTTACACTTGAGTACACATATGTATTTCAAATGTGGAAAAAGGGTTTTCGTGAAATATTTTGAACACACCTTTTTTGAACACAAAATCTCATTTTTTTAAAATTTTTGAGCCAGAAACATAAACACGATCAAAGTTCTTGGTTTTTAATTATAAGTACTTCTAAATACATTAAAGTTGAGTTTAAATTGAAGGATAATGACAAACAAGTAAGAATTCAACTTTTATTATCTAACTGATACATACTATTTGTCAACTTATACATTAAAATCATGCTCTGTCTCAGACGATGGCATGAAGTCACGGGATTTTAGTACCGCTCAAATGTAGCTATATCTTGCTTCTTTTCCATAAATTTCACCAGAAGCTTCAGTCACCATTCAAAAATCCTGCTCCACACCTTGACAATGGCATGGAATGTAAATAAAGAGTGTCTTGTCGACAAATTTTGCAGGCTTGCATTAGATAGATGCATTATAATTGGTGGCGCAAACCTGCATTTCTCTTCAGTGGGAAGTAGATCTTTAAGGTTCTTAGAAGTCTTGTCTAGTTTTGGTGGCCAGAAATCACGAATCTCTTCCTCATACACAGTAACTTCTCGGATCTTCTTGATTTTATTAATAGGTAATTTCCTGTTCTTCTGATCAGCATCTTCCAGCATTTTCAAAAGGACGTTCTCAGGATGGGCAAGTAGGAATTACTTTAGATTGTTTATCATGCTACGGTTTTAATGGCAGGTTGAAGTATTTGCAGAAGATTGATCTGTTCCAGGATATGTTTAGATCCCTACGAGCATTTCACAGAGAATTTGATGTGAAACCAGATGGGCCCATAAGGATACACTACAAACTCTCTGAGTACATTTAAGTTATTATTAGGTTTTTATGTTGCCACATAAAATCGACATATTCTCCTGGAAGTGGTGAGTTATCTTGCATGAGATATTGACCCTGGTTTCTTATGTAGGAGATCATCGTCAATTACACCACTTCTAATAGCACTGCTAATTTTCTACAGGTATGTTTGTTCCCAAATAATTTCATTCACATCAATATCTAAAAGAGAAGGTCCTTTAGCAATACATTGAAAGCCATTTGGTGATGCTGGTAGAGTTTTATAGGTGGTTAAGGCTTTACCAAGTGGTCCTTTCCATTGAGTTCCACTTTCTGTTGGACTAATATATCTCCTCCCTTGGTGCCTCCAATAAAAGTCATTTAGATGAACGCTGCAGATGATGCACTATTAATGACGATGGAATTGACACTCCAGCCCAGTAATGGCTACATTTTTGTAGCCAGTATTAGTTGCCGTGCTTTCAGCGCCCAGTGTCTTTATCTCATCTTTAATAGCATTTTCAACTAGCCATTTCATCATTCCGTCTGCAATACCTGCACCCGTTCCTCGTTTAGTAGTTAGATGATCTAAATAAAATGTACCAGGTTCTCCTACAAGCGCATAGTGATCTTGAATTCCTTTTACTTCATACCATTTGTTCCCTTTCTTCTTTTTATTTAGTGTTGTGTCCAACGGTCTCAACCTCGCTGCAAGGGTCCTCGCGGAGCTTGGAAGTAGACGCCATCCCCCTCCACCGCCGCCTTCCAACTTCGACGCCCTCAGCGACCAGCTAGCGCTCCTGGATGTTGATGACTCGTACAAAGATCCGCCAGTGCTTGAAATACCGGAAGTCGAAGAATAAAATGCGTTTGTGATCCCCCGTGACCGTGTGTTCCCTTCTGTTTCACCCCCGAGTGTTAGGATTAGTGAAGTGATTGACGTGAATCTTGCGGATATTGTTCACTTGGAGGTGTGCTCGCCTGGTTACCAGATGCGAAATTATTTCGAATCTATGGCCCAGGAATTAGAAGGCCTCTGCCTCACCCCGGTGCACAGTGTGGCTGTCCACAGCGTACCTAGAGACAATGACGCGGAAGGATCGGTATCCACCATCAGTGAGTTATCGGATGCGCTTTTGGACTTCGACGAACGCAATTTCGCGGCCAGTGGACCTCCGGATATTAGGGATCAACCAAACAACGACAACGGCAACAACAACAACGACAACAACAACTGAAATAAGAATAAAGGCAAGACGGGCACGGAGGACGGAGACAGGTCCCAAGGGGAGGTGGTATCCCCAATGGCAGACCCACTCCAACCAAAAATTACAAAGTTTTTCGGGAAACTCCTCCAAGGCACCCCTGGTGATTTGTTCCGGGTGCCACCGGCTAACAATCTGGTTAAAGCGGCTCAGGGAAAAGGCCTCAAGATCTTTTTGCCCAGGCAGTATAAACACTAAGCTACTAGCTCCACAGATATGATCCAAGTGGTCTTAACTTTACAAAAAGCCGGAGTCTTGGAGAAAAGCAAGAACGTCCCTAGGGCACACCGGGTGTTCGGGGTCTCCAAACCCGACGGCTCCATGCGTTTGATCTATGATATGGCAGCACTCACCCCAATTTTCAATGCTCCAGCCTTCAAATTGCCTAACATGAATAAAGTCTTGCAGAAGACTACTACAGCTGACTATGCAATCAAATTAGACCTCTCCAGTAGATTTTATCATCTGCCAATTCACCCCAACGCACGTCATCAGTTCGGGGTAAAAATTGGTAACCACACGTGGAGGTTCTGCCGATTGCCCATGGGTTTCTCGGGCACCCATTACCTAATTCAGAGCATTATGGAAGCAGTGGCTAACAAATTCGCCCAAGCTCACGGATGTCAAGCATTTAAATATCTCGATGATATACTCCTAACTGGGCCCCTGGACCAGCTCCTGCTCACCTTGGACGCGTTCCTTGGCTCCAGCCTGAATATTAACTTCAAAAAGTCCAGTATTACACCAAGCTGAATATTGAAATATTTAGGAATAAGGATCGATCTAGAGAGGAAACAAGTTTGCTTAACCTCCAAGATGGCCAAGAAAGTTATCCGGGCTATCTCCTTCTCGGACTTTCCTAACCTGGACGCTAAATACTGGCAGCGTCTAGGGGGCCTCCTAAATTTTGTAGTCCCTATTTTGGGAGTGCCCTTCCTTAGGGTGCAACTGTGCAACCAGGCCCGCAGTCACAGTCACCGTGAACCCCGGCTTACAGCTTTTGTCTCACTAGTGGATACCCGGTGGCGAAAATGGATGGCTCCTAGGGCCAGCTCCCTAGGAGTGTACTGCGATGCCTCCTTATCAGGTATCGCTATCACCTCAGGAGACTGATCCTGGGCCTTCCCTGATCGCCTTCTTAACGTGCCTCCGTTCGCGTTCCACTTAGAGAATCTCGTCTTGTGGATTTCCCTCCTCCTCTTCCCCAAGACGAGGCTGCACTGCGACTGCATCCCGGCCCTGCAGAACACTATCAGGGCAAAAATCCCCCCTGACCTCCTGTATCTCCTCTCCTCAACCACCTTAGTGGACCTCTTGGATGTTTGGTGCTCCTCCTCCAAAAATATCCGTTACGTACGGTCCCTGGGTAACACGGCGGACGGCCCGCCCCAAACTTGGGAGGAACTACGCTACGCTTTGACTTAGCACGACCCTCGACGCCTATAGGTTCACCTATATAAGGCGGGGAGGGATCGGGACGGGCACATTCGTTCGTCGGCCTCCTCTGACTCCGGTTGTCCTACGTCTCTTTTTGGAGGTAGATTGGTTTCCCCAACCACCCACCTTTATT
The DNA here is from genome assembly GCA_963969495.1 of Ceratothoa steindachneri. Classification (NCBI taxonomy): domain Eukaryota; kingdom Metazoa; phylum Arthropoda; class Malacostraca; order Isopoda; family Cymothoidae; genus Ceratothoa; species Ceratothoa steindachneri. The sequence goes on along the minus strand of OZ018322.1, from coordinate 64,684,064 downwards.
ATAATTGATCGTATGCCTCTAGTTCGCCTTACGAACATTATGTTTATATAGCTTTTTCCCCACAAATTTTACATAATTCCTCTTCATGTATCTTTAATAAATGACGACTCCTTTTTACTCCTATGACAGTTGAATATCTATTGTGCAGAATCATCATTGGCTTCATACGTAATTTTCTTTTGAGATACAATTGAGTTTTGTGGAGGTATCCCCTTAGAATAATACTATCTTCCCACCTCCTAATACTGTACTTCGGGAGAGAAAGCGAGCCGTTACTCCCCCTCCCCCTTCCGACCTCACCCTCTTTTGAATCGCCGACAGGTTTCCATGAAATTCATACCAAGTCTACCTTCCAGGCGTCTCAGTTATCTCTCTGCCTCCTCCTCCCTCGGGTCAGAAAATTAATTGGTAGATTCGCTGTGAACCACGTTTATGGCTCCCGCCGCTGTCGCCCCTCTGGCCCACTGATCCTTGCCTTTGAAATCTCCCCGTAAGGAGACGCTTGGTTCGTTGCACCCGATAACGAAGGTTAAGAAGGTCTCAATATATCTCCCTTTTTTGAAGAACTCTGGGTATATATGCACCCGCTCCAGGTTTTCAGAAAGATTTGGTTAGACGCGACTTTCCCGAAAGGAGTGCAATTCAACAAGTTCTCTCCTAGGAAGTGTGAGTAAGGGTCGCAAACCACAGAAAAGCTGGACATCACACTCGTGTATTTGGGTCAGGGAGAAGAGACTTGTGAGGCAACGTCAGCCTTTCTCATCCGCCTTTGGATTAAGAATTGGAGAAGTCGTCCTCCGAAGTTCGTTCGGTGACCTCTTAAAGGCAAGAGGATGGTTAGCTCGCTCAAGCCGAGTGTGGAGAAATCACCCCCATCCCTTTTGAAGTTTGTTCGGTGACCCCCAAAGGACAGGAGGCCCGCAGCCCATAAACACAAGTCAAGAAACGTAGCCTCACCCACTGCAGGTTTGTGGCTACCCTCGTAAGTAATCAAGGTCACCAAGACCTCCCCCAAGTTTTCCCTCCAGCTTTACTCTCGAGTTTCAAGGGAAGTAAGTCACTCCTTACCCCCGAACACCCATTATAACCATTCCCTAACCACGGTTGTCTAATTAGTATTCGAAGCTTAAGTCCGTCTTATTTATGTACCCCCATATATATATATATTTATATATATATATATATATATATATATATATATATATATATATATATATATATATATATCCATATTTAGTGTTGGGCATTTTTATTTCGTGTGTATTAAAAATCAATTTTTGTCATTGCGTTTGTTATATTCCTTGGTCACGCAGCTGCCGCTATCTATTTAAATCGCACACTTAGGTCAATAACAGTTGTCGCCTTGCTTGGCCTACCTTAGAGCCTTTGTGCGCATGTTCACGTACACTTGGCCATACCTCGACAAATTTAATGCGAGTAAACGGCAACTTGAACTACGTTTTAATTATTAAAGCCCGCTATGTACTGTTTTGTTATCTAATTCCTCATTCATTACCTATTAATTGTTGTGGTTCATTTCTTTGAACAAATAGCAAGATCAGTATTGAAAAAACAATCCCAATTTATAGAAATATAATTTTAAACTATTCTAAGCTTTATCTTTGCTATAAATCAAAGAGTTGCTAAAGAAAGGACAAAGAAGCAATTAATAAAACAAGTACTTGTAGTATACAATAGCCAGAATGATAAAGATTGCTACAACTTCGAATCTAAATACTTTCTGTTGGATAGAGCCTTTGCGGACATTCCATATTAAATTCACCCAAGGACCACTAGCATTTAACTCTAGATATTTGCCCCATCAATTTCAGAGAATAAATGGACAGAAATTCAATTTAACAGAATGAAAAAACAAAACACTGTTTCATAATTAAAATTTGCGTAGAAACCAAAACTATTCCAATAGTATGTATATAGTAAAATAAATCTTTGTTTTTTTTGTCAGCCAGCCTACATTTTGAAAATATCTTAGACCTTTTAGGAGTCAAATTCATTAGAGATGAACAGCATTTTGAGGGATTGAAGGTGAATCGAAATTCCGTCAAGCTAAATTCTGACACCAGAAAAGCCAACGCGTAAAAGCCAGGCTGGTTACAATTAAGAGATAAAAAATACCTTAGAAATGCTAAACAAGATGAAATGTAGATATTTATTGATGCTTAGAGATTAGATTATAAAATAGGATAAAATAAGTAAGCTAAACTTATATTGACTAAGAAATAATAATTGGGGAATTCTAAATTCTAAAGTGCCTCAGCAAATAGGCATTAAAGAACTAAATTGTGTTCAATATTGCTGGGATGTACTAATATTATTTATCTTTTTAGATATGTTTCCCCCTTCTTTTGTTATTTTCAAAAAATTCCCCATCTGTAAACACGAATCATCTTACTTTTGAGTTCATGGAGTTTGGCAATTTATTGTGCCTAAATCAGTTATTGACCGAAAGAATGGGGGTCGAAAGAGCAGTAGTACCAATGGTTGTAATACTCCAAGATACGATAGGCACCATGCCAGAAATCCCAATTAAACGCTGTAGAAGTCTAAGTACATCCATGCATTAGTACAAACATAAATAGACCGACACATCTGCGTGTCCCTCCCCCCCTTTCTTATCATAGTAGCGAGTTTTACTAGTTACTAAAAAGCCTTGAATGCCAGCCAATTTCGACCTCCAAAACAACACAACACAAGAATAACATTGTCAGAGCTACACTTTGACCAAGGATTTATTCACCCTGCTCTTGCGTGCTCTACTTTTACTATACTATCTAATTTGACTGGAGATACCCTTCCATCAGGGAAATATACCCTCTTCAAACTTATACTAATCTTACCTTCACTATACTTTTCAAAACTCTTTCACTACTATACTCACTTACATTTGCTCTACTAATCTATACTTCCTAAATTGTTATGTCCAATGTCCAGGCCTCATTGAGCTATGATTGATTGCTGCCAAGTGTAGGCCATGAATGGTCTTTTGCAGTCTCCTTCTTTTCTTATGTTCTTATGTTCTTATCTCTCTCGTATGTTCTGATCGGTAAAAGCGGCAAAGATAAGTGTATTTAAGAAGTCACAGCCAAGCAAAAGTGAAGAAACGCCAAAGGTTTTCGCGTTACCACACCCAAACTTAAATTTTTATTTTTATTTTTTTCTCCCAATGTGATTCCAATGGAAGGTGAGTGCCTAAATAATTCTAAACTAAGTGCAAGGATTACTGCAAGCGAGAAGAAAAGGAAGAAAAGCCCTCAACGTACAAGGTAAATTGGCATTGGACGTAAAAACTCCTTTTCTTTCTTTCTGTTCTCCCACTATAACCACCACACTTATCAAATAGATCAGGACAAAAGGACAGAAAATGACAACTAAGGCGGGTCATACTTTGGGGGCAACCATATATTTTCATTAAATGCTTTAAGGAAGGGTGCTTAAATGATTGAATTTCAGGTGTAGATTTTGAAAAGGAACTATATTTTTATACAATTGCTCTTACTTACAGCAATTTCCATTTAAATAAAAGTAAATGTTTCCCTTTCGTCATGAGCTTATGTAAGCTATTTCTATTTAATCAAGTACACACAAACACAAAGTACCCTCGAATTTACATGTTTATTGAGTGAGAAAAGTGTATCCAAAGCTCCACATATAGCTGCATGGGTCACTTTGGGTCATTCAAAAGTTAAACTTCACCAGAGCACACAAATCTTGCTTTGACTCATTCCTGGACATCAGACATCTACTTGTCTCTTGTGCCCTGATTCCCCCATCCGTCTTTTTATGCGAGAAATACTTAGAAAACGCCTCAGTCAATCACTATTTTTACAACCCTTTCAATGCTTTGTGTGTGACAGGGCCAGTCAGGTACTTTTATAGGAGAGTCAATGAAGTTTTTCAATTCAGAAGTACTTAAAGAGCAAATGAGAGATGGCTCAGAGACATCCTCTGACCAATTGATCAGATCTCCAATCCTGGTAGCATCCCAATTGATGTCTGGTGTCCTTCTAATCCTTACAAAGGAGTCTAGCAGTTGAGTATCTGGATCCCCTTCTTCCCTCATGGTCTGCATTCTTTTCACCCATTCAGTTTTCTTCGTCTGATTTTCAGAGCATAGGATGGTTTGGAGCATGGCTTCACTGTATGCATACCAAGCTGATATCTTAAAAGTTGGCAAAACTATATCCAACCCCTCCATCCTCTGAGACTTAAGGGAGTGAAGTTAATGAAGCCACCCAAATCTTGAATAGGATTAACCTGACCCCCCAAATTCCAACCTAAATTCAGGCTCACAGGAGCGTTATATGCAATTGCTTAGACTCTTGGGTAGGACATCACTCAAGCGACGAAATCGTATAGAAAGTATAGAGGAACCACCAATGTGCCAATGTATCAGAGTTAATCAAATTTAAAGGCTACACGCATATCTTTAAGGTTATTTATTTTCAAAGATACAGGCAGGGCACAAAGGGGAAAAGAGCTCGGAATTATCTTTGACGTCAGGATATGCCCTTGCCAAATAGAAAGAGAAGAATTTACGGAAGTGCAAACATGTTTTATGTGCTATTAATACAGCCAGCACACAACAAGAATGTCCACAAATACAAGATATTTGTTCTATGTGCGGTGGGGTCAAACTGGTCACGTCTGGCGTGACTGCAGGAGCAGCGTGAAATTCAACGGAGACCCCGTGGCCATGGCGATGTCATACCCAATTAAAAAGACTTAACAAAAAAGAAACAACAACAAAAAAAGAAGAGCAAGAGGCTAAAATTAACAGATCGTAGGCCAAGGTAGCGAAGGCAGCGATTAACGACGCTGGGACTCAGCGAACCTACCTCAAAGTAGAAAGCGATCATTCTACCAAGATTATGTGCTGCATATACTATGCAAACATAGCGAACCTCACGAACCCGGGATCACTCAACGAGAACTTAACCAGATGCTCGTGAAGAACGGAATGAAAAAGATGTGGTTCCCCGAGAACCCTCCCTCTGAAGACATTCTGAGGATCCAAATGCCACCTTCACAAACAATCCCCATGCAAACGGAAACTGTTCCCGTTGTCACCCCAGCAAGCATCCAACAAGATCCCGAACTTCAAATAATAGAAACCCCCCAACCAATAGATAAAGTAATTAAATCAACCAGCAAAGCAGAACAACTATCACGACAAGGTTCTCTTACCCAAAGATCCTCCAACCGACAGAGGATGATGTGTACCTAAACTCTAGAGACTTCAAACAAACCTACCACGGTAGGAAGATAAATCTACAGATCTACACCACGGCTCACAATCCATTCCCCAATGTCATAACAGACACAACTATCAGAGAGGGCTTTACAACAGGTACTTACAAATGGGAATATGACAGAGATATCAGGGAGACGGTGGTTGAAGAAGCCCTCCTCCTTGGGATGGTCTGATTAAACCAAGAAGCCTTCGCCACGATCCCAACGGCCGAATTTAACAAGAAAACATCCGGAAAAACTAGATCCCCCACCACCTAGCCCCTCCATTCCAAAGAATCACGAAAAAAGGAACAACTAAACGATTTAACGATTCTACAGATGAACACAGATGGATGGGACACAAAACAAACAACTTACGGTAACATAATTAGACAGTGTGACCCTGACATTGGTTTAATCTACGAACACGGGGTTGACACAAGGTAAAACAGGATGAAGATCTTCACATACGACGTCATTGCGAAGAATCACAGCTTGGAGCGTTACGATAGCGCTGCCATCGCAGTCAAAAATGGGATACAATTCAAAGAACTTCCTTTTATGGTTATCGAGGTTCAAACCAACTTGGGACCCCTAGTGGTGTCTACAGAGTACCAACACCCAAGAATAGATTACCTGCCGTTAAACAATTTCCTTCAACCTTGTGAACACGAAAGAACAGTCTTGTTTGGCAGAGACGTCAACGCCAGATGCAGGGAATCAGGATACATTGGTCGTCATAATAAGAAGGGAAATAATCTGAATATCATGTTAGATAGGAACATCGTAGTCCGCAGTGGGCCCGACTTCCCCACCTACATCACCGATCACTATGCAACCAAACCTGATATCATCCTAACCAGGCGAGGTTTCCCCTATAGCTATTAGATTCAACCTAGACCCTTAATACCAAGCGACAGCATCGCCACATTAATTAAAATATCCGCCAGCTCTATTCAGATCCCCTTTAACGAAAGGAAATGTTTCTCCCGAACAACCTGGGATGAGTACAGAACTCTTCTTTATAAATACACTCCCCAACCACTTGAAGAGGCCACACTGGAATAAATTGACCAGGAGCTGGCAACTTTAACGGAGAAAATAGTGGAAGCGGACCAAGCAACAGTACGAAGAAATTAGACAGACGGATACAGACAGAGTAAAAAAAGATACGTTGACCTGGTGCTCAGAGACGTCATGAAAGAATTCGACAAGGTATTGAGGACTGGAGTACAGTAGAAGATACTAAGACTAGGATTCAACTCAAGACTATAAAAATACTTTGTGACTATATAACAGACAGGAAAGCATGCATACAGATTCAATACTACCAGCGAACATACTGCGAGCTATCTGCAGCGGTATCGCGGGGAGGGTGCTTAATACGCCTCCTGTACAACATCTACAGCCTTGCTTCCCCAAATCCGTTCAGGGAAGACTCGCTATACGTCCAATTCACAGACGACATATCCCAGATTATTACTGCTCCCTTCAGAAACCTTGACCACCTAGCACAATTAACAGCAAAATGAGATCGACCATGTCAACAGATATGAAAGAAGGTGGAAAATCGCCACCAACAACCAGAAATTCAGGGTGATACCGCTCTTCCGTAGAAAACTGGGCCACATCGAAACAAATGACGCTGGCATTCCTTACAGCACAGAGGGAAATGTGCTTGGGCTAAAGGTAGGTAAGAGTGTATACGGTTACCACGTTGCTCAAAGAACAGCACGAGCGAAGGCCGAGCTTAAAAAATTCTAAAGGCTCAAAACCCTGAGCACGGCTAACAAGAAAAAGATCTATAATGTACTCATTAGATCCAAGGTGCTGTACCCACCTGTACCTATTAACACAAGCTCCAAAACACAAATAAGCCATTTACAAAGGATACAAAATAATTATAAACTAATTACAAAATAATTACAAACGTTAGAAGAAGAGAAAGAAGGAGGCAGAGGGACCTACACGAGTAGATTCAGATGTCTCCCAAAAAAATCTGGGTAAAGGTCACGGGACAAATGACGGGCGAAATATGGCAAAGACATATTGACATACCATTAGGGAACAGATACAGCAGGACGAGAAGCTTCAATAGTTATAGAGACCAGACTGAAAGATGAGTAGAACTCATCTGCAGAAAAATACAAATAAGAAGAACACGGAAAGTACCAACATACAGAATACGAGAGAAAACACATAAAAATACCTACAAAAGCTTGAATGCATCAAAAAACCCACCACAAAACCACATGTAAAAACAAATACAAATCAAATGCCACTACACAAAAAACTAAACAACAGATACAGAGTACATAATGTTTGAAAGAACACCAAGAGAAACACCAATCTCTGAAAGAGCAACTCCTAATATACTCTGTCACTAGGGATCTTGAAATAAAGCCACTGAGAAGAACACAAAACTACCTTTTCTCTTTCCATCTCTCCATCTCTCCATTTCTAACCTTATTATGTCCACTGTCCAATGTCCAGGCCTCATTCTCGCCTTGTTATTCATAACTCCGTCAATTCTCATAGGTCTGCCTTTTCATCAAGTTCGTCCGTTCATAAGGCAACAAATATTCTACTCATAAACAAGAGAAACAAAGAAGTCTAAAAGTAAAGAGGCAGGTAAATTTAAAAGGATTTTCTCGATAAGATCAAAAGACAATATAAAGACTAGGATGACAAACGATGAGAAATTCAAATATTATTGTTCTCGTGAGGATCTTGCAAAGGACATTCCATTAACGTTTGCCATATATACAAAGCCACATAAAATCTCTATTTCGCTTATCGTAAAAGATATGAGGCATTTTCATTAGTCAGGTTCATAAGACGTGGCTATAATCTCTATGCGTCCTACAAAACTTTTATCATTAGGAGAGTGCAGGAAAATTCAGGGCTTTCATTTAATGAAGAACTAATTGCGTTTAAGGGAAATTGCTTTAATAAGGATTAAGCTCAACGGAAATGAGGGAAATAGGCTTCGGTGATATAATAAATATTTAATATTGCTGAACAGCTTATATTTTACTCTCAATAAACTAATTCACAATTTAAATAAAAGAGTCATATTTTCCGTTGTTAACGAGTTTTGAGACTATTATCGAGAGTGAAATTTCCGAGGAGATTTCAATCGAAAGCTTTTCTTTTGTGACAAAATGAGACGTTATTCCGAAAAACTATAATTTGTACTCATGGTTCCTAAATAATATTTTTTCGAAGATTTAAAGACTCTAATTCCCATTTAGAAGATCGATACAGAGTGAATCACATCCACCTTTTCCTTGCTTAGTCCCCCCATACTTGTTCTGCATTTAAACACTATTATTTATCGGCAGCTTTGAAATTGAAGCTATTTGATAACATTAAAAGGGTAACACTTATTTTTCATTTGCAAAGGAAATTCAATCAAACATGTTTTCAGCACATTAAATCAAAATGGAGCTAAACTTACTAGTGGTGGATGAACTTAGGAATGAAGTTAATCACCGATTTCTTTTTTTCTGTCATGAGAATTAATGAACCGCTAATTTTGAACACATTCTCCAAACAGAGGCCGCTTCTCCTCTTTTCTGGTCAAATACAATGAATTTCTATTGAATCATAAGCATATTTTTGTACAAAAGCAATTTTTAAAGGAAATATCTATATTTCCTTTTCATTAAGAAAAATATGCTGAAGGATATTTTAGAAAAAACTTAAAAATCATATATATATATATATATGTACAATAAAAAACACTGTTTTGGAGCATAAAGATTAATAAAACGGGACTAGTTTCGATATGTAGATTCCCATAATCATCTTCAGCCGTTAACTAAGAGAAATCGACAAAGAAAAACTGAAATACTGGAATATATAATAACAGGGAACTGACATTAATCTAGTGGCTTTTCACTCTCATGTATATATGAAAGGCTATCTAAAGCTAGGGCAATAGTCTACCGCGTGAACAGAAAAATCTTATATGAAAAAAATTGCTTAGCATTTCCATATTTTCCTTTGCTCAAAGGAATAAACTCCATTTTATTTCCCAACTTGACCACCTTTAAATATCACTTAACTCTCAAGAAATCTCGCCGTTCCACTAAGCCAGAATCACAAAATAAGGATGCAGAGGTCAATTTAATCCCGTGTAAGGCTCTAATTTGTTCCTCCTTCTATGCATGAGAGACCGGAAGGTCATTAAATAAACGTATATATGAAAATAGGGGGGATATTCGAAAAGCAAGCAATGCTTCTAGTATTTTTAACCATGTGCAAAACGCCAATCATACAGTAGATTTCCATAGTGCCCAAATAATTGACCATTGTAACGATTTTAATGAAAGAAAAATTATTAAATCCTCATTAATCAAAGAAATTTCAATTCCTCACAAGGACAGAATAAATGTAGTTCCTACTCGTATGTATCAAACCTCATTCTAAAGTATATTGTAAATCACCTAAAGCTAACGCCTTCAGATTAATGTCAGTTGCCTGTTATTAAAAACTCCAGTATTTTAGTTTTTCTTTACAGTACTAAAAAAACAAAACAACTAACAAACTGTAGTTACAATTAGTTAATTAATAAAGATATTGCACTTAAATCTTCATTGTCCCCAAACGTCACTGTAACCTATAAATACTAGCCTCTTATTAAACCCGCTATTCACTCTCTAGGATGGATCCACTTTAGCAAGTACCAAAATTAACGCATTTTTCTATTAAATTCTTTTTACTCTTACAGTGTTTACAAAATTAAAAACAAAGTTTAAATTTATTATTATACTTGATTATCTTTAACTATTGTTAGGTCAATTTCTCTTATAGTTTTTAATTAATTATTATGATTTAGAGCGGTTTAACGTACATACCCCCTTTACTTCGTTTAACTTCTCCATTTCTATAAGCCTCTTTTTAATCAGTTTCCAACGAGGTCTCTAATATTTCTACGTTTTACAAATTATTAAATAGAAAAAATAAGGCCCTTCTAAAGACTCCATTCAAATCTTGTCTTCTACAACAAGAGTTGCATTTCGATAGGAATGTGGAAGTAAATAGTTTTAATATATCACTGAATTACTGCAGCCATGCTAAGAAGGTGATAATCTAAAGTGAACTCACTTAAATATATAAGAAATCAAATTTATCAATTCTAGAGGTAATCAAGAATGACGAGTTATGCGTAATCGCAAATACTCTAGAATCCTCAGTTTAAAAAATATTCTTACATCGACTAGAATCTTCAGTCACACGAAAGAAAAACTACAACCCTCCATTGAGCTCCCATTATTTCTTATTCCAACCCGTTTATTACTTTATTTTCTCAATTCATCGTTACTTTTTTCAAAGTTTTTTCTTTTCTTAGATGTTCGTCTGAAGAAGCTGGAAATTAAATTTACTCAAAATAAAAGCGCAAAAGTAGAAGCAGAAAAATGATATAATTTTTTAGTTCTATTTATCAAAGAGAGAATATTAATGCAATTTAAATAATATTAATTTTTATTTTATTTTATATCATTAATAAGATCTGATCTAACATAGGAAAAAACTATGGAAGAACAAGGATATTAAATTAATTAAAATAATAAGAGGAAGCCTTAACAATTTTAAGATTAGAAAAGAATGCTTCAAACAAAAAGTGTCCTAAATTTCTTTGGCTTAACAGACATTAGCAGACTTCAAGACCTACACTGAACGAGGTACTCAAAATCCCAATGGTGTACCGCATTTGAAGAAGAAATGGAATAAGGTTGTAATTTCCAAAATTAATCATTGTTTGCAGAATTACAATTTACTGTTAAAACAAACATGTTAGCACTGAAAAAAGTTTTGCATTTCACTTAATAGCAACTCTCAAATTATCGCCAGTTCGAAGAAATTTTGACAGTTGGGGTAGAAAGACGAATTTATGATCACCAAGTTAGATTTTAACAGTCTGAACTCAAAATATACTTTACCATTGATCTTCATGGAGAAAATTGTATTGTACTTGTATAAGGAACGTTTATTATTTGAAACAGATAAAAAGTTGAGGGACATTGATTTAAAATTACTCTCCCATATCCAATATAGGTCTGGTCTCCCATTTTTCAATGCCGATTAAACTCTGTGATAAAAAAAAGGCACTTCCCAAGGCACAGTGTACTCCTTAATTTCGCCTTTTAACCTAGAGGTAAAAGATATTTTACGATTGCTACCAGGTAGTCATTTTTCTGAGCTATCTTGAAAGAGTGGTAGGGCTGAATGTCATTTCAATTAGAAATAACACGATGGAATTTATTTGGCTTTCTTGATATCTAAATCTAATCTACCTAATAATGTGAAAAACTATTACAACACTTCCCCATAAAATTTGTGATCTTCTATATAGGTGTTATATGGGCGTGAGTCTTTGTCGTTAAAGTAAATTGGACCTTAATACTGTGGTCAATTGGGTTCAGTAAGGGTTTTGGGGGATACGAACGGATCTTCACCCGAGGCTACCTTCTTCGAGCGTGACTTAGTTGGAATCGTGGCTGGCAGTCAAGCATTCAAAACACTGCATTGACGAAGGAAGTTCCGACCTGTGTAAGTGACAAAGAGGAGCCGGTTTTTACTCAAGTTTTAATATCGCTTTAGCTAAAAAAGGGAAGTCCATTTAATCATACTAAGGCAGTACTTTGGCGTTTTTCATAAGATCTGAGCCAATTTCACCTTAAAAGTGAAATAAGGTTAGACAAGTTTTGTTGGTATGATTCTTAGAAGGAATGAGAACACAAATTAGAGAGGATCTCTTTGCTAGCCGGAGATACGGAAGAAGAGGTTGGTTACTCCAAAACAGGGAGACGTGCCTTCAAGGAACAGGTCTTGATTTAAACTAGGGGGCTTCTTATTCAGCAGTGACGGGATGGGGTAGGAGATGACCTCGTGGAAAATGAAAATAAGAGTTGTTGCAAGGAAAGATCAACTCGTACGACTTGCTCATAAATAGTCCTGAATTTAATTTTAAACAATAGCTTTTAGAAGTCTGAATTTCTCTGGATTCCTAATAAGAGTAAAGTATTTATATTGCTTATATAGACATGCATATTTATGTATGTTTACTATTTACTTAATTTCGACCAATTTAATTATAGTGATATAAGTATAACTTAAAAGATTGTAATACCATGCTTAAAGCGGGTCTGTCAAGAAATTATTAAAATGGAAACAAAGTTTCCGCACAACCTTTTTAAAGTTTATTTATTTATGATTTATATTTATAGATTTGTTTAAAAGATTATTTATTTATAGTTCTATAGAGGGTGTGAAACTACTTAATTTGCTGTCTTTCCTAGGCCTCGCTTGAAAGTGCACAGTGACCTAGAACCTAGGTAGCGAGGCCTAGGAAAGCCGACCCACTACAAATTAATTAATCGAACACTCTATTTGATACCTAAAGTTTCAAAAATTACCCATCAAATGCCTCTTTCTCGTAAACCGGAACGTACTCTTTTACTGCATGATTACAAGTCCAGCCTAAACGCTGCCCATTCGCAACGTCGTATCAACCGAGCATTTAGAGAGGATACAATAAGTCGTAGCACAGCCAAGGATTAGTTTAAGATGTTTCTGCTTGGCTAATTCGATTTCCAAGATCAGCCAAGAAGTGGTCGCCCCTCACCTATTGATAATGAGCATTTGTGTGCTTGTGTTAAAGCTGATCCACATATGACATCACGTGAGCTGGCTGAAAAGTTTAGCGTCAGTCATACAGCCATTTTGAATGATTTGAAAAATGGGCAAAGTCTGCAAACTGTAAGTATGGATTTCTCGTAAACTGACAGACTTCTCTGGATAGCCGCCTACGAGACACTGCTGTCAAATAAACATCGTTTTGATTGCCTTAACAAAGTTGTTACTGCATTTAAGAAATGGCACGCAAAAGAAGCTGGATAGATAAATGTGCACCTGCACAACTTCAGGCAAAGACTGACCGAGATCAAAAGAAGTTTATGGTTTGTCTAAGGGATAAGAAGGGATTGATTTATTGGGTAATGTTCAAACGCAATCAATCTATCGACGCTCAATTATAGTCAAGAACTGCAACAGGTGGTACATGCATTTGGGCACAAACGACCAGAATTGATTGATGTAAACTTTCTTTATTGCTAACGCTCGATGACCCGTTGCAAACCTTCCGTAAAAACTCATTGAGCCGTCATGGGAAGTTCTCCCTTACCCACCGTACTCGCCAGAGCAGGTGCCAACAGACTGCAATCTGCACAATGTCTTGAATGGCTAAACGTTCTCACATATGGATGAACTTAAAACTCCAGTTGAAGACTTCTTTGATAGGAAACCAATTGAATTTTACAATAATGGAATCCAAGATTTATTGCGTCGTTGTAAACGGGTACTCTAAAATAACAGTGATTACATTGTTCATTGATATGTTTCTTTTGCTGCATAGTTGTGCGAGAACCTTTTTCCAGCCTAGGAGTCGCCTTTTAGTGTATTTACGTAATTTAGTCTTTTGTTCACCTGTTTTATATTATTAATAATAATTTCTCTAATATTTATTAATGATTTCTATTTAAATCAAGCACATTTTTCTAGGAAAGATTAACATATAACTAATTCACCCTCTTCACGCTCTTCACCCTCTAATTTGTGGAATTTTAAAATTTAACTTTGACGTTTTTACATATCTGAATTAGCAGCTAATTAAGTGTGGAATGTCGGAAAGGTGTTGTATCGAAGTTTTGGTGGTGGAATTTGTGTTCAGCACATTTTTATAGGTAAAATTAACATATAACTAATTCACCCTCTTCACGCTCTGATTTGTGGAATTTTTACATAAATTTCGACGGTTTTTCATATCAAATTTAGCAGTTATTGAAGTGAGGAATGTTCGGAAGGTGTTGTATCAAAGTTTTGGTGGTGTAATTTATGTTCAGGCATTCACTCATAGGCGAAGATAACACAACATGGGCACAATTTGCTCTTTTGTGTTTTCCTAAGCACCAATTTTTATTTCACATCTAGTGTAAATTTCAGTGTTAAACTATAGTTTGACGGAGAATCTTTGCCACAGTTCATTAGATAATATACCTTATTCCGGAGAGTTGACAGAAATCTGACTCCAATATAAAGAATGATGATAAACAAGGTAACTAACTTCTGTCGTGTGTATGGAGTTTCCATTAAAGTGGTCGAAATTTCAATCTATTTCTTAATCTTTTATCAGTCGTTTGGTTCTTTATTTGATTATAAATAAATGTTTCCTATTAGGTGTAATCAGAAATTTAGTTTTCAGCGGTCATCACTTTTTAAAAATGTAGTGATAACAATTATTTAATTTCAAAGAATCATAACGTTGATATAAAGGCAACATGTTTAAAATAAATACCAATCTTCATTTCATTTGAAAATAATCGAAAACGTTTTTAATTTTTCCAATCTGAAAGGTCAAGAAAGAAGAAGGACGAAATGGTTTCATTCCTCCTAATTCATGCATTAATATGTTATTGCCTATTGCTATTCTTTGTAACCGACTATTTTAGTAAAAAACATTATTCCCGAAAGAGCAAAAAAGAGAAGTTAAGATTCCTTGACACGAATAAATTTTAATCAGCTTGGTCTACAAAGATTAGGCCACAATATAAAAATTGAGATCGCCTATAATGAAAAGCTTCTCATAAGGATCTTCCAAGGAACAAGTTTATAATAATTTAATGGAGAATAAAAGCATATAATAATGTTAATAAATTTATTGCGACTCTTAAAACAAGTATTTCTTTTTCATAAATTTTATCTCTATGGCCTACCGATAACAACTTGCGGTTTGGCGGATATTGAAAGAATATTTCCTTCAACTAATCGTGAGAGTAGAGCATTGAGGAAAAATAGCCTTAATAACCATAGATTTGATGGGACGTTACTTTTTCTCAGAGCAAATTAAGTAAATAGTCCTCAAGAATTTATAGAATTTTAATATTGCTGAAGCTTTTTCAATTTAATCAGTGCCTAAATTTGTTTAAAATTCGAATTCAAATTTCATATTTCCTCTCGTTAGAATGTTTTGTTTGATTTCTAAATAGTCAAATTGATTTTAGAATTCGAATCATTACATTTCCATTTTTCCCACCATCGTAGATGCGTTGCATTTAAGAACTCTTACTTGACAGCTTCTTCAAAAATAAGCCTGGTAACAGAAAACACTAACCTCACGCGCTATATGGCGTTTTACTTCGGAAATCAGTAAACATTTAATCAAATAATTTGGCTACTATTTTACCTTCATGGCAAACTTCATACGCAACAAAATACACTAATATTTTACGTAGCTGATGTTGAAGCACAGCGATTTATTGTCCATCAAAGACTCATTTAAGTGAGCTTACTTTTTACCCATAAATTACTGACAACGTTTTGATAAATTCATGCTATGATAAATCAAGAAAATTTAAATCACATTGGAGTAATTACACTTTGTAACACACGGAGAATAATTTATTAGGTAAAATGTTTGAATTAATTAGTATACACTCCATAGGCCTCTCGGAAGGAACTAAGGACGACCTCGTCTTACTCCTTTTGCATCTCGTTCTCACCTTCATTTTATATCCACATTGCCCACTGGCCGTGCAAACAACACCACCTTTCTTGCCTGTTCCCCTTGCAATTGGTGGTAATACCATTGCACCTTTAAACACAAGGCCATAAACTGTCTTTATTCACGCAAGTCTCAGCCTGGGGGACACGATCGACTTGCTTCCACATCTACTATAAGACACTCCAGCGATCAAACCTCTTCCCGTTCTTATGGGAATACTTAATTCCACTTCCTTTGGATAGTAGCTCCCGTCCGGCCCCAGCTTAGCCTCTCTTCCTTCCTTCAAAACACTTGTTTCCTCTCTTTTCACACAACCTCTCCCACAACTTTCTCTGGTCAGCCTCTAATTTCAAAGGGTAGATGCTGACCTTCCTCTCAAGCCAACCGTCCCGGATCGGGGCTGAGGGGGGAGGGGACAATGTTCCCTAACCCCTGAGCTGCAGTTCAGAATTGTTTTTTTTTAACAACCTGCTTTATCCACAACCATACCTTCATCACATCCCTTTTCCTCTCCTCTTTACATTCTATCCATTTTTACGCCGTGTCTAAAGTGGAGCCGCCATGCCGATGGACTGCCAGGCCACCAGGTGGAAGGGGTGGTCCGAAATGGCGGCGCCTGGCTCTTCCAGGCCTGTAAGCACCTCTTGCAGTGCGGGCAACTGCAAGAGGTGATGAGCTATTGCGTCCCGTATAAAAAAGAGGGTCACTATGCCCATGTATGAAAAAACAAAAAAACAAAAAACACCCCCCAACTTCCCCTGAAACAGCGACGGAGCCGCCCTCGGGCAGCTCCAGCAAAATAATGGAGGTACCCCCCCCCCTGTGCTTGCGCAAGGGACCCTCCATATCTCCTCAACCAGAGAGGAGGCTTACTCCTCTCCTACGCCTATGGGTGAAGGGGACTCCCCCTCACCCCCTTCTCTTGAGGTGCTTTCGGGCACCTCCCTTTTAGCAGTGGCAGTCCCCTCTGTTCTTTCCAAGGTGACTGCAAGAGAGCCAGCAGGCAGCCCTTAGCCAGCCACTCCACATCTAAGCGGATCGGTAGGGAAAACCCCCTTAGGGGGGCGAGGGAAGCCAGGCCCCTTCGGTCACTTCCCTCAAAAGACATGCTGGCAAGAATATTGAACCTTGCCGGGGTCAATGCCCATACCTCCCCACACAAGGCTAGTGACGATACTGCCAACGGGACCTGCACCTGAAATGTCTTGGGGGGGGGGAAGGTAGGGGGCCAACTAGAGGCCTCCCCTGAGATAGACATGGTCCTTGAGGAAACCCAGCCTCAGACGGTAGGGCCTTTCATGAGGGAAAATCCGGGCTCGGTGCCAAGCACTGAACCCGAATCCGCCCCTATGCAGGGTCCTCCTCAAACCTCTGTGGTTTTCGAAACAGTACAAGGAGGGGAGGGATCTCCTCCAACGGGTGCCCCCACGACTACCAGGACCTGTTCCATTTCGGAGAATGACCTGGCTGAGGCCGGTCCATCTGGCCTATGGGCTCTTTCCGGCGGAGGTGAGAAGTGGGTTCATTCCTCGCCCTCCTCTTCAAAAAAGAAAAAAAAGACTAAAACGACAAAAAATACTCGGGGCTCCTCTCCATTCGCGGGGGCTGTGGGGATGGATGGGTCTGCTGCCACTTTGGATAGCGACCAAGCCAAGATCGGCACATCCGGCACCTCTGCCCCTTCGGTTGTGGAACCCCTGACTAAGACCTAAGGCCAAAAGTGCACAGAGCGGAGCCTCGATGACATCGTGGCCCTTGATTCAGAGGTTAACTGGCGTTTTCGAGCTTGCTGGCTTCAAACGCTTCCTCGTTATTCGCTCCACTGATGGCATGCATCAGAGGAGAGGATTAGCTAGTGCAATTGGTAGAGAGCCGAAGGTGACCCGTTTCTCGGACGGGAGCCTTCTGGCGAATGCGGCGAATCCCACCGAGGAGGCCAAGATAAGTGCTCTTCGGACACTTCATGGCACCCCGGTGAGTGGGACGCCGCAATCTACCATGAACTTTGTAAAAGGAGTAGTTTATACGAGGGAACTCGTTGCCCTTTCCATTGAGGACATCACCCTAGAGCTGGCCGACCATGGGGCGGTCAAGGTCGAACGTGTGATGAGAAAACAGGGAGAGGCCTCGAAAACCACCCCTACACTCTTAGACTGTGACAAGCTCCCTAATTCGGTGCGTGGCGGTTGGTACCGCTATTGCGTGAAGGCATTCGTGCCACTGCCGCGGCGGTGCAATTACTGTCACCGCTTCGGCCATACGAATCGCTCATGTAAACGTGCAAAGTTGGGGTCACCCGAATTCTGTAAAAATTGCTGCAAGGTCGCACACCATAAGTCTAAATCGTGTGTGGCAAATTGTGGCTTCTTGCGGAGAGCCGCACCCCGCTTCTTCGAAGCAATGTGGTGCATATCTCCTTGAGAAAGAAATCCTGGCCGTTCAGGCCCAGGATCGACTCTCATTCCGCGAAGCTAAGGACTTGTTCCTGGCGCGCCTGGCTCTGCCTGAGACGTCATATGCCACAATAGTTATAAAGGCACCCTCTGCTTCTAACCCATCCAGGCCAACGAGCACCGTTTTTTCCGCACCCAATCGGAGCCCTTCTGCGGGCTATACCCCACATGAGCGCTTCCCTGGTAAAGCTGGCGGCAAAAAGGGTTCATACCCAGCCCCGGCTAAAACCAGGGCTCCCCCTTCTTTCCCCAGCGTGACCGTTTCCCGTAAGGCGAAACAGCCACGCGCCTCTACCGAGTCGTAAGACTCACAGGAGGCAACACCCCTGAAGATGGTCGCTAGGCCATCTTCGGGGGTTCCTAAAGCTGTCCCCCGAAAGGAGGACAGCAACAAAGGAGCTTCGGCTCCTTCGCCCACGCCCAAAGGTGGAGCGAGTGGCTCGGAGACGGTGGTTCCTCCAAAAGAGGGCCCTTCGCCTCCGAAGCCGCAACTCCCGCCTAAGGTTTCGATGTGGAGGGAGGAAAAGACTCGGATGGCAAGCCCAACCTCCCCCAATAGGTCCTTGAAGTCGACGGCGCCTTCAGCGCTTTGTACGGCCAACAGCGCCTGGGGGGTTGCCCCCGGGAAGCGTACGGCCATTCCCGTGAGGGTCTTCTGTTCGAGGAGGGGCCCCGCGTCTCCTCCAAGCTAGGCCTGGAGGGCAAATTCCTCCAATGGAATTGCCGTGGACTCCGGGCCAACTGGGAGGAGCTGTGGAGGCTCGTCTCGTCCCGTTCCCCGTTAGCTATCTTTTTGCAGGAGACCATGCAGGGGCGCGTGCTCTCTGCCTGCCCTCCCAGTGTATAAGGGTCTTGCGACCCCACCAACGCGGGATGGCCGGGCTGGGGGATGCGCATTTTACACCCGTCGTGATGTCTCCGTTCTTCATTTTTTTTAGATACCTGCTTTCAGGCAGTGGCTGTGCGTACATGCCACCGTCAGCTGACTTCGACGCTGGGGACTTCCGCCGCGTCGTGGCATGGTTGCCGAGGCCCTATCTTTTGCTTGGAGATCTGAACGGCAGGCATCCTCTCTGGGGAGATTACTCCATAAATCCCAGAGGACAAGTCCTTGCCGATCTGATCGAAGAGCTTGAGATGGGTGGTGTAAACGTGGATGAGTTTACGCATCACTGTCCGAGAACCGCTTCATTTTTTTGCCTTGACCTATCTTTGTGCTTTTCGGATGCACAGCCTGATTTTGATTGGGGGTGGTCGATGAACGGCAGGCATCCTCTCTGGGGAGATTACTCCATAAATCCCAGGGGACAAGTCCTTGCCGATCTGATCGAAGAGCTTGAGATTGGTGGTGTAAACGTGGATGAGTTTACGCATCACTGTCCGAGAACCGCTTCATTTTTTTGCCTTGACCTATCTTTGTGCTTTTCGGATGCACAGCCTGATTTTGATTGGGGGGTGGTCGATGACCTTCATGGTAGTGATCACTTTTCCATGCAAATATCATTTTCAGGGCAACTGCAGCCTGAAAGACCACCTCGGTGGTGCTTGGCGCGGGCGCGGTGGCCTGCATTTCAGGAAATGACTGAATTCTCTATCTCAGTCGAGGAATTTAGGTCGGTAGATGAGGCCGCTGAGTTCTTCTCCGGCAACCTCATCGCCGTAGGCCTGACTACTATTCCTAGGACGTCTAGCCGTTTTGCACGCCGAGAACTTCCATGGTGGTCGGCCGAGTGTGAGACGGCCCTCAAACAGAAGCGTTATGCCTACATGCGCTATAAGCCCCGCATGAACGATTTCACTGTCGCTGAATTTCGTCGGGCTAGGGTTAGGTTCCGTTATATTTTGAAGCACGCCCGCCGCTCTTCTTGTCGGGCATACGTGTCTTCACTTAACGGGAAGACCCCTTTAGCTGAGGTGTGGAGGCGAGTCAAAAGGATTCGGGGCAAGTTCTCGCAGGACCCCCCTCGCGTTCTCCAGGAGAATGGGACCGCAATCTCGGACCCCGCGTCCGTGGCGAAATCCTTAGCGACCGCTTTTTCCGCATCCTCTAGCCGTGATGCTGCTCCGCCAGCATTCAATGCAAGTCGTGATGTCGCGGAAGGCCGCCGGCTGGACTTTACCTCCAGAGGTGAAGAACTCTTCAACGACAAGTTTACTGTGAGTGAGTTGCGTTCCGCTCTTGCTTCGTACGCGGACACCGCCCATGGTCCGGACGATGTCCCGTACGATATGCTTCGACACCTGGGTGAGCGAGGCATGGCCTTTTTGTTAGATTTGTTCGACAGGATCTCGGTGGAAGGTCTTCTCCCAGACTGCTGGCGAATCGCTACTGTGCTCGCCTTTCGCAAGTTGGGGAGAGATCACTCTACTCCGACCGGTTTCCGCCCAATCTATCTAACCTTTTGCGTGTGCAAGTCGATGGAGAAATTGATAAATGTCAGATTAGCCTATTTCCTGGACAGCGGAGGCCATCTGTCTTCGTCACAGTGTGGCTTCCGCAAGTTCCACTCCACGTCGGATGCTCTGCTCCGACTCGAAAATGCCATCTGCGTGGCTTTCCTTCATAGAAAGCACTACGCCACGGTGTTTTTCGATCTAGAGAAGGCCTATGATACCACATGGCGATACGGTATCATGGAGACTCTCCACACGATGGGGGCGAGAGGACGCCTCCCAATGTTTATATCTGAATTTTTGTGAGATCGTTGATTCCGCGCACGGGTGGGGGGAGCCCTCTCCGGCCCAAAGGAGCAGAAAGATGTTGTCCCACAGGAAAGTGTTCTTAGTGTCACACTCTTTGCCCTGAGCATCAACGGCATCACCTCGGTGCTCCCGGAGGATATTCTCGCTACGCTCTACGTGGACGACCTTTGAATCTTTTTTGGGGCGGCCCAGATGCCAACTCTGGAGCGTCAACTCCAACAGGCAGTGAACCGCGTCTCTCGCTATGCCGAAGCGCACAGGTTTCGGTTTCTTTGGCCAAGACTAAGGTGGTGCACTTATGCCGCCATCCACGGCTTCACTCTGACCCAGATTTGTTTCTTAATCAGGTGCGCCTGGATTTGGTTTAGTCGCACCGTTTCCTTGGTCTTGTATTCGACCGACGCCTCACCTGGGAGGCTCATATTCGCAGCCTTAGGGTCTCTTGTACCCGTGCCATGGACATTCTCCGTTCCGTGACGTTCAGCGCCTGACGTGCTGATAGGGCTACTGCCCTACTTTTTTATCGATCTTTTGTTCGTTCGAAGCTCGACTACGGATGCGAGTTTTATGCATCCGCAGCCAAGCGTTCATTGCGGAAGGTGGATTTGATTCACCACAATGGCCTTCCCCTTGCGACCGGTGCCTTCCGCACTTCCCCCATTGAGAGCCTGTTAGTCGACGCTGGGGAGATGCCACTCGCTCTGCGCCGCGTGCAGTGCATCACTCGCCTGTACGCGTGAGCCCGGCACCTCCCTCAGTCGCCAACAGCTCTCACTGCATCCGCAGCTGAACTCGATGGTGCCTATGCCACCGAGAGACGCCAGTCATACCCTTAGCCCTTTGGGTTTAGGGCCAGGAAACTCCTTCGAGAGCTAGATATAGCTCTCGGGCCGGTGGTGCCCCTGGTTCTGCCCAGGACGCCACCCTGGAGGGTACCACATTTGGCTATTTGTCGCCACGCCTCTGCTCCCAAAGCTTGTACTGCGCCGGGGGTATTGCGCTTGACCTATTTGGAGCACACATCGTGTCATGCTGGAACTGTGCCAGTGTATACGGATGGCTCCAAGTCTCAAGAGGGGGTCGGGTTCCACGCCGTATCCCCTCTGTTTGAAGTCAGATGTCGAGATTATCTTCTGCTGGGTTCCTGGATTTTTATGAGTTGCGGGGAATTAGCGCGCCGATGAGGGCGCCAAAGAGTCTTCGAGGACTCTGCGACTGGACCAGCGTTTTGCTCTTTCTCACACCGACTACATGGCAGGAATATGGGCAGCTCTTCGGACTGCTTGGAAAACAAGATGGGAGACGGTCAAAGGGAACTTAAAGTTGCGTGCCATTGCGCCGCGTCTGTTCCCATGGACCTATCCCCCAATGCCGCGGTGGCTTCAGGTTGCATTCTGTCGTCTCCGAATCGGACACACTCGTGTGACGCATCGCGATTTGATGAAGTGCTCGCCTGCGCCCTATTGCAACGATTGCGTCGTCCCCCTGACTGTTCGGCACATTCTTGTCGAATGTCCCAGTCTGGGTGATCTTCGCGCACGATACCTGCCCCGGTACCGGATGGGCGGTTGCCAGATAAGCTCTATAGAATTAAAAAAAAAAAAATTGGATAGTAGCTTGACTGTCTCTATCATCCCTGAATCTCAAGAAGGGAAGAAGGGGCACTCCAGTGCCTCATTAATACATAAAGTCTGACGTGAGTTGATTTCTGTGAATTATTACAAGAATTCTCTCTCTTGCTGTCTGTTTCTCACTCTCTCCGAATTTCATGACCGTAACATCTCCATGCTATTTTTAATCACAGATCTCCACTACCCGATATTAAGGAATGATTTTCTGCTAAAGTTTTTTCTTATCCTTGATTTAAAAGAATGTTTGCTTAAGGACCAAGTGTCACAGAAAATCCTTCAATGGAACCCTGCTTTTTATTGCCCACGCCTCATTATGGCCACGCTATTCTCAGCTACTCACTAAAAAATTCACTCAAAATAAACAAAATGACTTGAATCCCTTCCTGCATGCAATCCCTCCTGTAAGCTCCGGTTAAACATCCAATCATTACCAGATATTACATTAAAGCAATTGGTCATAGCGAGCAAATCTTAAGCTCTCTTAAATTAATGCAAAGATGCAAAAGAATCGCATCTGCTGACCATTTTTATTCCCACTTTTCTCTTCTTTCCATCCTTTTTCAAAGAAAGATTGCCCTAATATGCAGATTCATGTCATCCACATATTAATTTGAGTCTTTAAACCAGATAGAAATTCTACCCCTTTATACTTTTACCACACTATTTTAAGGTGCAACTGTATTTTCCCCTCTTGTTCTTCGTCTGGCTTTTTATTTCAAAAAAGCATGTAATGAATAAAGCATAATCAAAAATACTATACGAGTAACTACTATTTTTTCCTCTTGAATAATTTATGTGACACTTCGTTTCAGTTTATATGTTTGTTATTTAAAAATCTACTCCTGTTTGGGGAAAATTATGGAGTTTCTGGTAATGATCTGGATTTATTTAAGAAAAGATAAAAAAATAATTTGACTGTTAGGACTTCTTTGCTCTCCTTTTGTCTGAATATCGGCTCAGTCGGAAATGGTGTACTGAATGGCATGTTGGCATCACCGAGCCAGTAGTATGTATAAGACGTGTATTGGTATAATCTCTACTACATGTAAATTTAAGGCAAACGTAATGCTTTAATCCCATATCACATTTCCTCCATCATTTTTAAGTTAGTGGCCATTTGTGCAGTATCCAAATATGTGTATATTTGTTGTAATAGAAACAAAATTAAAGCAGTGCTATTAAAAGGACGAAAGTAAAAATATGCTATGACACAAACCAGATATGATTTAACAGAAATAAATGCTCATTTTGTAGAATCCAAGAAAGCGTGTGGCAGAGTAATATTGCACACCCTTTAAGTCCTTAAATGAAAGTGGTGGGAAAAGAATCGGTTTAACAGATGGAGTTGCAGTTGGGGGTGGATCTATAAATCGATAAATTTTATTCCCTTCCTCACGACATAAGAGCGAAAGAGAGAAATAAGTTTGAATTTCCAAACGAAACTCAACTAAAAATAGTAGACATAGGAGAGATTGTTTATCTCCTGGGTTGCCAATTCTCCCCCACCTCAGGGAAATATTTTGACCTCAATGACGGGGAATTTAAGTCTTCCCTCGTCCGTAATGGAAGGCAAAAGAATATAAAATTGAAGGATTTTTAGAACTCCTATAACATAATGGAAATTTAAGTATCTGAACAGGTTCATAGGTCGCAGTGTAGATATCCAGTTAGACCAAAAATGTATGGGAGTGAAGAGATCTTCAAGTGTTAAAAATGAGAGATAAAAACAAAAAGAGATTTGTGAAGAGGAATCTAGAGATATAACATACAATAAATTTTATTAAGGGAAGATAAAATGAATGAATGTTTGTTTAGAGGAAAGTTCATTATTTTGGGTGTAAATGGTGTAATGGGGAGAAAATGAATGGCTCTGTAGTGGTATTAATATATGTGATACGACTATATTTCACCAGTGATGTCATTCTACTCTTGATGTGTATTTCATTATTCGGCCCGGCTATCTGGTCTACCCACCTTGCGATAGACAAAGGGTGCTTCCGACCTACCATAGTCAACAAAGACACCAGGTCTATAGACAATTGTTCGCCACCTGCTCCACATCCCCCCAAAGAGGGGTAGAAGGGAGGAGAAGGGAGGAGAAGGGAGGGGCAAGGACGAGAATTGAAAGTGAGGGGGCATTCAGCCGCACAAATGTATGAAAGCAAGGGGAAAGGATAAGTGAATGGAAAGAAACCAAACTATAGAGGGAATCAATCCACTTTTCCTATCCTTTGTTATCCTTGTGCCTCTAAGTGGATTGGATTATAGAGTCACGGTCTTAAAGACAGACGCTGTGAAGTCTAACAAAGTTAAGAAGTGGTGAAGTAAGGTGTTGTTAATCTTTCTAGATTTACCCTGATGAGTTCCGATGTGCGAGGGTTGAGGAAATCTGGTGGATAAAAGTAACGGATGAGATACAGGGTATCTATAAAGTACCTACATTTTATGATAAAAGTGGGAAGGAGTTTGATGAAATTTTCAGGAGTGGTTGGAATTGGTCGAGAACACAAGTGATTAAAATTTGGGTGCGATCAGCTTCGAGGGGGTCTCGACCGCTCTTTCTCGTACTTAAAAAATTAAAATAGGATTCTACAGAAATTTTCATGCAGTGTTGAATATGAAACCAAAACTAAACTATTAAAATTAAAGGTGTTTATTTTGGAAGATTTTTTTTACTTTTATTTTTTTATTAAAAAAGCCACATTAAGATGTAGTCAGCCTTATTTTGAAGAGTTACTTCCGTAGCCTATAGTTTAACGAGGGGGCAAAAAAGTTGTTTTAGGACTTCCCCCTTCTTCCCACTCAGGATCAATAATAAATTATAATAGTATATTTTTCCTCTCATTTTCAACCTTTTAGTAAAATTTCATCAGAATCCACCTTTTATTTTTCAGTTTCGAGAAGGAGCGATTCACAGCACGACAAGGATCCTCCAGGAGAATCCGAATCCCAAACCAGAATTCATCACTTTGTCGTGCACCATTTTCAACTACACTTCAACCTTCATCAAAAATCCTTGTCTTTCTCAACAAATTACTTCTAATCCATATAATTTAGGGGAAGCTTGGCGAAGTTGAAAACTAATAACAACTTTTGTCATATGTGATTATTGACGGGCTGGAAGAGAGGCTCCCAAATTTCCCAATAGCAAATTTAACGATTCAGTGAGGGTAAAGTTTTAATAGCGAAGAGATTTGATTGAATTTCACAAAGCTGCCTCTCCCTTCGTTTGTTCCAGCAGATATTTCATTTATACGTAGTTAGAAGCGAGCGATCCTTGAGAAGGGTTACATAAACTATACGAGCTCGTGCAAATCTTAAAATCGAGTGGCCAAGCTTTTTTTCTCGCCTGATATTTACATTGCTGTATGAAAGCCGGCCGGCTTGTAACGTCCTTATTTCTTTACTTCTTTTCTTTCACCTTTATTTTTCATAAGCTTGGGGCAAGTCTTATAGATTGTAGAGCTATTTATTTGGGGGTAATGTTTAAAACATTTTATGGATAAGCATCAATATCCGTGTGAAAGTGAATCCGACAAGTTAGTTAGCTTCACTTTAATATTACCAATTCCCCAAAATAACACCAACTTACTTTAATGCATTAATATTAATTACAGAATCATATTCAAGGATGGAAATAAATGTCTGTGAAGAGCACATCGGAACCCATATCTCGTTACAAAATATGTCAGCCGACGTTACGATATCTCTTAGTATTGTTTCCACACGGCCAAGTCATAGACCTATCTGATTTGTTTATCTTGTGTGTCCTTGTAGGATTAGAACTTAAAATAATCAAGTAAATTAAAATATGGGATATCAGTAGCTCGTGAAATTCCGTCTGGGAATTTTCTTAAATTCAAAAGCTACTAAACAATTATATCTTAAAAGTATATTAAATAAATGTATTCTTTAAAACACGTAATCTAAGGAGATAAATTTAAATTTGACAAAACTAGAAAGCAAGTTAGCGACTAGTTGGATTGGATTTCATTCCCATTCCCTTATTCAGGTATCTTTTATTCCGTGATTGTATGATTTTTCATCCTGTTCCACAAGCAATACAATAAGGAATGGGAAAGAAATATCCAAGGAAGTTATTCAATATTGAATGATTCTTTCGATCAAGATCGGGAAATATCACAAAGTTTGAGATAAAAGTGAAAGAAAAGATTTCTTATGAGGTTCTTTCTAAAACGTTGTTCTTAAAACTTTCAATGACTAAACAACCACATTAAATTGACTAGTTCCCTTTAATTTCAAACATATACATATCTCATTTCCGTTTGTCGGCTTCTCATAAAAGATGGTTATATGGCACCAGGTCCTGGTAAATATTTGGATATAGAAGAGTGAGAGAACATTATGGAAGTTAACTATATGATTATAAGTTAATGCTTTGATCGAAATTAACGTTAGGAAAAATGCAGCTATTAGTTCACACCTTTATCAAATGAAAAGGCATCAGGAACTCAGTAAACATTGTTGAACATCATTTAATTTACTCAATCCTTACTATTTACGTTTGAAAATTATTTTTCTAGTCGACTTATTAAACATATAAATCCATGCGCCTCCATCTTCTTAGGTACTACCTCAATTCAACTAATGTGTGGTTTTATAACGTAAGGAATTTGTAACTATAGCAGTATTTGTAGCATTTATTTCCCAATATAAAACCATTTTGACGAATGTTTTCTCTATCATCCATATCGTCCTGTAGTCTATAATTAATATTACTAAGTCCTTTATTATTTCATAATAGTCAGTTCACTTCCTAATTGCCTTGCCTCCTTCATTTGACCTCTTTTTTGCTTCTTTTTGTAGGTCGCATTTTCCTCCGCCGAGAGGAGGCGGGCCTATCCCCGACATGCTTCCTTCTTGTCCTCTTGCTTTTTCTCATTATTTTTTATAGTTATTTGTTAGTTACATATTATTTGTTTTGTTATTTATTTTCTGATATAGCCTAGTATTAGGCCGTGAGGATTACGGTGACTTATGCCCAAGTAGGTAGTCGCCAGATGAGCTCTTAAAATTTATAAAAAAATGCTATGTTATTCTAATTATTTAAGTCTTTTTTCGTATGGCTTACTTCTAAGCTAGAGAATTAGTTTATTTTTCCTTCTAAACACGTTTATAAACAAAATTAGATAAAGAAAAAACGCATAAAATTACTGTTTTGATTCTCTATATAACAAATATTTTCTTCACATGATTTGGTTTGTTATAAAAGGTTAATTATTAGATAGTCCCGAAGGCCTTGTTAAAATATTGCCTATCAAAGCGTAATACAAAATTGGGAGGCGGTAATTAAAAAATACTTTGAAGGAAATTGTTTTATTAATGATGCTGGTAATAAACACCTCTTTTTTGCGCAAGTATATGTAAAACGAAGTCGAACTCCAGGAAATATTAAGTATTGCTTAATGCCTTACATTTAGCTCAGTCGATAAGTCGGTTTTAATTAAAGCTTGATCTCTCACAATTTTTATTAGGGGTATATATTGAAGCATTAATTTATTCAGAAAGGTGTTCCACAACTTTTAGATCATATAACTTTTTATTTTACCATTCATAGTTACTCTTAGTGATTCGCTTCTTCTAGATAGATCCTTTGGAAATGTTTGCTTTGAGAATTCCACCACGAAACTTATACAATCTATTGCAATGATATTTTGCAGTTCATGTTAGAAGACTTCTCCAAAGGATTATAAATGTATGGGATCGATCCATGGAATATATGGAGCCAAAACATTAAGGATTCTCAACCGTATATTCCAGCAGCAGCAAAAAAACCTACGCATAATTTACAAATATAATACGAAGAGCAAGCGACAAAATCACCCACTAACCCAAACCTTTTCTCGGAAATCAGACAACTCTCAAAACAAGGTTATATCCTACGAATATAACCACGGACCCAAAATAAAACAGACACCATTAAAAAATAAAGTATCCTTCAAATATTCATTCAACAAGAGCAAAACAAACAATAGCGAACCTTCGTAGACACTAACAATTACAAAAAAAGAGAGAATTTAGATTCTTAAAAACTATCATAAGACTTGACAACTCGAACAACAAGGATAAAAACACTTACGAAGTCATAAAGCAACCAAAGTCAACTTACCATAACCAGCGTGCAACCCTATATAACACGATGTAAAATATAAGTAACCTAACACATGACCTCTCAAAGGGGATCACAACCAAACCCTAATCTAACTTGCATTGACCACGTTATACCCACACATTGCATCATATAAATGATATCCTGGTCCTTGACCCTGACAACATATCATTCACCTACAACATAGTACTAAATGCAGAGGCCCTTGGCATACAAATCTTCATCCATTCTGCTATACCTATATGCCAAGTGTGTATAAATCTGTCCATATTATGCCCAATCTTGAGATAAAAAAACACCCACTGACCTACTCGCAACATACTGCTGAGTTATATCCATACTCTGCACCCGCCAAAGTAATGAAACTTCTAATAATTAAAAAAAACTACAATTCCCATGAGATACATCCAAATGCAAATTGCGTCCATTGTACTCTATAAAATTACTTACTAACATCTTCCATCTCAACTCCATGCCAAAAATAATTGCGAAAATTAACCTAAACAAAGTCCTCGACCCATCCTCATCGAGAAAATACTATAAACACACTTGACCCTAACAAAATGTTGAGAAAAAAACCAAGGCAAACTATCATGAACACATAAAATACAACCAGTGTCGCGCAGGTGACAAAGCTTTTCCCCAACTATTTAGGCTCCTCTTCTATGACATTCAGCCCCCTTCATAGCTCCAGACCTCGCACTCTACAAATCTACCAATGACAATACTTCAAACACACCACATAAGAAACACAAAAATGCAAGATTAGTCCAAATCTGAGCCACTCCGGATTCTTTTTTCCTTCAAGATCTGAAGCAAAAATACGCAAGAGCATCGTCATCAGAAAGTTTGTAAACGAGATTGCTATAGAATGTGTTTATGGTAGGCGAAAATATTAGTAATTATTTAGGCGCATATCCTAATAGAAGAGCTGGGGGCTTGTAGAGCACACAGTCATCCAGATTCAGCTGCATTTTAATTACATTGATGCACCTAACGACCTCAAGAGGGCTAGCACACTTGAAACACTCACAGATAATACATTGAGGTTAGCCAAGAAATCCATTGTTCACACTTACAAGTGTAGTATATCCATCTATCACTTGCTTAGATAGCTCTAGCCTAGTCACCCAATATCGCATAAACTCACCTCGGCACTCCAAAGAAATCACTCAAAAAGCATTCTTACTGCCCACGGAATCCACCCACATCACTCCAATAAACCAGTAAAACTCCCAAACATAGGATATAACACAATAGCAAGATTCTTACGTCCATTCAACGAAAGCCCGCCGTAATACGAAAAACCCAACGCATTACAGGCAAGACTGTTACCATCTTGACGAAAATTGATTGACCCAATAGACTGCTCTATTGCCACCTGAAACCAGATAGTTCCCACATAGTCACAACTTTCTCTGTAAAACTACACCTGAGACAACGCCTGAAGATGCTCATAGTGATGGATCACGGTAAGAGTCGGGTCAGCTCGCTGGAGATCGTTGAAAGCTTGACCTAAACAGGAGCAACATATTCAAATAAGGTCGGGCCTTTTAACTCACGGTTATAATATCCCTATTATTTTGTTGTTTTTGCCCAAAACCATATAAAATTTTAGATAAAAAGTGAGTGCTTACCTAATATTTTTTTTCTTAAACTGCTTTTATCCTTGCTTAGAATTATGTAATGCAAAGAATCGTATTTCATTTTATCACACCATATAATTGTTTATTTTTAAAATATGGAATCCACTTCACTTTGGCTGCATTACATTAGAGATAATTTTGGTTCGGATTTCATGTCAACCAAGGGGGTGCTTAAAAAGGAAATATGTGGCCTCGAATACAATGAAACTCGGTAGTAAAATTACTAAACAAGTGAATTATTTCGAAGGCCAAAATAAATGTAAACAAAAAGTGCTAAATGAAATCGAAGAAAAAAAAATTACCTCTTAAGTAATTATACGATTTATTCTTAGAATGGAATACAATAAGTTTTTAATATAAAATATCTGTAATTCCTGGGCTATGTAGACACAAACAAAATTATTTTAAATCAGATGAGAACAAAGAATCATCCAATCCAAAAGTAATTCTTTGTGTCGAGGAATAGGCTGAGGGGTGGTTAGAGTTTTCCTTGACTCTTATATATATATATATATATATATATATATATATATATATATATATATATATATATATATATATATATATGAGTATATATATCCGATTATCACGAATGCGGAGGGGTCGTCGTACTACTCCTTATATTTCGTTCAGCCCGTGCCCTGAATGGGTTTATTGACTCAGAGTGCTTAGAGGATGGCTACGGAGGGATTGGAATAAACTTTGCCAGCAAGTGACCCAAAAGAAGTTAGATACACAACAATATCAAAATAAAGTTTTAATGAACGCTAAACAAGAAATATATATATATATATATATATATATATATATATATATATATATATATATATACAAATAAGGTTATTTGAGAGATAAAATAATAAGTGAAGCTCTCGATATCTCACTTAACTTGTAAATAACTGTTCACTATGTAAATTCTTATACACCTTTAATATTGGTAAGCTTCGCGGTGAAGTTGGGAGTGTGAAAGGGAAGGGTTACCTTGGAACCTGATGTTCGAGTGGCGCTGGTGAGTAAAGGTGGTGATATACGGGGTGGAGACGATGAGGTAGGTTCTCCAGGGATCGACCTGATCCCACAATTTCGTCACGATTCTGCTGGAAGAAGACGGTGATGGGAGCTTCTTGTTTAAGGAGGGTTATACGCTCGTGAACTCCACAAGGAATCTTAGGTGCCTCTGTGAAGGGGGTGAAGTGTCCTATCAACGCGTAGGGTCACGGAGAAAAGCCGAGATGTAGTTTTTTCGCTTAAGGAACCAGAGTAAGGCTGCTTGTAGCTACGGCTCTGAAAACGTGAGTACGAGCCTGGGACCGCGCTGACTTGCTGATCAACGGGTTAAGGACCCTCCCTAACTGGGACCGATCTCCTCTCTCAGGACTTGTTGCTTCCACGATTTACCATAACACCGAGATAGATGGCAATTCCTGCCCTGCCAGAAGCTGTGCAAGCTCTACTACCAGGTATTAAAAGAATTCATCTTTTATACCCGAAACTCGGGAGAGGTTCACATGGCTCTGGAAGTAGATTTGATATCAAGTGCCCTTCTTAGGCTGAGAGTTGCTTGATTATCTCCTCCATTTCTTCCTTTGTAAACTTCCGGAAACCACCGGAAGTCAAGATGGGCTCCCATCTATCGATAACCAGTCCGGGAAGGAATGCGGTGGATAGTGAAATGGCCGGTGGGTTCTCCGGCGAGAGGCCATCAGACATCGGGCCGAAAGGGGAAGATTTGATATCGCAGCCCACCTGGAAGGGAGGTGAGGAAACTTGGGAGCATTAGGCTATTCTCCTACATCCCTACCCATCCCGATGGGACATTATTCTGAAGTGGAACGAGGGATAATGTCACAAGATATAACTTTCTCGCAGTTACAATTTATAACCAAAATGAGATCCCAAGAAACATACGAGTACATACGCGAAACACATAAAAAAATTAACATAATAAAATGACACTATTTCGCGACAAGGTCTTAGAAATTACAGAAATAACTAGACATACGTATAAAAAATAGAACATACATATATATAAAAGAAAAAAATAACAATGGCCGGACAGTTCCTGTTAGTCGCCAGAACTAAGGCCTTCGTCTATCGGATTGCGTGATAAATTATCAGCAATGACGTTATCCGTTCCTTTTACGTAAGATACATTGTATTGGTATTCTGACAATAAAAGGGACCATCTCATAAGTCTGCCGTTATGAGTTTTACAATTTTTCAAGTAGGCTAGTGGCCTATGGTCCGTTTCGACAGTAAAAGGTCTACCAATCAAGTACGTCCTAAATTTTTGAATGCCCCAAATGATTGCTAAAGCTTTAAGCTCCAGTGGATCACGTATGCCACTCAAAATGGGATTCCTTCTTCCTCATATTGTAATGAAACGCACCCAATACCGAGATTAGAGGCATTTGTTCGGATGCCAATTTTTTTCTATGGATTGGGTAAACGGAGGATAGGAACGGAGACCAATTTTTTCTTTAGTTCGCTCAAACTCGCAGTCACAGCGGGATTCCATAGGATGGGGTCTGGTGTGGTCTTTTTAAGGAGGTCATCGACGGGTGACGCTATGGAAGCGAATTGGGGGATGAACCACCGATAGAAGGAGACGGAGCCAAGTAACGAACAAAGCTGTTTTTTGGTTTTAGGGAGTGGCATGACTTCTATTGCCTTAACTTTGTTCTCTTGGTGGCTAATCGTCCCCCTTATACTTTGAAATCTAAGTAAGAGATAGTGCTATGAGCAAACTGGCACTTGGACGGCTTGGTTGTCAATCCGTGGATCCTAAGCCGGTTTAGGAGTAGGCGGAGGGATTGAAAGTGCTCTTCCCAGGTGCGTGTGGCAACGTATACGTTGTCTAAGTAGAAAGAGACATTGCTCAACCCATCTACAATTTCTCGCATCATCCGGTTATAGTTACTGCAGGCAGTAACCAAACCAAAAGGAAGACGCGTGAATTCATTAACCCATTTTCGGTGGGAAACGCGGTAAACTTCCTCACGGATTTTCGAAGCGGGATTTGATAGTAGGCTTTGCACAAGTCTATTTCAGAAATGCACTTGGCCTTCTTAAATATGTGTAGATTCTGGTCCATAAAAAGGATGGGTTCGGCATCGAATACCGTGACAGCATTTAACTTCCTAAAATCTACGCACATACGAAAAGATTGATCCGACTTTCGTACCATCACTATCGGGGAACAATAATCCGACGAGAAGGGTTCAATTATTCCTAATTTAAGGAGGTTCTCGAATTCTTCGTTGAAGGCCTTGCGAAGGTGGATTGGAAGAGGGTAGGGTTACTCCTAATTCACTCCGTCGTAGTGAGAGGGATGTCATGCTAAAATTGTGTAGAGCATCCTGGAGATTCAGAGATTACTTCTGGGTATTCCTTCAGCAACGAGACAATCTGAGGGGTCTCCATGGAACCGAGGTGAGGATTATCGTTGACTGCGTTGGGCAGTTCTTCATGGGAAGAAGGGGAGGAAGACAGATCTGGCAAAGGATAATCTTTATCCGCCTCGACGCATATTGTCTGAACAATATTCAATGGGTCCAAAGGGAAGGATGCGTCCATTGTCCCTTCTTCGTCGAAGACAACAATATTGTTAACACAAGCTCGCCGGTAATATTTATTTAACATGTTGATGTGGAACAATTTATTGCAAGATGACGACTGAATGACATAATCCACGCACCCTCTAGCTTCTATGACCGGGAACGGTCGTTTCCATTGGGATAGGAGTTTGTTGTAGTCCGTGGGGAGTAAAAGCAGAACTTTATCGCCTGGTTTAAATTTTCATGCCTTAGATTTAATATCAAAATACGTTTGATTTTTTTCTACATTAATCTCGGAATTTTGCACGGCAACCTCCGAGCATTTTTCTAGCCTGTTACACAAGTCTAAAACATACGATTAAGTGGTCTTTAGTTTCTCATCCAATCAAGAGTTTGTGAGGGGCTCCTTGAGAATGCTCAGCGGACCTCGGATATTGCGACCATAGAGAAACTCGAATGGGGAGAGTCCCAGAGTTCAGTTGGGAATCTCCTTATACGCAAATAAAGCTACTGGCAGGTACCGGTGCCATTCCTGGGGCTGGTCGTGGCACAGATTTTTAAGCACGCGTTTTAAGGTAGCGTTTAACTTTTCGCACCTACCGTTTTCAGAGGGGTGAAAAGGCGTGGTGAAAATGGGCCTAATTTGGAGCAGCTTACTCACATGCTCCATCCCCTCGGACGTAAATTGATGGCCCCTGTCAGATAGGACTTCTTTAGGAATCCCTACCTGTGAAAAAATAGAGATTAATACCTCGGCACACGAGATGCTATCAATTTTTTTGGAGAGCAATTGCTTCGGGGAACTGGGTGGCCCAATCGACGAGGGTGATAAAGTATGAGTGTCTGGTGAAAGGGGGATGTATTTGTCCAATAAGATCGATGGCAATCCTGAAAAAGGATTCTGATATAACTGGAGTCTTCTGAAGGGGGGCCGGTTATACTGATCGTTTGGCGGTGACCTTTTGACATATATCACAGGTTCTGCAAAACTCTGCGATTTCCTTGGCTACACCAGGACAAAAAATACTTAAATACGCGTTGTGAGGTCTTATTATAGCTGGAGTGTCCTGCAAACACACCTTCGTGTGATATTTGTAAAATCTTCGCAACGTAGGCCCTAGGCACGCAAAGGGCCTTGAACGGGGAGCCTACTGGATCCGAGGAAGTACGAAATAGCAAAGCGACTTCTATCACATACCTCACTTTTCGGTCTCCACAGACCGATTTTGTCTCCCCTCGTTTGGCTTTTTCCCATGAGGGTTGGAGAGAAAGGCAGTCCTTTTGGGGAGTGATGAATTGATCGTTATTCAGTCCCTCGTAATCAGGGGTGCATGGTGGCTTGAAAGACGTGGGAGGGCAGGCGTCTCTATCAGCCTGAACCCGCCCGAGTGACGAGAGCTTGCGACACAGTAGTTATGGAGAGCTGCGCGCTCTGGCCCACCAACACTGCACAAAACTTAATCGGGGCAGCTACCACGCCGGTCCATCCTGTAAAATAGCAGCATTTTACGTGACACCGAACCACGGGGAATTTATCAGCTCTTCCAATAAATCTTGTACGACAGGAATTTCTTATGCTGCGGGTTCACGGGGGAAAGCAGCTTGTCCGATACTACTATACAAGTACACCCTGCATCTCTCACCAGAGTGGATAATCTACACCCATTAATGGATCCATATTCGAATTTGAGCCCACCACAAGAACTGTTATTAAAAAGAAAGTTTACCTGGTGCTCCTGAGAGGTCGACGAAGATGGCAGAGGCGCAGATGCGGTAGGCTGTTCGGCAGCAAGAGTTGCGGAGACTTGGTGGACCTGTTGTCCAGGGGCAAAACCAAAGTGGGAGTTTTGTGGATACTGAGATTTGTAGTGACCCGCGTTCCACAAGAGAAGCATACAATGTGGTTACTCCGGTACGTGTTACTCGACGGAGCATTAAAAATTGGGAGTTTTACCTCTTCTTGCTTCTTATGGTGGTTGCCTTTGGGTTTAAAGGGGACTGGGACTTTTAGTAAATGAGGGGGTTTTCTCAGTTGTTATTGTCCTTTGTTTGCAGGGGACGGATGACTGCTCTTCATTTGCTCCTCAGGATAGAACTGATGATTTGTTGTGTAGAGATCCGCTTCTTCGAGGCACTCGTTAAAGGAAAAGGCACGCCTATCTTGCACAAATGCACGGATTTCCGTAGGGAGGGTGTGCATTAGCTGCCCCTTAAAAATAAACAGGGCAGTGAGTCGTATTTGCCACCGACTCTAGCCGAGTCCAACCAAAATTGGAGGTTTTTCTTCAAGATGAACCCGAACTGTCGAT
This sequence comes from Ceratothoa steindachneri, assembly GCA_963969495.1. Lineage (NCBI taxonomy): Eukaryota > Metazoa > Arthropoda > Malacostraca > Isopoda > Cymothoidae > Ceratothoa > Ceratothoa steindachneri. Next base: position 64,647,818 of record OZ018322.1, on the reverse strand, counting down.
ACGTCTATCCTGACTGTATTCTAGCCAATCGAAATTTTTGTCTGTACTACTCGGGATTTAAATTAATCACCGATAAGAGTTCTACTTTAAAAATTTTATAATATATTGTGGCTTCTGTTGGGAGGTCAATGAAGATTCCTCTGAGACGAGAGTTGAGCATCGGAAGCAGGCGGCCTACTCCTTCAGACTCAATGTCCCACCCATTGACTTTGAAGATCTTTTCGAAATGGGTTAAGTAAGAGGAAAAGTCATCTTGATCACCATAAGGAGGGGCAGCTTTAATGCGGGGCCTGAGGTTGGTGACTTCTGGACCCGATGGAACAGACTTCTAATTGATCTCTACTTAACTCACACTCGTGTTGACGAATTTTCTCTTTATCTTCTCTCTCTCTCTCTCTCTCTCTATCTCTCTCTCCCCCCCCCCATTTCTTCTTGCTTTCGTTGATATTTTCTTTTTTCCTCAGCTTTATTCCTTTGTTCATTCTGAACGTATTCGATCAATTCCTTGCCCGAAAGGCTCCAAATTTGTCCCTGATTATGGAACATCTCAAATGAGGAGGAAGACATCTTGGATACGCTGTGGGATCCGTTGATTCACGAAAGAGCTTTACGACTTAACTCCATATTATAAGGCAGTGCCAAATAATATACAAAATAATGAAAAAATGAATAAAATATAAATAGTTACTATGCTTGGTGAGATGCTGCCAGTAAGGATTATCGTTAGTGGCCTAACCCTTTTTATATTGCACACCGACAATACAACAAAAAAAAAATTAAAAGGAAACAGGGTCAATTCTTATTTAACCAACAAAATTTAAAATGTCATATTATTTGTTTTATCTAACCTTGAGCGCTTGGCAATTAGAAAAGGGGAATTTCAAAATTGACGGGTTCGAAACAAACCGCACACCTAATGACAATATATGTCGATGGGTGGTTGGAGTTTTATCCGACTCTTATATATATATATATATATATATAGCCTATTTTCACGAATCTGGAGGGGTCGTCGTACTACTTTTTATACTTCGTTCGGCCCGTGCCCTGAATGGGTTTATTGACTCAGAGTGCTTAGAGGTTGGCTACGGAGGGATTGGAATAAACTTTGCCAGCAAGTGACCCAAAGAAAGTTAGATACTCAACAATATGAAAATAAAATTTTAATGAACGCTAAACAAGAAAATATATATATATATACAAATAAGGTTCTTTGAGAGATAAATTAATAAGTGAAACTCGGATATCTCACTTAACTTGTAAATAACTGTTCACTATGTAAATCCTTATACACTTTTAATGTTGGTAAGCTTCGCGGTGAAGTTGGGAATGTGAAAGGGAAGAGTTACCTTTGAATCTGATGTTAGGGTGGCGCTGGTGAGTGAATGCGGTGAGATACGGGGTGGGGACGATGAGGTAGGTTCTCCAGGGACCGACTTGATTCCACAATTTCGTCACGATTTTTCTGGAAGAAGGCGGTGATTGGAGCTTTTTGTTTAAAGAGGGCTCTACGCTCGTGAACTCCGAGGAATCTTGGGTCCCTCTGTGAGGGGGGCGGAGTGACTTATCAACGCGTAGAGTCACGGAGATTTCTCGCTTAGGGAACCAGAGTTAGGCTGTTTGTAGCTTCCACTCTTAAAACGTGAGTACGAGCCTGGGACCGTGCTGACTTGCTGACCAACAGAGTAAGGACCCTCCCTAACTGGGACCGATCTCCTGTCTGAAGACTTGTTGCTTCGACTATTTTCCACAACACCGAGATAGATGGCAATTCCTGCCCCGTCAGACGCTGTGCAAGCTCTACTAATGAGGTTTAAAAAAGTTCCTCTTTTATACCCGAAACTCAAGAGAGGTTCACATGGCTCCGGAAGTAGTTTTAATGTCAAGCGCCTTTCTTAGGGTGAGAGTTGCTAGATTATCTCCTCCATTTCGTCCTTTGTAAACTTCCGGAAACCACCGGAAGTCAAGATGGGTTCCCATCTATCGATAACCAGTCCGGGAAGGAATGCGGTGGTTAGCTGAAATGGCCGGCGGGTTCCTCCGGCGGGACGCCACCAAACGACGGGCCGGAAGGTGAAGGTTTGATATTGCGGCCCGCCCGGAAGGGAGGTGGGTAGCGTGGGAGCATTAGGCTATTCTACTACACTTTGCATCAGGTATAAATTCATTTTCACTTTAAAGAAGATCCGGATCTTGTAGATAATTTTAAGGAAAGTAAATGTAGTACAAGCTTGGAATATAGTACACTCATACAAAAAATCTCAGTTCCGACATCTCATTGTCCAATATTTTGAAAATTTTGCAGAGTACAAAATATTTTTGGCAGAATTTCTCAACTTATTGTTCAAGCTAAGATACAAATTTGTAATTCTTCGAATCTTTATTTTTTTAATTTTAAATAAAATTAATGCTTAGCTAGAGAAAAAGCATAAAAGGAAAGTAGGGTTTGTTCATAACTAACATTAAAATTGAGATATCAGAGGGAAATTTTGAACAAAGCTACAGCATGAGACTCCTCGCTTATTTTTATTTAAATGCATTTTACTAAACTGAATAAAAAATTAATTTACACTTTTAAATATTTTTCTAATTGGCTTTTATGGTATTGAGATTATTTTTAACTTCCTTCTCAAAATTTTCAAATATATGATGAAAAATTATTTAATAACCGTCGTTTATCCGGGCTTAAACCAATAGAATACCTAAAATCTCCACGAAAATGCAAGCTAGAAATGATTAATAGCACAAATAAATTGTAGACAAGGTCTTAAATCAATGCTTCTTTAGTTATAAAGACCTCCCCACAATGAGTGTTCCAGAATCTTAGCAAGTTTTCCTTTTTCTAATCCTATAATACTAAAGGCATGTATAAATAAATGTCAGGAAAGTTTGAAATAACACAACTTTAAATGATCTGGTATGAGAGAACTTAATTTCTTTCTTATTTCTAGTTATATGTGGCATTAATAGGGCAATAATTGTAACACTCACGTGGACAATATTTTTAATACTTAAGAAGTTGCCCCTTTAAAAAAAAGATATTGTATTTTTAATGGTACGATTTGAGGATTCTAATATGAATTTTGCGGCTTTAATATATTTGGATTTAGACCGCTCGTGTTTCTAGCCTGGTGTTTTTATGGTCAAACAATATTTATGGTTGCCATATTGCCTTTATCTCTCTAGTCAATAAGGACTGAGAATTCTTGTATAGCGCACTCATGGTCATGGTCTCTCATAGAGCGCCTGTCTACTAACTAAAGAGATGCTTGAGAAAATAGATGGCTCTTCAAGTTACACCAGAGGACACCGAGGAAAGAAGATGATCTTAGAGCAACAGGAAGATCATTTTACAATCGAGGAAGAAATTTCGAGAAAACACGAGGAGACAGACGAGTACGAAGTAATAACACCAGGTGCATAGAGCTATAACGTATGGTTCTCAAGGGCTAAGATAGTATTAATGGTAAAGATAGATAACACTTGGCTGTTGTATTAATGATCTTATATATCTATATAAGAAGAACGACCTCGAAGATAATATAGATTGAATAGGTAGCCGTCGCAGCTTACTTATCATACGAGATGCGCGGGAGACTTACAGAGTGTAGAGTTGGGTGTGAGTAGCAAGAAATTATGTTATGTAGGTTGTTACCGTCTCTGTGTGACGAAGACGGGAAGCCCGAAGGCGCTTCTTTCAGGAACTTGCGTAGGGTATTTTTTGCCAAGGACCACGCGGTTAGTGTGGAAAGGTAGAAAAATGGAGCATGCACATCAAGAAATGGGGGGGGATATTTAAATAAAAAAAGCTATGGGACGCATAGAGATGAGTAGTGGGTGTGGTAGAATATAATGATTGAAAAAATGAAGCAAGATAATCTGTTGTTGATCGATAAAGCAGGTGGCACGGTGTAGCGAAAGTAAGGTGAGAAAGGAAGAGAGAAAGAGTTATTATATTATGAAATGATCAGAAACTATCTTGGAAGATAAATTTTCACCTGGATAAGTAAACATAGCTCGTTTGTTTATCATTGTCTTCATATAATTGGAACCTAAAAATACTCTTAGATTAAATTATAGATAAATTGGAAGGGCAACATACTCTTATAATGCTGACTTAAATCTTCGAAAATTTAGGTGATATGAATGAGTATAAATTATAAATATATTACACTGATGTGAAAGAAGCACATGTAAACATTATCTATCTTTTTTCTTAAAAACACAAAAGCCCAATTTCTCGCCAACCAAAGAACAAGACAAGACGAATTGAACTCCATTCCAAATTCTTTATTCATGAACCATTTATTGCGTCATGGCACTTTCTATCACCCAGTAGTCGAGCCATAAAACAAAAATACTATTGGCGAAATAACAGAAAAGAGAAGTCAATATCCGAAGACGCCATTCCTTCATGATGAGCGGGTCATAACATGAAAATTAAGATAAAATTTAATCAAATATTAAAAGGTTCTCTTAAATTTTGCCGAATAACATTTACATAAAACTCAATGATGAAAAAAAAGCATCAAATTTTCTTTTCGCTTCTCAATTATACAAATATGTCCGCTTCTAAGTGATCTCCTCAACTACGGTCAGCCGGAAACTGGGAAGAGTTTTAATATCGAAAAGTGCGAGAAATTTTAGCGAGCCTAATTGCTAAATAAGTAATGTAGTGAAAGAAAATAGGTTTAGTAACAAAGCAGCTAGTGTCCCTCATTTTTAGAGGAGATTTAGTATAAAAACGTCTAGAACTCATTGAATATTAAACATGGTGGTTCACACACCATGTTTATTTCTAATTACGATTCCGCGTGTCACATTGTATCTTTAGAGTAGAAGTTTCTAGAAACTTTAATGTCATATAATTTATAACTTTCAACACCTATAGTTGCTCTCCTTTCAAACATTCCTTTTAGACAGTTTCTTTTGAGATGAAGTTCTTAATTGTCCTAATTCGTGCAATGATTACGCTCCTGTTACGTCTTCTTCGAACGGCTCAAATGCTACTCCTAATTTGTACTTATTGTGGTAGACAATTTGAAGTTCTGGGCTTTTGCAAAGATTTATTGAAAAATATAGAAAATATAGAGGGGGAAAGAGATGTAGAAGATGAAGCCATTAATTAATGACACTTTCCTCTTTTTCAAGCTAGGAGATTTAATGAAATAGCAAAATTGAAGGCATTTCTTCCCCCAAAAAACTTTTAGGCTATTCAAATGAAAGGATAGAAGTAATTAAAGTAATTTTTATGGAAATTATTGCACAAAATAAAAAAGGTCACTTTACAACTATATTTGCTCATATGTTGAGAAAACTTTAATTGATTAGATATGAAATAACAAAGGTTCGGTATCACTCATGCCTTAAGAAATGCATCCTTTTCGTTGTGGAAGATTATATAGGAACTTTATAACTAACACTTTCAGTCGCTCAGATTTATTTCAATAATTAGTATACGGTGTTTATACTTAATTAAATCGTTTTCGTATGAATCTTGTTCCTTTTGATTGTCCAAAATAATAGTTTTATTTTAGCCATACCATTTTCCATATTCACAATACATAATTCCTCAGTCTATTATTTCAAACGTCATATGTCAAAATAAATATTTCATTTGAAAACTCATGTTTCCCGTGTAAATATTCTTCATTACGTGGAAATCATTAATGAAAATATTGCTGAAATTATTATTAATGAAATAAAGCAAGTAAACAACAAGAGTCAAGTAAATAGAATAAAATGTAACCAATTTTAAGACAGACCAGCTTCCATCATTGCAATGTATTACGACCTTTTAAGTTATAATTCTATCTTTATACATAAATTAGTCGTCCTTTGGTGATTATATAATATACATATAAATATACACAATGGGATGCAATAGTTTACAAACTACTGTTAGAAATTATATTTTACATAGTTTATTTAACGCAACTTAATGAAATGGTCAGAAAAGCAAAATGCTGAACAAAAAAAAATTTATATTGACAAGAGTTGAATTCGACAACGGAAAAGTTTACAACATATTCATATAAATACATATAAAGAGGTTACATTTGCAAAAATGTCTCATTAAAGCTAATACTCATTTATTACAGAATATCTAGAGTATTATATGTGACCTTTTTTACGATATTTTGAAAATCTATTGGGTCATTCCTTACAAGATCGGCGTAGGGTCAACATTTTCATCATGAGGAAGAACAAACAAATCAGTCAAGATCTTCTTCAACGCATTGTAGCCTTTCACAAGAGTGAAATTGGGTAGAGTAAGATCTTTGTGCAGCTTAAAGTGCCTCCAATTTCAGTTGGTACCATATGGCACAAATGTAAGTCTTGTAATTGAACTCATCTTTGTGGATCGTTCAGGTCGCACTAGAATCTTAATGGAAAGTGCAACTCAAAAAACATGTTATAACAGTGCGCTAAACAACTGACTACAAATAAAGAGCTGTAGAAAGATCTGCAAACAATGTTTATATCGATGTGTTGTAAATCTTTTGCGTTGTCAATTTTATTATTGTCCTTATAAAAACTTTTTTGTTCAGCATTTTGCTTTTCTGATCGTGAGATTGTATTTAATACATTGTTTCATGTGTTTTGTAAATTTGACTTGCCTGCATCCAATAAAATTATGTAAATTTGCATGTTTAACACTATTGTAAACTTCTGCGACCCGATGTATGTATGTATAGGTATATACATACTTCAGTCTTAATAAGAAGACAAAGAAGTTCAGTTCCCTAAAGCCATTGTTGAAATTTAAATTCAGCACCATTTAGCAGCAAGGCGTAGGAGTTAACTACTCTTGTTTTTATTTTTCGCGGTCATGTTCTTCCCCTCCTTGCTGGAGAAGAAGCCCCCTTTATTTGAGGCAGGTTCCTTTGTGATGGTGTAACCAACCCCTTCTTTGATCCCTCCGTTCTAAGAATCTTACAAACGAATCTTGCCTGACCCTATTTTACCTCCATCCAAGGGGCGATTGGGTCAGATCTTAAGAATAACGCCCATGTACCACTTTACAATATCATAATGGATTTTCCACTTAAAGCCCTTCTAGCGCTTGCGAAGTAAAACAAGTTTGGGAAAAGGCACTTATCTTTTAATAAAAATTGTAAAATGATTTTGACTCTACCTACTTCGCGATGTTTCATATTTATTTATACCTTGAGCAATGTTGTAAACGGTAGCTTAACTCAGAATTCTCCAAAGGCTGACCACCGCTTACTTGATATCGGACATTTTGAAAGCTGCAATTTAATCAAAGAAGATCAACTAAATTAATAATAAAACCTGAGAAAATATCATTCCTCTTTGGTTCTTAGCTATTGGTCAGATCCTCCTTATTCAATGCAAAGTTGCTACTACTTGATTGGCTGCTGTTATCATAACCAAGTCACGCTCCAATAAGGGCCCCTCAGCTATGGCTCCCCTTTGTATCTCCAAGAAACTGTGCAAACCAGTGCTGAACCCAAATTATCTTAAAAATTAATTATCAATTGCGAGCCCATTCCCTTTCTCAACCGGGACCCCCGTCGTTTAACACCCATACTTTTAACAATAATTATCAATCGCATAATCTGTCTAACTTTTATATTTACTCGCAACTATCAGATATAAATATAAAAGAAGAAAATATAATGTCGAAAATTTATCCTTTTTTAAAGGAGAGTAGAATACTTTTTAATAGACAATAAAGATATAATTATTCTGCAAATTAAATTCCCTTATAATTGCTTAAAATCTATCTATAAATATGAATGTTTTTTGTAATTCAGCTTTTGTATGCAGCATTTAATATTGGAAACAAGAAACTTCCTAAGCAAGTTTTAAAAGTATGGGTCCATAAATGGCTCACGCACATTTAGAGGCAATAAAGATGAAACATTATTGACAAATGTAAACATTTTCCCTAATACATTTTACACCAAAACCAAAATTCAGGAATTTTTCCTATGTATTTAAGATGCTTGTAAAGATTAATTACTTAAATTAGAAGTAGTTGTGCCATCTCCTGCGCCTCCTATCGAAGATTAGAATCAACAAGACCCTAAGATGAATCAAGATCATTTGCATTAAAGTAACCTCTAACTTTATTTATTTTAATCCAGGTATATCTATAAACACCTTAGTTCAAATTTGGAACAATTAAAAACAACTCTAAGAACGACCTTAATTTCTTGACAACACTAATATACGCCCTCGTTGGTTTGCGCTTTAAATCCGAGGAGAAAATATTTTAACCTTAAAGCACCAAGAATAATCAATTAGACCGATAGGATTGGTTTGGCTGGGAAAGATTAATAAATCCTCTTTCTTCGTTAGCAGGTGAGAGGACGTTAAATTGAAGCTCGAATCCCAGACATAATAGAAAGCAACTAAAAATGGTTGGATAAATTGACGTATTCTGTTGACCAAAGAATTAAGGACGTCATCCTCTTCTTACTTCTAAATAATTAATAAATTAAAAAGGATGTGAGTCAGGTTGGAAGTTTTAGAAATGCAATAAAATTTAGCCAGGGAAAAGATAATAGAAGCCATAATTGACTACGACTAACGGATACATAGTAGTTCTTCCTCTATAATTTTAGTTAACTAAGCAAAGTGCTCAAAATGTTTTCTCTTAAGTTGAACTCTCTCGTGAAAGATTCAGCTAAGATTAAACTGCATTCATTAAATATTTCCTACATTTTGGGATTTGTTTGGAAGCAATGACTTTTCCATCAATCACAAAAATTCCACCTCTCATCTTGATTAGGGGTGGAGTGCTTTCTTCACAAAGTCCCTTAAAGAAACGTTGCTTTACTGTAAATGGACTAATGAGAAGCATTGATTATCCCTCACGAATACAAAGCTAATCAACCCTTGATGTTTGCATTGGAGAATATATAAAAGATTTAGTACATAAAACAAGACATTGAAACATATTAAGTATGAAATCAAGGGAAAGTGTGATACTACAGATATCTTCATCCACACAAGTCGTTTGCGGATAATTTAGGCAAAACAGTGAAAATTCATTGCTGCTCCTGAAAATCATTTGGAATAGTTCCTATATAATCAGAGGGAAACAACTAATTACACCATGTTTAGTTCCTTCTATTTGTCATTTTAATGACACCTAGGTTAATTATTTAATGTTTTTGTCCATAAATATTAAACAAGTAAAGATGATAGTAGAATCAGCCTCCGTCGGGATTTGAAACCGTGACCTCACGCTGCAAGGAGCAGGCGTTGACATTGAGGCAATATGCGCTACAATGATAGGAAAGCCAAACTCTCTTAAGAGCTCCGAAGAAAGAACTCTGGGCCTTAATTTCACATGACATTCCTAAGAGCTCTTAAGAGAGTTCCACTTTAGTATCCCATCGTGGCCTAGTGGTTAACAACCGTGCCTCGCACAAATGAGCTCGCGGATTCGAATCCGGTGTATGAATGATTTATATATATATATATTTTTTTTTTGTCGGATTTCATGACGTATAGGTAAGATTGGGTAGACGAACTAAAAATCCGGAAAGACTCTGGAGTGTTTCCGGATTTTTACTTCACCCATTCTCATATATATATATATATTATAGAAAGAACTTCACGACAAAACTGTATTGTCTCTCTAACTTCATATCAATATTTGAAAATTAAAAAAATAGTATAATGCAAGTGTCAGTCAATAAAAGGTAACTTAGCAATCCTAATCATTGCGATGGCAGAAGGTGCTTCGATCAAGCGTTCCTAACCCATGCATAATAGGAAGACAAGAAACCACTAAATATCTTTCTCTTTTACCAGGCTTGATTTTCACATGTGGGCGCGAATGATGGAATTTATGAGAATTCGACCAATTTGAATACCTTAAGTATGCAATTATGGATATGAGCAGCACCATCAGGCATCCAAACTAATCGAATTCTGCCATGCATTCAGAATCAAATTTTATTGGCAAATAACTCGCTACAATATTTGATCGCCTGAATTACCTTATAATTAACCTTATATTTAATTAATTAATATTATCTCAGTATCGTTTTATATTTATAAAACCAAATGTAGGACACATTATTTATATATAAATATATGTAACCTATTTTGAATCGGTAGCTTTGTGCTTCTTAATGCTGCATTCTTTTCTTCTTTTCATGTAATGTTCGTTATATCCGCTATTAAAATTAAAGCGTTCAGAATGTGCCATATTTTAAATCATAGAATAATTTTGAAAAGGCTCTTAACATTTTTCCGAGCGGAAAACCAGAACGTTTCTATGGCTTATCGGCTAATTTTTTTAGTTTCTTATATTGGGAAAGAAAGATCACTCAAACCGACCAACACTCTACAAATGTATACATATAAATAAAATGGCCATAGAGCAACTTGTAGTGGACAAAAAAAGAGCATAGTAACTCTTTAACGGAGGAAAACTATTTGATACAGTTGACTTGCTGAAAAAGGAAGCAAAAGAGGAACCAACAATCTCACTATTTTATATATAGGAAGGAAACCATAGAGATAACAAAGGAACCTGTGATGATATAAGTAGAACTAACTAAAATGACACTTTTTTCTATTTAACCACAGTTGATAATTTAATCTTCTTGCCTAGTATCTACGGATGGTTTGGTTTCGAGAACCAGAGGACGGCGTTCATTATATGACAATCAGATTGGTTCAAAATCACTAATACTTACTCTTATCAGGGTAGATTTATATTAGATCTGACATTTCTGAATTTTTACTTGTACCTGTATAGATTATATCTTGATCACAAAATCATATGTTTATTTCACTCTCTATAGAGGCTGAATAAGCGTTATTATCCAAATATCGTTCCTAAAACATGTAAGGCTCATTGTTATATATAAATATATGAGCATGGAGCAAGGAGGTATTTAAAGGATTACAGGTAAGTTCACCGTCATCAATTCACCGGAGAAAAAATGAACGCCAGCAATACACTGCATGGAAAGTTCATGTGATTGAAAGCTTACGGCAAAATGAGAAAAAACGAATTTATTGAGGGATAAAATAGTTAATTAGTAATTAATAATTTTAAGAATTAAATTAAATTTTTCAAAAAACAGAACCTTTAATAAGAGATAATCGCAGATAATCGTGAATGCAATTTCCTTCATTGAAACCTTGAAATCTTGCAGCGGAAGAACAATATTCTTTTCGACCCTTTTTACGAGCTTTCCCAGGAATGTACTGTTCAATTTTAATTTCAGTCAGCTTTTGTTCATTCTTGATGCATTCTAAAAACTTTCAAAGGTTGGGATGACAAGATGTCATTTGTTCCTCAAAGGATCTATGCCAGCCTTCAACCATATTATTAGTTTTAGGTAAATTATCTCTGACCAACGAGTAAACATTTAACATTTCGTCAGGATATTTAGGGGGTTGATGACGTCATCTTCTGTCTGGGTGCCCTATCCATGTGTCTTCAAAATAATCGACAACATCTTGGGTTTGTGAATGGAAAACGTCATCATGATACAACATTTCAAAAGCATCGACGACTACTTCATATTTTTTCTTAAGGCTGCAAGCTTGGATTTTCCTCATAATACACCGCGTAAGTAGAAAAAAATCCTCTAATATTGCTGTTTGGAAAGGTTTTATGGCTTGCCTTGATCATTGCATTCTCGAACTCTGTGGTGATTGAAATGGGACTAGAGGAGGGGTCGAACCTTTTTATGCTTTCTAAAAACGTTGCGTATGAATTTTCACTTTTGCCTGGCAATAAGGTAAACACTAAAAACAGAGATATGTTTTTTTTTAAACTGTGAAGGGTATTTAATTGATTAAATAGCAAAGGGGTAGTTTTAAAAGTGCCGTTAGCGTACCAATAGTTGGTTCTTGTTAGTAATTGAAGATTTCGTTTCGTACTAAATACACAAATGAGATTGTCTGCCATTCCAGAGTCAAAGTATAAAAAATCTTCACCACTTAATAATGTTTGTTACACCTTCAAAGTAATTAAAATATTCCTTTTACGGTAAGCCCTTTTAAAATAACATGAAAACTAGGCCTGCTGGCCGAGGTTGTGTGCTCTCACTTATTTTGATTTATGATCTTACAACCTTCAAAACTTTAAATAATTACCAGAATAACCTTGAAAGGACCTTTTCAATTATATCATTCGAAAGAGAATGTAAAACAACATAAGGGTTTCAGATTTCGTTAGAATTGGCCTAATAGTTATGATGTCATTGCCAAAATAAAATAATTCCAGGACTAACATAGGGAGAACCTTAGCAGTTATATCATTCAAATAAGAATGTAAAACAACATTAGTGTTTCAAATTCTGTTAGAATCGGGCGAATAGTTACAATGTTATTAACAAAAGAATAGAACAAAACAAAACAGAGACCGATGGACAGACCAATATAGTAAGATATAGATCCACATGTAACTAAGCGCACGAGACTAAAAATGAAGAAAAATATGCAGTCATGGTTGCTATATATGCAAAGCATTGAAATATAGCATATTTTGTTTTTTCTCTGAAAAAAATATACTTTGACCCTAATCAAAAACTAACATAAGAAATAACAGGTTGTGGAGGAATGAATATAACGAGGACAAGCAGACGCTAGTTTGTTTATACAACGTCAACCGTTACGTTCCACATGGGCCAAGACTTCCCTCCCCCTCTTCCCCACTGCCCCAAGACCCTTCGAAGTCGCTCACAAAGAAGGATTTCGATCAGCAGATTTCGTAATTACGAGACGGGTGGTATAGTCCGTTAATATAACATAGGAGGGTGTAAAAGCCTTTAGAATGAAAATCTTGCTGTCTAAAGCTTCGCGGCAGAAAATTTATGAACAGGCTCACTGTCCCCTCTGATTTTTATGTCTATTTTCGCCAAATAGACGAAATCTCACCTTCCACGTGCATAATCCAGAATGGACGAAGTGTCACAGCGTTTAAAATATATGTCCTAGGAGAGAGGCTTAACTGTGGGCAAGTGAGGGTTCGCCTCTCCTAAACTCCCTTGTCGTCCCTCCCTCTCCGGGTATAATCGACGAATACATAGTTCGATCTTGAGAAATTTAGAAAGAAGCCGTGTAGCGATCGACGGAAGAAGACTAGTCCCTGAGTCAAAAAGGGAATAAAGAAGATAGTTGGAACCGACGAGGACTTACCCTCCCAAGGCTGTTCCTTTGGTCGCTTATAAGAGTAGACCATTGGTATCAAGACCAACTCTCATACTATTCTCGTCCAGAGAAAAGCTCGTATCTTAGTTTGCTGAAAAAAAACAGAGATACCCCTCACCATTGAGGAATACCAAAGTGAATTCCCATTCGAGAAAAGATTCACATCTTGGTTAAGTCTCATTATCGAGAATACAGAATTGATAAAACAGGGATCGGGATAACTTCCATTCATCCAAGATCCCCTCGCTTACATCGTCAAGTCGAGAGAAGCATCGTCACACGCCTACAACTAATCCCGGGAGAAGCATCAACAGTTTTCACGAAGCACCTCTCCACGCTCGACTAATTTCAGCGAGGAAGTTTTCAGTCCAACTCCCCCCAAATGACCAAAGCAAGGAGGCTCACTTTCCAGGTCATCCAACTCTCGACACACTCTGAGTTAAAGGTTAAATGAATACAAAATTTATTCATTTTTGTTATTTCCCATTCTGTGCGAAAGTGTATTCGAAACAAAACTATTTCAATCTGGTAGTCGTAACCAGACTATTTCAATTTTAAATGACTTAAGAATTAGCATTAATTGAGCATAAATCTCGTGTATTAGAAGTGATTTTTGCATCAACCATCTCGTATTACTTATTTGTAGTGTTAATTTTTATTAAACTCTCTTACTATAGAATTAGTGTATTTAAAGATTTAATATTTCGTTCTTTAAGTGATTAAAAGTATATTTTGTCGGACTTGTTTAATTAGATACTCGGACGCAGCAAATGACAAGAGATATATAATAATACGAAGCCTCCCTAATTAAAGAATAGTAGTGGTGAGTAGCAATTCTTCTTTTCATGCCACTCTTTTTATTATGTAACACCCAATATGTGGGGTCAAAAGTCCCCAGATTTTCAATTTTATGGAGTACGATGTGTGAACTTATGTTGAAATACCATAGTTTCATAGTGTCAAAGTTATGCCCAAAATGAATAAGTACCCTATACATCTCTGCATTTGAGCTGTTTCGGTTTCCCATTGAAGCAGTCTTCAAAGCCGAATGCAATTTCTTTAGAATGATTTGATTAAAAAACATTATCAAGAAAATTTGCATAAATGTCCTTTTAAATATACTTTTATTTTTGCTGACAGATAGTTCTTTGCGCCATATATATATATATATATATATATATATATATATATAACAGGTGGCCAAACAAGATAGGGCGACACCACACACAGCGAGAGAAACCATGGCAACACTAAGAGCAGCCTTCCCTGGTCGGTTAATTTGACGTTTAGGGGACGTTTTTTGGCCACCACGATCACCTGATTTTACCCCTCCACATCTTTTCCTTAGGGGATACCTTAAAGAAAAGGTATACGTAAATAAACCTAATAATCTTCAAGAATTGACACAAAACATCATTGAAGATATCAACAAAATCACTCCTGATGTTTTGGAAAATGTCATGGAAAATATGGTTCAAAGAATCCGCCTTTGTTTTAAAAATAATGGAGAACATTTGAAGGATATTATCTTTAAATAATAAAAATCCAAGATCTCCTCTTCGCTACTAAGATTAAAATTTAAAATTTAACTTCGACAATTATAATCATCATCACTTCATCATCACTAACTCTATAATTAAAGAAGGGGATTTTTTTGAGTATTTAAATAATAATTTCATCTTAATTTGGTTATGACTTATGTTTTTTCCAGTTATTTCTAATAATTCTTTTATAATATCAAAAAACAAAATGGTTAATTACAGAAATAAATATAAGTATCGAAATTTTGTGAATTTTTTAAAACCCAAAGAATTATAAATGGTAAAGTTAAAAAAATTTAACCATGGTTGCTTTTTTTTAAATTATAAAATTTAATCTTAGTAGCGAAGCGCAAGCTTCCCCCGTAGGGGGGTGGAGTGAAGAAGCCATTGCCCAGTAACTTTAAAAAGGAACTCTAAACTAAACTTCTCCTCTTTTAAAATATCACGTTACTATAATATAGTTATAGAAGATATATAAAAATAAATTTTCTGAACTTCAACATTTTGTTTTATGATATTATAAAAGAATTATTTGAAATAACTTTGATAAAAAAACATAAGTCATAACCAAACTATGATGAAATTATTATTCAAATACTCAAAAAATACCCTTCTTAAATTATAGTTGATGATGATGATGATATATATATATATATATATATATATATATATATATATATAAATTTCGAAAAAATTTGAATAATAGGTTTTGTTAAGAGTAACGGTGAATTTCTTATTGCTAGCTTGTTTTAAAATACATACATATAATACTTTGTCTTTTTAGGTTCCGACTCAACGTCGTAACTTTGTTAAATCGCACGTTCTGTGAAGGTTGCCAAAATTATCTGAAAATATTTTTCTAAAAAACTTACGGAAAATTCTAAATTAAAATATTAAGAAAAAAATCTTAATTTCTACAAAATAGTATTTTTTTTTTATTTGACACAAGAATTAATAATAAAGTAATTATTCTGTGATGTATTTGCACATTAAAAAAAAACAGCTTATGAAATGTTCTTTAAAATGAGTCTCATACTCGTATATTACCTGAGAGGCAAAGTATTTTCAGACTGGATAATATTATTAAACTATGATTTTGCAAACATTCTAATTACTTGAGCTTCTGGTAAATTCCATTAGATCCTCAGGACACAAAGAAACATGGTGAAGATGGCCCTATTTTTTATATTTGTGGGCGGTTAAATCCCTAATCATCTCGTTTATTTTAAAAGTAGGTGGGATAGAATCATGAATTCGAGATTTTAATGATTTGTTTAAGGAAAGCATTACAACAAAAGAGATAGGCTCATCGGTGTGTGCATGCACCATATCAACAGCCGAAAAACCACCTCTCATCTTCTTTGAAGGTAAGTCAAAATAAACTAACATGATTATTTAGATATGTTGAAGGGTAAAGTCATGCCTTGGTTGATACCACCCCAGGAAATGGCGGTGTAAGACTAATGTAAGACAAATTTAAATTGTTTTTTGTGGCGTCAAAGTAGTTTTGTTTCCCAATTTTGCCAGATTTGAACCACATGCACTTTGAAGTGTAGTCGATTTTTTAGCAAAAGGTCTGTACCAAATCTCATCACGGGGTTAAAGTAATAAAGTGCAAATTGGAGAAAGCCTGGAAGAAAAGATCAGTTGAATCCCTGCGTGCGGGTTGCGCTTCGGACATCCTCTTGTAACATTTATTTATTTATTTTTTGTTTTAGTCTCAGCATTATCTAATCTTACAATGGGTTCTGAAAATCAGGGTTGGTGATTTTATATTTTTTAAAAAAATAAAAAAGCTTCTTCAAATTTTGAGTCTATTTGTATTTTTAATTAAATATTTTTAATTAAATAATTCATAGTTGCAACATTTTTATTTTAGGATATAAAAAAACAGGCAATTTCATAATTTATTTATTCTATGAATATGAACATCAATTCGAAAGTGCCAATTTCCGAATTCAAATTCAATAAATTAATTACTATCTTTTTTTCATTATTTCATTTATGCAGCTCTTTATGATACAAGTTCTTTTCTTAGCTTGGACACTACCAAGCCAAAAGAAGAGAAAATTATCTCAATTCCAGCTTAAGACGCAGTTGTAGTAAACAACTTAGTTTTTCGTATCATCAAATATCACTGTGTAACACATTTTTTGTTACAGAGCAAAATATAGGTGATTCAAGATGATCTTTAGGCGCTGATTACAAATTTGTCTTTAGAATTTGCATATCACGTCTAGTGTTTGTGTAATTTGAATTTGCCTTTTCAAGCCATTTCATACTTTTGCTCAATATTGTACCGATATGCAATTTTTAATATATATAATTAATATATATATTATTATATATATAAACATTTTTTAATATATATATATATATATATATATATATATATATATATAAGGTAGACTATATTGAAGCTCAAATATTATTGAATTCTAATTACTAGGGGTTTTTTCAGATTTTTCAGATTTTCAGATGAATACATACTTATTTGTGATAACTTTCTGCTACTGATAACTGGTAACTAGTAAAGAAGATAACATGTTTATCAAATTTTGCTCTGATAGGAACCTTATGATAAGTATCTCAATCTGTGTATCCTTTCCTTGCTCAAGTTAGTATCATGGCCTTGCGTTCTAGACGCAGATGTGTAAACAACCCCAACATATTTTGTTATGTTTGTGGGCAATTCACACCAGTGGCACAACGGAGAAAAATAGAAACAGCAGTAACGATGAAGCCAGCCTACAGATACTATTTTGGATGCAGAGTAGGGGACTAGGATAAAGATTAGGCCCCTCATATTTGCTGCACGTAGTGTAACACAATGTTGACAGCTTTGCTAAATGGGAAGAGGAAGGCAATGCCATATGCTGTTTCCATGATATGGTGTGAACCCTCAAATCACTTTGATGATTGTTATTTCTGCTTAACAAATGTGGCTGGATTTTCAAAGAAAAATTGCCCATCACTTCTTCTTGGGTTACATTTGGGATAACAAAGTGCAAGTGCTTTTTATGTCTATGGGATATCAGAGATGATAAAAATCACTATAAAAAGCGAGAATAGCCAACCAGAGAAGAATACAATGTTGGTAAACATAATGTTAAGCATGATTTTCTAGTAAATCCAAAAAAGGTTCATCTTCCACCTCTTCACATTAAATTAGGGTTAATGAATTGATTTTTATAAAAATTATTTTTTTATTTTTTCACACATTTGTTTTTTTCAATCAGAAATGTTATATTTACCGATATCATAGATCGGGTGTTTACATTTTCTTTAATGAAATTTAACTACATATTTATAATTCAGTGAAGGCCTTCAATATTTGAAAATCAAATTCAAAGGATCATCAACTGATGCAAAAAGAGAAGCTGGAGTTTTCACTGGACCACAAATTCGCAGAGTTGTTCCTGATGATTCCTTCACTTTGTGTCTCAATGAAAAGGAACGCAAAACATCCTTTGTGGAAGTTACTGAAAACTTTCTCGGAAATTTTAAATCTCCAAATTACCGAGAAATATTAACTAATATGCTGGAAGCCTATGAAAAAATGGGATGTAGAATGTCACTTAAAATGCATTTTCTGCATTTTTATCTTTATTTTTTTCCTGAAAATCTGGGAGCGGTTAGTGATGAACATGGTGAACGTTTTCATCACCAAATGTTGGTTATGGAGACGAGGTACCAAAGAAAATTTAATCGAAATATGATGGGGGATTATTGCTGGTCTTTACAAAAACAAACTTTGATGTCTCACAAAAAGAAAAACGAGAAGGCTACAGCAAAGTTAATCTGAACAAATAGCGAAAGGGGGAGTAGGTTATTACACAAAATCTAGACTTGATAGAGAACTTTTGTTTTCAAATTCGGATTCAGCGCCCTCGAACTAATTACAAACACTTATTCACATGTCTGTAACAAACAAAAAGTTAAAATCTGTAACCTAGTGATATGAACGTCTGAGTGATTGCCACCAAACATAGAAACCAACTTTCAATGATTCGTTTGCAAACAAATAAGAAAGAAATGGTGATGTTTTGGCTTTGTATTTCATTATATCTGGCATGACGTCAGAGTGTGCTGCATGTGCATATTCCATTGCCTTAGGTTCTTCCCCTGGAATTGGGGCTTTTCTGGTACTATAGAGACAAAGTTTGTTTACAAGATATCATATAAGGGATAAATGTTTAATTGATAAAAACAAAATTTTGATATTTTTCTAATAAAACAATCTTGAGCTTCAAATGAATCTGATTAATGAAATGCTGAAGCTTGAAATTAAAAACTCTCTCTCCATATTTGTTTTCCAAAATATCATTTAAATAAAGGAATAGTATTTATGGAACTGAATTATAAATATGTAGTTAACATTCATTAATGAAAATGTAAACACCTGGTCTAAGATATCGGTAAATATAACATTCTGATTGAAAAAAACAAATGTGTGAATTGATTTTTTCTAAAAATCAATTCATTTAATTAATTGAATAATTGAATTTGTTTAAATCAATGCCTACCCTGCTGAAAATAATTGAGTTAATATCAGTCTACAATTCCTGTTTCCACCCTGAATATTGTTTTCATTTCTCTTTACCTTCAAACTCTTTAACTAGTGATGCCGGTATCCCAAAAAAACCTTCTACGAAATTTTCACTCAAACTGTACAAAAGTTATTTCGCTTTAATTATTTAATATCGATCTTCTTTAATATATAAATATACTAAGAAAATATTTTGTTGTTTTTTCTAGTAATGGACATTTTTTTGTTTGTTTGTTTGTCTCCCATTCTTTCATCCACATTGCAATACGTATACAAGGAAGAGAGGTCAGTAAACACCTTCAAATCACTTCAAGTGAATAAAATTACCTGTATATTTTGTTTGAGAAATAAGGTTAAATTTGTATATGATTGTTTTTAAATGAGTCAAGCACTGTTACCTCCAAGTTTAAAAATTGAAACATTAATTACTCCTATTATGGCTATGTATGAAATATGATTGTTTTTAAATGAGTCAAGCACTGTTACCTCCAAGTTTAAAAATTGAAACATTAATTACTCCTATTATGGCTATGTATGAAATAACTCTTTAATTCGAAGTTTGATAACCTAAAAGCTATAAATATTTTGCATGCAATATTTAGTTATTACGCAGAAGCTAACTTTTATCATTTAAGATTACTGCCTGTCAAAGAAGACAAAATATTAAAATTTTAAAAACAGGTAAAAAAAAATAGCGTTCTATTTCTACGTCTGGGTTTTAAGAGAAAATAAGCAAAATAATAAGGTCTATAATTTCAGGGAAACAAATTCTCTTATCCGGTTTTATAATTAAATTTCGTTGTTCAGAAGCAAGATTTTCTGGGATGGATAAACCAGGAATTCATTTTATTAAGGCAAATAAAAGTAAAGTAAATTTTGTCATATAAATACGGCAGTTAAAATATGGGCTACTTCCCGTCATTTCAATGACATAACTATTGAGCCTTTGTTTTGGAGAAGAGATACTGGAATTGACTATCAAGTTATTTCCAAATGAGAACATGGAAAATAAAATCAGTAGAAAAATAAAATTAGGCACACAAGAGGTAGGGAAGCTTACAAAAAACTTCCGCGGTGAAAGTAGTTAATGAATGCTTTTTAATAGTTTAACATATTGAAGGGAAACTTAAACACAACCAAAATTGAGGACATTTCTTGGAAATAAGGAACGATACATACAGGGTGTCGAAAATAAAAGGAAACCGACTTTTAAATCAATATATCTCTGAAAGTATTAAAGCTAGTTAGTTTCTGAAAACCTCATTTTGTTTATCTATTTTTTTATATATAGTGAAGCAATTTTTGAATAATTCCATTTCTGTTCATTCCCTGAAGATGACCTTACACGGTCGAAAGACGTCTAGTAATAAAGAATGTCATTCACGGATGTTTTTTCTCGTCTCGAAGACCCCGTTAAAAAACCTGTTAGAAATATTAAGAAAATACAAGTTAAAATTAATAACGCTGCCACAGGTGTGAACTTCAATAAAACCTACATATATATAATTACTGTTTTGCTCAATAGCGTGTAAATTAAATAATGTACGAGGAAACCAATGTTTGCGATCATAAAGTTTATTAGGATGGTACTAGTTTTGATATATAGCTTCCAATATCATCTTCAGACGTAAGCTAAGAGAAATTGACACAGAATACTGAAACACTGGAATATATAATAACAGGCAACTGACATTAATCTTTTTACATGTAAGATTCTTTTGTTAAGGATGGTACAATAGAATAAAGTGGATATTTTAACTCATTGAGCATGCATATTATGAAAGTGATTTTTTGCTTTGGGTATTGGGAGGCTTATTTTGGTATTATCTAATATATTCACTATTACTTAAAGGGCTTTATCAATAGCGACGTTGGTAAAAAGCTATCTACATCGAAACTGATGAGGCGACTAGTTTTTATATATAATTTTCTAAATTTCTCAATACAATCGGAGGAATGAAGTATGTGGGAAAAAGACGTTAATCTATCTACGTAAGAGAGAATAGAAGCAAACCATTTAAATAGCTTATATGCATGTGAGCCAATGCAGGATATAATCAGAGAGAGGGGGTTCCAGTTTTGTGAGGTTTCGGAAATCCATATATACCAGGAAGGGATGGATTAATACATAGGTTTGAGACCATAAATGAGATCAGGATTTGCTCGTTTCAAAATTTGTGTTATAGATTTGTTGAAAGAACCCGTTTTATCACCTAATGGATTTAAATGTAATTTTTCATGTATGTTTGAGGCACTAAGTGAATCAGAAAACTTTTCGGAAAATGAAATTTTATCAAGGATAACTATTACAATATCAGATAAATCTAATTAGATATTTATACTTGATAATATTTCCGACTCTGAAAAGTTAACTGATTTACTTAGTGATTTAGAGTTTAATATTCTCTCGAATTCTTCAAACACGACGTCTTTAGCACCATCTGCGATTATATTGTTGCATTCACTTATTTGCGTAGAAAGGAAGCAGTGACATGGTGCAAGGTCAGGTGTATAGGGTAGGGGAAGATAATAATGTACTAGACATTAATGTGATGTTAACGGGCACTAATTAAATATTTGGGGGCATAATTATCATCAAATGGTAGTGTGAACGCTCCTCGTTTTTGACGCGGGTTCTTCTCTAGTTGAATTATTTGTACATGAAAGATCTTCTGCCAAGGGACATGGCATTTTCAACATAGGCTTTCTAAAGCATTGGATAAATTTCTTTAGTTGCCTTGTGGGTTCTGAAGCAAAGTGATGGAGGTTCTTTGCTTGTAGCGATCCTCTATTGAAAACTCTTAGGAACCAGCTCAACAAGACATAATATTATTGAGAGTAACTGTTCTAACAACCCACTTTAAGCGATGCCACACTGAATCACATAAAGGAACTCCTAACTTTAACAAGCAACAGAAATTTGTAGTTTATCCAGTTTGCTGTCACTATTCAAATTCCGAGAACTTTTGTTTAACAAGTTTGAGTTTTTTATACGAACTTTCCGACAGCCTCAAGCATATTCAAAGATATTTACGAGCATTTCCGATTTAAAAGAAAATCAAAATAGTAAACAGAATTGGAAGTGAAGTATATGAAGATAGTGTCTTTATTTCGCTCTATTGCCAGGAATTATGTAGAGCTATAAAGAAACTAAAATAAGTAATTGACGATTTTGTAGTTATTCTGTCCAAATAACTAAAACATGATACAAGTATTATCAATTGTACACTTCAGAGATCGACTGAAGGAAATTTAAACATAAATCTAAAGGTTCAAATATATTAAGGCTGTATGAAATTTGTACAGCGATTGGTGGTGTGAAATTAGTATTTCAAATTGCTAACTGAATTGTAAATACTAATTTAGAAACTCCACCGAAACGTGTCAGCAAACTAAGCGTTGTAGTTACCAGAGTTGAAAATAAATGGATAATACTTTGGAAAAGTAGCAAATGAAGGATCCAATATTCAAAGATGCAGAAATTATTATACTAAGTAAAGCAAGAAGGAATGTGTGTAGCATTTAGATAGGTGAAACGTTTTATTTAAAAACAAGTAAATTCATATATTTATTAGGATTTTTAATATTAAATTTCGTGAAATGTTGCGTGATTTCGTGGCACCCAGAGTCTAGGCAAAATATAAATTTAAAATACAAATTAAAAATTTTCATTGAGTTAAATATTTTAATTCTTTATTGTTATTATAAATATACGCGTATATAAAATGTGCTTTAAATTGAACTTGAAAAATGAAATAAATGAGTGTGAGAAGAAAAAATTATAGAAAAATATTTTATAAAATAATCCAATTTGAAAAACATTTTCTCAAAACGAAAAATCTACAAAAATATAAATCAAGATATATTTTCTGAAGAGATTAGACGAACAAAATCTTCCATTAATATGTCTCATTTTTAATTATTTTTAAAACCATTTTATTTTGCACAAGTTGCACTCTGAATAAGCCCAATCGAATTGTTTGTCCGTAAGTTTTAGGAGTGGTAAGCTGTTTGCTCTCAATTATTTTATTATTGATTTATTGCTAACCATAATCAAGGGAAAGAAAAAAGCGACTCGAAGAAGAGGCACTATTATCAAATGGCTCTATATAAGCAATTACTATCGTCTTCTGTAAACAAGAAGTTACAGGACCTTATGTAAACTTATTTTGTCTCTCCAAGCTTGTGTATGTATAACTTATTTTTTATTTGAATAATTATTTCCATTCTTCAACAGCATATCTGCTCCTGTTGCATCTCGTCTTAAGTGCTTAAACAGCCCGGTCTCATTTTTGTTATAACTGGAGCAGTTCCACCATTCACAGTTAAAAAACAAACAAGAGCGTATTTGTCAAGCAGACCTATTTTGCATATTTTAAAGGAAATATTGGTAATAAAGACAATTATTGGGCCTCCAACAAGTTGTTGAGAGTTTAGGGATGTGTGCCAATGAAACACGTGATAAATTGGCATTTGGTATAATATGATTAAGCGAGAGCAAAAAGATCATTGTGCCCACTGTTACTTATTTTTAGTAAAAGCTTCATAATATAACAAGAAAAACATATGTAAAACCAAATATCTTTGTCTGGCATCAGCGATACGTCCAGTTCCTCATTTAGCTGAAATTTTAGTATCAACTTTCGTTTAACTACTCTCTTTTGAAGATCTTAATCATGAGGGAGAACTCAGTGATAGAAATAATGCAGATTTTGAAAGTGAAGACGACTCATCTCTTAAAGGATTAGGTCAGCACTTTTAAAATGATTTAGCATGATTTTTGGGACTATCAACAAAATGCCTTGGAAATTCTAGCATCAACACTAAATAATAAGCAACATGAGCATCAAGTTGCATTTTCTGCATAGCAATCTTGCTCACTGCTCGTAAAACCTTGTTGAGGTCAGCGATAAGTAAGAGGCACAATTCCACCAAGAGTTGAAGAACATGTGGCAAGAGCATCAGGGTAGATGTTGGTTGAGTACTTTTGGAGTATAAAGCGATATTTTACACTCAACGAAAGCTATAAACGTAAATTTATGTCTTAACTACCTACACACTATTTAACTAACGGTAAGAAAATCCGTCCTGTGAAAAATAAATTGTACATACATTACAAACAAGCAATATTTTACAATGTATTTAAATTGTTCGAATTTTATTTAAACTTGTAAGATCAAGCATTTTTATAGTTTTAAATACAAACCGATTTTATCTTGTAGCTCAAAAAGTCGATGTGATAGAGAAACATTTGTTTTTTTCTGGATTCATAGGACAAAAGTTAGTCAAAAACAGGTGTCAGATCAAACTGAACGAAAATTGTATTTTCGACTATAAATATTATAACTCTTAAAACCATCTGATTTACTAAAAGTTTCACGTTTATATAATGAAGTTCTATGTAATTGCAGATGATTGCGTAAGTCATTTACAACCACGCTAAAACATTTACTTGTAAGTAAATCCTATTGAATATTCAAGAATGTAAGAAGAACTATGTAGTGATCCAAAACATCACTGGATTATTTTTTCTGTCTTATTTACCTCGCTAGGAAAATATTTCAATAATAGGGAAGACCATAAAGATTGACCTTGTTCATGCAAACTTCATCATTTGGCTGTGAGGAAGGGCTTTAAAAATGCTCTAAAGTTCAAAATGGTTGCACCTGCGAGGAGAAGAACATCTCGATAGCCACGGTTTCCAGGGCCGTCATAAAGGATGGTGGCAAAACCTGAGGTGCATGTAAAGGTCTCTGCTCACTAAGGGCATAGGAGAACAGCGACGGTAGTGCGAGTGCTGTAGTCGCTTTCTCAACGACTTAAATATTCATGACAATGGAATTCCCAATTTTTATGATGAATAAAAGCTCCAAGGTCGATTCAATCATCAACAAGCAGAACGGCCGTGTGGACATCATCTGTCAGGACGTCTATGAGGACCGAAGCTTATCCACGAAGAGAGCAACTGGTCTCCGTGATGCTACTCTGCTTCGTGGCTGCGAATGGCGAGAAGACCGTAGGTGTGATTCGCGTCTTGTCATAAGCATAACGCGATTGATTACAGGGACATATTGGACAAGAAAGTTCTGCCCTGGTTAAGAAATATCACGAAAAAAACGGAGTACGCCTTTCAGCAGGACAGTAACAGGGCCAAGACCGTGAAAGAGTGATTGGGGTTCGAACATGAACTTGCCGAAGAAACTTTGGCCGTCCTAGTCACAAGACCTCAATGCACTCAACTACAACGTCTGAACGCATGCCCAGAGCAAGGAATGCAAGGTCTGACACAGCAATATGGACGAGCTGAAGTTCTTCGTCGAATGCGTGTGGGCGAGCATGAGGAAGGACTTCGTTCACAATGTGGGCAAAGCATTCAGGTCCATTCTGGAGCACGTGCCACCGCCAATTGTGGCCACATTGATTAATATTACAATTTATACATATATTAATATACTGAAATAATAAAGATGTGTCTAACTGCATCAAAACTATCATTAAGTCCTTTCTCGTAATGAGTGTAACATGAATTTGGTAATAGGATGTAGATATATGAATATATCCTTAGCCAGAAGTATAAAGCAGTTTATAATGTAATTAAACATTTGTGATAATTGATTTCATTATATCTTTTATAGTTATTTATTTTTAATTAATTTAATACTTATTTTGAGCCCCTATTGCCCTATTTACCGCCATAATTATTTCTGTCAATAGACAAACGGGTTTGACTCCCTTAATGCCTTCATTATATCATACTTTACTGTCCTTAATTTTTACTTTTTCCAATGTTCCTTTACTTTTGCCTTTAAGAAATCGTATTTATTGACTCATGTACTCATCCACAACAAATTTATGTTTCTCCTTTACTATAATGCTATATACTCTGCAATACAAAGTGGTGCAACGTTTTGCCTTCAAAAGTTATTCCAAAACCAGAATTCTTGTGTTCTTCCGTCTGACTGGCCAACGACAGAAATGCTTCTGAGACCAGAGTAGCGATTTCTAACTAGTTTTAGGTCGCTGATAATGAATATCATGGTTAAAATTGTTTGTTAGCTCTAGTTATCAAGATACACCTACGCGTCACAATAGGTTCCAACAGGATTGCGGGAGCGTGTTTCTTACCACACTCACAGTCTCAGTGCCCTTCAGTATTGTTCCAGCAGTCATATAAGGTGGTTGTGCTGTGCAAGTTTACATTTTGAAAATAAAAGTAGGCAAATTTCTTAATCAAACACTTTTTAAACCTATCATTAATATTCATTGAACAAGCAATTGATATGCATGTGAGACATTATATATTATTTTTTATTTTCCTACTGAATTATAATGATAAATATATGAATAAATTTTATCTTTATCTTCTAATTGTTTGTTGTTTTCTTCTTTCTGATGCCTTGTACTTGTATAAATAAGGCAAATAACTTCTAGTACATTTAGGGTGGGGTGATATTTGCATCACAGAAGCGCCGTATAACTGCTATGGTTAAAAAAGCATATCGCCTATATTTTGGATGCAAGATTGGAGACTAGGACAAAAACTGGTCTCCTTGCATATGCTGCAGTACTTGTGCAACTAATCTTCACCAATGGTTGAACAGGAAGAGGAAAGGAATGCCTTTAGCTGTTTCAATAGTGTGGTGGGAGCCAACATACCATACCAACAATTGATATTTCTGCATGGTACCTTAAGTACAAAAGGGTCTGTGAAAGAAGGAAAAGTCGTCCATGGAATATCCAAACATTAACTCCGCTATTTGCCTAGTTCCACCTGGAAAAGGTCTACCTATTCCTGATAAACCAACCTCGGTATCCTTCTAGTTAGATTGGGGAAGTGGCTAGGATGAAGCAGAGAAGGATGACAGTGCTGAATTACCGAGTAACCCAAATTTTGATGAAGCAAACTCCTCTAGGACACATATCATAAAACAAGGGGAACTCCATGACCTTGTCAGAGATGTGCAACTACCCAAGAATAAGGCAGAACTGCTAGGCTCTCGTCTTCAGCAGTGAAATCTCTTAGCAGCTGATGTAAATATTTCAAAACTTCGTGAACGTTAGCAGCTGTTCAACGATTTCTTTGTAATGGAAGAGGAGTTAATGGCATATAACAATATTAATGGTCTGATGGAAGCTCTTAGCATCAAATACGAACCTACACACTGCATGCTGTTCATTGATTCATCAAAAACTACTCTGAAAGGTGTATTGCTGCACAACGGCAATAGTGAACCAGTAGTTTTTGTGCATTATGTACCACATATGAAAGAAACTTATGAGAGTATAAAGCATTGTTGCGAAGCATAAAATATGATGAACATCAATGGCAGTTCTGTGGTGACTTACAGTTTGTTGCTCTTGTAATGGGCTTGCAGAGCGGATAAACCAAGTTCTGCTGCCTTCTGTGTGAATTGGACATCGATGCAAGAGGTTTCTTCTACTATATCAGGAGAGACTGGCCACCTGGTCAATCATGGTATACTGGGATGAAAGATTTTTAAAATTTACCTCTCACCGAACCAACCAAACTTTGCTACCCTCACTACACATAAAACTGGGGCTCATTAAAACATTGTATAAGCTATGGACAAATCTGGTCAGGAATTCAAGTATTTAACCTAAAATTCCCTTTACTGAGCGACGCAAATATAAAAAAGGGAGTTTTCATTGGTCTTCAGATTCAGAGCTTCCTAAAGATGGTGACTTTGAATCAGCCCTTAATGGGGAGGAGAAAGCTGCTTAGGAAGCAGTAAAGTTAGTGGCAAAGGAATTTCTTGGAAACAGAAGTGAAGGAAACTATGAATGATTGATGATAAGCCTCATCAAGGCTTACAAGAACATGGTATGTAACATATCACTTAAAATTCACTTTTTGGACTCACATTTAGAGTTTTTTCAAGCGAACTTTGGAGCAGTTAGTGAGAAACATGATTATGGTTTTCATCAAGATATGTCAACCATGGAAAATCATTAGCAGGGTTAATGGAGCATAACAATGCTTGCATACTATTGCTAGACATTGGCAAGAGATGATTGTTCAGCCCAATATAAGCGTCAAGCAAAAAGGCAGAGAGTAGATATGGATTAGAGTTTAAAACATTATGACACATATCTACGATTTGAAATTCATCTCTGAACTATCCAAAGCCATGTCACAGATAGATTTCACACAAAGCTCTAAAGGCCACCTGCACCCGATACCGAAAACGTTTGTACCCAATGAATTAAGTGACGCCACGCATGTGTGGATCCGTGTTGATCACGTTCGGAAGCCACTAGAAGCGCCTTATGCAGGCTCGTTCCGTGTTGTCGAACTCGACGACAAATTTTCTAAGCTAGAATTCCCGGATGGCCATCAGATCACGGTGTCTATAGACAAAGTGAAACCACCTATATTGCCTAATGTATTTAATGAGAGAAATAGAAACTGTTCGCGACAATTAAACAATCAACCCATTGTAGATAGTCCTTTAGAATTAGATCCCCTGCAGCAAAATAAGGGAGTATCATTGAAAGGTAGTGGCAGAAATTACAGTTACGTGGAATCTGTTCCAAATACCCAGGATAATGGTAGTGAATCGAGCATTTATACTCGTTTAGACGGGTAAAATTTGCGAGAAATCCCTCATACCATTATTTTTGAGCACGTCATAGCATATTAAAATATGTTTGTATACATATATATATATATATATATATATATATATATATATATATATATATATGTGTGTGTATATCACAAAGTAGCGCGAGAGAATGATGAAAATGAATCCATTAAACCACATTGAAAGAGAAAACGGAACAATTTTTCCTTGCAGTAATATTTTTATTACCCTTTTACGAAAAAATCCGTGCAGGGAAGCGATTCAAACCATGCACACTGAGGCAGCGAGCACCGCTTTGATCACAGATAAAAGTAGGCCGTTAGTACACTATGCTACGCAAAATGTAATAAAAATATTACTGCAAGGAAAAATTGTTCCGTTTTCTATTTCAATGTGGTTTAATGAATATATATATATATATATATATATATATATATATATATATATATATATATATATATATATATATATATTTATATATATACACGAGGGGCGGTCAATACGTTTTGCAATTCGGATATAAGGAAACGAGATATGAGGAAAAGTGTTTTATTATTTTTCAATATAATTACCCTGGAACTTCAATGCACTTGCGCCACTTGTCCGCGAGGCTTCGAATTTCCGACAATTAGAAATCTCCCGACTGCTGTTAAATCCACTCCTGGACGGCGAGCTGGACATCTTCATCGTCCCCAAACTGGCGTCCACGCAGTGCAGCCTTGAGCTGGCGGAATAAAAAGTAGTCGCTAGGGGCCAGATCTGGACTGTAGGAGGGATGGTTGAGCTCCTCGAATCCGCACTCGCGCAGGGCAGCTTGTGCAACTCTGGCCTTGTGGACTTTGACGACGTTGAAGTCGATAATGGGGCGTCAGGTTTCTAGGGACCCAACGGGCAGAGACCTTGGTCATGGCCAAATTGTCGTGGATGATGTTGATAACACTTCCATGTGATATTCCAAGTTCTAGTTCGATTTCTTCGACCGTCACCCGTCACCCGTCACCCGTGGATTTTCGAGGATCATCCTCTCCAAATGGGCCACATTGTCCTCTTTGGTCACGTTTGACGTGCGTCCTGGACGGGGGCCATCTTCAAGGGACTTACGACCATGGCGAACTCCCTATTCCAGCGAGCAATGGCTGCATAGGAAGGGGCGGTGTCGGTGTACACTGCAACCATGCGTTCATGGATCTCTTTTGCATTCTTGCCTTCCTTGGTCAAAAATTTGATCACAGCGCGGTGCTCAACCTTCTCCATTGAGGAAAAATTTGTTACTAACGATCTGCGATCAGCTACTGCTTCTTAATTAGACGCGGCAGGAGCGTGCGGCTGCAGGTCCGTACTTTTCATAACTTGTCCTAACACCCGCGCAAACAGCCATCCCCCTTCCTCTGTTTTGCCCTACCGATTCGCAAAACTTATTGACCGCCGCTCGTATATATATATATATATATATATATATATATATATATATATATATATATATACATTTGTTTATAATTGTAAGGCGTAGATAATATTTATGTATTAAACACTCCGTGTGACCCGCACGATTTGTGCTCAGGAGGCAAGGGTTTCGGAGAGCTCTTCACCGACCGAATACATTGGGATTTTCGACCCTTTATTTACAAGAGTATCATAGTGCATACTGGTGAGTTTAACTTCCCATTTACAAAAGAGAAAATAGTAGAAACCCGGACGTCTATCTTTTCATTTATTCCTAAAGGAACTCCTTGCCCTGATCTCTCCAATTATTGTCCAATCTCTATTACACCAATAGTTTCTAAAGTTTTTGAGCACCTCGTTGCAGCTCGCCTTTCCCGCTTTATTGAGAGATCAGGTGTTCTCCCTTGTAATCAATTTGAATATCGAAAAAAGCTTGATACAACGGATGCACTTCTTAAGATCTCTCACAAGATCCATTTAGCACTAGGCCAGGGGCATGAGGCCCGCATACTACAACTGGATCTCTCAGCTGCCTTTGATAAAGTAAATCACAATAGCTTGCTAAAGAAGATAAGAGATATTGGTGTTTGTGGACGGATTTGAACTATTTTAGAGCAATTCTGGTGGGTTGCACCCACAGGGTTTGCGTTGATGCCAACTTCAGTGACTGGCATCCTGTCCACTCGGGCGTTCCGCAGGACAGTGTTCTCGGACCTCTGCTCTTTAATATTTTACACTTCTGACCTCTTTAGCATCACAAAAAATATTATGTATGGTTATGCAGACGATGTAACTCTGTTCGCGACTATTGACTCCCCTCACTCTCGCCAAATTGCATCCAATTCCGTCAATAAAGATGTTCGATGTATTTCTATATGATGCCCTTATCTTTAACATGAACCGCTTCATGTTGAATGCTTAGCATTGAACAATGTGGACGAACTAGACATTTTGGGCGTTAAATTTGATTCCAGATTAAATTTTGAGTGTCACATCAGATCTCTTGTGACTACTGCTTCGCAGAAATTGGGAGTCATGAGAAAGTCCTATGCCACCTTCAATGATGCTTTCGTGTCCGCCACTTGCTTCCGAAGCTTTATCCTTGCCTTATTTTGCCTGTTCTGGTCGTCCGCTGCTACCTCACACTTGCATCTTATTGACAGAGTCTCCTATACTACCAGCTTTTCATGTGGCGGTAATGTCCAATGGAACCTTGCACATTGCCCGAAGATCAGCAATCTGTGCATTCTCTATAAGATACAATCCAATCTGCATCACTCGCTGTATATTTCCTTGCCAAATCGCTTTGTAGCAAGGATAAACACTTGTCAGGCTTTAGCCTGGCATCCTCTTTGTTTTCAGTCTATCAGATGCCGTACTAGACAGGTTGAGCGTTGCTCTCTGCCAAGTGTTGTCCATCTTTGGAATTCCTTGGACGAGGAGACATGTGCATCGAATAGTGTAGACGCCTTCAAAAAGAAAGCTAATGAGATCTTGTGTTCATCATGAGCCATTATCCTGTTATTTTGTTATTTGTTATGTTTTTCTTGTTTGAATGTTGCTATATACTGTATTTCAAATTTTTTATTTAATTTTATTACTCAATTTAATTTAACTGAATCCATAGATGACTGGAAGCCTTGAGGTTTTTCTTTACCTATCTTTTCCCAGTTTGTTTTTCTATCCCGCTTGCTTTTCTTCTT
The DNA here is from genome assembly GCA_963969495.1 of Ceratothoa steindachneri. Taxonomy (NCBI): domain Eukaryota; kingdom Metazoa; phylum Arthropoda; class Malacostraca; order Isopoda; family Cymothoidae; genus Ceratothoa; species Ceratothoa steindachneri. Next base: position 64,615,822 of record OZ018322.1, on the reverse strand, counting down.
ACCATCGTTCCATCTTTGACGTTGCAGGTGTGCGGAGATTGCTAATTGCAATCTATAGTGCTTGCACTCTTCCCGTTCTACGTGTTTCATCTTGTGTTATTAAAATGTAACTCGTTTCTATCATCTTGAATCAAGTATATGGAAGAGTTACTAATAAGTAAATTTCGTTCCGCCCGTTCAAATGTATCTAGCAAAACCATTATGTCGTGGTATACGGCCGAGTATGCATGTACTCGTACGTTTGCTCGGTACATGAATAACTCCGTTCCACTTTTCTCTAAGAGTGTTTTACTTTAATTTTCGGTTCTTTAACTAGGGAAGTTTCGTAATATTATATATTTATTTCCATTTACAGCGTTTCAAGGATTTAATTAAACAACTAGGGCAAAAATATACTTTTAATTACATAAAAAATGAAATATTAAAACTTTAAATATAATAGTGCTATCATAAGAGGATCTAAATAAGAATTAATACTACCAATGGGTACTACGTGAGGGTTGACTCATAAATTCACTTTAGCACGGAATGGTAACTAACGAAGATGAAGAAGTCTTAGAATTTCTTTACCTTTAACTAAGAGGGAGTCTGTAGTTGGACGACCTTGAACGGGAACCTCTTAGATGAGATGATTTGAGACGCGTTTGAAGGGAGCCTTCTCGTTTTAGTGAGAATGGCTCGAAAAACAGCTGATCGTCTCTCTGGGTGAAGGAGACGCTTGGTGAGTCGATTTGAGAAAAACAGCTGATGTTTATCCCGAGTTAGGTGGGGAGCGTGTGGCGATGCTTCTTAATTTGAAGATATAAGCAAAAGGATTGTGAATGTACGGGTTATTCCAATCCCTGTGTTACGCTTACGGGCTTCTTGATGATGAGACTTGACCAAGAGGTAAATCTTTTCTCGAGTGGAACTTCACATTGGTATTCCTCAATGGTGAGAGATATCTCTGTTTTTATTCCGAACACGGAGATAGAGGGTTCTCTGAACGAGATTGGTATGGGTGTGGCTCTCGATACCACGGGTCTACTCTTCTAGGCAACCAAAGGAACAGCCTCAGGCAGAAAAATCCCGCTCGGTTCAACTGACTTCTTGAATCTCGGTTTGCCTCTGGGATTCGTCTTCTTCTCCAGATTGGCACTCCGATTCTCCCTTCATTTCTCCAGATCGAACTATATATATACCTCGATTATCCCTTAGGGAAGAGGAGACGAGGGATCACCTTTAAGCATCTCTCCTAGGCCATAAACTTTCAACCTTGTGACCATTCGCCCTTCTAGTTTACGTACGGAGAAGTGAAAATTCGTCTATTTGGCGAAAATAGACAAAAAATCGGAGGAGCCTGTGAGCCTGTTCATAGATTTTTATTTTAAAGGCTATCCCACCCTCCTATATTTATATTAACGCACTACGAAATCTGCCTATTGTAATCCTTCTTTGTGAGGGACGTTCGAGGATCTTTGGGGCAGCGAGGGAAAGGGGAGTTGGGTTGTAAAGTATCAGACCATATGGAACGTAACCGTTGACGCTGTATAAACGAGCTAGCCTCTGTTTGTCCTCGTGATATTTATTTTCCCACACATTACTAGTAAACTATTTTCTTCCGAACGATTTGTGAGACGATCCACATAAGCCGAGTTTGTTCAAGATCAATTCTCTTTAAGCGCTAGCCTCAATTTATGCTAAGACTACCGGCAAGAATATAATATGTACTTCCCTCTGGAGTGATAGACGGACAAAAGAATTGATTGTGTGAAATTTACAAGAAGATATATTTGGATTCAATCTTTCTTTACAAATTCTTTATGTCATACAATTGAAGGAAAATCCCATGAGTATTGTATGCAAGTTTTATTATTGCACAAGAAAAATGGGATTCATTAGGTTGTAAGAAATACATGTACACCTTTGTTTAATAAGCTTCAATGTGCTATCGATCCATATCTTTCTTTATAACATTAATGATAGAGCCCTAGTTTAGTAATTAAAAAGCCATTGAAAATTTTCAATTCATGCTAGTTAAACTGGCTTTAAGACTACTACAAATTTATTGCAGTTAGTATCTTATATAGAAGTTTTAAAAACTATATATATACAAGTACTTACCTAAAACGTCAAGGAAAACGAAATGTCCTTTTGGCGGGGTCGTGCCAATTTGACACTCATAAAGGCCCTCATCCCTCACTTGCAGCGAGGAGATTATTAGAACCCAGTCTCCAGTGGACGCCTCATGCAGAGCCTAAAATAGAGGAAGGAAATCGCTTAAGATACATGTTGAATTGGACCAAATTGGAAATGTCTAAATATTAATAGTTAGACTCCTAAAATGGTAAAAGTAACTGGAACATTTCACACAAAATTTCTTTTTAGTACAACGAATGAATTATTTTTTCTAATTCTTTATTACTAATCAAATCATCTTGCGGTTACGGCTTAGGGCAATAGAACGACCCCCCCCCCTCGCTCACACACACACAGATTACGCCAGATTGGATGTGGTTAGTCGCCGGATTGTTTCTAATCGATTCCACGTTATAGTTCCTAATAGGGTCCCCTGAGAAATAAAAGGCATCTTATATTAGTGAAGATGAATGGTAAAACACCTAAGATTTCCTTTTATTGAATAGTCAATCTAGACATTTGGACTAATAAATTTCGTATATAATTACTGATAATATTAATTAAAAAATATAATTAGTTCTATTATTTTGCTTTAGTAATAAACTTAAATCAGATGTTTGGAAACTGTCCTCATTATTTTTAAATATTGATTATTCTTAAGTCTAAGTATTTACAGCTTAGAAAATTTATTAAATATTCTAAATCGTTCTGATTTTAATCAATTTTCATTTCACAATGATGAATTGCAAAATAAAAGAGGATAAATTCCTCGTTTGCAAGGTTAATGTAAATTTAAACCCTACAGAGGAGACAAATTTTAGATAGCAGAAAGAAAACGAGAATCAAAGAAAACGGCAAAAAAAGAAGAAAGCGAGAAAGAAAGAAAAAAGAAACACGACGATACGAGGGGCGGTCAATAAGTTTTGCGAATTGTTAGGGCAAAACAGACGAAAGGGGATGGCTGTTTGTGGGGTGTTAGGACAAGTTATGACAAGTACGGACCTGCAGCCGCACGATCCTGCCTCGTCTATTTAAGAAGCAGTAGCTGATCGCAGATCGTCAGTCACAAATTTTTCAACAATGGAGAAGGTTGAGCACCACGCAGTGATCAAATATTTGATCAAGGAAGGCAAGAATGCAAAAGAGACCCAAGAACGCATGGTTGTAGTGTACACCGACACCACCCCCTTCTTCTGCAACCATTGCTCGCTGGCATAGGCAGTTCTGCCATGTTTGTGAGTCCCTTGAAGATGGCCCCCGTCCAGGACGCACGTCAGACGTGACCAACGAGGACAATGTGGCTCCTGTGGAGAGGATGATCCTCGAAAATCCATGGGTGACGGGTGACGGTCGAATAAATCGAACTAGAACTTGGAATATCACATGGAAGTGTTATCAACATCATCCACGACAATTTGGCCATGACCAAGGTCTCTGCCCGTTGGGTCTCTAGAAACCTGACGCCCCATTATCGACTTCAACGTCGTCAAATTCCATAAGGCCAGAGTTGCACAAGCTGTCCTGCGTGAGTGCGGATTCAAGGAGCAAAACCATCACCCTTACAGTCTAGATCTGGCCCCTAGCGACTACTTTTTATTTCGCCAGCTCAAGGTTGTACTGCGTGGACGCTGGTTTGGGGACGATGGAGATGTCCAGCTCGCCGCCCAGGAGTGGATTGAACAGCAGTCGGGAGATTTCTGGTTGTCGGGAATTCGAAGCCTCGGGGAAAAGTGGCGCAAGTGCATTGAAGTCGAGGGTAGTTATATTGGAAAATAATAAAACACTTTTCCTCATATCTCGTTTCCTTATATCCGAATCGCAAACTTATTGACCACCCCTCGTATCTCACCATGTGATCTTCTTCATACATCCATTACAATTTGGCCACTTTGCTACTACTTCTCTTTCTAAGTGGTCTATCTCACTTAAAGTTAGCTTTGCTTTCATCGAAGAGAAGTTAATTTATGCAAATTGAGAGAAGAGTCCCAAATAGGAACGAAATCTCCTATCTATCGTTTTCAGAACAAATTTGTCTCAAATGAGAGAGAACTTTGGGAACGATAACGAGTCAATTTTCACTCAATCATGAAAGAATGAGAAGGGAGAGATAATGGAGAAAAAAGGGATAAAGAAAGAAGAAATATCAAAATTCTGCAAAATATTCCCAACTATTACCGGGAAAACCTATTCTTACATTTTATACTAATACACAATTTGTCACAGTTGAAATTGGTACCCCCTTGTGTGGTAAAACCAAATTATAATTATGGATAGTGTGATGTCAAAAGCCAATAAAATGAAATTTTAAAAAGAGTATCATTTTCGTAAGTATTAACATTTAAAAATAATGGAGTGCCAAAATTTTATGTGTCCAATCTTTCTGAGTATAGGAAGAAAAATCAATTATAACCTATAATTAATCACCCCATAATTACAAGTTATTTCTTTATTTTTGTTGTGCATGAGATTTTCTACAAATGCATATAAAGCAAATGTGCAGCGAGTATATATTAACTCCAATACAAATAATCCTGAAAAAATATATTAGCCTATAAATTAGGCTACATTAAAAAGCCAACTAACAAAAAAAACAAACAAAAAACAACAAAAAAGACAAAACAAACCAAAAATAACAAAAGAAAAGAACTAAACCAAGATCTTAATCCAGTTTTAGAATCTAGTACAGCGCGTTATCTCACGTACTGAGTGATTTATTGCAACCACCTCGGGAGTGAAGATAGAGGTGATATGGCGTAGAAGAGATCCACTTGTCGGACATGGAGCCAGCTTGCGTTTACATTGACTGGGATACAAAGTGATACTAACTGTGCTCTAATAAAGGTCGAACGGAAAATTCCACGTGCTGTAGAATTCTTGGGAGCAGAGGTGTGGCAACAAAGAGTTAATGGTGATACCAGCCAGGGTCGCGCCCTAGAGAGAACCAGAAATGCTATCATTCCGGGAGCTACACTACATATAGCTCTTGAAAGAGTTTCCTAACCATAAAATTAGCTTAGAGTATGTCTAGTGCCTTTCAGTTCTATAGGCAACGTCGGGATCGGCCGTGGATGCAAAGGAGAGTAGTTGGAGAACGAATATGACAGCGGGCCCACCCGTACAATAGCATAGTGCACTGGGTGGAGTCAATGACAAGTGTCATCTCACCAGCTTGCACAAACAAGCTCTTAAATAGGGAACATACGGAAGGCACTGGTAGCTAGATGGATTCTAGTGTGGTGGATCGATTCCACCTTCCTCAATTCGTGTCCTGGTGCTAGTGCGTAAAATTCGCATCCGTATTAAGTTTCGAACTAAGAAAGTAGCGATAATACAACGAAGTGGTAGTCCTAACAGCGTCCTAAATGTTGACCGTTAAGGAACAATGAATGTCCATATCGCGAGTAGAAGAGAATATAAGGCTGCGGATATGAGCCATCCAAGTAACAAGGTCAAGGAAATGGTGTGAATCCTCCACTTCCAGATGAACCACGTTTAGGAACAAGGTCTGATCAGAGTGGGGCATTGCATATTTGCAGAAATGCACTACATTAGTCGTGGCCAAGGAAACAAAGGAAATTTGTCCGATTCGACAGAGTGAGAGAAGTGGTTCACTGCCTGTTCAAGACAACGCTCTAGAGTTGGCACCTGGAGCGTTGGAACTGTATAGTGATGCGGCTTTTGCGAAAATCAATAAGAGTTCCATTCGCCAGGACTCTGAGAAGTAACCCTTAGTCCAGATCCTGTCTAAAAAATCTAAAAAGAAAGTAATGACACGTTAAGTTATATGTCGAAGCATGGTATATCAGACATCTACCGGACCAGAAGCAGAGTTCGCGCATTGAGCGACAGCGGAAGGCATCTCACTCAGGGAAAACATATCGTTTGAGTGGTTTCTGCCTCTTGAGGTAAATTCAAGTCAGCTGCCTTCATCAACATCAAAACAAGGCTTGACTACTGGCAGAGGAGCATCCCTTTGAGAAAGTGTTGAGGAATGGGTCGCGAAGAAATCTTCCACGGACGTGGGGTCTGAATTTGTGGCTCCACTCTCCTAAAGATACCGAGGTAGGTCTTGAAAGAACTTCCCCAGAATCCTTTTGACTTGCTTCCACAACTCTGCAAGTGAGACTATTCCCCTTAAGTGAAACCACATGAGATCTAAAGGCATGAGCTAAGTCGTGTTAGAAAGCAGACCAGAACTAGCTTTATCACGACGAAATTGACCTGGCCAAGGGAAGAGTTACTTGAAGGCAACTCTCCCAAAGGAAGTAAGCGGGAAGCTTCCGAACCTGTCACATATGTAGATTGAGGAGAACCCTCTCCGCTATAAGAATCTAATAGGGGCCCCTGAAAAATTATAGGTGGGCCCGTCAATAGACTACAAACGCCTAAAGGAAACTTTGCACAAGGCGGTAAGGGGGAAACCAACGAACCCGTATCAATTGGAGAGGGGAAAACACCATCTCCGCTAGGAGAAACTTGAAGGTGCACTTGAGACAGCGTAATGGGAGCATCTCTTTAAAAAAGGCGGAGCTACTTGAAGCAGGCTCCAAAAGTAATAGAGGTGAAGATCTTATATCGTTCGAGGGAAGTAAGAGAGGATCCCCTGCACATAATCTGATCCACAAAATGGAACGGCCTTGTGGTGTCATCATGCGTGGGCCGGCCGATGCCGCTAGAGCGAGCTGTATACGCCATCACCACCACTCTATTGTCGTGACGTTTTATGTAGGTCAGAGCAGCGGATCCTGCTTAGTGACATGCCTCGAAGAGGTCAGGGTAATCACGCCACACATACACTGGAAGAGGAGCAAGAGCCGTAGTACAGGGCCGGTAGTAGAAGAAGGTGCCAATGAAATGGAATGGAGATATCTCAGTGGAAAGGGCGCTTAAAAGAACCAAGGGCATGCAGCATATTTCATTAGACTTAGACCAAGCGTGAATATTGCCTCTATATCAGGGCACCGACACTGAAGGACAGAAGACCCTGTTTCATCCCCAGGTTTCAGTTGTAGCAGGGTGGTTCGCACAGAGATATGCAATCAACCTTAATACTGTTATAAAAAAACTAGTGCTGAGAGGGAGCGGAAAGAAAGAAGACAAACACCTTCCCCACACCCCGTCAGTTTAATTCAAGCGAGTGACAGTGCTTCCGTAATTTTCACTCACGCCTGAAGGACATGCTACAAAGGGGACCAACTGCTGAGTTTCTAGAACAAGCATGATGACCATGATCGAATGAAATCACATCATTAAAAGCTAATTCAGCTAAATCTAATCATGCTTTTACTTTTAATTTAAATGGATTTTCTCCAACAGAGAAAAACTTTGCTTCTTGCAACTTTGTATGTTGGATAACAGATGGTTAAGAGGAAAAATGCATACTGTTGGGTAGAAACCGATTAAGCCGTGTACCCTTAGTATGGCAAAATCTATTTAGGGTAATGTGACAGAATAACTGCAAGAGTTAGTTTAATCCAATGAAGTCATCCATAACTGAATCTCGTAGATGAGTCAAAATACAGTATTCAAGCCAAGATTTTTGAAGCCATAATGGCTTTTCTATTGGAATCTATTACAATTAAATGAAATAAGAGATATGTCAAGCTGCTTTCACCTACGAATATAACTTCGGCTGTTATGGCCGAAAAACAAAAAGAATATTTAAATTTTTTGTGATATATCCTGCATTCATTCATTCACTAATCACCCTTATTTCGCAGGACATGACAGAAGCAACGCCTGGGAACAAAACTAGAACTCAATGGGAGCTTCAGCAAAGAATATAATGCGTCAAACATAACTACAGGACAGGCTCGCTCAAGAAAGTGCAGGACACTTTCGTGCATCACTTCGAATGTGAAAAAGCCCCCTCCAAGAGCAGAATTTAGGACTGGGTGGACCAGATATTTTATCTCAATGACGAGAACAAATCACAAAACGAACTCACAGAAGAAGATAAACGAGAGAAATACAATTCCAAATTTATGAGTGGGGAAAATATTAATAAAATTAAAAATGCAAAAGTTGTTACTGATATTTATTAAATTACTCAGTGGTAAATAGTATGCGAGAACCACTGTTCTAATGTATCAGCACCTAGAGACGAAATAAGGAATTTGAGACTCACGTCACTGATTCTCCTTATAACATTTTTATGTTTAATATCGTTGAGAGTTGCTCAAGAAAGATGTGCAAAAAAGGAGCCCTGACATCAAACCTTCTACTGGACATAAACCACATACTGTAGAAGGGAAAAATTTACATAAAAAATGGTTGGAAGTGACCAATTTACGTTTCAATTTTTCTCTTCTCTTGAAACTCCCTCTTATCTTTTTTTCTAATTGACTGAAATTTCTCTGTTTTGGTAGAAAACTATCCTCTGTTAGCGAATAGAATATAATATTGCTTTCTATCTTCTTTTTGGCGCTGGCAATTTTCTCAACCAATTATATTAAATCGGCAGCTTTAATGTGTGGGTTTACTTTGCTAAACTGCTAATTTTAATTCTCTTTTATTCTATTTTCCATTCCATAAATATTTTTCTAATGAGTAGTTCCTCGTTGGATTACATGAATTTTTATTCTCGATTAAACAATTAGCCACCCTCTGTTATTCCTTTATTTTGTGTCGTAGTTTTTTAGCCATGGGTTAAAAATATGCACGCACATACCTATTAACGCTTAATAAAGAAGAGTAGGACCATTCACCTTAAAAAGCAACTTTCATATCATTTTAATTATATGGTTGACCAAAAAGTTCTGACTCGCTTAGGAAGCGGAACGAAAATAGCAAAGTTTTATGGACCTCTAACAACATTAAGTTAGGTTAGCCTTAATCATTCGACTACATTAGCTTAGATTAACCTTAATCATTCGACTATCAGCATCCGTACACTGCTGTTGTTTGTTACTCATGGGCAGTTTATTTCTCATTGTGTAAGCCACAACTGACAGAAGTGAGTTTGGAAGAAAGAGGAATTAGAGTTTTGATTTGCTGCTATTACAAGCGGTAGTTTTCTACAAGAGTTGCTGTGAAGGAAATTTGCGATACTGAAGGAAAAGGTAGATCAGTCAGACGAGGTCTCGAGGTTGTACAGAAGTTTCAACTCCGGGAATCAAGCACGTTCCAGCCAACCATCAACCTGGTATCAGGGACAGATTTGGATGCTGTGTGATCGCTGGGAGAAGATCGTAGAAAATGATGGACTTTATTTTAAAGAATAAATGCTAGTGTTGCTTCATAATTTTGGGGGGTGTTCTTTCGGCATTTCTAAGTGAGTCGGGAATTTCTGGAAAAGCTATTATCATTAACCTGTTATGGTATTAAATATAGTCGTCAGCGATTAAGTTGATATAAAACTTCTAAATGATTCTATAGTGACGGAGAATACACGGATCTAATTGACTATATTCATGTGCTAGGATTTTTTTATTCGTAAATTAGAGTAACGGAGCATTTTGCAGGGGTTCCTTCTCCTGTATTATAACCTCACTTGCGCTTTGTTAGAGGTATTAGGTCATTAAATTCTTTATATGTAACCCCGGAAGTTTAGCTGAGCTCTTTACACAATAATGTGTCTGAATGATTGAAAACTCTTCTTTTAAGTGCCTGGGAGTGATTTGTCTCTTTCCACGACAATGCCCAAAAATGGTTGTTAACAAAACTAGTAAACAAAAATCAGCCGAAGACTTATGCCATTGCTTTTCCCTGATTTCTGTTTTATCTCTTATGGTTTCTTATTCTGTGTACGCTTTAAATTTTGGCTTCCGAAGGTCGTTTAGTTCATTATTTTGAGTCACTGAAATTTTTAGGAACTTTTTAGAAGTTGATGGAAGTCGATCCCTCTCGGTCAATAGCGTTCACATAAGTTCCATTATTTGCCTGTTCTCATTTATATAACTTCCATTAATTGTATTCTTAATTAAAAATTTATTATTTACTTAAAATAGGATTCGAAGACCAATGAGGTCATCACCACCAAAATATTTTGGGAAAAATTAAAAAAAAAGGAATAAAAGAAAAGGTCACCACAACTGTTTCATGGCCACAATGCCCACAAGGACATCTATCGCAAGTGATGAGGATGGCATTATTCTGGAGAGTGGCGCGTTATTCTACGTGCAAGTGCCCTAATTAGCCTCTTGCTTAGAATATTCCTGCAGTAGTTTGCACCAAAACTCTGAATATAACTAGAGGTATTGTCAGATTTAGTAGGGTTTATCTATTAGAGAGCACGTGATACCTAGTCTAAAACGTGCTGGTATATTTTCACCCTATATGTATATATATAAATATATATATATATATATATATATATATATATATATATATATATATATATATATATATTAAGGATGCCAAAAATAATAAAAAAACACAATATTTGAATCAGATTTATTTAAATAACAGGACTATTTTCGGCATTCGCCATTATCACTGTATTATAGAGTGTAAGCAATGCTACTGGAGTATATAGAGGTGAAAATAAGATTTAAAAAGAAAAGAAAACAAAGGAAATAAAAAGAAAGATATAAATATACGTGTGGTTCCTGGGGCAACTATTAATCCCGGCGAACGACCGATACTGGCGGTTTATAAATGGATTTGCCAACATTATTCGAGATATATTTGTTAAATTTATACTGTCCTTCAAATATATTAAAGTTATCGACCTTGTTAATTATGATTGATTCTGCAATCCTCCTCTCAATATAATTGTTTGATTTCTAAATAATTTTGCCCTGGTTGAATGTATGATATGGTCATAATTTTGTATATGAGCAAAGAGACTTGAGGGAAGTGAGCCTGTATTAATATCTGCGCGGCGTTTTTTGATCCTCTTACCTAAGTGACCTTAGTCTCCGATGTAAGACTTATTACAATCTTTACGGGGGATTAAATATACACTTGCGTCCTGGTTGGTGGAACGCAGTATGGCCAAAGGCCTATGGATGGTATTTGTGTATTTGAATTTAATATTTATGTCATTTTCCTTGCTATTGGATCCATGGTATCAGAAATAACATTAATATTAAACTAATAATTATAAATATTATTATTGAATTGGTTTAATTGAATTTTAGAACTTCATAACTCAAAATGGAATTCCATTTTACCTGGGAATAAATATTTTAGTAATAATTGTTAACATTTTTTTTGTAGTATAATTATTATTAATTTGACTATTGAACCTTCGCGTAAAACTTTATGACAATATTTTTATTAATAATGAGTATTATTTTTAACTCGGTGAAAATAAAAGTTATGGACTAATTGAATTTTAGGATTTCACTCTGTTGATTGAAATTCCCTTTCACCTGGAAGATAATTTTGCTAAATGTAACAAACAGAAAAACAAAGTAGGACTGTTCTTTATTACTCGTATGTTAGATTATTTTACCTAGGTTAATGTAAACAATTGTTTTGTGTCTAATTTTTAATGATGATATCAATCTATTTTTTTAGGATCCGTAACACGTATTAATGAGTCTGTAACATAAACTATATCACCGAAATTATTCAAATATTAATTGAGTGAATAATTAAAACGGAAATACCATCGATTCGTATTTAACTGTTGTTCCAAAACTTTTCGACCAACTTTCAGCATTCAGCACTTTTTTTCACTGCGTATCATTACGTAAAAGCTTGTCAGCACCATTTTCCTAACCCATATGCTCTATCTAGCCGAAAAAATGGATTAATTAATCCATGCTAAACTGCCCTTTCATAGCGATGGATGATATAGTGAGTAGCCTCCTATCTAGATAAGGTTCATTACTGTAGTTAAACGACCCAAGTACGCCCACTCTAAATCCCGTTCCCAACTTTCCTTCTTGCAAACCTATCATATGCAATGGTATCCACTTTCACCTCAGCAAACATTTATCTCACATATAGGTAACCCCATATCCTAGGTCTTCTGACCCTACGCACAATCTAACCCTCACTCTCATATAGTTATATCACAAGTCTATTTTCATCCTGAATAATCAATCACAAATTCTTTAAAATCTTTGTCATAAGAAAAATTCATGCATGTCTATCGAATTAGCGATTTGCACACCTCATATTATACATCTTACCTCCCCTTTCGTATAATTTAATTAGTTATTTTTATTTATTTATTTATTTATTTATTCATTCCATACTAATCCAATGTACAGTAAAAACATATTACATTTTAAATCTTAATGACAAGTTACAATAAGTACTTATACATACTCGTATATATGTATATACATACAAAGATTAGTTATGGGCCCAAAATAAGTCAGTGACTTTTATTAGGGCAGAAACTTAAGACTAAGCATAAATTATCAAGAATAAAAATCCCTTCATGTTTATACAAATATAAACAACTTAATATACATTTAAGAACCTAACCATTGTAAAGATTCCAAATAACGAATAATTATATTATTTAAATTTAGAGATAAATAAAAAAATAATTTTATTTTTAGCGATTATTTCAAGAGATCTGTAGTTAACATAGTCAACAGTCTTATATAAATAATAACATATTTATAATGTATAAATCAAAGTAGTAGTACACAGTATAACAGTGTACGGTAACAAATAAATACACAATAACAAAAGCTGAATAGAAATTTAGAAAGCCAAAATTATATTGTTTTTAAGAGCTTTTTTGAATTGAGCTAAATTGGTTTGGGATTTGATATTGTCGTACAAGCCATTCCATATTTCGATAGATTTGTACAGAAAGATACATTGTGATTTTGATTTGGAATACAAGGGTGAAATAAATTTTGTTCTATTGCGGGTTTGGTGATTATGGGTATTATCAGCTGTTTGTAACATATTAAATATATAGCTATTATAGGAACACTTTATTGTTTTGTAAAGGAATAAGGATGTTTAAAAAACAAAGAGATCATTTAATTTTAGAATTCTGGATTCCTTAAAATATCGATTAGTGTGCTCATTGTAGTCAAGTTGATGGATGGCTCGAATTGCTTTTTTCTGTAATATGACTAATTTATTGAGATAATTTTGATATTTTCTATACCAACTCTCTATGCCATATGTCAAGTAAGGTTGCACCATTGTCATATATAAAGAGTGGAGAATAGATTTAGGAAGAAACTTATTTAATTTATATAATATTCCAATCGATTTTGATAGTTTTGTTGAGATATGCGTAATATGTTGTTTAAAACTCAGATTTTTGTCAATAAAGATGCCTAGGAATTTGATATGAGTAGTTTCATAGATTATTCCGTCGCTTATTTTAATATGGGGCAATTCAATAGATTTTTTGTAAGAGAAAAGAATATATTTGGTTTTATCTACATTTATTGATAGTTTATTAACACTAAGCCACATGAAGACATTTTCGAGTTCTTTATTTATTGTAGATGCAATGTTGCTCGGTTTGTCATATGGCCAGGGAGTTGATAAGGCACTATCATCCGCGAATAATATAAATTTAAACAGAGAAGATGATTTAACAATATCATTAATATAGATTAAAAATAACAGTAGCCCTAGCACGGAGCCTTGTGGGACCCCAGTTGTAATATTAAGGTGGGATGAGTCATGACCATTGACGGAAACAAATTGCTTTCTTTCAGTTAAATATGATTTGAACCAATTTTGACAGTTGCCTCTAATTCCGTACATAGCTGATTTTGACAGTAGAATATTATGGTTGACACAATCAAGAGCTTTTTTAAAATCGAGAAAAATTGAGAATACAATGTGGCCCTTTTCAATGTTATCATATAAATATTGAAGGTGGTTAATTATCGCGTGAATGGTTGATTTCGGACGTCTAAAACCATATTGGTGTTTATACAACAGTGAATTAGATTCCAGAAATCTAAAAAAGTTTATTGAATGCTATTTTTTCAAATATTTTACTGAACATTGTAAGACCTGAAATAGGTCGGTAATTTCTGACGTTTGTAAGTTCTCCGGCCTTTGGTAACGGTGTTACTTTAGCAACTTTTAATACACTTGGGAATATACCCTGCGTAAATGATTTATTAATTATTGATGCTAAAATTAAAGCAACTATATCGGAGATGTATTTTAAAATTTTAGTGGAATTTGAATTAATACCTGATTTTATATTTTAAGTGAACTAATGATTTTTTTTTATATCGGCTACGCTTACAGGAGAAAAGAACAAGGAATTTGGTACATTAATCTCATTAAAATACGAAAGAAAAGATTTATCGACTATTTTGAAGAAGTCTGAGATTTTTTTACCTACGTTGACAAAAAATTTATTGAATTTATTCGCTTTTTCCTTATTGTCATTAACTGGTTTACCGTCAATGATAATTTGTTTAATTTGGTTTGTTCCTTGAGTAATTTCAGGTTTTATCACAGAATTAATTAATTTCCAAGTTTGTTTTATTTTGTTTTTGTTTGATTAAATTGTTCATGGTAATAATTTTTCTTGGCTATTTTAATTGTCACCCACACATATACAACGTAAGTAAAATCAGACTAAAATGCAGTTTCCTTGCACATTAACCATTTAAATCGTTAGAATATACTAAAGGTGATGAACCTTTCATCTATACTTTTTTTTGCTCTAGCATTAGCACGTGCGGACTTTCTGGGATCATTGTTGAACGATCTCCTTTATTTCAGTGGCTAATTCTGGAATTATGATGGCTTCAGATCGTCGACAATCGTTTTTCCTCTCTGGAGTCGCCTCGTACTCAATTCATTAATCTTCGTTATCCTTACCTACCTATACTCAATCATTGAGCTGAAGTTGAGGAACTCTGAAATTTTCCATAGTCAATTATTATGCAATAAAAAGAGAAAAACAGAATATTGTTTTTAAGAAGACAAAGGACAACAACGGTGGTAAAAAAGTATGCGCAAAATTAACAGTTAAATATTACAAACGAAAACCGGCCGCACCCTGCACATATAGATGTTAAAACATCCCACGACACCACACGCTTCGGCCGTTTCTCACATACCCATGCGCTTACTTTCCAACTTCAAAACATTTCTCCACATTAAACAGTTAACTACTTCCTCCATACCCTCTTAGAACTTGGCAAAATTCTTCCATATCACTACGATCACTTGTTTCTTTCAATCTAAGACCGTATATACACGCTATCTCTCTTATTCCATGACTTTCATACAATCCACCTGCCCTAACCCGTTCTAACTCAATTAGTTCAACCATTATTAATCATTCAATAAAAATTCTTATACAGAAATTAGATTGTTCCCATACAATTTTCATATAATCTATCAATTTATTCCAACGAGTTCGTGCGTTAACTTTTCTATCTTTTATTTTTATACAACTGTGCTATGGCAGGATTTAAATAAAGAATTAGCTAACCAGTCTTCTGTAAAGTTATATATTAAATAGTATTTATCTCTTTTCATATTAAACATATTTATTAAAATTCTTTCATTTTTTTATCTAAGCAAGGTATTCGAGATATTGTTATTTTAAAAGAAATATTTTGTACTATTGCACAGTTAATTCTTTTTTTATAGTACTGTTATTTCTCTTGGCCGCTAGCTCGTATAACATAATTATTGAGTAATAATTTATATTAGTAAAGTTTATAATATTTTAAATAGTTCAATAAGTTGGCCGAGTAGATACCAAGATTCCAGTGAAAGTATCATGAGGTACATCAAGGTGTCATGGTGCGATTTAACCTTAGTTCAGAAATTAATATCATCGATCGATTCTGAACACGTTATGAAACCTAAATCTATTTTTAAAAAAATGTAAATCACAATTGCCCGTGTAATCTAAGTGTGGCCTTAAAAGCAATTTACCTAAAGGAAGTATAATATACTTGGATTTAAAAGCAGAATGTCTCGTAGAGCCCTAGTCGCCTAATTGATGCCAGAGTGCTTTGTTAAAAAAAAGTATCACTCTAGTTTAATACATCTAAATTCTTTACCATATTGACTGAGATAGAACTTTGATCACCCACATTTTAATCTCTTCGAAAATTTAATTTTTTTTCATGATCAAATTCTGAAATCATACAAAATACTTATATCATTGTGATTTATATATAGAAAAAAATAAGGGTCTAAGAATTTATCCCAGAGGTAGGCGGCTGGGGACCGATGCCAGTGAAGAATAAATTCTATACAGAACAATTTTTTACCTAGAATTTTTTAATTAATCTTAAATCCATTTTAGTACCTTTCCCCTCATTTCGTGCACGTTTTGCTTTATTAAATGTTTATGTGAAAAGCTGTTAAAAGGGATTTTACAAGCGAGATAAGCGGCATCTGTAGCAATGGGCTCAAAGAGTTAATCAAAGAGTGAAGTGAGGGAAACGGCACTAAAGTTACCAAAACCACTATGAAGTTACATTTGCCTCTGTGACACATTACAAGCTATTTCTTTGGTAATAGATTTTTTAAACTGTACAAAGCAGTTTTAAACATTTACTTTATAATTCGTGAATGTAGATTGGATAGGTTTTATCTAGATCTGGCGCTTTGGAAATTTGTATTTTCTCAATATAAAAACCAATTTCAATTTTCATTATGTCACTATTTAAAAGTGTAGCATCTTGATAAAAATTTATTACTGGTATTATAGTATTATAGTAGTTATAGTATTTATAACTTTGATTGTAAAAAGTTTCGTAAAACTTTGATTTAATGTTTTAATCACTTAATACAGATTGCTATTAAGGACACCCTCGGTATTCCGAAGAGGCCCGATGAACTCTATAATTGGCTTACGTTTAATTTGATATAGAACTGCTTAGGTTAATATCATAAGAACAACGTTAATGCTTTTTGATAGTTCCTTTTTGGTATTTTGGCATTTACAAATAGCAAAATGAAAGGGAAATGTCTGATTCTCGAAAATACATACATCAGGTTTTAGAAAATGTATACAATAGTTTACGTTCTCATATACATTTTTAATCTCATTCACTCTTTATTTCGCCAGTTAAAGAGACCTATTAGAAGCGTAAGACTTATAGTACACTATTACTTTATTTATCTTCAAAGATCTTTAGGAATAGTTAGATTAAATAGAATTATATTGTGATCACTGTTCCAAAGTGTTTCGCCTACATGTATGTATATTTTATACAAAATCTCGACATTATTCAAAGTTAAGTCTACGATATTCTGTTCATTTATAAAAATCTATATCTTTTCCTTACCATCATTGCTTTTTAGTCTGTTAGACGCTACATCATCTCCTACGTAAGCTTTTATAAGTTCAGACCTTTTGCAATACTACCAACCTCTTTCATACTTATCAGTTACATCCTTAATTCTAACACCCAATATATACCCATTTAGCATAATCATATTCCGCCCCAGATTATACAACTAATTAAAGTACTCTGTCACATACTTTCAAACTCCATTTTGCTCAAAAGTACCCTGTCATTTATATTCATGACTTTCACTCAGTTATTATCCTTTTGTTTTCTTATGATTTTCACTTACTTTCGCAATAACTTCACAGTTCTGTCCAGATCCTCATTCCTCTTCCCTACAAGTTATTTTTTGGGGGGGGTTTACTCGGGTTATTTACTCGTTCTAATCCGCGCTTCTTAATCTTGAATGTATTCAATCGCCTCTCCATGATATGGTTATCTACCTTATTATGCATCATCCAGTGCGTCACTATTTTCCTCTTCCTTTTGCATTTAGCATCCTGCTTTTTCCTTTCAGTCCTAGCATACCCACATCTTACCATTGCACTACACACTCTGACCATTAAATTTGTTCCAATTTACTCTATCCCTAGGTTTGCACTTATTTTCTCTTTTCTACTCTCAACCATTCTTTCTTACTCTTTCTACCATATTTCTGATTCAACGACCTTTCAGTTTTTACTCTCCATTTCTTTACACCTTCCTGAGCCTTAGCTAGTTACCAATCGATTTAGCCTTACTAAGCACAACCATGTGCTCAAATAGTGACACACAGGTTGGAAATATGAAATGTAGATTGTTTTTACAAATCATTTTAAGTATGTTTACATACCATAAATTTATTACTTTCTTGCATGTCCTTTTTGTATTTTTTTTAATTTTGTGAATCAAAGTGTAACTTCATAAAAAAACACCGGTTTACAAATATGATTGAGAAAAATTAAATAAATTGAGTAACTCTATAGATGTATGAAGAAGGCGGGAGATATTATCAAAAGGTTGAACTCTACTGTGAGCAATGATAGGTGTTCGGAATTTATAGTTATCAACAAGAATAAAGAGACAGAGAGTTGTCTTTCAAGAGTGATAAGCGCCCTGCTGGAATCAGGGAGGACTTAACCGTCATTAAATACCTAATCAAACAGATCAGGCAAAATCCGAAGAGTACCAAACAACTCGCCTTGGAGGCCAAAGTGAGTTATGTAATCATGAAACGAATGCTGAAATATGATTTGAAACTTCGTCTATTCAAGATAGCTAAAGGACATTTTTACAACCTCACCAAAAATAAGAGTCAAAAGAGCAACGCTGCTTCTCCAATGGCTCATTGATGACTCGCAGCCTTCCCTCTTTTCACGGATGAGAAGTTGTTTACTGTCCAGGCCAGCCACAACAGACATAATGATCGTGTTTGGACTAAAAATAAAATAAGATTCTTACCAAACTTCTAATATCTTTCAAGAGACAAACCACCTTGTCTGATGGTGTAGGTGGATATAAGTTCAATGGACAAAAAACATCCCACTTCTTCTAAATATCAATCACGTATTTATTTGGAGATGTTGAATTATTAAGTCTTCTTTTGGGTGGATGGCACAAGAGAAAATACTGGTGTAACCCATCAACAAGATGATGCTACCTTACACAGAGCCAAAAGGTTCAGAACTGGTGTCAAGAAAATTTAAAGGGGCTTTGGTCAAAGAAACTTTGTGCTCTTAGCTAGCCAGATCTGAACCCCATGGACTTTGAAGAGTGGTTGATGCTTAAGCGAAAGGCCTGTAAAAAATGTAATCAAAGTATCCAAGTTCAAAGTGCAAAGAAATAAATGCTGGGAGAGGGAGAATATTTTACGTCTTACCTAGAATTTGTCGTGTGATCGACGTAAGGGCGGGCACATTGAATATTATTTACATCATCTGGTTTTATATATTTTTATATTTCGTTTTATTTTGAGCATTATGTAACATTGCTTTTTGTTTTCCAAAGGTTATAAAAAATAAATATCAGTCTCCACTTTATATATCCTTTCTTGACTTATACCTTTCACAGCTTCCATATCAAAATCCCACAGCATATTTATTATCATCAGCAAAAAATCAATCAGACTCTTTTAATATTGTTCACTTCTCTGCTTAACTTATGCCAGAATAGAATGTATTGGCTAGCAGGGATAAAGACCCTACCACACCTAAAACCCGCGGGAATGGCAGGTCTCCCGTTTCATAGTGACACCCCCATGCATGGGGGTGTCAGGCTTAGTAATGGTCATCATACTGCAAATGACAACTCAAAAATGCGTTTACTACCCTATCCAATCCCCACGGGCAATCTGGGGCTATTATTATTCTTTTACATATTTTTACTTCTATTTTCGCTACTTTCTTTGCAAATCTCTCCTTACAAACACTTTCTTTGGATTGACTTTGTTCCCTTTAACTGTAAATGTAAAAGAAACCCAACCTATAAGTATTTATGCAATTTCTTCTACTTACTCAAAGTGTATGTGAAACAACTTTCTTTCAGCAGACAAACATACAGCCTCGGTGTGCCTTGTTTCGCACCATGTGTACCGAAGGTTCGGTTATTCTATATCTCATCATATCTGATATTTGTCTATCCATATCTACTACAACTATCAACTCATACTGACTCTACACCATGCAGCTCTTCTTCCAAATTATTCCAGAATCGCTTTTTCTTAGCCTTACATCTATCATTACAATTGCTGAATCTCCATCACGCACAGATTCAATTCTGGCAAATCTCAACTTTACCAATGTTATCCTTGAGCCCCCACATTCCGACTCAACCTTATATCATGCCACTCGTTAATGTAACAGAGTACCACATCCTAATGAACCCAGACGTCAAGATTTGGAGTGAATCACGATCTTTTCTACAAAGTCTTCCTTCTCTGTTGTTTGTATCACATAGGGCACGTATTTGCAATCTCACTCTTATAAATAAATGTACATATCACTGTACATATCACTCTTTTCATCTTCACTGATACCCATAAAATTATAAACAACCTTTCTTTTCACGCATTAAAGCGGTTTAACCACCATATCTGGACAGGTTACGTGACGCATGCCCATTAGCGACAATGGCAGTGAAATTCTTCTCATATAATCCTATTTCTTAGGCTAGAAGTCTCTATCAAAGCTTAATACTCTCTTATAATAAAGGTCTAGAGACGATATTGGTAGTAGTACTAATAGAAGGAAATTTATATTAGCTTTACTTTTTTTAAGGTTTGCTCATCATGCTTCGGATTTTTCGAAAAATATTTGTCTCGTTCAAGTCAATTTTCTTAACGTTATTTTGGAGCGATAGAAACAAGATGCTTTAAGAATAATAATATCAGCGTCATTCTCCCTTTCTATGTAGCAAAAGTATCACGGTTAAGACACTTATTGATTGTTTCCGTAGTACGAACACACTTTCTGAAGATTATAATCAATGCGTCTTCTCCGTCTATCTAAGTTGGATGTGGTTTGCCTCGAAATCTTCGTTATCGTTTCCAATTTTTACTTTCTTTTTACCCTTTCCTCTTATCACTTAGTTTCATCTCCATATTTTTACAAGTAGTGAAGTTTCCCTGAATATTTATATTAATTTCATTAATTTATGGTGTCTTCATATAGCCATCCTATTTATCTCTATGGAGGCAAATTACTCACTTCCGCACTAATATATTAATCCAGTTTCCTCAACTTATCTCCTTGGGTTCATTCCGGACTGGTGGTATCTGGAAACCTACTGCACGCAACCTACATAAATTGAATAGCTCGAGTTATGGGCAAATGTACCTCCCTGCGAATGCATAAATTCAACGACGAAATTAGAAAATAGGCAGTAAAAAATATTCCAAAAGCTTTCGCCTTTATTGGACAGACCTTATGCGATGTAAGTTATATTAGACGAGTGACAAAAACAGAGTTTGATTTGTGGTATTAATATAGAATTTCGCGCAATCTATAAATACTTCTCATCAAACAGAACAAAACATAATGAATTAGGACTAAAAAGCTAAGATCTTATCAGAGAGAAAAGAATGCATATGACCAAATGAAAGTGAATAAAGAGTGGTGGTAAGATATTGAAAGAGGAACGGATTAAAGAACTTTTTCTGTTGTAGATCAAAGAAAGAATACATCGACATGGCCATAATTTTTGAGACTAATATATATTTTTATTTTTGTCATTTGTTTGTAAAATTTACGTGATAAGGATAATGATTTTAGTATTTAAAGTATCGATGGTTTATTAAGAAGTCAGCATTCATAAAATAATAAGAAAAAACAGTGCATTTCTTCGTTCAATCCAAAATCGTGCTCTGTTCCTTTTCGTTAAGGAAGTGAGTTTCAGTCTCCGCATTTTTGCTATTCAATCAAAAGAGTAAAATGATGAGAAATATACATTAAAGAATGATCCTGTGTAATTATATTCTCTTTCGTAATATTTTTTGGGGGTGGCAAAAATAAATGTTTGAATCTTTTTCACGCTTTTCTAAAGAAAAGCGTGCGACTATTGGTGCTTTGCACCAAAGTAGATAAGTCTTCTGCAAATCCAGGAGCTTCAAATGAACACCAAGTTCGCCTCCTGATAAGATACTAGTTACGGATTGTGTTGTATCTACTACCCAGCCTACGATTGGCAAAATTAAAGTGTGAACACTTCAGTTCGTTCAGTGAAGCAGATATTATCAACAAATGTTTCAAGTTAAGAGGAGGCTACGAAGAAACCTCCACTCACCCTAGAAGAAAGTTACGGATAGGCTCGACGTTTGTAGAAAATATAGAGAATGGACTGTTGAAGTGATCTTTTCTAATGAAAAGGATAATCAAACTGACGGTTAATAAACAGAACCCTCCAAATATGTGGAGTTAGGAGTGCTTAGTGAACAAAATGTATCAATATTAGTGAAGATACCATCACCAATTTGGTCGACACAAGGCCAAGAGGAATTGAGTCAGTCCTAATGAACAAGGAACATCATTGTAAATAGTGTCTGCGCTCTTTAATTGACTGTATTTATTAATAAAATGAGTTTGGAGTCTAAATTCGATATAATTCACCTTCAAATTATAATACAAACATACTAAAAAAGTGCAATCTTTGATTAGTCCTGTTAATTTTCCTATATGAAAAAATATAGTACTCAAAACTTTTGGCCATGCTGTATTTTATAGAAGAATGATTGAAGTAAGAAGCAAATTTTAATAAAATCACAAGTGTTACTTAAAGGAGAATGAAGGAAGGAAGAGTGGTTAAGGAGAAATTTTTTGCCCACTGAAAAAATTAAAAATATAGGGAAGGTGTAAATTGCGTATATTAATATAGATTATTAAGGCAACTTGCCAAAATTTTAAAGCCCAAATAAATTAAATAACGAAATGGCTACTCGTGTCGCGCTTTCGCTCTCTGTCAGTCTCTCTCTCTCTATTTTTTTCTGCTTCTCTCTCTTTCTCTCTTTCACTCTATGACTATGATTCTTCTTACACAGACTTTCTCTCAGTCTCTCCCTCTCTCGTTCAACCCCTCTCTCTCAATTCTTCTCATTCAGCACCCCTCTATGCATCTCTCTCTCTCTCTTCCTCTCCTCTCAGTCTTTTTCCTCCGTCCCTACCCTCAAACTCCCTCACCTTCCTTCGCCTTCCCTCCCTCTCTCCCTTGATCTCAACTTACATTCCATTACAATAATACTATTATATTATATCTATACCGACAACCGACCCTTCGGACTATCACAAAAGATCAAATCAGCAAATTCCTTTCACTTTTTCTTCCTGAAAAACGCTACACTTTTTTCTTCAGATTTTCTTCGAGTTTATAAAAAATAATGATTCTTAATTGAACTCATATATGGAATTTTTTCGGCCTCATCTGCATATTATTTGGAAAGCACTTTTTGTTAATCTGATACATAATATAAATTCATCATAGAGGAGTTTCATTCAATCCAGGACCAGGAAAAACAGTTTGAGAATTTGTCAGCAAGAGAAGAATAATTAATAAGTAAATTGTCCAAGAATTAATAAAGCAAAAGAGAAATATCAGTCTTGGAAAATAAAAAAAATAGTTTGGTTTAATTGTTAATACCATGAAATAGAGAAGAAACTAATAAAGAGATAGAAGAGGAGAAGAAAAACTATTAAAGAGACAAAATTCCGACTTGCTAAACTCTATAATCTAAATCTAGTATGAAGTATACCATTATTTCGGAACAAATTAATACCAAGAAACAAAATAATTCTCAGATCTACACCCCCAATCATTCTGTGAAAAGTCGAGAGACACATGGATGAAGTGTACATATGCTCTAATGGTAGTAAACGGAACAAAGTCGAAACCATAATTTTCTTACCTTTGTAAAGAGTCGATTGTTCTTTTTAAGAAAATAGAGCTTTGAAGAGCAATAAAAAAAACATGTACTCACACCAAAATGTCCTTTTAGGTCAATTATTTCTCGTAGTAGCAACGCTAAGGTACATTTCTGTTCATAAGATCTATCTTGAATGCATTAATCTTTAAAGATTTTTATGCAAGAATAGAATATTTAGTAAAACGTAACTAATCTTAATGGTTAAATGTGTTGTTAAGCGATTTTAATCCTTCAATTTCTTTCGACTACCATAGTTTTCAAAAGAATTCTTTAAAAATGCTCAAGTTAGAGAAGGTGAAAAGTTATGGAAGATAAATAGCCAGGGTAGCTAATAAGGAGACGACAACGAGATAGTAAAGTTTGAAAGGTGCACAATTCTTCAGAACTTTCGTTCTCTAACCATACCAACTCCCCTTTGGTTGCCCATGTATAGAAATATCATGGATGTGTGGGAGATGAAGAGACACATCAAATTTTCCCGGACTTTTAAATTCTCTAGATCCTATAAAAAGAAGCAATTTACATTTGAATAAAGGAAGGAGAGAGACCGTGTTGGAGGAGGATGGATGTAATCCTTTAGAAACCAAACTTAAATATCAGTAAATAAACTGAAACAAGAGTTGCATTTATTTATTTATTTCAAGACACAAGCCTCATGGAGGAGACATATTGGTCAGAAAAGAGTGAAAAGTGATTTGGTGTTAAAAGCGGAGAAGTTAGTAGAAGTTAAAATACTGCCCACTCCCCCACGGAGAGGTGTAGGACAAGTAGTTAACATAAGGTTGGGCCTGCCTCCCGGTTTCCGCCATTTCCATCATATGCTCATATCCGGAGGAGGTATGTCGGCGGGAGCCGAGGAGTGATGAGAGGGGGATGAAAATGAAAGGAGGATGAAGGAGAAATGAGGATTAAGGGAGAAATACTAGTAAGAGATAAGAGGGTGATCTAAGTTAACATTCTTCCTTAGTTAGTGGGTATAAAAAAATAGAAAGAAGCCTTGCCATTATTTGGACCTACTGATTGCAGTGAAATCCGAACCACGAGACTCAATTTCTACTTCCGTAGGGGTTAGGATAATATAGGTGGGGAATATGATGATGATGAGAGAAAAGATAGGATAGTCAGGAAATAATTATCTATGGGATGAATGTTGATGAGATGGTTATGATTAGAAAATACGGATGGAAGTGGTACGGTGAGGGTGATCAAGATTTGTGCCAGGTTGCTTGGCAAACACTTTCTTTTTTCATTTTGATTTGCTTTTGGTTAGATTATTTTTACTTTCAGCATGACACTCTTTGTTCTCTTGGGGCGTTTGTTTTCTTAATATTTTCTTCTTCGTTAATCTTTGGATTCAATTAATTTAGCATTCGAGCTTTTGTTTACGTTTCGTATTCCTTGCGAGCCTTTTATTATTTGTTATTTATTTATAATTCCGGTAGTTAGTGTACTCTCGTGCTTTTATGTATTTAATTAATTTATTTATTTAGTAAAATCACTCCGATGTCCGCATATATTGTCCTAAGGGTTTGTTCACGTGTAGGTTTCTCCTTGCTAGGGAGGATACGAAGAGGTGCCCTCTTTGCTCTTGCTTGTTCGTCCATTTCGGCCCGTTCATACCCTTTCTGTCGGGTTCCTTCTTCCCTTTTTTATAGCTGGTTGTTAAAACAACTTTTATATAAGTGATGGAGGAGCAGTCTAAACTCTGTCCACTTTCAATCTTTCTTTCATTCCTATGTTTATTGTAGCATTCATGCCATTGTGTAAATATATGTATTGAGCTAATACCAACTGTGTACAATATGAGTTTGGGGCAGTTTGTGATGAGTGTATTGTTTATTTGTATCGTATTTTATTTGTTTTGTTTAAGTTGATGTCACAATTCTATCCCCATTAATTGACTTTATTTCACTTTATTTTTCACTGATTATCTGTTTAAATTTTTTTACCACATTTCACTCCACGCATCACATTTATGTTTTTACTCTTTTGTTATTGATACATTTTTTAACACGTTTTCTTATTGTTGGACGAGCGCCTGGCACTTACGTCTGGTCCGAACTTTACTTTTAGTGTCAGTTTGTAGAGCAATGGAGGAGGATAGCGCGTAACTCCCCTGGCTCAGGGATGTGAATTGAAGCAGCTTACTATGTGGGGATATTTGTTTCTAAACATAATCCAAGCAATATTTGCTTGCCAAAATAGCATAACAAGGGGCATACATAGGTTTCATGTATGCGCCATGTCTAATTATGTGAGTTTGTCTCTTTATGGGGTGGGGAGGGGATAAGTATTATATATCTGGTTATGGTGAAGGTCCAAATATGCTCAAGTGTTAGGTGTGTTCGTATGCCCGGCTTAATAATGGATCTTTTCCTACCCTCAAGACTTTTCTAACCGCACATATGGACAAATATAAAGAAACTAAGTACCAAATGCATATTAAAGGAAACAAAGAAGACGAAAACTGACTCTTGAGAGGAATTTGAATTGGGGCGAAGTTAAAATGAAGTAGAAGTATATTTTCTCGGAGAAAACAAATTCCATGAATTATATTTAGCTTTCAAACAAAGGTGAAGACGTGAATGAAATGCTTCATTGTGTTGGTGGAAAATTATTCCATTCGCATTGCAGCTTCGTTATTAACTTCAGATGTCATAAATTGAAAGGAAACTTAAAGTACTTAAGAAAGCAAAGAATGGAAAAATACACTCGACCCAAGTTACAAATGACCACGTTGTATATTTTAAGTAATTTTACTTTCCCTTTTTATAGCGGCCGATAATAATAAAGAAACCATTGAAGTAAAATTCCAGTTTTTCTCTTGGGTTTCAAAAAATGTTCATAAAATAGGGGAATGGAGGCTTATAAAAGGGTCATTATATTCAAACGTTGAGGGATTTCTTTAACGATCTTTCTAAATTGCATTAAAAACTATTTCGAAAAAAAGAAATTTAGACTGTAAGATCAATTAGCAATTAGTGAACTGTGTTAGCCCTATTAAAAGTTTAATTTGGCGTTTTATGTTGTACATATCTAATTTAATCAAATTGACAAAGACAAAACTTGATGAAGAAATGTCCTAATTATGGAACCAAAAATATTATCATAATCTACACACACCCACTTAGTGATTGATGGATTGTATGATTTAAAATAATCTTTCACGACCTTGTTAGGATCGTTCAAGTTTATCCTCGGAGTAACAATATTATTTTTTCAAATTTATTCCTGGAGATTTATAATATGCCCTCACGGTTCAATTATTTATGGTTCACTTTATAATACTATATACAATTGCTGTCCATAGTTACATTATCTTACTTCCCTTTGTAAATCTAAATAAATCCCATGGGAACTAGAGCAACTAATCCAAGCGAATAACAATCGCCTTCTAATTTTATCGATTCCAACCTGCAACTCAGATGTTCATCAGAAACGAGCGAAAGAAGCATATTTATTACAAACACGCCAAAGCATTGTAGTTGTTTTGCTCCTCAGTGAGCAACGTAATGTCGAATTCTTTGGAAAAATTGTAAGAGAAATTCCTCTTCCGCTCCGACAATTTTTCCACGAAAGCACCTGAGTGAAGAACTCTGACACTGCGCCCCATACACACCACTCTCGCAAAACAATCGTTGGAGTATGAATAATAATGAAATAGTGGAGCTATTGTTTTGATGCATGTCCACATAAATTTTGCATTTCTT
This sequence comes from Ceratothoa steindachneri, assembly GCA_963969495.1. Classification (NCBI taxonomy): domain Eukaryota; kingdom Metazoa; phylum Arthropoda; class Malacostraca; order Isopoda; family Cymothoidae; genus Ceratothoa; species Ceratothoa steindachneri. The sequence continues at coordinate 64,588,445 of OZ018322.1, read as the reverse complement.
TTACTTTTCCTTGAGGGATGAACTGAATATAGTACGAAAGTACAGTGCCCGAAAAAAAGTCTATTCTTTAAGAATTTTGAGATAATAAAACGAAAAAATGCAACTTGCATCTATTTTATTTTCACTTTTAACTTACAACTAGTACTTTTTAATGTTTTCCTTGCTCTTGATCACCATCTTAACTCACTTGGTTATCGAAGTGGCGTGGTTGGAGAAGTAGGAAGCGTCCATGGTGACCCAAACCTTCTTCAGCAGCTCCTTCAGTTCCGTGATACTGGTGGGTCGATTATTTTCAGGCTTACTTTTCATGACGTTCCAGGCATTTTTAATGTGATTTAGGTCAGGCGACTTGCCTGGCCACTCCGAAACACTGATATTATTCTCTTCAATGAACTTTTTCAATGCTTTTGAATTATGGGCAGGGGTAACATCATGCATAAAATAATCGCACTCATGAATGTCCCAAAACTGGAGCATGTGCTCCCTTAACACCTCGATATAATTACTTCCTTTCATCGTTTTGTTCTTAGGAAGGAATTATAGTCACCCTCTGCCCTTATTTTCACTAAAAACACCCCATACGATAACACTATCCGGTTTCTTCATTGTCTTCCCTGTGTACCATGGGTCATAACGGGATGCATTGCTAGGATGACAAACGAACTTGGAGCAGCCCTTAACCAGCCTAAAGGTGCTCTCATCAATAGACATTACTCTCCGCCACTGATTTGAGGTCCAATTCTTGTACCTTTTGCAGAACTGTAACTATTTCTTTTTCATAGCTTCAGTTAGCCTGAACTTTTTTGCAGCACGACGAGTAGGCAGTTTTAGGTCCTTCTGCAGGCGGTGATGAATGTTTCGTACTGAGACGTCTTTCATGAGTTCAGGATGCTTTCCCTTGATGGCTACGGCAGTTATGGCAAAATCTTCTATCACTTGTCACTTGAGGATATTGTCTGTGCGAAGAGTGTCTTTTGGGGGGCCCTGAAGTCCGGCCTCCTCTGTGGTACAGTGCAGCAACTTTCTTGCGATTGTAAAGTGTCATCCACGTGACTTTCATTTTTGTGCCTACGTGTATCACAGACAAGCCTTGTTCTAATAAGACGAGAGCATGGGTCTTCTCTTCCATTGATAGTTTAATTCCACCCATTTTGGCCACTTGTAGGAATGATATAGGGGGTCACATTTGGTTATTGAGTGCAAAAAGTGTCACTAGGGAGCAACGTAAACCAAATCATACCTCACCGAGCACAGGCATCTCACTGAAGCATGTGGGGTTGGGAAAATATGCAGTGAGTCACAGTCTAGTATGCTGTATTATTACTAGCTAGCTTCGCCCACTTTTTCAATAGCAGAAACTCAAGTGATATCTATGCGCCAAATCTTGTATATAGATTTTTGTTGAGGTGAAAATGTATTGATTTTTTTTTGGGGGGGAGCGGGCACTGTATTTGGTATTCGTGTTTCCTCTTGCCAGTCGGATAACTCTGCATTAATTGCATACTTCCTGAGCTACACAGATGAAATAAGTCCTATGGACAATGTTATAATTGTCACCCTTTAGATCATTCAGTTCGTAATATTCAACAAGTTCAACACTAGTAATGTTTTTAACTAACATATCTCTCGAAATGTTTAAAGATATTGATTCCATCTCGGCATTTAAAGTTAATAGGTTCTATCTACCGAGTGTATTTTTAAAAAAATTTACGAGAAAGCATATCTAGTTGGAGCTAAATATCGGTTTAATGCATATTTTCCATTCATTTAATTAACTTCCTATCTAAAATACATATATAAACGAAAAAAATTTCGTCTTTATGGACAAATGAATCCGCAAAAGGATTTAGATTCGTACTTTGAGGAACCTAAAGCTCTATGTAAAGAGTATCGCTCAAAATAATATGCTCTCCGCACTCAAATTTATTAGATATATCGACGATAATTATTATTGTCTTGATGTCTAAAGCATTTTACTATTTCTCTCTTTCTATATATCCTCCTCTTATCTTTCTGTCCCTCCATATCTCTTTATGAAACTATTTTTTTTTATTCAATGGCTGTTTTTATATTCTTCCGCCATACTAAAGAGAGAAGATAAGGATTAGCTCTTACTATTGTAAAACTTAGACAATGCATCGTCGCCGTGAGGATGGCAAGACATTTGTTCGCCAATATATCAGAAAAGAAATTCAAAATTAACTCCGTACTGACATATATTACAAAAGGTTATTTGGAAGAAAAGAATAGTGAAGCCTCAGGTTATAGTTCATATACAAGTAAATGAAAATAGGACAATGAAGAAGAATTACAAAATGAAGAGTAGCAAAACCTTCGCATCCACATGCCCAACCAAAGAAAGAATACAGTCAATGCAAAATAAGGCGCAAGCAAACTACTACAATACTTAAATCAGATTAAAAATTTGATTTTAAACGTGTGCGATTACATTTCAATATTTCTAATCTTAGATCGAGAACAGCTGATACACAATTATATACATGTGTGGCTACGATTCATATAGCCATTTACATTCTCTCGAATGCACTTTTATATCATAAAAAATAGAAAAGTTCTACCCGCAATAAATTTAACCAGTTATTGATGAAAACGAAATACAATTAAAAGAAAATATGAAAAAATATGAAAAAGAAAAGTTACCTCCAACCCAACATATACCCTATTAAAGTATAATTGTTTCTGATTACTATCAAGGTCAATCATTTTAGTCTTTCTAAAGTGAAACTTTACTATTTGCTTTGAAACTCATTTATATTGCAACCTATTGACCAGAACGTAATTCCAATCACAGTTAAAGAGAGATTTTGGGAGAATGCTGTCGAGTAGAAGAGATCAATTAATTACGAACATGGAGATAAAGCAAATGTGCAACAAACTTAAAGAAGCGGTAGTAGGTAGCTTAAAGAGTGTGCGATGGTGAGTGAAAACTGGTAAAATGAATAAAAATACAATACTAGAATCATGATGGGAAGCATGTATGGAAATCACAAAGAGGCATGCGGGTTAATCTTTAATAGTGTAGAGGAGAATGACAGGGTGAGAAGATGCATATAAGGATATGAAAAGGAAAGTGAAACAAATGACAACAAAATAGGATAAAAGTAAAAGAAGCATTTGGAAAAAGATGAATGAAGAACCGGATGATAGCAGGAAGATATTCTGGAGGTAATGAGAAGAGTGAGGAACCAAGAGAAGAATAGCGGTGTGAGCTACAAGGAAAAATAGGAAGGTACTTGTTAGAAATGTGGATGTCAAAAGAAGATGGCGCGAATATTTTGATGAGTTGTATGATGTGGGAATATAAGATATTGAAAATGTAAACATGATTGTCTTCTTGAGCGTACATCAGGTGGTGCATCGGTGTATAGAAGTAATTCTATGAGCTCTTACAGAGCTCATAGAATTAGAAAGGCAGCTAAAGTAGATGATATAGCCGCTGAAAGGGTAAAGGTTATTGAGGATTGTGAAATGGAATGTATATTTTGGTTGTCTTGTGAGGCATTTGAAAGTGAAAGAGTGTTAGAAGACTGGAAGAATTATAATAATGATGTCGTATAAGGTTATAGGAAAGAACGATGAATGAAACAACTATATGTGGATAAGTCGGTTTTGCTGTAACTAAAATACAGGAATATTTGAGTTAATCCCCAACAGGATTAGAAAGATTAACCCGTCCTAACCGTGTAGGAAGATTTTAGTGGGATAATTTTTGAATATCTATTTGGGGGAAAAGTTAGGCTTCACGTATATTTCCGAGTAATTTCGTTACATTAATAGCCCCGTTCGCGTGTTACGTTTCCCCTAGTAAGCCAACAAGATATCTTCTTCGTTTGACCGTTTCAAGAGTCAAGGAGAGTTGTTAGGCCTGTCGGACCGAGAATTATTAACTTATATTCAGGAAGAAGAGAGAAATGAAAGAAAAGAGAGAAGAGCGAAGGAACAAGAACTAAGAGCTAATTTTAACTATTTAAAATTTAGATTATTAGTTGAGGCTCGTTATTTGTGTTTGTGTATTCCATTTACCGGAATATTTGAGTTAATCCCCAGCCGGATTAGAAAGATTAAACCGCCTTAACCGTGTAAGAAGAGTTTTAATTTTCTTTTAGTGGAATAAGTTTTAAATATTTATTTCTGGTGGGAAAGTTAGGATTCACGTATATTGCCAAGTAATTTCGTTACGTCAATAGCTTCGTTCGCGTATTATGTTCCCCCAAGTAAGCCAACAAGATGTCTTCTTCATTTAACCATTGTAAGATTCAAGGTTGAGCCACTGGGCTTGTCGGAACAAGAACTAAGAGCAATGGAACAAAAAGTAAAATTGGAGGAAACAGAACTAAGAGAAATGGAAGAGCGTGAGAGGATAAGGCAGCAGGAACTGGAATTAAGCCGTAATCAATTAGAGTTAATGTCAGTTAACTCCCGAACCGAAACTCTACAGTCCCCGTCGGGAAAATTACACGTCTTTAAAGAAGGAGAAGATTTTGGATCACATCTTGCCAATTTCAAGAATATTTTTGAAATCAACAATTGGGACATCGAGGTAGATGGTTTCACTAAATTGCTCCACCTCCTAAACGCCCGGTTGAGGAAATATTCAATTCCCTTCCCCAAGAGTCCACTGTGGACTACTCTAACCTCAAGTCTTAACTCTTAGCTGCCGAAAATATGACCCCAGACATCTATCATGCCGGTTGCCGTCACTAAAAGATCCACTTCTGTCAGACCTTTCGCCATTTTGGTACATCCTCTAGAAACGCCTCCAATTTCGGTTAGATGTGTGTAAAGTCCCCCAAGAGTACGAGTCCCTTCTGGACTTCGTCTTAATGGATCAATTCTTAGCTTTCCTGACCCACAAAATCCGTGTCTTTGTTAAGGACAAACGCTGCTCTACGTTAAAGAAATACCTAGAAGAGGCTGATGTTTAGACAAGAAACCATAAATTGTACCCCAAAGTTAATAAAAAGCCTCCCCCGTATCCTCTCAAGTATAAGATTAATAATTTCAGGACTCCTCCAAGAAATACCCCTAAATTCGTTAAAATTCAAGGCTTCTCGAAACCTAGGAACCTCCCTCCTTCAGAACCAATAGACATTAAGCCCATAATTACCGCTCCCCCGCGTCATCATTCCCCAGAAGGCAGATAATCTGTTTTACGTTCGGAATAGAAAGTCATGTACGCGCGAACTTCCCTTAAAATTCCCAATTTAGAAGCATGTCCTCCCATCAGGTACACCAAGTTAGTGCTACTTGCTCCTTCTCGGTCTCTTCAGGATACCACTATATCTCTTTCTTCGACCAACAACTTCGTTCACCAAGTAAATTTTCTCTTTAATAAGAGCTCTTCCGGTGGTTTGAAATTTGAAAATGGAGCCGTGAACGGATGCCGTGTGTCCACCCTTGTACGTGACACTGGGTGCACATGAATCGTAGTAACCAAGAATTTACTTCTCCCGGTCGGTCCTGACCACCAAAAGTTCGCTGTGGTCCAGGATTTCCTCGGCCGAGCGAATCGCTTCCATATTATAAATTGCTACATTGAATGTGAGTATTTGACTGGTTGGATCGAAGTAGTAGCAGCCCCAATCTAGTTTTGCTTTCTATTGATTGTTCAGAGCCCCCAGGTTACAAGTAATCCGGTATCACAACCCGTGGTAACCAATGCCCAGCCTGCCAAGGCTTTCCAGGAATCCGTACCTTTATAAAAACCGTCGATCCGGAGACGGAGACCCTCCGGAACGATGATTTTTCCCACGCCCAGAAGAAGTGCGTAACTCTCCTCCACCTTTGGGAGCAAGCCATAAGTCAGGAGCATATGTCTTCCCGTGGTGGGAAAAGCATCTCATACTTTGTCAAAGATGAGCTGTTACATCTTAAATGTTTCCTCGGAACCGAACCTGAAACACACACATTGTGTGTTTCCCGTTCTCACGTTCCTCAAGTCCTCCAGATTTCTCACGATAGTTTATTCCACGGTCATTTTAGTCATAATACTACCGTCAGAGGGTTTTTACGTATTTTTATTTGCCGGGTGCGGCCAGAGAAATTGCAGAGTACTGCAAATCATGCGATGCCTGGCAAAAAACATCAGCAAAAGGGCGCGCGTCAAGCCAGCCCCCCTTCAGAAAACCACGATAACCTCGGAACCTTTTTATCGTGTAGCCATTGATCTTATTGGCGATATTCATCCCTCGTCTAGTGAAGGACACAGTTACTTCTTCACTTTGGTAGACTTTGCTACCCGTTTTCCTGTGGGAGTTTTCCTTAAACGCATTGATAGCGTTTCATGCGCTGAAGCCCTCATTTCCATTTTTTATCGAGTAGGAATTCCTAAAGAGATATTGTCGAATCAAGGAAGGCAATTTATCTACGAGCTTATGGAGTATGTCGGCAAGCTCAGCATGGTAAAATCTCTGTTTACCATCTTATACCACACAGCCACAACGGAATTTGCGAAAAGCTAAATGCCACATTGAAAACAATCCTCAGAAAATTGTGTATAGATCAGCCCCGAGAATGGCACCGCTTTTTACCCGTGGCACTGTTTGCGTGTCGTGAAATCCCCCATAAGACCCTCAAATTCGCCCCTTTCGAATTACTGTATGGCCGTAATTTTCGAGGCCCCCTTGCTATTTTAAAGGAACTTTTCACCAATTCCTGTCTGGATAACGAAATCCAATCCTCTTATTCGTACCTACTAGACCTCCGAAAGCACCTCGAGATAAATGCTGACATCGTGTGACAAAATGTTGAGGTAAATTTAGAGAAGTATCGAACTTATTTCGATTTAAGGGCGAAGGAAAGAAGTTTTAAGACTGGCGAGGAAATGCTGTTGCTACTTCTCATGGAGAATAACAAACTCCTGAGACAGTGGAAGGGCTCCTTTTCTGATCTAGATGTAAGAGGACCCCTCAGGAAATAAGGTTTTTCACATCAATATGTTGAAAAAATATCACCACCGTGCGTGTCTCAACAATATTGTGGCCCTCGATGGAGAGTCCTCGTTGCAAGCGGTGTATCCCGCTGACCCCTTTACTGTCGTGCAAGTAGTTTGCATTAAACAAGATTGTGATTACCCTATCCCATCTTTACCTGGCCCCCCGGAATCATCATCCCTCGTGCTGGATGTCTCCCCCAGGCTAGCGCCTCTTCAAAAGAGTCAGCTGCAGCAGTTGAAAAATGGATTTGACGATGTCATCTCCGAGCCCTCCGGTTGCCCGAATCTATTTGAGCATAACTACTCAAGGACCTGTTCGATCGAAGACCTATCCTCTTCCTATCCACCTTAGAAAAGCATTTAACGAAGAAGTGGATAATCTTTTAACCTTAAATATTATCGAGCCTTCGAAGTCAGATTACTGCTCCACGATAGTCATGGTTAGCAAGCCCGACCAAACCTTCCGCATTTGCGTCGATTTTCTAAAATTAAATTCCGTCACGTTGTTTGATTCCGAACCTATCCCCCCTATAGACGAAAATCTCCACCTTTTTTGAGGAAGCTAATGTTATTTCTGAGTTGGACCTCTTCAAACCTACTACCAAACTTCCCTCCGTACAAATGCGCGTAAGTATACTGCCTTTCCCACCTACAAGAGTTTTATGCAGTTTAAAAAACTCCCTTTCTGGCTAGTCACTGCATGTAGTAACTATAGCAGGATGATGCGAAGGATTATGGATGACTTGCCGCACGTCTCCGTCTACTTCGACAACCCGTATGTTGCTAACTCTACGTGGGGCCAACACGTGATAGCTATCCGCGCCCTACTTACTAGTTTTCTTGAGCACAGACTCACCCTTTGCCATAGTAGGTACCACTTTGCGTACGATACTATTAAGTATATGTGCTTCAATGTGGGGAAAATAAGATAGGCCTCCAGGATGAAAAGGTCAGAGCCATCGTCGAGATGCCCCTACCCCGCACGAAGAAACAACTGAGGTCATTCATGGGATCAGCGTCCTTTTACCGTAGATTTATCCCTAACTTTGCGTTTATTTCCGCCCCTTTAAGTGCCCTCCTTCAGAAAAGATCCCCAGATCCCCTTTCATGGAATCCCGAAGCTACAACCGGGTTCCGGCAGGCTCTCTAATCCCTCTAAACCCTTCGGCATCAGTACGGATGCGTGACAAATGAATTTGATGTGTGCTGCTCCAATACTCAGACGAAGGTGAAAGCCACCAGGTGGCTTACGCGAGCCGAAAGCTACCTCCCCGTGAACGTAATTACTTGATAATAGAACGGGAAGCTTAGCTATAGTATGGAGTATTATCAATTATAGCATCTATTTAATAGAAAAAGCGTTTATTGTCGAAACTCACCATCGCCCTGTGTCGTACCTTCGAAATATTTAGAGCCAAAACGGACGTATCATGCGATGTCTTTTGATACTCCAACAATATCGGTTTAAGTTTGGTATATACGTGGTACCGAGAATTGTATAGCTAATAATCTTAGCCGGAATCCATTAGCCAACAATACTGGCTATTCCACTAAATTGTGTACATATAACTATGTACATATAACTATGGTCCCTGTAGATACTTATTTAATATAGTGTTTTTTGTGTTGTCTTTCCACTACCCTTTGAGACAAAGTTGTAATTTGGCTCCTTAATTTCAATGTACTTTTTTTCTGACTATTTATATATATTTGGGGAGGGGGGAAGTCAGATCAATATCATAGCCTTTTGTAAGCATGTCGAATACAAGTCAGGTCCCCCGTTTGTTTGTTTTTTATCAGGCTGACGCCTTAATAATAATTCCTCTTATCCAAATTTTCGATGTCCCTTGTTCTTCTCTCTCTCTCAGAAAACATCCATCGTCTGGATAGGAGGGGTGTAAAAGAACAACCTCTGACCTCTTCACGTTATTTGTAGACCACGTGCGATTGTATTGCGCCATGGGAAACCTCACTTCCTGTTCGGGAACATTTGTGAATTTTCGACTCCTGAGCGCATTGAGGAAATACTCCCTAATTCTGCGAACTCGTCCTAAGCTTCCTCCTATCTCGGTGACGAAGCGAAAAAAAGAGCCGCTGTGTCTCGCACCTTGCTGTCAAATGAGGAATCGACTCCGCCTCCGGATTAAGATGTCTGGAGTTTGTGTCTCATTTCTCCAAATTCTTCCTTCTCCCTCAAAATCGGGCATACAAATACTCGGTTTTGACTGTAGTTTGTTGAGTCCTGCACGCAGCAGCTCAAGTTCGTTTTCCTCGTCTCAAGTTGAAGTCCCGTAAGCGTTTGTCAGACAGCAAGACTTTCTCCGCCGTGACTCTACCCCAGTAAAATGGTAGCTTCTGTGAACGGCAAGCCTTTGAATTTTCGCAACAGTCTCCCTTCGTTTAATTGAACCGAAGAAAATCTCGATCGATTGCCTTTGAGGAAAAGAAGTTTCCTCTTCCAGTGGAATTACGAGAATCCCAAATTTTCCGTCGAACGTCATCTTTGAAGAATGGCTATCTTCATCGGAAGGTTGATTCAGATCGTGCCCCACCCGTCTAACTCGGACCGGGCTCCACTTGCCTCATCGGGTCGTACCCTAATTGCTTCATCACAAGAAGGACCTTCCTCGAAGTCAGCGACCCGTAAGACTGAACCCCCCCCCCCATTATTAGTATTGTCCATTTTCTTCCTTTGATCTGAGCCTAGTAACGCTAATCAATTAATTCTCTTTGAGAATTCCTCCTCATAATAATTATCAAGAGCCTATTCCAATTTTAATAATTCCCTTTTGCCTATTTTTATTCTTATTTTGATTTTGTTAAATAAAATTATATTTTTGCTAATTCATCTTTAACTAACCATGAACGATAGTCTCGGCCTATTCAAGTAAATCTCGCCAGCCAATTTTGCACTCTGTTTGATTATTAAGGATTTGAAACCCAACAACACCTCAAGTTTGACCTCCCACTCGGTCGTTAATCCATGCGAATAACCCTTCAACGGTTCGCGTTGCAGTAGGTGATTAAGTCACCCCCCACATACTATAGGAGTAGTGTATGGTATAGAGTGGTGTACCACGACAAATAAGATATTGGGATTAAGGAGTGATAATAAACTTGAGTATGATATCCAAGTCTGTATTGTCCCCTTTGGACAAATACGAAGTTTTGAGTATTTAGGGTGAATTGTAAGTGATAGTGGTGCAGATGAAGCAGATCGTGACCACAAGGTTTTAAATGGTAAGAAAGTCTCTTGTGCAATTAAATCATTAGTGATTACTAAGGGATTCAGTGACAAATGTGCCAGGAAGTGGCAAGAGATCATGCCGGTGCTTATTTGGGAGCAAAAAGCTGGTGTGGAAGAAGAAATTTTTTCGAGTGATAAAAAAACTTTGGGGGGATGTGTAGTATGCGTAAAGTAATAAGGCATAATTGTTTAAGATGCGTGTATCCATAGGAATACAAAGAAAAACGCATCAAACAACAGACCATTCGATCCTTACGAAAGTAAGGTAGACATTTAGCTAAGTTAAGTTTACTAAACCTCGCCACCTTGATCAATGATGTTCGTTTATCTGATGGAATCCAAACCAGGAAAATATTAATCTTTATAAGTGTACTCAATCTTGGGTTTGAGGCGAAGTGTTTGTCTAGTTTGATATTAAGCCAATTAATTGTAGTGCAGTCAATGATGTTACAGGGAACGTTTTTGGTATTTACGCTCGGAGCTTCAATGCGAATATCTCTGAGTTGTCAATTTGAGGATGATAAAGATGCTTAGGAAACGTTTGGATGAGTCAAGCTGTGATTACGACGGCAAAGGGTCTCGGTAACCACGAGGGGATCATTATGCTCCTGTTTATCTTTCCGGAGGGCTTCAGACTCAACATGGAGATATACGCGTACATCAAGTGCCTTGAAGCAAATCATAAATTTGCAATCAAATGATTTACTAGTAATAAAAAGCTGAACTTTGAATTATACAATGAACTTAGAACTAAATAATAAAATAAAATAAAAATATAACTGGGAATCAATCGATAAACCTGGAATCGAACGATAAAATTTGAATCAAACGATTAAAAAAAATAATAACCTTGGAATCAAACGATAAACTTGGAATTGAATAATAAACTTGAAATCTAACGATAAACTTGAAATCAAATGATAAACTTAAAATAAAATGATAATCTTGGAATTAATAATAAACTTGAATTAAATGCTAAACTACAAGTCAAATGCTAAACATGGAATAACCGGAATCGAAGGATAAACTTAAAATCAAACGATAAGCTTAGAATCAAAGGAAAAACTTGCAATAAAACGATAATCTTGGAATTAAATAATAAACTTGGAATTGAAGGTTAAACAAGGAATCAAATGCTAAGCATGCAATAAAATGAGACCTAAGAATCAAAGGATAAACTTTTAAAAATAAGCTAAACTTGAATTCCATAACGAACTTGGAATTAAGTGATAAGATTGGAATCAAACGATAAACTTGCAATCAAATTATAACTCAGAATAAAATGCTAAACATGGAAATCAAATGATAACGCTGCAATCACATGATGAACTTAGAATTAAACAATAAACTAAAATCAAATGATAAACTCGGAATCAAGCAATAAACCTAGACTCAAATGATAAACTGGGAATCAAACGATAAATATGAAATCAAACGATAAACTTGTAATCAAATTATAACTCAGAATAAAATGCTAAATATGAAATTAAATGATAACCCTGCAATTACATGATGAACTTAGAATTAAACGATAAACTAAAATAAAATAATAAACTCGGAATCAAACGATAAATATGAAATGAAAAGAAAAACTTGCAATCAAATTATAACTTAGAATAAAATGCTAAACATGGAATCAAATGATAACGCTGCAATCACATGATGAACTTAGAATTAAACGATAAACTAAAATCAAATGATAAACCCGGAATCGAGCAATAAACCTAGACTCAAATGATAAACTCGGAATCAAACGATAAATATGAAATAAAAAAAAAACTTGAAATAAATTAATATGCTTTGAATCAAATGATAAACATGAAGCAAAGGATAAACTTGCAATAAATGATCAAACTTGAAGCAAATGATAAACTTAGAATCAAATGATTAACTAGTAATGAAACGCTAAACTTTGAATTAAATAATGCACTTAGAATCAAATGATAACTGGAAGTGAGGGTTAATCTTAGAATCAAATGATAAAATTATACCTAAAGGATGAACTTGGAATAAAACGATAATCTTCGAATTAAATAATAAACTTGATATCAAGTAATAAAAGAGGAATAAAATGATAAACATGGAATAAAATCATAACTTGAAATCAAACGAGAAACACTGAATCCAATGAAAAAATCTTAATAAATCCTAAACTTTGAATTCAGTAATAAACTTGGAATTAGGTAATAGGCTGGTAATCAAATGCTAAACATGGAATCAAATGATAATCTTGCAATCAAATGACGAGGCCGTGCAACTTAACGAGAAGAAGGATGCTTGTGAGAAATAAAATTAAAGTTAATTTTTTTGACGTTACCAATTAGTTAGAAAATTGCATTATTTTTATTTATTTTATGAAGTAAATGATAATGTATTGGAAAATTAGCTGATTTTTAAGCCATAGAGATAGGAGGTGGGTTTCTCACCACTTGGAACCTGGTTCGATTGCTGTTGAGCGCGGACACGGAACTCGCATGAAGTTGCTACTACTCAGTCGGTGCTGTGAAAATGAAGCATACACGCTGCCTCGGCGAACCTCTTCATACACAAAGCCACTCATTACACTGCTCCGCATGCACATCCCTGAAGTTGCCAAAGAGTTTTCCATATTCATATTTCCCTCACGTGTAATGAGTGGCCATCCCTTGGGCCAAAATTATCTTTCTGTTCAATGTTTGGTGAGAAAATACTTCTACCCCTCCTTACTCCTCCCCTAAGAGAATTGTCCCTAGGGCCTTCGGACTCCCCTTCGATAGTCATTCTTATCTTTACGTAATTTTCGTTTAGGTGGGGAAATCCGTTCAAGAATTAAGATGGACGGGTGGCACCATTAAGTAACTAACCAACTCTGATTTGTAGTTGAATCTGGGCCAAAGTTAGCCCCCCACCTCATTCCCCCGTCCTCTGGAATCAGACGCCCTAACGAGACTTAAGGGGAAGATCTAAGAATTTAAATTATTTATCTGCAATTTGCATTGAGAGCGTTGAATAGAGAGGCCGGCGGCCATTTACCACAGATGTTTGTTTTTTCTCGAATTTAAAGCTCAATAGCACCGAGGGAAACTCTTCGCAGAAGGGTCGTAAGGAGAGATGTCTAAAGGAAGTAGTGAAGAAGGAGTAAGTAAAACTGTGTGTGGTTGGGAGGGCAAAAATGATGGAGTTGGGGGAGAAAAGCTAGAAATGGCAGAAATGTTAATCGAAGGAACAGCAACGAAAAGAAAGATCAGAGATAAAAGAAAAATCGGAAAAGGTGACCAATAAAGAGGAAGAGAAGGAACAGCAGGAAGAAAGTAAAATAGAGATAAAAAGTACAGCCAGAAAGGGCAAAGATAGATATATAAGGATCATAAAAAGAGCAGAAATACAGATAGAAGGAACAGTATAAAATAGAGATAAGAAGAATGGCAAGAGAGGGCAAGAATTGACATAAAATCAAGAGCAAGAGTGATCAAAATAAATGATATTAATATATAATCATTTACATATAATATTGATCATTTATTTACTAATTATGAATATATATGAACAAGATCAAATAAAATCAGTGTGATTAATTTCGCATAAAGAAGTATTTTACTCATAATTGTGATCTACTCTTATCTTTCTTCATTTTGACTCATGAAATAATCCAAAGATCGTTGTGTTACGTTTGGGTTAATGCCATAATCAGCAACGTGCTTTTGAGGGCAACAAGCAATTAAAGCCGACCTATATTAGTAATCTTTGAGTTCGAACTTTTGTCGTAAATTGGATTATAAAACCGAAGTATTTTTCCATTTGTCACGTCTCCATTATTGAAGAAAGTTTTCCACCGATGCCGGCTACTTATCCTCCTACTATAAACATTTCAACGGAAATTCCGAAGGCTTACATCGACTCCTAAATCCCATAACATTTCTCGTTTTAAGTTTGGCTTGGTTCAAAGTTTTAAACATAGAATTACAGAGGGACGGACCGGTAAAGAATCTAAAATTCACACTTGGGCAGTTCAAAAAAGTAAAAGAAGATCAGATTTTATGGAAAAATAAGATATACATATATTATATATGAGTTAAAAGCAAGGTTACCTTTTTAGTAACTTCAAATGTTGAAGAATATTTAGCACTTCTATTCTTAAACATATGAGGTCAGGGGCTTTCATTGACTTTTCTAGCTAAATTATTCCATTATCTGACTAAATTTGGACTGCTATGGCAGTGTTAAATTTGTTTTTAAATAATAATAATACTACAAGCCTTTATTTATAATGGAAGCTTAGTAATCTAACTCAAATAGCAACCAATACCTTATATCAGTCTGATTGTTTAGTATTTTGAAAGCCGGTGAGTGTCGCGCAATCGACGATTTTCCATTGGAGACAAAATCAGATCTCTGTTTGACGTCATAGAATATATTTCTAACAACGGATATTAATTTTGTTGCCCTGCGTTAATCTCTTTCTAAATTTAAGTTGTGTTTTCGAAAATGAGGCAACCCAAATTAACCTCTGGCAAGTGCTTTATATAATGGAAGAATTAAATCTTTTGACTTACGCCTACATAATAAAAACTATGGAGCGTTATAGATTTATTTTAACTACGTTCTCACGAAATTTAATTTTGGCTTAATTGATTTTTAGTATGTCAAGATAATTGTATATTGTAAAATTTTGTAAGTTTCAGCTTTTTCTCTAGTGCAAAGTATTTATTCATCGGTCTAGACCATACCTTATCCCATTAGTGCAGATCGAAAACCAATAGATGGTCGTAGCTATTTACTATGGGATTTATATTTGCAAAAAGTCGTTCTTTATGGGCAACTTTGTCAACAATCCATATTCGTAGTGGGAACTTAGGGATAATCTCTGTAACCAGGCTTGCATAGGAAACTCCTGGTACATTTTACCACCTCCCCTTCGAAGTAAACAAAACACCACTATTCTTTAGTTATTTTTAGATTAAATAACCCAATAATAGTATCATTTACCTTAATTGAGGCATTTAAAATTTTAATGATAAAAAACTTAATACTATATATTAATTATTTTTTATATAACCATAAAATATTAGTGCCTAAATTCAAAATTTGGCCTGAGATGTAGTTCATGGCCTTTTCTCAAGACTCTGGTCTGACAGTAAATCAAAAATGATTGCATTTGCCTCCTTGAGATAATATGTGAGCGAGCCAAAATCTCTCTCTCTCTCTCTCTTTCTCTCTCTCTCTCTCTCTCTCTCTCTCTCTCTCTTTCTCTCCATTCTCTCTCTCATTGAACCGTCACCTAAGGAATTGTAACCCTAAGCACCTGCCAACCTGAGAGGATGGAGTAAAGAGCATCGATATCGGAAATAATAAATTGTCTCTATTATTGCTCAAAAAAGTCCCTCTCTTCCACTGACTATCATTCTCCAAATCTCCTCCTAAGAGCAGTGTTTAGGAATCTTTATGCATAGGGAAAGGTTTTTCGTCGGATGAGTTCCCAGTTTCAGTCAGATCGGATATTCTGTGTATAGTATATGTTGTCGTGACACATGGCACGTGTAAGTCCGCACTAATGCATGCTTGATTATCATGTGCGAGATGGTGGTAAAAAAAGTGCAGAGACGTAGAGCTGATATGAATTTAACCTAAGCTCCTATAATCTACAAAGATTCCATTAACTAATAAATAAATAAATGTACATAATTTTAACTATTTTGAAATTTAACTCCAGTTATGGTTAAGAGGATTGTATTTTATGAACTTTGCTATTCATTCTTTTCCTTTTCAAGTATATACTTTGCCTTTGAGTCTTCACATTATAAGAGATGCAAATTTTATTACTACTGAAGGACGTTTCTCCATAGATTCCTGTTTATTTCGTATATATGTCGACTACAACTTGAGAAGAGGAGTGGATTGGCTTAAACCAGATTTAGATTATAGGACATTGTGTATAATTTGGGGTAAAATTTTAACACATCTTGAATAACACGAAATGACTGGTAAACAAAATATGCCGGAAACGACCTTCTTAATCAACGAAGACATTAACTGAATCGAAAAGCAGAGAAGCAGGGACGAGAAACAAAATAAAAAAAGAGAGAAGAGAGATTCTAAAATATAATAAAATGTGCATTTATATGGCAAACATATTTTGAATTGTCAGAAACAAATATTTTCAAGAGCAAAGAGAGAAAATTTCAAACTTTTGTCAATTTTAAATAATATATCCATGTCAAGATTGTTTATATATATAAATAAAAGCAATGGGCATCACATAGATTCCTTAAGAAAGCCACTAGTAATCGAAGCCCACCTTTAATTTCATTAACCCATAACCCCATAATGTTCCTTTAAATGAACATATAATTGACATTTCAATTTATTGTTACATGTAAGTGTATCCTCCAATTTATATTTTCTTCGTTTCATTGAAGTGTGAGAAAGTTTAGTTTTTAAATACACGAGCCATTGGTCTCCAGTTTATAACACGAAGAGGAGTTTTCTTGCTTTCCTTACCACATGATTTAAAGTTTTCCGAAAATGAGTGAAAGAAGGTAAAATGCAATGCATACATATCTTTGTTAAAATATATAATTTTATCGGGATGTAATATGATGTAAAAGAAAATGCCTAACGATCATCCAAGAGAGATAAAATCATAATAAACTTAATATTGTTCAAAATATGTGAGTCAGAATAGTGATGTTCCTCTGAAGGAACATCATAGAGGCCATTGATATTACCATCACCACTTAGAAAATCTTTTATCACCTGTAACTTTATAGAAATTTGTCAAGTATCTGTACGAGGTCAAATATTATTTTTCATAATTTTTACTGTTATATTATGGTAAGTATTAAATTAATTAAAGGTTAACAGTGTTGAATAGCTAAAAAAAATATATACATACATTTAATAACTGGTTTCTTTTGTAGGAGCTTCTTGAATGTTGAGGATGCACTTTCTTGCCTCAATTCTCATCTTGACACTGATGAGACTACGAGCATCGATATAGCACTTGAGCCACCTGATGATGCGGATGAATCTGATGCAGAGTATTCCAGTAAAGATATGGTTGATACTGGAGAAGAAAATGAGAAGCCCAGTTCATCCTGGTAAACTGAAGCAGATTTTAAGATGATGTAGTACAGGTTTCACTTCAGAGGAAAATTAACAAAACAACTGAACCAGTGATGAAGAAGGAGAAAAGAGCAAAACCTATATATGAATGGGAAAAATTCAGTACTCATCTAGAAAAAATGGTGAAAAAAAGAAAGATAGAACATAAAAGTCAACAGACTCGTGTAATTTTGGATAGGTGGGCCGATGAAGGCTTAACTCTTTATGATATGTTCACTAAATTTCAGAATAAAGATATCATAGATATCATAAAGGAACAAACAAATAGATATCACCATGTAAAATTTGGTAACGAGCTTCATGTCACCAGCTGTATTAGGTTTTGGGCATATTTCTCTTATCAGGTTAGCACAGTCCCTAATCGTCGCTTATTCTGGTAAAAATATGCCGATACAGAAGATTTGGCGTTAGGAAGTCTGGAATGTCAGTTAATAGATAATAGAACATAGTTAGAAGCTCACAATTTGTAGATAATGCTAAGATGCCCTTAAGTGACAAAATATTCATGGTAAGGCCCTTGTTTGATCATTTCAATGGTTGACCGTGGTTGAGCAAAGTCCATAAATAATTATTTATGGACTCTACTCAACCACTGCCTATGATGACATGGGCTGTTGATGATGCAATAGAACCATATTTTGGACGTCATGGCATGAAGCAGTTTAGCAAAGGAGTGCCTGCGTGATTTTGGTTCAAATTGCGGTGTTTGCGTTCAGGTGAAGGCTTTCTTGTCTGTATGAAGGCAATGATTCTGGGTATGAAAAGGGGCCAACCATTGGTGAATCAGTTGTCCAATCTTTAACACGAGGAACAGTTTCTTAGGACAGTAATGGGTATATAATTTCTCCACCACTCTATTCCTCCTTCAGTCATTCAGGGAAGCTAATATAAACCTTATAGGTACCATACGCAGAAATAAACTGAGACATTTTACCCTAACTGACATAAATACAAAAGAAATAGGAACAACAGAAATATTCAAAACTAAATATAAAACATTAGATATTTGTCACTGGAATAACTTCAATGACGTCTAGTTGCAAAAAAAAAAAAACAGTACTTCCTTAGGCATAGGTAAATGCAATAGGTGCTCAAAAAAGAGAAACAGGTAGTAACCATTCCACAACCAGCAATAATTCAAGATTATATTAATGGAATCGGATGAGGTGATTTATTTGATCCATTTTGGGCCAAGTGCAGATTGTCCTTCCACACACTTGCCTGGTACTTTTCCCTATTTAGATCTTTTCTAAATGGACCAATTGCAAATGGATGGCTATTTTACAGAAGGAGCATCGAAACAACAAAGTTAGAGTTTTTAAGAGATATCCAAGAAAGCTTCCTGAGCTTGTGCGGTATGATGGAATTGGACACAACATTATTATAGGTGATAAAAAGTGTAGGTGTGGCGTGTGTAAAAAAAAATGCAAAAACCGAAGAGCACAAAAGGTGATGTTGCACTTCATGTCACATGTTTCTTGCATGAATGGGAAAATACATTATCAAAAACTAAGCTGTAGCAAAGTAGGTACCTATTATATATTTGATTTTTCGTGTGAATGATAATTTTTAAAGATTTTTACTAGAGGTTTTTATATGGCATAAATATTTGTTATTTTTCTGTTCGTTTGTTTTCTTGTCATTCAAGGACATAGAGTAAACATATTAAAGTACTCATTCATGATTTGTTTAGTTACCCTTCCCTCCTAAAAACAATAGAAAACGAAACACAATTATATATAACCTAATATTGGCTAAAGAACGGGCCTCCATGCTGTTCCTTTAAAGGAACACTTCATTACTCAGTAATTTACCGACTGATCTAGCTGCAGTTTAATAAAATATATAAAAATAAATAAATTCTGGTTATTAGAAAGGGTATCATGCACTCGCAGGTTAACAACCATCATCTGCATACTGCTTCCCTTACACACTTAATCCATTTTAATACGCTACCCTCTATTTCGTAGACTCTTAGCTTTACCAAGAGTCCTATATATGTGGCACGATGTCAAAGGTATTTATAAATTCAAAATAGCCAACATCTATACTTTTATCCTGATTATACAATATCATTTTCTGAAAATAATAAAGGAAATTTATTGATCTTAAGATTCTAATCCATCCAATCACTGACCATGGCATCAAAGAGTTTACACAGAAAGAGGTAAGGAAAAAGGGGCGAAAAATTTCCTGGATAAGTCTTTTCCTTTTAGGAAAATTAGTGTATCGGGGAATGGCAGGACACACACTCTCTCTCTCTCTCTCTCTCTCTCTCTCTCTCTCTTTCTCTCTCTCTCTCTCTCTCTTTCTCTCTCTCTCTCTCTCTCTCTCTCTCTCTCTCTCTCTCTATATATATATATATATATATATATATATATATGCCTTTAAGGAGTTTGGTCAAAGTCTGTTTGAGAGTCGACCTAGTCGGTTCGTGAACGGGGAATAGTTAAGAATTCAATGGAAATGGTTTACTTTTCAATTGCGGGGTCCTTTCAAAAAAATTGGCCAAAGATTAACAGGTAGCTGGTACTAGTTAAGGGTTGCAAGAAAAAGGCGATACCTAAAATATACCTTCACTAAAAAATAATTATAATATAAATATATAAAGATACAGAGTTTAATTAAATGTCGGCACTGGACACATCACCAGAGGGATAAATATGGGCTTAGTGGTCAGTTTCGGGTCGGAGATTAAAAAGGGGATTTTAATCCGGGAGCTCACACAAAAGATGGGACGGTTTAAATAGACCAGATTATAGAATAATCTATAGGCGTCAACGATTGAAACTGTTTACTTGTTCGTTGAAGGAAAGCGCCAGTCAGGATACTATGACTGCGATGGGAAGGCTGGGTTACCTCACGGGGCGTATGAGGGAGCACACGTAGTTTGGCCTTCAGAATTGGAGTTCCTCGGCAGATACTCGCAGATTGACTATGGTAGAGTTCACAGATGTCGATTTAGCCTTCGTTCTCGAATCAAAATCGCCGGGGGCTCCAATCGTGACGGATGAGCGTGTCCTTTGCTCGTACGCGGTGTTAGGCGGAACAGTGCTGAGCCTGGCTGCTGTGCTCTAGTGCTACCCTACTACAGTGCTACAGTGCTCCCTGCTGAACAGATTCGGAGAATATATATATATAGACGCTCCGATGGTAGCGGGGATTGACTGGGTGAGAGTCTTCACGACTCCCCTGATCTTGGAGGAAGGCAGCGACTCCTTCGGGGAACCGAGATAAAGTTGGCCTAGAATATTCGATGAGATTCGATCTATGCCTGAGGGCATGAGCTGCCTGTAAAGGCATGCAATGCAAGGAAAATGTGCCCCTAATTAAATGCAGCTGGGGTGCAAAAAAAAAGGTTTGGACCGCATCCTCGCCATAGATAAGCTTCGCTTCCCACAATCCATGCGGCGATTTTGAGACCACGTAGGTACCGTAGGGCACGAGGTCGCCCTTCCACCTTATTCTTCTATATAGTGTTATATTTGCTTCTTTGAAATGTTCAGGAGCTATTCATTCAATGATGAATTTTTTAATATTTTACAAAGTGGCTTTATTTATATATTATCTATATTTACCGGGCAGGGGGTAAGTCTTCTTCATTGCCCATGTCAGTGGCTGCGTCTCTCGTGAATGGAGAGCTTAGGAGATTGAAGTGTGAGGCTGACACTTGGCATGAACCGAGTGAGGGAGTTGAGTGAGTGTAGGGCGATGATAAAAATATGATTCAAAACTTCTCATTGGCAAATAAATAAGCCACAATGGCATGAGATTGCTAAGTGGCACTCTCATAAAGATGCCAGCGGTCGTTAACTGCGATGGTGTTTTGATTTCCATGGTTTACCTCGGGTCTTTCTTTCTTCACCACCTCTATTTCATGGTATTTCATTGGATATTATTCATATATTATACGAAGTTTATATGATCTTTAACTATAGAAGTTAAAATTTTAAAAGATAAAAATGGGGCATTATATGGGGACGCAGGACCTTGTGCGAGATTTGGGGCCGGAGTGGTACACAACTGCAGAGAATGGGGCTGGGAGGGCGTGTGGTTTCTCCAGGTATACGCTAGAGCAGTGATATTACCCTTGCTAAATCATCCACCCCCTTACGATGCAAGAAGTGAGACATACAGGAATAGATGTTTCCGAAAAACCTATAAAATACCCTCCAGATCTCATTATGGAGGAATTTTGAAGTATGATAATTATGAATCCATTATAAAAATGGATTCATTTAAAAACAATTTTAAAATGCAGAGTGTCTAACTCACGTCTAGATAGACATTGATGTAAACAAAACTCTCACGTGTGGCCTCTTAGTATAAATTTATAAATATTAGATTCTCATCTGCTCTTCAAATTCCTTATTTTAATCAACGAGAGTAAACTATATTTCTTCTTTCAGTTTTTCCTCCTTTAGCATATGTTTTTTCTGGTACTTAGATTCCGCCGATGTTAAAAAAAATCATCCCAACATTGTTACTCAAGTTAATTAATTTGTTACATATAAAAGAAAGCAAGAATTCACCTAACCTCATCTATATATACATCACCCCATGGTGTTTCCACAATTTTAAATACTAGGATTAGTGAAAATAAGTTAATCAAGATCACCACATTAGTTTAGAGCCATCGGCTAATGAAAAGATTATTTACTGTATCTGTAAATCAGATCGCGATTTACCCTACAAAATAAATGAGAATGACTTTTGAACGGAATCATTTCTATCCACGGGAAACATTTCTTAAGAATTTAACACAATTTAACACAATTTTTTTTTGGCTGATTAGTAAGTTTCAATTTTCAACACCGTTTATTAGAAGATAATAGAAAATAAGGAATATTAGTTTTAAACTTTGTTTTTCAAACTTGTACGATGAAACATTTAGTGAAAAATGGCAAAGTTTGTTTCATTTTATCCATTGTAGGCTTAAAAAAAAAATTTAAATTTATACAATTTTATTGAAACTTCCACAAGAATATATAAATAAGTAGAAAAGTTAGAAGTGAGCAATTTTACTTGATATCTGTTTGTAATGTAAATCATCTTCCAGTGGAAGCCGTCAAATGTAGTCTCCCATCATGTTTTGATTGTTCACGCCTTGGTATCTATGTTCAAAGTTCAGTATATCCTGATGAAAGCGCTCCCCTCCCTCTTTGAACTTGCCAAGGAGGGACAGAGCTCTTGCTAGCCGAGTGGATAAGGGGTTAACTTGCCAACGTCGCGGTAGCGGATTCGATCCCGACGAGAGCGGACACAAACGTCAACTCACATAGAGATCTGGCTACCGACTGGTGGATGCGCTCTGCTCAGCCCTCTACTAAGCTGGGTAGATCTTACACTTTGCATTGCACGCATAGCCAATTACAAAATTGCATCTTCTATCTTGCATCTTCGCAGCACAACACACACACACACACACACACACACACACACTCCGTTTCAAGGAATCATGCCAATGGGTATCTATATCCACAAACCTCTGACGCGGAATAGGTCGCTCTTTCCAGGAGCAATGAAGCTTCCACCTGAACGCTGTTTGGTGTAAAAAAACAAATATAATACTTCCTCATATCTCTCCGTATCCTCGGGCTCACCACTGATTGTCATACTTACTTTTATGTAGATTTCATTATCCGGTCGGGATCCGCCTTAGCGAAAAGCTAAGTCTATTTAGCTTAACTTTTCATTAAGTCCTCAACTTGTTCCACGCATTTTTTTAGCCTTGCGGTTCCCTCCAAATCCCTAACACACCGAAAAAAAAACCTTCCAGGCTTCTTTTTCATTTTTAGTAAGTTCTTCAGGGAATTTTGAACACTAAGATTTTTCGGATTTGTGGTCCAACAAAGAAACCATATTTCACATTTGCCTCAGAGTGATATTGAAGTTACTTGAAGGCTGCAAACACCGTGATATGAGCTCTGTTGAACCTCTTCTACCTGAGAGCTATTTTTAAAGGCAATGGAGAGCGCAATACCTTTTTAGGGTCTATCAATTACTATGGTTTGGCATTATGCTCTCTAACATAGAATTCAATCCTTTGTAGCCAGTGCTGATTGTGACAATGTGTTGTGGTATCGCTACTGACCCAAAGACAGATAACATGGAAACTAGTTAAAACATCCCTGAAGAGCCATCCAAAATGCTACTATTATAAAGTCTCCAATGACTTCTCAGCCATACCCCTTATAATTCACAGCTTGTACCATAAGCTTGACACTGTTGTAGTCCTACTTAAGATATAGTAAATGAGACAAGGGAAGAGATTGATGCTTATTCTTATTTTAGATAAGTACAGCTTCAATGCTTCTTGAGGAGCTTTAAGTGAAGAGTTTGCACTCATCTGGATTACATGTAATTCCAATTGCACCAAGCCAACCAAATTCATCATTCCAATAGCATAGCCAATTTTGATAGGTGAAGAATCTTGAGAATTTTTCATGACGTTTCCTTTGGCTTGTCACCTGCATATTTTCATCCAGCAAATCCCTTTTTCTGAGACGGCAAGTCAAATGTTCAGCATTTACTTTGGACAATCCAAAATCTCTGACAAGGTCAGTGTGGTCTCTTTTATTTAGATAGTATGGATTCCTCTCAACAGTCATATTTACTCTGACATTATAGTCTACATCTTTACTAATCGTTTCAGCTTCTGAATTGTTTTTTTTTTCTGAGGCTGGTTTATTCTTTTCTAGAAGGGTAGGTACAGGAAGTTCAGCGCTGTGTGGTACTGGTCCAATAAAGTACGGAAGATTTGGTTAGGAAGGAACAGGCGCATTTTTCTTACTTCGGCCTTTGGAAGGATCCACATCAGTGGTAATTGGGCTCACGCCAATTACTAAGAATGGCAAACTTCATGACTCTTCTTTTCCCTCTATACCATTTGGTAAAGTAATAAAAATATACTTTATTACTCTTTTGATTTCCATACAAAAATAATAGCTTAAATGTTTGTAACATTTAATATTTTACTCTTTAAATAAATGGATCATATGAAGATCCTCACCCTCAAGTAAGTTTGGGTGGAGGATCTTCATATGACCTAGCTTGGGGGGGCAGGATCTTTATATGATTCGCCAAGCCTAGCCAAACATAGGATAGTCTAACCTAAAATAGAATAACCTAGTTGTGCCGGGCTTAACCTAGCCTAGCTTAGTATAATCTAGCTAGCCTAGTATAACCTAGCATAGTATAGCCTACTTTGGTAAAACTGAAGATCGGCGGTGCGCCCGAAAAATTGTATTTTTTCAGCCCAAACCACACTAAGTTGCGTTTATGTTTCGTCTACATGCGCATGAATATTCATGTGCGTTTGGTTAAATAAAAACGTTAGAACATTATTCTATAATTTTAAAACTCATTGGATCATCGTAGGGAGGGTCCCCCCGCAGTGATATCTCCCTCAAGAGCAGTCCCCTGGAATTTACTCAAAAAAGGTGAAACATATTGGAACAGGGACGAAATATTTTGCGTCCCATCGGTCACGCCGCCGATCTTCGGGTTTAACCCTACTTTATCCTACCTTAGCTTAGTATAGCCTGGCCTCTCGTATCCTAGCATAGCCTAGCCTAGCTTAGTAGACCCTAGTCTAACCGAGTATAATATAGCTAGCCTAGTATAGCCTTGCCTAGCGTAGCATTGCCTAGTGAAGCCTAGCTTACTGTAGAGAAATGGCTACATAAATCATCCCGGCGTGCCAGGAAGACATATACTTTAAAGTACCCTCCCTTTTAAAGAAAGCCGGAGAAGCGAGCCCCATGAGGAGAACAATAGCCGGCGAATAACAGTAACTGCCTACCCTGTTTAATCTCTCCGCCGCTTAGGTAGTTGGAGCAACCATATGTGTTAAGGCGACCGCATAAGGCCCTTAAACGATGCTATAACGATTCAATTACCTACGAGACCCATAAGCCCGTGGTTATGTCACAAAAAAAGTGGTGCTAGTCAAAAGGCACGCAAAGGAGTGTGGCGATTAAGAGTCTCTCTAATTAGCAAGCCGACTTGGACACCTCAGTGTCAACCTCTGCACTTCTCGATCTCACCAGATGTGAACTCACCATTCGCGCTCCCCTCTGTGGCCTCGCCCCTTTCCCCTTACATGGGGCGGTGGTCTGCCTATAAATAAGCCCCAGAAAGAAAAAGAGAAGATTAGAATTCGATAAGAAAGAAGAAGGTTCAGTTCGTGAAGATCGATCCTTCAGCCCGACAAGACGATTTCCGTGAGAAACGATAGGATCAGATTGAGAAAATCGATCCCCCCTCTCCGGCCGAATTAACATAAATCGTAAAGTTTTGTATCGGTGCCATACCGAAAAATCCTTTACATACCCAGAAAAAGTCTGAATGTAGAAAAGTAAACCCACTCACACTCGAGTGACTCTCACATCTCAAGCTCCGTAAGAGTGAGAGGAGAAGAACCTAGCATCTACGAGGTTCCGATCTTTAATTACGGTAAAAATCTCGTCGAATCCCCCCAAATCTAGTTGGACACTCTACGTTGAAGAATCAGACACCAAGAGGCGTCAAGATCATTTAGAAGAGGACTCTTGGAGCGAAGAGCAACGTAACTCTCTCCGTCCTTTAACGTAACCGGAGGCAAATTTGCAATAAGAAGTTGACCTCCCCCACCCTCTCTTGCGCCTTCCCACCGCTACGAAAGTCTATCATCGGCCACGGCAACCCTCCAAAGCGCAAGATAAGCCCTCCAGCGACATCCAGCAATCCCTGATTCCTCCTGTCATGTAAGTTAGAAAAACATTTATATTCATATTGTTATAGTATGAGTTTAGTATGTCTCACGATTTAAGGGAAGTAGAAACCATTGTGCGTTAACACCTGTCATATTTGCTAGAAGACGAGAGTACTTTAATTTAATGTTTAACGCTAATCAAAAAGGGTCGCGATAAAAATACTAATCGGCAATTGGTGTGTTTATGTGTAGCCTATTTGTTTATTTTTGTCATTTAAAATATTGCCATAGACCCAGTTGCCAACCGGGAGAGTCTAGTTTAGCTTAGGACGAAGATATAAATTTGATTACTGTTGGTTTTTCATAGTTAAGTGTTAAATTTAAAATATATGTTTATTTTATGATAATTCCTGTGTGTTCCCTCTTATCCTTACGTGTTGAAGCGGCTCTCCTTAAAAAAACAAAATTAGCACTCTTAGATTAAAGCCTACTTCATCAAAGAAGTACATCACGCCCTCAAGGTATACTACGACAAAAGTGGTCTCAGGAGTGGAGTGATCAAAAGAGGCATTATCCGACACTTACTATTGCCTAGCATAGCCTAACCAGGTATGGCTTAGCATGCCATGCAATATCCTAGCGTAGCGTCGGTGAGATTATCCTAGCCTAGTATAGCCAAGTTAAAATAGGCTACTATAGCCTAGCAAATATATCCTTGCATAGGTTAGCCTAACCTAGCATACTATAGGTTACTTGGTATAGCCTATCATAGCATAACCACACCTAACATAATATAGCCAAGGGTATCATATTGTAACAAAAGAGTGGTCTGAATAATGTTTTATTCCTTATTTAGTTTATTTATATTAAAATGTTGGGGGGGAGAGGATCTTCATATGAGCGTGACTGGGAGATGGATCTTCAGTTGGGTACTTTGGAGGAGAAGATCATCATATGATCCAAACGAACAGCCTTATTACCTTCAAAAGTTTTCTTGTAATATTTACAAGCAAAATGAGGTTCCCAGGGCTTCTCTTGGCCCACAACAGCAGGGTCAAAGTTTGCTCTGTAAGCTTCACACATTCTCCTAGATGCAGTTATATCAAACATTTACTATTCTTGTTTTCATGAATTGTCAATGAATACCAGTATAAATATTTATGAAATAATATTCTAGAATATTTCAGAAGTTTCTAGAAGCTTCTATGGATGTATTATGGTATATAGGATCTGAGACATTCGTGAAACTTCATAAAATTCTACTAAATTTTAGAAATTACTCTTGAAATTTAGAATGTTTTGGAAACTTACCTTAAAACAAAAATTCTTCTACACCGTTGAAATGTTTTTTTAAAAATAAGATTCACATTTTTCTAACATGCTTTGATAAAAAATGTAATTATACAGCCTTTTATATATTCTCAATTTTCCTAGCATTATTATCCAAATGGGCAAATTTAGAAATCCTGTTCTATACCTACAAAAGCAAAGTTTCAGGACCATAATAGACATTTTCATTTATCCTAGTTACGAAAAACTGGAAAATAACAGTTTTACCCAGGAACAGAAAATAGGGAAATTTTGTTACATAGTAATATTGTTATCCTCATAAGGCAATATTAAAAGTGCAATAAACTAGATTTCTCAATTCACTTTGAAAGAATTGGACATAATTTAATGAAAATAATTCTACATACTCTGAATCTTTGATCCGTTGTGTATGTATAGTGCGCCACCGTCAACAGATGAAGATCTCTGTGTCGAATCCAAGATACCTGAAACAAAGCAAAAATTTTATTGTTTACGCTTCCTAAACAACATCTACATAACTGATTTCCTTTGATGGAACATTAGAAACTTCTCCCAGATGGATATCATTCTGCAATCCCCTATCCTACATCCCTTAGAGTGATTAATTACTGTGTAGCAAGAATCTTTGTTGTTCACTCCTTTGTGACACTTAACAGTAGTCATTTTTTCTCAATCAGTAGTAGTTAGTTTATTTAGAAAAAATATATAATATCTTGTTGGGAGGCAGTCAATATTTTGTCATTCCCTTGAGTTTGCTCTTAAATACGTTTAATATAATTCACATAAACTTGCATGAATGTAATATAGAAATATTTTCCTTTCTGCATCTACATATCTATAGCTTTATCGAGTATTAATGCCGAATCGAAGATATATTTTTTCCGCTTTTAGGCTTTTTGTCCTTCAATTTCGCCTTTAATCGTTTTAAATTTTGGGGCTGATCGTGCCCATAATTTTCGAGCCATTTAGCGTTATATGCTTACTGCACTATTTATATATCCATTTATTGTAGTTTATTTTATTATAAAGAAATGTAAGATCTGCTAACCAAATTGGATTCTGATAAGGATAGAGCAATTAATATTAAGCGTTGTATTCAGATATACAATCAACCTCTAATTGATTCTTCTTGGTCGTTGACCCATGAAAAGAAAGATCTACATATTATTTCTTGCTCAACATACGAGTAAGTCTTAAGAAGATTTCGGAAATTTTAATATTCCAAGAATATTTGGATTCCCCTTGAGATACTTTGTTATAAGATTATCTTAGTTTATATATTTTCGCCTCGCTGTTATCAATCTTTAAACATAGGCCTAGAGGAACTTCAATACAATATTTGCTTTTAACATCCGTTTTACCTTACCAGTACTGGGGCATGCGGCGATTTGCTTTTAGAGTTTCTCTGGTTATCGGCGTTACTTCTATGACATCTTTAATCTCCATTGCTAATTCTATAATTTCGTTTAATTGTTATTCTTTCTTAGGATTTTTTTATTTTGCCGCCCTAGTTAAACATGCAGTCAAAAGGGGCCTAGTGTAGAGGAAACACCGTTTCACACGTTTAACGAAATTCAGCAAAATCAGTTATGGTGAGTCAGTCGTAGGATGGATACCCCGAATAAGGGTGATTTAGGGTGGCTACAAGATGATTTATTGACCTGCGTCACACGTGTCAACTTTAGTTTCCTGTGGTGCCTACGGTCATTTTTGGTTACTATAGAAACTAGTAGCCGCATCCACACTGCATGGGGCGCGCCTAGGGATGCTCTTTAAGTTGGTGGTGGGTAGTCATTGCTATAATAACCACAGACCATAACTGCGGACATCGCTGTATATTTATTGTAGGGAAATCGTCCCTCTCACGTTCTATCCTAGGTGAGACACGGGACGATAACCGCAAAAACATCCGGGCCAGGCACCTTGGGTCTCAAGCTCGTAAGCACAGCCCCTCGCCACTCGTCTCTGTGAAAAGCAGAACGGTTTAAACGGCAAGATCTCCCCTACGAGTGTATATTCAATTTCACCTCAAGTACGAAATTGGAGACGTGTTTCTCTCAAGCTCGAAGGCTAGCTGGAGCAGAGTTAAGACTTGCTGAGAAAAACCGTTGAAGTAAGAACCCTCTTGCGGCCCGTCCACAAGCCCCCCACCCCTCCTACCCCTACCACCAGTGGGGTGACGAGGTATAAATACCAAGCGCTTGGGAAAAACTAGGTAGAATACTTACTCTCGTCAGAGAGACTCCTCCTATCCGGGTGCATCCTAAAGCCGAGGGATAGTCCTTGCCCTTGAGGAATTACGTAAGAAAGAAGAAAAGGCTGCCCCTCGAGCCCGTTACTCGGTGCTCACACCAAACTCTAAGTTAACTTGGTTTAGGAACCAAGTTCAACTGATTCTCGTCGGTGACCCCCCCTTCCCCACTCCTATCCTGGTGTAGCACAAAGCACTCTGATAGTCCTTGACCTTGAGGACTTCTCAAACGAAGAAAAAAAGCTCCTCCTCGAGACAGTTACCCGGTGGTCACACCGAACTATAAGTTAACTTGGTTTAAGAACCAAGTTCAACTTACTCTCGCCAGGGAGACCCCGCTTATCCTGGTGCCTCCTAAAGCACCGTGATAGTTCTTGCCCTTAAAGAAGACCTCCTCCCTGAATACCGTGTGGACCCCCATCTGCTACACTCGCCAAAGTACCTTATGACTGCCAAGTCATTCAGTCCACCTCCAACAATCTGGTCGAAGCACGCGTCAAAGGACCCACCAGATTCCTGTGGTGCCTGGGCTCATTGAGTTTAAGGTCAAACTCAAACCCGCCGCCAGAGCAACCAAGGTATTTAAACTCCAGTAGAGACAATTAGCCTATTTTTTTATAATGAAGTGAGCATCGAGTTAGCCAATATTAGAGGGTCAAGTTAAGTAAAGTCATTATTGTGTATTTTAAATTCCTAGTATTTTTGTGGTTCATGTTTTTTTGTGTAGTAAATGGTTAAATTTAAAATATATGTTTATTTTAGGATAATTCCTGGGCGTTTCTCTATATCTTTACGTGTTGAAGCGGCTCTTCCTTAAAAACAACAAAATTAGCACTCTTAGACAAAAGCATGCCTCAAAAAAGAAGTATATCACGACAAAAAGGTATACTTCGAGAAAAGTATTACTCGATCTAAATAGTATTCTACGACATTTATTAACGCCATTTTCTATTCTTTCCTTAAAAATTAAACATGTTTTGAATTCTATTTCAATTGGATATTCATTCTTTCCCCGAGTCCGTTTGTTGTCTTGTTTTTCTCTTGTCTTTAACTTCCTATTTATTTCTTACATTGATAACTTAAAGTGTCTAGAGATTATAGGCCAATAATAGAAATAGCCAAAGCTCTCTTAAAACGGCTCCTCTGTTGTGTAACTCTTCTTCATGGAGTTAACAGAATCATGAGCCGAAAATGTAATGTGAATATACGGAAATTAAATGGCATGTCAGCAGAAAATAAGAAAAAATATTGCTGGATTGACAATTTCACTCTCAAAAGATCATTTGCAGATTTTTAATTAGTAAGAATACATGGAGTTTTCAACACAAATATTGAACAAAATTATATAAGATTAAACTTACCTAATATAAAGGAAAACTTAGGTAAAACATAACTTTTAAATAAGAACTGTACAGAGCTACTCTGTACAGGAACTATTTTTCTGAATAACTTTGAATTGTATGTTGTCTACGGAAGAAATTTAATTTTGATGCAGTCGGCAGAAACATCTTGGATGGCTTCCCTAAAGGTCACCACTGTCTTTAAATTGCCTGACATTTGCGGAAACGTCTTTATTCAGGAACTATACAAGTTTTCTCCTGGCTATGAGGTCGCAGATGTTGGGAAGCCTGTATTACATTGTCTCCTACAAATACATTCGAATCTAACCAATTCTTCGGAGTGTAAGTAACACTAGGCGCATTATTCTACAAGACTACAAATATTTTCTTCTTCTCTACTGGCTCTTTTTAAGCCAGTGTGGGAAGTTTTTCTCTGTTTGTGTAATGAGATTGTAACTATTCGGCCCTTATGTTATTTTGCATTCTCTTTTGAATCACAACTTACACTATCGCCACCTACACCATCATAACCTACACCACCAGCGCCCACACCACCTACGCCTACAGCAACTACACCACCACCTACTCCACCTACACTACATACGCCACCTACACCACCTAGAACAGCACTACTTACACCACCACGAGATACACCCCAACATACACTCCCCTATACCAGCTAGGCCACCACCAACGCCACCTACACCACTACCAGCTACACAACCAACGCCACCTACACCACTACCAGCTACATCACCACCAACGCCACCTACACCACTACCAGCTACACCACCAGCACCTACACCACCACCAACGCCACCTACACCACCAGCACATACACCACCTACACTACCACAACCTACGCCACCAACAAAACCACTACCTACATCGACACCACCTCAACCTACACCGCCATCCCTTATACCACCACAACCTTCACTACGACCACCACATACCACACCATTAACTATACCACCTACACCAGCACTACTTAAACCACCACTACCTACACCACCACCAACACCTACAAAACCACCACCTACACCATCACTACCACCACTTACGTCACCTACACTACCATAACCCAGACCACCACCACCTACACACAATCGCCTACACCACATAGACCACCACCAGCTACACCACCACTCACTCCACTACCTCTTACACCACCACCTACAACACATACAGCACCACCACCTACACTATCTGCACCACCATCACCTACGCTACTTACACCACCATTACCTAAGGTTATCCAGAGAATACTTTTGTTTTGGTAATAACATCATAACTATTCGGCAGATACTAACAAATTTTTGGATCCCTTGGTTGTTTTACATTCTCTTTCGAATGATATATTTGCAAAAGGCCTCCCGAGGATAACTTCAGAATTATTTGGAAATAACTTAATAACTCTTCAGCCAATTCTAACGAAATTTGAAACCTCTATGTTGTTTTATATTTTTTTACCAAAGTCCTCCTTGGGTTATCCGGCAATTATTTGGCAATAACTTAATAACTATTCGGCCGATACTAGCGAAATTTGAAATTATCATGTTGTTTCACATTTTCTTTTGAATAATATAATTGTCAAGATCCTCCTAACGTTAGTCCGTAAATTATTGAAGGTTTTGAAGGTAGTAAGCTCATAAATCAGTATAATTGAGAGCACGCGACTTTTGGTCAGCAGACCGTCTTTAAATTAAACTTGCTTTCATAAAAACCAAGAACATTAGGTGTTATAATTATAACTTCTGCTTAAATTCTATTTTAAAATGATATGGTAAGGTAGAGAAGAATAGACGAGTACCCTTTTTTCCATATTATCACAAAGTGGAACTAGAGGGAGTTGGGATTGGAATAATTGGACTTGCCTCTCTATTGCTTACCTTATAATATTATTAAGCGAAGGTTACTATTAATCGGCAGTTGCTCCTGAGTATTAGATATCGAGTGAGATTCGTAATGTATGTTCTAAAATGCTTCATATGATTATCTCTTATCAATATCTCTACCCTTGTTGTTTACAGATCCAAAATATTTAATTTATTACTCAAAATCGTCTCTGTTTTTCTGCCTTAATTTCTTTTCCGTGTTTTCTCAATTACACCATCATGGTATGTCTTTATTTAATATGTATATCATCTAAATGTATTAATTGCCTCTCTTAATTCAATTCAAGGTTTATCTGCTTCCGAATATCTATGCCTGCAATATTGGCAAAGCCTCTTAGCTTTGTTTCCTTTTGGATTTACAGTAAATCTTGTACTCTAACTCTTATAATCAACAGAGATTCGACCGATGTATAGATCAAACAAGGCATAATTTCAAAATCTCAATTTAATGAAACTCATAATGAACACTGATTAAACCTTCAACCGTGCTACCAAGTTTCTATGAATAATCTTACTTCTCCATCATCTGCAGGTAGTTAAGCACTGACCCAAATAATTTGTTGGCGGTCTATTTATTGATTTTTTTTATATTGAATAATAAATTAAATTATCTTACATCCTCAGAAACTGCAAAACCGTACAACACTTTTTGCATTAACATAATATTCTCTCTCAATAAAATAAATAGTTGTTTTACCTTCTATTAATAGGAAGTTCACTAAACAAAATATTGATTTTATCCGAACATCAGCAATAAAGAGTTGTATAAAAATTACTTTGATTTCAATAAACTCCTTCTTGGTACATCATTTGTTTAACATTTAACAGAAACAATAATAAAAATAACCCTATGTCAAATCAAGATTATTTATAATGTAGCAAATATGAACTGAAAAATACCCCAAAAAAACTACGTACAATGATTCACAAACTTTTAAAGCAAGAGAGGTTTTTAAAAACGAAGAAGGTTTCTCGTAGTTGCAATAAACAAAAATGTTCAAATGTAACTTAAAATTATATGGCTTAGTTAAATATAAATAAATATATTTAGAATTTTATTTCAACCAATGATTAGCCAAGATTATTAACGCTTTTAATTATATTGTTCTCTCTCAAAGGTCACTGGATTTGAACAAAAGAGGAGAAAATTAATTTAACATATATAATTTCCTGTAAATATTGCAATTTAAGTATAAATTTTCATACGAATTTTATGACATTAAAATCAAATTTTTCTTTATATTTTTTTTCAGTTTGATCCTAAGTGTTGACTTTAATGCAATTTTAACTTTTCTAATATCCATTAAATAAAATCCTCAGAGAATTAAGTTTGATTCTCAAAATTCAACTGATCAAAAATCAATTTTAATAAAGAAAATTTCTAGGATTTAGCCATCTCTCAATTTACATTATACCTCTTGTGCGATCTTAGAATAACGTTATTACATCGTTTACCATCATACCGAAATTTAATTGTCAGCAAACAGCAACCAACATATATTATAACAGATACGAAATGTATGTTTGCTAATTACATCTTTTTCCTATCAAACATGTGATTTATTAACATGTATTGCATTTGCATTGATTATCTAAAAACTCAACTAAGATCGATCTTTTACAAAAGATATAAATTATACGAGGGAGAAAGTAAATCCCTACTCTTTTGCTAAACCTTCTTAATATCGGAGGTGATAACGTTTCTCATTTGTTTTGAAATAATTTGTAGATTTTATTCGAATGTAAAATATTTTAGATAAATGCTCTTCGGAAAATATCTTCAAATAATACAAAAACATCAATCATATCGACAAAATTGACTAAATGATGTTTGAGTTGAAGGTTTTCTTTTTAAGGTGTATTGTTTACATAAAAAAATAGGTGTTCAAAGATTACGAGTTTTTGCGTTTGTGACATCCACTTTGAAATGAATCGAGAATCCTTCCTCTTCGAAAAGCAAACATTTCTTTGAACTTCGCAATGTTTGCTTGCTTTAACGTCCGTAGTTGTATAGCGACTTAAAAGAATACGAATATTGGTCAAGAATTATTTCAAAGACTAACTTTGCAACATATATAATACTGCTATTTTCGATATCTTACTAGCGTTCTACCGACTAATCTAATCAAATTAATAGGTCTGATCTTATTTTCTACTTTCCTAATTTACAGAACCAATCAACAACTAAATTATGTTAAAATCCTTTCATGGTTAAGTCAGGCCAGGAAAGACTGGGTTAGAATAGTTAAAGTTATCTAGTGAAGATATTGACTAATTTAACTCAACCTAACAGAGGTGATATCAACGTTCTAACCAATGCAGGGCCTATGTTTGATGCTTATCCTGAAAGAAATAAAAATGGCAGCCTACTTTTATGACCTTTATTTCCCTATATAGAGTGGAAAAGATATCTTCCAAAGAAGTTTCTCCTTTGGAATTTATTAGCAAATAAAAAATAGGAATTTAGAAAAGAAAAGGAGAAGAAATAGAGAAGGTCATTGGAGAAAAATCAATTTCCATTACAAATGAGAAAAATCCAGATGAAGTAAATTATTCTACCTATTCTACTACAACCTCGTTTGAAAAGTAGAATAAAAAAGTGGCAGGATATTAAAGATCTAAAGTAATCAACATTTAAATTGCTGAAATGCTTGCCGTCAATATTCGACTATTTTCCATCATTGAAGTCATTGGTATTCAGAGGCTATTTAACCACATGCGCTAGTTATTGCATTATAGTAGAAAATATATTAAAATTTCTGCATTTCAAAAGATATGGCAAAGCAAAATTTAATGTTAAATGATAATTATATGTAAGATATTTAATTAAAATGTGATAGAGGACTCAGCAAAGTACTCGTTGTGGGTATAATTATTTAATGGTTGACTGCTGATGCTTATTAAAAGACAGATATTATCAAAGTTTTGATTTTAATGAATTCAACAATGCTAAAAATATATTATCTTAGTAAAGTTATCTAATTACTGGAGCTAATGCAGTAAACATGGTAGCTGGAATAGGCCAGGCAAATTATATATCTTAGCTATCTTTTATAATTTTATTTACACTTTGTTTCAAACGATACTGTTTTTTGATAATTATAGTAAGAACAAAGGAGTAACTTCAAATTTTAATCATGTCCACTTTTCTTTTAAAGGCATCATAAATATAAGATTCAGTATGGAATGGTGACAGAATATAAAACTATATAATCGAATGTCCGTATGACATGTTTAAGTAAAGTCTGGGATTAAGCATTTAACTACAATTTGATCTCATAATCTGCAATTTCTATCTTTGGAAATTAATTAGTGGCAAATAGTAGAAAATAGAGTTCATCTTTTAAGACTTTTCGAAGATATTTGCTATATTTTAAGTGACCCTTATGAAATTACGTCATCTAAATTTACAACAACGCAATTTCTAGAAAACTCAATAATTTAAGCTTAAGATTTTTACTTATTTTAAATATTACGGGCAAAGTTACTATGAGAAAAACTCTATTAAATCAAAATTTCAAACACACAAAAATATTATTATTGCTACGTTTCTAGAAATACAGAATATTTTTTATCATTAGGAAAAATTGAACACTAAAGAAAAGATATAGTATAATACGTTTGCTAGTTGACCACAAAAAAATTCATGATAATGATCCAATAGTTTATCCTTTACACGAAATATGACAATACATCAGTAAATATTGAAAGTTTAGTGTGATAGAACGGTCTGTGGCCGCTTAAATTCAGCCGCTATCACCTGGTTAAAAACATTGCTACCCACGTGCATCTTCGAGAGCAATCAGGGCGCGTTATCGCAATCTGAGTCAATATTTAACCAAGGAGGTCATTCCGACCCCGTTTCGCCTCCATTCGTCGATCTCGCCAGATTGAGTTAGGCTTATGGGCAGATAAGGTATTTTCCCAGGCGCGACCGGGGCATTCCCCCGAGCCTCCCAGTCAATCATCCCCTACGCCTTGGAGACGGCACCGGGTACTTATACAATAGCATTTTCCAATAAGATCAGATCAGATCCAGATTATCTTCGCGAGGCATCACGCCGATCCGGTCTCACCTTGTGCACCTCGAGATCCACCATTATTGTTCAGAAGAGGACAATATCCCTTGAGTGCCAAGGTTTGTGCCTTCGAGGCGCCAAGTCAATAAGGCCCCCCCTGTTGTTCAGAAAGAGAACAACGTTAGAATAGCCTTTGTTCTTTGAGCCCGTTGACAAGAGATGGTTCTCCCCCTCCCCCCCTGTTGTTCAGAAAGAGAACAACGTTAGAACAGCCATTGTTCTTCAAGCCCGTTCGTCAAGAAACGGTTCTCATTCCAAAGACGTCACGTCAGGATAATTGAATCCCCCCCCCCCCCCTTCGGCTGGAACTTGCCAGCGGACCGAAGATTCCTTCGTGTCGCCGTCCACTGCACAACAACTTGTAATTACGTAAACTGAGCATTACCTTTGAGTATCTAACTTTTCGTCAACCCAACCCTGTGCTTTACATGGTTTAGCGATCCATCTCTTTAATTTTTATTTGTTTACGTTTTTAAATCTCTCCTAAATATTAATCCTCGGATTAGCCAGATATTCCCACGACTCTTTTTATTCCCTGTTTATGTAAACATTTTCCGTTTTGTGTGTTGTTGATAGTTTAATTAATAAAACTCTATTTTATTAATGATAGCCATATTATTTTCCTTGAGCTCAGTTCCATTTCTTAAGCATATTGAAGATAAATAACCTCGGTCAATCAGATTACCACGCACTCGAAATATTTGAATAATTCCCTCAACGAATAGTTATATATGGTATATCGTCGAGAGTCTATTCTACGACATTCAGTTTTTTTAAAAAAATGTTTTAACAACATTGTAAATGTCACAAAAATTCAAGAAATAATAAGAGAATGAGTGTCGTGGTATTGCAAAGACCGAGTGGTGATTTACGTACGTATAGGTTGGTTACATACCTCAAAAACTCCTTGATTACGTTTTCTCTAAGAGTGCTATATTATTATTATTATTATTATTATTATTATTATTATTATTATTATTATTATTACGTTATTTTAATCTTTGAGGATTTTTAGTGTCATGCTCAGCGTTGCGAGGATTGAATTAAATACTTCGAAGAAAATAGATTTTTAATTACAACATAAAACAAAGTGAAATAAAACAAAACAAACTACACAGCTATGAATTAAACGAGTTTAAGTGAGACTTACTAAATTAAACAAATGAATATAAAGTAATGGTTGACCCAAAGCTCACTTTAAGATTGGACGCTATTTGACCTTAAAAAAAATAATGGAATTTATTTACTTTTAAACAACCACACGAGAATCTAGTTGGAGACTGACCTTGGCCTCAATTTTTTATGTAGACGCAAGAATGTTTTTTGCGCGTGGACGTATTCACAGGCACTTTCAGATGTTTGTCTGGCGCGTGGATAGGATTAAAGCCACAGGTGATTGCGGTGCGGGCGACGGATGGCGTTAAGCACATTGTCTTAGTCCGATGATTTCAACAACGGGACTGAGAAAGTATGCTTCTTCTAATCTTATGGTTAATCTTGGAATGGTTCGCCGCGAAGAGCGATGAGCAAACGAGTGAATCTTTTGATGAATGGGGAGTGTTTGAGGAAGTTCACTTTGGAATATTCTTCAATGTCGAGGACTATCTCTGTGTTTTGTTGTAAACCTGGATAGGAGTTTCTCTGATGAGAGATGATTGAACTTGTTTCTCATTACAAGCTAAACTAAATTTCGGTGTGACCACCAGGAACTGGCTTAGCATGAGCTTGTTCTGTGTTCCTGTCGTTAGATTGCCGGGCACTCTAGCCGGACTTCGTCGTCTCTATCGCTAACTCAATCTTCCTGAGCCAAGATGCTGATTTTCGGTGTGACCACCTGGAACTGGTTCAGGATGAGCTTCTCCTCTGTCCCTTTTGTTAATTGCTGGGCACTCTAGCCGTAATTCGCGTCTCGATCCCTAACTCAATTATCTGGTTTTTCTCAGTTATCCGTATATATACTTCACCACCCTACTGGGGGTTAGGAGAAGGAGGGGGAGATGACGTATTCAGAATTAAGGCTCCTCCTCTAACGGTGCTTCTCCGAGCATCTTTCACTTAGCCCTAAAGGCATCTTCTGGTTTTTGATCGATGCTCCTCTAATTTTGTCTATGCAGTGAAATTAAATACCAACTCTTAGGGAAAATATTGCACGTTTAACCAATGTTAGGCTCGCCGAACCCAAAACTTGATGATTTGAGCATCTCATGGTTGTGGGAAGGCCTTTCGAGGGGCCCTCGAGGCGAGGGGAGAGAGGGGAGAGTTAAGTAATCGAGTTACTCTGCCAAATGCAAGGACTTTGTGGTGAAGGAACAGGGCCTCTGTTTTTAGAGTGGGATATCGATTTCCCTACAATGATAATTCCTCTTTGTATGGCGGTGAAACAATAAAGGCAGATTTGAATATCTCTCGCCATTAGCTCTGAAGTAATTACCACCACCCCTCGTGAAAAGCAAAGTATTTTTAATCTTGGAAGACAAATTTATTGACTTAGGAGGAATAAATTAGCACCTGATACAGAATAAATGGCTTTTTTTCTAACAACACAGCTTTCAGATATATATTTTTTTTATTATACATATTTGCGTACGAGTCAGTTAAAAACAATTCAAATGAAAAAAAAAAGTTTCCGTTCTTCCTTTAAAGCATTACTTACATGTATTTATATTTTTATGTTTAATTGGTCTTGGCCTCGATCACGCGCCAGAAGAAATAGTCAAGGGGGTTGCAGTCGGGTGAGGAGGGTGGCCACAAGTCCGGCGACCAGTGGTGAGGAACATTGTTGAGCAGCCACGCCTGGGTAATCTTGGCCTTGTGTGCAGGAGCGGAGTCCTCCTTGAAGACGTAGGGGGGTCCGGCGGCGAACTCGTCCATCCAGAGCTTCACCACGCTCCTCAGCACCTCCTGGTAGATCTCGGAGGTGACTCTCAGGTCCTTTTGAAAGGAGAACGGAGGCATGACGTCCCCCTCGCTGGAGATGACGCCAAGTGCCATGACGGAGGAGAGAAACTTCGTATGCCTCAAGATGGGAACCTCCTTGATGTCTTTGCAGATCCACGTGTCGTTCTGCCTCTTGCTCGTCTGGTCCTGGTCGAAATTCTTTTCATCAGAGAAGAACCTAGGCATCCCGGCGGACCCGTACTTGAGCTCCTTCAGCAAAGCCGCCGCCTCGACCTTCCTCGACTCCTTGGAGGCATTCGTGATGAGCATGCGGTGACACTTGCGGTAGGAGGAGTAACCAATATCCTTATGAATCGTTCGGCAGATCGTCGACGTCTGACAGCCCATGTCAGCGGCGATCTTGGTTTAGCTTTGGCTTCCATCATTGTCGACTGTCTCCTTGATGGTGGCGACGAAATGGTCGGTCCTAACGGCCAAAGAACGAACGTTGTGGGCCTTTCGTTTGGCAGTAAACTCGTCCTTGTTCTCACACGTTAGTTATTTGTCAAGTGTCGGATTTTGCTGCAACACCCTGTATATATATATATATATTATATATATATATATATATATATATATATATATATATATATATATATATATATATATATATATATTGTGATTTCCTATTGTAGTTTTGCTGTGGAAATTTTTATGCAAAGTATTTCTTGGCGAGTATTGTAATATTGATACTGGAAACAGCTATTAATTTGCATGAAAATCAGCATCAGCTATTTCCCATTAATTACCCATTAAGACAGAACTTTCTATTTATGGGACATTAATTGAAATATTAATGAAAATATTTCCGAGTGTTTCATGAAAATAATCCGTTTTAGAATAGACTCATGATTAGATTTCTTATCATATATGTAGAATAAAATAGACCAACCAGTCCTATAGGCACTTCACTTCATCCTTTCGTGTTTCTCAAATGGCCGCCGCTGAAAAAGGTAAGGAATCATTGTGTTTAACTCGTTTTACACCCATAGTTACCCTATACAATTACATTTTTTGTGTGTTTTACCAAAACGGTATAAACTATAGAATCTAAATTTTTCCGTCTAATAGGTCAAACGCCAGGCACAAAACAGGTTTTAGCACGCACAAATTGTTCCCTTTATAAACTTATACGTTGCTCATTGTGTTATGGACAATATTTTTTCTTACACAATTTTACACACACACACACAGATATATATATATATATATATATATATATATATATATATATATATATATATATATAGACAACATTTCAGGCTCCAGGCCTATCTTCAGTTCTGATAAAGACCTGAAGATAAGCCATATTACATAACAAAGATCAAGCAAACAGTTTTTTAGAGTTTATCAACGCCCTACACACCCGTTATTAAATTCACTATCGAATTTAAAAATCCAATGTCCTTCCCTTTTGGACTTTATTGATTGACAAGTTAGGCAATAAAATGAACACCTAAGTATACCGAAAACCTACCTTCACTGGCTTAGGACTCAATTTTTTCAGTTTTTGCGACCAACTCTTCAAAATAAATTCTATTAAAAACACTTCTTCACCGTGCTTATCACCTATCCTCAACTTATTCTTCTCTTCATAAAGAATTTGACTTTCTTCGTAAATCTTTCAAAAATAACTGTTATCTCAGTAAGTTATACGATAAGTTGCTTAAGAAATTCTTATACCAGCAATATGAGCCAAGGTTACCTATTAGTACCACTGCCAAAGACTCTCTCTATATATCTTTACTATACTTAGGTTCTCTCAACCGTTCTTTCCGTAAAGAATTATTAAGACATCCAAAAATATTTTACTCACATCCATTTTAAATAATCTTTACAAATAATTTATCAATCGGTTCAATATTCAATGTAAAGGACACACTCTCTCAGAACTTACGTAGCTGCCTGGTTTATCAGTTCATTTGTCCTCGCTGTGATCGAGGCTCATATATAGGCAGCACTGTTCGTTTTCTGGAGGCCAGGGTGTGTTTTCACCTGGGTATTAGCAATAGAACTGTAAAATCTTTGAACCATAAAGAAATATTGGCCATAAGAACTCACATTATACAATGTAAAACTGATGTCACTCATGAAAATCTTAAGATCCTTGAACATTGTAATAATGAAATCTCCCTTCGTATCTTTGAGTCTATGTATATTAAAATATTAAAACTCCTTAAAAACGACACAAGTGCGGGTCCCCTCCTCCTAGTTTAACCACTCCCCAATCCACCGCATTTACTTCCTGTCCCCCTTTCCTAAACTTATTCAGTTGAGTTTTCCTCACGGCTCAACCCGGTAAGTTACATTGTTGTAGAATAGGCTCTCGACGATATACCATATATAACTATTCGTTAAGGGAATTTTCTATATTTTGAGTGCGTGGTAATCTGATTGACCGAGGTTAGTTAAAAAAGGGGAGGAGGGGCTGGAGAGGCTTATTTATCTTCAATATGCTTAAGAAGTGGAACGGAGCACAAGGATAAATAATATGGCTACCATTTATAAAATAGAGTTTTACTAATTAAACTATTAACAACACAAAAAAAAAATGTTTACATAAACGGGGAATGAGAAGGGTCGTGGGAATATCTGACTAATCTGAGGATTAAGATTTGGAAAGATTTAAAAAGGTAAACAAACAAAAAATAAAGGGGGGGGAATGGTTCGCTAAACCATTTAAAGCACAGGGTTGCGTTGACAAAAAGTTAAATGATTAAAGGCAATGCTCAGCTTACGTAATTACAAAGTTGTTGTGCAGAGGAAGACAATGCGAAGGAATCTTCGGTGCACTGACGATTTCCAGCAGAAGGGTTCTTCGGGGGGTTGTTCTTAACGAGGGGGAAGGACTGTCTTCGAGGAGTGAGAGCGAAGTGGGGCTCGGAAGTACGAGCGATCCTTTTGACAGCAAATCGGAGATGTTCTAGATGAACAATGGAGGTTATTGTTGAAACCAATCGTTCTCTTGAAGAACGTTAAAAAGGGGGGAATTAAATTATCCGGACGTGATGTCTTGGGAACGAGAACCGTTTCTTGACGAACATGCTTGAAGAACATTGGCTGTTCTAACGTTGTTCTCTTTCTGAACAACAGTGGGGGGGGGTGAGAACCGTTTCTTGTCAAACGGGCTCAAAGAACAATGGCTGTTCTAACGTTATTCTCTTTCTGAACAACAGTGGGGCCTTGTTGACTTAGCGTCTCGAAGGGCACGAACCTTGTCACTCAAGGGATATTGTCCTCTTCTGGACAATCAGGGGTTTCTCGGCAGAGTTCCTAGGTGCACAAGGGAGACCGGATCGGCTCGATGCCTCGCGAAGATAATCTGGATCTGCCTCATTTGGGAAAAGCTACGGCATAAATAGCCGGAGCCATCTCCATGGCGGAGGGGATAATTGAGTGGGGGACTACTGGGGAATGTCCCGGTGGTGCCTGGGAAAATACCTTATCTGCCCATAAGCCTAATTCAATCTGGCGAGATCGACGTATGGAGGCAAAACGGGGGAGTGAACCTTGTTGATTAAACATTGGCTATAATGGGAGATAACGCGCTTCTGTTTCCGCTCGCAGGCAGGATGCACGTGGGTTAGCATGTGAGTAAGCATGTTTAACATGTGATAGAAGCTTAATTAAAGCGGCCTCAGACCGTTCTATCACATACATGCTCCGTCCCTTTCTCTCCTTAGTCCTCCTCACTTACATGATGTTTTGTCTATCTGATTTGGATTTTCACCTTATACCAATAATTAATATGCTAGAATTTAAATATTTCTTCATTTCTCTTTGTCAGACCTGAAGATAGGCCTGGAGCCTGAAACGTTCTCATTAAAAAATCAGTTTAATGGAACCTACTTTCTTTTTGGTCCTTTGATTCATTTTGACAATTATATTATCTTTATCCAGAAGTAACTACTTCCAATATATATATATATATATATATATTTATATATATACACTTGTAATTGATTTGTTCCTTGGGAATCTGATATGTCGTAGGAATATTATGACCCAAGTGATTACACTATAGTCTTTTATTCGTCCGACATTTCGGACCTTCACTAGGACCATCTTTAGCGACTGTATCGACTAATGAGAAAGGGTAGGAATATTAACGATAACAGTTAAAAGAATGCATTAAATAATGGCTAAAAAAGCGGATGAAGACAAGTTAAAATAATAAAATTAACAATTATTGAGATTTAAGTAAAAACACAAAAAAAATTATAGAGAATTAATTAATACTATCCAATGTAGTTTTACAAAATAATAAGAAAGAAGTGAAGTTATAACATAAACTGGCTTGATCTCAAAGGTAACTTGAGTAAACAATAAAATAACCTATTAAATAAAAAACA
Source organism: Ceratothoa steindachneri (assembly GCA_963969495.1). Classification (NCBI taxonomy): domain Eukaryota; kingdom Metazoa; phylum Arthropoda; class Malacostraca; order Isopoda; family Cymothoidae; genus Ceratothoa; species Ceratothoa steindachneri. The sequence continues at coordinate 64,544,279 of OZ018322.1, read as the reverse complement.
ACAAAAAAACCCGAAAACAAATTAGAAAGAATTAAACAGATTGACTAACCTTTATCGTGGGAGTTGAGAAATCAACGAACTAAAAATATAAAAACTACTAACGAGTTTGTTCAGTTGGTCGGTTGGCTAGTTAATCTATTGAAGTGTTGGTTAGTTATATAGTAAATAGTGTAATCACCTGGGTCTTCATTTTCCTACTATATATATATATATATATATATATATATATATATATATATATATAAAACTAGTAATTGATTTGTTCGTTGGAAATATGATATGTAGCAGGAATATGAAGACCCAGGTGATTACACTAATCATTTATTGGTCCGAAACGTCCGGCCAATAAATGATTAGTGTAATCACCTGGGTCTTCATATTCCTGCTATATATATATATATATATATATATATATATATATATATATATATATATATATATATATATATATATATGGTGCGTCTGTATCGTGAGTTAACTTGTAGAAATGTACAAAAAGACCCACAGCACATCAGAGAACATAATTATGTTTTCAAATGGAAATCGATACAAATAATCTTAAGAATACTTCAAATACGTCTATCTAATGAATCAATCAATAACTGCAATAACTGCTTCAATTTGTGTTCTGAAGCTGACATACCATTATCACATCATCTTTATCAATTTCGTACATACGATTTGTTATAGGGATTATGGCGAAGATTGAATGGTGTTATGGGGATGTTGATTGAACTCTCTCTTGATGAGGCCTCATACTTAAATTCCTATAGATGGAGGTCGAGTGAGGTAGGAAGCAATTTGTCTGGGATAACACCATGTTAGAACTTGTCACGCATCCAAGCTTGTGTTGTTCTCGCTTTATGAGAGTCTTGTTGAAAGATGTAAGTTTTACCGCTGCGTACTCTGTCTAACTAGGGTCTTACAAGCTTCTTTCAAACCTCTGTTTAGGTAGCAGCATTGACTCTCCAGCCACGTGAAAAAAGTGAGAGGGCATGGCATCTATAGCACTGCTAACGACTTCCAGAAGTATCAGAATTACTGGAAACTTTTTATGCATTTCACATAAATCTCGAATCGCCAATTGTATAACCATCTGTCATTCCTCGGTTTTTACCCTTTGTTTCAGGTAGAGGTTTTTCTCATCAGAGCAAAACCAAAGCATCTACAACTATACTCTTCCGTCTGACTTGCTATGAGCTTACCTCTCCGCACCCATACGATTGTAACGGACATCTTTATGCATAAAACTTCCGATGGTGCATTATGAAATATTGTAGGCCCTTGCAAGGGGACTAATCTACTTTTGAGGGTTTTCTTAAAATTTTGCCTGTAATTTCTGCACAGATTCTTAGCTTTTGATAGTATAAGAACACTTTCCAAGTGTTTTGCGATTTTTTTATAATGTTTTATCCCTATTAGTTGCTTCCAGGTCTTTTATAACTTAGCAACGAATAATCGGGAAACTTTCAGAACGTGATCATATTCTGTATCATTATGCTGAGATTTTATACGTTTATAACCAGCTTACACCGTATTCAGAATCAAAACCAATATTATTTTCAGAATTTACCTTTAAATACCTGAATTTCGATATATCGGACACCTATAAGTCTTTGTTTATCAATAACATTTAAAAAATTTTGGTGTTCTTATAATTTACTGTCCAAAATGTATATATAACTAAAATAATATTGAAATTTGGAAAGTATTCCGCTCTCAGCATTAATAGATTAATGAGCATTGGCCAAAAATATGCGATCACTACGTCACTATTTGGACCCCCTCCCTATTCTCATCGTCTTGTGAGCCGCGTTTGTGACTTTTTAAACAAAAATGGAGAAATATCATTCAAGATATTATCACAAATTTGTCTTCAGCTTGCCAAAATGAATTTAATCAGTAGGGAAGAATAAAGGACATGACTGTAACTATTGGTTATCTCATCAATTGACTGTATTTATTAAAATAAATGGGTTTGGGCTCTAAATTCTTGTAGATTTGACCTTCGAATTATGGTACAAACTTAATAAAATTAAATGAAACATTCGATTATTTTTATTAATTTTCTTACATGAAAAAATGCAGTGTCAAATCTTTTGGCCGTGATTGTATACCCCGATAAATTTCTCCAACGGAACAAATTAAAGCCACCTCTCGCTACGCTGTTAATATCAAAATTCAACTTAAAAGAAAAATTGAGAAAGGAATTAATTCGAGTTTAGAAAGTCATCAAGTGATTCCACGATATTGAAATATAAAACTAATTTAAACAAACATAATTGGAATGAATGGAAACATATTACATGCATCAATACTTAGAACGGATATGGCTATTTACTTTTCATCTTCCCTTTGTACCACAAATTAAATCTACCATCTGTGGTGGGGCGTATAATTCAGCGATCGTACCGGAATTGAATCTATTTTCACCATTTAATCCCTTTCGACTTTTCTTCCCGATTTGCTTAAAAAGAAGAAACAAAAAGGTAAAAGGATGTAAGCTTTTACTTTTTGTTTCTTCTCTTAATCAGCGAGTATACTGTGAATATATGAATACTAAACTATATATGATTTTTTTTATTGCTACACAAATTTGTTTTGTCTCCAATATTTAACTTATTTTTCATCAGGTCCCTCCCATTAAAATTTTGGCAAAATTTTATTTAAATATACGACTCAATAAAAACTGATTTTTTTACGTGCTCTTCCTGTCCCGTAGCCTTGAATGTCTATGAGAAAAATTTTAAAACTACCACCAAAGGTGACGCGCAATTTTTGTTTATTGCTATTAGCGCATTCATCACGCCAATGTCTTCAGGGAGGGTGTGTCCATCTGCTTCCAAAAATTTCTAAGATTTAAGTTGTAAATTTTCTGAGAGTGATTGATAAGATGACTGATTTGTTCCTTATGTATTTTTTTAGGGCCAAATATTTTACGTTGGATTCTTTATTATATTTGCTTTCATATAGTTGATAACTAAGATAAATAAGTTAGTATAAAGTTTTCGAGTTTTAAATAGCCCTACTTAAGTTTAGTCAGTTGCTATAGTCACGTATTCCTTCCTGCATTTCTACTACAACATGTATGACTGCTAATTATAAGTTAGCAGACCATGATCGAAGAGAAAACACTGCAATGTATTTCAAGATAGAAGAAACTACATTACAATGCTTTTGAAGATAGTCATAATTACAATATCATTATCATTACTCTGCCACGGGTTTCATGTGGAACCAAAGATATATGTACCAAGTGACAACAACTTTATTCTCTCGAGTTTGCTTCCTCACTTCACAATTGTCTGTAAATTATTAATTTGTGGATACAAAAGAACAAATCTGCCCTAATTTATTTAAGGTTTTCTAGCCCTATAGTTCTTCCCAACTACCACTCCATGACTGCAAATCGCCAGCTCATGGGTCTTTTACTCTCCCGTTCTTCTCAATAACCATCTTTTATTTAATCATCTCACTTCTACACAATTGAAAATTCAAAAGTCATTCCCACTTTTTTCTTTAAATAAAATTTCTATGATGTTTGCCTCTAAAGATCGCGCTGCAATTTCTTTGTCTGAAATTTCCGTCGAAGTTCGTATAATTGCTTCTCTCATTTCCTGGATGTTCGCGGATGGCTCCAATGTAGAGCAGTCTAAGTCAGTTCAGCCTTTTCTTTTCTTCCACCACCTACACTTAAAGTTTTAACTCATCTTTGACTAAATTCATGAGGTATCCCGAAAAGGAAGTTTATTTTTATGATATTTTACGATATACTTAGTTTAATATGATCCATTACTCAGCCATTACTCCTAATAAAGAAGATGTTGTCAGAGTTGAATAAAAATACATTCAATTAGTGAGGTTTGAACACTTATTTATGTAATTGAACATGTTGATCATTATTTCATTGCTGCTTTGAACATTTCGTAATGAAGAAATAGGAAAAAAACCTTTATAGAGAAATAACCATAGCTTAAAAAAAGTTCAAGGCAGTTACCTCAATTTGCATGAACATTTATAGCTAGGACAAATCCAGGATGCTCAGTTTTTTTACAATTCATTTTGTAATTTCTGTTTTACACAATTCTAACCTAATGCAATAAAAACGGCGAATAATAGTGAGAATCTATAATTTTTTTCAATATTTTTGTTTCTAATACTGTCCTTAAATTAACCAAGTGCAAAACGCAACCAACAAATGTCGCAAAGATTTTGCGACATTTGCCAAACTACTCACTCATACACTCTTTCGTATTTTAAGAAGGAAAGATTCCAAATTGGATTGCAAAATGATTTATAAGTTAGGCAAAGATTTATCATAATTATAAATATGGCCACAGAAGATGTGAAGAAGAAATATTTCTTTGTGGTAGAGCGTTTGTGACCCGAAGCAATTAAAGTAAAGCTTATTATAAGGAAGCAAAAGGTGAAAAATGGAGAAAAGACTTTCAGAACTTTTTGGAAAAGACGTTCAAGATATTTAGCAACAGTTTTTATCTCGTGTTAAACAGTTTGAATTTCATTCTGCTTTGTTCGAGTTTGAACTTTGGCGTCAGAGTATATAATAATTAATTGAATAATTAATTACTTATTAAATGAATTTATTAATTTAATGTAAAAGAAATTTAATTTCAATCTATATTTTACACGGATGAATCAGATTTATGAAGGTTTCATTTAAAAAATTGGAATGAATTTTAAATATCAAATACATTAGGAATTCGGTCGTATTTCCAACACCTCGTAAATTGCGAGAAAATGTTATTAGGGAGAGTTACTGTGCCTGAAGGAATGCGATCAACAGATATCTCGTCGACCATTTAAGAGTCGGTGTATCTCCGTTTCTGAGGGCCATGAAATGAATTAGCAAATTTAAGATAATTCCAGTAAATAAGAATAAATTTTACACAACGAGTTGAAATTTAATTCGCGAATTTTTATAACATTTAAATATGATTCTATTCATTGAATTTAGTGCATCTTTATAAGGCACCAACCTGTCGACTCTCAAGAAAGGCATAGGTTGCAGTTAAATAAAGTGCAAATTATTTTAAGTAGATCCTTTAATATTGCAGAGAAAATGAAAGTTAAATAATTATCTTTTGCTAACAAAGTATGCTGACTTCTCTTGAGATCTAGAGAATCTCTCAAAAGAAAAAGACGAAACTTTAGAGTATAAACCTCATTCAAAGGTGAGGAAGAAAGTAAATAGGGTTTCGCATTTTTTGACGGAGTTGATGATCAAAGTTTGAATCAAATAGAAGCAAACTTATTTTTAACAAAGAAAGTCGAATCATATCAGAATGGGACTTACATTTACTGATAAAAGCTTAGAAATCCTAAGTCTAGCATTAAAAATCACTAAAACGAAAACAGTGGCATTAAAAAGCACTAAAAAGAAAATGCTATCACTAAAAAATATACAATGGTAGATTTTAAAAGAACCAATTAAATGAGAAAAGGAATTAATACTAAAACTAAGTGGAACAATGATTGCATTAAAAGAAACAATGATTACATTAAAAGAAATAATTGAAGGAGGAATAGTAACAAATTTAGAACTAAAAGAAACAAAGGATACATTAAATAGAGAAAAGTAGCATTAAAAGAAATAAAACTATCATTAAAGGAACCATTGTGAGCACTAAAAAGAAGCAATGTTAGCATTCAAAAGAAACTATTTGAGCAGGAAAAGAGACGATAGTAAAACTAAACGAAACAATATTTGCATTTGAAGAAACAATGGTAGCATTAAAATAACAATGAACAGAAAAAGAAACATTCGTAGAACCTTTAAATACAATGGTTGCACTAAATAAACAATTGTTGTATCAAGATAATTAAATGTATTATAAAAAAATAAGAATAAAAAAGATAATGAATGCACTAAAATGAAAAAAGTTAGCATTGAAAAAGATACGATGGTATACAGTAATTGAAATATTCAATGATTGCACTAAAAATAAAAAAATGATAGCATTACAAATCACTACATAAGAAACTGGCAGTACAAAAATGAAAAAGAAACAAGTAAAGAAGAAAGGGGACCACTAGTAAAACTAATATAACCAATGGTTGCACTAAAATAATTAATGATAGCATTAAAAAGAAACAATTGAAGAAAAAAAAACGATTATAGGTCTAAAAATAAACAGGTATAGCATTAAAAAGCACTGCAAATAAAATGGCTGTATTATAAAGAAACAATAGTAGCATCAAAAAGAAAGAAAATGAAGCACAAAAGGAAATAATAGTAAAACAAAGAGAAACAATGTAGGTACTATGACAAACAATGGTTTTCTGGAGGGATGAAGATGTTCAATTTTCATCTCATATCTTCTATCTAGTGTAGGTTTACGCTTTATGGCGGCCATTTCAAACTATTCCTCCAATAGAGAAGTCGTATGTTGTGGATTGTTATTCGATTCACAGTAAAACTGGTTACACAATTTTATTTTTGCTTCTCATCATATAAAGATTCCTTTCACAGGGGCCAATTAATCTTCTTTTTTCACTAGCCTTTCGATTTTAATAACTATCGATGTAAGATTGGCAACAAAACAACGTCATGACATTGTACCTCTTTATAAGTAAGTTACGGTTCGTTTGATGATTTTGCAAGAAGAGCATCACTGCCTATCTGCCCAATATATGTTCTACAATTATAGCTAAATACTTTTAACTATTTTTGGTTTAAAGTTACATATTCCTCTATTCTATAATTCTTTATCACGGTAAACGTGCTCCATTACAAACCTGTTCCTTGCGGCAACCTGAGTTTTTCGAGGATCGGACATTTGTTAGCAGGTAGTCTGACAAAATTTTTAGCGTAAGAAGCTTTGTACTGTTGTCTCTGAAACTTTAGCTCTAGCTGCTGCTTCTTAGTGGCTGGTTAACTTTAACCTTAGGAAAGAGAAGCGGTGAGAAGATGGTCTTTTTCCACTTCTTAGCAGAATTTTCACTGGTGTAGTGTCTACATGCTTGCATATGATTGTTTAAACCTGTGCCAGTGGGATGTTCATTCACTTGTATTTTTGTGCAAATATGTTCATAACGCTCTTATGCTTTCAATTTCCCTTAAGTTTCTTCATTCTGAATAGATGTAGCCAAAATGTAGACTAAAAACTGTATGGCGAAATATTGCTTCAGTAGACCGAATTTACTTTCGTATTGCAGTCCATAAAGTTCTATATATTCTTTTAGATGATCTCAATATTAATGTAATCCTCCATGATTAACCTGAATGTAAAACGTGTTTTTATAAAATAATTTATCGATCATTATTGTTTTACTTATAATTTCAGCTACTCTCTTTGCTTATGGTGTAATTCCCTTCGAACTTGTTAATACAAAGTCCTAAGATTGGAAAAACCTGATCATTATCCTTTAGATGTTGAATTGCTTGATCATTCTCCTGGAGCTGCTTGAATTCCTGAACATTCTCCTGGAGTTGCTTGAATTCCTGATCATTATCCTGGAGTCGCTTGAGTTCCTAATCATTCTCCTGGAGTTGCTTGAATTCCTGATCATTCTCCTAGAGTTGCTTGAATTCCTGATAATTCTCCTGGATTTGGTTGAATTCTTGATCATTTTCATGGAGCTTCTTGAATTCCTGATCATTCTCCTGGAGTTGATTGAATTTCTGATCATTCTTCTGAAGTTGCTTGAATTTCTGATCATGCTCTTGGAGTTGCTTGAATTCTAATCATTCTTCTGGAGTTGTTTGAATTGCTGATCATTCTCCTGGAGTTGCTTGAATTCTTGATCATTCTCCTGGAGTTGCTTAAATTTCTGATAATTCTCGTGGAGTTGCTTGAATTCCTGATCATTCTGCTGGAGTTGCTTGAATTCCTATAACGCCTCATCTTATAAGTAAACAAAGGAAGATTCGATCCTCACGCACATCAGGAATGCTATGTAGTAGGTAGATCTTCAACGAAATCCTTAGCCTGCCCATAATCCCTCTCCCAACTGGATTATGAAATCAACATCAAGATCAGCATGGCTATCGCGGTGAGGCCCGGCACCAGGGTCCACTCCTTATTATAGAAAGAAAGGAACTTGGATTTTTTTTAAACTAACTAGGGATCAGTAGGAACCCTCGTTACTCCAAGGTAAGTGGTAGCAGGTTCCTATCCAAGGTATGTGGATCCAAATCCCCATTTTCAGGACTCCTTGGAAAAGAGTAGATGAAAATGTGTGGTAATTAGCTATGTGTGTTATGATTTATTTTAAGATCTACCACAACCAGAAATAACAGCGCTTCTACCAATCAATGACCAGACCGTTACGTGCGGCGACGTTTGCGTCCGCTCTCGCTTGGTTATACCCGACACCTCGACGTTAAAAATCCAACACCGTATCCACCACACAAGCGAGAGCCCCAGTATAGAATAAATTCTCTGAAAATTCGTCAGGATGTTGCCAATTTATGAGATAGGTTCTTCTCTATATGGTTTTTAGGTAAGAATGAGTCAGTATATTTTGCAAGAATCTCCTTAGAAGGTAAAATAAATAATTCCCACAGATGATAGAAATGAAATCTCATAAACGTTAGTTTAATCCATCTTTCACCGAAATATTATTGATATAATTAAGGAGAAACATTGTACTATTTCTCTAGAAGTAACAATACGTTATTATTCCGATACAACGCATATGAAAATACACTGAAATTAGTTATTACCCTTATCAAACGAAATCACCAAAATATTCAGCTAATGGTAACTATCATAAAATTAAGAACCTTATTAATTCAACTCAAATGTAAAAAGATTGATTGCATGCGAACATTTCTGAGAATGAATTATAAGTAAATTTTTGCTTGTATCTTTCTTCTTAATTATTTTTAGAAATATGGCAAATCACCCAAGTGCGATTCAATATAATTTCATACTTACATTATCAGGTTAGGTCTCTCATGTACTTTAGGAGTAACGCTGTTAAAATACAATCTAATACACAGGGAAAAAAATTTAATATTTTCCTCATATGAAACAAATGTTTTATAATAAATCAATAATGGTGAATCTGAAATAAAATTTTCATATCAAATCTAGATTTTGTGTAATCACAATCCTGTCCTCCCTCTTTCTTTTATCCTCCGAGGCTTTTACATCCTCGCTATAAAGCATTTTTGCGGCATTGTTTATGTTACTTATGCTTAAATAATTACACTGTTAGCAAGGGAGGAGGCGGTGCTTCCTTCTTTATTTTTGTTTAGGACAGACTCTGGAAATTAAAAAGGGTGTTATCATCCCTGCGCCCTACCATCCACTCAAATGCGCATAAACAATGTACATTTCTATTCAGAACAAAAACTATACGAGGAAGCGCTCTCTTTGTGCAAGAAATAACAATAGTCCCCCATCACGTTAAGGTTAAAGGTCCCTTGATATCTGTTTTCGATAACGGGCATCTAATGAAAGCGTTCATCAGGCTCATCGTTAACAGTCCAAGAATTGCAGGGATGAAGTCAAGGTGTGAATGTAAGAAATAGATTTTAAGAGACATCCTACATCCCATTATCTGATCAGATTGTAAAATGCTATCTACCAAATCACTGCCTGTGATTCTAAAGAAAGTTATAAGAAGCTTCAACAATAGATGATCATGGACATAGTTGTCTTCTTTAGCTTAGAGAAAAACGACGATAAAAGGATGCTATAATGAATCTGTGATCCTATAATAAAACTAGTTTCGAGCTTTTCACCTGCCAAATTCCTTTAGAATATTTTCATTGGGCCAGGGTTAATGTAAAGTGATGGTACATATACTTTCAGAGGATAAAAAAGTGTTTGGTGTTTAACATTGTTTACATGTTCAGTATGACCCATCCAGCCACTACTGGAAACTCCTAATGGTGACACCCAGCAACCTCACGCCAGGTAAGCTTAATAAGTGCCACTGAAAGAGATGCTAATCATATTGCTTGTGTTTTCATTGCCTCGCTGCCACCCTCGCTCCACGCCAAGCGCCACTTTCACCGACCACCTTTAAGCTCTCCATTCACGCGAGCATCCGCCACTTGACTGAACAATGAAAATGAATTAACAGTAATTCCATAGATTCATAAGTTTCAAAAAGAAGAGCCTTTGCTTTAAATTTTGAAGGTTACCATTGCTATTGTGCAGTAATACTGCTTTAAGATTCAATTTACTCAAGTCAATAAAGAGTCACCTTTGAGTACATTTTCTTTCTGAACCCATATATTTTGTCATACACAACTTACACTTATCTTAGTGATTTATGGTGAGCTTTTCTGTTACCATTTAACCAAGTTGTCATTTTTACATTGCACTTTAAGAGCAAATATATTTGGCCCAGTCCCTCTCTTTCTTTTCTACTTGACAAGGAAACTAGGACTTGTAATCAAGTTTCTTCCTAGTTGCGGTAGATAAATTTCTTCTTTGTTTTCTAACTATATATTGTCTACATACCTTCAAAAGTTTGTCTGGGTGATTTACACATGCATGGGATCAAGTAAAGATAGTCCCTCCCATTTTACCAAGTAAAGATCATCCCTCCCAAAGTTACACTAGTAAAGCTAATCCCTCCCCAGGAAAAAATTAAAAAAATAACTTACAAAATTTATTTAGGAACATATTTGTAAGAAAGTTTATTTTAAAACATTTAAAAATAGTGAACTTTGTAGAACTGTTTGAAATTAAATTTGAATAACTTAATTAAAACGGTATTGGCTGGCAATCGTATCTCAAAAATCATTGAAAACATTGTATTTATCTCTTTCAAGCCATATAAATTCCTGTAGATAAGAGTTTAGCATTTCTCTCTTACATCCTAACATGCGTTTAATTCTTAGTTTATGCTTATTCCAGTAGATTTGAAATGACGATATCATTACCTCGTATATCTCCCACTTTACCATGTAAAGGTCATCCCTTCCCCAATTAACCAAGTAAAGTTAAACCCTCCTTTTTGTCTTAGGAGGGACTATCTTTACTTGACCCCATGCGTGTCTATTTGATGTTATTCCGAATTAACCGGAACATTTAGAACAAGGAATTACTTACAGACAGCTGTGGTTATACAGACGCAATTATTTCCGTCGTTCCACATGTCATTTGTCTCGAGTTTCTAATTAGGTAATTTTAAAGATATGACAACTATAACTCAAGTAAATTACTTTATGATTTACTTGATTTTGTTATTACTTGATAGAAAATCTAATTACAGATTCTAAATCAGAGTAATAAAGTGAACGAAAGAGCTCTAATAGCTTCACAGTAAAAATTCTTTGTTGCCTAGTTTTATTCATTTGTTTCGGAGGAATCCGAAATTAACCATATACTTTTTTAATCTTGAATGAATAAACATTTCGTTTGCATTAATCTTGTACATGTATATAGTATTCCTTTGCTTAATACATTTGATTAAGCTGTGTATATTGGCGTGTTAAATTAAATCATGTTAATCGAATATAAAAACGTAAAATAATGTAATTAATCCAACATTTTCTACATAATCCCCTTTTGATATATGTATTAACTATAGACGCAGAATCTGCATATACAGATTGACATCCTTTCGTTCAAAATTTAAAGTATCTGCTGAATTCCACTGTTTTTCCTAAACAGAGTCGTGAGAGATGGCGGGGGATATACAGGATTGTATATATAATTTTGTGCTGGTAATATACGCTGATATGGTTGTAGCTATGAAGTCTCCTACTTTATGCCTAGGCAAAGTACTCTAGATTACTTTGTGTATCTTTGTACCACCCAAAAATATGGTTGGTTATCTTATGTCAATAGTTTGTATCCGACAAAGCTTTTGTATCTATAAAATCGTGTAGACCAACGCCTAAAATTAATAACCCACTTCCGAAGCAAAGAACATTTTTTTTTCCGGATCTCTTTATGACACAATAATGCATAAAATTATTTGCAAGATAATCAAGTTGGTATATATTTATGTATTAAAACAAGAATATATATCATATTTATTAGTACAAAAAGAATGACTACCTATAATATGTTTTCTTAAATAATTTCATCGTCTCCTTTTAAGATTTTAGGTATTCAAGCGAATGCGGTTCTAATTACCGTACTCTAATATAATGTCTGTATCTATAAGACCTTTAATCTGTTCCTGCGGCAACAACATTGTTCGCTGACGGTCATGCACGCGTGCTCGTAAACTCCTGAATACACACGGTGGGTTTTTACTCAATGTAAGTATTCAGAGTGACCCGAAAACAACGGACCCCAAAGGCACTTTTCTGTTATCTATTTACTAATCAATCTTATTTTACAGGAAATGACAGAAGCTACGCCTGCGAGCACAACTAGACCTAATAATATACTGCGTCATACATTACTACAAAACGAGCTCGTTAAAGAAAATTAAGCAGACTTTCATGCATCCGTTCGAATATGAGAATCCCCCCCCCCTCCAAAAGCGGAATTCAGATCTAGGTGGATCACCTTGAGAAGTAGGGGACCGTGGAGAACCTCAAGCCACTAAGGCCTTCCCAGGAAGCGTACAGCCGAGCTGGTCGAGAGAGTGAGAGTCAGTTCAGCGGAGTCCAAGACGCTCTGCGCAAGCGAAGTCAATCCCTCAGTATATCCCGTGAGATTTGCAGAAGAGTACTAGTAAACGATATAAAGGCTTACCCTTACAAAAACAGACGGAGCAGGCTCATACAGTCTTACACAAACAACAAAGAAAAGCAAGGCAGTTAAGTTACTGGAGAAGATCCAGGATACCCCTTAACCTCCTTTGGACCTCAGATGAAGCCCTCTTCTATCTTTAAGGAAAGGTGAATTCAAAGACAAATGCCTTCTGAGGGACCTTAAAACAAAATGAAGTATCTCTAAGAATCATTTTGAAAATTTAACTAGGCTTCTAAGGCGAGGAGCGTTATGTGGCCTCATCTTTATGGGTATTTTTTATCTTAATCTAATTAGAAAATTTATGACTCACACGAGGATTAACTTTACGTCTTCCAAAAACTTTTAGATTGTGAGCTAAATGTTTGTGAAGAAGCGATGAAGAGAAGGTTAAACAGCAACCAGATGGAAGAAAATATTGGGATGGAATGGAGAGTTAATAAATAGTGTGTTCCATAAAGGGCCCTGAATTTGAAAGGTTAATAATTAAAACTAATTTTTATAAACTTGGTTATCTTTTGCATATATATAATGGGTTATGTCTCCCGCTTAGGTATGGAACACAAAGTTGGACACATGTCTAGCTACATTGAGTCTACATACATTTATGCGCTCCTAGAAATTTCCGATAAGTTTCTCAAAGAAGTGTGTCTCAATACTTCCAATCACACGTCTGATTTCAGCCTTGAGTTCAGTAATTATGCGTAGTTTTTTGGCGTATATATGTGATTTTGCATACACCATAAGATGAAATCACACTAGGTAAGATCGCAGGACCATGGTGCCCATTCCTGGTCACCATCCAAGGATATAACTCGTTGCATAAATTTTGGGGAGTAATGCAAGCATTTGGGGCGAAGTGTGGCAGGTCGCTCCATCCTGCTGAAAGCCGAGGTTGTCAATCTCTGTATCTTCCAAGTCCGGCCATTACTGAGTGGATATCATGAATCGGTAACGTTTTCCATTAATGGTAACTGCATTCACCACACTGATCTTCAAAGAAGAACGGTCCAAGCACTCCACGTGCCTCAAAATCACACCACACATTCGCTTTCAGTGGTTGCATTTTACGCTCTTGCATTATTCGGGGATTTTCATGCCCCAAATCTGGCAGTTCTGTTTATTGACAAATCCACTCAAGTAGAAATAAGAGGTAGGCCTCGTCAGTGAAGATGATTTTCTTTGCAAATTTTCGTCGGCTGCAAGTCTCTCCACAACTCAGTCAGCAAATTGTTTCCGCTTACCGTGGTCAGATGGCTGAAGATGCTGTGGAAGTTGATTTTTTATGCATGCATATGGAGATCTTTATGCAGAATTCTATGTAATGGGTTGGCTGGGATGTTCAAAAGCTGCGAACGTTGGCAAGGCAATTTTCCCGTACTTAAAGTGACACTCTCGCAAAATGACAATTTGTTGCTCTGTCCGACAGGAACGATGCCACCCAGGTGATTTAGGCGTAGCAACTGAACCGTGGAGAAAAATATAGGACGTTGAATTTAGCTTTATTTTATCATTCATTTAAGTTTAATATTTGATTAACATAGAGATGAACACCTTTTCAGAATAGAAAGTATCTTCATCTAATTGTGATCAGAATGAATTCAAGAAGAATATCGCAGAATCTATTTACTTCGCTGCTTTCCTCCACTCCATTCAATATATCTTTCAAATACTCTTATTTAACAAAAGCTTGAATTAAATACTGAGCAGTGTGAAAATTTGGTTAAAAAAATAATGAAAATTAACAAAGACAGAAATTGACCTTGAGGAATAATAAGAGAGTGAGATGGGATTATAAATAAGATATACTAACAATAAATAAGATTAAACAGAGATATATTTAATATCTTGTTATCGTGAGATAATAACAGGAAACTAGGTAAAACTCATCTTGAGGGGCAATTATGTATAAAACATTGTCCATTAATTTGCATAAAATACAGAGTGCCATATATTTTGGCAACTTAATTCATCTTTGCGTTTAATGTTTCTATAAACATTCAAATTTTATATCAAGTGACCTAAAGAAAATTTTCACATAATAAAATTTGAAATTCAAACTGAAAACATCGCAATCTTAGTAACTTTGAATCTCAAAATCTGGGAGTTGACTTCAATAATAAATTGAATTCAGAGGATAGGAAGAAAGTCACGATGACTCAAAGGTCATTCTGTTGATATTCAATTCCATTAAAATATACATAAAGGTTTCGCTCAGTTTCTAAAACTACTACTGAAATTTAATGAAAAAATGATAGATCTATTTTAGGTATAGGGCCAAAATAATAAATTGCAGACATATATAAATGATGGAAGAGCGAAGCTTCTTCAAGATAAACAAATCTTTGATTTACTTCAACTATATAAACTGTATATAAGGAGTAGTAGAAAAATTTACATACAAGAAGATAAAGCCCTTTAAAAGAACGCTTTCGAAATTGAATGTGTTGCGAGATCAAACCAAATGGCAGATATAAATGGCATTAATTATTTGAATTGCCTAACTGCAACGCTCAAATGAAGCATAGCGGAAACAAAAACCAGTGTATCTACTCGAATTGTCTTCCTCAAGTTAGCCTCAACCATTCTTGTTAGTTTATATATGGGATTAAATTAATGATACAACGAAATTTAGCAAATAATCTTTGAAAAAATAACGTTAAAAGGAACGAGACCTCGCCGGCCAGCAATGTTTTCCTTACCAAGCAGTGAGGGAAAAGAGGATGGGAAATCCTCCTACACCTTCTACAATTCGAAAACAAATGCAGGTCAGTTTCTTTGAGAAAACATAACAGACAAAAGTAGGAAGGAAGAAAGAAGTAGTTTGTCTGCCGAAGGCAGCCCATATTTTTCCACCTCCAATTTCCAAAACAATCAAATTTCCGCTACCTCTCCTTGTCTTTTTAGTCTTGAGGGAAAGGTTGTACTTAAAAAACCTGGGAAAATAAACATATCTTTATTAGATGGTCAGAAAGGAAGGCTAAATGTAGGTAATGTGGAAGGATGGAAGAGGGAAGAATAGGAGAAAGGGTATCCGGTCACCCCCCCTCCCCCTCTGTCAATACATCGCCAGTTTAATTCGTCCCTGATTTTAGTTTAGAGATTTCCATTTGTTTTCTACCTATTCAATTAAGGCCCTAATGTGTACTGATAAGCACAGATTCCAAGAAGGCTATAAAGTTAAGTATCATGAAGATAATATATATTTTTAAAAAGCGATGTTTTGCTGTACTTACTTTCTTGACCACTGAAGATATTATCAAAGGGTTTGAAAAATTATTAGACGATGATGATGATATTCTTCAATCCTTGTGTCCTACATTACAAAACAATATTGGTCTACTTAGAGGAAATAGTCGGAATAGGTGACGCCTTGAACCCACATTGCCACTACCAATGTGGCTTGGTTCGAACCAGTGAGCGACACAAAGATTAAGAGCAATTAACAATTGAGAAGATTTACACTGCGTCTTAATATGATACACAGGGAGGGGAGGACCCGCAGCCACCTGACGCCGGCGTGAGCTTCCACTTTCTTCTTGTCTTTGTTCTGTTTCTTATTTTTATATTTTTGTTAAGTTTTGGCCTTTGATTTTTATTCTTTGTTTTGTTTTTGTAGAATTTTAAGTAGCCTAGTAAAGGCTGTAATTTATATTGCGGTAACTTATGCCCTTGGTGGTAATCGGCAGATAGGTACTATAAAATAAAAAAAAAGAAACTCAAATCAAAGAAAAACACAAACAAACCTTTTATGGTACAATGGATAATAGCAATTCTAATATTTGCCTTCATAGAAGTTTATAGAAAAGAAGAATGACTCAGAAGCGCAAAATTTTTAATAAGAAAGGGTAAGGGGGGGTGAATCAGAAGAAAGGGCGAGCGAGCGTGGATGAGAAGAAAGGGCGAGCAAGCGTGGATGAGAAGAAAGGGCGAGTGAGAGTGATTGAGAAGAAAGGACGAGGGAAGGTGAATCAGAAGAAAGAGCGAGCGATGATGGATCAGAAGTAATGGCAAGTGAAGATGAATCAGAACAAAGAGCGAGAGGGAGTGTATCAGAAGAAAAGGCTAGCTAGGGTGTATCAGAATAAAGGGCGAACTAGGGTGTATCAGAATAAAGGGCTAGCGAGGGTGAAATAGAAGAAATGGCGTGCGAGGATGAATCCGAAATTGATTCTGCTCTCAATTGCAAATAATTCCATTAATTGACCTGGCAACGAATTGACCGAATCAGGAAAGAAGAAAGAGGAATAGAAGAATCGAATGAAGGAAGAAGCGACGGACGGAACTTTATTTACTAGAACTTGAAGTGTAATGGCAAGGACGACGCATCACGCAGAAAGGTTGTAAGGATAAATCTATGACGAAAGTAGTGAAGATAAAGCAAGTAGTTATGTGTGGTAAATATATAGCCACGATCCTCCTACAAACATTGGAGGAATATTAAGGGTGTTGAGGCTGGGAGGGCACACAAGCTTCAAGATTTCACTTGACATTCCCTTACCTAAAAGGATAAAGTAGGAGATGAAAGATGGTGGTGAGGTGTGACCCAACCCCTTTCCCAGCCCCGAGAAGGGATGAAGGAAACAAAGGTGGGCGGCGACTAGCCTACGAAATTATCCACCAGCCCCCAAAATATGTCTGAAATCATTAAAGCCCAGGAGGTCATTTCAATCTAGAAAAACTGAAGGGAAGAATGACAAAATAAAAAAGTAAAGAGAAAAGGAAAAATAAATAAAGGGAAGAAGGATGGAAGGAGAGAATCAAAGAAAAAAACACACAAACGAACAAATGACTGAAATCAATAAAATTTAAACTAGCCCTAAAATCTTCACCTCCCCCCACCCCCCTGCACTGTCAGTATGTTTACAGCGTCCCGGTGGATTTGAGGCGACCTTTGTCTCTTCTCAGAAATAACCCCAAATTCTTTAAAGATGCAGAAGTGACTCCGATGCCTGCCAGGTGTGTCCATTTTCTAGTGTTGCCATGTCATGCTTCTTCGGAGAATTGGACATCGTGGATCAATTTGTCAAGAAAGTCGATAAAACTTACTTATTTAAGGGTCGTAAAATATCTTATGCCCTATGGAATAGATGTTGCACATTTTTATTAGAAAGTTGCTATTAATCTGTTGTACTCCTGATTTTATCTGTTTTACTTCTCTACCATTTTTGTTTATTTATAATTTTTTCCCAACTTTCCGGAGAATTGAATTCGTGCATCGCAATAGTTTTGATGCCTTCAAAAGTTTGAAAGGAGAAACAGAAATCAAGATAGTACTCGAGTATTTCATTCCAATGTCCTATTTCTGAGGGTCCCAAACTATTTTTATTTCCCTCATCTCTAGGAAATGTTTGCTTAATACCCCCACCCCTTACAAAAGTAATATCGTATTTGGAGATCAGAACTAGGGCCTAACCGACTTAAAAAGCAGCTTCCAATTTTGCCAAAGTTAAGCCACATCGAGTGTAGTAAGTTGCTGGATAGGTGGCAGATAGAATACTGAGCCCAGTCGACTTCTCGGCAGCTGCCGAGAAGTCGTCCTTATTTGTTCGGATCTCATGTAAAGAAGTAGGTCCTCACGTAGAGATAAAAATCATCTAAAATAAATATACGAGTATATATAATTCTGTTTGTGGAAAAGGGGAGCCAAATAGGAACATTTTTTTAAGTGAATTTAATACATAAAAATTGAGGAACCAAAACTACCATTACTCAAGACTCATAGGCTGATTGATGAGTCACAAGGACACAATCCACTCTTTCGCATCAACAGATATTCCATTCTCTCCCCCCACCGCCCCTATGTTTGGAACCCATCTTCTTCTGAAAGCTTATTGATCCCAATTTCCGGGCTATTTGTTGGTGTCATTTTAATCTTGTTTATCCTTAATATTTTAACTCTAAAGACTATTATAAATTGCCTCATGTTTGTTCTGCTCAAAGGGACTTAAACTCTCCCTATCTATGACTGACTTCAACTAAGTTAATTTGTTACGGAAGGAAACACTTCTGAAATGTTTTATCGATTTCGACTTTTCTTTAATCTTGCTCTTTAATGCTGGGAAACAAGTCTCGCAAGAGACAGCTTCCCTTAGCTATCATAAATACACGAACTTCTCGGTGAAGAGAGAGTTTTCTGATCAGTTTCTTTGCATCTAATATTCTTGCAAACAAGAGAACTTTACCAGCTGAAGAAGCTCTTCAAACGAGACATCCTTATATGATTTATACGACTCATTTCTATTGGCAAGGAACGCCGGTCTTAAACTTACATACGTATTCGATTATTCTCCTACATAATTCGATTTTACGCTGTAAACTTGGGAGCATTATGATTGTTACGTAAGATCAGCCTTTATCAACAGCTTGCCCTTACGGAACCATTGATAATACTCGGGGAAAACTTATATATAAATTATATCTTAATTAATCTTTTTGAGGCCTAAACATCAAGCTGATAAGGTAGACACGATATATACATTTTTAGTTGAGTGCGAGTCTAGTCGCGAGCGAAATTTGAAAACCTTGTGTTGTTTTACATTCTCTTTCGAATGATATAATTGTAAAAGTCCTCTCAAGTTTAGCGCGGGAATTATTTTGTCTTGGCCATAACATCCTAACTCTTAAATTGATTTATATTCTCTTTGGAATGATAGAATTGCCAAAGTCTTCTTAAGGCTAGCCCTGGAATTATTTTGCTATGGCAATAGCATCATAACTATTCGGCCGATACTCTGCTAGACTAGACTAGGCTATAATATACTATACTCTGCTAGGCAAGCCTAGAATAGGCTATACTATGGTAAGAAATGCTAAGATATAATGTACAAGGGTACGATATACTATGTTAAGGCTAGGATAGAATATAGTATTTAGGCTAGAGAATACTAAGCTATGATTGACTAGGGTATAATAGGAAAGTATAGGCTATACTTTTCTATGATTGTTAATGCTAGGCTAGGCTAAGCTATGCTAAGTTATACTAGGATAGACAGGGCTATACTATGCTATGCTAGGGTAGGCTAAAGTATAATAGGCTAGGGAGGGCTATGCTCTGCTTTGCTAGGCATTGTTAGGCTATGCTAGGTAATACTATTTTAGGCTACGATAGGCTAAGCTATGCAAGGTTATTCTAGTCTAGGTTGTGGTATGCTATACTAGCCTAAGATATACTAGGCTAGGCTATAATATGATACGCTTGGCTATATTATGTTAGGTGTGGTTATGCTAGGATAGGCTATACCAAGCTAGCCTAATGTCTGCTAGGCAGGGCTATGCTATCGTATGCACGGATATATCGGCTAGGGTATAGTAGCCTATTTTAGCTTGGCTATACTAGACTAGGCTACTCTAGTGGACGCTAGGCTAGGCTCTGGCATGCAATGATAAGCCATACCTGGTTAGGGTAGGCTAGGCTATAATAAGCTAGGCTACACCAAGCAATGCTACGTTAGGCGAGGCTATACTATGCTAGGGTAAGCTAGGCTATACTATAATATGCTAGGTTAGACTAGGGTCTACTAAGATAGGCTAAGCTATTCTAAGCTAAGGTACGGATAAAATAAGCTATACTATGCTAGGTTATACTAGGCTAGCTAGATTATAAGAAGCTAGGCTAGGTGAGGTCCGCCACAGCTAGGCTATTCTATTTTAGGCTTGGCTATACTAGGCTAAAACAGGGTAGGTTATACTATGCTATGCTTGGCTATGATATGCTATGCTATACTATGATATGCTATACTAGGAAGCCTTAGGCTAGGTTATTCTAGGCTGTTTTAGGCTTGGCTATTCTAACCAATACTACACTAGGCTAGGCTATTCTCTACCCTTCTATGCTAAGGAATGTGGTTATACTATGCTTTTGGGGGCTAGGTTATACTATTATGCTATACTATTCTGTGTTATGCTATGCTATATTATGCTATAATATACTATGCTATGTTATACTATGTTATGTTATACTATGTTGTGCTATATTATGCAATGCTGTGCTATGCAATACTATAGTATGCAATAATATTCTATAATATACTATGTTCTAATCTGCTATGGTATATTATGCTATACTTTGCAATACTGTGTCATTAGTGTGTGTCAATCTTTTCAACGTTCTAATTACATAAATGTAGAGTGCTCAAAAGTTGCAGTCCTACTTATAAATTCTAAAGTTATTTTTTTAATTTTAATATAATTTTAGTTCTACTCGCTTAGCTACTTAAAAGTTTTGACTTATTTTTGTCATATTTAGAAATTAAATGACTATTATTATA
This sequence comes from Ceratothoa steindachneri, assembly GCA_963969495.1. Classification (NCBI taxonomy): domain Eukaryota; kingdom Metazoa; phylum Arthropoda; class Malacostraca; order Isopoda; family Cymothoidae; genus Ceratothoa; species Ceratothoa steindachneri. The sequence continues at coordinate 64,523,377 of OZ018322.1, read as the reverse complement.
TTAAAAATTATATCTATTTCACTTTATTTTTATTTCACCGTTTGAAACATATCCATCACTGTGCTGAAAATTACGTGACCTTCAGTACTTCTATCCTACCTGTGGGATTTGATCTACAATTGCTTTTAAAATTAGGACAAGACTGTCGACATTCACACATTTGAACACCTAAATAGTTGTTGCCATATCAATTCCAAAATCGGGTTGACGTTCTGAAATATGGATGTCAGAAACTACCAAGAAGCCAATCTTGTAAAGGATATTTACCCTAAAGTGCTTGAGAAGTGGGAACGAGGAAACAGTTCTTTTCTAGCCCCCGTTGTAAATTCAAGAGTCACAATCTTAAACAGATCCAAAAGAACTGGGAGCAGGCCAAAAACATATCCTTCGGAAGAGGAGAGCTACAGGCCTAGGACACTTTCATTACAAAACTAAACAACCTGTTAATATCTTTAGGCGCAAGTGCAAAATTGTTTTTTGCTGTGTATTTGGCTGCGCTGGTTGCAAAAACGAAACTCAAATTAATTTAAATCCCCTAAAGAGATGAAGATCTCTGTGAAAGAACTGCTTTCATTAAAGTTCAAAGAAAGAAATGATTACTGCTTTTGGACCACATCACGTTTGCTTTCGAGATTAACTTGAGTAAAATAGACAAGTCAAGTAAAGGCAACAAAAATGTGAAGGAAGAAGAGTTGCTTACTATAAGTAGGCCAATGTGTCAATGCCATCAAGTGAAATAATTTTCTCTCCTGAAGAAAATTAAAAACAAATATCTGATGCTCAAGATGTAAAGTGTTGAATTTATGTAGTGACATTAAAAATACCAACCACATCTTCAAATTCCATTAAAAAGCAACCCTGGAATTTTCTTATGGGAGGGGGGGGCTGCAGTATCATCATAACTATTCGGCTGATTCTAACGAAATTTGAAAATCTTATATTGTTTTATATTCTCTTTCAAATAATATAATTGCCAAAGACCTTCCAAGGATAGTCCAGGAATTATTTTGTTTTGGCAATAACATCATAATTATTCGGCCGATTCTAACGAAATTTGAAACCTTTAAGTTTTCAAACTGCTTGTATAAGCATAAGGTTTTCATTCACACAGTTAGTATTAAACAAAACACTAAATACAAAAATGAAATATAAATGACTTTTTTAAAAGTTTTCAATGATTTAACGGGCTGGAGGCTTTATTTAGATATCCCAATTTTTTTCAAGAATATGATATACGTGTTTAATAAAATAACGAATATTAACTTAAACAGAAATATGACTTTAAGAATGTGTTTTTTTTTATAATTAGCTTATGTATTTCTATATCTCTTGGAACTAAAAGCCACCTCGAGCAGAAACCCTCTTAAGAAATGATGAGTTAGATAATTAGGATCCCTTCACACAAATCAATGGGTCTTTACACAGTCACCATTAATAGATGGAATGCAAGTAAAATGATGAATAGAATTACATAAGAGTATGACTGACTGGGTTTGGAAAATTAACTTCAAGACTGTTGTCATAGGACTGAGAACTGCCGCCTGAGCTGAATCGATATCGCAAGTTTGCTTTAGAAACAAATGTTCAAAAGAAATGGAAACAATTCTTTATTTTTCCCCCTTTCTGCTTCCTTCATAAAGATGTGTATGATATGAGCTCATAAGTTCCCCCAATTCGGGTGAGATTAAAGAATTCTATGATTCCAAGGCCTTTCGACTTAATTCTACTAAGCCTCTTTCGTAATACCTTAATTCTTCTCAACTAAAATCTATGAACTTTCCTCTATTTAGATTCCCATTTCCTTTTGTTCCTATTTTCTTAGTTTGCCTTATTTTTTTGGCGTTCTAACATTATTCTCTTTTTATACCGTATTCATTTATTTCTTCGATTTCTTCTGCTTCCTTTTAATGGCCGACAAAGCTGCCCTTTGGGCGATAAAATCGGAAAAACAAATATTTTTATAAATTCTCTTAACATAAGTTTTCCTTTATCTTTTCGAGTGTTTCGCTTAAAGTTTATTTCATGTCAGATAATTTGTATATATAATATTTATCTCATTTACGTGCACATAGTTGAGTTTTAATGTGTATGTAATTGGTGGAGTTGGGTATGTATGTTGAAGGTAAGATGTATATTTGTGGAGACGTATATGTGCTTTTCTTTGCTAGAAAATACTTAAGATGAGATATGCGGAAATTCAACGTAAATCATGGAAAGTTGTTTGGTTGCCAACTGAGAAATGTTAATATAGAGAAGTAGAGTTGCGCTACACATATAGAAACAGCCAAAACATTAAGCGATAAATGACAAGTAAAACGCTAGAGAGGGTCATTCGGGCGACATTTTGGAGACATTGTCTGCCTTCATCATCATCACTAACTCTATATTTTAAGAACAGGATTTTTTGAGAGGGGTGAAAAATAGTAAGTATTTTTTTTTGCGTAGTTAATGAATGACTTCGTATTCAAATTAAAAATCTATTATAGATGCAACTTCGATCAAACTTTCAAATATACGATAAAATAAATAAGGCAGTCATGCCTAAATTCTAACTTAACGATTTGTAATTATTTTTTGCTTTAAAATTTCCATAACATTGGATAATATATATATTTTTCTGAATTTCACCATTTTGTTTTTTCAAACACCAAAGGAATTAAAAAAATGCTTTGAAAAAAATGGAGAGAATTTTGATCGTTTACAAAAATATGATTGACTAAATTTTGGTCAATATTTAGAGAAAAACAATATTTTTCTAAAGAAAAGCTGTCAAATGAACGACCATACCAAGTATCGAGTTAGGGATTAAACATTTTTAACATAAAGGTTTTTATATAATCTTCACTAACTCTATATTTTAGCAACGTGTTAATTTGAAAGGGGGGAATTTAGTTTAGAATTCCTTTTTAAAATTATTATAATTAGTGAAGTTCTGAAAATACATAAAAATTTAACCATGGCTGTTTTTTTCAGATTTTAAATTTTAATCTTAGTGGCGAAGCGCAAGCTCCCCAGTAGGAAGGGAGTGGCGAAGACATTTCCTAGTTGGAATATATTTTTAGATCACTATTTTTTAGAAAGAAATGCAAAAGTGTTAAATTTTTTTTGGGGGGGGGGCTTAGTTAATGAGCAACCTGGTAGGTTTAGGCAGTTTTTTAAAATCATGATATTATTATTACAATAGGTGAGGTTAAGAAAATTTATAAAAATTTAACTATTGCTGCTTTTTTTATTTTTTGTATATTTCTAAAATAGATTTTCAATTTTAATCTTTATCAAGAGGGGAGAGATTCGGGCACCTAAAAACGGATAGAGCAAAATGAGGAGTGGAGAAGCCGATCTTTTTTCCCTAACAATATATTTTAAGAACGGGAATTTGGGGATGGGTTAAATGGAAAGAAATTCAGGAGAAAAAGAGGAAAAATTAGGGGAGAAGAATAAGAAGAGAAGGTAAATAAGGATGAGGAGAGGATGAAGAAGGAGAAGAGAAAAGGAATTAAAAAAGAAGAAGAATTTTTAAAAAAAGGACAACAATTAGAAGAAGAAGAACAGGCGGAAGAGTAGGAGAATAAGAAGAGACGTAAGAAAAAGAAGAAGAAGAAGAGAGGTCGAGTAGGAGTGTCATAGAATTCTTTCTAATAAAAACCCTACTAACCTGACACCACTTTTATAATAGTGTGTCGTAGAATTCACCCCCTTTTTGTTCTATTCTAAGAGTGCTAAGAGTGTCTAATATATATATAGATATCTGAATATCTTATCGAACAGAGCCGTTCCGAAACACGTAAGGATATATAAGAAAAACGCAAAATACTCCCAAAATAAACTTATATTTTAACTTCATTAATTGAATACACAACGTTTAAACACTAAATACGGCAATACTCGGATTATTATTATATACAAGAATTAATTAAATTAGTTTACCCACAAAAATTGGTTAATTTTTCTACACACAACAATAATATAAGAATTAGGCTTACGGACTCATGTGGAGTTTAAAGGCCTCAGAAATGTTATTGACTCACGACGCGTGCCGTATGTCCAGATGTAGATGGGCGGAATCACACGGTCGTTTTGGCGAGGGTAGCAGCTGGGGGTCCACACGGCATTCCGGGAGAGGGGGGGGTTATTCAAGGATGAGAACAATTACGGTCCTTTATGCAGCACCTAGGCAGTCGTGGTCTCTCTGGCGAGAGTGAGTCGAACTTGGTTCTTAAATCAAGTTAACTTGGAGTGCGGTGTGACCACCGAGTAACGAGCTCGAGGAGGAGCTTTTCTCCTTCGTTACTTATTTCCTTATGGACGAGGACTGAACTCGGAGAGGGTCTTTTTCACGGGCGAGGATAACGGAGGGGATTTCTCTGGCGAGAATAAGTTACTTAAAGTTCGGTGTGGCCACCGAGTAACGAGCTCGAGGAGGAGCTTTTCTCCTTGGTTACTTATTTCCTCATGGACGAGGACTGAACTCGGGGAGGGTCTTCTTCAAGGGTGAGGATAACGGAGGGGGTTTCTCTGGCGAGAATAAGTTACTTAAAGTTTGGTGTGGCCACCAAGTAACGGGCCCGAGGGGGGAGACTTTTCCTTCTTCTTTTCTTAATTCCTCAAGGACGAGGAATACCCCTGGTGTTTAAGGTGAACCAGGATATGAGGAGACTCTCTGGCGAGAGTAAGTTGAACTTAACAAAGTTAACTTATCGTTTAGTTTGATAACCCGGGACTAGCTCGAGGATGAGCTTCTTCTTAGCTCCTTAAGGTAGGTAGCCCTGCCTCTCTTACAGGGTACTTCTTGGTCTGTCGAGCCAACTACACTACCTCTCCAGTCTCGGTAGTTCGGTTTGATCCGAAGACTTCGTCACCTAGAGAATGACGTATACTACCTCGATTTTCCCTCAGAGTTCCTCATTTATACCTCGTCACCCCACTGGGTGAGTGTTAAGGGGGAAAGGGGCTTGAGGACGGCCCCAGGATAGTTCTTTTTCCAAAAGGTTTTTCCCACCAAGTCTGACATCATCTCCTCGTTAGCCTTCGAGCTTGAGAGAAACACGTCTCCAATTTCTTATTTGACGTGAAACTGGATTTCACTCTCCTGGGGGAGATCTTACATTTTGATCTTTAGGGTCTTTCATGGCACCGAGTTGTGCCACGCTGCGTTTACGCTTTTGACTCGCCGATGCCTGGGCCGAATGTCTTTGCGGTAACCGCCTTGAGACTGCCCCGGGAGTGAACGGGGATGGGGGGGGAGTGACTATTCCCCTACAAGGACGATAGAATAAATAGTAAAAGAGATGGAAAAATTGAAGAGCAGGAGAAGAGAAGAAAATAAAGAAGGATGAGAATAAGAAAGAGGAGAGTAGAGAATGAAATGAACTGAAGATAGATCAGAAAGAGAAAAAAAAAGAATACAGGAGGAAAAGGAGAAAAAGAAGAGCGAGACCAAACAAAGAGCGAAATGGAAGAGACGCAAAAGAATAAATAGGAGTAGGAGAAGAATAAATCGAAACGGAGAGAAGAATAGTAATAATAATACTAATAATAATAAAAAGAAGAAAAAGAAAAGGAGTGGAAGAAGAATAAGGAGAAGAAGAAGAAGAAGAAAAACTGAAGAATTCCCGGTTGTTAAAAGAAAGAAGCTGTTTCAAGAAAGAAATTCAGAATGAATTAATTTTTGTAGGGTGTGGGTCTATAATTAGCAAGGAAAGTATTGATTGTATTTAAAGGGTTTTATTGTTTCCTTTTACTTTAAAGGGGGTTCAAGGGGCGTTTAAATACATATTTTTAAAAAACGTAATGAAAGGTCCTGAAAAAGCGGTTTCAAAGGACAAATAGGCCTGAGGCAACAGCCCGAAAGCTGTTAGCGAGCGCTAACAACAAGCCATACCCTGTTGTTATATTAAGTTTCAATGTACTACATAGAAAGTTCATGTAAATGTGAAAATCACATTAGTTACTTTCATACGTCATGTAATCATGCAAAATTGCCAGCATTTGGTATCATAATCAATATCCAAGATTAACTTCACGTGCCCTCTAATTACAGATGAGTAGAGATATGCCACGATTCTGTGACTCCATCTCCGTGTTATTAAATCATTTTGAGAGCAACTCTATTTTCTCCGGAAGAAATTTTTTCGAGTGGTGTGAGAATATCTTTTAACACATATCATTACTGTAGCATTCCTTACAATCCTTCATAGCAATTCACTTTCTTTTCTGTCTGTTTTAGATTCATAGGCTCTCCGGCCATGTTCAGATCATATCTATCATTACACAATCATTTACTTAGAGTAATGGTTCCTAAACCTATGGTCGCGACCAATATGAGGGTCACAGGAGTGCTTTTGATGTTTGCAAGATAGCTAGAAAAATTAAATGAAAAAATAAAATGAGAGAGAAATATTAAGATTAAAAATAGTTGAAACATAATTATTAACATCATATTTTTGCTATATTAATTGCCATTGAAACTGGGAAAGGGAAATAATTGTGAATAATGAGGTACAAAAAATAAAGGTAGAACAAAACATATACGAGTATGATCAGGTCCGAGGCTTATACTGTAAGTCGAGGCGGCGGTAGCTAGACTCGATCTGCTTCTTAAGAATCTTAAGTACCGTGGTAGCTGTGTTGGTAGACACGCTTGCGTATCACGTAAGTTTTATTTGCATATTACTCTTTCATTTACTGCAATCGTCAAGCTAATTCAGCAGTAGAATATTTAATAGTTTAATATATAGGATAGAGCATGAAATAGGGAATCGTTACTCATAAGGGAAAATTGCTAAAGATAAGGTTATTGTTATAAATGATGTGATAAGGTTGGCAATTTATACTTGTGCGTTTTACGTTTGAAGTAATTAAAATTGAATATGTGGATGAGCGTTTATGTGACTTTATGTATAAGTAATTTAGAACAGTGTATGGTGCATATATATATATATATATATATATATATATACATATATGTGTGTGTGTGTAGAAAACATACATGCTAATATTAAAAGTTTCAAGGAAGTGCACTCCACATGGTTTTTATTCCACTATAAGTGCCTGTATTTTTTGCCAACTTTGAACGATTTCATTCATATTTAAAGGTCACGCAAAATATCATTTTCGGCTTCTCTCTTTTGCAGATAGCCGCCTCATTACCAAGTACGCAAAGTAGACAAGATGGTCGTTATTAGTCCCCTCAAGTTTTTCTCAACTTCACGGCTTCCAAAACGAGGTGACATAATTCGCATGTCACAATTCTTTCACCTGAAGCAGAAATTACCTTTTCCGGAAAGCTTCGACATGACTGCAAAGCCTGCTGCGCCATCGGACGAGAGCAATGATTCTTACCCAGAGATTGGATTCCTGTGTGAGTAAGAAGGAGAAGTTTTCGTGGGAATAACAGAACGTCAAAAAAAGGCCGAAAGTGAGGTTACACACAGGTGATGATTTTCTAAGACTCACTCGGCAACCTCCTCGACATTGGAGACAATGACGCTCTGGCACAGATGACTGTTGAAGAGGATCGTGTGTTTTACCAAATGTAATGTGGGGATGTCCCTCAAGCAGCATGTCTGGTCCTGATCTCGGGAGAGTAGGGAAAGAGGTTGGGAAGCGACTACGGGCAGAAAATAATAATGCTAGAAGGTTGGAAGCAAATGCTGAGATAGATTCATTCTCGGTGGTGGCGGTTTAGCTGTCATCCATGTCCTCCTCCAACCTCAAGTCCGAAAACGATGAAGACTTCACTTTTTGTCCCTGTTGCTCAACGGTGTTTTCAGCTACTTCCAAACGTCCGAAGAACATCTTCAGCTCCCATGCTGTCGCATCAACCCTCGACCGATTTAACCTTCTGGACCGCGGTGCTGTGTTTATTGGCAATAACCATGGCACAGTCCCTTGGCTATGATATTTCAGATATGACTCTCTCTAGAAGCTCAGCCCCGCCATCTAGGCGGCAGAAACGACTCCATGAGGACAATCAAGTTCGAGAAAACTTTACCCCCAAAGTTCCACTTCTCCTACACTGGGATCCCAAGCTTCTCCCAAGCTTCTTCTGAGGGTGGAAGAACTGTGACCTGTGTGGTTGTGCTCGTTACTGGGTTAGGCGATTTCAAGAAATTATTGGCTGTACCGAAGATAGAAAAGAGTATGGGCGAGGCACAAGCAGTGGTATGCATGGCGACTCTTGACTATTGGCAGCTTCATCCTCATATTCAGGGCCTGATCTTAGATAAAAGTGCCTTGAACACGGGTCTCCACCGACGGGCTTATATGCTGATTGAAGATTTACTTAAGAGGGAACTAGTGTGGAAAGCTTGAGGTCGTCATATCTTAGAGATAGTACACTCTAATGTCTTCAAGTTAGTCTTCGGGCCAACGGGAAGACCAGAAACTGGACTTTTCCTGAGCATACAACTGTTTTGGACCAAAGTCAACCAAGAGATATGTGTTAGTGCCACCGGTGAGATGTTGGGCAACCAGAGAGTGGAAGAGCAGTGCATTAAAATGGTTTCTTAGATCCAGAAGGCTACGGAGGAGCAAACTACGCTGAGTTACTCAGCCGAGTGTCTTCTTCTGTGGTGAATGGTTGAACAGTGAGCCAGGGTGGAGTCAGAAGGAATTGTACGTGTTGAAGATCTTCCGCTTTCTCTTGTGTCAGGAAAAGACACCTTTTTACGCGAGCCATAAAATTAAATGAAATTACCTGAAATATATATATATATATATATATATATATATATATATATATATATATATATATATATATACTCATTACATTACAACAATTGGCGGAAAACCTGATTTTCTGAAATATGAAATATGGCTTCACATATCTGAGAGATAGATCTGGAAATGTTCTCCTTCTTCTGTGTGTTCAGTGTGTGCAAGTCGTTGCCAATGAATCAAATAATGAAAACAGACTGAAAGGTCACCTTTTTAAGTTAATCGAAACTTCATTGAAAAAACACTAAGTTAATGGAAGGCTAAGGAAGAACAGGTAAAACGAATGTGGATTGATTCTCCTTCAGTCTCAGCTTTTTTTTAGAGAAAGCTTGCTTGGCATCCTTTGAGGTGACATGGTATATTGTACGATCCAAAAAGTGTCACAACATTGAAGATGAGCTGTTGAAACCAGTGGCAGTCGCTATGAGGAAAACTACTTGTCGATCAGATGTAAATAAGAAAATTAAGATCTTACCACTTTCTAGCAACAGCATCGATCGAATTGATCTCATGTCATTAGATATTTGGGATAAATTAATTTGAGGCAATACAAAAGCAAGTAAATTCTCATTGCAGACAGATGCATCTGTGAACATTGCTGGCAAACCACAATTCATGTTTTTTTCGAAGTACAGAGTAGATGACAGAATTCTTGAGGAAATTCTGTTCTGTATTGCCTTATCAACCACCACCACAGGAGAAGATATCTTTGCCTTGGTGTATAGCTTTTTCAAGAAACCTAACAAAGACTGAGTGAACTGTTTGAATGTATGTAGTGATGGATCGCCGTCGATGATCAGAAGTCGAGTATGTTTTGTCACTTGAGTTAAAGGAGAAAATACTGATGTCATAATAATTCACTGTTACTTACAACGGCAAAACTTGGCCTCTCAACGTCTCCAGCCAAAACTCCATGTTGTGCTGATTGATGTTATCCAAATTTTGAATTTTATAAAGGCCAAAGATTTGAACTCGCACATTTTTCATAAAATGTGTGAAGAGATGGGTATCACATTACCAGAACTTACTTTTCCACTCTGATATCCATTGGCTGTCTTGAAGCCGCATTTTTGAAAGAATTATTGAACTTAAAACTGAAATAGAAGTTTTCTCCAAGAGAAAAAGCATAAACTGGCCTAGTGTTTCATTGATGCTTCTTGGGTGCCAAATCTAGCATATTTATGCGACATCTTCAGGCGCTTGAATAAATTGAACTTAGAAACACAAGGCCTAAATAAACTATGATAGACATCAGTGAAGAATTAGAGCATTCAAGAATATACTTGTAATTTGGAGAGGAAGATTAATCACCGTAAAAAACTGCTTTTCCAGAGCTACGTGCATTCTGGAAGATTCATCAGAAATAGAGCTTGCTGACATTAAATTGTTTTTTCAAGATCATTTCCAGAAGCTTCAGAATGAAAAGTACAAATATTTGCCAGAAAATGCCGATGTATTTCAATACAGCTGGTTTAAGAATGTGTTCAGTGTGAATGAGAGTGATATTGGAGAAGATATTCTAGGATTTGAAGAGATATTTTTAGATCTCCAGGAAAATCAAATGCAGGAGCAACGTTTTGAAAATATCTCATACTCTGAAATCTGGGCTTAACTGAAAGATAAGCATATTCTGATTCATGAAGTTGAAAAAGCTCTTATTCCATTTCCCACCACATACATCTGTGAACAAAGATTTTCAGATCTTGTGACAGTCAAAACTAGAGCAGGAAGCCGTCTGGATCCGTCAGCATCAAGCCAAATCTGGAGAAGCTTGTCCATAATACAAAGGAACATCACGGTAGTCACTAAATTTTTTTTTTAATTTTTAATGAAGTCTACTTGAAGAGGCAAAAGAAATTGCGTGTCAAAAGTTTATTTTCTTTTCTTGCTCTTTGTTTCAATAGGTTACATTAATATAAAAATGTGCCTTTAATAAACTTCAATCAACATAGAAATATAAAAATATAGTTTATTAAATAAAAGTAAAGGGCCGTAAAATATATTGGATAAAACTAAATGTAGAAATACTAAATAAATTGTTATGCCAATCAGCAATCAATAGTAGTAGAATAGTCAGAAGGGTTCATTCATGAAACTGTATTATAGTTAGCAGTCAAAAGTTTGTTTATAATTGCTTGAGTACGAAGGTTTGCCTCCAATTATCTTCACTCAATATTATATTTATAATCAGCAACTTATACTAAAATTCATTAAACTTTATTCAATTAGATAAAATTAAAATAATGCTGGAATAATATTTTATCCCTGAGGGTCACCAAGCAAAAATTAATTTGTGTTAAGGGTCACGACCTTAAAGTTTATGAAACATTGACCTAGAGGCTGATAAATACTCGTAGAGAAGACAACCAGAACGCAGCCTGAGAAGTACTTAACAAAAAATTAAACAATTTTCACGACTCAAACCAAAATTCAGTTACGGTTAGAGATGATAGGGAGGGAGCCATTATTGATAAAACAAACCATTGTTTACCCTTTCTTACTCTATATCCCCCTCACCAAACCCTTCTTTTATTGCTTCAAAATATTATGGAGGACATGGTTTAAAGAGGCATATTCAAATCGACTATTTGCGTAAATTTCCTTCTCACTTCATGAATTTTTCAGTATTTTTCATCTCGATTTAATATGGTCTGTCTTCCTCTTGCTCTAATAGCATTGCCAAGGACATTGTTAAACGTCATAAATACTTAAGTTTGGGTACATTTTGAGTAACGATGTAAAACTATATCCTTAGGTTATGAAATGTAATTGTAGTGGGATCCCATACAATAATATTATTTCCCCACCTCATAAGATATTACTTCGGGAGAGAAAGCGAGTCATCTCCCCGCCCCCTTTCCGAGTTGCTAGGTCACCGCAAAAATTCACACCGAGGCATGACGCTCAAATTGAAGACTACCTCCCCGCCGTCTCAATCTTCCCTCATTCTTTCCCTCGGGTCGTGAGATTACTTTGTAGATTCACTGTGAAGAGCTTTTATGGATCCAGCCGCTGGTCGTCCGTCTGGCCCGCTGATCCCTGCCTTTGACACTTCCCCGCAAGGATACGCTCGGTTTGTCTCGGCCGATAACGAGGGTTCGAGAAGGCCTCTCTCTCCCTGGTTTGGAGAACTCCGGGTATATATATGCACCCTCTCCAGGATTACAGACAGATTTGGTTAGACAACACTTCATCAAAAGGAGTTCGATTCAACGAAGCTCTCTCCCGAGAAGCGTGAGTGACGGTCGCAAGTCACGGAAGAGCTGGACATCACACCCGTATCTTCGGGTCAGGGATAAGAGTCTCGTGAGGCAACGTCAGCCTTTCTCAACCACCTTCGGATCAAGGATTGTAGAAACCATCCTCCGAAGTTCTTCTGGTGACCACTTGAGGACAAGAGGCCTGTTAGCTCGCTTAAGCTGAGTGTGGAGAAGTCATCTTCTCCCCTCCCCACCTTTCGAAGTTCCACCGGTGACCTCTTGAGGACAAGAGACCAGCATCTCGCAAAACACAAGTTCGAGAAAGTAGCCTCATCCGCTGCTAGTTTTTGGCTACTCTCGTGAGTATCAAGGTCACCAAGACCTCCCCCAATTTTTCCACGCTTTACTCGCAAGTTTTAAAGGAAATAAATCACTTATTAACCTCAATCTTCTATTATAACCATTCCATGACAACGGTTATCTAATTACTATTCGGAGCCTAATTCGTCTTATTCATGTACTTATATATTTCCATATTTATTGTGTGCCTTTTATTTAGTGTGTATTATAATCTATTTTTGTCGTTGTGTTTTCTATATTCCTTGGCCACGAAGCTACAGCTATCTATTCAAATCGCACTCTTAGAACAATAACAGTTTTCGCCTTGCTTGGCCTATCTTAGCCTGTGTGCACATATTCGCGTTCACTTGGCCATACTTCGACAGTAATTATATTAGTAAAGAAATGGTAGCCGAATCTGAGTCAATTTTATGAAATCCTATTGTTAATATTGTAGATATTTGAAGAAAATATATCATTAAAACACCCGAATTCATTTCCTACTACTGAAAGCTATGGTAAAACAAAATGTTTCGTTTTCTAAACATGGTAATCCAAAGCTATAGAGTAAGTTGACGATAAAGGCTCTGATAGAATTTGTCACTAAAGTTTTTATTACTGCTTTTTGTTTCCTTTTAAATGAAACTAATAATTTATTCTGCTATGCTTTAATGACATTATTGAGTTGAGAAAATAGAAGTATGAATTACTTTTCTCCAACTGATCAAGTAATTCATAGTCGATAATAAAAGTTCACGTTTGACCAAGTGCATTTCAAAACGTTTAGGGAATAAAGTGCTTGTTTGGTTTTGTTAATCAATGTCACTAGATGATGACCTTGGGCTTTTGTCAACATATATTTGCCTTTATCATCCCTCAAACATAAAATTTGGGGGAAGGAAAAGAAATTTTGCCTTCATAGTCACAGACTGGTGTAAATGGATAGGTTCTGAGAAAAATAGAGAATGAAAGCACTATCTACCCTTTTATAGATATATCTCTAGACCGTTGCTTGGAACATTTATAAATAGTTGAATATGATCAAGTGAGATTTAGTCCTAAAAATCTGAGGTATTGACAAAAGACTAAAATAAGATTATACTTTCCGAAAACACATAAATTAATGAACTAATCGTGCTTTACAGGTGTATACGTTGAATATGAAGTGTCGACCCTTGAATTGTAAGAATGTTCATATATTTCTTCCTCCCATTTTTCCTGTAATCTATCCCTCATATCTGCGATTATATGGGGAATAGGAATAAGCAAAATACCCTTGTGAGAAAGGATTCTTGTAGATATCATCATCACGTCTTCCTCAATTAAGAAAAAGGGCAAACTCTCCCAAATGTAATACGCTGCCTGATGGTAACATATATACATATACATAACTTAGATAACTTCGGGCCTCCTCTGAAAGCGAATCAATAAAGAGGTGAGAGCACTATCATATTGAAAATTCGAAAACATTTGTTTTTATTCATTTCGTTCCGTGCCTGCCAACGTTGATAAACGTTGAAAAAATGGTAATAAAGAAAAAATTCGAGTTGTTACAGATCAATGGAAGTGAAATAACCACAAGTAGTCACTATATAAATAATGTAGGATTAGAAAAGGGACGAATCAAGAGGAAACCAAAAGCATCAATTAAGTCAACCAGAAATTTGCGCAAAGTTGTTTCATAAAAATGGATGTAAAGATTGGGTAAATATAAAAGTGTGGAAGTTAGTCTATTTACGAAAACAGGGAGACTAATCTTGATCCTCTAATAGCGCAAAAACCTTCCTGAAATCACCCTACCATTTTTTAATTAGGGAAATTCTCGAGTAATAATGAAGGGAGAGATAGGATACGAAATCAGAGGGTAATTCTAACTCCTACAGCCTGTCATCTTTGGATAATTTAGCCAAAATTAAGCATAGAAAATGTGATGCCTTGAAACTAAAAGGAAAGATAAGAGTGGAGAATAATAATATAAATGACACTTATTGAGGTCATTGCATACCCCTTATCCTTAGAGATTATGAAAAATCGTAAGAAAACATATTTTTTCGAAATAGAGGATGGGTATTCTAGATCAAATACCATGAATTCCCTAGTCTATATAAGCTCTCTTTCACGGCCTGCCCTGCATAATTTAAGTTCGTTCAACAGAACTGGCCAAGTTCCTACTTTACAGACTGAGAATAGCTCACCTTTCCTTTCTTGAGTGTTCTTATCATTCTATTCCTTTGAGTACTTTCGCTATCTATTTTCAACCGATAATTTTCTAAAAATTTTAGTGGTTTTTCCTCACACTGCCTTGTGAGCTGAAGGATCCTAAATTAAGGGCGGTCTAAAATGTAATTATACTTTTTGTAATTATCAGTTCTTGGTAGATAAATAAATTATTTATTCACCACTAATTTACACTCTTTTACTATCAGGCCTTCCTCATTGGAAAGCCTATTGTTTAAAGAGAGGCCAGCACAAGTGTACGTCAAAGCATAAGGCAGATGCAGCGGCAGCACGATGCTGCTTAGCATATTTCAATAAGAACGGTGGAAGGTCCATTCAGCTGGGTTCGAGACAATGTGAAAGTGTTAATTCTTTTCATCTCCTACTTTATGAAAAACCCTTGGGTCTTCTTGGTTAATGCTACTGGAAATGGATCTCTCCAATGATTTAAGAACCAGTCGTTCCCAACGGGCGGTTAAAAAAACAAAGCAAAAACAAACTACAGAAACAAGGACCAGCAAAGATCCTAAGGTCCGCTCAAGGCCGGTCCGCTTACAGAAGATGTTAACTACCACTTTCTATCCTTCGTGTAACATGCTTTTTTTTACATGTTTTTTTTTAACTATTTCAACTCTACGGTACACACTTATCTACATGTGTACCCTTTATATATATTTTGTACATGTTTTTGTAATAAATATTTCTATTCTACTGTACACACTTATCTAAATGTGTACCATTTGGCCTTTTTTTACATGCCTATTCTAACTATTTCACTTCTACGGTACACACTTATCTCAATGTGTAGCCTTAACATGCAGGTTCAACTATCCTTCCAATACCCTCAACACGCTTCTTCGAACCAGGGGGGAGAGGACAATACTCTCTTCTCCCGCAGGCTTCACCCACCAGTAATGAAACTAATATACTTATAGGACAGACAGAAAAAGAAAAAGGGAATTCACATTCCCTCCATTCAGGAGGGCGTCGCTGGCATCTTTTTATTGCTCATTTCATTTTATTCCCAACTCCTTATTTCGTATGACGTTCTCTTATATGTTCCTACTACCTTATATTTACATTATTGAAGTACTCATCAAGTCGCTTTTGCACATATTAACTGACGTGCATTCTACTACACGGTTGGGCAGGCTATTCCACGTTTGCGTGATTTTAAACGTGAAGTAATTTTGAGCTAGAGTAGAGTTAAAGCGCTCGTTCACTAATTTGAAACCATTTTGGTGTGTGTTGGCCCTTTTGTCCATCTCGAGCAATAGTCTGTATTCAATATCAGTGAATCCTTTTAAGATTTTGAATAGCTTGATCAACTGTCTACGTAATCGTCTACTTTCAAGGGAACTAGTTTAGTAGCCCGACATTGCACTCTTTCTAACTGCGCTATATCTTTGTTTAGGAAGGGAGCCAAAAATTTAACCGCATATTCGAATTGTGGGCGCACAAGATATTTGTATAGTGGCAGGATTATATCTTTCGATTTGAAAGTAAAATTCCGACCAATAAAACATACCTGTGATTCGATTCATCGATATTAAGTGAATTTCATGGTGGCAATTTTTTCTTCTTTGTTTGTGAGTGAATTCCTCGTGATTACCTGCAGTAAATAAAGGAAACACGTTCCATATTTACACCTTACTAAATGTCTATTTGTTTCTCGGGGTCTTAATGCAAATATTCTCACAATCCAAAGTTTGTTAGTTTGTTGCACACTCTTAGTTATCCTTCTGTTTTACGATTTCAGTTCTTTCACTCCATCTCCTTCCTACATAATCCATCTGTACATCCTCTCATCTTTCATGGTTGTAACATACAAGTGGAATTTTGCATAATCATCATTATTCGTTTCATTATTTTATCATGAGTGGTTTTGGGTCAAAAACTACCATGCTGGCCCACTGCAGGCTGGTAACTAAGGGGGGTCAGCAAAAGTGATAGACACTGGATTTTTAGTTTTGCCTCGTCGAGAAACGAACCCGGGACGCTTTGTTTCAAAATTATTCACTCACCAATCCTCCAAAACGCTTAATAAACAACTTCAATAATCGAGTTCTTGTTTTTTAACCCTCAAAAACGAAAACGATAGAGAACATATACCTGACACAGTGAAAAGGAAGAAGCGAAAATGTGTGGAAGATATTTAACAAATCCACCTACATTGGTGGTAGTTGAAAAGCACAAAATCCTCAAGATGTTACATATAAACAGCATAGTTACGAATGATATACTTGTCCCTCACACCCCTTTAAGGGATTTTAACTCAGGTTCCCTCAGGGAAAGGTTTATTTATTCTGCCTCGAATCTTTCTATTTGGCGAGAAGGGTGACGTCACGGAGACATTTGCATATGTTTTCGGTCTTATTTGGAAAAACTCGAGAGGAGAGTTTATTAATTTCATTTCTCTTGAATACGTTTTCATTTTCAACCGATACAACGGAATAAGGGCACATCAAAGTGCATCGCAGTAATATGTAAATGGTTATATTGACTTCTAGTTAGTCACTGGTCAAAAATTCCGCAGGCTTAACTAAACTTGCCATGGTGACGTTTTCTTGGCCTCTATCTACACTTATTTCGCTTTGTCTATATTTCTCTCTACCCCTGTCTTTCTCTACCTCTTTCTCTCTCTATTCTCTCTATCTCTCTTTCTCAACTTCCTGCCCTCCATACCCCTCTGTATCTACATCTTTCTCTCTATCTACCTTCTACCTTTCTCTACTACTCTCGCTCTCGACGCCACTCTCTAACATTATTTCTCTCTATATATCCTTCTCTCTCTTTCCTGCTCACTCTTCTCCTCTCTCCCCAACCTATCTCTATCTACCCACTCTCTTTTTACCTCTATCTATCTCCCCTCCTCTCTAGAACCCTCACTCATCTTTAAGCTTCTACTCTATTTTTCTACCCCTCTTCCGATCTCTACCTTTATCTCACTACTTCTCTTATGATAACCACTTTTCTCTACCCCCCCCCTCTCTCTTCCCACCCTCTTTCTCTACCCATCTCTCTCTTGAGTTGATATAGTTTATCTACATAATAATGTACAATGACTTGGCTTCAGGCAAAGGATCGTGAACCATTCCCTCAATTTTGTAGATCAGCAAACGGATTTCTAGACTCAGTTCATAGAATCCTATTGGAATAAACATAAAGCAAATATCGAAATGATGGGAGGATGCAGGTGGGACTTCAATAATTAATTTGTCATAATCACATGTGTGCTTATTTTGTTTGCAATGTAAAAAGTAGTATATTAAAGTAAAATGTTGGGAAGGTGGGTGATATTCATATGAGCTCTGCTTTGGGGGAAGGATGTTCATTTGGATACCTTAAGGGGAAAAGATTGTGATATGAGCCTCTCAGTTTACGCCTTGGATTAAATACGCTATATTACACCAACATCTTTCACTGAGTGCTTTACCACTTTAGGATCTAAGTGAGTAAGAGAAAATACTTGTACCTCCAAGCGTTGGCATCAATCTCTATTGAAAGCTTAAAGTGTAACTTTTACATAGCCACTTAATCTACTTCATTCATGTTACAGTTTTAATAATAATAAATCTTCTACCATTAAGTTATACTCGACTTGACATCTTCTCCACTCACTAAATCGTCATTGTCATTCAAATGGATCAAATGAAATTAACTTGGAGAAGAAGTCCAGCTGTTCCCACATGGTTATCCTACTTTAGGACAGAGTTGGGCGGTTCGCTACATTAGTCCGCTACTTCGCTATTTGCGGACGCTCCAAATGGTAGCGGAGTAGCGGAAGCAGTTTCTATAACGGACTAGTGGGTAACAAACTAAAAAATTCGAAAAAGCTACCTATTTTACGTTTCTTTCAACAAACTGCTAATTTGGGATGTAATATACAGTACTTTTCCTCGAAATATATTAAAAACCAGTAAAATGCTGTTTGGAGGGACAGCGCTTTAGTAGCACTTTACAATCAAAAGTAGCGATAGCGGAGTAGTGGGTAGCGGTTCCACGATTTTGAAAAAGTAGCGCTAGCGGTTTCAGCTAGCTAAGGTAATGGAGTAGCGGATAGCAGTTTCAAAAATTTGGTACGGTGCCCACCTCTGCTTTAGGATACGTGGATACAATATCGTAATAAAATCTGAATCTGTCTTTCTCCCTCTCTCCCTCTCTCTCTCTCTCTCTTTCTCTCTCTCTCTCTCTCTCTCTCTCTCTCTCTATATATATATATATATATATATATATATATATATATATATATATATATATATACATATATATTTATATATAAAGAGAGAGAGAGAAATTGGGACATCTTTCGGTAAACTAAATCATTGTATCAAAATATCAAGTCACTAATTACCAATATTCTTGTTTCTGAAACCAGTAATATAATATGCGATTCGCGCTTTTCTACTAATTTCTCAGTTGTTGATCAGATCAATCTGACCTTTTAGGCTCTTTAAACTTGCTTTTGAAGACACTTTAATTATTTTTAATAACAAATTTTAAAGACTTAGGGAAGAGAATGGCAATGGGTTCACCTTTGGTTCAATCACTTGCAAATAATTTTGTCTAAACTTGAAGAAAAATGGATATCCAAATGTCTCCAACATTTTAAGCATCTATTCCACAAAAGAAATATCGATGATTGCTCGTTATTTTTAACAATATGATCAATTTTACCCAGTTACAAAACTGTATTAATTCCCAGCATCCTAATATTAAATTTACAATCAAATATAAAAACTAATGACTTTCTCTAATTTCTAATTATAAAAATTACCCTTTAAGATATAAATCTTTCTACTTTAGTGCATTGTTCACCTACTTGCTCTCTCCTTGGTAAAAATTATTTCTAAAGTTTATCAACCTGTTTTAAAATATGGAATGTAAGCTGTAGAATTCACTCTGTTTATAAAACATGTTTTGAGTGGAATTATTTTTACGAATAGTTCTCTTACATGAAGAAATTTTCTAAATTTAACTTATTCCCAGCCACGCTACTGGATACATAAATTAATCGCTTTCTAACTAAAATATATGATAATTCTGTTCTAAAATTTGATGTTGAAATGTAATAAAATGTATGTTAAAATATCTCACAGAGGTTCACTTACAAATAAATTGATCTCTGACTTAAAACAGTTGTTATCATAAGTTTATCCAGATAGAAAGTTTTACCTTATCCCAATTAATAAATACAGTGTCTCTCCAAACACGTCTATTTCATAAGAAGAGTCTTCTCATGATATTAAGGTCTTCGGTTGTCTACCAATTTGGGTGCGCGGGTCGCCAAAATTGCTACGCAGGTAAAGGACCATTACAATTAAAACTGAAGATATGTAAGTATAGGAAAGTCTCATTCCATAGAGCCCGTGTTAAAGCTGAATTTTATTCATTAATAAACCATTTAGATTCTTGCAACTCATCAATTTCCCCCTCAAATTTCAAAATTTGGGGTTATGCGTATCAATCCTTGGACCTAAGTATTTTGGGCTATTCATACAAAAGTTAAATCCTAAATTATATTCTGGCCAATCTTCAACTCTACTCACTATACATAATCTAGACTCTGAATAACATTAATTTGAGTTTGACATCTAATTCATTTTACATACACCTTTGTCAAAAACGAAATTAATAACCAGGTAGTTAACTCCTATGGCTCCTTCTCCATTATTCCAATTATTTCAAAATTGTCCAAGTTTACCTCTGTTCAAAGTTCACTTGTTGTATCATTTGGTTCCTGTCCTTCCCTCAAGTAGGTTTATATTTATATTTATTTGGGGAATTTTTTCTCTCTTTCATTTGTCCATAATTGCAATTTACATTTTTAACTTTATTGTCTTAATTATAATCCAGTTACATATTTATTTTATTCTCAACGCTTCTCTCTCATATTTAACTATGCATTCTTATCTTGTATCTTTTGTAAT
The DNA here is from genome assembly GCA_963969495.1 of Ceratothoa steindachneri. Lineage (NCBI taxonomy): Eukaryota > Metazoa > Arthropoda > Malacostraca > Isopoda > Cymothoidae > Ceratothoa > Ceratothoa steindachneri. Next base: position 64,502,973 of record OZ018322.1, on the reverse strand, counting down.
GAATTTAATGTGCTCTATTATAGTCTGATCATGAAAATATTCAAAGTTCGAAACATCCAAATATACATGGTCTGAATACATCAGTTCCGAATACGGATCCTGGATGAAGTTCTTCTATATAGTACTTGTAATTGATCTGTTTCTTGGAAATCTTATTCGTAGAAGGAATATTAAGATTCAGGAAATGGCTATAAACATTTATTGACCGGACGTTTCGGACTTCAACTGCGACCATCATCAGTGACTAACAAGGGAAAGAAAAATATTAACATTAAAAGTTTAAAAAATACATTAAATGATGATTTAAATGCGTGATAAGGAAAGGTAAATCAATAAAATAGACAAATATTCGGATATGTAAAATAAAAATAACATTATATAAAATATCCTTAACAATATCCAGTGTAATTTTGTAAAGACGGGAGAGGCGTTAATTTTTTATACAAATTAACTTGATTATCCCCCCAAAATAAAAACTCATTTTATTATATAACCCTTTATATTATATTATAAACAAAAATAAAAACGCAAATATGTACAAATTACAAAGAGGGACTGACCTGTATTGTTGGGGTTTTGTTAGCAACAGACTAACGCTAATAAACTAATAACGAAGTATGTTTGGATGGTCTGTTGTCTGGTTAATGTATTGGTTGGTAATACGGTGAGTAATTTAATTGAAGAAGTATAATTATTCAAATTAGAGTTTATTTTACTGGTGAACAGTGACCCCTAGATTTTTAACTCCAAAGGTCTTGAGGCTGAAAACAGGATGGTAAACGATTCTGGATTAAGAGGATGTTGGTGATCATCAGAATGTTGTGTTGCCTAATGGATGAGGCTTTTGGATTGGAAATGGGAATGCCAGCCCTGTGAGACAAACCCAGGTGAGTAGAGATTCTGCATTTTAGTTGCAAGCCAGTTTGGCCCACATAACGACTGTGCCAGGTCGTGCCACACTCGTTAGAATGGTTCTTAGATAAAAGGGTTCATGGATATAAAGGCTCCTGGATATTAATGCATAATGATGGTTCGTGGATAATTACTATTCTAACTACAGACAGTATTGAAGCAGAAGGTTTTTCTAAGATTGTCTTATCTCGAACATTTAACATCTGAGTTCAATAAACTTCTTCTTTCTTCCCTCACAAACCACTTCCCGCAATGCCAATTTATTTGCATTAACTATTACCATGTTTCCTTGCATTCCCTTTTTCGCCATAAGGAGTGAATACCTATGAGCTTGCAATTTTGTGTAGTTTAAAATTATACATGCACGACCTGTTACAGTCGTTATGTGGGCCAAACTGGCTTACAACTAAAATGCAGGTTCGCCGCTAATCACCTGGATTTGTATTACAGGACTGGCATTCCCATTTCCAACCCAGAAGCTTGATATCAGAACTGATATCAGAAGGTGTACGAACCTTTCAAGTCTCTTTACGCACATTCAAAAGCACGACCATAGAATTAATTTCAACCAAGCAAAAATCATTTATAAATCAAACAATTATATTGTGAGGAGAATGGCGGAATCCATCATTAACAAAGTTTATAATTTCAATTTATCTGAAGGCCAATATAAATTTAATAAATATATATCGAATAAAGTCGCCAATCGTATTTATAAACCCCCAGAAGCAATGAGTCACTGTAAGGGCAGCTCATATTTTTCGACCTGTTCCTCTCGCGCGCGCACCTCGAGGCCATAATCTGCAAGCAACCTACGACTGACTCATCTTGGAAATGTGTCAGTTCTCGCGAAAAGCACGCGCCCGTACGTGCTGAATAACCTACTAAGCTACTATCAGAAAGCAGTGTATCTAGCTCCCAACTGCATGACCAACGTCACGTACGCTACTCTGGCGAACTCGTATATATAAGGGCCCCCTTCTCTACTCGCGAGAGATCCGTTCTGGACATGGTTCAGCGAGGATCTTCTGCCATTATACCCTGCCAGCTTTGACGCTGATTCCTTTTGCTGCTGCAACGATTTTTGCTGTCTCCAGACTCGTACCGCATTTGTTCTCCGTTAGGAGTAGCGGACGAATTGATGAATGTATACTTCAGACGAAGTATAAACAGAACAGACCCGAATTTGTTTCGTGACATATTTTTCATACGTTTCAGGATTATAACAAATCTAATCGTCAGTGCTAAAGAACCAATAGAAAAATACCCTCGGTTAATCCGCCATCTCGACTACCTCCACCCTTGGATACTTGGCCATCGAGTCTTCAGTCACCCGTGCATCCTTCGTCATATAAACCTCATTCACCTGTGTTTCATTCATCCTCTAGATCGCGCCGCCCGTGGGTCCTGCCTCATCTCGATCATCGACTCTACCCGTTGGTCCCTGGTCATCTCAATCGTCACCACCCGTGTGTTCCTTGTCCCTTGGATTTCCGTCATCTAGGTGTCGCTCCACTGCTTTCGTATCGGTATTTGGAATATTTCTTTCATCTTACGCCCTTTAATTACTTAAGTGCTCGTGTCGAGACCCATTGCTTTTGTGTGAAGCACGAAGGATGGGTATTCTTTTTATACCTCTTACCTAAGTAGTGTAGTTAATTATTTTTAACGACGCGTGTCGCTTCAGCGTAAAGTGCGTTTTTTTATAATATCCCTTATTATACGCGGATTTTATTTAATAAGGAAGTGTTGTCGTTAGGTGATTTCGAAGTATGTAACTTTTTATTATTTTTGGTACCCTCTTGTACTCCATTGACAGGTTATTTTTTCTTTTTGTAAATAATAGGGTTGAATTTTCCTGTGTATTTATTTTACCCTTGCAGATATTTGAGCACCGTCCAGGGTAACCTTTTTGGTAATCTTTCTCTTGTGTGTATTTTGGGGCCGAGAGAACCCTATTCCTCGTTTGCCCTCACAGTCACGGAGGTTAGCAATTTTTAAGATTGTTTCCTGTTTCATTTCATTTTGTTTAGCTTCTCGTTTGCACTAGATACACTCGAGTTTTTTTCCAGATTGTTTTCTGAAAATTCATTTTGTTTAGGATGTGGCTTACCTTATATAAACTTTGTTCCTTGCCTAGTTTCTTCATTATTAGTTGCAAATGGCATCTTGCCGAAACTAGTCCGATAGTTATAAATAAAATCTTGATTCAAATATTGTGGTTTACCATTATCTTTCACTGATATATATCATGCTAATGTGATATCTTCCATTCTAATATATATATGTATATATATGTATTTAGGTAGGAGGCCATGCTGTATGCATGCGTTATTAAAGTCAACAGCTGCGGCAGCGTTATTGATTTTGACTTGCAATTTCTTGATTTGCCTTACAATTCTCTTAACAGGATCTTTGAGGAGAGAGAAAATAGCTACAAAGGACATATTTTATTCCTAGGCGTCTTTCGACCGCAGTGGGTCATTTTCATGGAAATATGGTAGTAACTCTTATAATTTTGACAATATGGTACAGTATATATTCATTTTCTCTCTATCGATAAGCGTACAAAAATTGGCCAATCATGGCACAGGAAAATTTTAAAGGGAAAACTATATGTTACAAAAACGTATATAACGGGGAGATTTTTATACCTAGATTTTAGGTAAAGGAGGCAATGGCAACGGAAGTCGGAGAACGGCACATAAAAAATTTTTAGAAGGGAAAACTATGCGTTACAAAACCGTATATAACGGGGAGGGTGATATTTTATATCTAAACTTTAGGTAAAGGGGAGACAAGGATAAATGGAAGACGGGGAACGGGGAAACTATGCGCTACAAACGGAATTAAGTGTCGGTGCGTGCTTCTTCTAATGGCGCTCAACTCGGGGACGTCAAGATGTTGGGAGTACGGTCTCTGGCTGGAGCTGCACGTTGATTGCCGGTTTCCTTGCTTGTATAGAGCAAATACAAGTTCTGCGGGTGATAACAAGCACCTAGGGTTTTCGCCATATTTATTTTCTGCCTTTTAAAACAATTTTTAAGACAGAAAGAAAGATGCAGAAACCTTGTATTGCAGACTATATAGTAATATAGTACAATAGAAAGAGTAATTGGACGCGAATGAGCAACGAGACAACAAACAGGAGTTTTTTAGAGGTAAGGGAAAGGGACATTATAATTACACTAGAATCAAAGAGGGCAGAGGGCGGCACAATGAATATAGAATAAACTTTTTTCCGCAAGCGTTGTTATGTCTCTCCTTTCGATAAAGGATTGCCTTAATTGTGCCGCCCTCTGCTCTCTTTTATTCTAGTGTTCTTGCAATGTCGCTAATGTTCCCCTAAAAATAACCTTCTCTTTCTTGTCTCGTTGTTCATTCGCGTCCAATTTCTCTTTCTATTGTACTATATATATATATATATATATATATATATATATATATATATATATATTGTCGTAGAATGCCCCCCCTTTTTGTTCTAAGAGTGCTAAGAGTACTAATATATTGATATCTGAATATCTTAACAAACAGAGCCCTTCCGAAACACGTAAGGATATAAGAGAAACACACAATAATCCCAAAATAAACTTATATTTTAACTTTAACCATTGAATGCACAACATCTAAACATTAACTACAGCCATACTCTGAATATTATTATAAACAAGAATTAATTAAATTAGTTTGACCCTCAACAATTGGTTAATTTCTCTACACACAACAATAATATAAGATTTAGGCTTACGGACTCTACTGGGATTTAAAGGCCTCAGAAATGTTATTGACTCACGACGCGTGCCGTCTGGCCAGATGTAGATGGGCGAGATCACACGGTCGTGGTCGTTTTGGTGAGGGTAGCAGCTGGGGGGTCCACACGGTATTCCGGGGGGGGGGTGTCTTCGAGGACGAGAACAAATACAAGGCTTTATGCGGCACCAAGGTAGTCGTGGTCTCTCTGGCGAGAGTGAGTCGACCTTGGTTCTTAAATCAAGTTAACTTGGAGTGCGGTGTGACCACCGAGTAACGAGCTCGAGGGGGAGCTTTTCTCCTTCGTTACTTAATTCCTCATGGACGAGGGCTGAACTCGGGGAGGGTTTTCTTTAAGGGCAAGGATCGATGAGACAAGGTTTCTCTGACGAGAATAAGTTACCTAAAGTTCGGTTTGGTATCCAGGAACTAGCTCGAAGATGAGCTTCTTATTAGTTCCTGTCTTCTTCAAGGACGAGTATAACGGAGGGGGGTTTCTCTGACGAGAACAAGTTGAACTTGGTTCCTTACCAAGTAAACTTATGAGTTCGGTGTGGCCACCGAGTAACGGCTCGAGGGGGAGCCTTTTCATTCTTTTTTTCTTAATTCCTAAAGGACGAGGAATACCCCTGATGTTTAAGATGCACCAGGATATGAGGAGTCTCTCTGGCGAGAGTAAGTTGAACTTAACCAAGTTAACTTAATGTTTGGTTTGATAACCAGAGACTAGCTCGAGGATGAGCTTCTTCTTAGCCCCTTAAGGTAGGTAGCCCTGCCTCTCCTGCAGGGTACTTCTTGGTCTGGCGACCCATGTAAACTACCTCTCCAGTATTGGTAGCTCGGTTTTGATCCGAGGACTTCGTCACCTAGAGACTGACGTATACTATCTCGCTTTTCCTCAGTGTTCCTCATTTATACCTAGTCATCCCACTGGGGGAGTGCTAAGGGGGGGGAGGGGCTTAAGGATGGCCCCAGGAGAGTTCTTATGCCAACGGTTTTTCCCACCGATTCTTACATCGGCTCCTCGTTAGCCTTCGAGCTTTGGAGAAACACCTCTCCAATTTCTTATTTGACGTGAAACTGGATCTCACTCTCCTGGAGGAGATCTTGCATTTTGACCTTTAGGGTCTTTCATGGCCATGAAATAGGCGACGCTGCGGTTACGCACTGGACCCGCCGATGCCTGGGGCGGATGTCTTCGCGGTAACCGCCTTGTGACTGCACCACGAGTGAACGGATGGGGGGGGGAGTGACGATTCCCCTACATATATATACATATACATAAATATATACCTGTTTCATCGTACCGAAATGGTTAAAGACAACTCCAAGAATCTTCCCCCGAGCACCGTCTAAGGAACGAATCTGCCCAGATAATCTGCTCTCCGCTTTATAACCTTTATTCTTTCTAGTTAATCTGTAACCCCTGTTTGTGTTCCTATCCAGGTAATATTTTAAAATTCCCGTTGGTTATTCCTAACATGGGTAGTTCCTTGAATGTTTTAGTAAGTTGTTCTCAATTTCTGCACGATTTTTGTGTTCATGGACCATGTTACAAGTCCATAAGTTACTAGTGGCTATTGATTAAATACTATGAATTTTAATCATATCGCTAAGCCTTCCTTCCCCTCTTCAACCTAAATTTATTCTTCTACTCATTTATTTTGCTATATTCTTATCATGTCTAACAAGCAATCCTATGTATAGGATTCGTAACTGTTCTAAAAATGATCATAAATTTTAATTGCCCTATCATATGAAAATCTTATAATCATTATTTTCTTCTTATGAAAATTAATTCTCAGTCAACCTGTATGACTAGGGTGTGATAGTTCTGATATAAATGGCTGCAGCTAATCTGGATTTAAGGCAAAAAATACTGTCATCAGAAAGGCGAAGTTGACTTAAATATCTACCATAATTCCGATTTTTTTCGTTCCCCGTCCGAGGGCCATAACTTCTCCTGATCTTTATACAGTTTGTTTAAGTTAGTGACAATGTGCAACCTCAATTACAATTTTGTATACTGTATAAATAAAGGAGTGTGTTGATGTAATCTTTATTACTTGCCTACTTCAGATTTTGTTTTAGAAATGATTCAGTGTTAGTGAGTCTAAGACGGTTCAGTACTCTCCGAATGGCATTGGGAGACAGAGATTTCATATTAATTAGTGGTATGCATAAGTTATAGAAATCACCTGCAGGTGATGATGAGTACTATAATTACTTAGGAAACATATTCGTTCAGATGAGTGATTGAATTCCATTCATCTTATTACTCAGGTGTATATGACGTTTTTAATCATTTTTAAACAGATAATAAGAAAGTAGTTAAGTTGTTTTGTAATTATTCTTTTTTTAGTTGAACTACAAAGGAAGAGCTGGACCATTACACTGCGAAAATAGTAACGATTCCTCTTCTTAGCTTGTCCCAACCCGGGGTCGCCGGCAGCTTTACCATTTTCGAATTTTTTATGTACGTGGAAATATTCAGCACACAGGCATGATGCCACTAAAATCGAATATATAAATATATATATGACTATCAATCAAATTTAGGAAAGGGAAAATTTTCCTCTTTTATGACTCATGTTCAGTGGAGCAACCAATTATTTTTCCTGTTTCCCGTCGAAATCTCTCATTGGAGAGGAAGCCAAAATTGAGAATTTGTTTCCTTTCATCTGATTAAAATCGAAAGCAATTCCAAGCGACTTCTTCATTAGCTAAAATTGAGAATAAAGACAAGTGGAAAAGATTTCTTTATCTATATACCAATTTCTTGCTTTATATATATATACATATATTAGGAATATGAAGACTCAGGTGATTACACTAATCAGAAATTGGTCGGACGTTTCGGACATTCACTTGGACCAATAAGAAGAGGAAGGAATATTAACAATAACAGTTAAAATAATGCATTATATAATGGCTAAAAAAGTGGATGAAGACAAGTTAAAATATTAAAATTGACAATTATTGAGATTAAAGTAAAACACAAATAACAATATATATAATTAATTGATACTATCCAGTGTAATTTTCGAAAATAATAGAGAGAAGTGAAGTTTTAACATAAACTGACTTGAATATCAAAAATTAAAGGTAACTGGAGTAAACAATAAAATAACCTATTATATTAAATTATAAGAAAAAAAAAACGAAAACAAATTGCAATGAATTAAACCGGGACTACCAACCTGCATCGTAGGAGTTGTGAAATCAACTAATTAAAGATATAAAACCTACTAACGGGACTTGTTCGGTCGGTCGGTCGGCTAGTTAATGTATTGAAGTGTTGGTTGGTTATATAGTGAATAGTTTAATTGAGGAGGAGTAATTATTTAAGTTTGGATTTATTTTATTGAAGTTCAGTGACTAAGATTTTCAAATCAGGAGAAGTTAAGGCTGAAGATAAGATGGTAAATGAATCAGAATTAAGAGGATGATGGTGATACTCAAAGTGTTGCCTGATGGAAGATGCTTCAGCTCTAGAAATGGGAATACCAGTCCTATGAGACAAACTTAAGTGTTTTGCGATCCAATCCTGTTTTCAGCTTTAAACTTTACTGTGTCCTCTCCTTCTTACGCAAAGATCAATCTATCATAGTTTGTAAACCTGATAAAGGCAAAGAGGTAGACATCTTAAATCGTATTGATTATATGCCAAAAATGTCTACCATTCTATCAGATTTGCCAAAATCTTCAAAAGTGGATACAGATAACCTTAGGTATATTCTGAAAATTGAAGATAGAATTAATAATTTTCTACCTTCTCTTACTAAACGAAATATTTTAATTGGTTCATCCCATGGAGAAATCTATAGTTTACCTGAAACTCATCAAAATGAAATACCTCTCCGCCCTATATTATCTGCAGTTAATACACTAAGCTACAACTTGGCTAAATCTTTTGTTCCCCTTATTGATCCTTTGACACTAAATCACTTCGCCTCACGTGACTCTTTCGATTTTTCAAAATATATTGGTGATCTCCATCTGGAGAATTCTTCTTTTATGACCACAATCGATGTGGATTCATTATTTACTAATATTCAGGTACAAGAAACCATTAATATTATTTCAGATACTCTTTTACAAAATAAGAAGCAACCTTTCCTCAAGCTTTTAAAGCTAGCTGTGGGTAATACCATTTTTCTTTTAAAAAAAACAGCTCTATTTACAACACGAAGGCATGGCTATGGGTTCCCCACGGGGTCCCTCCTTTGCCAACAGCTTTTTGTGTTACCACGAAATTCGGTGGCTGAACAACTGTCCTATGGAATTCAAACTATTGTCTTTGTCGTAAAATGACCTTTGGTTTTGATCACTATACTCTTTGACACCCTTTTAGTAGCGGTATGCTTTAAGGCGCGTGAGTTACTTCTATGATGAAGTAGGCTTTGTTCTAAGAGTGCTGATTCAGTAGTTTTATTCTTAAGGAAGAGCTATTTTTAAACACATAAGGATAAGAGGAAACACCACAATCTACCAAAATAAACATGTATTTTAAACGAAACACTTAACTATTACAAACCAACAGTTAACACATTTCTATCTTTGGCATCAAAGATCTTTCAATGACAAAAAAATAAACAAATAGGCTTCTCGTAAACATACCAATTGCCGATTAGTATTTTTTTATCGCGACTCTATTTGATTAGCATTAAACATTAAATTAACGTACTCTCGTCTACAAACACATATGACCTAGAATCAGGAACAAGGGTTTCTACTCTCCTTTAAAACGTGGGACGTACTAAACTTCTACTATCGCAATAGAGATATAAATGTTATTTTTAACTTACAGGTAGGTATTAGGGATTGCCGGATGTCGCTGGAGGACTTATCTCTCGCTTTGACGTGGTGTGGCCGCTGGTTGAATTTTCGTGGAGGGATTGCTTGTCGCCTGTGACGGGGGCTGATTCTTCAACGTAATTAAAGAACGGGAGCTTGTTGGGGCTGGGTTCTTCTCCTCTCACTCTTACGGAGCTTGAGATGTGAGAGTCGCTCGAGTGTGAGCGGCTTTGCTTTTCTTCAGTCGGACTTCTTTGCAGGCTGAAAAGGCTTCTTCGGTATGGCACCGATATAAAGCTTGACTACTTAGGTTAATACGGCCCTGAAAGGGGGGATCGATTTTCTCAATCTGATCCTATCGTTTCTCAGGGAAATAGTCTTGTATGGCTGAAGGATCGATCTTAACGACCTAACCCTTCTTCTGGCGTATCGACTTCTAATCTTCTTGTCTGGCTGAAAGATCGATCTTCACGAACTAATCCTCCTCTCGCGTATCGACTTCTGATAATCCTTTTATCTGGCCGATGGATCGATCTTCACGAACTAATCCTCCTCTGGCGTATCGACTTCTGAAAATCCTCCTTGTCTTTCTTTGCGGGGCTTATTTATAGGCGGATTGCCGCCCCATCTAAAGGGTGAAGTGACCAGGCCACAGAGGCAAAGGGGGGGCGGGTGAATGGTGAGTTAGCATCTGGGGAGAGCGAGAATTCCTGAGGTGGCACTGGGGTGCCCAAGTCAGCTCTCAAATTAGAGGCTCGCAACCGCACCGCTACTTGGCGTGCCTTCGGACTCGCACCGCTTTTTTCCCATAACCACGGGTTTATGGGTCTCGTAGGTAATTGGATCGTTAGAGCGTCGTTTAAGGACCTTAGGTGGTCGCCTTAAAACAGATGTTAGCTCCAACTGCCCACAGCGGCGGGGAGATCACACATGGTAAGCAGTTTCGCCGGCTACCTTCCCCACGCTTCTCCTCATGAGGAGGGGGGGCTTTAATGTACCTATACTCCTCCAGGAAGCCTAAGGTAGCTATTTTTCTACATTCACCTCCCTCCTTAAGAAAATAACGGGAGAAGGGGGGGGTTCTAACCTGACGCTTACAATAATATACATGGGTAACTTACGGAACATTATATTATACAATAAATTCTAGTTCACTCGGGAATGCCTCGATAACATTTCACCTGACCTTACATTAATTCCTATATTACTGTGCCAACTTAGGATCTTCTTACCAACCACTAGGGGGTTACTCGCCCCTACTTACTTACAATTCTACTGATTTACACTTAACTTTGCTATAATACAATAGTTGGGCTGCTCCTTAATCGTCGACAGGGTTCCGACTTAACGAGTCGGCCATACAATTGTTGGACCCTTTTATATAGTGAATGGAGTACTGGTACTCCATCAAGAGTAAACTCCATCTCAGGAGTCTTCCATTCTTACTCTTATTTTTACTTAGGTATGACAACGGTTTATGGTCGCATTCCAACTTAAACTCGCGCCCTATTAGATAATATTTGAATTTACCTATGGACCATATTATGGCCAAAGCTTCGATTTGATAGTAGCGTAGGCTTTTTCTCTACTCAACAGTTTCCTACTGACATAAGCTATGAAAGAGGCTGTTACGTCATCTTCGTATTGAAGCAATACTCCGCCTAACCCATCCTGACTAGCGTCCGTTCGAAGGCCGAAGATCTTGTTGGGATTTGGTAAGCGAAGAATGGGCGCAGTTACGAGTTTTCCTTTTAGAACCTCCAACTGAGTTATTGCATGGGGGTTCCACGTGACAGGGTCTGACGCTGTCTTTGTTAACAAATCATTCAGTGGGGCCCCAATGGAAGCGAAGTCTGGTACAAAACGCCTATAGAACGAGGCCGCTCCCATAAACGATCGGAGTTGTTTCTTTGTTTTCGCCCGGGGCATCTTGACTATGGCGTCCACTTTTTCTTGCTGGGTAGTCAAGTGTTTTGTCCTATTTTGAATCCAAGGTAGTCAATGGATTCGTTGGAAAAATAACACTTGGTCGGTTCGACGGTTAGACCTTGCTCCTTCAATTTCTTCAATATATTTTTGAGAGTCTTGTTTAATTTCTCGCAGATTCCGTTAGCGGATGGATGAAATGGACTCGTAAAAATTGGCTTGACTAACAGTAGTTTATTAAAATACTCCATCAATTCTGAGGTGAATTGGCGCCCTCTATCCGATAGAATTTCTTTAGGCAGGCCTACTCGTGCAAAAATTTAAATTAATGCTTCCGCGCAGGAAATAGTGTCAATCTTCCGTAGGGCCACGGCATCTGGGAACCGGGTGGCACAATCCACTAGGGTGAGGATGTAGGAGTGTCCTCCACTTGAAAGGGGGATGAATTGGTAAACCAAATCAATAGCCACTCGACAGAAAGGTTCGGTTATAACGGGCACCTTTTGTAAGGGAGCGGGAGGTACCTGTCCTCTAGAGGGATCCTTCTGACACACGTCGCATGATCGGCAATAGGCCACAATTTCCCTGGCGGCCTGGGGCCAATAAAAGTGTCGGAATATCTGCTGCGCCGTTTTGTTGTGCCCAAAGTGTCCGGCTAATATTCCATCATGCGCTGTATTCAAAAATTTTTGCGTGTATTCTTGAGGTACACACAGTGCTTTCTTGTTCTCCTTATCCTCCTCGCTGATAGTACGGTAGAGAAGTGAGTCTTCTACGATATGCTGGATAGGCTTCTTTCCTTTCACTTGGAGAATTTTACCTTTAATAGTTTTCTTCCATAGAGGTTTAAGAGTGGGGCATTCCTTCTGAGCCCTAACGAAGGAAGTCAATTTGAACCCATTGTCTTCGAGGGTAATCCTCGGGGTCAACTTAGAAGGTTGCTCTTTCCTCTGAGCTTTTTGTGCCCGGGTGACTACTTGTTGGGCCACTTCTTGCTGGGGAATTAGGGGGTTTTGTCTGATTAGTAATGCGCAGAACTTAATCGGGGCTACTACCACGTCCGTCCAACCGGTGAAATATCTGCATTGTATATGACATCTCACGACGGGGAATCGATTGTCGCGTCCTAAAAAGTCGTGGACGATTGCAAATTTCTTATGGTTAGGGTTTACTGGGGGCAGCAACTTGTCGGATACCACTATGCACGTGCATCCGGTGTCTCTGACTAAAGTGGATACTCGGCACCCATTAACAGTGCCCTCTTCAAATTGTAGGCCGCCTGGCGAACTTTTGTTGAATAGAAAGTTTACCTGTTGCTGGGGCCCTTCGGATGTTGGCGCGGGGACGTAGGACGAATCAGCTTGTCCTGCTGGGATCGCGGCAGTCAGGTTTTGCACCTGTTGTCTCGAGGTCTCCCTCATTCAGGAGTTCTGTGGGCACTGGAAACTCAGGTGACCTATTATCCCGCAGGTATAACAAGTGACGGGCTTCCTGGGATACGTGCCGGTATTAGGGTATGATCCTTGTGGAATTCTAACTTCTTTTTGATTTTTTTCTCCTCCAAAATTTGGCTTATAAGTTCCTTTTGCTACTGAGAACTTAAAGGGCTTCTTCTGCAAATGCCTGGGTAGCGGCTCATTTTTCTTTGGGGAGGGAGCATTCTCTTTCTTGTACTCCCTCGGATATAACCGATGATTTACAGCGTGGAGGTCAACCTCGTCCAGACACTCGTTGAAGGTAGAAGCTTTTGGGTCCTTAACGAATGCATGGATTTCCTGGGGTAGTGTACTTAGTAAATGATCTCTAAGCATGAAGTCGACGACCGCAGCGACTTCGTTCTCTACCATTTCTGACTCCATCCAAAACTGTAGGCTTCGACGAAGCTCAAAGCCAAAATGTTTGTATGTTTGTCCAGGTCTTATACGAGACTGCCTGAACTTCATCCTATATTCTTCCGGGTTAAGGTTTGTTGCTGAGAGAATTTCGGCATTGAGAGTGGAATAGTCCACAGTCGCTTCTGAGGGTACAGATACGAATATCTCTCTCATCCTACGATTGAGTAGCGGTAACAGTCTGGCAACCCCATCTTCTTCTAGGTCCCAATTATTGACTTCAAATATTTTCTCAAAATGGAAGAGATATGAGCATAAATCTTCATCGTCCCTGTACCCTGGGATTTTCATGCTGGCCGCTGGTGAAACTCCTGTTCTGGATGACACTGACTGCCCCTCAAACTCGTGTTTGCTAAGAGCTCTTTCATGGGCCCTTATCTTCTCTCTTTCATCAGCTTCCATTTTCGTCTTTTCTCTTCTTTCATCAGCTTCCATTTTCGCCTTTTCTCTTTTTTCATCAGCTTCCTTTTTCGCCTTTTCTCTTCTTTCATCAGCTTCCATTTTCATTTTACGTTCCTCTCTTCTTTCTTCTCTTACGTTTCTCTCTTTCTCCTGAATAAACGAGTTCAGCTCGGTTCCTTCCAGTCCGAAGCTTTGACCTTGCTTCCGATGAAGGTCAAACAATGCCATCGCGCTTATGTCAGTCATCTACCTTGTTTTTAATCAAGCCTGACCTACTCCACCACCAAAACTTACCACTTGGCCTAACAATTACCTTTAGATGCTATCCACCTCTAACTTTACCAATTTTCCACTCGTCAAATATTCTATTATTCCTGGAGTCCTTTTATGTGTTAGCTCTTCCTTAAATAGACACTGCTGGGTTCTTTCTAATATAAAACCTCTAGACCTGACACCACTTTTATAATATGTCGTCAAATGACCTTTGGTTATGATCACTATACTCTTTGACACCCTTTTAGTAGCGGTATGCTTTAAGGGGCGTGAGTTACTTCTATGATGAAGTAGGCTTTGTTCTAAGAGTGCTAATTCAGTAGTTTTATTCTTAAGGAAGAGCTATTTTTAAACACATAAGGATAAGAGAAAACACCACAATCTACCAAAATATACATGAATTTTAAACGAAACACTTAATTATTACAAACCAACAGTTAACACATTTCTATCTTTGGCATCAAAGATCTTTCAATGACAAAAAAATAAACAAATAGGCTTCTCGTAAACATACCAATTGCCGATTAGTATTTTTTTTATCGCGACTCTATTTGATTAGCGTTAAACATTAAATTAACGTACTCTCGTCTACAAACACATATGACCTAGGTTCGAGAACAAGGGTTTCTACTCTCCTTTAAAACGTGGGACGTACTAAACTTCTACTATCGCAATAGAGATATAAATGTTATTTTTAACTTACAGGTAGGTATTAGGGATTGCCGGATGTCGCTGAAGGACTTATCTCTCGCTTTGACGTGTTGTGGCCGCTGGTTGAATTTTCGTGGAGGGATTGCTTGTCGCCTGTGACGGGGGCTGATTCTTCAACGTAATTAAAGAACGGGAGCTTGTTGGGGCTGGGTTCTTCTCCTCTCACTCTTACGGAGCTTGAGATGTGAGAGTCGCTCGAGTGTGAGCGGCTTTGCTTTTCTTCAGTCGGACTTCTTTGCAGGCTGAAAAGGCTTCTTCGGTATGGCACCGATATAAAGCTTGACTACTTAGGTTAATACGGCCCTGAAAGGGGGGATCGATTTTCTCAATCTGATCTTATCGTTTCTCACGGAAATAGTCCTGTATGGCTGAAGGATCGATCTTCACGAACTAACCCTTCTGCTGGCGTATCGACTTCTAATCTATTTGTCTGGCTGAAAGATCGATCTTCACGAACTAATCTTTCTTCTGCCGAATCGACTTCTAATCTTCTTGTCTGGCTGAAAGATCGATCTTCACGAACTAATCTTTTTTCTGGCGAATCGACTACTAATAATCTTCTTGTCTGGCTGATGGATCTATCTTTACGAACTAATCCTCCTCTCGCGTATCAAGTTCTGATAATCCTTTTATCTGGCCGATGGATCGATCTTCACGAACTAATCCTCCTCTGGCGTATCGACTTCTGAAAATCCTCCTTGTAGGCGAATGGTGAGTTAGCATCTGGGGTGAGCGAGAATTCCTGAGGTGGCACTGGGGTGCCCAAGTCAGCTCTCAAATTAGAGGCTCGCAACCGCACCGCTACTTGGCGTGCCTTCGGACTCGCACCGCTTTTTTTCCCATAACCACAGGTTTATGGGTCTCGTAAGTAATACGATCGTTAGAGCGTCGTTTAAGGACCTTAGGTGGTCGCCTTAAAACAGATGTTAGCTCCAACTGCCCACAGCGGCGGGGAGATCACACATGGTAAGCAGTTTCGCCGGCTACCTTCCCCACGCTTCTCCTCATGAGGGGGGGGGGGGCTTTAATGTACCTATACTCCTCCAGGATGCTTAAGGTAGCCATTTCTGTACAGTCCTCAAAAGATTTATAGATGATTGTTTTCTAATTTATATATACAATGATCATGCACCCTTATTACCTAATTATATTAACCAATAACATCCTAACATAAGGTTTTCTATGGCAAGAGCAAAGGACAACAAAATCTCATTATCGGATGTAAACGTTGTCCGAGCAGGTTCGTCTTATAATACATATATTTTCAGAAAACCTACCACTACTAGATTGGGTACACATTTTTTAGTACCTCTCACAGTCAGTTTAAATTATCCAGCATTAAAAGCCGAATTTTTAGAGCCTACCATATATGCTCTAACTGGTTATCTTTTCATGAAGAACTGACTTATTTAAGGGATTTCTTCAAATTTAATTATTACCCTAATTTCATCTTCGCCCAGTTAGTATCCCAATTTCTCTCCAAAATATATTATCCTCGACCCTTTCTTGCTACTTTTCCTAAGAAGAAGCTTTTCCTTAGACTACCCTATCTCGAGCATTTGACATCCGAATTTAACGAACTCCTTCTCTCTAGCCTCAACAATCATTTTCCTCAATGCCAATTCATCTGTATAAATTCCAAGCCTGTATCGTTGAATTCCTTTTTTTCCATAAGGGGCCAATCCCTTTGGGCTTGCGATGCTGTATAATTTACAATTATACATGTCTACCTGCCACAGTCGTTAGGCCAAACTGGCTTACAACTCAAATGCAAGATCGCAAAGCACTTAGGTTTGTCTCATAAGACTGGTATTCCCATTTCTAAACATGAAACCTCTTCCATCGGGCAACACTCTGAGTATCACAATCATTCTCTTAATTCTGATTCACTTTCTATATTATCTTCAACCTTAATTTCTCTCGATTTGAAAATCTTAGAGTCACTGTATATAAATAAAATAAATCCAAAACAAAATAATTACTCCTCCTCAATTAAACTATTCACTATATAACCAACCAACACTTCAATACATTAACTAGCCAACCGACCAACCGAACAAATCTCGTTAGTAGTTTTTATATCTTTAGTTAGTTGATTTCAGAACTCCTACGATAAAGGTTAGTCCCTGTGTTTAATTAATTCACATTTGTTTTCTGTTTTTTTGGTTTTTATGTCTATGATTTAATATAAAAAGTTATTTTAATGTTTACTCAAATTACCTTTAATTTTTGAGATCCGAGTCATTTTATGTTAAAACTTCAATTCTTTCTCTTATTTTTCAAAATTACATTGGATAGTATCAATTAATTCTATATATTGTTATTTGTGATTTAATTTAATCTCAATAATTGTCAATTTTATTTTTTTAACTTGTCTTCACCCGCATTATATAATGCATGCTTTTAACTGTTATCGTTAATATTCCTTCCCCTTCTCATTAGTCGATACAGTCACTACTGAGGATGGTCCTAGTGAAGGTCCGAAGCGTCGAGCCAATGAATGATTAATATAATCTCCTGGGTCTTCATATTCCTACTACGTATCAGATTCCCAAGGAACAAATCAATTATAAGTATATATATATATATATGTGTGTGTGTGTGTGTGTGTGTTGCTTTGGATTCCGTGACATAGAAGAAAAAATAGTTGGAGGAAGTAAAAACAGAGAAACACGTCAGAGTTCTATATTTATATTTCGCTTTACATCCTAATCAGAATAGAACTACATGAGAAAGGACATCATGGCTTTCTCCTGTACTTTTATACAGATGAAGCTATAAAGTGAAACGTAAATAAAGACCAGCGTGTTTCTTGGTTTTTACTTCCTCCAACCAATTTTCCGAGACCTCATGGAATCAATAATATTATATATATATATATATATATATATATATATATATATATATATATATATATATATACAATATATATATATATAATATTAATATATATATATATATATAATATATATATAATATATATATATAATATATATATATATAATATATATATATATATATATATATTATATATATATATATATATATATATATATAAATGCAATGTCCCGCAGGAGATATGAAAAGGTGCTTCCAAGTACTTTCGATGTTAATTCAGTTCATTCTCAAGGATAACTACAAGAGTAAATAATATGATAAAGGTAGATATAAGCAGGTAAAAGATAAAGGACCGCCTCTAAGGCAAGAAATCAGCAATGGGGAAGTAGGAGAGGGACAGGTAAATTCACATTAAGATTTAGCTATAACAAAGGTAGCAAGGTCAAACCGAGAGGCAAGAAAGACTCAAGAACAGAGCCAAAAGGGTTAAATTAGCTTTGACTTATATTCTTAATTTTTAATTATTATTTTTTTAAATTTTCATAATTATGGGAACCCAATGTGTCACTTTAATTATTGCATTGATTTTGTATTAACATTAGTTAATTTCTCTTCCTCTCTCCTTGCCCCTCTTCCCTACGTATCTGCTTACTTCTCATGTCTCTCCTAATCTCCCTCTTTAGACTATCGCTTTATCCGTTAATCGTTTTAACCCTTTTGGCTCTTTTCTTGACTCTTTCTACCTCTCGGTTTGACCTTGCTACCTTTGTTATAGCTAAATCTTAATGTGAATTTACCTGTCCCTCTCCTACTTCCCCATTGCTGATTTCTTGCCTTAGAGGCGGTCCTTTATCTTTTACCTGCTTATATCTACCTTTATCATATTATTTACTCTTGTAGTTATCCTTGAGAATGAACTGAATAAAGTTCGAAAGTAATGGGAAGCACCTTTTCATTTTTCCTGCTGGACATTGCATTCATTGCGAACCTCACGTGCTATTTTGTGAGTTATTCATTTTATATATATATATATATATATATATATATAAATATATATATATATATATATATTTATATATATAGTGCGAACGGTATTCATTCGCATGGATGATGTGTTTTGTCGATCTTACTTGATGAACCCGTCTGTGGCCGCCTCTATGGCAGCCTCCAGGTGCGCTCGGAACCAGCCACAGTCCTTCGTAACTACTTAACATTTTAGGCCCATTAAGAACCTTGTAATCCTGGCTCTCACACTTTCCTCCTTTTCGCAGCTTGATTTGTTGGTCTCTTTTTCCACGGTGCACTACAAAAAGAAGTCGAGGGAGTTTCAATCAGGCGAGTTGTTATGCCAAATGTCAGTTGCTGTGTAATCTAAGAAATTCTCCGACAGCCAGACATATTTCTTCCGGCTAGTGTAGCAAGGCTCAGCCAATTGCTGCCACTCGTAAGCTCTCCCTGCAGCTTTTCTGTCGAGTTAATGCATCATCACCTGTCGGTATTCATATTGAAACTCTCGGGGAAATAGTGGGGTGCCATGAAATCGCCCTCACTAGTAATGAGACAAAAGACCAAAAATGTCCTGGAAATTTCATCTGCATGAATCTTGGTACGTTTTTTGTGTGACAGCGAGCCATGTAGTGTTCTGGGAGTTGATCTACTAATTTGAGGAAAAAACTCGTAAGATTATATCCACATCATATCTCGCTCTAACACGTATTTCAGCTTATTAATCAGTTTTCTGTTGTGCTTAAGTCGCTTTTCCTGTATCACCTTGGACTGAAATTGTCCCTTACTTATCTTGTATGAAAAGTGGCAATTTTCCTCATGCACCATCATCCTGATGAGTTTTACATCCACAATTTCTCTTTTAAAATGGTACACATTGTGTATATGCGACAGATATTTATGATCTGATGGATTTCAGCCGTTAGATCGTCGAGAATTGAATTTTCTCTATTCTCGCCTCGTATTCGAATCCTGAATCTTCTAGCTCCTCTCTGACATTCTACAGCTTCCTTTTGCTGGTGTTGAGGAAGTCTGAAATCTTCTTATTTGTCCTTCCGGTACGGATTCTAAGGTAGACTCATTGCCTTTTCTAGAAAGTTAAGGAGGGATGACAATTTTCCATAGTAAATTATTCTGCCCAAAAATAAACCAAAATGTTTACCGTGTTAACAAGAAAAAGAAAAGCAACGAAGGTAAATACATATATATATATATATATATATATATATATATATATATATATATATATATATATATATATATAATATATATATATATATATATATATATATAAATATATATATATATATATATATATATATATATATATATATATATATATATATATATATATATATATATATATATAAATATATATATATATAAATATATATATATATAAATATATATATATATATAAATATATATATATATATATATATATATATATATATATATATATATATATATATATATATATATATATATATATATATATATATATATATATATATATATATATATATATATATATATATATATATATATATATATATATATCAAATAACCAGAACAGAACCGAAGACGCTTCGTAAATTTATTGCATACGTTTTAGGATCATAATAAATCCCATCATCGGTCTATGAATCAATAAATAATACAGATTAAACAGTGAACATAAAAAGTTTTTCTAATACATGCGAAAAAATTTGTGAAACATAAAGCTAAACCTGAAAACGAATTAGATAACATGAGAACCGGGAGAGGAAAACCAATGAAGGAAGGAATGTGAATAAGAAACAAAATTCACATTGATTATATTTACAAAATGAGGTGAAATTTTCTAACTAATTCAAATTATTGACAATCTCCGGCTATATTTAAAGAAACAAATAAGGAATTATTATTTGAAGAGGGTTAAAGTTTCTAAGATAAAGCGAATCTTGCAGGTAGAGGTCTGAGATGTGGCTTGCACCATCAGTAGCCTGAAGTTCTCGAGTGTGATCCTAGAACCGCATTGCGGGGGTGGGTTCGAATCGAGGATGGGTCAGGTTTACCAGGGCCTAGATCTTTTCTCTTTTCTCTCAGATCTTCACATATGCGACATAAAGAGGGAGTAAAGCGTGAGCCTTCTTGCTCTTACGCGGGATACAGGGCTACTGAACGTACAACAAAAACCTTATACGATGGGCGGTCAATAATTTTGGCAATTCGGATATAAAGAAACGAAATATGAGGAAAAGTGTTCTATTATTTTTCAATATAACTACCCTCGACTTCAATGCACTTGCGAAACTTGTCCTTGAGGCTTCGAATTCCCGATAACCAGAAATCTCCCGACTGCTGTTCAATCCACTCTTGAATGGAGAGCTGGACATCTTCATCGTCCCTAAACCGGCGTCCACGCAGTGCAGCCTAGAGCTGGTGGAATAAAAAGTAGTCGCTAGGGGCCAGATCTGGATTGTAGAGGGGATGGTTAAGCTCGTCGAATCCGGACTCGCGCAGGGCAGCTTGTGCAACTCTGACCTTGTGGACAGGGGCATTGTCGTGAAGCAGCAGGACACCGCGTGACAGCTTGCCGCGCCGCTTCTGACGGATGCACTTCTTAAACCCAGACAGTTCCTCGGCGTAATATTGGCCTGTGATGGTCTTTTCACGAGGCGCATAGTCCACCATCAACACTTTTTTAGAATCCCAGAAGATGGTGGCCATGATCTTCCCGGCTAAAGGTTGGGTCCGGAACTTGATGGGGGACGGAGAGCCCCTGTGCTTCCAGGCGATGCTTTCGAGCCTGGTCTCGGGATCACAGTGATGGACCCACGTTTCATCACCTGTCACTATGCGTAATGCCAATCCCGCCGAAGGTCGAAGAAATCGATTTTCGAGGATCATCCTCTTCACACGGGCCACATTATCCTCGTTGGTCACGTCTAGCGGGCGTCCTGGATGGGGGTTATCTTCAAGGGACTCACGACCATGGAGGAACTCCCTATTCCAGCGAGCAATGGTTGCATAGGAAGGGGCGGTGTCGGTGTACACTGCAACCATGCGTTCATGGATCTCTTTTGCATTCTTGCCTTCCTTGGTCAAAATTTTTATCACTGCGTGGTGCTTAACCTTCTTAATTGTTGAAAAATTTGTGACTGATGATCTGCGATCAGCTATTGCTTCTTAAATAGATGAGGCAGAAGCGTGCGGCTGCAGATCCTGACTTTTTATAACTTGTCCTAAAACCCCCACAAACAGCCATCCTCCTTCCTCTGTTTTTCCCTACCGATTCGCAAAAACTTATTGACCACCCCTCGTATAATTTGGGATCTCAGAACTTAAAATAAATGTTGATAGGCCAAAGTCAACAGTATTAACATACATTTATAAGTTTAGTGGATTGAGAACCAAAATATGGAAAGGAAAAAAAGACCTTCATTTTATTAACCGTTTTTAATGAAGTAGGTTGCATTTTTTATTATGTAACAAGCTAAGCTTTTCTAAAAATGCGGGTTGAGGTCAAACTTTGTACTATTTTAACACAAATACCGACTCTGCCATTTTGTTACACTAATCCCTAGACACTGATTCTCTAGGTGAGTGAAAATTTTCGAGTGAAGCCGCTGATTGATTTGACGTCATAAGGGTTCTACCCACCTCAGTTGTACCCACACCTCCCCACTCTCCTATTTTTTTTGTTATTTTCCATCAATTGTACGAACTTATCAACGAAGCGAGCTTCAAATTCCTTTCAGTTCAAACCTCCGTACTTGCAATTCAAGCTTACTTCAAGAGTTCCCCCAATTCTCTCGGTATATCTCCTCACTTTTCCGATCCGTTCAGACTTCGGTGGCGAAAGAGTAACTCATTCTAGGTCTGACACGGTGTGGATGGAGGACCATCTTATATCGTCTGATAAATAGACAGGTTTGGAGACAAATCAGTAAAAAAATATACAGTTAATATGGGTGTGGTTTCGGTTGAGCATACTGGCAACATTGCCACATCAATATTTCCCAAGCTTCCTCACCAGATTTTCTTAATTCAAAATATTTTCAAGTAATTATTATAATGATCAAAGAAACGAAGATAACTTACTGATTAAAAAATGTTATAATATAAAGAAATTAATATTATAGGTTAAATACCAATTCATTGGGATAAACTGAGAAAACAACTGGGCATATACTATGAGTTGCCAGTCCATTCTTTCAAAATCTTTAATTCGTCTGCGTAGTTGCCATTTCTTAAAAAGTCATCTGCATGTGAGGGGAGGAGTGGGTACAATTGAGGTGGGTGACTCCTTAATGACGTGGGGCCAAATTATCAATTTCCCTTCAAAATATTTGGCCGGGATTTTCAAATAAGACATGTTAATCTTATACAAAAACTTGCCCGTGATAGAGCCCTACTTATTTTCAAACCTAACAAAGGTCCTGGTGTAGTTGTTTTAGATAAGGAGTAGTATCTAACCAAATCAATCAGATTCTTTCATATTTTACTTAATTTTGACAGATTACTTCTACCGTACATTCCTTGACGTTTCAATTTGAGGAAAAAATGAATATGTTTCTTAGAAAATACTAACGTCGTACAAGAAGATCTCTATAACACTATTTTGTTTCTGGATCTCCCTTGGGATTTTTTTTGGTTTTTCTAACACCCATAAAATTGAGCTACTTATATGGCTTAGTTTTGCTGAATGTAAGACCCTTTCTCTATCATTAGCCAGGTTTCTAGTAGGTGCTTTAGCCCTTTTGACCTCTAATAAGTTTACTATTAATAATTCACTTTTGTTTGGAAAAGAAATTACAATATTTCATCACGCCCCATTATACTTCAAATTTGTGTCAATTGTCTCTTCCGTAATTCTAAGTAAAACAAAGACGTTATTCAAATCTTTTCTTGAACTTGCTGTCTAAAGTTCATTAATTTTGTTCAATGGTATTTTGTATTAACAACTTGAAGGGGTTGGAAAGAGTCTTCTTCTTGAACCTTCGTTAGCAAATATTGTTGTGTTATTATGAAATTCATCGGCTCTATGATTGTCCCATTAGTTTTGTCTGGTCTTATAGGGGAGAAATTTAGATGACAAGTTTTTATTATTTCGAGATAATTCACATTGTTTGCTCTTCCGCAATTATTTAAACTCGAAATATGCTACTATTAAATTTTCTTGTGACCCAGAATAAAATAATAGTACCCCGTTTATAGTCACTTCACGTCACTTCAATGTTTAGTGAAAAACACTTTTTCTAACCTTGGATTAAGGTAATCCATATCGTTCTTCATAGAACATAAATTTTATGTTCAAAGTTTAAATGTTTTCATTTGGAATTTGAAGTCTTAAAAAAATTCTTTGCCTCCAACGCTTAACACGAATAATTTTTTTTAGAAACAAATCATCTTGTTACTTAATAACAAATATTCCACTCTGTTTCAATTATAAACGCTAATAAATTAAAGGTCTTCTTTTTCCTTATATACTTTTGTTCCCAATTCGCGAAACTCAATAATGACTGGGTAAAACTGTTTGGATCAGCCTATCTCCATTATTCTCGTCTCTTGTTCTCATTAAAGAGGTAAAGAAATGGATAAATTTTCAAGTTCAAAGATCCAAAATTATATATCTCAGTATTCCGTTTGAATACTCCTGCCTTATACAGCATATGAGTAGATCTTGGAGAACTGGCCTTCAGCTTAGTAAACCTGGCCCATTTCTCATTCAAACCCACCTCCCGAAATATGGTTCTAGGGATACACTCGGAACTTCAGGATATTTGATGCGGTAAGAAACATATAACCTTTACATGAGAGTCGCTTTAACCAAACTTCAACCCTATTTAAAAAATAAATACTCATTTGTGTCATTAAATCGATTCAAATATCAAAAAATATGTTAATTTGTTCGGAACTTTCACATTATTTAAAAAAAAAAATTATTGTGAATTTCGTTCCTATTTCATATCCCTTCCTTAATTGTTTTCATCTCAGCATTCCCATTTTATCTGATTCATTTTAAATTTAAGTTACATGTTTCACGATTTTTTTCGCCTGTATTGGAGAAACATTTTAGGTAAATATTTTAATTGGCATTTTTTTATTGATTCTTTGGCACTGACGATCAGATTTGTTATAATCCTGAAACGTATGAAAAAAATGTTACGAAACGTTTCGGGTCTGTTCTGTTTATACTTCGTCTGAAGTATGCATAAATCAATTCTTCCGCTACTTATAACACCCTCCCCTTTTTAGATCTTTTAATAAGAAAAAATTAAAATAGTCTAGAAACATTAGTATATAGGAAACCGACTAATACGAGGTTAGGATTAAACATTTTTAGTTGCTTAGATTTAAAATAAAAAATCTCATCCATTAAGACCCTTTTCACCGCGCATACAATCTCTGTTCATCCTGCAATTTTAGAGATAAATAATTTCAGTACCTTAAATCTTTCTTTGTGCACAATGGTTTTCCATCTTTTATTGTAGAAGAGTCAATCCGCACATTTTTAAGTGGATTGAATCAACCAAGCCACCATGAGATAACAGTAGCAAAAGACAAGTATTATTTAATAATGCCAGAGCTGGGTATTTACAATAAAGTCCTTAGCCCAAAATTACACATATTGCTAAGGAAATACTTCTGTCAAATAAAATTTCAAATTGCCTTTGTCAACAAAATAAATATAAAATCTTTCTTTACAATAAAGGATCCGGTTCCAAAGAGTCTTCGGAGTTCGATTGTATATTTGTTAAATGTCCTGAGTGTTCCCAAGGCAACTATATTCGAAGCTCCGTGAGAACTCTGAAGGCAAGATTCTCTTCCCATAAGTAATAGAACCGGTAAGATACTTGAAACCAAAGAAAATTCAGCGATATGAGGTCACGTAATAAAGTGTAAAAGTGATATCTCCTTAGAAAACTTTGAAATTCTAAATTCGCACAAACGTCCCATTACCCTTCGCATCCTAGAAACACTATATATAAAACAGTTCTTCCCGAATTTAAATAATGATCGTTCGTCGGTTCCCCTCCTTGTTAACTGAAGTCATTTGGGTGTGAGTTGCGGGTCGCAGTTTAGTGCTTTTGGGTCAGCCTGGAACACGTAACTCGTTCGTTACCAAGATTTGTGATTTTGTATATTAGGTTTTTGTCAATTTTTGCTTCAATTATTCGTTAAAATTCATTTTAAAATAGTTTTATACTCGTATAATCATTAGATTCATAAATCAAAGCGGCCCTAACTTAATATATTTTATCAATTATACACTCGCTAACTAATTTAAATATTTAAAATTCTTATCTAGTCATTTTATTGTAAATTTTAGCCCCATTTCTAAATATTTCCTTCAACACTAACTTTGCAATTCAAAGCTAATATTAGCTAGTAAAGTTCTAGATGTACATTTAGCAGTGTGCTCTCTTAACAGTGCAAATTATTTTGTTCGTTTATTCGTATTTTAGGCCTAAGAAGATGACCGTATTGTTGTCGAAACGTCGCCGGTAAATAAAAAGGATGATGCCAGCTATTTTCCTCGCCTTGGGATTTCTGTTAAACATTATATATATATATATATATATATATATATATATATATATATATATATATATATATATATATATATATATATAATATATATGCAAAAAAAACACAGGAAAATAAAAGGCGCATTTTTTGCATTTATTGCTCTACTCACGCGCTACTTTGTGAGTTTCTCATATCTATCTATCTATCTATATATATATATATATATATATAGAGAGAGAGAGAGAGAGAGTGGGGGGAAATATGTATTCGTACACCTTCAAAACTCAATTTTAATAGACTTCCAACTTATCAAACTTCATGAAATTTACACAATACATTGTATATTAATGTAACATTAAAAGTTCTATGCACAAAAAGGTATAAAACGGAATTGATATTCATTAAACTGGAAATTAATGAAAGTCAGGGTGAAAAAAGTATTCGTACCAATCGATTTTTGGTGATTAATACTTAGTTGGGTCACCTTTGTTGGATTTATGGCCATCACTCTTTTCATGTAGTTCTTCACTAGTGCGCTGTAACATTCCTTTGGTATTTAGGCCCATTCTTCTTTGCAAATTACCTCCAATTCTATTGAGCTCCAATATGTCGATAGATTAGGCTCCTCTAAAACGTTTCAATTGTTTTAACGGAACCATTCGCGAGTAGCTTTCGCAGAATGATTCGGATCATTATCTTGTTGAAAAATCTATCCCTCTTCGAGTCCAAACTTCTCTACAGAAACGAACTGATGTTCTTCTCAAATGTCTCTATAGATTACCGAATTCATTATTTCATTATAACGTAAATATTGCCGGTACCATTAGATGAGAAACACCCCCACACCATGATGCTACCTACCCCATACTTCACTGTAGGAATAGTTTTCTTAAGGTCGTAGGCACTGCCGTTTTTCCTCGAGAAATGATGGCCATCGTTATGGCCAAACAATTCTATTTTTGTCTCATCTGACCACAGGATATTATCCCACAACTCAGCAAGTTTCTCTAAATGCTCACATGCAAACATTAACTTTGCAGCTCTGTGTCTCTTCAGCAGCATACGTGTCTTCCTTGGCCTGCGAGACTTAAAATCATGCCGGTTCAGTTCATTACTGATGGTTTGCTTTGTGACCGACGTTCCTGCCACCAGTAGTTCATCTTGAATTTCCTTACGGGTCAGCATAGGGGCAGCTCTAACCTTCCGGGAGCACCTCTAATCATCCGAGGAGCACCTCTACGTTGGAGGTTGTCGATGGTTCCCACCTTTTTCACTTCAGAATAACACGGCCAATGGTGCTGAAAGTTATTTACAACTGCTTGGATATCAGTATGGAGCTTCAGGATCGCCTTTTTCTCTTCATTGGAGAGTTCTTTATTCTTCGCCATGATAAAGTCTTGACTGCGAGAACGTCGACTGCTGAATGGAATTCCAACCTATCCTGAGCTTTTGTTGACTGCTGTACATATTATTGGAACCTTCTAGAAGCTTTTTTTCACCGTCACAGCTAATAGTATGTCTCTCATGTCCTTTTAAAAATGAATTTCTTTAGGTTTAGGTTTCTGTAGGAATACTTATTTTACCCATTTTCATATTAATTTCAATTTTACTAAATATCAATTGTTCCATGCCATTTTGTGCACATAACTTTTAAATTTACATGAATATACATCTATTGTGTAAACTTCATGAAGTTTGATGAGGTGAAAGTCTAATAAAATTGAACTTTGAAGGTGTATGAATACTTATTTCACCCCAATTTACATATATATACCTAGATCAAAGCGGTTGCTCGCTGCCTCATTCAGTATGCAAGGTTCGAATTCCACCCCAGCTGTGATTTTTTCGAAGTAAGAAATAACTATTTCCGAAAAAAATTATTCCATTTTCGCTTTCCTGCGGTGAAGTTGGATTTATTTCATCATTCTCTCGCGCTCATGAGATATATATATATATATATATATATATATATATATATATATATATATATGCATATATATATATATATATATATATATATATATATATATATATATGAACAATAATGTTCATGTCATAATATCTCCTAAGGCTCTTCAACCTTATTCAAGAGTGCCACTCCTACAACTGGGCGGTCATCTTTTTCTTTAAAAACAGAAATTTCAAGAAATGTTTTATAAGAGTTGACGTTTGAACTTTATTAGAAAAGGAGAATTATTGGTGATTTTATTGAACGATTGTTCACGCAACATCCTACTTATATATATTTCAGCCGATATCATTTGCCAAAATATGGAAATTGCTTGACATTCTTTAGCATATTCATCATTTAACTTTTTCACCACTCGCGCCCAACTCAGCTCTTCACTAAATCATAAGCTTTGAGTCTCAAATACAGTGTTCAGTTATATGTGTTTTTACTTGCTAGTAAAAGATTTAATTTTTTTGCTAAAATCCATTAGTGCCTATCACTCTCTTTGTTCAAAATAGAGTACACTCAACTAGGCCTCAGAAGAAGCATCAAAACAACTGAATAATTCAGTGATATGTGGTCTGGAGCATCTAGATTTCCATCTCGACCGCACCACCCTAAATATATGGATACCCCGTAGTGACATGCTACCGAAATGACAATTTGCCAGGGTGAGTGAATGATCGATAGCGGTAGTTGAATTTCAGCGTGCCAACCTTTAACAGAATTATTTGTGAGGGGGATTCATGCATAAGTATTCTCTCTTACATTCCATTTTGATATATCAAATTACGGGTATCTCTGCCTTCCTACTTGCACAGCGCCTAACCAAGTACTTTCAAAGTATCCGAGAGAGTCACTTAAGGCATGATCGGTTTCCTTGTCAAACGAAGTCGTCAGTTCTTAAACATGTCATTGACGTCATTTTTTGGAACGAATGCCATGGCTTGAATGGTCTCGATTAGGAGAGCATTCTTTAGATAGTTTATAACAATTTTAAAGACTGAAAGACTGGATGCTTCTCTAGAGACATCTACTATGTTGCAAAAGACTAACGAAAGAATACCTCGCACCTAGCCTTAAATTGCATCATTACCTAATCTTAAATGTGGTAGGTAGAAATAGAAGATAGCCCACTTTGTAAACTTATGAATGTTATTCAAAAATATTGTGATACAATAAAATAAAAAATTCATAAATGAGATGTCCGGTGACGAAATGGTAGATACCCAAACGGTCATACGACGATCATCCAGCGACGAAAAGTCTGGCAATTTATACACCAGGCAACAAAACGTCCGGTCATGAGTTTCACTACCGTATTTTTAAACCACTTCTCCCACATCGTGGTTCATTTATTCTTTATTATATATGAGGTAAAAGTAACCGACAGAAGCTTTAATCAGTGATTCATGTACAACCTTATCATGATATCGACTTACACTTCACTCAAGGTTGCAGTCTGAAATTCAAACCCCACAGCTCTCCAGAAACACACAAGTCTTCCAAATCTAACCCATGGACCTTTTGATGAAACTATGGGATATTTATGGTAATTGTATCAATCAGGATTTTCCTAGAAATATATTTGGCGGCAGCTCCTAACAAAAATTAAAAAAGGTTTGTAAATTTTGTCACTTGAGACCACACTCAACCAGCTAACATTAACAGCAGTCCGCTGTTTCGAAAAAGAAAAACCCAGCAAAGTGTCACCCTTGAGGAGAACCTATTACACACGACCTGCTGGCAATTACAAAATGCATTGGCACCTTTGACAGCAGAAATAGTCACCGTCACAAAGAGGTCAGTGATTCTTGTGTCTACCCGCCTCTCTCATGAAGGTCTAAATCCCCATGCCATAAAGCCACGATCTTTATGATAGCCTTTGTTTGTAGCACAAGGAATTTGAGGATCCAGTTCATCCGCTCCTACCTGGTTGCAAAGGAGCCAACGCACAACAGGGAAACGACAGGGTGCGCAATAATCGTTATTTTGCCAAATAATTACTGTCGACACAAACACCTGCTTGCACATTTTGAATCCCATCAGAAGCATGAAATATCTAATCAACACGTAATAGGATATTTTTTCCATCATAACAGTGACGGTTGCAGACCGAGATTCAGAAGAATCATGTTTGCACCTCCAAATTGATACCGGTACTTCTATAAAAATGCGATCTATTATCTCGATATACTCATCTATATAACCTGCGTAATATTATGATGAATTTAGGGCAACGGAAATTTCAGCCATTGCATCTAAGCAAAAGGACCTCCGTAAAGTGCAGAGCCATTATTGCACGAGGGAAAATATCTTACGTTCGAAGTTGGCATTTTCATCTGCCTTTAATTTAATACAGAGATGGAGCATTCATACAGAGTAAAAGCGACTAAAAATTACGAAGCGAACTCAGAGTTAAATATAGATGCGGCCTCTCTTTCCTCTGATTAAGTAGCGAAACTGCAAGTTTGTACTAGTTCCATCTTTATGGAACTAAGTTACAGTAGGGCTTTATGATTTGGTTTATATGCCTGAAAACTTATGCAATAGTACACAAATATTCCAGTGATTCATCTACTGTACCTTACGATGGCCACATGCCGGTGGCCATTTAATAAGCGTAAGAACATAAAAATCACTTAAAACAACGTTTCGTCCGATCAGATTGCACGGATTCTATATTAATTTCGCGAAGTACGATTTTAGTGATGATTCAGAAGACTTTTTGTGCTTTAGGATCGATTGTAAAGGTGCATCCATGTAGATCAGTAAAATCACAGACTTCAGGAGATTTCCAAGTTTCGTGACTTCAAAATAATTCCAAAAATTTTATGAATGATCAACTCCTACCGACGGTTTGTAAAAATGGCCGAGACTACCCTTCTCCCATTAATCAGACTTTAAAAACCCAAAATTTCGACGACTTCAGTTCCTTTTAAATTGAAACGAGTCTGCAGAAAATACCTTTCATATGATCAAAAGAGACTTATCAGATATGAAGTTTTTGCTACTCTCCCCAAAAGATGTTCCACTCTGACTTGCAACTGATGTTTCGACGAAGATTTAAGACAGAATAAAATGTAAGAGCAACCAAGCGATAGGGATTGGAAAGTAATAAGCTATTTCAGTTATGCATTAAATGGAGCAGAATTTAATTTTTCAACATTCAGAAAAGAAATATTAAACATAAATATAATAATTAAACCTTTCTAATACATGTTGAAAGAAAATGAAATACATGTACGTACAGATTGTCAACCAATATTGGTTTTACATTCCTTTTCCAAGCACCAAATCATTTAGCACGAGAGGCATATGAACTTGAATACATAAGCCAATTCACTAGAGGACGCGCAACTCTCCTCTTTTTTATTACACTCATCTTAAGTTGCACAAAGTAACAGCAATGCTATTTCAATCTCCCTAATTTTAAAAGCTATCTCATCCATTGCAACGTTAGATTATGAAGTCCATGTCAATGCTCAATCCATATGTATAAGGAATTGATAAATTTGCTAAAGGATTTCTCAACTTCACTTAATCTGCAAAAAATAACTCTGCCCTCATCTCACATCACAATTATTGGCAATTTTTCCCAAAGTTTAGTTGGACCATACCTTACCTCTCAATCCCTCAAGATCATGTTTGATAAGTTACACATTTGAATGAATTAGGAAGCCACTGTACTCTCAAGTCGATCTCGGACCGCTTTTTAAAGGCATGTAAAAGCAATTTCTTGATTGGGTTTGGAGGGGTTTTATTTCAAACCAAAAGGCGAAAGTACACCATAACACAAAGCTTCCCTATACAGAATTTAAAACTCCTATTCGTACCCCAAAACCTGGTATCACTGCAACCGTCAAATCACAGATAAGGACAAACACAATATTCTCCTAAAGTTAGTAAAAAAAAACCCTACCAGACTTTCGTTAATGACAGAAGAAAAATAATTGTCTCCCCATCTAAGCCCGCACACATCGGACCTCATTAAAGCAAAGCCAGTATACAGACGAATTTGCATTTCTCTTCATAAAAATAAATAATTAGCACCATTTGTTATACATTCAGCAAAGAAATATGTTAATTATGTGATTTGGGGGAAATAGTATTTTTTTTTGTCTTAGTGGACGAGTAATCTCTCCAGATATTTATTGGGAAACATGCTTCATATATTAACAAAGAGCTAACATTTTGGGCCATATTACCAATAATTTGTTTAGCAAAAGCAGGAAATAACCGTTATAACAAATTACAATCCACACTTTATAAACAGCGTATTTGCTGTTGTGTTGCCATGATAAGCAGTTTCCCTTCAATTTATTTGTGTATGGTTGATTTTGTGAAACTATTGTTGATGGCACATTTTATGCTTAATATGTAAGCTGAAGTAATTGAAAAAATGGCAGATTTATTGACATTTCACCATACGTTAGCATATTCAATAATTAACTTTTTCATCACTCACGCTCAACTCGTCTTTCACTAAATCATAAGAGTTAAGTCTGAGTGACATTGTTCATTAATTCGTGATTTAGGTTGATATCTAACGAAATTAATTTTCTAAAAAATTATTATAATTCATGTGTAAATCACTATCCTTGTTTAAAACAGACTAACATCAACTAGGCATATATATATATATATATATATATATATATATATATATATATATATATATATATATATATATATATATATATATATATATATATATATATATATATATATATATATATATATATATAATTAAGTGATTTGGGGAAAATAGTATTTTTTTTAACTAGTGGACGAGTAAACTCTCCCCCTTTCCCCATTGTCCCCTTCCATTTCTCTCCATCACCCCCCTCTTCCTCCCTCTCTCTCTCCCCCCTTTTCTCCCCCCCCCCTTTCTGCCTATCTCCCCCTCTCTCCCTCCCCCCCTCTCTGTTCCTCTCCCCATCCTCTTCCCCCTTCACAACCTCCCATCTCTCTCCCTCTATCTCTCCCCCTTCTCCTTCCCTCTCCCTCTATTTCCATCCTCTCCCCACTCCCTCCCATCTCCCCCCTATTTCTCCCTTCTTCTTATCCTCTCCCCATCCTATCCCCCTCTCCTTCCTCATCTCTCCCTCCCCTCTCCCTCTCTCTTTCCTCATTTGTTCCTCCCCATCTCTCCATCCCCCTCTCTCTCTTCCCTTATCTCCCTCCACTCCCTCATTCCACCCTCTCTCTCTCTCTCTCCCTCTGTCTCCATGGAGGAATTTGGGGTAGAGATAATCAAATAGTTTGGTAAGATAAAACAGGCCGAAGGGCTGATACCGAGCGAAGTGAAGCGCAAGCATACCCCTTAGGGGGAGGGGTGAAGCCATGGCTTGTATAACCAAATATATATATATATATATATATATATATATATATATATCAGGAAGGTCCCCCTCAAAAATTAGTTTTTTTATCTTCCCATCGCTGATTATATTAGCACATAGAACATGAGGTCACATACTCAATTTCATCAAAATCGAACAATATTTACTGGTCGCTATATGGATCTCAACTTATTAGTCTGCTGGTAAATTATTTTTTCGGATAGAAAAATACTAGTTTATTTGAAACAAATCTTGGTGTTTGAAGACAAATTTTTTCAAAATATTTATATTAAAGTGAAAAGAAAATAGCAAAATTGCAAATGATTTCTTTTTGACACAAATAAAACTAAAATTTCTGATTAAACATTGATTCTTTTGAGCATGAGGTAAAATATTTTGTTATAGATGCATTATACGATTTTATAAGTGCAATACCTCTTTCTGCTGGATCGTTAACAAGCATTAAGTTAATCGCTCGACGTTGAAATTCTTGAAAGCACATATTCTCTTCCCAAGAACTTAGGTTAGTCTTCAGCAATGTATCCTCTGCAAACTTGTATCCATCTTTCATTTGGAGACTGAAGATCAGCTTAGTTTTTTGAGTTACCAGTTCATGCAAGTCTAAATCCTCGATGTTTTTTCTAAGATTCAATCGGCGAACAACTTTGGTGTTTTCATTACGTTGGAGATTGGAGATCATCTTCTGCTTGATCTCAGCATTAATTCTATGATCGAAAAATGCAAGACCAACAAGATGTTCTCCAGGATATCAAAGGTGTCTGTGAAGGGCTGTGGTTGCTTCTTTAGATATTGTCTGATTTGGGTACTTTTTCAAAGTTTTAAGAAGCAGAATGTCATTTAAAGGAGCATTAATTCCAAAATGGGCTTCATTCCAAAAACGCGAGTAGACCAAAGCAATAAAAAGAGAGAACTCTGTAATATTGGCCTTTTCACGTTCCGTTTGTTTCAGTTGATGCTTAAACAAGTATATTTACAGGACATATATATCCTTAGCCATCCATCGTGCATGATGAGTCGCTCCTGAGGCTCTTAATGTAACTTCTGTCTTATCAATGCCCCCAAGAAAGATGAGACTGAGTCGCAGCATAATCGTCACGCAACTGACGAGATTTCAAAGCTTCCTGAAAATATGGGACCATTTCTCCTCGAAGATTATGCATTACTCTATTGTCGAATAAACTGCTATCCGCCTCTAAAAAAGAATCCTTTTTAAGTGACGACCATTGTTCTTTAAAATGTTCAAAGAGACTCCTCTTTGGACCACTTGTAGGCCTAAATCAAATATTGCAAGCACATGACAACATAATTTCGAAAATATGATGACGGCACGAAATCAAAACAAGCTCCCTTCCTAATACTTTCTCAATTATGGTACAGGTTCCTCTTTGTAGGCCTGTATTTGATACAGTTGTGTCAAATACAAAGCCTTGAACTTCGTCACGAAGATTTTAGTCATTAATTGATGAAATGCATGCCATAGACTGTTCTTCTCCTGTTGCTTGTGTTATTTTTGGCACACCAAAAAGTTTTTCCATTCCATTTACAGAAACTATTATTTCAATTCGTTCTACTCTTTCGTTTGCCCCATCAATAGCAGGTAGTAGTTTTCCATCCCAGTAGAGAAGGATCGATCCTTCAACAGACAACGAAGCTTTGTCTTTATTGTATGTTGCCTCTCTTACTTGCTTTCTGGAACGTCGTAAAGACCTCCTGGAAAGTGTCATAGCTGTAATATCCTGACCCAAGGCTTGTGCTATTGATCTAGCAACCATTATTGCTTTTTTATTTGTAATATTTGCACGATCAAGAACAGCAGCCACACCTGAAGTTGTAAAGATATTTTTTTTTTAATTTGAAAGACTACATTGTGCATTCTTTTTTCTAGTTGAAGAAGGTGGACAAAACTCTTTGTCTGCCGCAATTAAACTTTCTCCTTCAGATGATGCTGACTCGAAATCTGCATGAGCAGCAGCCTGTGCTTGTTTTTAGAAGTGTATACTTTTTCTTTGTATTTTAAATCCTTCTCATGTCGATATCTTTTGCGGGATTCCCTGGCTGAAGTATTCTTATCACGGCCTGACATACTGCAGGAGAAAATGTTTTCTCTATGCATCAACAAAAATTGGTGGTCTTCTTCATTTTTTACCACATTTAACGCATTTTTGAGGCTATGTCAAAACGTTTTGAAAGAGTAGATTCGAAACTTCGCTCATTCATTCTACATGAGTACAGTTCGGTTTTGTGGTTTTTCTTCAAAGAAAGGTATTCTTCATACAACCTTTAGAGTTTCCTAACGCAAGAGTCTATTCGCTGTGTGGAAATTCGGGCTCTTTCCCATACTTTTATGACTTTTTTGCAGGGGAGGTTGTAACTTTATGTCAAAGTCAGTGACTCCACTTGATGGTGGTCCTGAACAACACGAAGCACATCACCACAAGCTGGTAGTCTTGCATATGAAAGACTACTTACAGCCATAGTCTGAAACAACAGAAATAAAAATTTATTGTAACTGAGTGAGCTCACGGTTCCCCTCCATTTAGTTATACTTAAACGATATTTTTTATACTCTAAAATATCTAAGTATTCAATATTCATAAAAGAATAAGCTTTCATTTGACATAAATAAATAGGCTCCAGTGTTTGTAAAAAAATACGGCAGTCATGCTTAATTAATATACATATAATTATATATATATATATATATATATATATATATATATATATATATATATATATATATATATATATATATTGTGAATTAAAATATGAACATAAAGTCTGTTAACATATAATTCTAATATTCTTTAAGTAAGTCTGATATTGATAAAAAACTGCAAATTATCTATGCACTGAATAAACAAAGTATATTACTTACCTAAATAATTATATATATACTTGCATAAACCAGCACTTGTATTCACTTGTATTACGTCAACTGTCAAACTTCAAACTACAAATGAACAATTAATCAATCCTCGCTGACTAATATAGGAAATGGTGCGATTGCATCACCATTTGAAACGAGGGGGCGTTATTGCGTTATCACTTTACAAATGGATCAGAAATCAACAAGCTGAAACAAAAATTATTATTGTATCATAGGCCGAGTATGTGAATGTCATTCCACTTTTCAGATAATGCAATATCTTGATTTATTGGCGAATTATTTTAATTCATAAGGAATGAGTTATCAATGACAAATATATGATAGTATATAAGTAACAACCAATAAATGCCTACTATTAAAAAGTTCCAATATTTTGACTGAAATTTAAAAATATGGAGACACATAGTGACCTCTAAATATTCACTAATTTAGTCAATATTTTGCATCAGCTCTTTTAACATCTTATAGCATAATTTTAGCCATGTGGAGAACATTTCCAACTAATTTAAATTTTTTGAATATATTTTTGGACCACCCTAATATATATATATATATATATATATATATATATAGAGAGAGAGAGAGAGAGAGAGAGAGAGAGAGAGAGAGAGAAAGAGAGAGAGAAGGAGGAAGAAAGAGAGAAAGAAAGATATTCCTATTTTTCTTTTTCACAGAGAAGAAAGGAAATGCGTTTCACAGAAGAATCTATCCTTCCTCGCGCTTTGAAAATGTCGCCCAATTCTCCCACTTTTCAGCTCGAGCCCACTAAGAATTATGCTCCCCAACGGGGAATGAATCGCTTATCGAACTGTAATGCCTTTAAAATTAGCCTGTTCTTGTTTCCGCCGAGCTGAATAAAAGAATAACTGTCGTCTTCTTTTCAACTAATGAACCAATATATCCACTTGAGCTTAAACAACGCAAACATGATTATTTTCTAAAGGCACAGAATTTAGATTGTGGAGTGGAGGTCGTTTTCCCACTTTTACGAATTCTCATTTACCTGTCCTCAAACATGACCAGGAGGTGTATCTTTGTTGGTCAAAGTTGCTTAATAATTATATTATAAACTAACCCAGCGAATTTGGACCTATTTAGAGTCTGTTCCCTTAGACTAAGAACCGTTAATCATTATTCATTTTCGTCATTTTCGTCGAGTTAAGCGACCACCGTATTTGTCAAGAACTATCTCCAATCAGGTTCAAATATGAACTTTTACCACTTTCCATAGGATTCTGTACATTTTCCCATTCTTACAATCTAAAAAAAATGGAAAACAACTAATTTGGCATTGAACGCTGGGAAAAATGCCGCATTGAGCTTTAAACTTTTAGCTGGAAATCGGTCCTTAAATCATGTCTTGCCTTATGACTTTTATCTAAAGATACATACAAGCAAATTAATTTTTTTGAATCCACTTTGTAACTAAAAAAATCATAATATTCGTAGGAAAAAACAATGGTACATTTCTAATTTCAGGTTAATATTTTGTAACAAGCCTAATCGATCAAGAAATGAAAGCAATAAATGAATATTAATTTTATAATGATTGTGATAGAACGGGTTGAGGCCGCGTAATTTCAACCACTATCACATGTTATTTAAAACCACGATGCTACCCACGTGCATATTCGCTTCGAAGCTGGGCGCCTTATCGCAGCCACCTGAGTCAATGTTTAAACAAGGAGGTTTATCTTCCCCCGTTTCGCCCCATGCGCTGACCTCGCCAGATTGAGTTAGGCTTATGGGCAGATAAGGCATTGTTATCAGGCTCGGCTGTGCATTCCCTCGAAGCCCCCACTTCATTGTCCCCCACGCCAAGGGGGTGTCCCGACTATTTATTTGGAAACTTTACCACTAAGATCAGATTAGAGATCCGGATTTTCTTCGCGAGACATCACTACGGTCCAGTCTCACCTTGTGCACCAAAGGGCCCTCGACCTCGAGATCCACCATCACTTGTCCAGAAGAAGGACAATATCCCTTGAGTGCCAAGGTTCGAGCCTTCGTGACACCAAGTACACAAGGCTTCCCCTATTGTTTAGAAAGAGAACAACGTTATAACAGCCAGTGTTCGTTCGAGCCGATGACAAGAAACGGTTCTCACCCCCCCCCCCGTTATTCAGAAGAGAACAACGTAGAACAGCCATTTTTCGTTTGAGCCCGTTCGCCAAGAAACGGTTCTCACCCTTCTCGCTTGTTGTTCAGAAGAGAACAACGTTATAACAGCCATTGTTCTCGAGCCCGTAGACAAGAGACGGTTCTTACCCCCCCCCCCCCCCCCCTCCTGTTGTTCAGAAGAGAACAACGTAGAACAGCCATTGTTCTTCAAGCCGTTCGACAAGAAACGGTTCTCTTTCCCAAGACGCCACGTCAGGATCATTTAATTCCCCCCGTTTCGGCTGGAATTCGCCAGCGGACCGAATATTTCTTTACGTCGCTTTCCTTTGCACAACAAGTATAATTACGTAAGCCGAACGTTACCTTTGAGTATTTAACCCTTTTGCCAACTCTATCCTGTGCTTTAAATGGTTAAGCGAACCATCTCATCCCTTTAATTTATATTTGTTTTACCTTTTTAAATCTCTTAATCCCCGGTTTAGCTCGATTTCCCACGACCCTTTCCAATTCTCTGTTTATGTCAATATTTTCCGTTTTGTGTGTTGTTGATAGTTTTTATTAATAAAACTCTATTTTATTAATGATAGCAAAATTATTATCCTTGAGCTCAGTTCCACTTCTTAAGCATATCGAAGATACATAATATCGGCCAGCCTAGACATCCACGCACTCTAAAGATAATTAAATAAGTTCTCTCAACGAATAGTTATATATGGTTTTATCGTCGAGAGTCGATTCTACGACAATGATACCTCGCAGTGAGTAGTTGATGGTTAGTTTCTTTTAATGTGTCAAATCGGTGTCTATTGAACTTCACAGCTTAAAGGAGATACCGGGTATTTCACAGGTTTTGTTACACTTGTTACGACTCTCTCAACAAATAACACAACGATAGATTTGATGCATTGGCAAGTTTTTATTGTTTTAACAAAGAAATATTGGTTTAAAATGCAATATTGATCAATGTGGCCGTCTTCAGCGGCAAGCAAGCGATCCAGGCTAAAACTTAATGCTAGGCACACGTTGCGAACGATGTCCTTTCACATGCTGGCCAACACGCGGTTGATGGATGACTTCAACTCGTTGACATTGCTGTGGCGGACGACCTTGCAGGACTTGCTCTTAACTTCCTTTTACACGCTGTACTCGATAGGATTAAGGTTTGGAGTTTGCGGTGGGCAAAAGGCCTTCGACCAGAAGTTTATGTTCGACCTTAACCACTCTTCCATGGCCTTGACCTTGTGGCCGAGAGCACCGTCTTGATCAAAGACGTACTCCGCCTTTTTAGTTTTCTTTTCACTAAGGTCATGACTTTTATGGCCATGATGTCCCTGAAATCGACCGCGGTGAAGCTGTTACCGGCCGCGAACAACAACGGTGCCATGTTTTCGCCTTGCAAACCACGGCGCCAAGCATCATTACGGAGGCCGAATGCTTGGTCCTGGAAGCCTAGCGGACCTCGGTGAAGTCCAGGTCGATACTTACTAGGTGGTGGTTCTACTTGTTGATGACCAGATCGACCTTGAAGTTTTTTTCATTAGAAAAAATGAGGCGTGGAGGCGAGGACAGCGCTTCTGAAATTTCTCTCTAATACGTTAGGTGAGTAGAGGCCTTTTCACGCACCTCAATCTTTTGCCGCCCTACTTCTTGTTGTTCTTCTTCTCGAGCACAGTCATTTTGAGTTTCAGAATACTTTTCATAAGCATTTATCATGGTCAAACAATTTACAAGTTGAGGTCTGCTTGAACAAGGTCAATCTTTGGAAGCGTTTCTCGTTTTTTAGCCTTTCCGTGACTCTGTTGACGGTTATCCTTCTGACATTCAGCCAATTAGTATCTCTCTTAAGATAAAAAAAACCCTTGAATAATAGAACTTTTTCAAAACCAGGTAGTCACTTTCTTTGGCATCTTAAAAATGTCATTCACCGTTTTCAGATTCTTAGCATAGTTGCACCCTTTTATGTAGTTCTCAATGTGGCCAAGACGTGACAGGTTCCAGAAAAGAATCGGACATAATGTTAGGTCTGTTCAGCAGGAAATATAATTCTAGATTAATGTATAGCTATAATGCCTTTGCCCTTGTTCATCAGAGAGCAGGATATCTGTTGAGATATTCCCCTTGTTCATGAGAGAAAAAGGGGAATACGCCCGACAGATGAATACCTCCTGACTCGTGCTTTTGGAATTTTACCACCATTCCCATGCTTCTTATCGTGACTGTTCCGGAACTTAGGTTCTCTAATGACGGAGGATTCACTTATCCAACTGTGAGTCCTTTAAAATGCTCCTTATTCTAGTTAAAACTGAGCCAAGTAACCATAACTGTCATCTTCTGTTTAACTAAGTAACCATAATCTGTATTCGAACTTAAACAACGCAAAATTGATTTTTTAATAAAAGCAAAGCATTCAGATTGTTGAGTGTATGCTTTTTAACCACATTTTCCTTCTTCACTTAAGACCCCACTATCTTTGAATATTTCTTGAGTATGCAGAGGAGGCTTACCATTTCATACTATTCCACCTGACAAAGAACCAATAATCACTATTCATAATATTCATAATTACTTCAAGCATTACGAAACCAGTTGCTAAAGTAAGAAAGTGGTGTTACACTCATTATTCAAAGTCCAGCTTATTCGCCAGGAACAGATTTCGATCCAGTGAAGGACTTTATTCCTTCCTCAAATTTATCGTTCTTGGGCGAATGAATTACTTTTAAATTTTATGTGTACATATATCATTATATATTTGACTCAGTGTTAAGGATTTAAATCTGTCCTATATGTACAAGGAATGCTTAGGTGATTTCTAATATATTTTTAACTTCTTTTCTTGCGTATTCCGAGTTTTTTTCGTAATTTTTTAGATCTCCAGGTAGTCAGTGTCTCAAAATAATTTTTTACAACTAAATGACCATGTAAGGATCCGTTATTTTAATATAGGAGAAGGATAATAGTTGGAATAAAATGAAATCAAATAACAATAGATGTCAGAATAGAGGCAAGTTTCTTTCCTAGGAAAATTTTTGAGCGTTGATTATTATGGAATTTTCTAACATTCGAGGAATCAGAGAAATTAAAAATACCAATTATACCTCTATGTGTACTTGCATTTACAGGGTGTTTCTAATGGTTTGATATATAAATCTCCCAGAAATTAAATAGTTTAGACAAATAAAACTTGAGAAGTTTAACTTTGAAAAATATAAGAATTATTGCTTAAAAAATAATGATGAAATCAAATAAAAATAAATGTCAGAATAGAGGCAAATCAAACTTTACAAGTTTAACATTGAAAAATATAAGAATTATTGCTAAAAAAATAATGATAAATTCAAAGGTATGTGGAGTCCATGAAAGATTTCACAAATTTTTAATATGTGCAACCTGATACAAGGCAGCGTCAGTCAGTAGTCCAGCTCTTCCCAAACCCGATGCAACATGTGATTAGTCACAATCTTAAGTGTGGCAGAGATTATCTGCTTGACTTCCACTAGCTTTACAGGAAAGGAAGGATATGGGCCACTCCCTGTACCTAGGTCCAGAGAAAAAATTCTAAGGTGTCAGGTGAGATGAAAGTGGAACCATTTTAATAACCCATTGTCTTCCTGACCAGCAGGCAGGATCCATCTACCTGGCTTACTCTGTTTGAGATAAGCCGCAAAGTGAGCTTCCGGTGAGGATGAAGCCCGTCATGTTAAAAATAGAAATCTTCATGTTATTCTGTAATAAACTCATCCATCAATTAGTTCTTACTCATTTGTAGATAAACATCCACGGTCATATTACCCTCAAAGGAAAACTGGTCATATAGGAGATTCTTGGAGAATATTTAGGATACTTTTGCTTTCAGTGAGTAACTTTCGTATTCAACTGTAGAATAGCGATGTTCTTTGCCTCAAATATGAATATTATTATTGTTGATTTGCCATTTGTATGAAATATGGTCACATCACTAAAAACAAGACGTTCATCGCACTCATCATTTTCAATTTTATCTTCCTTATCAAGAGAGAATTGTTTTCGCTTATCATCTGTATTTAATGCTTAGTTGAGATGCAGCTTGAAGGAATTTTTTCCAAGCGTTTTGTTAGACATGCCAAACTGTTGTCAAAGCAATCTGAGTAGCTATGCTAGCTCTTCTCGTAACATTTTTGGGGGCTTTGTATGTGTTTTTCGCGAACCAACTTGACCCTCTCTTACGATGCTAGTGGTCGTCCACATAATTTTCATTTGCACAAACAGCCTTTCTCTTTCAGATTTTTTGTGCAATGTAAAAATCTGCATTGGTATTGGTCCATTTTAGAGAATGCTCTCACTAATGCACGCTCCGCATTTTTGTTCTTCTGTGTTCGATCATATTCTAACAAGCAAAACGCATTTTCTTTGCCTTTAAAATGCTCAAAAGATTATTAGACATATAATATTAATGTTTTTAAACAACTGTATTTAAATTTGAGTTCAATTAAATGAGAAGTGACAAGGTTAGTTCGATGGAGAAATGATATCAGATTTTTTAAATACCGTGTATATTGCACCTCAATCGCTTTATATAACTGCGATGGTAATTCATAAGATAGGAATTGCTATGATCAGAGTAATTAATATAAAGAGATTAATAGGCAATAATTATTACTCTAAATTATATCTCGAGTCCTTAAAAAATTAGACTGGCCAACACCAACCTTTAGGTAATTTAGGACAGGTTTGATATACTGAATCCCCAAATTATATTGGATTTGCTCAATCAAGTCAACTTTTTGAGTTATCACCACATTATTTTAACGTTTGTTTTACATGTTCGTGTATTTTCTATTTAAATGAACAGATTCTGAAGAGTTTATATGCGGCCATTTTTTGAATAACTGGTATTTTCTTTGCAGGTGAATGAAATGGATTCGGCCATAAGATCTGCGGTAAATACAACGTTGTTCCTAATAGGAATCAGGTTATAAGTTTCATAAAGAGTGCTTACCCTGCTTATTTTGGTATGAGACTTGGTGACCAGGATCAAGCTTGTGCGCCGCAGATGGTATGCAAGAAATGCACCCAGTGTTTGCGTTGTTGGACCAAGGACAAGAAGAGTTGTCTGACGTTTAGAATTCCCATGAATTTGAGGGGCCGAAAAACCATGGCATTAACTAATACTTCTGCGCTATTGATTTGACTGGGATAAACATAAAGAACAGGAGCATCGTCAAGTATCCTAATATTCAATCAGCACGTTGTTCTGTATCTCAGTGTGATGGAAATTCAATACGTGTCTTTGTAGAACTTCCTGAGATTAGTGACGAAGATTCCTACACTGTTGAAGAAGATGAAGAAGTGTTCCTTTTACGAGGATGCACCAAATCCCTTTTCCAAAGGAACATAAATGATTTGGTTCATAAGCTTAGATACTCAAGTCCTTTGCCGAGGTATTTGTATCCAGATTGAACAAAAAATACTGCTCTCTGACAGGGCTTGCATCCCTTTCTACCGCAATAGACATCAAAACTACGTCCGTTCTTTTCTCTGAAGAGAAGGAATTGTTGTACTCTACAGATATTGCGCCGCTATTACACAAGCTTGAAATTCCACAGTACTTGCCCGAAGATTGAAGATTAATCATTAACAGCAACTAAACATCGCTGAAAGTTGTTTTGCTGCACAACGGCCTCTGTACCTCTCGCTTACTCACCGACATTGACAGGTAAGTATGAAACAGTGAAGTATTTGCTGGGGTAAATTGGTTATGAGCAGTATGAGTGGTTTATTTTTGTTAGCCTGAAGATGGTTATTTTTTTGTTGCGTGTGGGATAGTAGGGACCGAGCTGAGCATTACACGAAGAAGTACTGGCTTGTACGGTGCAACATGAGCATCAAAATGCATTATCTATTCTCGAAAATGGATCGGTTTCATGCGAATCTGGGATCATTAAGCGACGAGCAAGGGGAGAGATTCCTTCAGAACATGAAAGAGATGGAGAGCATGT
Organism: Ceratothoa steindachneri; assembly: GCA_963969495.1. Lineage (NCBI taxonomy): Eukaryota > Metazoa > Arthropoda > Malacostraca > Isopoda > Cymothoidae > Ceratothoa > Ceratothoa steindachneri. The sequence goes on along the minus strand of OZ018322.1, from coordinate 64,458,646 downwards.
ATCAGGGACTCTCGGATGGAATTATGATGGGTGATTACTGTTGGACTCTAAAGAGAGATATCCCTACCCCTGATCATTCTAGAAGTTTAAAAAAAACGGAAGTTCATGCCCTGAATTCTGAACAATGATGACCTAATGATTAATTTACATGTACATACTTTTATTAATGTCTACTATTTAATGTACATTGTACACTAATCAATTTTGTAACATTTAATTAATAAGATTTTTTGAAACGATTTTTTTATCTTAAAAATCGATTTTAGGTGAGGAATGTTAAAAATATAACCGAAAATGTCCAAAAAATATAAATTTACATATAAGATCGGATTTTTAAAAATTCAACTTAGCACAAAAAAAATCATGACCTTATCAAAGGAAATGGATGTCATTTTCAGATTCAGCGGTGCGAAATTGTCAAAAATCAGTTGAAAAAAATTAAACAACTAACAAAGATATTTTTTGTAACCTAGTGCTATTATAAGTCAACTTCAACGATATAAACAGGTCTTTTAAAGGTTCCTCCTATTTTTGTCTGAGTCCTTTGTTTGTGGATGTATTTATGTAAAAAATACAACAAAAATCAACGAGGGCTTCTCTGCCAATGTATGAAAAGGGTTTGTTTCAAAATGGTTAGGTTGGAGGAAATAAAAATGAGAATAGGTGCTATAGTAAGGTAGAGCCTGATGCAGAGAATTAGCCAGAATGAAACTGTCATTTAAACGCCTGCTAGCCCAATTTTGAGTCTGTACTAACAATCGTGTCATTTGCACAATTTGCAGTTACACATTTTACTGAAAAATATTTTGCGCGTCACTTTCCGATCATAAGTTGTCGTTTCCATTTATTAATTCCATTTATTAATTGCATTTATTAATTCATTTCCTGCTGGTGACATCCAATTTACGGCATAAAAATTTAAGAAAGAAGAGACTTTTCTGTGCATATAAGAAAATAACATGCTATTACAGAGCAATTTAACCCCATCATTATAATACCTGTTTATTGAAGCTATTAACTTATTTAATATGCCTTTTTAAGATATGCTAAATATATCAACCAAAACGCTTTATTATGCAAAATTTTAAAGTTGCTACGTGGTTAAAGGTCGCTTAATTGTAATACCTTCAGTTAATCTTACATGACTTAGGATAATTATATTCTAAATTCTTTTATTTTACCGCTCGCTTTTTTGAACATTTAAAAATTTAGAAACGGTCCTCTAGTACTTACAAGAATCCAAATGATACGAGATTCTCCAAAACTTCGTGTGGGAATTTTTGCTATTAAGATTTAGCCGATTTTAGATTGCACACCTATAAAGCCCCCACCTCCATGTTTAAGAACACCTTTGAGAGTTGTTTGCGTGTTCGCCCGTTTTGCCATAAGATAAATACTTCAAGGTAAATTTAGACTGAAATATGGAACACACCTAATGAAGTTTTCTTAATAAAAACTACACGTTTTCTTCAATGAAAGTTATTTATTTAATTATTTTCCAAATCAAAGAAACAAGTTAAACTTAAGGAAACAATGTAATTTTGAAGATAAAATTAGTGACATATAAGAAAGAGAACATTTTTTCTATGTCAATTTTAGGAAACATTTAGTTATGAATCAGGAAGGCCAAATATCCCTAGGTCAGGGGCATTTATAAGACGTCCTGAACAGTGAATAAGCGCTAAGTACCGATGTTTTTGATCAATTATTTATAACGTTATTTTTCTCGTTGTTTCCCGCTGGCTCCTCTCTTGTCAATCATTATGGTTATGGCTCAAAGGATTCTACCTTTATTTCGGAATGTGGCAAAACTTAGGAGAGTTGAGTGTTCAGTTGCCGTATGAAGGATGGATTTCCAATTTCAATTAATTTAACACCATGCTGAAATAAGCGCACACTTAAGCAGTGTACATTACGGTTTAATTGGAAAGTTGCAGTTGATGCTTCCGATAAATAATGAAAGAGTAGCTCGAGATCAATTGGGTTTTATGGATTTCTTCATCTATTATGATTTTAAGTGGTTGTACTTTACAGGTTAATTAGTTTAGGCTAGGTTAGGTTTGGCTTATTCTGGTATTTAACTATAATAACCTAGGTTCACTTGGCCTGAACTAATTACCAGCTTAAAGACAAAGACGAATAAAAATCAAATATCATGACCAAAGTCGCGTGTTATCACTTATTTTGATTTATTTCCTTACGACATTCTAAACTATCAATAAATCCAGGACTAACCTTTAGAAGACCTTGGCACTTATATCATTCGAAAGAGAATGTAAAACAATATAAGAGTATCAAATATTGTTAGAATCGGCCGAATAGTTATGATGTAATTGCCAAATAATTCTTCGACTAACCTTGGGAGGACCTTGCCAATTATATCTTTCAAAGGAGAATGTATAAGAACATAGGGAATTCAGATTTCGTTAGAATTGGCTGAATATTTATGATGTCATTGCCAAATAATTCCTCGACTGACCTTGGGAGGACCTTGAAAACTATATCACCCGGGATAGAATGTAAAACAACATAAGGGTTTCAAATTCCGCTAGAATAGGCCGAATAGTTACAATGTTATTACTAAAACCAAAAACCAAAGTGGGGACCAACGGACTGACGACCGACATAGTGAGATATAGAGTTGCACGCGACTAAAAATTAGTAAGGAAATAGCTTGCAACTTTAAATTATGAGCGGAGCTCTGTAGGAACGATAAGCTGTTTGTTGCTAAAGTGGCTACTGTAGTAGAAGGGCAAAACTAGTTAGAGATCTAGAATATACCATCTTGATATGTGCCGATGCAGTTTTAATTTTGCCTTACCTGTATCTGTAGCTTATCTCATATCCTTTAGCCTAAGAAAGGTAAAAAAAAGATGATCCTGGATGAAAACTACATTAATAAAAAAGTATCAATCTTTATAGAGATTCTCAGCACGCACATTGAATTGAGGAGATGGGAAAGAATCCTAAATTGGCTGTGTAAGTAAAAGAAAATAGAAGCTCCCTCCCAAATTTCAAATGAAGGAAGAACAGATGAGATGCGCATGGAAACAATTGCTGCTCACGGAATTTAGAAGCGACCATAAATAGGATATGCGCAGAGAATGTTACCTAAACCGGGCTATTTCACATGAATATAAATGAGTGATATCGGTATTATCATAAAATAGTTAACCTTTAGTTTTCTACAGTTAGTTGGTTAAGAAAAATAAAGGTGTACGTGTAGTTGCCAAGATTAGTCATGCTTCAATTTATGTGAAATCTCATTCAGAGTAAAAGTTAATATAATAGTATTTCATGAGAAATTGATTGTCAAGGGAATATTTAGTTAGAATAAACAAGATTGGCTGTTGACCAATAAAATAAATTGTATCTAGTGATTTTATTTACACAATTGCGGGTTTTCAAGCTGTCAAGGGACGAAGGCGTGTGACCAAAAGGTCTCTCAAGGTACACGCTACTGTGCGCCAGGCAGCCACTATCTGCGCTGCGCCCGGGCACAATTGAATTCGGGAAATGTAAGGAAGGAACTTCTACTTAGAGTGTGATATTATTAGGTTGGCTCTTTAAATGGGAATACGTTTGCCGGGTTCGTCTTAAGGGTTATTCGGAAGAAAAGCAACTCTACATAAATAAACTTTAATACAAATAATAAGAACAAGGGAAAATATAAATATGGAAATCTAAATAATAATCAGTACGATAAAAGAATATTATGACAGACAAAAATTAAGGAAACTAAGTCCGGGAAATTATATAAGTGATCCAATAAGTTGTATTGAATGAAAGATTTAGCAAGTCAATTGACGTTACACCAAATGGAGAATTCTTCTTAGGACTGAGAACGAAGAGGTGGGAGTTACGAGGAAAGGACTCCTGGTGACCTCTGGTGGATGACCTGGGGAGGTAGGACACCAATGGTCAAGTCTTCGTCGATGGGATCTCGAAGCGAAGGCGTTCATAAAGACTCCAAAGGGGATTGAAATTACCTCAGCTCCAGGGAGAAGTAATCACAAATCGAGATTCGTCTGCGGGACGGCAAGAAGTCTCAACCAATGTAGTTAGAGGAGAGAAACCCATGACAATCTTCCGGGGCATAAACGGGTTTCCGTAATCTTCCTTTGATCAGGGCGGATTATGCGAAGACGATCTGCTGACGAGATCACAAGGGCGAGGAAACACTTCACGGGAGATAGATACTAGGGTCTGGAAGGCAAGAAGCTCTTTTTATCTCTATCTATTGAGGATTTGCAGATATCACCTTAAATAGGAGCCACAGCCATGGTTGACAGAGAGCTGCGGGCAGTGAGGGCGTCCCAAGTGGATATCGGATGCGGCTTAAGCAAACATGGACCTTGATCACTTCGGGGATCGACGAAGCGGAAGTGAATTAAGCGAGATTCCCAATGGATATTGGACGCGGCTTAAGCAAACATGAACCTTGATAATTTGGGGCATCGACGAGGCGAACGAGAAATAAGAGAGATTCCCTTCTACCCCAAGAGGGAGAAGATAGACACTGCTGCCACCTGTGAGCGGGACAGCGTTATCAATCTGGGAGGAAGACGGTGATAAAGCATCTCAAATTAAACACAGCTGCGCTGGTCTGTGTCGACCAGAGAAATTCTGTGTGATAACAGCGTATTTAGTTTCATGGTCTCACACAAGCATTAGTGGTGAAATATTTTGAAACGGATTTTTTTCAAATTAGAGTTGCCCTTGTCCTGAATTCCCTTTTCCTGTTTAATTAACTTTATATTTTTATTTAATTTCTAATTATTGATATCACCAGAATATTCCATTAAAATTTGGTTATTTTTATTTTATCTCTCTTATGAATTTGCCAACCTAAGTTTTTATGGAGATATTATTACTTACTAACAAAACACAGTCAAGCCTGGCGGCAGTTATCCAAAACTATTCGAAGATTTATAGATATAAATAATTATATAATAGCTAATTTCTTTATGGCCGAAACATTTTGTTAATTGTGACATCATTAATTTGAACAAATGTACATTTGAAATTTCATTCTTGGGGGGTATGAACTTGTAGCTCAGTTTCTAAATTTATTTCGCTCTCTCCTATCATTTCTTCTCTGTCTACTCTCTATTTGCTGCTTCGGCCTATGAGCAATGGTTGGGTAATAATTTTACCATGTTGGGGTAATAATTTTGCCCTATTTTCCGTTAGGAATTAAAATTAAGTTAATGTGTTCAGATAAAATTTTGTAGCAGGGGTCAGGTACCAATTTCTACCCAGTTGGGGTACTAATTTGGGTACCAATATTTAGCTTGTTTTCCCCTAAGTAATTTAATTTAACTAAATGCGTTAAGATAATTTTTTAGCAAAAGCTAGATACTAATTTCTATCCTATTTCGGTACTAATTTGGGTACCAAAATTTAGCCTGTTTTCCCCTAAACAATTAAAATTAAGTTAATGTCTTAAGATCAAATTTTGAGCAAACGTTGGGTTACTAGTAATTTCTACCCCGTTTGTATAATAATTTGGGTCTCAATATTTACTGGTTTTCCCTAAGGGATTAAAAAGTGCAAATTTTGAGCATTATCAGTACCTTATAATCATTTAAAACCTGAAAACAAAAAAGGTTTTCCAAAGTAAACATTTACTTACAAGAAACCAGGATTTGATTTGCTCGAATTTCAAGCGCTATCGCAATGAGGCCGAATCCCGCAGAAGATTTGTAATCAGAGATCTTTAGAGAAATTGGTGAAGATATATAGCTGCAGATGCTCCTGTGAGCATTGTGGGTGGTGTGGCCTGGAAGGCAGACAAGCTTATAAGTTCAAGATAAGATAAGATACTCGTATCTCAATGAGAATATACTTCTTGCGAAGTAAACACCAACGAAAGCATCTTCAACAAGAACCATTCGAAAGGAAGTTCGCAATTAAAGTGGTGAAATTAACGTAAGTAAAATTAGGATTAATTTATATTATCGATAAAACAAAAAAAAAAGTCTATTGAGATAAGTAGATACCGGAAGGAAACGCGGCTCTCCTAAACTGCCCTCTTTCTCTAAATAATCTCCTTTTTTAGGTAGTCGCAAAGGTTCATGAATATTATGTTTTTGAAATAGTTCTGACAAGCGCCTGTTAGGGTTCGCGTCCCTATAGGTTATAACTCCATGGATATAGAGAATTAAATTTAAACCTTTCCTTTAAACCTTTCGCTATTTTTGCCAGGAATACTCCCGCGAAAGGAAGAAATTTGTAGCAATTGCAAAGCAGGAAATAGCATTGATTTTGCTCTGTTACCATGGGAAATTTAATTCCATTACAAAAAAAAGAAACTTGGGAATTTGTAATTAGTCTACGCTAAATTATTTGGACGTTATAACTGTTTAAAAACCTTGTAATTTTTACATTAACTTAACCAATATAAAGGGGGATTTTAGAAATGTTTTGCGCCTACCATTTCTATGCAACGAAATTTCTCTCTTCGTTTAGCCCATTAGATTAAGTTCTACAAATTTTGACTTACTCTATCCTTATATGCCGTTAGATGAAAATACTTTTATTTATATTTTTACTGGTATGGTTATTTTTCTGACAATGCAATATTTTTACATGGATCTCATGTGGCAGGTTTTTTATTTTCATAGCTATATAAAACTCAAATTTGTTCCTTTACCACCATTTATTAATCTTTCTTCAACATAGGCAAACTTAGAACGCACCAATTTAAAACAATTTTTTTTAAATTTTCAATATGACAGCAAATTTATCTCCCCGTTGATTCACTTTCATCGCAGGGGTGAAACCTTCAAAAGTTACGATAGAGCCAGAGGTAAATTTGATTACCTATAAAGTAGTTTCTTATTATTTCTTAAATGAGAAAAACGGGATGAAGATACTCATATCTATATAAGGATAAATTTCTTAGGGCACTGATTTTTAACTTTTATTAGTGCAACTGCCCCTTGAGATCATACCGGTTAATAGCCAAAAATATCCCCTTTTTTATAAAGCCTCAAGATCAAAGAAATGTGCGATGATAAACAATTAGTATTGAATAACATAATTTTCAGTAATGAATATCCGGTTTACCTGAAAAGGCTTGCCAAATAAACAAAATTATCGGAAATGGCCACTAACTAAGCCAAATCACTTTCAAAAACCTTTCCACTCCACCCAAAACAACAGTATGGTGCAAAATAAGGGAAATAAGATATATGGCCCTATTTCCGTGAGGACAAGAAAACAGGACAAGCTCAGTCAATTAACGTTGCCAAATATCTTGATGAGGTCAAAAACATTTTTACTAATAGCACATATCCTGACGAATGGTTTCAGCAAGATGGCACAACACTCCATACTGCATGTGCCATCATGACATGGTTGAAGGTTCAATTTTCTCAACGACTAATTTTTCATAGGACAAATTTTTCCTGGTTGGCCAAGTCACCTGACTTGTCACTTTTAGTCTACTTTCTAGGAAGTCTAGGAAAAGAAAGACTATTTTGAGCTGCACCATTTAATATCGAGGAACTGAAGAATGAGTTTCGAGAAATCATTGCATCCATCAATCTCACTATTTTGCAGAATGCCATAAGAAATTTTGATAATCGTATTGATAAGTCTTATGGTAATCATTTCGAATGTTAAATAGTTAGGTAATCAAATTTCAAATATTGTTTTTTGTAATGATACTTATTTCTACCTTCAAGCTCCAATGGATAAAAAATTACAACATTATAAAAAGGGGACATTTTTGTGTGTCACCCGGTATAAATTTAATTCATATTTCCGGTCAGCAAAGAGTAAAGAGTAAGATACCTATGATTTTCACTAAGTAATCTATTCTATAGATCATTTTTCAGCCTGTTACTCTTATTTATTGAAACCAAATTGAAAAGAGATTACACCAGTGTCTATTTATGTTTTACATAAGCCTCTCCATTGTGAAAGTGTCCGTGGAACCAGTAAATAAGCCATAAGTCTTTAACATCATTAACAATGAACATTTTGTTTTCAGCAACAACCTTAATCCTTTTAATCCATATTGGAAGTTTTTGGATAAAGGCCGATAACTTCTCCATTCAAGTTTTCATATTCACCATTCTTCCCTGGAGGAGATGTCATTATCTCGATTCATAAGTAACTAAATAATTTCTTCCTGCAGTTTGAAGCCATACGTAGGTACACTGCTACAAGAAAGTGACCTCTATCCGCGTGAAAGGTACGATGTGTTCAGCTCCAAATTTTGAAAAAAAATGGTAGGTTGGAGCACGCCTTCTAATAAAGTTGACTGCATACAGAGCATCGATTAAACATTCTTCATTTTTTCTTACTGCTTCTTTATAACAAGTCCATGACGATACAAATAGTGACAATTACATGGGGCCCTCTTGCTTCACAAAGGTAACAAAGATAGAGTCGCTCCCTACCATGAAAGGAGCACCATCAGCGCAAATTGCACGACAATTACTAGTCATCCTATCTCTTAAGAAGAAATATTTCAGAAGATTAAATACATCAATTAATATGCATTATATCTTAGTGGTGCACGCCGCAAGAACTCTTTCACCACACTTCTTTCTCCTTTATATACTGTACAAATTAAAACAATTGGCTGCAAACTTTTACGTTGGTTGTCTCATCTAATGGAATACTCACTTCAAAACGACTAGCTTTCATAGCCGATATGAAGTGCTGCAACATATTTCTACTTATATTCTTAATTCTTACACTAATCACGCCCTTAATAGTTAACAGGGTTTCGCGAGTTCATGTTTAATCGTCTAAAAATATTTCACTTTAGCAGATAAAACTTTTGTGTGGCAATTAAAAAAAAACTAGCTTTTGCAAGGTCTTACTATAATAAAGTTATATCCTATTCGTCTTCAAGCTATTTATGTATGTTTCACAGTCTGTTCATCTATACCGGATGTTGAAATGCTCATTGGGCCATTAGGGTTTAAGATTTTCATTTTTGAAATAGAATAATACAAGGTATGCACAGTGCTCTTTGAGTTCCATATCTCTACTTTGTACCGGGAAAAATTGTAGAAAGGTGTCGTTTGCACTGGTACCTGTAGAGGTGGAAAGGGGGTTGTTCCTATCGCCCAATACATAATTATCGCTGCAATACAGTCCAATATAAACCTCTTCCTTTCATTTACGAAACTTTCAAAATTATATATCCTCCATTATTATATTTTCATAATAGTTCACTTACGCCGTAATTTACTACTAGCACTGCACATCATCATCACCAACATTATTACCTTAAAAAACTTGAATACACTATTACATCATTACTACAGTACAGCATTTAGAGCAATATGCAACATGTATCTATATTGCACTACACCGTTTTCACCAGGCCTCAAAAGCAAAGTGCATTCATTTCACCACCCATGTTCATATTTAAAAAAAATCACCACGTATAGCTTGAAGTAATGAATTTTAAATGTTAAAAAAAAAAATCAAATTACAAGAGATTTGTTACCAAAGAAGAAGAAAAACTGAAGAAATACTACAAATATTTCAACATTGATACAAGAGGAACCCCTGAGTTCAGAGATTAACAAAACCAAAATGTTTCTCTAGGAACTAGACCAGGACTGAGTGAAGATAGTGAACGTTCCGTTAACATTCAACATACGCATGAACAAGTACGACACGAGTAAAAAAGAAAACATACCGCAGTCACTAATATATTTTAATTGTTTGCGTAGTATAACTTAATGATGAAGCGTTATTCTAGAGGTGCTTAAGACAATTGTTGAAGGACAAAATAATAATCAATATATAATTCTAGCCCGCTTCTAATTATGATATTCAATTATTGGGTAGCACGTCTCGTACCCTGAGATGTAAATTTGGTAAGCCTTTGAGTAAAGGTACCCCAGGCTAATAAGTATCAATAATTTAGAAGGAGAGCTGGTCCGTTCCCATTTCATATATGTTTAGAGCAATAAAAGATTTTCTCTATACAACGAACATTCAGAAATCAGAGAGAAAATCGGGTGATTTGATGATTATTTTCATCTAAAACCTTAAAGTTTAACAGGCTGGTATCGCTACTCTGTGAAGCCATTCGTACTGTTACTGCGAAAGTGTTATCAGTGCCACCGCTTCAGCCACGCTAGTAAAATATGTAAGCAAGATAAATCGAGTCAATCCAAAATATGTGTTTATTGCTACGTTGAAGAGAACAAAGACTTGGCCCTGTCTCCTAATGCGCTACCAGGAATTTTATATGCCTTTCATGTTAAGAAAGGATTCTATTATTCTGACCCTTATAGCTATACAAGAATGGCAGTGCTTGCGCTTTTTATGAACTTTTTATTTTGTTTTATCTAGTGGTGAAACGATGCAAAATAAATTAACCTCCATGAGAGAAAGCCCCCTCATAAATATTCCTTTCTTTTTTCAAGACCACGTGCGCCCAGCGTGAGAATTTTAAAAAGTTCGAGAAAGAATCAGTCCCTCGCTTAATCACCGGTCACAGCTGTATTTGATTTTGGATGCCACTCGCCCCCCCCCCCCCATCTTCTGTGATAACACCGTGCACAGCCACATTAACCCTATCTCCATATCACGAGGCAATTTTCATCGTCTGGAACGACGCGTTATCATGAAATGTGTTTGCTTATACTTGCGCTCAAAATCCCCTAGGGATCGCCAGGCCTTGAGGTGTTTATCGGACCAGCCACCAGGGTATTTAACCCGAAGCTCACCATCTTTCCAGGAGATTGAAAGCCTGCCATTCACTCCGTTGAGACTGCCATCTGTTTTGGGTGAACCCCTGTGACCCATCGTCATACTTCGTCGAAGATCTCGCTAGTGGATCTACATTCGTTAAGCTTTTGCCCCTGTTCAGTGGAAAGCTATCGAGCCCCCTTCTTCCCTAAGAGTTGTGCTGCCCTCTCATCTTCACCAACCCTTCAATATTCCGTTCTTTCGAGGCCGAGACTCCCTGCCAATTTGCAGAATCATCTCGAGTTGAGATTACGTCTCTCTGGAGCAGAGACAATCTCATTCTTCATCACCACGTCATGACTCCTCGAAGTATTTTCTTAAGGACCTACGTCATTGTCTTCCTTCCCTCCTCCAATTCGTCCAGGCTTGAAGGTAAAGCGATCTTGTATGGTCATTCCCATATTACCTCGTTAATCTTCACTTAATTCATTTAGCTACCATAAATAATTTGTTCCCCCCTCATATATATATATATATATATATATATATATATATATATATATATATATATATATATATATATATATATATATATATTTATATATATATATATATATATATATATATATATATATATAAATATATATATATATATATATATATATATATATATATATATATATATATAAATTGACCCCTTTTATTATATATTAAAATTATATTTGGGGGTATTGTCTTTATATATCCTTTGAACTGCAACTTGGCAAGCCATTAGTCAAAACCCGGTCAACCGTAAAATAGCACTCTTTATTAATCGCCTCTGAACATATCTCAAGCGGCCTGTGGCCAACTGTCTACCCGTGCTTGTGTACGACTCTGTGCGCCGAGCTATTCTACACAGGCATACCTCGACAGATTGCAATTCCATTTAATAGTCTCGATTCCAATACGATTCCCAATATTTTAAAATATAATTTAATACTTATTTTCTGTAGATTGATCTCTTAGGTTGAAGTTGTAGATAAATGTTTCGCTAGGCATTTTGAGTTCATTCAGTCTTGGCTGGCTGAATTGGTGGTTGTGGCCCGCTGAAAACGTCTCTCCATCTTTGGAAGGTTTTTGTAAAGCTGTGGGTCCCACTTCAAAAACTCGCATGGGCAGACTAAAACGTGTTACGTAATACATAATCGTTTCTGGAAGTTAGTTGTCATATTTTAATATTGTAAGATTAACTATTTGTATTTACATTGAGTATGTTTATATAAACTATAATAAAATTCATTTACAAATAAAAATCATCTAAGTTGTAAAAATTCAATTAACACTTCTTCATTAGACATCATGGATAAACTTGTTTTAAGGCATAGCTATAATACAATAAAATTTATTCTCTTTCATTTAAATTTTAAAATATACACTTCAATAAAAAAAATCCTTTTATTAAAGAAGAAATTCTTACTCCATGCCTACAAAATTCAAATGAATTAGTGAGTAAGTAAGAATTTATTAGTATTGAAAACCCTGTACCCTTAAATTATAGTACAAAAACATTAACTGTTACACCAAAGGTACCCTCTTTGAATGGACCGTAAGGTCTACTAGGGTACTTATTTTCCTTGTAGCTCCTGTTTATGCTCGCATTGTATTCCTCTTTGATAATATATATTACCACCAGCACTGAATACCTTTTCATTCTCAACTAAATATGGGGTGCTTTTGAATATTTTCTAGCTAGAAGACTGATATTATGAAATCTGTATTTATTAACATACCAGCACTGTAATGGGCTCTCGATATTATTTATCGTTTTCAAACCTTGATATTTCATGATTTCTTACTTTAGAGTTTTTCTTTCTTTTAGTTTCTTGTCTGAAGAAGAGTCTGCATCTAATTTGACATTTTGTTCCCTCTTTCTAATTTATTTTTCTTTTTGATGTCAGAAAACAATTTTTAAAACTGAAATTGAAATTATCTTCCTCATCACATTTAGCATCTTCTGAGAGTTCAGAAGTGTTTGTAGCTTGAGAAATGTCACAAGTGATAGATTTTCTGTTATTTACAAAACTTATATCTCCATACAGCCATTGCACAAAAGCTTCTTCACCCCTCTGATTATCATATTCATCTTCAAAAAATGTATTTTTGAAGCGGGGATAAAGAACATATGTTGCTAGTATGAAGTTCTTGTCCTTAAATTAATTCTTGAATCTTTTCTTCGCCGTTACAAAAAAATGACAAACGACTTTTATGTTTGGGGATTTTGGCAGAGGCAATTGCTTCTATGATACTTAAAAGTTTTGTATAATCAACAAAAAGCTTGACTATTTTGAGAAATGCCTCTAAAACTTTCCATTGATTTGTTTCGAAACATACTAGTTTGGATGATCATTGCAGTATACAATGAGGACATTTTTAGTTCAAAGAGTGTGTAAAGCATGTAATATTGGATATTCTATCTTTTTGAATATCCAGAACGAATATATTTTGTGGAAAATTGAATCATTTTTTATAAATCTCGTAACTTGGAAATGCTGGTGGTGAATGAATAAAATGACCAACTATTCACTTGCGTAGGGATATAATATCCTTCACATATCTCTGCTCAAAGATAGCATCATTCGGAAATAACTGTAAGGTGTGTATAAACATGGTAAGGATTCATATTTAGCTTATGCATTGTGCAACACCTGCCGTAATATTAGTTACATTATCTCCTACAATAACATGAATCTTATTATTAGGAATATTAAATTGACCCAAAGTGTCTTTGAGGCATTCACTAATATCATGTGCAGTTAGTGAAACCTCAAATGGCGAAACTCTCAGAATAGCAAATTTTTGTTCGTCATTTGCAATAATAAAATGAGATTTTAAACTTGTGTGTAGCACTGTTAATTTCATTCTGTATTTTTTTCCTAACACCATATATTTTCTGAACTATATTTTCCTCTCTAATTTTCTAGAAGGAATAGTATACTTTGGACATATGTATATAAGTTAGGAGAATGGTTGTAAATCAATCTCTATCATTTCTCATATATATTTGTGAATTGTTTGTGCTCTGTGGTCATTTATATCTCAAATTTTACATTTATCTACATTTTCATGTAAATTTGGCAGCTTTTTTAAGATTTTTATTTGATGAAAATTTGAGAGATAGTGTTCGTTTCTTCTCGTCTTCTTTCTTTTATTTTCATGTTCTTATTTTAGTTCTTTGGTATATTTGTACTGAGGAGTTTAAGCATATTAGTTGTATTAAAATGACAAACCTTTGGTCCTTTAGATATTTTTACAGCACATAATTGGCATACTGACTTTGATTTGTCTTCATCGGCCACATTGAATAACTTTTATGCTATGCTTTTAGGCTTGAGATCAGATTTACTAGCCATAATGGGACTTAGTCTGAAAATAATTATAAAAATCAAGAATTAAAAAAAAACTACAATATTTTAGTCTAGCGATATGAGAACTTTCATGAGAATGTATGTCTCATCTCTTCCATAATGCTACATACGACAGTATTTTTTCAGCCACACCGACCCGAATGTGATATATCCTAGCCAACCCCTCGTGTTATTATTTTCGCTTTTACTCCTCCTTTATTCTGCCTACCCCTCTCTATTCTTCTATTGTCTTTTCACACTCATGGGCCAAATAGGTGGAAACGTACGCTTGGTTCCTTAAATTACTATAAAGGTCAAATATATTTCAGTATGGAAGAAGAAAATACTCAATTCATTCGCTATCATGACCACTGAATGTAATGTGATCAATTTAATGAATTATATAACTGTTTTGATTAAATTTTCCGAATCTAGTTATCTATTTTTTTCATAGCTTATTTTACTATTTTATCTTCAAGTTTCTTAAGATTGATAAATTTTCAAAATTATAGTTATTATAATAATTGATAGTCAACTAATTTTGTTTCCACACAGTTGCTTTCAAGGGTGAATTTAAAATATGAATACATGTGAATAGAGGTCTAAACGTTTTTCTGTGCATTAAGTCCCGCAATTGAATAATGGGTCATGATAGTGAGTTAACTTAGGCATTTATAAACACGGCCGAAAGCCCATTATAATGAAAGCAAGCTTAAGCTAAGCAATCCTTGTGTATAATTAGTTTATAGCAATATTATTAACCGGCTGTCTATCGACGAGCTCTTATCTCGACGTGGCCATAGAGGGGAATCGGCTGGGATATATCTGAGCCAATTGCAAAAGAAATTTTAGGGAAATAATCCGTTAAATGATATCTATTAGAATAAATTAAAAGAAGATTTTATTGGTAATTTTATATGGACTTGGCAGATGATACTCGTTTTTCCCGGATTATTATTATTATTATTATTATTAAAGGCTATTTTCTACCTATTTGTGTTTATGAGGTTATGTTTTTTGGGGGAAATGCATCCGTCATTTGTGTTACTTTAGTATGCGATCTACTCTTTATATTGAGATTTACAACAAAAAAAATTCACATTTTCCCTTTTTCTATCAATAGTAAGGTTAGATTAGGTAAGGTTAAGTTAGAGGGATATGATAACCTAAGCTATCTTAACATAACCTGGCAGCCCCAAAAGGCCTATCAGCAGAGGAAGAGGTATAATAATAATATTAACTGACTAAGCCTAAGACATTTTCAAAATCTGACTTATGTTGACTTATTCGGTAAGGCGAAGCCTAGCCTCAATCCCTCGAGGGCTTCAGGTCGTTTTTATTTGGACTCTGGATCGGACACATCAACATCAGCATCTACTACGATATCGAGCTTCTTGTTTCCTGGGGCGCTGTAGATGCTAGAATTATCCCGAATTGACACCGCCTAACTAACCCTATCCTATTGAGATGTATAGAATCCACTAAATAGTCCAATTCTTTATCTGCCTTAAAATTTTGATTTATATAGCTAGTTCAAGAACTTTCAAAGATATGCTATGCGTCTATAATACATAATATAATAGCCTATTTTTATTAACTCTGGTGAAACCCCTACCCCTCCTTTGCGGATCTATAGGGTTCCAGGGATCACCCGTTGAGAAAAGTTCCTCCATCTTTTAATTCTTGCCTTTGAAAAGCAAGAAAATGTCTGCTAAGTTTTTATAATTTCTACTATTCTGGCAGCTCCACAATTACTTTCTCTCCACCCAACTTAAGTTAACATAACATCATCAATAATATTTACACAACTGACCCTCTTTGTTTAGTACACACGCTCAAATAAACGAACTACGTATCTTCTTCTGTATAGAAGTAAACAAGGCAAATTGCGTCAAAAGGGGAAATTTCATATGGGGATACCAGGCAATGGCTTCGCCACTTCCCCCTATGGGGGGAGATTGTGCTTCCTTACTCCTCCCTACGGGGGAAAATTGCACTTGACTACTAAGATTAAAATTTAAAATCTAAAAAAAAGCAGCCATGGTTAAATTTTTATCAATTTTCTGAACTTAGCCAATTATAATAATTTTAAAAGGAACTAAATTTCCCCCCCTTTCAAAATATCACGTTGCTAAAATATAGACTTATAGAATAGAAGAAGAATAGAAGATATATAAAAATAAATTTTCTGAACTTTACCATTTATAAATCTTTGGGTTTTAAAAAAATCACAAAATTTCGATACTTATATTTATTTCTGAACTTCACCATTTTAGGTTTTGATATTATAAAATAATTATTAGAAATAACCTTGATAAAAAACAAGTTATAACCAAACTAAGATAAAATTATTATTCAAACAAGCCATACTTCGTATTCTTTCTTACAGAAAGAACTTGCTTCCACAGGCACTTCTTCGTCGTGTGGCCTACGGCCTATTTGCTATTCTAAACCGCTTTTTTTAATCCCCTTTATAGACTCTTTATTTTAACACCCTGAACACCTTTTTTCAACATAGATACCCTGAAACATTTTTTTAAAGTTATTTCACCTTTTATTGTATTCTCTCTATCCCTTGAAGATTTATATATAGCTGAGAATTTTCCAAACCCTTTTTTCAACATAGACATCCTGAAACATTTTTTTGAAGGTTTTTCACCCGGTTTGATATAGAGAAAAACCTTCGTCAGATCTCTTTTTTCATCCAAATTTGTTTTATATACGAAATGATAGTAAAAAAGCGCCAAAGCCCTAATTTTAATACATTTTTTGAACTTCACGATTTGTATGTTTTTTCATTTCAAATCATTCGATAATTATATTTATTTTTATGAACTCTTAGAAAGAACTTTGATAAAAGCTCAAAACATACAGAAAACAGCCCCGCGAATAAAAGTTTCAAATAAACCTAAACTCAAAAACATGAAAGGTTACTTGTCCACTAAGCAAAAAATACATTTTCAAAAGTTTAAAAAATTCACCAAGTTAAATTATAGAGTTAAGGATACTAAAAAATCCCCTTCTTAAATTATAGTTAGTGAAAAATCGCCGAGGTGACAAGAAGTTGAGGCAATTTTATGGAATGTCAAAGAAGATAATTAACAATCTTTTGGATGAATGATTATTGCCAGCAATTGAAATTCTGCAATCATTCAGTGCCAATATTTAGAGAAAAATCAATAAAGCAATAAAAACTATCCCAAGTAAATCAAGATGATGCAAAAAAAGGTGAAATCTGCCTTGATTAAATTTTAGAATTTATACCTATATATAAAAGCAAGAAAAATGAAATTAAAAATAAAACTCTTTGATAATTTGGAAAAAGAAATTCAAAACTAGAAATCGATGAATGGATAAAAAATAATAAAAAACGATTGCAATTTGTTTACTAGTCATCAGTTTTCCATTGAGAAAATCAAAATTGAAGTTAAAATAAATATTCAAAGACATGTAATTGTACACTCGTAATCAGGATATTATAAAATCATATATTAGCAATCTTTTTAATTATTTTTAACAGCAATGGTCCATTTCAGTTGTGTGCGTTTTTTAAACCAAAGTAAAGAAATTAGCATAAAGATCAATATGGCAATCATTAGCAAGCCTACAGATATCATGAGCGGCTTCTCGTTGATTTTGTATCCCCTAGTGATTACTTGGAAACTTTCGTGCTTCATAGGAGAGCCTTCTATTGCACGCCAGGGGAGTGTGGAATGAAAACCCTTTCCTTAACATTGTAACGGAAGAGTATGTGCTGTATGTATGCTTCGACCATATAATTAAGAGCGTGACCTAAAAACTGGGCGGAAAATGAGTGAAAAATTGGATACAGGACCCTTCTGATTTTACATATCGTTAGGCAAAATTTGCCCAGATATAGTAGAAAACATCTATAAATATCGAACGAACGAAGAATCCAGAAGAATCCCCCTATATGAAAAAAAACTAGCCTCCTTGCAAGGGAATGTTGTAGCAATCATGGCTAACCTTGCTGTAGATGACATCTGCAAGTTTGCGTGTCTTTATGGCCCTACCCACCCAAGGGAGATCAGCCTTAATTATAGAGTTTATGCATGTTCTGGTGAGTTTCGCGCCCTAATGGGCCCCAGTATCTAGAGTACTCTATTTTATTTTATAAACTATTTGGGGCATATAACTCTCAAACAGTTTCACTCTCTCCATTTTCAGCACCTTCTTTACTAAACTCTTCCCACAAACTTCCTACCAGAAATGCCATCATTAAGTTTAGCTCTAAGCAGCGAGAGAGTGTGTAATTCTGCAGAGCCAACTCCTGTTTCGGTAAAATTGGCAGATCCTGTTTTGGAGAGAACGACCGAACTAGTGATTACCATTTGGGAGAGTTCGAATCTGATTACAAATGGAATTTCTCTATTTTAACACATGAATGACCCTGTCCATTGATATTCAGATGGATTACAGTATATTACATATTTAAGAACTTCAACAGTGTTGCAACGGAAGAGCGATTTCAGCAAGAGTTCTGGCAATGATGGTTTAATAAAGAATAAATTTGATTCTTTGTATGCCAGCAAGATTAGGCTAAACATTGTCGGCCAACGTAAAAAAAAATATGATAAGCAGTTAGAAATGTGCTAGAAACCGATTGTAATGGTACATCCTCACTTTCGACGAAATGAAATGACTTTCATTTAAATTGAGTACCGCTTGGACATTTTGTAACCAAATGGCTTTTAGACAATAAGCCATCGATTTTATTATTTTAAAAATCAAATAACCTTCTTACTAAAAGTGAGGCACTAATCTGTCAGTATGAATCATTGTGAAAGGTTGAAGATACACTTTAAAAGGAAATTATGGATAAATATTCTATTTAGTTTCAGAGAAACTTAAGATATCTTGATTATGAAAAACATTTCCCATTGAAATCCTGATATTATATTTTATATAAATTAGTTCTATCAATGAGTAAAAAGTTTAGTTAAAGTAAAACTCACTCCTTCAACGTTCAATGTTTTTAAATTTTTAAATAGTCACTTTTGATATTTATTACACTGGCTAACACCAAATTTATTTTCTATTTATTTTTTAGCTAATTTAGAAGAAGTATGATGTATTGAATCCAAAAGTCACATTGTTTTTACGTTGTTTTTTTTTATAATGTGCTGTTATTTTTTCTTTATATTATGCCAAATATTTTCATATTTTTTTGAATAACGAATTCTGTAGAGTTTATAGGCAACAATATTTGACTAACAGAGAATTTTCTTTCGCAGGTGAATGAAGTGGATTCGGCCAGAAGATCATGCAAAAAAAGCCCGATGTAGTTTGCTAGATCTGTGGCGAATATACTGTTGTACCTAACGGGAATCCAGTCATAAGTTTCATAACTCTTGCTTATCATGCTTATTTTGGTATAAAACTTGGTGACAAGGATAAATTTTGGACGCCATAGATGATAAGCAAGACATGCACGGAGTATCTTCATCTTTGGACCAAAGGCAAGGATGGGTTGTCTGAAGTTTTTAATTCCTATGGATTGAAATGAGCAGAAAAAAACATGGCACTGAGTGTTAGGTCTGCGCAATGATTTGACTGGGATCAACAAAGAGAACCGGAGCAGCTGCAAGTATCCTATTTTCAATCAGCAAATCGTTCTGTAGTTCATTGTGATGAAATTCCAGTACTTGTTTTTAGAGAAATTCCTGACATTTGTGATGATATTTTCCTCAGTGTTAAAAAATGAAGAAGTGTTTTTTGATAAAAATGCTCTGCATTCCTTTTCCTAAAATGAGATAGATGAACTAGTTCTCGATCTCAGCTTTTCTAAGTCCTCTGCCGAAATTTTTGCTTAGAGATTGAAGGAATAAACCTCCTCACTGACAGTGCTTGCTTCACATTCTACTACATTAGGCATCAAGAGTATCTCCGTTTTTTGCTCTGAAGAGAAGGGCTTGGAGTAATGCACAGATATTGCGTAACTACTGCACAAGCTTTGAATGCTACAGTACCAACTCGAAGATTAGAGGCTGTTTATTGACAGTAACACGCGATCTCTAAAATGTGTTCTGCACAAAGGCAATTAGTTTGCCTGTGTAACCCTTGCTCACTCAACTACACTGATAGAAAAGCATGAAGCGGTGAAGTACGTGCTGGAGAAAGTTCGTTATGATCAGCATTAGTTGTTGATTTGTGTTGACCTAAAGATGGTGAACTTTTTGTTAGAACAACAGTCCAGGTTCACCAAATACCCGTACCTTATGTGCATGTACGATAATATGGACTGAGCCCAGCATTACACGCAGAAGAATTGGCTTGTACTAGAGGAATTGGAGCCTTGCAGAAAAAGGAATTTCATGTGCACATCATGTGTGGCTTGATCACACAGTTCACGAAAGCTCCAGACAAGAATGGTAGCTGCTTCTCTAACTTGTGCCATGCTTTTCCAGGATTAAGCAAGGCGAAGTTGAAAACTGGCATTTTTGACGATCCGAAGTGGAACTGGAAGCGTGGAAGGCTTTTTTTCTGGTATTAAAGAAATTTCTTGGCAATAAGAAGGTCAGTAGCTAAAGAGAATTTGCCACAAGGACAGTAACTAAAGGCAATTTGCCACCAATATCTCGAATCCTTTCAGAAACCTCGGAATCAACATGAGAACCAAAATGCGATACTTATTCTTACATATGATCGTTTTCCAGGGAATCTAGGATCAATAAGCGACGAGAAAGGGGGGAAGGGGATTCCTTCAGAACATGAAAAAGATAGAGACTAGGATTCAGGGAATTCGGTATGCAGTCATGATGGTTGATTACTCTTGGACTCTAAAGAGAGCGATACTTTACTGCTGAAAGTTCTAGGAGTTCGAATAAACGAAAATCCATGCCCTGAGTTCTAAACAATGTTGAGCTAATATCCAATTTACATCTAGAAACCTTCATCAATGTCTATTATTCATTGTACACTTATAGATTTTGGGACATTTAATTAATAAATTGTGTTAAAAACCCATGTTTTTCATCTTATAAACCTATTTTGGATGGGAAATATTAACAAAATTCGACTAAAAATGTCGAAAAATGTAATCGATAAATTTATAACCGGATTTTTTCAAAAATCAACTTAGCACTAACACATCACCTGATTGGAGGAAACGGATCTCATTTTCGGGTTTAACGGTGCAAAAGTGCCAAAACTCACTTGAAAAAACTTAAACAACTTATAAAAATTTTCTTTTTGTAACCCAGTGTCATAACATTAATGGGATTCGTAACAAACTTTACGCCAATGCTATTCCAATGTTTAAAAAATATGGATGTTAAGGAGTACTTGACATATCCCTTAAGATCTCAGCAGAGAAAGTTTATGTTCAGTGAATCTCTTCCTTATTCCCAAGATCATTACTTAATGATCTTGTCTTTAAGTACAGTGATCTCGTTTATCATTGTGAAGTGTGGTGACAGAGTTGCGGGAACATGTTCATGAGGTTTTACGAAGTAGGGGACGAAATCAAGCAGTTTATAGAAATTAGTGCGAAAACTTTTCAAGGAGCTTAGCCATAGCAAGTGGTTGTTTCATGGTGACATTACTTTGTACCTCGCAGAGCTAAACCTTATGCACCATCGCCCTAAGCATCTTCTAAGCTCTCTGCTTTTAAACTTAAAATCATTTGAAACTAAATTTAAGTTGAGCATGCGGGTGAATGTGCGAAATTTATTGAGGCTTTTAGTGAAAGATTCAAGGACATCAAAAGTAAACAAAAGTATTTGAACTTTTTTGCTACATTGTCCTATGTGGGATTGAGTAATGTGCCTGATAATCAAATACTTCAGCTTCAAAGTGATAATGAGCTGAAAGGTAAGTATAAGATCGTCATATTGCTTCAGTTGTTAAAACATTACATATGCGCAGATGAATTCCCCACTTAGAGGAGACATGCATTGAAATAAGCATCTATGTTCTGAATAACTTACTACTGCAAGGGATTCTTTTCAAAACTACCATCGCACAGGATCGACCTCGATCCAGACTGAGAGATACAAACCTGAAAAGAGAGTTGCAAGTAGCAACATCATCATTACCAGCTATTCTTAGAAACTTAGGGGTGAGTTATTTTTTTATTAAAACGTTTAATTAAATTTCCCAAACTGGTAAACAGACCTTCCTAATATGTGCTATCAGTAACCTCATTGAAATGCATGTGTACACTAAAGTGAGTTAAAGGTTTGATCAAGTGAAGCATATTGATTTTTAACTTGATAATTTTGTATGTCCCGGGAATGATGTTATAAAATTACAGCTTGCCTTCGGTAGCAAAAAGTTCCCCACCCCTGTGCTAAACAATCATGCACTCAAACTACCTTTCAAACAATTACATGAATCTATTTGTCATTATTAGCGATTTTAATGCTAAGGGGAATTATTGAAATGTCCCTTCAACCACAACATACTCTCTTTGCCCAGAGACAGTAATACTCTTTAATGTTATCGAGGAGAAGTGTCGGTGCTTTTTTGTTAAGGGGAAACCAACCAAAATGGCTTCTTACGTCACCAGAGTGGCTGGCTATGTGACATCCATGTGATCCACGAATGTGAATGAATAGCTTACAAATGCGTTTTCTCTTTTAAAGACAAAACTCCCGATGTTAGTACTTTCTTTGGTTATATAACCTAACCTAACTTTAAGGAGATACCACATATATTTTTTTAGTCACTTTTCAAATTCTTTTGTTCAAAATACGCATTTTTTGTTTTTGTATATCATTTTATTAAAAATTTTAGGCACTTTTATATGGTATAATTAGTTTTTTCAGCAACATGAATAGAACATAGTGAAAATTAAGATAGTGCAAAACTGTATACATTCGTGGAAAATTTTTCTTAGATATTTAAAGTTAATTTGTGAAAAAACAAACAAAACTACACAATTGATATTTATATCATTTTATTGCAAATTTTATGCACTTTTTATGGTATACATATTTTGTTTTTGCAACATGACTAGAACATAGTAAAAATTATGATAATGAAAAAATGTATACATTCGTGGGATTCTCCGTCGATTTTTCAAGTTGATTTGTGAACAAAGCGCAAAACTATACCATGCGAATTTAAATATTTGCTAAAAGAAAAACGGCGCCTAAGAACTGGTTTATATTTTCAGCACCATTCGAATATAGATTGAATTAAATTCCAGTGCTTTAAGAATAGCCCTATGTTTCACCCCCCCCCCCCCTCCCACCTCCAACTGAAAACAAAGCTTATAGTTGACCTTGTCCGAAAATATATGTTTTAGTCCACTATTAATAGAAATTTTAATGAAACTAAAGAAACCTGATTTCAAATGATAAATAAATCATATGTACATCTTTTGGTTAAAAAAATGAATGTGGTATCCCCTTGATCGTGATTTAGTGAAAAGTAAAAGGGAAATAGCAGCTAAAGTTTATTATTTTAAAGGATAGAAATTTCTTTTCTTTATAAATTTGCTGAACCAAATCCGTGTTTGGATATTATTAAAATGAAAAGTAAAGTAGCAGCAAAAATATATTTTTTTAAAGGATGGAAATTTTTTATGTCTTTAAAATTTGCTGAACCAAGTCAAAGAGAAGCAGCAAGGCAGAATATTATTGTGGAGTCACAATGGCCAGTCGACCTTTCTGGCTGGTGACGTCACAGGCCATTTTTGCTTTGTGCCCACTTAACAAAAGGCGCCGAAGTATCGGTTGACAAATATCTTTCCCATGTTTATATAAACTATTTAAAACTCCTCAGTATGGGAAAGCTTAAGGACTGCATATGATCTAAGAGTCCCTCGCTTCAATGCCTACACACTTATAGTGAAATACCAAAGGTATAGATTGAAACTCTCGAAGAGAAACATTCTTACTAAACCTCAGCTCACTCCTTTGATTTATATCACATCCAGCAGTTTGCTAAAATCTCTTTCAGCTCCCACGACTATCAAAAAATCCACCAACCCTGCTAATTAATTTTCACCGATGGCTCATAATCCGGCTGGATCGAGAACTGGCTAAGTGGCAGACGGCAACGGGTGGTGGTAAATGGACAGGCTTCTGAGTGGGTGCCCGTTACTAGCGGGGTGCCTCAAGGTTTTGTCCTGGGACCACTACTATTCATCATTTACGTCAACGACATGGACGGTGACATGGTTGCCAAGATTTCCAAATTTGCCGACGATACCAAGCTTGGTATGAACTTTGCAAAGGATGGAAATACTGCCCGCCTGCAGGAAGATCTTGTGAAGATTGGGAAGTGGTCAGACACTTGGCAAATGCCTTTTAACGTGAACAAATGCAAAGTAATGCATATCGGCCACAGAAACCCCCAATCTCATTATATCCTTAAGGGCACTGCTCTTGAATCGAGTGACACTGAGAAGGACTTGGGTGTTACTATCACTAGCGACCTTAAGTTCTTGAAACAGTGCATCGAGGCAGAGAAGAAAGCCCAAAGGATGTTAGGCTACATAAAGCGCCAGTTTGGATACCGTAACAAGGAGATAGTACTTTGTCTGTACAACTCCCTGGTTTGGCCGCATCTGGAGTATGCCGTACAATTTTGGAGTCCTTCGTTTCGAAAGGACATCGCAAAGTTGGAACGCGTACAAGCTAGGGCAACCAAACTGATTCCCTCTATCCGACATAAAAGTTATGAGGATAGACTAGGGGAATTAGATCTGTTCTCGCTGGAAACCCGTAGACTGCGTGGTCAGCTCATCGAAGTTTTCAAAATGCTTCGAGGGTTCGACAATGTTGACTACCGGGATATTTTCACACTGAGTGAGAACAGAACGCGCAATCACGGCTTCAAACTTGAACTGAAGCGTTACAACCGCAATATGTGTGGAAATTTTTTCACTTACAGTATCTGCGGAAAGTGGAACGCACTTCCAGTGAAAGTTGTCGACAGTGAATCTGTTCACCAGTTCAAGTCAAAACTAGACAAAGTCTTGAAAAGTGGTCGTTTAGGGACGCAAAACAATTGAGCAGTCATGTGCCTGCTCGATTGATAGTCCAAAGGTACCCTCTTTGAATGGACCGTAAGGTCTCCTAGGGTACTTACTTTCCTTGTTACTCCTTGTTACTTGTGGGCAAGAGTAACTCGCTTAACGGCCCCCACTTCAGTTCGAGCATTTCTGAAGAGCTCAAAGCAATTTCCATAACCTCTCAATTCAATCAAGACTGTTAATAATTATATTACATTTCAGAAACTAGATAGTAGATATATTTTCCCTTTTATAAGAGACTCAGAGAGTATTGTTCACCTTCTTGTTAAAATTAAGAGAGTTTGGAACATATAACAAGATAATTTTCCTAAAGTTGTTTCAAAGGTGCTTTCTTTGGATATGAACACTACGTTAACTTCCTTAAGTTACTGAGTGTTGACAGGGTTTAGAATGAGGTTATTGGCTCTCTGTCATGGAAACAAATATTGATTGATTTAGATGTCAGTCAGGTTTTAATGCCTAAACCTTTTCGCTTTGATTTTCCTGAAATTTTTAATCAGTAGGAACACTTCATTGCCTTAATTATTTTTTTTTACCTTTTCAATCTTCCTAACTCGAAAATTTTAAAATATTATTGGTTGCAAAATCAAGTCGTATTGCGTGTGCTAATGCATGGGTAAGGGCACAATTAATAAATGGTTTTCCACTCAAATTTAAATCTCAGATGGAACGACCATTTGTTCCAACGCTAACCACTGAAGAACTTCCAGAAACAAAAGGCTATTCATTACTTGCTTTAAATCGATGCTTCACTACTGGAAATCTTTCATTCTTATAGCTTGAATTTGTGGAGATTCGTTCCCTTACTGTAGCAGAATGAGGTCAAATGCTGCGACGTGCTCTCCTATAACCACGTGGATCCGGAGATCACCTCAAGGAGCGGGTGAAAGCATGGGAACCCAGGCGAGGATGCGGCTGACTCTGTTATCACTCGCACCAGCTGTATTTGCCTAGGGACCAATGTCACCCCTACCCCTTCACGTGGCCCTCTTCACGAGCATGCGGGACTTTCTGCTCAAAGATTGGAATCCGTTGGACATTCCAACGAGCGTTATCCAGATTCCCTCTTCCCCCGAATGAGTCGCTGACTTTTCACTCAAGATCGCTGGCGCCTCCTCTCCAGGCGCTTATATAACGCTTCGACTGAGTTTAGAGAAGAGCACTGTCACACTTCCACCTACTCTGACGAACTAACTAAAGGACGCTCTTCCCATCCCCCCCGCCCTCGCTGCAGCTATTTCGATTCAATTGAAGGATAAATCGATCCGTGAACTCTGCCTAAGTCAATCGGCAAGTTTCTAATTCAGTGAACTCTGCTCTAGTTAATCGGCAAGAACTAATAAGGATTTCCAACTCCGAAGACGGCTAGTGTTTCCTCGTATTGAAGCCAGAGGTGCACCAACTTCTTCCGTTGCCTTCACCGTACGCCAACCATCCCCCTTTTGGCAACTAGCTCATAAGGTAATCATAACCGTTGCCGCCTGCATATTGATCATAAATCTGGCGTATCCTAATTGCTCCATTATTTGTGTACACGCCCCAGTTAAAATTCCCCTTTAAATCACCAACTCTATCTGACTTCTATAATCCCTTAATCAACCTACCTGATAGCGTGTAGATCTTTAACCCCATCTGGGCGACCATTCCATTTGAATCCAATTTCTATGTAAATATATATATTCTTTTTTTGTTGTTAGTAAAGCTATATTTTCGTCATTGTCTTTCTTTTGCAACCCCAACGCGTACCAGCTACCTTTTTAATCTTTGTTTGAAAGAACCCCACAAAGTAAGAATAAACCATCTCCCCCCTCCCTCCGGACTCTTAACAATTTTCCCTTTCACTCTCGGTCTTTAACCCACTTTGAGCCAATTCCCAAAAGCATCCACGTATATATAAATATATAGTCTGGCCATTCCACGACACTTACGTCCCATCTACTTGCATACTTATGAACATACACACCGTGAGCAGAAATTCTAGCTAGTTTTAGTTTCCTATCCTTATACAATGTTGGCCAAAGAGTGCATATCGTGCGTCACTTAACCTTCCACCTGCCTCCAATCTAGGCCGAAACTTGAGGGTGAGATCACCTCCGCGACATGATATTATCAGCACCATTTTGCTCCCGCTGGTCCCATATCTTCATGGAAACAAGTTTTCCCAAGTACTGGAAGCGATGAGTTCTCCAAACTGTGGAAATAGCAAAACTTTGGCCAAGCGCCGAATAGACGAGAAACAGACGAAATCTTTCCGCGAATAAGAATAAGCCAACCTCGTCAAGGTAGCTCCAAGACATAATTTTTCACTGCGAATTTTCCATCCACAGAAAGAACGAGTAATTTTCTCTCTTCCTCGCCTTCTTGATCTCATGGACTCACTCCAAATCTCTGGAGCAACTTAAATTCGTCGTCAGACACCTGATTGTGCAAGTATCCTACTTGTACAACGTAAATTTCCCGCAACATATCTTTCACCTGCTCTAGCCACTTTGTAGCACAATAATTTAATGCAAGGCTAAATAAATCTTATTGATTCAGATGATTATTTTAATACGAAATCGCTTCCTCATTTCTAACGTGTGGAAGTTATTAATAATGCATTCCCGTGTTTAATTTATTCGTCCCGCAATTGCTTTTGCATATTATTTAAATTCGACAACTTTGCATATCCTGAATTAATATTTTCATTTACACATTCAATAGTTATAACTTTCGCATAATAGATCAATACTGTTCCTTGTATAAGAATAAGAAAGCAACAAAAATCAATTTCTATCCTTCCATTTAGTGGACCGTAGATTTAAATCACCCCTTGGCTCCTGAGTCAGTCATACTGTTTTGAGTCAAATCAAACATTGTTCCGGGAAGCCCACAATTAGTAGTAAATGTTTGTGCCCACAAACTCTTTAATTCATTTAACCTGTTAGAGAGTTGATGTGTCAAGAAATATCATTTGATGAGACTTGTGTTTATGTATAAATTACATGAACTCAGCTAGAATTATAGCGTTACTTTTATTCCACCCAAAATAATGATGAGATCTTTTTGAAATAATGTTTAATGAAACTGTCGCTTTCTCGCTCTTTTAAGCCACCAAAGTATACATAGGTATAGGCTGTATAAATTAGCTTCGCGAAGTCTTTTCCTCTAAAAGCTTTACTTTGAAACTAGCAGTTTCTTTGAGCTTTACGAATATATTTACCTGTACCAATTGAATTAAATTAGTTTGGAATCTGTTTCCCTCAAACCCTTCACTTTTTGCAGCAGAATCACAAGTTTGTTTGTGACAAAGCAACGTGTTCAGGGAACCATTAATTCTGGGAATAAAGGGAACACATGCAACATCGCTGGTAATCTGTGAGATAGGCAATCTAGTTTTAAAATAAAATCTACTCCTTGTACATCTTCAATTTTTCCTGTCTATTTTATCACCATAAAATATATGGGAGAAAAGAGGTGAATTAAACCTTAGGATTTCTTAGGATTTTCATCAAGTTTGCTTTCATGACTTGGCTCTCTTATAGATTTATTAACCCAATTTGACACTAATAGATTTTTATACAGAACATATACTTTAATAGACTCGAAGGTCCATAGGGTAGTATGATAGAAATTTTCCTTGAACTAAGAGTGCTGATATAAAAAATATATTGCTGAATTATTTACTCCAATTTATAAAAAAAAAACGAAATTAATTTCCTGGGCTTTCAATGTGCTACAATATGAAATACAAGAATAATAATGAATATTTCATTATATTCTCATATCTGGATTATCTTTTCTCAACTTAGTGGTTCTCCTGGTATATATAGTGCTCCGTCTCAAATGGTACCAATTCATTAATCAAGCAATCAATGCAAACCAACTTTTATGGGAGGTTTTAATTGAACTCTATAAATGGTAATATTGAGTTTGAGAAACTGAGGACCCAAAATATGCTGATATTTGAAAAATATTTATATTATACTCATTTTATCCTCTTCTAATTTAAGAATGTTTTGAAAGAGTGCAATAAGTACATAAGCAACTTAACGTCATGAAAAAGAAATGTTTTTGACCGAAATTCGGAGATTATCTTTTTTGCAATTGTTAATTTTTAGAGAAAATTTTGCCAAATTCGTACTATTGAACGAAATTCCGGAAGTAGGAGACCTAAGTCCACCACAACTGCGGAAAAATTGAGAGTGTTAATTGAACTGTTCACACTGTGACAAGTACATCTACGGCACGCTCTTCATCCACGCCAAAGAGGTGACTGTATGTAATAGACCAATCTAACAGCAATAAGCAGAAATCTATCGATTGAATAATTTAACCTTAACTTTTGCCATCACAGTGGATGAAGAGCTTCCCCAGGCGTACTCAATGCAGTGCAAAGGTAACTACTCATTGCTATACTAACCGCATACCATCACTGCGTACATTGCAATTTTCTTTACTTAAGCTGTTCTATGTTATGAAGATAAACCGAGTATATGAAAAATTGAGCTTGAATTTACAAAGATGACTGGAATCTTGTGTAATTCATTCAAAAGCATAATCTGCAAATCCATTAAAACGAAGCAGATCTAGAACTTTACAGCTTTATTCAGCTCAATAAGAAGAAATTGATTGTCCCTGTGCAAAATACTTTTTTAATTTTAAGCAGATAAAAAGGTAGAAAATATTTCGTCCTCTGATAAAAAAATTGCCCTTGAAATTTATTGAACCACACAAACTGATCTAGTTAGCTCACAACTTCTTATAATAAAGACATCAATCGCCACTTCGACTCTTGCGCGAGAAAATTTGTTTTTCTGACCTTCAAATGGTTTCTTTTTTTTTCCGAATCATCTACAAAGAAAATCACTAATTTTAATCAATCGAATTTTAAAATTCCATAAAAGAATATTATGGTGATGTTATTTCGTCTCAAATGTTAGTTGAAATAAAAGAAAATACAAATATCTCTGCAAAATCGTTCCCCTTTCTCCCGCTGACCTTAAGACATAGCTGAGAGCTCAGGCTCCGGAATTTAGCGAATCAGCAAAAGGGACACCGGATCATCTTAATCCCATGGACCCTTTCGTGTGGTCCTTATTAGAAGAAAACGTCTATCGTGGTGAGGAAATTAAAAACGTGTTTCATTTTCGAGACCGAAATTCTGGGCGCTTGGAAAAGATTTTATAGAAGGTTTAACGGCCACTTTCACCACTTGTTGGGGCTAAACAGCCACGAAAAGCTAGTGTAAAATTTAAAAAAGATGCAAAAGGGCCCGAGAGAGAGAGCAGCACTTACGTTTGGGTCATTGGGTTCAGAAGAGCGTGCTGCTACTTCATGTTTCAGTTGTAGAGAGGGTATTGTCCGTGTTACACCATCCACTACCTTAGCGGGGCTTGGGAAGTTGTTCCAGAAGAGTCCATTGTAAAGAGTAATTATAAATTCTGCATTTGCCTCTAAGATGCGGAATGACATGCCTGCTGTTATACGGTCCTCTTCCTCACCTGGCCCTTTCAAGCTGGCACTGAAAACTCACCTCCTCTGACTGGGCTTTTTATTATTATTATTAAGTGGAAAGACCGTGAATCGGGGCGGGAGTCACATGGCATCTTCATTGAAAATGAAGCCTTATTCGATAATCGTTTCCAGTTCCTGTTGGCAATAGTTAAGATGAGATATTAAAATATTAAATATTTTACCTTATTATATAAATCTATGCATGTACATATCTAGCAGTTGACAGACTAAATCACATAAAGGTTTCCTTCGATTGTTCCGTAATGGGCACTTAACATTCTAAAGGCCTAGCAATATTTACTTCTTAAGTAAATCCTTCTTTTAATCAGATTATACTAGTAGTTTTAAAATATGTCAGAAAAGTATTTTTATTAGGTTGAGGAATAAGTTTCTGCGTTTTTTTTAATGTTGTGTTGATTTAGGTTTTGTTGACGTGATTTGTGCACATATTAAGAATCAATAATAAATAATGAGAGCAAAATTTGCAAAATTTAGGCTACGTCTCTAAATAGCGTAGACTATTAGGCTTATGCTTAGGCTATGTCTTGAAGTTGAGTAATAAGTCATTGCGGTTTATTTAAAAGTTGTGTTATTTTCATTTTTGTTCTGTACCCTCAAAATTGAATGTCAAGTTGAAAGAAAGGCGCATTTTCGACACTTGTTATTCATTTTCAATCAAGACGGGAACAATGCAAATGCAGCCAAAGCTCGTCGCGATATTTGTGCTGTGTACGACGGAGAAAATGCTTTATCAGAAAGGACAGCTCAATGGTGGTTTTCACGTTTCAAAAACGGTAATTTCAATCTTAATGACGAAGAACGTTCTGGTCGCCCCATTAAGTTGGATGAAGATCGATTGAACGACCTTCTTCATGAAAATCCTCGTCAATTGACTAGAGAATTGGCTGCATAATTAGCGTGTGATCAGAAAACTGTAGTGAATCATCTTCATTCGAAGGGGAATGTTAAAAAACTCGGTGCATGAGTTCCGCACGCTTTGAGCGAAAGCAACAAACTTCAACGCTCCACGATTGCCGCAGGTTTGCTTGCTCGTCACAAGGCTACTCGTGGATATAAGGACAGATTCCTTCACCGCATCATCACTGGCGGCGAAAAGTGGTGTATTTATGTCAACATGAACCATCGAAAACAATGGCTTAGGCCCCCAAAAAAACTACTTCCGCGATTAAAGCAAGGACTTCATCCACGAAAGACGATGCTATGTGTGTGGTGGGATTGTAAAGACAACATTCTTTATAAGCTCCTTTCGAATAACGAGATTGTTAATGCAGAACTCTACGTTCAACAAATGTATCGACTCGCCCAAGCTATTCGTGAAAAGCGACCTCATCGACGTTATGGAGTCCTTCTGCAACACGACAATGCTCGTCCTCACATTGCCAATATGACAAAAGACGCCATCCAAAAGCTTAATTGGGAAATCCTGCCGCATCCTCCATATTCGCCAGACTTCGCTCCATCGGATTTCCATCTGTTCCTATCGCTCTCCAACAATTTTAGCCGCCTTTCGTTCAATACTGACGTGGAATTGAGAAACTGGTTAGACAAATTCTTCGAGTCAAAATCCAGAGATTTCTATTGCAGAGGCATCGAAAAACTAGTTGAACGTTGGGAAGAAGTCGTAAATAACAACGGAGAATACATTATTGATTAAATTGCATATTGTTATCAATTAAAAATGAAGTTTTTCTAAAATTGTCAATGGTAATGAATAAATTTGATAAAACGGCAAGAACTTATTCCTCAACCCATTAGTACCATCTAAATATCTTCTTGTAAAGATAAGTAATATAAAATTACCACAAAATTCTAAAATCATTCTGAATAGGATATCTGATCCCACAAGCAAAGAATGCATACATATACAATAAAGAAAGTTTTATTATTTCTTCTTTATGGAAAAAAAGCAACAAGTGTTCCATGTATTAACATATCATTTATAAATTTACCATAGATTACTCTCATATCACTCATTGCATATATATATTAATATATATATATATATATATATATATATATATATATATATATATATATATATATATATATATATATATATATATATATATATATAATATATATATATATATATATATATATATATATATATATACAGGTAAGAGGCCATGTTGGATACATATACTGTTAAAGTATAAAGCAATGGCAGATTTATTCAGTCTGACTTGTACTCTCTTAATTCTTTTACAAGTTGTTTTACTGAGTTTATGAGGCGAGAAATACACCCACAAAAAAAAACATAATTTATTCCGAGATTACTTTCGACCGCGGCAGGTCATCTTTAGGGAATTAGCAATGACAATTACTAAGCCATAGGATCCTCCACTATATGTATATGCACAAAATCAAAAATAGGCGCTGCAAAAATTAATCATAAGCACTCATAAGAGATATACACAGAAATATATACATATCCTTATTAGAAAGAAGCCATTTAGAAGTCTACGTCCTTAATCGCATTTTTCTACTTGGTATGCATCTTTAGTATTTTCTTTAGCAAATCCTTGGTTGGAGATTCTAGGCTATCAAAAACACTGGTGAACGTGGTCATCTGTTATTAGCCTTGGTCGAGAGCCCTTCTATCCTTCATGGATCATCCTCGAGGCTGTTAGGAAGGTTTGAAGGTCAGGGGAAGTCAGGTGATGAATAGAAAGAAGAGCAGTAGGATGGCTGTAGCGATCACAGAGATCTGGGTGTCGGAGAGGAAAAGGGTTCGCTAAAACTTAAAGAGGGGTTAGGAAGAGTTAAAGGTCAATGGTTAGACGCCCATGCGTCATGTTTGTTGTATGTATTATGGTGTGGTATTTTGTAAGATTGGATGGATATAGGTGGAAGGTGAGGCGGTTGTAAAAAAAATGCGATATTCGAGATGCTGCTAACTTATGTGTAGATAGGTGTTGGTTGTGTAGTCTAGGGCTGCTGTGTATCTCAATACTAATGCGGCGTGTTGTATGTGGGACTCCTACTAGTTCCTAAAGCTTTTTTGTTGAGCAGGTGTGAGTGTATATGTTGAGTGCTACAAGTTTTTTTCGTGTAGTGTAGACATGCGTGTGTATTGAAGAGAGCGATATGCGTGTCTCAGAGCAGAATTAGGAATGTGCTGTGCTTTCCTCTTCTATGTGTGACTCGAATTCTGCAACTGCATTGGTGCGTAGGTGGGAATTGTCGAGCTTAGTGTTTTGTATAAGTGTAGCTATAGTTTAAGGCTAGTAGAGTTCAATATACACGTACACAGCCTTTTCTTTGTGTTATTCACACTTGTATATGTGTTATTCTCATGTAGGTGAAAACAAAGGTATTTGACTTGCCGCTAATATCTTTGTGTGAGGTTTGAATGTGTCTTATTGGGCTGGGTTGTTAATGTTTGGTATGTGTGTATATTTTTATGTTGTGCATTTAAAATTTAGGCAAGCATTAGATTGTTGTCTGTGGCTTCTGAGGATTTGTGGCAATGAATCATTTGACCACAAATTTTGTTTTTTTTGTTGAGCGTAATTTATGCACGGCGTGCTATTCCGTCGGGTCCCTGCCGGAGACGAGAATGGTCTCGTCTTTAGCGCAGGAAAGTGTGTGTGTGAGCACTTCTTCTTTGGTCTTGGGGCCTTGTTGGTGTACATTATGTAAAGTGTGAGGGCCAGTATGCTTCAAATGGGGTACGCCGGTGCGTGGGGTGATGGATGTGGTACTGTGTTGTATATTATGTGAAAATCCTTTGGTTAAATTGATAAGAGAGAAGCCTTCTGGTGCAGAGACTGTTCTTTGTATTGTTGGCTAGTTACTAACGAAGTCCTTAATACACATTTTGTCTAATGCCACCTTCACATACTTGCTGATGAAGAGTTTTGTTTGAGTAGACAGAGCTCTCCTGAAAGGGTAGTGTCAGGGGGAGAATCAGTCACTTTCCTGCAAAATATTAAGTATACGCGTGTTTACCATCTGCTCAATAGTTTGGCCTAGGTGCTATAATAGTGCAAAAAGTCTGCAATTGTTTCATGTTTGTTTATTTGTTCTAGATATAAATTAGTATATGGTGTGATTTTTTAAATAGTTTTGTGAAGTGTACTGCTACCAATGTAGCGTGTATTAGTGCGTCAGTGTACACCAGTCAATTTTCTGATTACAATTGACAATTAATAAAGAGAGTGTAAGAGGAAGACCTCGAAGGATCAAGCTGAGTCCCCCCCCCTCCACACACACACATCTCGAGCAAGGCCACGTAGCCTTAAGCAGGATTCCAAAAAGTGAGAAAGCAAAGAAATTCTTGCGTGGGAACAGACAACGCGACTGTCTACAGCTGTGCTTGCGTAAGCCAGGCGATTTCTTTGCTGAGATGCCTTCACCGAGAACTCCATGCCTAGTGGACATATTAATCCCCCGCAGATACGAGTCTCCAGCTAAACCCCATGTCTCGAGGCCAGGATCGCCGCCAGAACGAATGTCTTACCAAGGCCTTATCTTGGTAGACTAAAAACGGCGCCACTATGTTTCCCCGGGAACTGCCATGCCCTGGAGGCCTTCTAGCGAGCAAGCCGACGAGGTATTTAATCTAAGGTCACCCGTTACTCGACAGGGAGAGCGTACCGCCTGCTTTTCGCGAAGATACATACCCCTCGTCTTAAGTCGAACCTTGTAGTTAGAAGGTTTCGTCAGCTAGACTAATTGCCGTCAATTTTGGCCAAGGTTAATATGCAAATTCGCAAAGCATTTCTTCGGGGAATTGTGCGACCCACTCATCTCATCCCGTTTTCAAGATTACTTTGCCCCCTCTTTCGAGATTATTTATTCCCGCATCCAAGAGCTTCTCGCCTCACCTTTCAAGAGTAATTCGCTCAGTATTTAAGACTACCTCACTCGTGCCTGAGTAATGCAAATCCCTCGTTGAGATTACTTCGCCCGTGCCACAAGATTATCTCATCCCGTAAGAATCCGAGCTTTGGTTTCCTCCCATCCCCCATCACCAAAAGTCAAGTCTACAAGGTAAAAGTATTTTCACATTTTATATTCCGTCCCGAAGATTATCCCCTTTTGTGATTATTTTTCTTTCTGACCGAGTCAAGTATTTATCCTTTAATTGTCTCTTTAGCCATTATTTCTCAATTTATCCCCAAGTGTATATTTCCACATTTATCTTGTTTTTGTTGTAATTAAACCTTTATTTTGGGTTTTAATCTTTCAATAACGATGAATGAAACTTGGCATTTAAAGAACTCCCCGGCCAACAATTACGCACACGCCTATATCTAATCGCTTTAAACTCCCCCGAACCCAGGGAAGACTTACTTTCCCACTTCATTATCTCCGCACCGCCGGTCATCTTCCTGCCGCCTGCCACGTGAGTGTAATAACCTTTACTGCTGCTAAGGTATACACTTACGATACCACGACAGAGAGTATTTGAAGTTTGTCCATTCTGGCAATTTTATTCATGTGGTTGATTCAATTGTCTATTCATTTGGCTGTTTTCTGATGGAAAAGTTAGAAAAATATTTACCAGCGAAGTATATATATATATATATATATATATATATATATATATATATATATATATATATATATATATATATATATATATATATATATATATATATATATATATATATATATATGTATATATATATATATATATATATATATATATATATATATATATATATATATATATATATATATATATATATATTTATATATGCAGCTTCATAAAAGATGAATCTATAATTCACAAGGTTTTAAAAATAAAATTATTGCAAACTCAACATTAAGATTTAAATATTGCATTCATTTGGCACGTGGGAGAGATGCTCGTTATTTGGAATATTGAAAATATTCCTCCGATTAATTGCCATCTTATTTTTTCCTTTAAAGGAATATTTTGCTGGGCCTAAACAACTATTTAGGAAATATAATCGATATATTAATTTTTGTCGATACTTTTCATTATATCATATTCTTTAGGAATGAATTCAGGGAAAACAAGCGCCTAGAGCAGTAGTAGGGAAACAGGAGTAATTTAGAAAAAATGCGGGTTGATGGATATGCTATGGATGCGGATGTGCTAAGTGAGGGAAACGAATATTAAAGTTGGAGAAAAAAGAATGCATCGAGGAGCCATTCTTCTATTTTTCGGTAAAATCTGGCAACATTTCTCCTAATTAAGTGGCATTTTGCCATGTTTTGAACATGCCTCTTTCAGAGTAGTTGATGAATTAGTAGAACTGATCAAGTGATATAATAATTATTTACATAAGGTGAGTTATGATATAATCTATAATATTTACGTTTCTGTATAGACTTTTGTGATTAAAATTCAACAAAAGTTAAATATATAAATATAAGATTAGTTTAGACTTTATGATATTTTAGTTTATTTGTAAGGGGCCTAATTGTCCCTTCAGCTGCCAGTTTCTCACTTTTTTTAGGGGTGACTATTATATTTTTCATTTATTTATTTATTTTTATTTCAATGAATTATTTTATATTAAAAGTAATTTTTTTAACGAGTTTAACTCTATTTAAGAAGATTTCATGCAGACATCACAGATGTAATGCTCACTCTTTTTAAGTCTTATTGTTTGAATTTTTATGGTTGTGAGTTGTGGTTTGATTTTATGTTATGTTATTTTAAGGTTTTAATTTAAACTCTTAAATTCGTCACTAAATAATTTTTTATTTTTCAAAAATAGAGGTCAAAAGACCTTAAAAAAGTGATAGATTTGTCTTTCATTTTCAGATGGCATCAACAAGGAAAAGGACATATCAGGCAGAGTTCCTTAATTATGGCTTCACGGAAATAGAGGACAAATGAAACCTCAATGTGTCGTCTGTATGAAAGTACTGACTGACGAGTCTTTCAAAAAGAATCAACTGAAGAAACACTTGGACAAGGTTCATTCACATCTGTCTGGCAAACCAACGGGAATACTTTGAGAATCTGGAAAAAAAGGTCAAAAGACAGATTGGAAAATAACAAGAGTGCAACGTTTGACCAACGTTCTGCAGCAATAGCTAGTTTTGAAGTGGCATGGTTGGTTGCTTAAAATAACAAACCACATACTATTGGTGAAGACTTAATCAAACTGGCGGCTGTGAAAATGGCAAAAATAATGCGTGGGTAGCAAGGAGCTAAACAACTGAATACAGTGCCCTTGTCTGCAAGAATTATTAAAGAAAGAATTTCCATCTTGGCAGAAAATGTGAAAGAACAAGTAATTTCTTCAGTAAAAAAGAGTAAAGAGTTTGCCATTCAACTTGATGAGACTACAGATGTCAGTAGCAATTCGCAGCTGATCGTATACGTTCGATACAGGGGTTCTGATGAAATTGAAGAAGAAATGTTGCTATGTTCTCCTCTTGAGTGGAGAACTCGCGGTATTGATGTGTTCAATAAGGTTGATGCATACTTAAAAACACGAAGTGTTGATTTAAAGTGGGAAGATTGTATTGCAGTATCAGTTGATGGAGCTCTTGCCATGAATGATGTAATTAAGATTGTCATGTTGTAAAAGGGCATGCACTAAACACGAGGATGTTTCGTGATTTACGTGAGGATGGAGAGGTTGAATATTTAACCCTTCTTTTCCATATGGAAAGTGAGGCGGCTTGCACATGGAAATGTCATGAATAGAGTGTGTGCTCTTAAAACCGAACTTGAAATATTTCTGACATCAAAAACAAACACTTGCAGAGAAATTCAGAAAATCAACCTGGCTAGCTCTTCTTGCATACTTAGCTAACATCTTTGGGCATGTAAATGCGCCGAACAAGTAAGTGCAAGGAAAGAAAATCAATCTCATCTTAGAAATGGAAAAAATTTAAGCATTTGTATCAAAGCTTCAGTATTGGAACCAAAAAGTAAATGCCAATAAGATTCCTGTCTTTCCAAACCTGGCAGATACTTTAGAAGAATGTGAAGACTGTAGTTTGAGTGACATGAAGGAATCAGTCACAAAGCACCTGACCAAACTTAGGAATAGGTTCTGTTACTACTTTCCAGAGCTTGATTCACATACTGTCAGCTGGGTTGTACATCCCTTCAAATGTTAACTGGCTGATTTGCCTGAAGAGCCTGAAGGATTAGCAGAAAAGCTTAATGAACTGCGTTCCAACAGTAAAACAAGCATGAAATTTGAAACCAAAAATGACCTCTCAAGGTTTTGGAAGTCAAAAGCTGCAAAAGCTTATAAAACTTCACATTTGGAAGCAACTAAAATGCTGCTACCTTTTGCAACAACCTACCTTTTCGTAAAAGGTTTTTCTACCTTTGTAAATCTAAAACAAAATACAAAAAACCAGTTGGATCCTGAAGACAGCATCAAAGTAGCATTGGCATAAAAAATCCCTGATATTGAAATTGTTGTATCAAAGATGAAACAGTTTCCTTTTTTCAAAGACTGAGGGAGCTGATATATTCAAGTTTTCAATGATATTTTCATTACTTATATTTGTGTACCATTCTCATGCCAGAAAGGGTAAACATTTTTTTACCATAATAATGGATTCAATAACATTTTCCTATTTTGTTTTTGTACGAATTTTAAATACATGATAGTGGCATAGTCAATAATTTTGCTTGAGTGCCATGTAATGCTAAAAAGTGAATGTTTTATTTGTGTTTATAAATATATAATTTCCTACAATTTTTTCTTGTGTGCTATTTCCATGCCAAAAGGTCGGACTTTTATTTTCTAATGCTAAACGAAACATTTTCTCTATATAAATTATTTTGTCTTTATTATGCATGATTTTTATAAGCAAATTTGTTTGTCCCCCAGAGTAATTCAAAGTCAGGGGTAAATTCATTTTACTACAAATTCTTTTGGGGTAACACCCAAAAACGTTACCCGACCCATGGCTTAGAGAAAGAAGTATAGGGAATTAAAATCTGATTTTTAAAAGTTTTAATGACCATTAGAGACAAAATAAATATAAAATAGGACAGGAGAAACCTTTCCGTAGAAAGAAAACGTGAAAAGCCTTATAACAACGATGTCTTACAGTGTCATAAAAGGTAGTTTACCTGAATCTTCAAATTCGTACGTGTCTATTCAAATTACAGAAAGTAATTATTAACTATGCCTTCAAAAGATCATATACAACAGATATCATCTCCATAACGGTATCAGACAATATTTTTATAAAATATTGCAGAATGAGTTAAGTTTCTAAACATTCATATATAAACAACTCACCAAAGTAGGAGAGAGAGTTTTCCACCCCACATCATACGAAAGCAATGTGATACCATTCACCATTTAAACTTAAAGCGGAATTTTGGTTACATAGTTTAATTAATTCTATGCATATATTGGTAGAAATTGTAGTGAAATGTGTTCAAGGGCTTTCGGTAACTACATCTGTAGACTATTAATGGGAATTTTAGTAAATAGGGAGATAATATCAAAGATACCCATTTAAAATTTGAGGTTAAAATGATAGTCATTTCTAATAGTAATTTTATTATGATTTCCTGACTGTGTTGTTTACTGTAGTGTTACTTGATTGCATCTTCTTGTAGGTACATAATTAAAGGTCTTAAAAATCGGTTAAGATTAGGCGTTAGAGTAGCGGTTAGGAGTAGCAGTTGTTAAGATGATGCTTGCAGTCCTCGTAGCGGCATTTAAATTCGCACATGACAGAGTGGCCTTTAAGTTGTTTTTTTTTTTAGGAACCAATGATTATCCATGATAATACGAGTATTTTAGGTTTATCGATTTTTATCTTCTTAACTCTTTTAAGGTTGGTTGGTTGTAGAAATCACTTGTATTTTTTTTCAGATTCCTTAGGTTCAAGCTTTGCAACAGCTTTCAATGTCAACACGAGAAAATCTGGTTAAGTAACTGTCCTGCATAATTCAAACTGTTGTTGTTTAAAAGATAACTAAATCTTATTTTCAAGCACAAAGACCACGTCGGTTACTTTTGGATTACTTAAATTATCAATATAGTAATATTTAATTTTCAATGGAAACAGAAAGAGAAATTAAAATCTCTTTATTTTCGTTACTGTTAAAAAAGTTAGCTTCGAATTTATTATCTTAGGTTACAAAGAAAACCACCAGAACCAAATTAGCGCTCATTTCTTTAACAATACTCCTACACATTTCAAAATAGCCGCCATCAAAAGCCTTATCCACAGAGCGTACAAATTTATCCAGATTTGTGATTCTTCAATTCTAAATTAGAATATCTGAAGACTTTTTAATTTTACGTTTTTCCAAGTTTGTATATTTAAAAAGCTGACTCTAATTCCATATCCAACCAGTTTTCTCTCCAAACTCGGTAAATAAGAGTCCCTAAACAAAAGGTTTTCCTTAAATTACCATACATTGAACATTTCACAACTAAATTAAATAGGATTTTCCTATCTGTTCTTTAGGACGACTTCTCTCAATGCCAGTCCATCGTAATAAACTTAAATTCCAGTTACATTAAATTTTACCTTAGCCAAAAATTATCTCTCCCTTTGTATAGAAATTTATTTGTGCAACCTGACAAAGTCGCTACGTTCTACAAATAAATCTACAACTAAAATGTAGGATCACTAAGCACTTTGAACGATCACTTAGAACCAATATTACCCTTTTTAACCTTGAATTATCTTCAGTCAGACACTATTTTCGGAACTATAACACCCCGGTAATTCATTTAGTCCAGTAACTTCTGCTTCCTGTTAACTAGATTTAGAAATTATCCTATATTTACATAATAAACAACAAAATGTTTACTCATGTTCACTCAAATTGTTCACCACATAAACCACTACTCATTCAACCAACCAACAAAACTCCCTAAACAGAGTATTCATCTTATTTATCTCCCTGCACAATTCTCAGTTGTCTCAAGAGCTCCAACGGTAACTATTAGTTTTTGATTCTTGTTGTCTCGGGTTTTGGGCATTATTTTCCTTCTCTTTATTTGTATCTAATAATTATTGCATTCTAAAATGTGTTTTACTTTGTTCACAGTCATTTGGAAATTTTAATACTTCTTTTTTTGCTTTACTTGATTTTTACCTCTAGCGTTTTCTTCAGTCTAGTATACATTTACCTCTTTCAATACTTTTGAATAATTTACCCCCGCAGGTTGTGATATAAAGGATTTTAATTTTTGACATTTTTATCAGTTTTATATGCAAATATTTTATTACCTTTTACCTATTTCCCTAATTATTTTTAATGGTATGCACTTGTATAGAGATTTCTTTTTTCTTATTACATGCTTATTTGCTGAAGATGGTCTGTGTTAAGTACCGAAACGTCCGGAAAAGAGAAGGTTTCGAGTATTTGTTTGGGTTTTCATTTTCTAATACGGATCAGGTTCCCAAGGTACAACACTATTACTAGTATATATATATATATATATATATATATATATATATATATATATATATATATATATATATGTAAATGAAACCACTTTTTGAGCTCAAAGTTTATTGAACCGGAACTAGTTTCGATAGGAAGTTTTCCATACCATATTCAGCCGTTAACTGAGAGAAATTGACAAAGAAAACAGAAATACTAAAATATACAGAAACCAGCAACTGACATTAATCAAGATGCGTTAGTTTTATGTGATTAACAATATTTTTTAAAATGAGGTCTGAAGATGGTATGGAAAACTTCATACCGAAACTAGTTCCGGTTCAATAAACTTTGTGCTCAAAAAGTTGTTTCATTGAACAATAATTTACTCGCTATTGGGGAAAACCGTGTTTTCACACACACACACACACACACATATATATATATATATATATATATATATATATATATATATATATATATATATATATATATATATATATATATATATATATATATATATATATATATATATATTATATATGTGCGTGTGTGTGAGAGAAAATATAGACTACTCTACTGCACTTTCATAGATTATTCCTTTTACTAAAGGCAAATAAAAATATTTTTAGCCCGTCCACGATTTTAAAGATCGGAAAGTGTTTCTTTCATGCCAATGGAAATGTCATGTTTCAATCCTAAGGGGGGGAAACTTATCTTATCCTATGACGAAACTCCACAGGGCAAAACATACGAATAAAATAATTTTGAACCCGTTTCAAGCAATTAAATATTTTAATAAATTGCAATTTTCGTAGAATATAAAATATGCTCCCATATACTAGGATAGATATGACCTTACCTCTAAGAAAAATTGCTGAAATTTTACCTCTTTAACTTTCGTCTAAGAAATGGAATAAACACACAAATACTATATAAGCCTTTGACAAAATGCATACATAGGTAACGCCCCCTCTAATATGAGATCTATACACAAATTTAAAATAGTTATTCCTTTTTTTTAATTCATCATATTATTCAGGAATATGTATCAAAAAGTATATTTTGCTAATATGTTTAAATATTTTTGTAAAATGTTTCCATTACCAGCGATTTTGCTAAATGATGTGGTTAATAAAATTAAATTTTCTAAAAATCAGAATTTTACCGATATTTCCTATGTTTTAGCTCAAATTTAAAGCTTTTCTGTATTCCATATTTTTTATTTAATTATTTATTAAATTGAAGAATAAATTAAGCCCAGCTTTTCTACCATGTTGCTCTTAAACAAAATCATACTTGTTTTGTGCATTTTTTAGGGAGATCATGGCTAGCAGATTCATTTATCTTTATTTTAATTCAATATTTTTAATTTCAAATTCAGCCTCGTAGTTTTGATTGCTTAACAGAGCATATTTTAATTTAACCTAACTCTAAATCATGTAATATAATTTATTGATTTCTATTATTAACATTTCTTTCTAATCAATTCTTGAGTGAGGCTTATCTTAATCAAAGACAATAGAACGTTCCTCATCATTAATTATTTCTGTCGTGTTGATCTATTAGAGGCCCTCTTAAGTTCCATTAATTCTAATATAATAGGATTTACAATGATAGTACCTAATGGCAAAGTTGTATAACCTAGAAATTAACAAATTACCCTCTTTAACGTAATTTTCGTTTAAAATATAATTTTAAACAATTCAACTTACCGTAAAATTGCCTCTGTTTATCACTCGACATCGAAGCGAAGCTGTTTTTTCCAGAGGAACAGATACGTTTCCAGAATACTGAATGTCAACCTGAAAGAGAGAGAAAGTTACATTCCTTAAGCAGGAGAGAATTAGTTGAGTAAAAGTAAGGAGTGGTCTTGAAATAGCTTATATTTAGGAGCATAATGTTAAGTTGATCCGATGTTTAACAAATAGGTTAACCGAAGCATTCCGGTATCTTTGGAAAAATAAAAAAAAATCTATCTATTTTCAATAAACTTTAATTGCTAAATGAAAACTACTTTTTAACAATTTCGAAA
This sequence comes from Ceratothoa steindachneri, assembly GCA_963969495.1. Taxonomy (NCBI): domain Eukaryota; kingdom Metazoa; phylum Arthropoda; class Malacostraca; order Isopoda; family Cymothoidae; genus Ceratothoa; species Ceratothoa steindachneri. The sequence goes on along the minus strand of OZ018322.1, from coordinate 64,414,715 downwards.
TTTTTCCTTTTGACAAATTTGGGCCATTAACATCTATGGACTTCCATCTTTTCATAAACATGAAAAATTCCCTCTGGTAAAAACTCCAATAATATTAACAAAATGAGCATCATATAATCACTTTTTTAAAAAGAACAAGACAAAAAATAGTTATACCGCTGAGGAATATAAAAAATTAATATCATGATGGCAAAGGTTGAAAAATAAAATGACAACTCAACATATAATTGATGAAATCTGCTTGATAACATCTTTTATAGCGGCACGAATTTTCACATGACCTCATAGAAATTAAGTTTAGAGATATAACTTTAGATTTCTGGCTACAGAAAGCTTTAAGTGTGAGGATTTTAACTAGCGAAAACTTATGGAGAAATATGTTCAAAGGCCAGTTTAGGGTAAAAGGTATTCAAGTAATCCTATATAATTTTATTCTTTGAACACGGTTTTTATTTCAAGTTTTATAGATTTACCTTTTGAACTCTGCTATTTTTAAATTAATCGTCGCACATGTCAAGTTGAACTTCATCTTACATAACTACATTTTTTCATATTTGATTTTAACTACAGCTTCCATAACGTCAGATCCTATCTTCGTAATTTTGAAATTTCTAATTAACTTCTTCTTTTTCAAATTTTATTCTAATTTTATGTTCTTAAATTCATATTTTGGATACTGATAAAACCTTCATAATTTGCACTTAATTTTAATTTCAGGTTTTATATGTACGTTCGAGTTTTGGATACGTTTATTTTAACTTCAAAAGTTACAGCTTTATATTCTGTAGAAGTTCATTTGTTGTATGGTTTTCTACCTTCGTATGTCGGTTTCGTTATTCATGAATTCATTTTTATTGTCGTATCTTTTGCACATCTTAACTTTAATTTCAGGTTTACTAAAGCATAATTTGGAAAAAGTCGAATTTAACTTATCCTTAAAAGCTTTATATAGTTCAAAGCCTGATTTTAATTTTAGGTTGTCTAACTTCCTAGTTTGGACTTGTTGATTTTAATTAAGTTCATCTTTTGCAATCGTTTACATTAATTTTAGATTTCCGAACTTTGGGATTCGGTTGCATTGATTTTAAATTCAATTCTTAAAATTTGATCTACTGTAAACGTTGAATGTAATTTCATGTTTTCTAACTTTATATTTTGGAAGCGTGGATTTTTTTAAAAATTAATGTTATACAACATTTTACTTTCGTGATTTTAAATGATGGATATTAAATTTCTATTTTGGATACATAGTTTTAACATCATCTTGTGTATATTTAAATTTGATTTCTGAATTTTCTAAATTTACTGACAGCCGGATAATGCCAAACTTCATACACGCTAGAACGCCATATTACGCCATGATGTGTGTATTCCTTAGCATATATCTGTTATACAGGGTCACCCCCCTAAAACGGGCCTGCACACACATTTTGTGATATATCCTTGATAAAAAAACACTAATCACTCTTACTTTGCAGGACATGACAGAAGCAGCGCCTGTGAACACAACTAGATGTCAATGGGAACTCCAGCAAAGAATATACTGCGTCAAACATTACTACGAGACAGGCTCGTTCAAGAAAGTGAAGGACACTTTAGTGCATCAGTTTGAATGTGAAAAAGCCCCCTCGAAGAGCATAAATCATGACTGGGTGAACCACTTCGAGAACTATGGGACACTGGAAAACCTCAATGCAGCCAGTGATAACCATCCAATCAGGACGCCCCACAAAGTGTACAGCTGAGCTGGTCGAGAGCGTGAGAGAGTCAGATCAGCAGAGTCCAAAACGCTCTGTGCGCAAGCAAAGTCATTCCCTCCGTATATCCAGTGAGACTTTCAGGAGATTGCTAGTAATAGATGTGAAGGCCTACACATACATATTACAGAGGAAACACACTATTACAGCCTCAGATATGGCGCAGATAAAGGTTATCGCAGTCAAGATACTGGAGAAGATTCAGAAGACCCCAACTTTCCTTAGCCGCCTTTGGACCTCAGATGAAGCTTACTTTCATCGCGCAGACAAATGTCTTTTGGGGGACATCTAGATAAAATTAGGTAGCCACCAAGCCCCTACACTCCTCTAAGTGCACGTTATTGAAAGTAATCTTAGCCAGAGGCATTATCGGACCATTCTTCTTCGAGTAATCTGGTGCGAAAATGAAAATCACCAAGGAGCGGTATTTTAAGATCCTCAAAACCCTGTTCCCGTCGCTTATGGCAAAATTCTGGTTTCACCAAGATGGAGCAAGCTCTCACACTCAGACTTGTCCCGAGATTGGCTGAAAGAGAACTTTGGTGGCTGTGTGATCAGTCTCAAGACTGATTTTGAGTAGTCACCTCACAGCCCAGACCTTAACCCCAAGAATTCTTTCTTTGGGGCTACTTTAAAGAGAGAGTGTACGCAATGAGACCCAGGACCATCACGAAACTGAAGCAAGCCATCAGGGAGAAGATCAGAGCAATTAGTCGGATAGTTTGTAATGACGTTATGGACAACTTCGTGCTGTGCCTCAAGAAATGCACAGGGCTAAATGGAAGTCATCTCGAAAACGTGCTCTAGAATAAAGAAGAAAAGTCCAAAGACTCATGTTTTGATATAATTTTTTTAAACATAATAAACTAGTTATCACCAAAGTTTCATTCAATCCTTGCAGAAAATTAATAAATGAGACCTATCTACAGTTGGGGAAGGCCCGTTTTTTGGGGGGGCACCCTGTATTATCGACAACAAGCTTATAGTCAACCGCAACAATAGATCACGTCCATACAAACTCCACGACCACCTAACAACAAATCCCCAACCATTACTAAACCAAAACATAAGAAAACACATCCCCCAATTCTCACCAATTGAGACCTGAATACACTACCACCAAACTATGTCCTTAATGAAAAATATATAAAAAATCATAAAAGTCTCTACACGGGACACACCTAAAAAATCTTATCCCAACTAAGGTCAGGCCATTCCACATTACCTCCTTTGTGCAAAAACAGAATGAATCTCACCCCATCAACAATTTGCATCAGATGCAACCAACAAACACCTTCTCTTTGAATGCTCTAACCTTAGACATGCAGGCACCACTCACACCATCAAACTCAGTGACCGGAAGGCTACCTACCTGGCAGAAGCCATGTAAGTGGACTGGAAAGTAAGGAATTAGGTGTTTTTATTCCATCATTGGTATCCTATTCTCTCCATGATGGCAAAGATGACAAAAATATTATACCACAAACTCTGTTAAACCCAAATACCGTAGTCAGAAAGGAATAGTATGAACATTCTGGACAAGCTAGTTCTAAGCGCACCAGCACTATAAGCTATGAACTTACCCTTCCCCCATCTTAATCTATTCTCAATCTCAAACTGTACTATAATAATATGTGATATTAATCTAAAATCTTTGATAACGTCCTAAAATTTAGCAATTTTCCCTCATTTGCATATAATGTTGCGGTTAGGAGCATCATTTGAAAGTTAGCGCGTCGATTGATTAAGTAATGGTACTCTTTCTATTTAACTTTTCATACTATAGCAAGTTTATTACAAATATTTCATTCTCATGATAAAAACCTAATAGAGATTTTCAGGAATGCATAACCCATCATTTATTCTTTCCATAATTTTTTTCAGTCATTTATGTCTTGATGAAGTTCCAAAATATATCAGAAATAATACATAGCAGCAACATTTCTCTATTCCTTAGTTACACTGAGACGTTAGGAAACAAAAACTTTGCCCATTATAGTTTTTCTTCCTTAACTTAGACAGGTCTTTATGGTAAATTTATGTCTCTCTCTTTTATTCTCCCATTGGAATGCAGCTTCCTTTATTCATTCTGTGACATCAGATGTATTTATTCCTTCTGAATGTGGATTATTGGCCAAATGGTCGTAACTTGAATTAACTAATTGCAAAAAGATTATGTGTCCAGAAATAGCTTAAAGATAGTCATTTACATGGGCGTAAAAAGTTCATAACACACTGTGAGAAAGGCAAATTTACATACTTTATTTAACACAGGATAATGAAGTTTAAATAACACGTGGAATTTCATATAATAAATACACTGTAACGATCAAAAAAGCAAAATTGAGAACAGGAAAAAGTTTATAAGGACATAGGTTAAATTTCACACCACCAAGGTTTACCTCACCTTCATATAAACATGGTTTACTACTTGAAAGTATAACCCAGGTTTACAATTACAGCCTACAGGTGCTTTGAGTTACGCAGTCTCGTTTCAGGACCAAGTTTCAATTACCTACACAGATAGTCGATCGCATTCAGATCAGGAGATTGACTTGGTTATTCCAAAACGTTAACTTTACCCGATGAGGCCAATTTTAGTTTGTTTTGCTGTTTGCTTGGGGTTATTGTCTTCATGAAATACCTATCTATGTTTCAAGTTCAGAGAGACAAAGCCAAATAAGTTTCTTTGCAAAGTTCTCCTCTATGTTTCGCCGTTGATTCTTCCTTCAACTACATTCATTCTTCCAATCCCTGATAAGCAAACACATCCACATAGAATGATTGATCCCCCACCGCATTTTACGTAGGGGTCGTATTCTTTGGCCGTAAACTTCAGACCTTTTTTCTCCAAACCGTGGTGATTGAAGTTTTTTTTTTTTGTTTCACCTGAGCAAAGGATTTGTTCCAAGAATGTTGCAGGTTTTTTTTAATGTTCATTTTTAAACGCCAAACGAGCTTTACAGTCATTATTTGAAGATTGTGCTCTTCCTTGGGGTGCGAGAAAAGAAACCTCGCATTTATTTTAGAATATTCTAGATATTCGGGAACAAATAAGGATTCGTCTTTAATGAGATATTTTGTCGATATAATTTATTTGGATGTGTTGTAAGTTCCAGGTGACTTAAAAATTTCATTAACCTGCATTATATATATTAGTATGTGAATTTGCATATCTCTAAGTCCTTTGTACTCCTTTGCGAACCACTGTAAAAGGATATCTAATAAAAGTCAATTTACGATACTTTTTCTGAAGGTAGCCAGTTAATCTAAATTCAGCGAAGCCTAAATGAGTCTTTTAATATTATTTACTTAAAAAAACACACTTTATTTCATTTTTTTACTGTTTTTTAGGTTCCTTAATAGCAAAATAGGTGGATTTCAAAAGCCTCCAGCAGGTTATCAAAACAATCCTAAGATGTCCCCAACCGCAGCACAATAACGTTGAACGATCTCTCCTCAAAAATGAGCAACGTAAATATGAAAACAACCAAACTCTCCCTTTAGCAGAGTCATGTAATTGCGCTTCCAGGAAGAAAGGCAAATACGTGACCAAGATATCTTTTGGGAATTTCGGAGGTGGTTATATAAATTACACTTAAAATCTAATTCCAAAATAATAAAGTCTCCCTTCCCCCCTTCATCTCCACTTTGTGAATCACACGTCAAATTTAAAAAGTTCTACTAAAATTATTACATCCAAAATCATAGCGGGATTTTATAAAAGTGATGACTCACTTTACACTCGGACTAAAAGAAGCATAATAGGTTAATACGAGGGCAGAGAATTATTAACACATTTAACTTGTGTTGGGGTGGAAATCAGGAAATCTTTATGAAAGTATAGTAGGACTTACGATGAATAAGAGCTGGACTGTAAATAATCTCTGCTAAATAAATATCTGAACTATTTTATTGGTGGCTCAGATTGTTTTAGAACTATCGTGAGCTTAAGAATGTATAGTATGTTGAAGAGAATAGAACATTGCAATATTTCACACGTGGGAAAAATGTAACCAAAATGCCAAAGTATCATGGTGTGATAAGTTTACTCTTTAATATTAGAAGTTATAATAATGTTTATATTAATAAATCTCTACAAGTTTGGAAAGTCCGGCATGTTTTTAAGAAAAATTATGACTGCGTTTTCAAAGAACTTTTATCACAATAAAGTGTAAAATATTTTCGAAAAGAACGAAGAAAAGAGAAATTTCAAATATGGAACAAACTTTTTGATGGCAAGAATTGTTCTATAAAATTTATATCCGGATAACCATAGACTATTACACTGCATAAAAGCAAATGTTATTTACTATAAAATTAATATTTGCCATACGTTAGGTAATGCAAATCTTCCTTTGAGACAAGAAGCGTGCGTCTTGGAAAACTTAATAAACTCAATCCGCTCAATTCTCTTCAAAATAAAGACTTTTTGGCTATTATTTAACTAAAAAATATTAAATGTGCAACTAGGTTACCATTTATTTAAACCACTCATATAGAGCAGCATTGTCCTTTAAATTTACAGAATCTCGTTGGAAAGGAAGGATTTTAGTGGAGTATTTGTGGGACTCGGCCCATAAAACTTGCTATATTTCCAATGGAAATGATTAAGAGACGATATCACTTTCAAGAGAGAAGTGTTCAGTTCGGCTGCAGAGTTTGTTGATTAATTAACAGTCACTTATTTCACGTGCTACTTACCAATTTTACTTGCCTTACAATTTTTAGTGTCTTGTTTAGCAAATTGTTTGAGTAACTTTAATACAAAGGAGGAATTTTCTTTTCCTTGTCCCCGATATAAAGGTTCTAAGCAGCTGAAGGAAAGAAATGCAATAAGAGAATATTTTTACTTTCCTTACAAATCAAGAACTAATGTTTATTATTTGAGAAGATTTTAAGAAAATTAAAAGACGCGGAAGCCACTTGAGACCATCTTATGAAAGAAGTATTTAATTTTGGAGTAGTCTTAAAGATGTTACCCTAACACAATTTATAAGGTTTCTGTTAACAACCCTTTTGAAGAAACCATTTGACTATGTTAATAATATGTAAAATAAAAGTACAAGCATCCCCAATAATTTTTGTGAGGTATGTAAATATTTTTAATATATATTCCAAATCGTGGCAGTAGGCCCCTTTTAACAATTTCTTATGGTTCTCTTCACAGTGAATAATTGCACATAGCCTAAATTGATAAAAGCCTTCTGGGAATCGAATCACTTTTTATTGAGTCAAAGGCCTTGTCATAGTCTATAAATGGCAAGTAGAGATAGATAGGGGGATATTTCGTATTCACTCATTCACTGTAAATATCATGTTTCTTTCAATCCATCAGGATATTTCTCTCGAACATTATTACCTCGTTTAGCAAATAGAGTAAATAATACTTGGATGTGCAATGTATGAGAGGCCAAACCATAATTTTATAACGAATTCAACTTTACATTCTTCGAAGAAAAAACTCTAAAATTTATATGACTATAAATAAAAAGGTATTTGTGATTTTTTTGTAAATATGAGCTTTGTTTGTTGAAAGTTTCTCTAAAAATACCAAAGAATTGACCTAATTTACTTTAATAATTATTAACCTACATTAATGTTGGTGAAAGGCAAGTGAATTAATTAAATGTCATAAGCTTTGAATTGAACCATAAATTTTATGAAATAGAATGAAAAATATCCATTGTACAGAACAATAAAAAAATGTTCTTAAGCACCAGTTCCCTCGACAAGCTCTCGAATTCTATTCAAGCATATTTGAGCTTGCTCGCATAACCTTTTGATTAAATCTGAATTTTCCTTGAGCAGGTTGAATTTATGCTTTATTTTTCTCTTAATTAGCTTACATTTGCAGGTAAGTTAGAGTAAATATTACTCTTGAGATGCCCCCATAAGAATATGTCACTAGCTATTAATTTCGGTGGTTTGTGGGTTATTCAAATAAATGATTCAGTGAAATAATGCGATCGTAAGAACGGCAGTCTAGCTGCAACATGAATCGGCAGACGGTGGCCAGGTTAGTACATCCATCAGAACCGTCCCTCGCAGTCTGTTTGCACAAGTCCTGAAGTCTTGTAAAGCCCGCCAGAATTTGCTGATTAACATTATGCAGAACCGATGTCATTTAGCTTGGTCACGAGCCCTCCGCAACTAAATTGTATAAGGCTGCATATCCAATTCTTTCTTGAATTGTCTCGCCGTTTGTGATGGCACCATGAATTTAGTTCTAGACGCCCCAGGCTCAATATGCAACGGGGCCAAAGAATGCACGAGTCTCGGGATCATAAGAATACCGCAGTCCAGCCGCAACATGAATCGGCAGAGGCCGGCAAGGTTAATGAATCCATCAGAACTGTGTGTCGTAGAATGCTTGCACAAGGCCTGAATTCATGTAAAGCCTGCTAGAATCTGCTGATCAACCTTCAGCAAAAGCGACGCAGACTGGCTTGGGCATGAACTCAGCGCAACTAAATGGTATGGGGCTGTATGCCAAGTTCAGGGTTGTATGGTATCCCCGTTTGTGATGGCACCATTAATTAAAAAATGTACCAAGCTGGCCAGAGAAATTACTAGCTGCCCTCAGCATATAATCTAATTTGCTAAAATTCTAGAGGTTTCCGAAATCTTTTGGACGCGGTTGTAATATGGATTATGTCTGCACCCAAAACTAAATAGTGGAAAAACTCATGTTAACATAAGGGTCCTGATTTGTTAGCTGCTTCAAAAATGAGAAGCAAAAAGAATTTTTTTTTAAGATTTTGATGGAGTGCGTTAGCGACGTGGGTATACTCGTATTTACTTGTTTTTTTTTATAAATTCCAAATTTATACGAAATAAATTTCGAGTAGAATTTGTTTCGTTAATCTGAGGAAATATTTTAGTCAGTAAAAAAACAAAAGTCGACTGGTCTTAATATCGAGGGCTTTTTTCGCTCAGCGCACAAATAAGGATGGGATATGTTGTATTATCACTGTGCTGTATTATTTTTTAAATTTTCATAAATCACCCAATTCTTGATAAACTTTTTCTTGAAAATATTTTGAAGGAAGTTCTGCTTTAATTATGTAGTTGAAAAATAATGCTTTGGATGCATTTTGGCACTTATACTTAATTTAAGCATTTTTTATTTTCTCGTTGACTGCGATTATTTAGAGGGGAAGAGTGGAAAACTACGTCATCGCCTAATGTTCCCAAAGTCGCTTTTACTTTTTAAAACATTTTTTGGCATATTTCAACACATCTGAAGTAGATTATTCGAAACTATCGGTAAACATATATGGCCTGATGAATTAAAGATAACTTTGTAGCAGGTGTTGGATAAGGAAATATGCTTAATGAAGTAACACTGCTGTCTGTTTGAACTTATCTCTGCTCATAACTTGGCATTATTCGGTTGGATGAGGCGTGGTGGTGGCTGGTGTAGGACCTCAAATTTTAACTCATTATTATTGATCATTGTATTTAAGTAATTAAAAACTTGTAGGAAGTATTTGCAAAATCCCCGGATGAAATGGGAGTGGCAACTGTACAAAACCTTAAATTAGATGCCTCTGAACGAAGGAAAGGCGTGAATGATCTTCTTAAACATTTACAATCCTGAAATGTCTATTTATCGTGAGAGCGTCTATGTGCATTCGCCGTTTCTTACTTTACAAAATGGCAGCGTTTAATAAGAACAAGGAAAGGGCCAAATATGTAAAGGAAAAGCACTGAGCAAAAGAAACAAGGTAAACATACCTAAGTCGCGGGCTCTCAATTAATCTTAGCTATGACCATATGATCTTGCGACCTTCAAAACTTTCAATAATTCCCCTCACATCTTTGAGAGAAACCTGGCAATTATATCATTCGAAATAGACGCTAAAACAACATTAAGGTTTCAAATTACGTTAGAATCGGCACAATAGTTATGATGTTATTGCCAAAAGACTCATTGAGAAGTAAAACCGGACCACTTACGGACCAACATGTTAACTTATAGAGTCACGTTCCCCCATTAAATAAAGACATTCCCATGTAGAATGTGGTATTTAATCCCCCTGGGTCCTTGTGATCGGTGATCTTTGAACTAAATATATCGAAGACTTGGATTGTATTAGATTTAATTCCAATGTAGAATTACTAAAAGGTATTTTCAGATGGTTGCTGAATTTAGTTAAATAAAAATCTTATCGATTTTAACACAGAATTATTTGTTTAATCGTCACTTGGCTCTAATTTTTCTTGATATATATATATATATATATATATATATATATATATATATATATATATTTATTTATTTATTTCCGGGATTTAATCAAAAACCAACGAGGGCGTCTCTCCAGAAGGATTGTAAGGATGGATCTGTAAATAAAATGGTGAACAAAGAAGTGAAACTGAGTGGAAATATTTATCCGCTGACTCTCGTCCACGCATTCAAACCAAGAAGGGCAAACACTTGGGCCTGTGGGTATGGAGGCCACGCAACTTTTCAGATATCAGTTAAAACATGTTTACCCCTGCTCCCTCGGCATTACCTTTGGCCAGGAGTAAAGTAATAGCAAAGAAGGGTGGAGGAATTAAGAGGGTGGGAAGAATGTAGAGCTAATAAACACTCTCATTCAACTGAACAGAGGAGAAGGAGAGAGTAAATTCCCCCCTTCCCGTCCGGTTTCGACCAATGATGAATGAACAAAGCTGGTCAGTGGGTAAACTGCAAAATTATCCAATGGTCAAGAAGAATAGGAGAGATATAACTTGAGAGGAGAGTATCAAATATTGGTATAATATGTCTAAAAGAAATAAAGTCAGGGTAGAATCAATCTAGTCACTGACTACCGGGAACACTAAGGCGGAAAATCCATAGTTTTCCGCTAATCCAGGTTTCTAGAGATGTAGATATAATGTATAAATCGTTACAGAGGATGAAAAGAGGCAGCAGATTTGAACTCCATAGAAAACCTTATTTGTTCAGAAATGGAGTTGAACAACTTGAGTGAGCAGAAACTTTCTTGGTTCAGGAATGGAATTTACCCCTGAAAAAAAGTATACCTGAACCCGATAGCAAACCTTATTCGTTTGAGAATGGAATTAAGCCCCTAAAAGAAGAATACCTGAACCAGAAAGATACATACTTTATTCCGGAATGAATTTGGCCCCCGAAAGGGGACAGACCTAAAACCCATACAAAACTTTCTTTGGTTCAGGAATGGAATTGGCCAACTAAGGTGAACATAAACTTACTTTCTTCAGGAATGGAAATGGCAACCAAAATGAAGCAGACCTGAACCCGATAGAAAATCTTCTTTGTTCAGGATTCGATTTGATCCTTGAAAGGAAGTAGCCTTAAACTCCATAAAACAATCTTAGTTCAAGAATGGAATTTGCCAACTAAGGTACCAAACCTAAACTCCATAAAAACTTCTTTGTTAGGGAATGGAAATTGCATTGGTATAAAACACCTTTGAAATAATAAATTACTTCAAATGAATGACACTAAAAGCTCATACCTTATGGCATTAAATTATGTTTTCTAAAAAAAAAAATCTAACTTATGGCCCCTACACAAGATACGATTTATTATGCATTTACAGAGAGGTAAACATTCCAATGCTGTTTTTATATAACAAGAATTATGACCATTCTGAGGTAGCTTGCTACCGAGGGTCTATTTCTTATGTTAACAGGGAATAGATAGTGAATGACATATTTGGTTTTAAGTATGTATTTAAATAACTTTTCTACAATTGCATTTCATGGAAGCTATTTTTTTCCATTTGAAATTGATCATCCCCTTACAGAAAGCCAAAAAAATAGTTGAGCTACTTAAGGTTTTTAATGGTAGTTTTAGATTCATCTAGCCAATCAGCAAAGAAAGATTATCATGGCCGCTATAAACGTCTATTTATTGCTCACACTAGATATTGGTAAGCTAGCCAAACCAACCAACTACTCATTGATTAAAAATATTCGGGAATTTGTGGAGATATAATCGATTATCATAATTTAACTGCAGCACATGCACAAAGATTTTCAAGAATTTTTATGGCCATGTGCAAACGTAATTTTGATTACTGTCAATAATATCAATGCAGAACTTTCGTTTTACGAGGAACACCCAATATAATTTAATTCATTATTCTTTTTAATAAACCATTGTCATTTGTTCACATTTTTTGATGCTTTAACGCAATTATATAAATGTTAGCTTTGTTTAGCACTTCATCAATATCTTTCTCTTCCGATAATATTTCACTGGAGCAAAGGTTTCAAACTTATTAAGTAAAATGATTGTTGAAGTTGAGGTAAATAATATCTCTTGCTGTTCCATAATAAAAAAAAACATTGAAAACATTTGTCAAAAATGAATATTTTTCAAAAGTCGTAATGCCTTTCACGCAAAAAGCCTATGAAGATTTTCATGTGTGACAATTACTTCTATGACTATTAATTCTAAACTTTTGCTTATTAGAGAAACGATGCTCATTGGCTCCAACAGGAAAAAATTCTTTATTCTGTTGGAAACAAAGTTTCTTTTTTTGAGGATTACTTCTTTAAGTTCATTTAATTCATGCGGATAAAACATATCGTGCTGTGGAGATGAGTTGAGCTTTGACGTTTAATTGTAGCCAATATCTCTTTTTTCGTTAATTTTCCATTGTTGTAAGCGTTTTATTTGTTAATGGTTATTGTTAATGGAATTCCATTAAATTTTTGCATAGGTAATATCGATGCAAGCAGATTATCATCAACTCCGTGCTAAAATTATCTGTTAGAAATCAAAATACTCGCTTCGTTATCTCATATACAGTTTATGGACATAAGTAATCGACATATTCTGATAAATATTATATGCAAACATCCAAATCACACAGGAAAAAAAAATATTATTGAAATATCTAGCTTATTTATTAAAGACATTTTATTGATTATAAAGAATAAATGATAGTTGTATATATAAAGTATTAGAATTATTAATCCTAAAGTATCCAAAATACTGCCTAAAATGATTTTTAATCTAGCAAGTGAATAAAATGGTCTGAAAATTTGCAGATTGTACGTTACATATAATTTAAGTTCATAACAAAGAGGAGAAAAAGAATTACGAGTATCTTGGAAAATCATCTAGATTATTAGATATAATAATAACCACTCTTGTGCTACTCATATTGGAATTAAGATCAAAGAGTACATAAGAAAACCTATCCCCATCCTCTTTTTTTCACAATGATCTCACCTCAAGTGGACTTAAAGTCGAGAAAATGACTTTTATATTTATTAAATTAGAAGCTGTATTGACGAGAGTATCTTGTATAGAAAAACTCTTGAAAATTTGTTTATAGAAAATTTTTTAAAATGTGTGAGAAATAAAAAAAATCGAAGAGATTTTGATTGTAAAGGAACCAGGCGGACACACAAGACTCCCTAACCTGTATCAATCCGTTTCAAATTACGGTTTCCTTGAGCGAATTAGGAAAAGGAAAGATAACTTTATGAGCTTAAAAGAAATTTCAAGATTCATAAATGGCAGGAACAATAGATTTTGGAAAAATGAATCATTAGGAAAAGCGAGTCGGTTATCATGGATGAACTCCTCTAACCTCACATCATATTTGGAAAAAGTAACTTGAATCATTATTCCCTAGAATCTTTTCGCTACCATCATTCTGAAGGTAATTCCATAATTTGTTAGGTTGTTATTCTCATTTAATACTGGGCTCACTGCATATCGAGGAAAGAAGAACAACTGCTGTTCGACTTAATTCCATGGCAGTCGCGTTATTCTTTCGCATAGAAGAGAAATTAAAATTTAATCTCTTTTATTAAAATTAACAAAAAATCACCAAAGACAATTCCGCAGAAAAGCTATTATAATATCTTTGTAAAGAAAGTGTTGAAGATAAAAGAATTAAAAGTGTTTCAAAGATATAAAGCCACAGATATTATATTGGTTCCTGAGCCTGGGAGGGGACGTAATCCTGCAAGTGTTACCTTTGGGATGTTGTCACCCTAAGTTTCAGAATACAGAATAGGGCAGGAGGGGGTGATATTGTTAATATATTTTTGAGGTTTAGCAACGCCTTTACACCTGCTACACCTTCTACCCTCTTGTTGGTTCATAAAATATAGAAAAGTTGCAACAGTTCAACAAAATGGCCATCCAGACGCAAGGGTTAGAATTCTTGTAAATCTTTTTTTTTTAAATATATACATTTGGGGCCTAGATAACTGTCTTATTTAAAACGGAATTTAAAACTGCAGTAAATTCTGAACAAAGTCCATAAGGGATCATGACTTGTTCTTCCGCCCCTAGAGACAACCAAAGTGGGATGTTAGACGTAGTCCCAGAATTTAAATCATTTCTTGTCTGGGAAATGGATTTCTTATGTCTAAATATTTCAAAAGCTGTTTTCGTATTTATAGTGGAATATTACTAGTTACAAATCTAAACATTTTTTGTTTTTTTTAGCCGGTTGTATTTTGTTATTCTGAAAATCCCATTATGGTGTTTGCATGATGGTCATCATGATGCCTTGTGTCCCGACTTGAGGCATGTTACATAAGTAAATCCTCTCACAACTGAAGATAAAGATCATGAAGCAGCGAAGTTTTGTCCATTATACCATGGCACCTGAAGACGCTAAACACGTTGTCTCGCGACTCATATCTCGTTCACCATTTTTCTTTCGGATTCGGGCCCCAGCAGTTACATACTATGTATATGTTTTAGAATCATTTATAGGGTGATAAAATAACTAGTACCTATTTGTTAATTTTATAGTCTTTACCTATTGTCGCTAGGGACTTAAATTCACCCCCCCCCCCCCCTCCCCTCCCTTTATCAGAATAAAGTTCAATTTTGAATGAACGATTCACTGACCTTCAGTACAAAGGCTGGAGTCTGACTCTACATCGAAGTACTCTTAGTTATAGCCTGTTTTTGAATACGTGACCAAGCACCTATAAAAACTTTCTTGAGATGGAGCACGTTTTTAATTTCTCAACATGCTCGCTTTTTTTATTACTGATAAGCAAATTTAAAAGTCAATGATATTGATAGTAAATAATACATAATATTAATAAAATTGCTAAAACAAATATTAAAATTATTACAAATATATCGTTTTTTTATTATTTTCAAACTGGTGTCTTTTTATATCCAATCTAAGAAACCTTCTCCGATTTCTTTCTAGCTACCTCTTGGCATTGTTTCTCAAAAAATACTGGAACCATGTAATTTGTTCAATATGAAGTACAGTGATCCTTATGATAAACTGCACGAGTATATTCTGTTGCAAATAAGGCTTCCAAGAGATAAAATACTCCCTGGCTTTCATATTTTCCCTTCTGTGACTATGCAAAATAGAATTCTTCGAATCAATTTCTAATTCATTAAAAGTTTCTATTTTGTGTAAGGTGATTCAGAAATTGGGTTTTTATTGCATTTAGTACACGAGGACTAGCTTTAAATTTGCTGCCTGACTTGCTTCCAAGTCTTGCAATTATAAATAGGTTCTAAAAACTGGACAGCGCGTGGTATTTTCGTTATTTTCTTCTACATTATGATTGGTAACTTCTAGCACCGTATAATCACAGGTAAAATCAGAGGACTAATTTAAGATATATTTCCACTTATTTTAGGTAAATCTTGCTCACTCTCACTTTCGCTTTAACTGTGCTCCTCATTTCTAGTTATTAATAAATATCTCATGATATCTTCGTCAATAATGACTGTATCTTTAGCTGCTATATCATGATAAGGTTACACTGAATGACACTAAAATGAAGTACTGAACACTCCATGACAATAAAACTTTAGTTACGTAAAAATGATAAGTTAGCCTTGTCTTCATTTCTTATTCCTTCTTCCCCTAAAACAAACCCGCTTCTACAAAATAGATATTTTTTATTATTTATCCATTATAAATGGCGCAATTAATGAAGAAAATCGATCTATTTGTGAAAGCAAATGAGGTGTCGGTTTCGACACCCCCCGCTGTTTAAGGGAAAGTTTTTTAAGTTACAATAATATTTTTGAGCGAAAGCGACTTGGTGTTTGTATAACGCAAATTAATAATTGTCCTAAAAGTTCAACACGCTAATTCGCAAGAGATGAAAACAATAACGAATTAAAATAAAGAAGAATAGGAAGTGATGAGTAATAATTTAGCACTCGAATGCGAAATCTGTCAATTGTGTTATCCCATTAAGTGTGAGGGAATTCCTAAAATGGTGTATTTTTTATGGTGAACTGGAACTGTACTTATTGCAAGAGAAGATGTATAAAACTATACACAAGAATGAAGAAATTAGATCAGCAAAAAAATGAAATGTTAGGTAAGCAAAGTGCATTGACTCCTACAATGTAAGATATGAAGGAGTACATTGCAGCAAACCAGAAAAAACAAAAGGAATTCGAAGACAGACTAGCTCATGTAGAGATGGGAACATTAAAAGATATTGAAAATATGGAGAATAATGTTGATAAAACTAAAGATATGATGGTCAGATTAGGGACTTTGGAGGCAAAGGTATGTAGCCTGGAACAGCAGAGAATTCATTATTTTGAAAACTGGCTAAAACCTGGACAGCCATTGGCTAGACCTAGGTCGGATCATGGTGGTGAGAGTGGTAAAAATCTTGACCCAGTTATGCATGAATCAAAGTCAAATTTGATAGAGGAGTGAATTATCCAGGATAGCTGGTTTTCTGAGGCTCGTTCAAAAAATGTGGAGTCTCTGTACCTAGAAATAGTATTCGGAAAGTGAGCAGATTTGGGAGGTTGCAAAGTGGTAAATGTAGGTAAATACTGCTTAATTTTATGATATAAAAATCAAACAAGATGTTTTTTGAACATAAAACAATATCCAGGGACTCTAACATTAGGAAGGAATAAGAGTAGCTAATGACTTAACCTAAAAAGAGAGAGAGCATGATAAAATTCTCTACAAGTAGGCAAAAAACTTGGAGAAGAAAGAAAGAGGACTTCAAAAATTAGTGGGCTCACCATGGAGGAGGAAAATTATCAAGGTAGCCGAGGACACACATGACAGGAATCAAGAGAAACCAAAGGAGGCAAGAAAACCTAAGGGTCGAAATATCAACGCAGGCAGTGGCGGGGAAATGAGTAGTTGTGTGAATAGTGATAGTTGTAAGGATGATAAACTGTACATATTCTTAGGTAAAAAAATAAGAATTATGTGAAAGATTGAGTCTGATGGATCATATTCCACCTATAATAGCACTACAGGAAGTGAAGCCAAAGAATCGTAGATATAATAGATCAATTCAAGAATATAATATTGAAGGTTATGTGATTTTTCTCATAATCTAACTGAGGAGAATGGGAGGGGTTTAATATTGGATGCTAAAAATGGAATTCTGTGCAATAATATAGAATTGCAGTCAAATTATTATGAGTACTGTGGCATTAAGTTGATATGTGGTCATCAAAGTGTACTGATTATATCAGTATATAGGAGTCTGTCGAGAATGGAGGATCCTTCCCGCTATGTGCCTCGTCAAAACCATGAGGTCATGCACAAGGTCAGTCCACATGAACGAGGACCGTGGGAACAGTCAGAATTTCAAACTGCTTTCCGCGATAAGCGAGGGGTTGGAATCTCAAACGTATCCTAGGGCGTTATCAAGAAATCTCCGCGAGAGTACTTCCAAACCCTCGGGCGCCGTGTTGGTTAGTAGACAGATTCCGCACCCACCCTTAGCGGAGTCAGTAACGGTTCCGGCTGGACCCTATATATTGTTGGTCCCAATTAGGCGTCGACAGTATATGCCTGCCTTTTACAACGAAACACGTCATTCTCGATCGTGCTCCAATTCTCTACGAGCCAAAGCTAGAAATATACCGAAGGATCTGAGCTCCATTCAATTAACCCATCCTTGGTTTCGGTTCATATCGTTTGGCAACAATACTCCCTCTAGGTAGTGTTACTACTAGAGGTTAACTCCCGTAGTTAAAGTCCCTCGAATAACCATCCGATCACCGTTTCATCTTAAACCCTCGGACCCAAGCGAGGCTGAGGCGAATCATCTTGGCTATCATGCCAGTTATCCCTGTGTGCGTATGTACAGATGCTCGTATCGTCTCTCGCCCACCCCCTTCTAGTAGAGCTCGCTCCGAGTAGCTGTTAGTTCGATTATCGTACTCATCGAACATCTATTTCCATTATTCTATTTAATCTATTTATTGTGTATACTGTGTAAATATTAAAGTTTACTTTTGTTCCTACTTTTCCATAAGCCCCATAGCCCGCAGGCTTAATTAGTTTCATATCGGCCAACTGCAGTCAATCGTTTTGTATTAAAATCCTTCGCACTCGTTCAGGGAAGTTGAATTCCAACTTTCCTCATTTCTATCCTCCCCCATCTCTGCCGTGAGGTCCACCCAGGATCATCTTCTCTTTTGTTTCTTTTAAAGGTAAAATGTCATAAAGCAAAAATTTTTCTCCATTAGAAAATTCTATTCATCTGTTTCCACACCATTTTTATCACCCACTATGAATTTTCCGGCATTAAATTCCTCCATACTCATCTTGAACTAATGGATTTCTTGTCTATAATTATTCATGAGTGTTTTTAGATAGCCTCAACTTTAACATTTAGCTGAGATATCATACAATCACTTCAGCTCTACACATCCTCCACCTTTGAAAACATGCGCATGGAAATAGGTTTATGAATATAGTATAAGCTTACGCCCACTATACACAAGGATCATCTGCACTACTTTTCTATAAACAAAAACAAGCCGTAATCTTTTCCTTCAACTAACCGCCCTTTGCCACAAAATAACACGCACCAGGGTCCTTGAATGCACATTCATTCATAATCAACCCCCATCAGCCACCCAATTATAGCCCTAAGTGCCTCATACTCCCCCAATATGTCCGACCTACCCCATTGACATACGTGCGTACATGCGCCCAATGCACTTTGAATAGAGTAAAGTGAGCGACATCTCCGATGCGACGACAAAAATTCTCTCTCCCTTCCCCTCTGGGACGCGCGGAAAGCACTGCTACTATCTAGAAACCGATGTGATGGATCGAATCCATCTTCTGTTAAAAGAGGCTCAGATACAGAAAAGAAAAGCCGCATTTATCGTCAATCTATGAGCGGATAAAGCGGCGGTAAAATAGAACCTGGGTAGCCCTATCATACCTTATGTAGTGACGCAAAAAAGAAAGGAGAATCTATGTCTTATGTACAAATGACGATAAAGTCGCAAATATCTCTCAGGTGAGATATGAATACACAAGTTCTAGGTAAGCTATATAATATTAATAATGCACTTTGTCATGAGGAGAAAATCGGTTATGAGTCTATTGGAGCTAACGCTCGAAGGAGCCATCTGAGCCGCACCAAAAGAGATCGAGAGTTCGTCTATAATTAGGTCGTGACGAGAACATCTGGCACCAGCATGGATGTAACACCGTTGATGCTCATGGCAAAGAGAATGACACAGAGGAGATTGCCAGGCAGGAGACGATCATATTGATTTACGGGCTTGTAGAAACTCTCCACTTTTCCGCGATTCAAAGATATCCCAAGGAAAAAAAACAGGAGAGGTCTGGGTTTTTTTCTAAAAGTTATAGAGCGCCTCAATTAGAACGTATCAAAAACGCAATATCATAGGCTTTTTCAGATCAAAGAATACGGTGTTGAAATGCTGCCTGAGAACGAAATCATCACAGATATGTAGCATTCTCATTTGTAAACAGAGCATCCGATTTAAGGTGAAATATGCCAACGCCACACTTGGTAGAGGAGGGGGTCCTTTCGCCGTCCGAGAATAAGCTATGCTAAAATTGACCATTTTCTATATCAACTTGCACACGAACGAGGTTGATGAAATTAAGCGGAAACGAGCCAGGGTAGAGTGTTCTCTCCTTTTCTTACTAATAAGTAGCAGGGTAGCCATTCTATAGAAATCAACTAAGATACCGTCCAACCCGATACTATTGAACAAAGATAACAGAGATGCCAAGACTCAGGATGTAACTTTCAAAATATAGCGTGCTTCTATCGTCACGACCGGAGGCGGTATCCGTGTATGCAAGGAACGCACTCCCTACGAAAACAGGTCAATTAATGGTTCCCAGCCCCTGGCGGTGAAGTCACCTCGATGGACTTCAGTGGACAAGCGTCGTATTTGCAATGCCTGCAGAGCAGCAACCTGAATGGAGAATGTACAGAAAGCTGTCGACACATATTTCGCAATCTAGGCGAGGTTAGAGATAGTGATGATGTCTTACTGGGGAACGGGAGATTGGTCCTCTCAAGACGATAGTGACTCATGTAAAAATCGTTTAGACGTAGCTTATAAGCATATATATTCAATCTTAGAGCCGTTGTCTTACACTGCCAATCACTGATGATCAAACTGCATTCATAAAGGAAGGAGGTGCCAAATAATAACGCAACGGTCTCATCAATGGACATAAGCTCTTCAAGTGAAATATAAAATTAATTCATTTACTCTAGTGCGGATCGATGTATATTCGAATTTGGCGTGACCTCTGCCATAGAGAACCTCAAACATACCCAATCCAAGACCACTTGTCCATCAAGACAGCATAAAGAGAGTTTAAGGCAAGAGAAGGGAGTAATTCCATTGCAGGGATGTGTATATTCTTCCATAATAAGCACAACAAACTTCAATTGAAGGGGAGCCTTTACAATATAGATCTCCCAAAAGGAGAAATGACTGGCACCTCTAAATGGGCTGTGCGGGTGATTCGTCCATCGCCCTCTTTCCTCAAATGATGAGAGCACTTAACTTTTTCCACTTCTTTTTTTTTAACTTTTCCCTTCGAGCTTGCATCGGAGCGATATCAAGCTTAAAATTCAGTCTTTATAAGCTTCAATTCACCTCAACCCCCCCAAGAAGACTCCCACCACCTTGCATGAGGTTACCTTTGACCTAATAAGTATTACTTGAACCCCACTCACCTCTCATAGGCCATCGATCGGGACATTTTCCTTCGTGCTGTCGCGGATCCAATCTGCGATATACTTGGAGAGCTACTCTTTGGGTACGTTATTTGTGCTAATATGTATGGTAGGAAGCATCAAAGTCACTGGTATACCATCAAGGAAGAACAAATTCTGGAGAGCCGTTAGTCATACCCCCATAAAAATTATCAGACTGGGGTCTATAAGCTGAAGCATTCCCCAGCGGTGCCTACCACCGATCATCCTTTGCAACTGATCCAAATCTGATCCTAGATTCTGTCCGCTGGAAATAAGGCTCCAACTACTAAGTCGCATCTTAATTATAGAAAGGACCCCATATAAGGCTTAGTGCGGCTACCTGGGCACTAGAGAGGGAGCCACTTATGGGGCTACAAAGAGAAGGTGATAAAAGGGAAGTCTCTTTATCGGAAAAAGTACAAGGGAAAAACCCTTCACCGTCAGGTATGATTTACTTTGCAGGCGGATCGCAAACCCTAAACAAGCGTCACTAGACGCATTGCCTGAGCGGGTGCAATATTTTTTGGTTTAATGTATTTAGCACCCTTCGAGACCACCTTCATCCCTAGGTACTTATACTTTTCGCATCATGGTGATACATATGGAGCAAGATGGATAAACTTCCTTCCCAGCCACGACCAGTCATGATTAAATGAAGGCTCATATGAAATTAGCCTTCAAAATTAGCCCTGACAAGGAGAGATGGATTAGAAGACTTTTGTAAACAAGGCAACGAAAAAATGGAAAATGAAAGTTCTTAATGGTATAGCCCAGGTGCTGTTTAATTCCAGTCTAAGTATGTCGAACTTACGCGGGACGTACGGGCGTACCGCTTCTCTAGGTATCAGGAGTAATAGTATAAATGATGGAGCAGGTACTTGAAAGGAGAGATGGATGACAAGCTCCATACATACATAAAATATGGATCCCACTTCAATAAAATCTCCATTCGTCTAAGCCTTCATCAGGCAATATGAACCAATAGAACTCGAAACCCCCTTAACAAGGGGTTTCGACAGAACAGAATAAACCTTTAACAACCTTTAAATACTTTACAATACCTCATTCTTACCAAAGTACGTGCCAAACCTCTAAAATCATAGACTTGTTGTGAGTAACTTCAACCTCCCCGACTCCGCCAGGTTAGAATCAACAAGATTGAGGGAAATTTCCAGCAATGTTTCAGAACACCTAAACCACTATTGATGCTAAACAGCCCTTCCTTAGTTCATCACCCTCGATTCAAGTAAACCTTTTAACACTTATTCTTAAGAAAGTTCCTCGTCCATCATTATGTGTTTATCATACCTATCAACGGAAAACACTTTAAACTAAACAATGCACAGTCCTCGCACCATATCTACTCATCAGACAAATTGCACTTAAGGAGCCTATATCACACCAAACACACTCCCATTTACTAACCCTGATGAAGCTGATGACCTTTCACCAACTAAATATATTGAAAAATGACTCCTTGATACTCAGTAATCTAGTTCAGGAACATATATGATGGATCACTCATGAAGTCTAATAAAACTTGTAGAAAGAGTGTCAAGCGTCCGGCCTCGATTTCGGGAAATAATTTTGTGGCAATAAAAAGAAACAGCTTCTAGGTTTTAAGGGGATTTAAGAGTGAAAGTTCTTTCATAATAATATTAATCATCGTTATGAATATACAGTAGATGGCTGCTGACTACTAAGTTGGACAAAACTGAGGCTCAATTAAAGGCTAAGTTAATTCTACGGAGGAAATTGGAAGCAAGACTAGTCAATCCACAAGAATGAATGTGTATCTAACCGTGTTGTAAATTCTAGTTGCGAAAAATACAAGATCAGTTGGCATTGTTTTAAATAGTGGGTACATTATCAATAATTTGCCAAGGACATCATATATTCGAACATTGGATATGGTGACCCCTCTCTAACTCACTAATGGGTCCAAGCTTTCATATTTTGGGAGCGTACCTAAACGCTCCCGCATTTTCCTTTGATGGGTATTGCCTTACCCCTTAGTTTCCGTGACAACGGGAAGATTTCAAGGTGTGGTGTCTTCTCTAAGCAATAATTCATAAAATCCCAATCTGGGTTGTTCCATAGTTATTTCCTCGAACATACGTAAAGTGATGATTGGATATCCGTATGAGTTTTCTAAAGGAATGTCTTTTCCCGCAATGGTGTTATACAAAGAATACGACGCTCACCGTCGAGTGTAAAAATACTTTACCACTATACTCTTAACCATAGAACAGTGAAACGGTCGAAATGACCGCTTTTCCGATTTAAATTCGCGCATCTTTCTTAATATTCCATGAATGTCTTCACTCAGCCATTAACTTTTGTTTAGTATCATCTTGGTATTTCACAAGATATTAACGATATTACTAAAACAGCAAAATGGTCACTTTGACCGCCTCTCATAAGAGTAATAATAGACCGTTGTCACGACTTGTGTCCATATGTTCAACCTCATTCAATGCTGCAATAATTTTGTGCTGCGCTTCCAAGCTATACGAACATGTGTGCAAAACGCTTTCTTCAAAAGGAAAAAAAATTCGTGGAAGATTGAAAGGAATTTCAGAATGAAACTCAGAACGAAGTGAAATTTATGAGGACAGTGATGATAGCAAAGATATTTATGTTCCCCAGTCAGAAGGTTCCTACTCTTAGTCAATTGAAGTGATGAGCAGTCACAGAGTGATGCAGACAAAATTAAAAAAGATTGGAATGCTGCTGATAACAAGTCATAATACTTTTCGAACGGTTTCTATACCTCGCTAAAGGTGATAAACGTCCATCAAACTAACTATTCTCAGAATATTTAATCGTATTTCTTCAGTTTGTCAAACAATACCTTGGCAAAGGAAGAAACGTTACGACAGACAGCTTTTAACTTATTTGAGTTTATGCCAAAAAATACAACACAAAAATACTACCATCGGTGTGAGTATGAATCTTGCTCAAAAGGAAGAGTCAATTGGCAGCAAGAATTTCTGAGACAAAACGTTCAGTATGTTTTGAAGAATGACCAAACAACGCTAACTGTATATCGATGCAAACCAAATATAAATGGTATTCTTCTGAGCACCATACATAGCTGTGTTCAAGTTAAATATGATGTGATAAGAACACCTGATACTGTGTCTTTCTACAATTCAACGAAATATGGAGTGGATATTGTTGATCAGATGGCTCACAAATACAGAACAAAAGCTCTCTCAAGAAGGTGGCCCGTTCATGTCTTCTACAATATTTTGAACCTCGCTGGAATCAATGCAGCTGTTTTTTATCGGAAAGTTGCTGGTAAGAAAACTACTCGTCGCGACTTTCTTCTGCAGTTGATTTACAATTGCGAAGGGCTTTTGAAAAAAGTGACATCGAGCAGGAAATCAATGTAGGTGAAACTGAATAGACCGACATGACATTGTCCCTGAAAAGAAAACGATGCCAATTTACCATGTGAAATTTGCGACAAATGTCAAAAAATTGTATGTGGATCCTGTACATTCAACATAATCAAGAAAATTACTTGCAAGAAGTCTTCCTTAACAAAAAAAGTCAGGAATAAAATTAGAATTTAGGAATAAGATAAAAATTAAATGTTTTTCATCTATTAAGTTTAACTTATTGTTTTATTCATTTCTAAGGATTGTAAGAAGTTTATTTATCTCTTCTTATTTCCCTGGAAGATTTTTTAACAGTATACTCTTTAAATAAAGTTAAAACCATGCCAAAATGTCATTTTTATTCGATAAATACTAATAGACGTAAATTTAAAATAATAGTAGATGGCGGTCAAAATGACCGCTCTTGTTTTTTTAGGTATTCAAAAATGTCCGCTGTTCTACTGTCAAAGGCAAGAAACAAACACATCATGAAGATAAATCTATTTTACAATAACTCAAACTTCTTCCCGGTAATCAGAAATCTCACAAAAGCTAGGGACAAGCTACAAAAACAACCACGAATTTAAAATAACACATACATAAAAAACATAACACGCAAAATTGAAGCTCTGATCTTCCATCAAGGAAAGTGAGATAATCTGAACTACAAATTAAACAGAGAAAACTTGCTGATTCTAATAAGGGGGGATAAGAGACCCATTAAGCCATCTATTCAAACGCAAACAGAATGAACTTGACCAAACAGACTAGCACCTTCATAAAACACGACACATAACATAACACTTAAACTCTAACATGGGGCCAAATATAAACAACACCCACCCTCGCTTGTAATTTACAACAAAATGTTCCTCATAATTCAATACACTAATAATATCAGAAGCTTAACGGAAAGTTTTATTCTTCCCAACATTTAACATGGATAACTGCATTTATATTTATCTAAACACCCTATTTATCAGAGGCATCAATGGCTCACATAAAATCTATCATCAACCAAATAAAAGCCGCTACCTCGCATCATACTGTTCTATCTCTTTATTTTGCATCCCATCTCATAACATGGAACGTCTAATCGTAAAGTAAAATCAACTTACATGTCTCATCATCCTTCCGACCATCAAAGATTGCACCCATTGCACTAAACAATCAGAGTACACACTAACGTATCCATCTTATACGAAATGGTTTCAACCAACTCAGATCACCAAGCAGATCACTAATATTAACAATAGACATAAGCAAAGCCATTGGCATTACTTTTCAACATTCTCACAAGCCGACCAGCACAAAAACATGTGGTCTAAATCTAATTCGGGACTGCTTTGAAGACTGAGGCCGTAAGAGCGGATCGTTCCTCTAGCTAGAAGGTAAAACAGTCTACGCTGAGCCCTTCCTTAGAGACTTAGATTTGCCATGAAAGTTTTTGATAAGGACGCACACGAAGATAGCAAAGATAGACCTGAACAGTTTTATGCTTCAAAGCTTGAGTTTTATTCAAGAAGTATAGATAAACATTTATTTTGTAAGGAAAGGTTCTCTAAAACGAATGTGAACTATTTTTTAGAATAGATTATAATGTTTAATGTTTTCATATATCCTTTGACAGGACGTTTCATCGCCAGATGTTTTGTGACCAGACCTTTCGTCGTCGTATGTTTCATTGCAGTTTGGTCCTCGGACGTTTCGTCGTTGGAAATCTCGAACGTTTTATTTTCCTGTATAGACTGTGTTTTGTAATAAAAGGCATTTGTTTTGAAGCAGCGCTATTTCATATAACTACCTCCCCATTCGAAGACAATGTAATGATACAATTGTAGACTAGATGCAAGGAGATTCAGTCTCCTATCCTCCCCCACCAGATGCGAGAAGAGCTGTTTTAATCGAGAATTTGCAAAAGAGGAAAGCAAGGGCCTTCGATAAGAAAAAGTTACGCTTACTGTAATTAAGAACGACACATTTGATTTCCCCTAAGAATCGACTCGTTCTTTTTCCAATTAGGAAACTCTTAGCACAATTAATACAAGACAAATGAAACTCCCTGATGGAAACGGAGTCAGAGAACAATTTCGAAGAGGAGAGCATAATTATTATGGCAACTGACGCTAAACTCGATAGAAATCATTGACATGTCTAACGAACTGATGCTTCTTTAGACGAGGAAATCGATTATGACTTAGGGAACTTTCTTGTATAATTTGAGATTATTGGTTAGGTGCCGTTCAAAGGGAAAGACGAAGACACTCACAATTCGATATATCAATGTGGAATATAACAGAAAATACCTTAGCCTGAATCACTCGCACAAGTAATTATGTTCGAGGTTGGCACCGCGCATTTCAACTATGACTATCAATCATTCATCCTAACTTATCTCACCTAATTACAAAAATTAAAAGTGAACAATATGATTAAGAACTCTCAATACAACAATTTTTAGCTAAAAACATCTCATGACATTTTAAAAAAAAGTGAACTTATTAATTCAAGAATAAAAATTCTCTTAGATGACTATTACAACATAGATGTTTTTAATACATAAAGGAATTACTCATAATTTGTAAAGTTATAGGGCCTAACTTTTAAGCTTCTCTTCATAAATTTAAATAAACTTTAAATAAATGCCTTCAAGACAAATCAATTTTATTTAAAAATAAAGTCCATACAAGAAAATAAAACGTTTGATGACAAAATGGTTGTGCGACGAAAAGTCCGGGCACCCATTTATCCATATAGTTTATAAAACACGAACTATTTTGGACATCTCATATTATACTATATTACCAATCTTGAAGAATGGTTTCTTTCAGACTTTCTCCCATACCTACCTTTTTATTATATATGGTATTTAGGCGATATATGCACCATATTTATCTCAGAGGCACAAACATTATTCTTTTTAACCTTACAAATGCTGCTCACTGCAACATTAAAATCCCAGAAAAATAAAAGTGTTTTATTACTGTTTGTAGACATTGTAGGGGACGCCTGACACCGGAAGCCCCTTACGACTTGTACCCACGTATGCCAGTGTGACCAGAGAAACATCCGACGGAGCTTCCGCCTGCCTCTGAAGAGCGAGAGAGATCGAAATGAACTT
The DNA here is from genome assembly GCA_963969495.1 of Ceratothoa steindachneri. Classification (NCBI taxonomy): domain Eukaryota; kingdom Metazoa; phylum Arthropoda; class Malacostraca; order Isopoda; family Cymothoidae; genus Ceratothoa; species Ceratothoa steindachneri. The sequence goes on along the minus strand of OZ018322.1, from coordinate 64,387,473 downwards.
TATCCCTGTTTCGGAGGTAATTTCCCCAATACTCCTCTTTCAGCAGGAAGCAAAACTGCCTGAAAACGGTATTATTCTACAAATTAGACACATGTCATACTCCCCTAGTTTGTAGAAGAATAAAAGTGATTTGTCAATTAGCACATCAAATAAATTCAGAATTATGAGTTCATTCATACTTCAGAGACGACAAGACTAGCCTGCCTTTGGGACATCTCGCTCATGGCTCCTCGATAACTCTAGTAACAGGAACGCCGTTTATCGCATCACTCTTTTCCACTTATCCTCGCCATATCGAAGTCTATTTCATCCATTGCATGACAATTTCCACTTGTGTTTCTTTTAATTTAACTCAACTCGCAGGTCATTTAATTCACTCGGCGCTTTCCAAACTTCATCATACTGTAAAAAGCAGAATTGTCAATGCACAAATAATTCTAGTCTTTTTAGTTCCTTAAGTGAAGCGAATAAATTCTGCGCATTAAAAGAAATTTAGTGCTCAGTAGTAATTAACACTGAGGTGAACAAGTCTCTATTTTATGTTACTAAAATATTCCACATATTTAATTAATAAATTTAAATCAATTATTTTATCTAATGAATAAAAAAATCGGAATTCTTTCTTAGAAAAATTCCAAATTAAAGAATCTTCATTAAATGTCTTCTAAGTTCACTCTAAACACCCAATACTTTCGTTAATTTCGGAGTTAAATCAAAACAAAATCAAATTGGTCCTAAGGGCATAGAGTTTAGTGCTAGCAGTGTCAGTAGTGCCTATAAATTTAGTTTCAAGAACTAGGCACATATGGCGTCCAAAGAACTGGCCCTTTCGTTCACTGTTTTAAAAATATACTCTTTCTTTAGGCTTTGATGGAAATGAAGTTTGATTTTATGTTTTGCAATGAACTCACTGCCTTATCTTAGTAAGGAATAATAATGTGCAATGGAGCCTATCAAGACTTTTCTCATTTTGATAAAGGAAATACGCATACTATTACCACTTTACTTCAGGAGTGACCCTGTTTTATACATTAGACAGTGCGCAACCATCTTTGAGATCCATAAAGTTGTGACCGATGAGATGTAATGTACAAATAATCTCCTACTTAGTTTCCTCTGTCGCTGTGATCGTGTCTTAAATAATCCTATATTTCCAGCTACCAGACAATATGTGGCTTTAAAGTTGCCGTTAATAATCAGCCAGCCTACTACAAACATCGAAGTTTAAGGCCTCTTCTGACTCCCGATGGAGTTTTCTGCCAATTCCACGAAGAGGCATATTCTCCAGTGAAGAAATAAAAGCAGGTATCCTTGGATGTGTATTCTATCCACACAAAGGCTAAGCTTTTACTCGTTTTATGCAATTGGTACTTCGAGGTGTTGACCTCATCTTCGTATTTAGAAAAGGAATTTTGGAGAAAAGTTCGAGTTTCGAGAACATATCCCACCTACGAACAATGTCTAAGCGTCTACAGGAGGTACATGTACAAAAATATAGATTATGCCATCAAAATGTACCTCTAGGGCTTCGGAGTTTACCTTTCTTGGTCATCATGTCAGGAAAGATGGTATAACTCCCAATTACAAAAACATTCAAGCAATTTTAAACGGCCGCACAGTTTCCTTGGAATGTTCAACTTTTACTTCTAATTCATATAAAACTGAGTGCAACACTTATGTAAGCCCCTTAAATGTGTTACGCATGAGTCAGTCACAGTTTTCCTGATGTCAAAAGCGATATTTGCTTACCACACGTGTATAAGGTCACATACACCCTTAGCCGAAATCGAGCCACTTCCCTCATACGTCAAAAACCATGTAATAACAGCCCACCAGAACAAGAGATCCGACTCAGAAGCCGACTTGAGCAACTTGATGTACTAAAATTCGAAAAGTTCCGATTCGACTAAGGGAAATTCCCGTATCTAGTCTTAACAGAAAAAAGACCCGGTCGTACATTCCCGTAGCATCCCTGGAATGTGTATTTGCTGTTCTGCACCCTTTCCTATCTCAATAGAAGAAGTATATCGTTGGTCTTGCACTAGCGTTCAGTTTTAACGCACAGAGATACAGTAACACATCATCATTCTTGTTCATCCCGTTTCCCAGACTACAAGTGTTCTTTTGCGTTAATACCACTCATCTCGAAACGCGGCTTTCCTGAGAAGGGAGAACCACTTAACAAGAGTAGGTCTATCATTATTGGACCCGAAAAGGACGCGACTCTCATATTGCAGCATAAAATCCTTCCATTTCTCTTCTGGAATTCAATGGCTGAGAGAGGTTAGCAGTCATGGGCTTTCCTCCTAAGAATCTCCATGCTTCTTTTATATACAATCTTTACATGTAATCTAGTAACCTATATCAGTTTCATATGTCTTTTCCTTCATTTGATTGTATGCACACATTTAAACACTAGCTGCCATACTAAAAACCCTACTTTAGTAAGCAGAAACATCCACCTTCCAAACCTATAATAAGTAAAGATTTCTCTGTCTCCCTTGAATGCCACGGGCTTTCACAGACCACCAGCTAACCAACTAAGAACAGGCTAGGGAGCAATAGGTCTTCAAAATATGATTGATGGGATCAAGGAACGGAGGTAAGCAGATAAAGAAGAATTTCACATTCTAGGAGCCAAATCTCGAAAGCATAATCGCCCAAGAATCGCAAAAATTGGGCAGAACCAGAATTGCAGAAATCGCTGTAGCTGTGATAGATTCAGACAAGAAGAGTTAAGAGGATTTTGTAAGATTTAAGATGTTGTAAGTAAAAAGCATACTTTAAAAGTCATGGAAGAACGGAAAGCTATATCGAGATAGGATCTAAGATAGAGAGGTAGGAATACCTACCATATGGCGAGATTTAATGTTAAGTGAATACCATATAGAATAGAAACAACCTCATTTGAGAAGAACGCAAATAAATTGGCATGGATGTTGAAATGAATAGACTGTGGCATCACATGTAATAAGCTTAAAGAGTGCATGGAAAGTTTTTGTAATCCAAGAAAGTGTATAAGGTAGATGTGTTATTGCCTGGCAGGTTTAAGTAGTGTGCAGAGTGAATCAAAATTATGAGGACGATGGAATCAGCAGCCTTTTTAAAGCAAAAACACTAGCAAACCTAATACAGGGTGGCACCCCCAGAACAGGTCCCAAATTTCGAAAGGTTTCATTTCTTAATTTTTTAGCAGAATTAAATTAAAATTTAGGTATAAATACTTTATTGTGTTTAAAACATCAAATTAAAATATGATAGTCTTTTGGCTTTTCTTTTTCATTCTAGATTATATGTTCGAGATGACTTGCATTTAGCTCCATTCATTTCTTGAGGCAGGGCACAAAGTTGTCCATGAGGTCTTTACAAACAGACCGAGAAATAGATCTTATCCCCTCATTGAGGGCTACTTTGAGTTCAGTCAGGTTTTTGGTCTCCCTACGTACACTTAGTGTAAAAGATGAGAGAAATGGAGATCAGAGATAGAGAGAAGAGGCGGGTAGGAGGGGAAGAACCCGCGATCGGCTTCTTTTTTTAAGTACCTTCCGTTTGATAAGACGCCCTATAACAAGCCTAATTGTAACAACGAGAGGTTCCGCGAGATGGCGTGAAGGTCTAAATTTACTCCCGGCACCAATATATAGATAAATTAAAATCCACTTCCGGCGGGCCCGTATAATTAGTAATGCGTTGGCCTGGGTAAGATTAGTATTTTGCTAAAGAGGATGCGACATAGAAGAATCCTTTATTTCAGTCTTCCTTACACCAAGAACCCGAAGACAAGAAAACTAAATAGGAATAAATAAGAACTAGGAACGAGGAGACTCACAGACTGCTGTATCCGACCTAGCTTCTCCGCGGCGAAATACTCCCTCCATCCCTCCTTTCGAGGCTAGCAGTGGTGTTTAGAAGACAAGTTGTATGCTCCTTCATATCTTTAAGCAGGCCGAGTACTAATCGGCCAAGTGCAAACCCAACCGTGCCGTTGAAAAGCCATCGACAAACTCGACGCTCGTAACCCCCCCCGCCCTCACAAGCCTTTTTCTCGGGTACAAAAATCCTCGGGTGCTATTTTCCTTTTGTCGATCGTGTACATTTGTGTGTAAGTGCTTACGGCTCCTGCCTCAAGCTGACGTGGGTAAAGTTTTTCCCCATTTAGTTCTTTTGTATTTCTATGTTGTATCCATTATTTATTTTTTTTTTACAATAGTAAAGATTATTTTGTTTCATTCAGTTTGATATCCAGAACCTCTTAGTTAATTAATTTATTTCGGCCAAGGATAATAGTCACTCTTACTCGATTTAGTGCAACCCACGTTTAAAGTGCATCATTCAAAGTAAGGCCAATCGCAGAGTGTACTGCGGGCTTACCACGTTTTCTTCCGAGTCAAAGGAAGCAAGCGGAGGTCAATAAATCTAACCTGACCTACGACATAGAATATATATATATATATATATATATATATATATATATATATATATATATATATATATATTAAACTGGGGTCAGGTGTGGGTTTGGTTTTTGCTATCAGAAAAATTGTGGAGGAACAATCTTGTTTCATAGGTTACATACAATTAAAATTTTGTGTACATTATCCCATTGATTTTTATATTTTTGTGACTGTTTCACTAATTTTACCAAGCTGAATTTCTGTTTCTTTCTAGGCTACATATAATCTGCCATATTTGAAAGTTTCAGTAGGAATTGCATTTTTTTTTTTTGTGTATTTGGCGTACTTGAGGGGTAGACGACGAGGCTATCGTCTCAATCACAGTAGGGTATTTTGCTAAAATCTCTACTCCAGAAATTAATCCGAGTGAGCAAAACCCATTTGCACTTCCGTTAGTGCTTCTGAGTCAAATTAATCGAGTGAATTACGATTAAATCGGGTTAGACAACATAGCTAAGTTATTTTGTTGTTTTTTTTATTTTGCGTAAAAGTTTGGTGAACAGGACAGCATGTCGTCTTTCGAAGTTTTCAAAGCACAAGGTGAGTCTCTTGGACTAGATAGCAAGGATCTAATGGCGTACATTCAAAAGAAGAGAGATCAGTAAAAGCGTAAAGAAGGGAAATAGATGAAAGAGAGAAAATTTGTTTACATGAAGTGGAAATGACTAGAACCAGAAACGAAACGATTTCAATTAATTTTAGGACCGAAGTGCAACAATCCACTCCCATAAAATTTCCTGTTTTAAAGGAAGGAGAAATTTTCGGGTCATACCTCACTCACTTCAAGAACATTTTTGAGATGAATCATTGTAATATTGAAACCGACGGCGTAGCCAAGTTGTTGCCTTTACGTTATACCCAGTCAGGGACACTTAATCTCACTCCCATCAGAGGCAACCATTTATTATTCCACGTTAAAAGCCAGATTGCTTGCTGCCTAAAACATGACTCCGCACTTTTACCGTGCAAAGTTGCGGCACTGTCGGATACAGCCGAATCAAACATTCCTTAAATTTGGATATTCCCTTCAGCGTAATTTTAATTTCTGGCTAGACGCGTCCAAAGTTCCCCAGGAATAAGATGCTTTGGTTGACTTCGTCCTCAAAGATCAACACTTGGCGTCTCTTGCGTCGGATATCAGATCCTTCGTTAAAGACCGGAAGTGCCAAACATTTAAAGAGGGGATCAAGGAAGTGGATGTATATGCGGCTAGTCATAATTGCTATCCAACGAAGGGAAGAAAACAGAACCAAAGCAAAGGCTCATAAACCAAATTCGTTTCCCAAAACAGAGATTAGTTCATCAAAATGATTGATCCGCCTAAGCCTAAACCCTTCTCCCTTTCAGGTAATCGTGAGATCAAACCCTTCCTCTCGAATCCCTTGCTTCGTCGTTTCCCAGAAGAACTGTCGTCTATTACTCCTGTGGAGTAGAGGGTCATGTAAGAATTAATTGCCTTCAGAATTCTCAATTTAGAGGCGGCCATCCCCACCAGGTGCACACTATAAGTGCCACGCCTGCTCAACTGCTATCGCAACCAGAAGTACCTCTCCATCAAGCGAGCCGAGTCCTGCCGGCCACCAGGTGAACTTTCTGTTTGATAAAAGCACTCCTGTAGGTCTCCAATTCGAAACTGGAGCAGTGAACTGTTGCCGGATCTCAACTCTCGTGTGCTACACAGGGTGCACGTGCATCGTGATATCTGACTGATTACTTTCACCTGTAGCCACAGATCACGACAAGTTTGCAACAGTGCACGATTACCTGGGGTGCCCGAACAGATTACCCATTGTGAGATGCTTTATCGAGTGCGCCTACTTCACTGCCTGGGCTGAGGTCTCCCAGCACCCATTAAGTTCAGTGGTGCTGCTTTAATTGACTAGAGTCCGCGAGTATCTCCCTCCCCCCTGTGGCTCAACTAGTGACCACCCGATCTCAAGCGGTTAGAGAATTGAAAGCACCCGCACCTCTGGAAACCCCCGGCGCTTCAGATTGCCCCAATGTTCTCAATGAAGACTTTATGAAAAATCAGAATAAGTGCGAATCTCTTCGCCACCTATAGATAAAGGCACAAAACAAGATGCGAGAGTCCATTAGGGGCAACAAGATAATCTCTTTCATTGCTAAGGATGACCTCCTTTACCGCGTGTGCTCAACAAAGAATAACACAGAGTCCTAAGTATTATGTCTCTTCCGCTCCCATGTCAAACTCATCCTTCGAACCCTCCTGCGATAGTCTCTTCTTGGGTCATTTTAGCCACTCTAGACGGCACAACGGGTCTTTAAATATTTCTATTGGCTAGGTAATCGGACGAAATTTTGCGTTAGTCCTTCGTGCGACATCTGGGAGGAGACGGCGATTAGAGGGCGAGTCAAGCCTGCACCCTTACAGAAGGGCCCAATAATTTCCGAACCCTTGTCCTGTGTGGCGATTGACATGATCGGGCCGAGTCACCCACCTTCAAGTGAGGGCCATAGTTATGTTTTAACTTTGGTCGATTTTGTCACCAGATTCCCCGAGGCTGTGCCACTTAAGAAGATTGACAGCATCTCCTGTGCAGAAGCACTCATCACGATTTTCTCTCGTATTGGGCTGCCGAAAGACATTGTAAGATCGTGGCCACCAATTTACGTCCCAATTGATGAAATATTTGCAAGTTGCTCATGCTAAACCCTTTTTACAACTCCATTTCACCCAGCCAGAAATGAAATGTTCCAAAGGGTAAATAGTAGTCTCAAAGTCATTCTGAAGAAATTGTGTGCCGAGCAGCCAAGGGAATTGCACAGATATCTTCCTGGTAGCTTTTTTGTGTATAGAGAAATTCTCGATCGCATATTGGGTTTCACTTCGTTGGAATACTATACGGAAGGAATAGACGAGGCCCCTTGAGCATTTTGAATGAGCTATTTAAAAATCAAAAATTGGATCAGAAATTCCAATCTTCGTACTCGTATCTGCTCGAATTACGACAGAGGTTGGAGAAACGTGCCGAAATAGCATATCAAAATGCGAATAAATATGAAACTTACTTTAACTACAAATCTGAAGATAGAAAAGTTAAGCCAGGTGAGAAAGTTTTGTTGTTGCTCGGAACTGAAAAGAACAAATTACTGAGCAAATGGAAGGGCCCATATTAAGTGATCGAGAAAGGCAGCCCCGTCGATTATTTGATTGAAACGTGAACAGAAAGGAAGCTTTCCCCACGTAAATCTTCTCAAGAAGTATCACTAACGGGCGCAAGGGCTATCAGATTGTGGCTATAGATGAGGAATCACCTATGGAGACTAATTATCCCATGGACCCCTAAGTGTATTACAAGTTACATGCCTAGAGCGAGACAGCGAATATCCACTACACATCTTGCCAAACGCAACTGAATACTTGTCGAACGAACTAAAAGTGAGCAACCAGCTGTCTCCTCTTCAGAAAACCCATCTACATGCGCTCCTGAAGTTATTCGGTTACGTCATCTCGGAAATTCCTGGTTGTGCAGGCCAATTTGAACACAACATCCAATTGACCATCCAAGAACCTGTCCAATCTAAGCCATATCCGCTGCCCATACATCAAAAAGAAGCATTTAATGCTGAGGTTGACAAGCTCTTAAATTTGAAAATAATAGAACCGTCAAAATCAAATTATTGCTCTCCGGTTGTTATTATTAACAAACCAGATGGATCATACCGGATATGAATCAATTTTAGGAAATTAAATTCAGTTTCTATATTCGATGCAGAACTGATCTCCTTTATTGACCAGAATCTTCATCTGTATGAGAAAGCCAAATTCTTTTCCGAGCTGGATTTGTGCAAGGCTTATTATCAAGGTCCGTTACAAGAAGAGGTCAATAACTATATGACTTTCCCGACTGAAAAAGGTCTGATGCAATTCGGACAACTCCCCTTTGGTGTTTTCACTGCATGCAATAATTATAATCGGATGATGAGAAGGATATTAGATGGATTACCAAATATATCATTCTTTTTTGATAATATTTATGTGGCTACGAATTTACGAATGAATGGAATCAGCACATGACTACTCTAAGAGCCCTTTTACTAAGACTTTGGGAGCATAATCTAACTATTTGGCCCAGTAGATGTCATTTCACCTACAGTATAATTGACTAATTAGTTTTCCGTATTGGAAATAAACGGCTAGCTCAAAAGGAGGATAAAATTTGAGATATTGTTGAAATGCCTCTGCCAGCTACCAAGATAGAATTAAGATCCTTTATGGGTTCCGCGTCCTTCTACAGATTTTATTTAGAATTTCGTCTCACTCTCCGCTCCCTTGTGTGGACTTTAAAAAAAAAGAAGACCCCGAGCGCCTCGTATGAAATTCACTGTCAATTAAGAGCTTTAATCAACTTAAGGTAAAACTCGTATCGGTGCCCATATTACGTTTGCCCAATCCTGATGAACGGTTTGGCATTCAAACCGATGCTAAGAGCTTTCCCATTGCATATGCAAGTCGGAACTTGCTACCCCACGAAAATAGCAAGAGGCCTTCGCGATAATTTGGGCACTTCAAAAGTTTAAAATGTTTTTGGTAGGGAAATAGTTTGTAATAGAAACTGACGATAACCCTTGTCCTACCTCCGAAATGTAAAAAAAAACAAGAATGGTCGTTTAATGCGCTGGAGTTTGTTTTTACAAGAATTTCAATTTAGGATCCTGTATATTAAAGACTCTGATAACTGTATGTCCGATAGCTTAAGCAATGAATCTAGCGAATTCCTCTTAAACTGATCCTGATTGAGAGTAAATTTTTCTAATTTTAAGATTGATTTTTTTTTTACATATGCTCAGGCAATATTTCCATTAAGTTTAAGGAAACATGTACCTTTTTATGTATAGTAGACTAATTTTGCTAACCTTATATTGTTAATAATTTTCAATTGTTTTTTTTATAATGATAATACTTATACATATGTACTCCCCAGTTCCTCTATCTGAGATAGCTCCAAAGAAAGAAATCTCGTGGCAAAGGTTTGAAGCAATATACTCGTAGGTTGAAAATTTGATTAAATTTAATAAAGAAAAATAAATTTTAGTTCACTGACTTTTCGCTTACATTTCCTTGTCCTTAGATCATTCTCAAAACAAATTTCAATGTATATATTTCAAATTTAATATAATTTTTTTTGCCACCATTTGCCACTTAAAGTCATTTTGACCCATTATTTCCTTTTTGTCAGGTAAAAATTCACTAACAAACAGACGACTTTTTGAAGTATTTTTTAATGCTGGCATATCTTCAAATTCAAATTCTATATTAGCTGGAGTTTCTTTTTTTAAAAAAAGTTTTAAAATTAAAGAAGAAAAGATCAAGAAATTCATAAATTCATAAAATATGCAAGAGCAAATGGTTGGATCTAGGTGTGAGAAGATATAAGAAGAAGATGGAAGAAAAGTATAAGGTATGGCTTGACAGCATTTTAAATGTCCCTGATAGTTTGCTAGATGACGAAATGGAGGTTGACCATGTAATTGAAGAAAGAAGTAGGCATGTAGGTAGACCATCACTTCCATTTGACTCTTTATGTTCACCATCCCGTAGACATAGGGTTCACAATTTAATGCAGTCTAGCTCAATCTCTAAAGAGCTTGCTTATGCAGCCCAAATGAAAATGAGGAATGAAGGCCACCCACAAGAGGTTAAGCAATTCAAAATCATACTTAAATAAAAAAAAACTGTACCCCGTCCCTATTCATCACAGGAAGCTTTGGCCTTTCTAATTAGAACAAACATGAATAAAACTGCTTATCAAGAGTGTCGATCAGGAGCCATAGAGCGTAACCACGACCTTCATCCTCCTTATAATGAAGTAAGGAAAGAAAAAGAAAAATGCTATCCAAATGGGATAAATGTAACAGATAGAGGAGCAGAAATTCCTCTTCAGTCACTGCTTGACCATACAGCAAAACATATTTGCGAATACGTCATGAAAGATTCAATTCAACTAATTGAAAAACCTCTTACATTAATATCAACCTATGGATTTGATGGGTCATCAGGACAAGCTCTCAACAAACAGTCCTTTACATCACCAGGTACCTATAATGATAGTACTATTTTAATTGCTAGCCTAGATCTCTAAAGTTCTGTGATAAAGAAGGCAAATTAATCTGGTCAAATCCAAGTACAAACTCAACATTGTTTTGTCGTCCCATTATGCTTTTTTTGAGGAAGAAACTAAAGACACAACCAAGCCCTTATATTATGAGCTAAATAGTCAAAATAATGCCCTTGTTCCCACAAAAGAATCTATTGAGGAAAATGTAACAATTAATGTGACTCATGAATTAAAGTTAACAACGATTGATGGTAAGGTTGTCAGCTGTATTTCAGATACTAATTCTCTTCAAGTTTGCATAATTTGTGGGTCTTCACCAAAACACACGAATGATTTGGATTCTGTTTATTCTCTCCCAATTAAGGAAACATCAATTCAGTATGGACTTTCCACTATTCACTGCATGGAAATGTTTTTGAAAATATCATATTGACTTGATTTCAAATCTTGGCAAGCAAGAGGTGAAAAAATGAAGAAGCAGGTAAATAAAAAGAAGAACTTTATTCAAGTCAAATTTAGGGAGTCTTTAGGTCTCCTTATTGACATGCCATTTCCTGGTGGAAGTGGAACATCAAATAATGGTAATACAGCCAGAACCTTTTTTGCAAAATGGGATGTATCTGCTAAAATTTTAAATATTAACCCAAATTTAATCTACAGATTTTTAATAATATTAAGAACGATTTCATTCCATCATTTCCTCAATCATGAGCTTTTTCTAGCTATACTAAAGAAACAGCGGAACTTTATATTAAAGAATACTCATGGTATCCTTTTCAAAATACAGTTCATAAACTGTTGTTGCATGGTTCTGCAGTAGCAACAAGCATGTGTTTGCCAATTGGAATGATGAGTGAAGAAGCTCAAGAAAGTAGAAATAAGGATTTTAAGTAATTTCGCGAACACCATACACGTCAATCTAGTAGACTTGCCTCAAATACCGAATTGATGTACCACCGTCTTGTAACATCCGATCCTATCATAAGTTCCAGGAGGGCAAAAAAGAAAAAGAGCAAATGGGGAGATGTTGATACATACCCGGAAGAAATGGTTGCTCTGTTGAATTTAGAGGATTAATGGCATATTTCTTTTTTCTATGATAATATGTAGAATATATATTTTTCTTTTAGCTTTTCCCATTTTATGACAACATGTGATTAAATTTGTTTCAATTTGATGTTTTTAAAATTACTCCAAGTAGAATTTTCAATTTTTACGAAATTTATTTAATTTTTTACATATTTTCTTAATATTTGGCCCAGTGTGCAGTGGAGGGAATGAGCCAGGTAATGAAAGTATACCCTCATTATTGTGTAAAACCAACCAACCTGATGCTCTTTCATTTTGTAAATTTATTGGTTTTCAGTGTACCGGTTTACTCCACAAGGAAGGTATCTTCTTAACTCTAATTGCAATATTTTGTATAATACATTGAATTTGTTATCTAAGCTTACTTATAATCCAATTGCCCGTGTTAGAACCATAATTCTGTAAGAAAGAAAGAAAACTTTCCTTCATTTACTTTAAAGGCCGATGAAGCAGTCTACCTTGGACAGGGTTGTTAGGTGATCAGTTAAAATTGTACATCTCCACTGTAATAAGAACCAGACGATCCAAATTGGTATTAAAATGCTTACAAAAACAATAGCCTATTTATATATTGAGTGAAACATAACCTACACAATATAGCAGCATTCTCCCGTGGATTACAAATGATCTAATGAACGCAACAACAAGTTTACGGTGCTTATTCCTCAGAAGCGACTAAGTCCATGTACAAGAACGGGAGCAGATCAGCTCGATTACATTAGGTAGTTGTATCCTGATTCATGAATATTCTTTCTAATAGTTGGTCGTTATAAGTAGTTAGTATTTGGCCCTTTAATTTTATTGAGCTTAACGAACTAGGAAAAGAATAATGAAAAAATGGAACATACATGATAAGGGATGCCGCAATTAGAACAATAAATATACTTAACAAAACGAAACTAAACACTAATGGATGATTCATTATAAACCATAACACATAGCACTTGATAAAACAAATGCGGGGCCCCAAACTTAACACCAATTGTGTGGCGAGCGCAATTCAGCTCTAAAACCAAAACAACTTTCGATGAGGCAGGAAATAATGGGAACATTAAATATATACTCTTCTATCTGGAAGATTCAAGAAAAGAGTTTGATTTTTGGTGTTTTATTATTCTCTTACAGTCATTTAAAAGTGCAAGAGTGCCTAAACAATGGAATAATGTTCTAAAAGCACCGTTGCATAAGTGTAAAGGCGTGAAAGGTGACTACAATAGTTACAGAGGGATAATTCTTTGGAGTGTAGTAGAAAAGATATTTGAGCCAATGAAATTTGAAGTTCGTGATCCGTAAAGTTATCGAGGGTAGCAACCGCTAAAACAACGGTTGATCGAAAATAATAATTAGGTTCAATTAAATTTATTTAGGCAAGATTTAGATCACAGCATGCATGTACTATATGAGACAAACGTGAAGGGCAAAGAAGCGTTTGTGTGTGATGTAGTGAATAAAGTACATTCAGGTGCGAATGAGAGTAGTAGAAGAAAAGGTCGTGTTGCAGTCATGTTGGAGTTTTGAAAGGGTAAAACTTTAAGTGGTTGTTGTGGATGGGTCATTTAATGAGAAAAGTAAAACTGCGAATAAAATTTTCTGAAATTACAAGGAATGGAGGGCATATGGAAATGGGAACAGATATTTCTATTTTGTAAAGGTATCACCAAGTGTACGTGAATATGCGCACACAGGCTCTAAGGTAAGCCAAGCAAGGCAACAACTGTTATTGTTTCTAAGAGTGCGATTTAAATGGATAGCGGCAGCTTCGTAACCAAGGAATACAACAAACACAATGACAAAAATACACTTTTAATACACACGTAATAAAAAGGGACAACTATAATTATGTATTTAAATGGTACATAAATGAGACGGACTTAAGCTCCGAATACTAATTAGATAACGGTTGTTAGGGAATGGTTATGATGATGGATTGAGGGTAATGAATGCTTTACTTCCATTGAAACTCGAGGGTAAGTTGGGGCAACTAGGGAGAGGTCTTGTTGACCTTGATTACTCTCGGGTGGTAGCCACACAACCCACAACGGGTGAGGCTACTCTTCTCGAATTTTCGTTTGCGAGACGCGGGCCTCCTGTCCTCAGGAGGTCACCGAACGAACGAACTTCGAAGCGGGGGAAGGGGGGAGGTGACTTCTCCACACTCGGATTGAGCGAGCTAATGGGCTACTTGTCGTATGACGTCACCAGATGAACTTCGGAGGACGGCTTCTCCAATCCTTGATCCGAAGGTGGATGAGAAAGGCTGACGTTGCCTCACGAGACTCTTCTCCCAGACCCGAAGACACGGGGGTGATTTCCAGCTCTTCCGTCGCTTGCGACCGTCACGCACACTTCTTGGGAGAGAGCTCGTTGAATTGCACTCCTTTCGGGGAAGTCGCGTCTAACCGAATCTGTCCGTCAGCCTGGAGCGGGTACATATATACCCGGAGCTACTCAAAACAGAGAGATAGATTGAGACCATCTTAACATTCGTTATTGGGCGTGACGACTCGAGCGTCTCCTTACGGGAAGTTGACAACGGCTGGGATCAGCAGCCAGACGGACGACTGCGGCGGGAGCCATAAACACGGTTCACGGCGAGGATACAAAGCAGTCTCCCGACCCGAGGAGGGGGGATGGAAGGTTGAGACGACCGGGTGGAGGCTTTGGTGTGAATTTCATGGGAACCTGCTTTCTCTCCCTAAATACTGTCTCAGGAGGGGGGGGATTATCTTATTCAAAGGGGATTCTTCCACATATTTTCTAATGGTTGTAGGAGATATAAAATGGAAGACTAGCTGACAAAAGGAGAGAATAGATAACTGCAGAGACAGGTGATGGTGTTCTGTACTGAAAGAACATAGGTATGCCAAACAACTTATTTCAGTAGAATGATGTGCATAAATAAAGTGGCATAGGTCAGAACAGAGAGTGATAAGTTATGAGTATGATTGGTATGTGACTAATAAAAAGAATATGCAGCATGATATATTTGATGTGATAGTTATAAGACGTATTAGTATGGAATTATCCGACCAAATAATTGTGTTGTGCATGAATAAATTGTTTGGTGCATGGATGGGAAACATTAGAAAGATTGAAAGGAATTTAAAATCAAAAGTGAAAGTCTGTTTAATCAAAGAAAGAGGAAGCGTATGTGAAAGTGCTTAAACTTAGAAGAGGATTACTAAGTGTGAACATTGGATTAGAGCAAAGAAGGAACAAATTTATGGGAGAGACAGTGGATATTGCAAAGTCTGTCTGCGAATACGCTAGTATTGAAAAGAGAGGGAAGACTATAGAATGGTGGAATTTGATGTAGAAGCGTCGAAAAGCATACAATTAGGCGAAAACAAAAGTGAAACAACTAATTAATCAGAGTAATAAAAGCTGAAAATGTTGCGATTAGATAGAGGATGAATGAAGATCTGGATGAAAATTGTAAGGTTTTTTAAAGGTAAGATACCAAGAGAAAATTCGTTGTGTCAACATTGTTGGTGAGAGTGCTCTGACGAGTTGCCTACTACCGTTTGGAAGATGAAACGCGAGTGAATGTAATTGCTTTTACGAGTGTAAACGGGGCGTTGTATTAGGATATGAAAGATATAATCATACAGGAGCTTTTTATTCCTATCAGAGGTGTGAAAATTTCGAAAGCGGTTTAAGTCGATGATAAATTGAATGAGATGCTAAAAGGTGGCAGGGATTGTGTTATGAGTTGGTATAGTAACTGAGATGTAACCAAGCTGAAAGGCAACGAGTGCCTGAGAACTGGAGAAGTTGTGATAGTACCATTTTATAAGGGTTAAGGGGAGAAAGATGACTTAAAAAAAATACAGATTAATAATCCTGTTGAGTATTGTAGCCAAGTTATACACAAAAATCTAATTTGGCTTATTAAAATGATAATGCGTGAATGTAAAGCAGATAAGTAAAGTTGATTCATAGCTGGTATAGGTGGCTTTGGATCAGGTATTTAGAAATTTAGAGTATATTGCGGGTTGATGGACCTATAAAAAGCAGATTCTAAGAGTGCTTAGAATGAGTAGTTAAATCTTGGGTGATGTGAAATGTACTAATATTCTAAGTAACGCGTAAATTTGGACGAAGTGTGTTTTTTTACAAAAGCGGTTGAGCAACGCATGTATGTGTTATGTCCCTTTTGATCTTTAGATTTGTATGGATGGATTACTGAGATAAGTATGAAAGTATTGAGAAACAAGGTCTGCTGACCAAAAAGTCGCGTGCTCTCACTTATTCTGATTTATGACTTTCTGACCATTAAACTTTAGATAATTCCCGGACTAACTTTGTGAGGACCTTCTCATTATATCATTCGAAATAGAATATAAAACAGCATAAAGCTTTCAAATTTTGTTAGAATCAGCCCAATAGTTATCAAGTTATTGCCAAATAATTCCCCGCCTAATTTGAGAGGACTTTGGCAATTTTATCATTGGAAGGAGAATGTAAAACAACATAAGGGCTTCAAATTTCGTTAGAATCGTTGAAATAGTTAGAGTTTTATTACCAAAACAACAAAAAACCGACTGACATAGTAAGATATAGAGTCGCACGCAGCTAAAAATGCTGCTGGATTGCTAAGAAATTGTGATGTGTGGCTTCTCTCCATGCTGACATATTAGAATGATGCAACTTAAGTGGTTGGGTATGAAAGAGATTTAGAGAGGTTAATCGAGAACTTTGATATGATAAGTGTTAAAGAGTGGATAAAATTAAATGCAGTATAAATTAAGATATTACTGTGTGGAGGTCAGACTGGATTGAGGTGTTACATTAGGTTGAGGAATAAGTTCTTGCGTTTTTTTTAATGTTGTGTTGATTTAAGTTTTGTTGACGTGATTTGTGCACATATTAACAAACAATAATAAATAATGAGAGCAAAATTTGCAAAGGTTAGGCTACGTCTCTTAACAGTGTAGACTATTAGGCTTTTGCTTAGGCTATGTCTTGAAGTTGAGTAATAAGTCATTGCGTTTCGTTCAATACTGATGTGGAATTAAGAACCTGGTTAGACGAATTCTTCGAGTCAAAATCCAGAGATTTGTATTGCAGAGGCATCGAAAAACTAGTTGAGCGTTGTGAAGAAGTCGTAAATAACAACGTAGAATACATTATTGAAAAAATTGCATATTGTTATCAATTAAAAATGAAGCTTTTCTAAAATTGTTAATGGTAATGAATAAATTTGATAAAACCGCAAGAACTTATTACTCAACCTATTATTATAATACGTTGGGTTAACATTAAACAGGGAATAAATTTGAAATATTAAAGATGTTTAGTGAATAACATTTGTATAAATGAATCAGATTCTGATACAAGGAATTAAATGTTGAAGGAAATGTCCCCAAAAATCTCATTAGGACACCACCGGTTAATTACCCTGATTGGACGTATGAGTGTCCTTCTTAATAGGGCTTTGGGTAGCCCTTAAGGCGGAAGAACAGCAAATGTGCTGTCAACGGCACACCTGAAATTATTATTTAGTCATGTGCCTGACATTCCACAACTCTCCCATTTCTCTAGCATTGGAGGGCACGATCCAATCTTACCTCTTCTCTTCTTCTTTCTTCCCAAGCTGTGCAGACAGGCTGAGGGGTGGGGCATGTCCTGGTGGGTTCCTCTCATCGTTCATGTTGGGTTCCCTGTTCAGGCAAATCAATGCGGTACCTAAACCATAAGTGCCTTACTTGGTGTACCGGCTCCGCCAAGTTGACCGTTTAATTCCGAGTCTTATATCTATGTAGTATGGTTTTTCTAATTCTCAAATTTGCTTGTTCTTGTTTTTAGTTTCTATTTTTTTAAGTTTTATCCTTGATAACTTTTTAAATTTTAATAATTTAAGTTATTTAATACATTAATTTATTCTTTTATTATTATGAGGGGACATTGAGTTGAACCATGGCCCGCCATGTTAAAAAAAATGTCGCATATTATATTGTAATATCAGAGGGTTGTATGGTAACTTAAATGATCTAACGGTTGTATCATCTAAATATGATATTATTTTGCGTGCTGAAACCTTAGTCTCCCAATCTAGAAATATCACTGAAATCCTATTTGCCAAATCTTAGAAATCCTCATCTGATTCGTCCGGATGCCTTCGCAAGAGCACGTGGCTTAGTTGCTTACATACGAAAGGGTTACAATGCCACTTTACTCCCTGACCTTATGTGTGGGTGCCATAAAATTCAAGTTGTTAGGGTTACTAGTCGTCTGAACAACTTCTAAATATTTAGCTTATATCGTAGCCATGATCTAGACGATAGTATTTATGATTGTTGTCTAACTAACATGGCTTTGATTCAGGAATTAGATAAACAAATCTTGTTTTGTTTTTGTGGGAGATATAAATAGACATCACCAGCAAGGGCTAAACTCTGTTTCACGAACCAACATACATGGTCATGCTGCCAGTGACTCTTCCAATTTATCGTGATGTATTCAACTTGTCCTTGGCCCAACTCATTACTCTGGCAATTGTTTGGATTTATCACTTTTTGATGTGCCAGATGTTGTTGAGGTGAATATCTTGTCACCAATTGGTCATTCAGATTAATGACCAATTATTGACCAATTTTAATGTACCTAACTTTACTAACTCAAGAAGAATTTATCTTAAATCCCGTGCTAACTGGAATAATATAGCCAATGATTTGAATGATGTAGCATGGGGTGATGTCTTTAAATCGATTGATCCTGATATTGCATTAAATGATACTCTTGTACAAATTATATCAAAGAGAATCCCTTCAAAAATAATTAAAAAGATGTCACAGAATAAAATTTGGTTTAATGATGCTTGTCGAGATGCTTTTAATCGTAATCAAGCTGCTTATTTACAATTGAGATCTGAAGCCCAAGGTATATATGACACAGCCCAAGCAGAATTCAATGAAAATTTAACTGGCATCACTCCACCGCATAAATGGTGGTTTACTTTAAAATCCTTTCTTTATGGAGATGACTCATCTCTTCCACCTCTTCGTAATGAGAATGGTGTTCCTATATATATACCCCGATAGAGAAAGCTGATCTTCTGTCAACTTTCTTTCAAATAAAGCAATGCCACTGGGATCTTGAACTCCCTTCTACTTGCTTTCCTGCTCTATTATTGTCTAAGTTTGCCTATAGATCATCAGAACTAAAAAGCTTTATGTTAGACTTGGATGTTTATGGTAGTACGGATCCTACTGGCATATTTTCTTTATTTTTCAAAAACAATGCTGCAATATTGGCTGAGATAGAACGGGTTGAGGCCGCTTAATTTTAACCACTATCACATGTTATTTAAAACCACGAGGCAACCCACATGCATCTTCGCTTTGAAGCCTGGGGCCTTATCGCAGCCACCTGAGTCAATGTTCAAACAAGGAGGTTTATCTTCCCTCGTTCGCCCCAGCGCCGACCTCGCCAGATTGAGTTAGGCTTATGGGCAGATAAGGCATTGTTCTCAGGCTCGGCTGTGCATTCCCTCGAAGCTCCCACTCTATTTTCCCCCACGCCAAGGAGATGTCCCGGCTATTTATATGGAAACTTAACCACTAAGATTCAGATTGGAGATCCATATTTTCGTCGCGAAACATCACTACGACCCACTCTCACCTTGTGCGCCAATGGACCTCGACCTCAAGATTCACCATCACTTGACGCCAAGTCTACAAGGCTTCCCCTGTTGTTCAGAAAGAGAAAAACATTAGAACAGCCATTGTTCTTTTGAGCCCGTTGACAAGAAACGGTTCTCCCCCCTCCCCTCTCCCTGTTGTTCAGAAGAGAACAACGTAGAACAGCCATTGTTCGTTTGAGCCCGTTCACCAAGAAACGGTTCTCACCCTTACCCTGTTGTTCATAAAGAGAACAACGTTAGAACGGACATTGTTCGTTCAAGCCCGTTGACAAGAAACGGTTCTCCCTCCCCCCCCCCCCCTGTTGTTCAGAAGAGAACAACGTAGAACAGCCATTGTTCTTTTGATCGTTCGCCAAGAAACGGTGCATCTTCCCTTTGAAGCCTGGGGCCTTATCGCAGCCACCCGAGTCAATGCTTAAACAAGGAGGTTTATCTTCCCCCTTTCGCCCCATTCGCCAACCTCGCCAGATTGAGTTAGGCTTATGGGCAGATAAGGCATTGTTCTCAGGCTCGGCTGTGCATTCCCTCGAAGCTCCCACTCCATTGTCCCCCACGCCAAGGAGATGTCCCGGCTATTTATATGGAAACTTAACCACTATGATTCAGATTGGAGATCCAAATTTTCGTCGCGAAACATCACTACGACCCACTCTCACCTTGTGCGCTAAGGGACCTCGACCTCAATATTCACCATCACTTGTCCATTAGAAGGACAATATCCCTTGAGTGCCAAGATTCGAGCCTTTGTGACGCCAAGTCCACAAGCCTTCCCCTGTTGTTCAGAAAGAGAACAACATTAGAACAGCTATTGTTCTTTTGAGCCCGTTGACAAGAAACGGTTCTCAACCCCCCCTCCCCTGTTGTTTAGAAGAGAACAACGTAGAACAGCCATTGTTCGTTTGAGCCCGTTCGCCAAGAAACGGTTCTCACCCTTCCCCTGTTGTTCAGAAAGAGAACAACGTTAGAACAGCCATTGTTCGTTCAAGCCCGTTGACAAGAAACGGTTCTCCCTCCCCCCCCCCTGTTGTTTAGAAGAGAACAACGTAGAACAGCCATTGTTCTTTTGATCGTTCGCCAAGAAACGGTTCTCACCCTTCCCCCTTGTTGTTCAGAAGAGAACAACATTAGAACAGCCATTGTTCTCGGGCTCATAGACAAGAGACGATTCTCACCCTCCCCCCCCCGTCCCCCCTGTGTTCCGAAGAAAACAACGTAGAACAGCCATTGTTCTTCAAGCCGTTCGTCAAGAAACGGTTCTCATTCCCAAGACGCCACGTCAGGATCATTTAATTCCCCCCCCCCTTCGGCTGGAACTCGCCAGCGGTCTGAAAATTCCTTCACGTCACCTTTCTCTGCACAACAAGTATAATTACTAAGCCGAACGTTACCTTTGAGTATTTAACGCTTTTGCCAACTCTATCCTGTGCTTTAGATGGTTTAGCAAACCATCTCATCCCTTTGATTTATATTTGTTTTACCTTTTTAAATCTCTTAATCTCCGGTTAAGCTCGATTTCCCATGACCCTTTCCAATTCTCTGTTTATGTCAATATTTTCCGTTTTGTGTGTTGTTGATAGTTTTTATTAATAAAACTCTATTTTATTAATGATAGCAATATTATTATCCTTGAGCTCAGTTTCACTTCTTAAGCATATCGAAGATACATAATATCGGCCAGCCTAGACATCCACGCACTCTGAAGATAATTAAATAAGTTCCCTCAACGAATAGTTATATATGGTATATCGTCGAGAGTCCATTCTACGACATTGGCCCTTAAATTGGTATTCCTAATTAGACATCTTATTCATGTCCGTGAATTCCAGCTTCTCGGAGAGTTGCCAATGTAACCGCTATTCTTAAAGGAGCCTCAGCTTCGCATTTACCATCTGAATATAGGCCTATCTCAATAACTACTGTTATAACCAAGATTTTTGAGAAATCATTGGCTAGACGTCTTAATAAGTTCATTATAAAATAATCTTTACTAACTTCTACTCAATCTTGATTTAGAAAAGCTGTAGGGACCTGTGATGCCTTATCTTATTTGGTCCCCAGTTGCAATCTAACTTTGATGCAGGGCCTGAAGCCAAGCTAGTATTACACTGGACTTCAGTTCAGCCTTTGAAAGTGTTAATCATAAAGCTTTGTTATATAAACTTAAATTAATAGGCATACGAGGCCCTTTTTATTCTATTTTAAAAGATTTTTTATAAAATCGCCAGCAATGTGTGGCTGTTGATGGGAAATGTAGTTCTATGGTTGATGTGGTCTCTAGTATTACGCAAGGTAGTGTCCTTGGACGTATTTTATTTATTTATATACTGCTGATATGTGGCACAACTTAGAGAATAACTTGATGGCCTATGCTGACTATGCATCATTCTACTCATTTATTCAATCACCAAGATACCGAGTTGAAGTGGCAAATTCTATAAATAGAGATTTAATAAAAATCTCTCGTTGGTGTACTCGTTGGGGCATGGTTTTGAATGCTGGAAAATCACACTCAATTATTTTTAGTGGCAGTAGAACTTCAAATCCAAATCATCCGCCTTTAATGCTTGATAATATTTATCTGGATTCTCCCGATAATATTGAGTTGCTTTGTGTTGTTTTAGACAGCAATCTTACTTTTGAAACTCATCTTCGTTCAGTTTCTTCCTCCATTGCTCAGAAGACTGGTCTACGTAGAAAATGCAGAAAAACCTTTGGTAATAATGAAGCAGTTTTACGTTCCTTCTTTGCTTTTATTTTCCCTAGATTTGAATATTGTTTTACTGTCTGGATGTCGGCTGCGGATTGCCATCTTAGATTGCTCAATAGAGCAATCAATAATATTAAATTCCTATTGACCTACAGAAACGTAGATTTGTCGAATCGTTATTTTTTTTTATTTAAGATTTTAAATAATAATGAACATCCACTCCATCCTGCTCTTCCTGAGCCTTTTACAGTAGGCTCGATTCACACGTCACTCTAATAACATTATTTATAGGAACAGCAAAGCGTTTTCTGTTGTTAGATGTAATACAACTCAATTTGCTCGCTGTTTCATTCCTAATATTTGTAAGGAGTGGAATGAACTGCCCGAAGAATGTGTATCAGGATCTGATATTACATCGTTTAAATCTAAAGTAAATAAATTTATTGTTTAATCAATGACTTTGTTTTTAAATATTTTAATATGGTTTTACTTTGTTTTAACATAATTTCTTTTAATATGGTTTCTCTTTTCTGTCTTTCTCTTTTTATCTTTCCTTGCAGTATTTTTCCCTATGAGACCACTCTTGGTCTTGTAGGCTTGTCATTTTCTTTGGAAACTTCTGTATTTGTATAATAAAGATGTTTGGAAAGATTAGAGTGTTAGGGAATTCTAGGGGTTTAAGTTTGGAATGTACCAAGAAACAGAATGAGAGACCGAGGGTGCAAATGCTGCTTTATATTAGTGGAGTGGAAGGAGGGTAGAGAAAGAGCAGGGAGATGCTTAGTCTGCTCAGGTTAGATTAAGTGAGGAAAGAATAAAGGGGTTTATGGTTTGAAGAAGGCTGTGGAAACAGTCCTCTAAAGAGGATATGCGAAAGTGAGTATCAGGATATGCGAAGGGTTGGGAAACCACATATGAAGTGGGTTGATTATATGATGAGAACTTAAGAGGGAAAGAGCTAACCGAGGAGCAGCTGGAAAATATTGTGTATGATGGAATGGAATAGACGTGATTTTTAGGGTTCTGTTTTGGGTTTTATAGCGAGGGATAAGCCCTTATTTTACGATATGCTACAGCACAGAGTATTTATTCCCTTGCGATGAACACAATAGGTCTTAATAGCATAGATGAGCGCAGACCCTACTTTGTGGGGAAGTGAGTAAAAATATTGATGAAAATGTGAGGCCTACTAAGGGTGGTTTATCCATGTACCCAAAAGACTGACAGCAAGATTATTACATATTTAAATACCAAGTGTGGAAGACAAAAGCATGATTCTCACTTGGTAAGTAAATTTAAAAAAGATTATGGAAATGAACGTAGGCGAATATTTATATTCACTAGAATGCACTTTATCTCTTGATCTGATTCTGCTATGCCTCAAGTATCAAAGAAGATCAACTTTAATTTCCTTTGAAGATATTAGAAGTTTCTGTTAAGTTAAGAGCGTAAAATATCTACCCGATCAGCTTTTTATCTTTCTGTAGGTGCCAATAATAATTTTAGTGCATGTTATATTAGAGTACATTAAAATAGAAGATGACTTTAATTAACGCAATAATAATTTGACAGACTACCTTTGCTGGTAGATACTTCATTAGTGTTCTATGTAGAAAAAGGGACATAGTTTGAGACATAATAGTACCATAAAAGAATGAATGTTTTATATGCCCAAACAAAAAGATTATTACTCACCGATTATTCTGAAAAATAATATATATATATATACATATATATCAATTAAAACTGCCATAGATGATATCGAATCGCTAAAATACCTAAAAACTCTAAAATATCTAAAATTAATTAGCCCTCCATTGAAAACGCTAAAGGACAATTGGGAAAAAACACAAAAAAAAGAACTTTCAAGTAAGTGGTTTTCTATGATGAACTTTATCACAAAGAATACAAAGACCAAAGGATCACATTCTCAATAAAAGATGAAGAATACATAAGGTGGAAAAACGAAATTTGTTCGTATCTATGTCAGGAATTTTCACCCACCCGCAAATAATGGTACAACAATTGACCTTATAAAAGACTTATGAAAGCATTTTGCATTTTAATTTTCTTGATCTATTGTTAAAAATACCTTAGGAGAAAGAAGATACAGGTCATATTCTAATATCTACCTAACTCTTCTTTCATTGCCTCTTCTTGTCACATTCTCTTTTTACTTTGAACAAAAATAGGCGCCTATAACAATTTTATTCCATTGGTATGATCATCTTAAAAGTCTCTCTACATGGATAATAACAGTCCGTAAAAAGCTCAGAACAAATGTCCTTAAATTCTTGGTTCAGCAGAATCAAAGTGTGCAT
Source organism: Ceratothoa steindachneri (assembly GCA_963969495.1). Taxonomy (NCBI): domain Eukaryota; kingdom Metazoa; phylum Arthropoda; class Malacostraca; order Isopoda; family Cymothoidae; genus Ceratothoa; species Ceratothoa steindachneri. Next base: position 64,363,177 of record OZ018322.1, on the reverse strand, counting down.
CAGATAACTGAATCGTCATTATTTTTAGAGAATTTGTGGTTACTGCCAAAGATCAGACAAAGAGATTGCGATTCTGCTCCAGAAAATGAAACCAAGAATAAATTCAGCGAAAATATGGAATTTATTTAAAGAAATTAATATAAATTTCTACACCTTCAGATGATAAAGGAAATAGATGAAAAATGTTGAAAGCAATTTCGGGTTATTGTAGGTCGAAAATGTCTAGCCAAATTATCCCAAGCATAAATTGTGATATATATTGAAAGCTAACAAATATCGTTTCTAAACGAGAATAAATTAAATATAAAATGCTGTTTTGTAGACGAAAATTTGGTAAATAACTTTGTGTAGTCAATAAAATGATAAATTTGTGGAAGAGGAAAAAATATTTGAAAACATATTTTTCCAAATATTCTTCTATGTATTTTTAACTTTAAAAAGTCAATTTAACTTGTTTTCAAATAATTGTTTCCATTTGTTTACATAATTTATTTGTGTTGTAATTTATATCTTTATGCTCGTGGTTCAGCTTTAGCAAACAATTAGTTTGATCAGTAAAATCAATTCATTTTCAATACTTTGTATGATATTCCAAAAGTTAGAAAGCAAATTACATTCAATCTAACATAAAATGATTTCCAATTTTGTTTAACAAAATTATATATTTCATATTTCCTGACACACTAAAATATTTACTATAGGAGAAATTTTTTCTCATACCTGTAATTATTAAATGAAAATTTTGTATGCAATTTCTACATAGAAACCTCAAAGTCAACAAACCTTATTAAACTCCGCTAATTTCTTTTTACCAAAATTGCGCAAGTTTAATGAACTACATAATTATGCCGTTTTTGCTCACTCTAAGGCCTATGCGTAAAAATGTTAGAAAATTTCAATACCAAAAACGTATCGAAAGTCTTGAAAGTAAAAGTAGTTTAAAACTTTTTATGAACCTCTGAAAAATGTAGTTCCCAAAATTCGGTAGTACCTTCGTATATTAAAGGGCATTCGAATTAATTGGGGGAGTAGAGAAAGAGATAGATAACCTCCTGGATGGAGATACAGTGGTGAGAGATAAGTCAACCTGAAAGGGATAGGAGGAAGTACTACATCAAGACGAGGTATAATAGTAGAGGAAATACTAGATTGAATTAGATAAACCTTATCAGAGACGAACACAGAGAGATTCGCTTGAGTCATAAAAGGCATTGCAGTAGAAGAGCAACCTATAAGAATTTGATTGTGTGTGCATTACCTGCCTATCAGGGCGGATTTGGAGATTGCGTTTTACACGAGTACACTCAAAAGGATACAGCAGTGGAAGTGAATTTAATTTTAAGGAGTAAAGTTATGAAAGTTAAATATTTGCTTGTAAATTTTCAGGGGGTTTTTAATGCTAATATCTTTGTCTGAGTCTCCGCCGTTAATATTTTCCACGCGTGAATATACCCAAAATGGGTTGAAATATCCTGTTAAACGTATTTATAAATGTAGGTATTTTCTTTCTATTTTAATAATTTCTTCGTTTACTTCTTGTTTACTTATCATAGCTTGAAATTGGAGGATCTATCTAGGCATACCCATTAAAATAATCGGATGTGTGGATGCAATAAAGCAATTTATATTACGTTTTCAAGAAGCTCTTTCCTCGCCTTCAGAAAATATAACTCAAATGCTCCAAGTTTAAAGAAGGCAAACGAAGCAGCCTTGTTACATACCATCCTATCACATTAGAAGTCGTTTGAACTTGCGTGTTAATTCTCTGATTACTCAAGCAAATGTCAGCTACGTCCACACTACCTCAAACATATAAGGGGGGCGCTTCATATCCACACCAAACGCCTGTACCAACAAACCAATATAACACTGTGAAAAAGAATTGTATCAATTAGTTGTTTTAACCTCCATTTATCCCGTTGCAGTGCGCAAGGCGAGTTCACCCACTTGTATGAAGAAGATAAGTTAAATTGGTATGTACTCGACCGTAGTGTGCGGCTACTCTACCAATGGTATAAAGGCAAGCTAGCCATTGTAGTATAAAAGCAGACCTGAGCCAATTACACTATAGTATAACTGACAATTGCCTGGAAGAAATTTCAAAGATGACTTTTGGCATTGTAATCGAAGTCAAAATATTCGATTATATGTTCAAATATAATGGCTGAATGCCCTTTGATCTTAATCCTCAATGGTAATTCCTTTTCCACTAACGGGACACAAAGAATAGTAATTCGTTCTTTATCACATGACGAAATGTCGCCGACCTATTCTCCTAGATTAGTTAATCTACAACCTACCCTCTACTCTTGGCAAAACTCTTCTGCTTGATGAACCTTCCTACAACCATCAACAACTGGACCGGAAGCTGCCTCTCACACTCCCACTAAAGAACATACCTTAATATTCAATTTTTTGCGGTCTGATTTTTGCTTTGATCCTTCGAATCTTAGTGATTTTTTACCATCGCGTTTTGATTTATCTCTCGTTTCCAGTCCCTTGTTATTATGGTACATTACATTGACTTTTAACCATTTCGATCCGTGTAATTAATTATTATTTGACTAATCTTTAATACATTTATTTATTTTATCGCACATAAGAGGCGAATTTTATTTGTTGTAATCTTAAATTCTATTTTTTACATCAATTTAATTCTGCATCAGTTTTGCTTTGTTAAATAAACAAACAGCGAAAGTTTTTCCTTTGCGAAGATAGAACAATTTCACGCTTTTTTGTCACAATTCCACGTTATAAACTTCCTTTGAGAGTTTTAAGGAACCGTTCTGGCTATCACTTTTTCCCTTATCTTCCTTCTGCTCTTTTTCTTTCTCCACTGAAGAAAATTGTGTTGTTCAAGGTTCATTATGAATTGTGTTTGAGCTTTCCTCACAAAAGTAATACTTAAAGTGTTTGCTAAATACCAAAACTATTAGGTTAAGGAATAAGTTCTTGCGTTTTTTTTAATGTCGTGTTGATTTAAGTTTTGTTGACGTGATTTGTGCACATATAAAGAAACAATAATAAATAATGAGAACAAAATGTGCAAAGGTTAGGCTACGTCTCTTAACAGCGTAGACTATTAGGCTTTTGATAGGCTCGTCTTGAAGTTGAGTAATAGAGCATTGCGGTTTATTTAAAAGTTGTGTTAATTTAGTTTTTGTTCGGTACCCTCAAAATGGAATCTCAAGTTCAAAGTAAGGCGCATTTTCAACACTTGTTGTTAGTCATTTTGAATTGAGACGGAAACAATGCAAACGCAGCCAAAGCTCGTCGCGATATTTGTGCTGTGTACGGAGAAAATGCTTTATCATAAAAGACAGCTCAATGGTGGTTTTCACGTTTCAAAACGGTAATTTTAATCTTAATGACGAAGAACGTTCTGATCGCCCCATTAAGTTGAAGGAAGATCGATTGAACGACCTTCTCCATGAAAATCCTCGTCAATCGACAAGAGAACTGGCTGTACAATTGGCGTGTGATCATAAAACTGTAGTGAATCACCTTCATTCGATGGGAAAGTTAAAAAACTCGGTGCATGGGTTCCGCACGCTTTGAGCGAAAGCAACAAACTTCAACGCTCCACGAATGCCACAGGTTTGCTTGTTCGTCACAAGGCTACTCGTGGATATAAGGACAGATGTCTTCACCGCATCATCCCTGGCGACGAAAAGGGGTGTGTTTATGTCAACATGAACCATCGAAAACAATGGCTTAGCCCCAATAAAAAAACCACTTCCGCGATTAAAGCAAGGACTCCATCCACTAAAGACGATGCTGCGTGTGTGGTGGGATTGTAAAGGCATCATTCTTTATGAGCTCCTTGCGAACAACGAGATTGTCAATGCAGAACTCTACGTTCAACAAATGTATCGACTCGTGAAGCTATTCGTGAAAAGCGACCTCATCGACATTATGGAGTCCTTCTGCAACACGACAAGGCTCGTCCTCACATTGCCAATATGACAAAAGACGCCATCCAAACGCTTAATTGGGAAATTCTGCCGCATCCTCCCTATTCACCAGACTTGGCCCCATCGGATTTCCATCTGTTCCTATCGCTCTCCAACAATTTGCGCGGTGTTTCATTCAATACTGATGTGGAATTAAGAACCTGGTTAGACAAATTCTTTGAGTCAAAATCCAGAGATTTTTATTGCAGAGGCATCGGAAAACTAGTTGAATGTTGGGAAGAAATCGTAAATAACAACGGAGAATACATTATTGATTAAATTGCATATCGTTATCAATTAAAAATGAAGTTTTTCTAAAATTTTAATGCTAATGAATAAATTTGATAAAACCGCAAGAACTTATTCCTTAACCCAATAATTGGTGGTTTGGCCATATCTGTCTATTCGTCCCTTGTTCTCTCTTTTATTTAACAATACCTCCATTAAATTACATCAGTTCGATCTCTACTTTTTGCAACTTACTAACTCCTATAAGCCTTTCTCCCAATCAAATGTTCTTCATGTTACTTGTTTTACAAGTGAACTAATTGATTATTTATTAACTTGATGACTCCGCAAGGAGATTTGCATTTTATAAGGTTGTTTTTGCTTCAGAAGAGTTGAGCTTCTTCCTTGTAGCCAACATCCTAAGTACTCTATTTGGCTCATGTACCTAAATTACATTATCCCTTTCTCTTACATCATTACTTTCTGAATGAACTGAGTATTTTAATTGTTAAAAGCCCCTTTTCTTAACGACTGCTCAACTGGTAGCAATCGATAACAATTAAACCATAAAGCATTTTCTTGTATATGCAGTATTTACCTTTCATACAGGATAAGTAATGCTTGAAACTAACTTGTCATAGGTGTGTATAACCCGCATTTTATCAATTTAAAAATCGGCTAGACAAAGTAATTAATACCTTTTGATCTAAATTATATAACCTGTAACTAATAATCACTTAGCAGAGAAAATAGCTAAGAACAAAGAAATCAATGTTATTTTTTTAAGGAAACTCAAATTATCTTATTATGTTTACAACAATTAATTTGTTCAGCAAATTCTCCTAGCTTTTAACAAAAACGGCTAATTTTCTATTAATCAGATTAAACTTTGCCATTTAACCGATGTTGCAATGACGTAAATACGGAGGCCGGAGACAAACTTCCCAACCGACAGGATTTATTTTATTGAGTCAAACTTCCAGGTGTGTGTCTGCATTGTTAACAAAGTAGATGATCCATTCTCCGTCGACTAGTAAGGAACACATTTAATTAAAAGCTTAATATAAATGCTGCAAGTTATGAGCATATAAATATATATACAGTAGTTATTTGTTGATTATTTGGGAGCTCATATTGAATAGTTCTTTTCTCGATTTGGAATAGAAATGGATTTTTTTGCGATCAAGCCATTGTTATTTTGCATTTAATACCGCAGAACATAACCATTCATCATCTCTTGTCTTGGTTCTCGAGCATTTCATGTTAATTGAGATTAAATTCACACATTTTACGATTCTTCTAACAATTCAAGTGGCACTAAAACACCATATATTTTGGGGGGGAAGGGGCTTTCCCCTATGTTTATAAGATGTTTATGCGCTGTTTCATTGCTCACATTTAAAATTATTTCTATTACAAGACTTAATATCATCAAGATAAATTGATAAATGGCGGTTGAATATTTTAGGCCAAATCATCTCAACAGAATTATTTGAACCAACGCTAATATTTACGAATATGGAACAAATTACCGCACATGTATATATTCTACTGAAAATGTGCCAGTTTATCATTCCTGTTCCTTTAGTCATAAAGTATGATAAGCCTTAGGTATTTGACTTGTTATCACTACTCAAGAGTTCTAACAAAATTTATCTCCGAAGAAGGCCTAGGTAACAGTAGCTTAAAAAAACATATACCTACACTCAGAAACCCCCTAATTGTTGCTACAGTAATCTTTAAACTTTATACAGAAAATTGAAAAAAAGTAAAACTCTAAGTATCGTTTTTATTTCTTCTCAAAACTGCATTAATTTATTGATAACCTAAAATTTTTTACAAGCTCTGCATTCCAAGTAAACATGGTCCATTCCTTCTTAAATTACCCTTGTCTCACCTCTATAGGTTTGTCTGGTCAGCCTTAGACTTGAAGGCCACCCTACCTACTACTGCTTTGTAACCTGATTTCGAAGATTACTACTGATGGAAAATCTTCAGGGACCTGTCTTTTTCTGACTTGTTTAAAGAAGAATTTGTTCGTTCCTCGTTGATTTTAGGGGGCAAATGAAACTTAGTGCCTTATTTTTGTTGTGTTTTTATGTTGCTTGTATATGAGAGCTTTGCTATACATCTTCAATCTGCACAGTGGTTTTAGAATGTGAACATTTTATATTGCTCTAAATTTGGTACAATTTTTCTCATGCATCTTCGATGTCTAATCAGCAGTATTTATGTGTTTTTCTTCCTTTGTTGCGAAAACAGACCTAAATATTCGAGATGTTGTTAAAGGATGCTTCACTTCAGAGATGTTTCTTGTCCAAGCTTATTTCATTAATTTCTTTTTATTTGTAAATCTCTTTTCTTGGCATAGGAGCGAAGTTTATTGAAATATTTCGATAGCAGTTACATTATTATGTGCCAAAGAGTCAGCATGCAATCGTCATTTTTCGTCTTAAACGTGCGGAGGGTCTATCCAGCGACTATTTAACTTTTCATTTGAATTGGTTCAGAAATCCGACCCTCAGGCCTTTCATTTATTGTTTCTATGACTTTTCATACCACTGTTTGGGTAGAAGTGAGCAAGTCCCTTGATCACAAATGGTATTGGTACAAAAGCAAGTTTTCAAATTTACAGCTATTGAGATTTAGATAATAGCTAGCGGTCTGTCATCTACTTCTTCTTTAGCGTTGTTGCATAATCAATAAATGAAAAGAAAAACCTGAGACGCTTCTTGGTCTATATATTAGATCAGTAGAAGAAAAAGAAGCTAAGCCAACGTTGCCCAATGAGGAACTCTGGTAATGATATATTTTTCTTTCGATCTTTGACCATTCACAGTAATGTGACCTTGTGAAGAATTTCCCAACAAAATGGTTTAGGAGATATTCTTCATATGACCGATTTTGTTGTGGAAATTGTTTATATACACAAAAGGGGGCAAGTAAGACATATATGAACATTTTCTACTGAAGTGACTCCATCTGTGGCCAGGCTAACGCAAGATGAGTGTATTAACCATTCAGTTGATTCATATATTCAGTCTCAATTAGACTATTGCACATAATACATTCAAGTCGCCCGTGCTCGTTTTGTAGAATAAGGATAGTTGGTTTGTGTTTGTTCTTCAGGATAATCTGATAAATAGAGCGAAGTATTGTAGCCAACTGAACAAGAATAGAGAGAGTTTGTTCATTTGCTCCAAGTGATATTGAAATCTCATTCATATTTTTAGCCACATAGATGATTAAATTTCGTTCCCATTAATTTATAATATATCAATTGAATATATCTACATTAATAGCAAGTCCGATATATAATTTAAAAGACTAATTTATAAAATTCTTTTAATTTATTTAATTGTTTCTTATACAAATTCTAAACAAAAGTTTGACGTCAGTGTCACGTGAATATACCGACCAATCAGAGGCCACCAATCCCACGCTGCTAATTCCACCAAACCCTAAAAAATCATATTATTTCAAATTCTCTAATTTAACTCTAATTTAACTCCAATTTAACTTTCATTGTATCATGTATTTTATTTCCAAACTTATTTTCAACCTCTTATTTTAGGTATTTAATATTTACACCCTTAATTATTTTTTCTAGCAATTTGGGTTGTGTAATTCCCGTCGACCATTTATATATTTAATACGTGACCATGCATATATTAAAGTAAATATTATTTCTTTTACTAATTTCTAGTGTATAGTATTTCCTGAGCTAATTATATTCTCGTACATTAAATAAATAAATCATAAGATTATTATTATCGTATATTTCTTTTATATTTTACGCTATTCGCGTAATAGTCATTTCCATTGTTTGCAATAAATAGATTTTTATTCTTATTATTAGTTTCTTCATGTCTAACTCACATCTTCTATCTACCTATTCGTACGTATGAATTATCTATAAAAAATTTATCTTCCGTTATTCTCATCTCAATAAAATTAACAGGAAAGATATTGCGATAGATACTTTAGTTTTTTCATTAAAGAGCCGGTTAAAATTATTGCTCCGACCGTTTTGTCGAATTTAATATATTAAACTGAACCCAAAAATTCTTTTCATTTTATCGGCGCATTGAACGCAGATAATTATTTAAAATTTTGCCTCGTGTCCCGTTTTCTTTCGTTTTCCTCAATTTTGCACGTGTATATCGGTAATCAATTTTAATTCTTTAAGCATCATTTACATCGCGTTTCTCAAATGTCAGTTAAACATAGGATTTTGGCTAGTTTCAAAATTCGGTTATATTAACATATACAAATTTTTCGGCCAACTTGGCTTGCATCTTCGACCAACTTGCCAACTGCGCATCGACTTTTTTCAATCAAAGAAAATCTACTTCCTCCTTGGAACTTCCTTTGCATTTTTGTCTTCTTTATATGTAAATCTTGACTGTCAGATATCACAGAAATAGAGAGAGGAAGATACGCGCCGCGTCGCTCTTCAATAGTGAGAGAAAAAGAGAGAGACAACAGACACATGGGAGACCCTCTTTGTCTGTGCTAATGGAGGTACGAAATTCTGAGATGCCGTGAGACGCCGCGATGACCTGAAAAGGGGCCATCACAGAAAGCTGTGACAAGTGTGAGAGCCCAGAAGGTCCCATCTGAAGTAGGACAAAGTTCGTCTCCCTGGCTTAAGAACTTTCTCGCGCTTGCGCTCAAAGGCCGAGTCTATACTCGTCTGCCGATGCGTCTGACCCTAAAACTTTCCTCATCTTCGAAAGGAGGGGGAAAAACTTCATTCGACCCCTATAAATCCTCCGGCGCCAGAGTTGAAAGGCAGTATCCGCTGTCTTCCCTGTCGCGTCAGTATCCTCTGTCCGCCCCCGTCGGTACCCGCTATTCGCGTGCAGTTGAACTCTGCACAAGTTTCGCAGAATCCCTCAAGCTCCCGTTATTCTCGTTAATTTATGTGAGTCTACCTCGACTCGCTTTTCCCCGCTCCTTGAACGCAGCGCGCTCAATCTCGATTCGTGTTACTCGAAAGTAAGATTTAAGTTCACCCCCGTAATAGTCATTATCCCGAGACTATTGTTTGAACTTTGCACCAAGACAAGGATTACTCCCTCGAACCAAATCTTTGAGGTAACAACAGCGCTCAACTCTCCTAGTTAAGTGCTCTCCCCCACCCCCACCCCAGGAGTAAACCTAATCATCGGCTTAGTTTAAGCTCAAGGTCGTTCAAGCGTCCCTCAGTCAATATTGTCCGTTTGTTTGTACGGCGACCATCCTCACCACCTCTTTTCCCCTCTTAGCTGCTGAAGACCTGTGTAAATCTAGTATGTGTATAGCTCATTCTAAAACTCCTTCTAACCTTGAAAAATAATATTCATTTGCATACTATTAAAGTTATTTTTGTTCCTGTTTTTCTATTTTCCCAAAACCTCCAAGATAGTCAACTATTGGCCAACCTACTTTCATTTAATTTGCACCCTGCTTAAATCGTAAACTTCCCAAGCACTCGTAAAGCAGAAAGGGTAAGGTAAGTTAACCCTTTTCTACGACATCTATCTCAAACTGGTGTTATGTTAACCTACGACATCTATATTAATCTGGTGTAAGGTGTGCTGGATTAACCCACGACATTGTCTAATTTACTAATTACCAGGTACGTACTTTTTTCCCCAATTTTCACATATTTCACAATTTTTTCCTCTTTGGTTTTCTCCTTATTTTTTCATAACCATCATAATGTCTACCACATATAACACAGATAAGCTGACGATGGTCGCAGAAACGGCTGCTTTTACCAAATATACGATAACTTCAGCCCAAACAAACCTTACAACCGCAACGTTACGAAAAACATAATCAGCATAGAAGTTCGCGGAACACATACCTTTCCATCGTCCTCCCAACATAGGCTTTACAAATTCAATCACATGGTTGAAAATGTGTGAAATAATCATGAGTCATCACGTCATCCACGATCAAGATTGCATTCTGTATATCACATTGAATGTATCAATCAAAATCTCTATGCTTTTTCGGGGTATCCTGGTTGATAGTGGGAGGAGAAGGACATAGGTGGAGTTGAAGGAGGCTTTCCAAAGGGAATTTGGAAAGTCACAGGATGGTGATTTGCGTGAATCGCTCAATTCCAAGCAAAGAGCCGATCGGTGTCCGAACACATTTCCTGGAGCATTTAAAAGAGCCCATCAGTGTCAAAGATGCTCAATTTGAGCTATTTACCTACCTACAGACCGAAATATTCATGAGTGGGATATGTGAACATATTAGGCCCCAAATATCAATGGCTTCCCCCACAAAAATGTGGACAATATTGCAAAGTTAACTGACGAATTATATAATGATCGTCACGTGAATTGGACAAATGTTCCCTTTCACCCTGCACAAGATTATATAGCCTCAATTGCGCAGGTTCGTATACTGACGAAAGCTTCCGACGATCAGATGGAACATACCTAATTTTCAGCCTCTTCGCTGATGGATTTAATAGCTAGCGAGCGAATTAAAAGCTTCGCTTGAATGAGTTTTTATCGCCTCTATCTACAGTATAAAAAAGTAAAGATGGTTAGGTTAAGTAAACTAACTTAGCATAACACCACCTGAGTAAGCGTTAATTTCAAATAAAGATGATGTGAGAACAACATTCTAATAATTCTGTTAACATGAAACGTTGTATCAAGAAAATGAAATGAATTTCCCTTTATACGTCCTTTCGTTCATCCTTCAAATTATATATATATATATATATATATATATATATATATATATATATATATATTGTTAAAGACGACTAGGTTAAATTTTGACTTTACATTGGAGCATGATATCAAAAGACTCGAAGAAGAATTTTTGGGCCACATCATAGAAGATGAACAAAACATCAAATTTTCCAATCACTCTTTTTCCATCAGTTGAAGATTACCTTACTTAACAAACGAAATAGCAATAAACTTAAAAAACTTTATGGAGGGCAAATTATACTCCCCTAATCCAGAAACAAGGTATTCCTGAACTTGTGTGACCATATACCTAAGGAAGGACTGAAAAACTTACTCAACCTCTTCCTATACTGACACCTTCAACCGAAAGACGACAAAACAAACAAATATTAGAATTAGAACCTCTCTAGAAGGATTTAAAAAAAATGAGAAGAAGAAAGTCATAAAACAAAACATGAACTTGCAACGCAACTTATCGTAGAAAACTAAACAACTCAGAGAGAAGAAAATCTCCCTATTTTCAGAAGAAATGAAAAAAAAATCAATAGAACAATGACACTATCGTTAGAAGAACAAACAGGTTCAAAATTTTTGTTCTACTTAAAAAAGAAAGATACCTGCACAAACTACAAACATACTATGTGACACGTTAAAATTCCAAAGAATAACCAAAGACACACCGGACCTACTGAATAAAAGGGCCAACAAACTAATACCTCAAAACGACAGTATCTCTAGTAAAATTAATTTCTTTATTATTTAAGGTGAATATACCATTAAATAGATCTAAGGGAATGTCGAATCACATAAGAAAAAATAACTACCTTCACCCAATTATTTTTCAAATCCCAACGCTAACATATAAACCTGCCAAGTGTTTGAATTCTATTATTAAGTCATTCATCCCGTTGAAATTCTCTATAAATTCGAACATTTATTTTGTTGATGTTTTTCAAATTTCACCAACAGGAGGCACCAGAACTTTTTTCAATGTTGAGAGAAGTTAATCTGCTAATAGAAGAAACAATCAAAGTAATTATAAAGTGCATTTGCAAATTCCCAGATCTATCTCCCCCATGAATGAAAGTCTAATTGTTAAAGCAACTTTTAAGAATTTGTAAAACTGAAGAATCATTCCGATGCCCTGAGAGGCAAACTTTACCTTCAAATTTAAAGTAGGAGCAAAGGGATCTCCATTGAGCTTTAATTTCGTGAACTTCTACATGGGAAACCTAGTGGAAATGCTCTTAATATATGTATATGACGAACTTAGCAAAAATTGGCAACATATTTGTTGATGCCATATACCATATAACCAAAACAAGATCCATCATTTACTACAACACAAAAGGTACTAAGAATCACATTCCTTTATCAGGTTCATACGCGAGTTGAGTGTAAGCAGTCGTATCCTCTTCCTGTATGTATATGCAAAACAGAATAGTGACGAAAAATATATTTACATCCTCCATCGAAAAGCAACAGACTTCTGCCCATGCCTAAATGCCAAAAGGGAATGCACCAAAGACTTTCAAACATGGCTACTCCAAAGGATAATTTGTTAAACTATAAAAGAAAAGTAAAATCAAAGTTTGAGTTAAGGGAGTAAAAGAAAATGAAAAATTAATACCACTTTATTACAAGAACCCAATGAAGAATGCCGACAAAATAGACGAAAAAATGCTCCAAGTTATCTAACAAAGCAACACTATCCAAGAAACTGACAGCGAATATACTATAAAAACACAAAAGTTAGCAACCTATGAATTAAAAACAACCAGTGAAAAAAACAGTCCATCCTGAAGGCTAAAAATATGGTCTTAAAATTCGAACGTCCCCATGAGGACTGTAAGTCTAATCCAAACAATCACCATATTGATATGACCACTGTCACCCTCAGCAGAAGTCTAACCATGCAATTGCTGGAAGTAACAAAGGCATGCTTTTGCTAAAGTGTGCCTTGATAGGCCTGAGGTTACGGAGAAATCAGAGAGACGATTTGCTGATATGAGCAACTTGCGATTCGACATTTAGTTGACTATTAGGGGAAATACCAAGGTTTCTGATGTCAGAGAACGCGATCAGAGACCCATGTATATTGAGAGAGGGTGCGACATTTTAACAGCGTGCGACATCTGGTGAAGTGGCCATCAAAAGAATCTGACTCATATTATGGTTTAGTTTGAGGAAGTTATCCGATTGTCACTCAATAAGTGTGTCATATGCGTATAAAAGATTTATGACGGTCACGGCAAATGATTTTGGGAATACAAAGAGAAATATTTGCGTGTCATCATGATATAAAGGCAAAGATAGACCCAGGCTTCTCAAAAAATGACAAAAATAAGGAGCAGTTGACCGAGGGAACTCACCCCTGTTGTGGACAGAATTAGCACGACATGACAGATAAGAGGGTAGCCAGTCCAAAGCAGTTCGAGAGACACCCAGGATGTCCCAAAGGCGTCGGAGAAAAAGGGAATGGCCAAAGGTGTCAAACGCTGCTGAGAGATCCAAAGCAACACAATTGAAAGACCCTCAGTGCCGGCTTTGCACCGGAATCTGTCAGTCACATGTAGGAGAGCCGATTCAGATCTATGGCTGACCTGCTTTGAAGCCGTACTGAAAAGTTCACTGATACGGGGAGCTACAACTTTCTCAAGAACCATGAATAGAACGAAAGTTAAGAGATAGGACAATAGTTTGAAAAATTATTAGGTTCAAGATACTGTTCCCTTAAGATCAGACGGACATCAGTATATTTAAATTTAAAAAAGACCCCGCCTAGCGACAGAAAAGCGGTAAAAATACCTAATAGGGGTGGTAGGAAGATTTTTGGAACTGAAAATAGAGACTGAATGTGAAAGTATCAAGTGGAGAACAGGTTTTTTTTGATGAGCAGAGTATTTAGGCAAGCTATTCAGAGGAGAGTCAGCTGAGTCAAGTAAGATTGGGAGGTGGTGTAAGGGGGATAATAGTGTGATTCAGGACAAACGAAGATAGGATTTCAAAGTGAATATTTACTACTCTTTGAGAGAAAAAGTTACAGAAGGCGGATGGGGAGATTGAGAAGGAGTATGTGGTATCCTGGGAGATTAAATGTGGCCAGGAGTTTGAAAAGTGCACGAGGATTTTATTTATTTTATGTCTAGAATTTTAATCCCATGGACTACGCGGGAAGATCGCAGTATACGCATGCGTTGAAAGAGAATGGGCAAGAGAAACTTGTTTCGTCGCCATACCTCGAGTGTGGGTGGAACGAAGTCACATCGGACGTGCTAGTACTATGTTCTTTTTATGACTCAGGGAGCGTGTTGGAGAACCAAGGTGCGCGGTATCTGCGAGAGGAGGCAGGACGTAGGAGACTGTAGAAGAGGGAGAGTGAATGTGAAAAGAAGCAGAGGGAGAAGTTGAGGTCATAAGAGGTGAAGTAAGAGAGACGAGATCCCAAGACATAAACCCAGGGTCAATGAAGGAGAGTCTGCTACAGTGAGACCGTGCGAGGGTACCATTAGCAGGTTAGTTTAAGAAGGTAAAATTAACCCAAATTAATCAATTATTTCATCAGAGATAGCGTTGGAGAGGTAATAACAGAGAGGTGGTGAGCTGGCTATTGGGAGAAAGAGATCAAGAATATTGCCGTAGGCTTGGGGGATGGAAGCGACGAATTGGGAGGGAGAAAAGTTCGAAGACCTCAATAGGTCGTCAATGTGAGGTAATGATGATTTAGGGATATTGAAATTACAGAGTACTACTACGATGTTGGATTAGTTTGAGAAAGCGGCATTTAGAAGCTCACCCAGCTCGTCAATAACAGAGATCTGATGGAAGCCATGTGTTATGTATATGTTTATAACTTTAAGCGGGTTATTACAGCTAAAGTAGCAAGAACTATATCCAAAGTGTTGTAGAAAGAGTTATTCGGTGTGAATAAGGGAAAGAGAAAGTCAGTAGCAATGTTGCCGACACCACTGACTCTCCTGATGGCTATACAATGGTGTAGGAAAGTGTATGTGGTAGGTGTAGCTGCCGCGAAAAATGAGTTTGTAGAAGACCCTCACCAAGCCTCACTGATGCAGAACGCCTCAATCTTATTCGATATAATTTAGTCAAAGAACAAAATCTGCATTTTTTAAACTCACCACATGGCAATTTGCGAATGCCATTGAGAGAAATGAGCCATTCACCACTGTAGAAGTCTCAGGCAAGGGGGTAAAGTGTGGGGGGGGGAGGGTCAGCGTTAAAAATGAAATGCAGTGAGCGGCTTAAGAAATAACGCCTATGAGTTACTGCATAACATTTTAGGCAAGTTGTGGACGTTCAACTTTCTCTACATCGAAAGAGAAAGCGGGTTTAGGTTTGTGTGTGGAGATGTGCATAGGACGGTCAAATCAGGCATCGTGTAACGGATATGGCATTGGGAGAGGGAATAGACTAGAGTGTGGAGGAAGCAACCATTTCAGCTGGTGTGTAAGAATGAGCATAAAAATCAAAGCAAAAGTAAAATATATATAGTTCAATTATAAATTAAATGTTCAGAGAGGTCAATATGCATTTCAAAAGATACAATAAGCTATAAAAGAAGAGATCATGCAAAGACAAGGAAAAATGCATGAATAAAAGTAACTAAAGAGTATAAAATAAAAAAATACTCAGCACAGGATTAACGTGCCGAAATCTTCAAACGAATGATAAACACGTGAAATATGAAGCAAAAAGCAATAGTAATTTAAGGAAACACACGAGAGTGAAGCACTAGCTGAAATAATAATTTCACAAACACTGACTAGAACTATTTAACGAAACTAAAAAAATGGGCATAATCAATATGATTGAGACAACCGAATCAATCAAACAAATTGATTAAGCACAGAAATAGAATTCAAGAACGTGAGGATAACTCCACACACAGGAAATGTACCGAAAGACACTATCAGCGCAAGACTACTTAAAACTCGAAAGTCTTTAAATTGAAAAGGTTTAAAAAGATTTGGTGGATTCGTGAGATGCACAGAGCTGGCACGTCCTTCGTATGAGAAATAGAGGAGTCTGCAAAAGGCTATTCTTAAAAGTTCCCAGGATGGACACTTCTAACACCAAGCCACTGAGCCTCTTCCATTAATCTAACACTATTTTTAAACCAATATATACAAATCTCTCTCCTAAACCTAAGCTTGTTCAACTTAAACCCATTACCTCGTGTCTTATATTGTTTACTAAAAATTAGAACCTGAATTATCTATACCCAATATCAAGTCCCTTTGAACTTTCCTCATTTCTAACGTCTGTAGATTTAGTCTCCTAAGCACTTCACCATAAAGTAATTACTCAACTTACGAAACAGTTTTAATCCTATAAACGGTGACCTATATTGCACCGTATAGTTAAGATAAAGCCAAACTAATGCTAGGTACATTTTTGGAATTACATCAGCACTCCTATTTCGCACGCTTCTCCCAATAAACTCAAAATACCCTATTAGCTCTATTCCAAGCACTTATTCACTTCTTTCCAGGCCGGAGGTCGGAAATCACAAGGATACTTATGTATTACTCTTTGGCATTCTTTCCTTCCTAAATTTTTACTTTCAAATTTATAAGTATTCAATGGATTGCACCTACCTATACTAAGTACAATACATTTTATCATGTAAAATTGCATTAACCATTTATCTGCTCATTGGAATATTTTGGCAAGACTGAATCCACCAAAAATTCCTTTCATTAATCACATGCGCTTTAAATTTATTAAGAAGTCGTAAGTGTGGCACTGTTAAAAGCCTTACTAAAATCAAAATAAAAAAATTGTTAAAGCATGATTGCTTATCTAACGGATCCCTAATTGACTCCGCTACTACAGATTTTATTTATCATTTTCCTCACCAATGATACCAAATTACTGGCTGGTAATTATTCAGTCGTTTCCACCTCTTAATTTAAGATATTTATTGAATTAGCTTTCTTTCGCGCATTTGGTACAACGCATACCTAACGATTCTCTAAATATGCATAATATTATACACCATTAGCCAAATGTAAAAAGCATCCTATATAGAATCATTCATAAAATGTGATTAGGCATTTGTGGTAGATGAATAGAGTATATATATATATATATATATATATATATATATATATATATATATATATATATATATATATATATATATTAAATATTCTAATATTGAAAGTGGCCCTTTTTGCTTTAATTACATCCAGAATTCTTCGTGGCATGAATTTCACAAAAATTTTGCAGATAACTGATATTTCATCACTCAGCATTTAATTTTTCATACAGTTCTGTTTTATTTGTACAGTCATAGCCAAATATTTTGAGACTACTATATTTTTCTCATATAATAAAATTATTAGAACTGATCGAACGTAGCATTTTATTTTAGTATGTTTGTATCATAATTTGAAGGTGAAATATACAAAAACTTATGGCCCAAACACATTGTATTAAAATATACACTCAATTAATGTGCGCAGTCACTATTTACATCCATGTCCCTTGTTCTTCAGAACTCCTTAAATTCGTTTTGGAATTCTGGAGCTAATTTTTTTTAGGATATCTTGACTGATATTGCTCCATTTTTGCTCAATAATTACTTAGAACTGCTTGCAATTGGACGGCTTCTGTCTATCAACCGCCAGTTTGATTATCGCCCACAAAATTTCTATTGGGTTCAAATCTAGCGAATTTCCGGGACAAGGTCCCAAAGTTTCGATGTTATTTCCAGCCAAAAACTTTGTTATTGCTTTTGTATCGTGAGAATGTGCGACATCATGCTGAAAAAGCAGTTATCATCCCCAATCGTTGCTACACTGTTGGGAAAATAACTAATGAAGCAGGTTTCAGTGACATTTTGAGTTCATGGCAGTGTTCTTAGTCAAAGCTTTTAGTATTCCAGTTCCCTTAGATGAGAAGCAGACCCACACAGCGAGTGTCAGGATGCTTGACCCAGGTACGAAACAAGTCTCGTGAAAGCGATTACTTTATCTCTTCCTAACGAGGAATCGTCCAAAAGCTCCAGACAAGCATGAGGTAGGTAGATTTGAAAGTAGCATTTTACTCTGTCCTCAACAGACCGTTCTTTATATTTCATGTAAAAGTTTTACTTATTCTTAAGGTTCTTCTTGGTGAGATTAGGCTTCTTCGGAACCCTTGTCGACTTGACCCTTTGTTAATCAGTCTCCACCTCACTGTGCGAGCTGACGCTTCCACACCTGCCTCTTTCTCAACATGAATAAACTTAGCAATGGAGACGAGCCAATTCTTTTCAGCTGGGACCTTACCAAAATGAGGTTTTAGCGTTCTTTAAAATTCTTTTGTGGTTCGGAAGACTTATTAACAGGAGTTTAACTAGTCTCTTTTAAGTTATTAATGATCCTCTGGATGGTACTCCTTGATCCAATTACACTTAGCATATATTAAATTGCTTGTATTTAAGTCCACCCTTTAGCAAAGCAATAATAGTTGCACTCTTTTCTTTGCAATGAACTATTTCAGCAATTAAAAAAGATTCAGACCTTTATTTTTACCAAAACAATATTAGGATATCCTTTCATTATTTTACTTCTATGATCAAATAGCAATGCTTCAGGCACTGAAAATCACTTCATACAGAAATGAACCAAAGCGGGATTTTGGATTCAGCGAAAGAATGCTGTTTTTCTTAGAAATTTAAGTTGCATCATAAGAAATATTGGATAAATTCTGAGTTTAAAAACATATAATTTTATTAATTAACACCATTTTGTAGACTACTAAGTAATTCAAACATATTAAACACAATATTTCAACATCTTACCGAAATACACATTTTTACGATACATATATATATATCAATAATATGATAAATTATAAAACGTTTGATTAAATATGTTAAATATTTAAATTTAAGAGGGGTGTTTTATACTTCTTGCCAAGGTTGAATATATAGCATGATATAAAGGGTCTTTCAATAAAGTTGCTCGATGTTTAAAAGTAAATAAAACAAGTTGTGTGTGATATATGCACTCAGTTTATTCTAAATTTGAAAGTATATTTTATGGCATTAAGTGTGGAATATGACATTGTTCAAATGTCCGCCGCGGCTTTGCTTGGTGGAACGTATTCGGGAGGCCCAATTTTCGATCACTTTGTCGCATAAATCTGGCTGAATTTGCTGAATGGTGTTTGTCGTGGTATGACATTATATTCCATCAATACCATATTATATATATGTGGAAGGGACCGATAATTTACAGACGAACCGACGAAGGGACGGAACACCACTAATTTAGACGGGCTGAGAGCGAGAGAGAGTGCAACGAGGTCAGGTAAATTATGGACAATGGCAAAGCTCAAGGTTATTTAAAGGGGCATGTACAAAAATATAATTTTATTTACACAAAAATAATGAGAGAATTGATGGGTAAAAGCACCTCAGAGAATTAACGGGCAAAATCACATCATTAACGAAGGGGTAAATTGTAGTTAAAAATGAGACTATGAAGTTAGAACTTAAGATATTACAGGAGGAGACTATGTAAATGTGGAGGGGGAATTAACTCAATTGGGTTACTGAAGGGGGGAGAGGGGTTGGCTTACGTATGTCTTCTGCACGTGAGGTGAGGCTGCTCAGAATTCTGAGCGGGACTTGAAGTAATGACGGTTCTCCAAAAACAGGGGAGGGGGGGGGTAAGTTCCGGTCCAGGGGAGAGTATTTCCGCCACCCGAAATAAGGGGCGAACGAAGAAGGGCTTCGACAGGATATGGAAACTAATTTAAAAGTCAGAATGATATTCGCGGGCCCGGCCGAGGAAACAACCAGTCGCTGGCCGATCATTTCCAAAAGACCGGACAGCTGTGTCCTCGGCCGGGCCAGCGAATATCATTCTGACTTTTAAATCAGTTTTCATATCCTGTTTGGGTACCCCAACTAAATTAAGGGGAAAGAATAACGTCAATAAATAAATAAAAGAACGTTATTGGGATCATATGAGCAATTTAACCTCCTTATTTTTGCCAATAGAAGAATCTCTCTGCGCAAATTTGCATGTAATTAATTTCGCTTTCACTATATAAAGGGTCTTTCAACAAGGACGCTCGAGCTTTATCAGGCGATAGTGGCCATGTTGTTAAAGCAACATCTGGCAACCTCACTGTGAACTATTCAGTTCGATAGATGATAGAGTGGTGGGTCGATATTACATAGAAAGGAGTGAAATACCGTTATAATTGGCTAAATGCGTGCTGAAATAGGTGAATGGAACTAACTCCAAGTGCGCAGGCGAGATAATTTGTGACCGGCGATAACACCCCACAACTGGCGGAAGTTTTTATTATAATCGCTGATCATATGTTAAAATCCGCTTGGATTGATCTTCCATTTGATCACATCATGGGTGTTTACATCAAATATAATGCAATTATGAAAACTTCAAACCTCATGAAATTCAATATAATCCTTTCATTTTATTTTACAAAGTTTCAGGAACATTGTAATCCAAGTGAAAGTATGAAGGTTCGTTAAAAATTCATGTTAAATTTATATTCAGTGTATGCTGATCCAGCCAGAGAAACTTTACTGAATAAATTCGCTAGGAGAAAATGACGAAAATAAACCGTTTGGGCACCGCTTAAATTTTCCCTTCAGACGAGGCAAACAAATCCTTAAAAAAAATTGAAAATTCACGAGTTTTTTTTAAATATATATTTGGTAGTAAATATAACTGAAATGTTTCCATTTTAACTGATAAACGAGAAAGGTAATTGCCAAGGGAGAAAATAACTACTCAATTCACAGCAAAGATTATCCTTTCTCCCAAATAAAGAAGCTAAAGTAAATAAAATTTATAATGATTAGACAAAATAGTGCAACCACTTTTTTAAATACTAATTTTATATTTATATAAATTTAACCTCTTCATATATCTTTCACACTATATGATTTTTTAACAAATTCCTAAGGGTTAACCTGTGCCAGCTCAGAGACGCAACTGGAGGAAATTGTTTCCTTAATTGTTGCTCCAAATGATACCAGAAATGCTCGATTATATTAGGATTTCGTGATTGCTAGAGCAAATCTGAAAAATGTTTAACGTCATTTGCATGCATTTAAAACCAGTGTTTAATGAATTTAATAGTGTGAATGTGTATATTCACACCATGGAATTATTTTGTAACCAAAAATTGACAGATAGTCTTAAGAGTAGTACTGCAATGATTTAAGAAAATTCTTTGGTATTAATCCCACAATCCTCACTGATCCCCCATCTCTTCTTAACTATCAAAATAAGACATTCAGAATCGTAAGATTCTTTAGGGCTCCTCCAGACATAAACTCGACCAAAACATGGAAATAATGTAAAGGAACATTCTTCCAAATATATAACATTCTTCAATTGCTCCATTGTCCAATTATTATGGTCTATCTACCATTTTTAGGACACTTCATGTTGATTTACGCAAATAAATGTTTGGCATTTGCAGTAATTCCGTAATACCCGGTTACGTGAGGTACTCAACAAATTTTCTTGCTCGAAACGTGACATTTTAGATTGTGATTTAGCTCCGTACTAACCTTTGTACCTCTGCTCCTATGATTCTTCGATAATGTCAGCTTTGGAATTCTACGTTTTCAATTGCTGAGCTTTTTTTACCTCCGCTATTCCCTTTGTTGGAACTTGGCTCTCCCTGATTCTTACAAGCAACCTTAGTTTCAGGAACAATCAATGCGGAAACATTGAAAATTTAACAAGATTTTGATAACTATGCTCCAAACATTCGAGCTTCTACAATCGTCATTCTTTGAAAGTTGAAAATTTCATTGAAAATAAAATAAGGTATCATTAAATTCTGAAAAAAGCTATATGAAATTTTAAATAATTTTGATGTTCAGAAACAAATCAGAAAATGAAATTAGTAGGTTTTCCATTATTTTGTCTACCCTCTGCTCAGTCTGACTAGTTCCATTTATAAGTAATCAGCACAAACATATATACAACCAAAACTAAAAATTACGTGGATACTATATGCAATGCCTCCATTTCCTAAAAACCTCGAATTTAGAGATGAGAAAGGAATCCTTTACATCATACATTGAAGGAATTTGGACAGAAATCTTTTATTATGTAATCGTTCCCTGTGAAAATTCTTTTCACATATTTATATATTCGTCGAATTCATGCTCTTTTGTACCTCAAAATTTCCTGTGATGTTTTATATATAATATAGACGCTTCTTCACTGGGCTCTTTTGGCTACAAAAACCCTTTTATTCAAATTTGATACTGAGTATTTTTAGCTGAATCCGATGAATCTAATGGTACTTTGATGGTGCAAAATCGATAACTTGCATAAGGGAATATGATAAAAATAAAAAAAAATATATTACACGAACGTTGTTTTTCATCTACGAAAGTTCTTGTCCTTTGATTCGGAAAATAATTACAGGAACCCTCCCTTCGATCTATGCTGGAGAGTTTTAATTTAAATGGAATCGGAAACCATTTTAGCGGATAAATTCATTCCTTAGATCCCTGATTTTGAAGAATTAAATACTTCTCAAGTGAGACAGCAACTTTCTTTTCGCACCCTTTTAATTTATCGACACATTATTTTGTTTTGTTTACACTGATGAATATGTGATAAGATCTAAGTCTTGTAAAATAGCAAAGTGTGAATGAAAATTATCGATAACTTTATTCTTTAAGGCTAAAGTTACCCCCAACGTATCCACCGTAATTCTTTTTTACAATTTACTTTCTATTTTACACTTTTATCTATTAACCTAGGCATCATACTCCACATTAATGGAAGCCTACACTAGAAATAGGGTGTGGGGTTAATAGTAAAAAAAATAGCAATATAATTTTTATGCAAAATTTCATCATTCAAACTTCAAAGTCAAAGGTTAAAGTATAAGGTAGACTTCACCTATAAAAATCAATAGGTTCATTATTAATGAATAAAATTATACGATAAAATAGAGATTGAGGGATTAGTTAATAACAGTGGGGGAGGGTCAATTATTGAAATTACATTCTTAAAATTAACATATTTATCAATTCTATGATTTTAGAATCGTTCAAGTTATAAAAACTTTGTTTATGGGTGAAAACAACCAGTTATAAATATACCCTATCACATAAAATCTAGTCAAAGTTATGGAAATATAAAGCGTAAGAAGAGTGCAGAAAGGGGGAAAACAGCTACTAAATTTTATTACTCATCGCCTTCAACTCGTAATTCTATATGGAAATCTAATTAAAATTTAATCAGAAAACTTGTAATTAAACTTGTAAAAGAAAACTTCGCTTCCTTAAATTCAAACAACCTGAATTTGTGGCTGATCTTCGAAGGAATATTAGTCGTATTCAATCAATATCAATGCAGCTAGATGATGTTAGAATGATCATTGATAGTGTGAACAGAGACTGGAAAAGAAACAATTATATTCTTTATATTCGATAACAAATAGCTTTTTCGAATAAAATCCTATAAATGGAAGAGCAAAGACCCCATTTCCTTTCTTTATCTCTTTTATTCATTCAAAATATTGCTCTTTTGTTAAATTAGCCTCGTTTCTCATTTTATGATATTTCAATACATCAAAGCCATTGCGTCGGAGACTCATTGAACTACGATATGGAGACAGAGCAAAGCTCATTAATGCATTGAACTGTTGAACTGTAAAGATCTGTTCAAAAAGAAAATAATAAGAATTATAACTCACTGAGCTGGATGTTTTGAAAGAGTCAATATGTGATCTACCGACATTGGCAAAACTTTAATCGAAAAGAAACCAGGAAAAAAGTATTAGAAAACCGAGGGTTTGATGTAAGAACAAAGGAAGAAAACGGAATGAAGCCCCGTAGTAAAGAATATATTTAAATGTTATCTATAAGTTGGAAGCATCAAGAGGAGAGGACAAGAAACTGCCGTAGTTATTAATAAAATAGGAAAAAAAATAAAAATAATTTCCAATTTAGCTGAGGGGTGCTGAAGTTTCATTTAAACCGGGAATCGATCTGAAGAAAGCTGTAAGTTTCAGATATTCCAGAAGAGTTGTGTGTATGAAATCAAACAAACATATAATTAACAATCAATGAGAGACTCTACTATATCTCTGCGTTCTAAAGATACAATGCAGGAGGAAGAATTTCTAGTATTCTATTTTGTGTGAGAAAGATACTGAATGATAAAAATCATAGCAAAATTCTTAGGATCTTAGGCCAGAGGGGAACGATCAGTTATGTTGAAGAGATTTGGGGTAAAATACTACCCTGATGGACACGAACGAGTCACAATTTAGTAGATTGGATAAAATTTAAATAGTGATAAAAATGAGAATTTATGTCCCAAACTCATAAAATTTAAGCGCTGGAGTGACGATGACGCATAATATAACCTCCAAATGCACTCCTTGTACATAAATAGTAACTCCTGCGGAAGAACCTTTATTCTTCTGACGACAGAGAAAGCACAAGATAAATATTCCTAGAAGAAAAATATACCTTCGTGTTTGTTAGCCAAACCTAAAGAACAGTTTTCTGAGTTTTAGAAACAATTTGTTTGATCAACAATTTGTGGGAGACGACAACGCCGGCTATTCCACACGACCTGCACACACGTACGACATGCCTGAATGTTCGGAGAGACTGCGAACTGAGCTTTCACTTTACTTGCCTCTATGTAGTGGGAGAGAAAGGTAAGGAAAGAGAGAGAAACGAACCTTCTAGGTGGTTTAAAAATAATAAATATTCTTACTATCTCTTTGTTTCCTCCGAAAGCAATTTACCTTAGGAACGCAATTCTTCTCCAAGCCGGAGACACATCAAAATCCCTTCAGTTTGGGAGCTATAAAACCATGCTGTCGATAGGAAACAGAATTCATTCCATTCGGCTCAGCAAGTTTGACAAGCATTTCTCCTATATTATTACAGTTTTCACAATTCCTAAAATGAGTCGATATACTCAGTGCCATTATACCATATTAATTTTCATTAGTAATTCTCAGTGAACTAAATAATTGCATCATTTAAGTGTTATTTTATTTCAAATATGAAATTAATATTAATAAATTGTTTGATTACTGTATGAAAGCAGAAATTTCAATCTGTTTCTTTGCAATCCCTATCTAAAGGATATACATTCCCCGTTCTCCAAATCACAGTCAATCCCATCGTTGGTTTCGGACGTGAATTAAAGCAAAAGCAAATAGGTCTTACTGCCGTACACTGCAGTACTAAGGGTGGTCACTAAAATTCATTTCGCTGTTTTCTTTCAAATATAAGTAAATCTGTAGAAAAAAATAAGATCAAACGATGAAAATTTTTAAAATAAGCTAAAATTTAGGTAGTGTGATAGAAAAAATAATCATTTTCATGATTACTCTTTTCAGAGTCTTATTTTGTCTCTATTTGATCTTTTATTTGTTGTAATTATATTTTTATGGAAATTTAATGCCTTGCAATTGTTTTCATTTGATTTTCAATTCAGTTTAGGTAGAAGTAAATTTCAATAAGATCATTTTTATTTCCATAATTAGAAATAGTTTTCACGGTTCCTCGGCCAAACGATTCTATTTCAGCTTTAAGATGTGGCAACCATGTAGGATATTTCGCTAGAGCCTCAATTTTTTGGTTTTCATACCGAAATAAATTCCGTTGTTAATGGTCTTTCACTTTAGAGGTAATACGTTGTTCAAGCATTCGAGGTATATCTAATAATATTCTTTAATTAATTTAAAAATAATTATCACACATAAATAGGACGAGTTAACTTAAAATTTTATATTACTAAGAATTATTAATTTATCTCTAATCGTGCAAAGAATACCTGCCCCAACACTTTTCGGGTTCAAATACATTCCTTGCAAAATTTCAGGTTTGCCTTTCTTGAAATAGATACTTTAGGATGGTTAACCTAGCCTAACCTAACCTAACCAAACTTAGCATTGTCCACAAAAATCCTTAACAATTCTCTTTAGTTAATTCAAAAACATAAATCTATTCACCATAGTAATGGTAAGTTGTAATGGAAGAAAAACAAAAAATACACAACGAAGACGATGCAAATACTTGTAAGAGTTCATAAAAATGGAAAGATATAGAATAAATGACTCGATGGATTCTAGTTCACCTATTGCATTCCAAATGCCTTTTTAATTTAAGTTGCTCTTTATCGTAATCATTTTAATTTAATTGAAATTTTGATATATCAATTTACTGTTTTTAACTTTTCTTGGTAAATCTACTGTTGCATATAAATATTTCATTATTATCCACATGATTACTAATTCCTTTATGTAAGTGAACTAAACTAGTGTAGTTCTTGCTGGCACAGTGGATATGGGGTTGGATTCCCACGTCTGGGTACTGGCTTCGATTCCCGACGAGAGAGCAATCAAGATCTCGGGGCTCGCTTGGAGTAGCCGCTTCTTAGATAATGCGTTGAGTCTGAGCATGCGCGCAGACAGCTCCGGCCAATCAAAGCACCGCCTTCTCTTCCTCCCTCCTCTCTTTGCGCAAACATCACATCACTCTTCAGTCCCGGAAGAGTCCACGGAACATGTGATACTCTCCTGAGTTCTATGCTCTCTGCTCTTTCTAGGGGTGTGTGGGGGAGAGCAAGATATCATTCCCGCTGTCCTGGCATATTTCCCTCTACTCGGTGACTGGTCCCTTCTTTCGCTTCCAAACGATTGTCAATCTGATTTTATGTGAATTTCATTATCAGATTGGACAACCTCGGCTAAGATTAATAAAAATATCATCATCGCTGTAAAAGAGCTTGAAAATCTTGAAATTTGTTTCATAAATAAAATACAAAATTGGAGGGGCATTTTACATTATGTGAGGCTTGGTCACTATGTGTAGCAGAATGCTCCTTTTTATCACTCCACACCTGACACCAAGTTTGTCGTGGTATACCTTGTGGAACGTGAAGTACTTCTTTGATGATGTAGGCTTTGATCTAAGAGTGCTAGTTTTGTTGTTTTTAAAGAAGAGCCGCTTCAACACATAAGGATAAGAAGGAAACACACAGGAATTCCAAAAATAAACTTATATTTTTAAAGTTAAAAATTTACTACACAAAAACAAAACATGAACCACAAAAATATTACGAATACTAAAATACACAAAAATGACTCCAATTAACTTGACCCTGTAATATTGGCTAATTAGCTACTCACTTCAATATACACGAAATAGGCTAATTGTCTCTACTGGAGTTTAAATACCTTGGTTGTTATGGCAGCGGGTTTGAATTTGACCTTGAACTCAACGAACACTTTACCTCAGGAATGTTATTGTCTCCAAGAAGTGTGCCTACCGGCTAGATGGAGGTTGCAGATGAATAACTTGAAAGCCACAACTGACTTTGGAGGGTATGGCAGCTGGAGTCCACACGCTTTCGGCAAGAAGGAATATCACCACAGGATAGTGAAAGAAGGTTCCTTTCTCCTCTTTGGATTACTCTGAGGATTAATTCGCACTGTCTAGCGATGCGCTAAGGCTTAAATACCTTGACTCTCAGGGTAGTGCTGGAGAGAGTGTACTCTGGGGGGGGATCTTCTTCAAGGGTGAGGACTGTACTCTAGGGGTCTTCTTCAAGGGCGAGGATAGAGGAGGGGGGTTTCTCTGACGAGAATAAGTTTAACTTGAACAAGTTAACTTAAAGGCTGGTTTGGTAACCAGGAACTAGCTCGAGGACGAGCTGCTTATTAGTTCCAGTCTTCCTAGAGGGCAAGGCCTATCTCCGTGTCTTGGGATAGACGAGGATAGCAGGGGGGAGGGTTCTCTGACGAGAATAAGTTGAACTTGATTCCTCAACCAAGTTAACTTATGAGTTTGGTGTGGCCACCGGGTAATGGGCTCCAGGGGGAGCCTTTTCCCTCTTCTTTTCTTAATTCCTCAAGGATGAGGAATATCCCTGGGCTTTAGAATGCATCAGGATATGAGGAGTCTCTCTGACGAGAGTAAGTTGAACTTAAACAAGTTAACTTAACGTTCAGTTTGATAACCAGGGACTAGCTCGAGGATGAGCTGCTTCTTAGCCCCCTTGGTAGCCTTGCCTCTCTTGCCGGGGACTTCGTAGTCTGGCGACTCACGTATTCTACCTGTCCAGTCTTGGTAGCCCGGCCTCAATCTGGAGACTTTGTAGCCTGGAGACTGACGTATTCTACCACGTTTTTCCCAAGTCTTTGTTATTTATACCTCGTCACCCCACTGGGGTAGGGGTAGGAGAGGTGGGGCTTGTGGACGGGCCCAGTAGGGTTCTTATTCCAACGGTTTTTCTAACCTAGTCTTACCTCGGCTCCCGTTGGCCTTCGAGCTTGAGAGAAACGCGTCTCCAATTTCTTCCTTGAGGTGAAATTGAATATACTCTCGTAGGGGAGATCTTGCAGTTTAAAACCGTTCGGCTTTTCATACAGACGAGTCGCGAGGGTCTGTGTTTACGAGTTTGACCCTCGATGCCGGGGCCGGATGTCTTTGTGGTTATCGTCCCGTGTCTCCACTGAGAGAGAACGGGAGAGTGACGATTGCCCTACACTATGATTAAATAGCATAATAAACCCAACCTAACCTAAATAAATTAACAAATTTTGAAATAAACTACCTAAAAATCAACTCGACAAGTCAATAAATTAGAGTTAGTCCTAGACATTCTTCAAAAGTAAAAAATAACTCCCATTTTTTCTTTGGCTTATCTTAAAAGGTTTTCTAACGGAAAAATATGATTCTCCATTTACATTGTAGGATTTACATTTTTTATTTCGTAAATTGTATTTGTGCCGTTAATTTACAGAATTTTCAATGGAAAACGATTACTTTCTAAATGATACTCTAATTCTATTTTTGTTCAAAAATGCGAAATACTCGAAAAATATTTGAAAGCTCTCCTATCTTCTGAGTTTCAGTGACCATAAGTGCATTGCGCCATCAGTTTAAGCCCATTAAATTTCTCTCTAGGTTGGGAGTCAGACATGTTCTTAGTTTTTATTCGTTAGATGCACTTCATTGAGAAGAAGCTTATTCTTTAACGAGGGTTTGAATACACGAGGAGCTAAAACCTACGGTAGACACCTTGGAGTCGACACAAATCTTGAATGCATCCCGCGACCCTCGATACTTAATGAAACGTAACTTCACCTATTGGGTTAAGAGAACACGGGGACAACTTGATCAGATTAATGTTTCACTTAATATGAAATTCCTGTTATGTGGGAGAAATATACTGATGTCGCTTATGGAATTTAATGCCAGAAGTTTTAAATATTCATTAAGAAATTTCTGATCGTATTTTGCTTACGTACGATTTTAAATAATGCCGCATAAATAATTATTTACGCTTCATCAAATTTACGTTATCTGCTCTAATTAAGATCTATATTTAGAAATTGAAGCAATATTTTTATTGAAGCACGTATTAAAAAAAGCTGAATAACTTCAGAAACACCAACATTAATTTTCTTTTTATAAATACTAAAGTTATAGTTAAAATAGTATATAATTTATTGATATTTATTTATTTAAACCTTTTTAATAAAAAAATATATTTAAGCATTGTTCTCGTCTTTTAATTCCTTCTATAAGTGAGTTGTAGCACTCTTTAACACGGACTATATTTTGTACCATTAATTCTCTCTTTATCAGCAAATTCCACAACAATTAATGATTACTTTTTATTGTAGAATTTTGTTGCTGAATAGGTATGAAGGATACTCGTTATAGATGCACAAAAAGATTAGATTATCTGTATACCTTTTTCATATTTTAACTTTTCCCAACTTCATCACATTTTTTAGGAATTTCTCTTCACAACTTTTCTAAAGGGTGTCCGGTCGTTAAGTTTCCCTTCTTCTAGGTAATTATAACTTTCGAAAGTCCAGGTAGTTCTCAAATTACGGCTAGGGATCAAAAATGCGATTGCAAATCGAAATTATCGCTAAGCAAAATGCCCCTGTAAATGTGTTCAATTGAGATATGGTAAATAACGGCTAAGTTACGGTAAAAATCTAGAACACTGTAATTGAATACAGTTATGCTTCATATTATTAGAGTTCATATAACGTCATAAAGAAGTTACTATTCTCCATTAGATGACGAAAGCACTTGATACGCAACTCGTTAGGTAAATTATGTTGTTTTTTATATTTCTGAACCACTTCAGAAATGTTTCCTCTCAGGATTCATTATCGGCCTTTCAAAAAGATTCGAACTTTTTCCGAACTTTCGCTCGACTAAGCGGAATTCGTGCCTTAGTTTTATCCGGCCCTGATCCGAATCATCCGCACCCTCTCAATCTCTTTAATTGGACCTATTTATTCTCTTTTTTGATATTAGGGATGAATTTAATTGGGATTTTACAGTGTCGATTAAATTCGCGTCTGGTCAGTCATAAATTAGGTTAATGGGGGCAGGAAAGTCGACAGCCAAATCGAATGGAAATATCGCCTTCGATTTCAGCCAAGTTAAGCCATATTGGTTATGATTAGTCTCTGGAAGCAAAATCGATTCGGACCGAATTTGCAGCATCTGCTAAGCGCTGTATCAACACGTGGTTCGGATTCTACGGTGAACTGTAGGTCCACACTAAAAGATAACATACACTCAAAACATATGGCGTAAAAATCGATACTAATTTCTTTCCTTTCCGATTAATTATTTTAATTTCTAATTAAATCGTTCTCCCTTTCTTTATTCCTCTACTTTAATAATCTTGAGAACGCTTCACAAGCAGGATTATGGTCCAATGAATAATTAATTTAAAAGGGCAAGAGCTTAGAAAAGGTGAAAAATCGATGCAAAAATAAGTACTAGATGACAACTAGGTGACAGCAAGAGTCTTCCCAAGAGAAATGTTGGCGTGCGGCGAGTGTTTTACCATCGGGTTTCTCTTAACGTTATCGAATGCCAGGGCTTTAGCGTAACAGTAGACTATCTATTAATCATTGTTTGTTATTCTATTTCCTTTGGTTATAAGAGTAACGATTATAAGTTGACGATTAATTAATTGTTGCTTAATGTTGATTTTAAAAATTGAGAAAATGGGTTTAGAGATTCCATGCAATACCTCTTTAGCGTCGCATCATTTTTCAGAAAAAGTTTATAATTTTTTTTTCAAATACTTTGAGGAATGTAATAATAACAATTTATTCGATACTCAGGGAATTATTTATCCTAGATATCACGCAGTTTATACTGAAGTTTATGAAATTCTTTTACAACGACCCTTTTGATATCTTTTGCAAGAAGCATTTTCTGATAAAATGTCTTAGATAAAGGAACATTCCTAAGACGAGAAGAATTATTTCATGAACCAAATGAAAAAGGTTCAACAAAAATTACAAGCTCTTAACCAAAAAGATCATTTTCAAATCAAAAGAGAAGTCATAAAAGACTCTCATACTTGCAACAAAGGTATTTTTATATTCCTGAGGCTCTTTCTGTCCCGAGATAAGCAAGGTGTAAGGCTCTCGGGAAATTTTCTACCATTAGAAATAAAACCAAAAAGCCATTTCTTTGGCAAGTAAATTTCCCTGAAGAATTCTTTGACCTGCAACTGTTAGAAACAAGCTATTAGGACCTTTTAAAGTGAGTGATGGCTTCGCAATGGATTAAAAGGCGAGTCCAAGAGAAAAATCTCCTACCTTGATCAGGAGAGAGCCAGGGAAGATGAAGAAGTCTTCATGCAAGATAATGCTCCTTTTAATGCCTACAAGTTCTCTAAAAATTGATTGGAGTCACAAGGATATATTTAAGACAAATAATAGACTGGCCTTCCAACAGTTGAGCCTTAAGGGGCACAGCGATTTGTTTTCTTGGCCAACGTGATGGCGGGACTCAACGCCCTGTGCGGCTCGAGATTAGACTATTTTCCTTCTTTCTGACACCCTTTATTCTTACCATGCTTTGTCACTTTCCATTCAACCTCTCTCACAATTCTCTCTGGTCGGCCTCGAATGCCACTGGGTAGACACCGACCAGCTTCTTCTGACTCAACCATCCTGGATCGGGCTAGGTGGGGAGGAATGCGGCTCATCCCTCAGCTCTGGTTTGTGGGTGGGTTTTTAACAATCTTCCTCACATAACCTTTTTCTAACTTCATAAACTATTAATTTTACGCCCTGCCTAAGGTGCAGCCGCCATGCTGATAGGTTGTGGACTCTGAGGGTGGCAGCTGGTTTTGACAGCCCCATGTTCAAGCACGCTGGCTTCAAACGCTTTCTAGTTATTTGCTACACTGATGGCAGCATGTTCTTATCTTTATCGTGAAAGAAGTGATTTATGCGATAGAGCTCATGGACTACTCCATAGATGACATCACATTAGAGCTGTGTTACCATAGAGCGTTCAAGGTTGAACGAGTGATCAGAAAACAGGGAGGGACATCGAGATCCACCCCTAGACTCGTCGTCACTGTCAGAGAGAGAAGGTTACCCCCCCCCCCCCTCCCTACAACCCAACGTCTACACATGGCGCCTGAGAAAAGAGGTGCCAGACAGCCCCAAAGGAGCAGCGAGAATTTCCCGGGTTTGTGTGATTCGTGTTGGGTTACCTCGTCGCATCGTCTGATCGGCGCCAGACTTACGGCGTCGAGGACTTTCCCGCGAGCCTATGATGCTCGCCGAGAAGATCCCCGTCTCCCCCTGGTGACCCGCTTCCGCCAACAGAGTATAAATACTTCGGGGAATGTTTTGAGAAATTAATACCATAAATCCCGTCTTGGTTAACATACACGTACAGTCTCGTACGCCCTGCTCCGCCTCCGAACGGCTTTCAGCAACGAACGCGATGCATTATCTCACTACCCGGCCTCGCTGGTACCTAAGGCCAGAGTTCCCGACCGACAAACGATAGACATGGACAGGTATCTATCACCCGGGTATCGACTTCATTCTCATCTTGAGTACTCCCTAGTTCATTTCTTAGCAAAGTTAAAGAACAAAGAATTTTGCAAGTGAATTTTGCAGCGCCTCACCTCCTCGTCGTCTTCCAAAGCCTCCGGTAAAGTTAAGAGTTACGTGAGTCTCCCCATCTTTCCCTGAAAGCAATCACCGTCCATCTTCTCTTGGACTCTCGTCCCCTTCTAGTCATTATTCTCCCCCTTCCCGTTTGGTACCCCGGGTCTCATCTTATTTATAGTCATTTATTTACTTTTGCTAATAATATTTTATTTGTATATAGTAAAGTTATTTTTCTACAATCAGTTTCTCTAAACCCAGAACCTCTAAGAATTGACCATTTAGGCCAGCCGCACTCGATTTTGATTATTTATCTCTCACACCGAGATCTATATCACCACCCCCACTCCCCCAATTTATAGCGTGCTCCCTTCCCGCATCACCGCAGAGTCAATCCTCGTCTAGCATCGACATTCGACTCTACGATAAACATTATATAATTCTGGTGTCAGGTGTGGAGTCACCCTACGACAGTTACGTTCGACTATGACAAGGTACTTGATTCGGTGCGTGTCGGTTGGTATCGCTACCGCGTGAAATCATTCATGACACTTCCGCGGAGGTGCTACTACTGCCACCGCTTCGGTCATAAGAATCACTCCTGTAAACATGTAAAGTCTGGGTTAGCCGAACTCTGTGTAAGTTGCTCCAAGGCTGCACACGATAGGTCCAAACCGTGAATGGACAACTGTGTCTATTGTGATGAGCCGCATGCTGCTTTTTAGAAGCAATGTGGAGCGTATCTCCTGGAGAAAGAAATCTTTTCCATTTATCTCATATTTCTGGAAGATACAGACTAAGAAGAGCTACGGAGGCTCGTTTCCTCCCTTTCTCCGCTAGCTATTCTTTGCCGCAGACCAGGCTAGGCGCGTACTCCCTGCAATAAATCTGGGGTGTAAGGGTTTTGTGACTCCACTACCACGAGATGGGTCCCGAGAAGGAGGATGCGCGATTTACGACAGGCATGATGTCTTCGTTCTTCTCTTTGCTTTAAATACCTCTTTTTTATGCAGTAGATGGAGAGCTGCTCCTGTAAGAAAGTTTACTGTTATTTCTTTGTACATTCTACCGTCAAGAGACTTCAACACCGGGGTCTTCCCCACATAATAACACGGTTGCCAAGACCATTTCTAATGCTCGTAGATTTTAACGGTAGACACTCCTTCTGGAGAGACTGCTCGATCAATTCCAGGTGTCAGGCCCTTGCCGAGCTGATCGCCTAGCTAGAAGTAGGTGTCCTAAATGTTGATTAGTTTATGCATCACTGCCCGAGAACCGCTTCATTTTCCTGTCTAGATCTATCCCTGTGCTTCTTGGATGCACAGGCGATGACCACGATTGTAATGAGCTTTTTCCTATGTAAATATGATTGTCTGAAGAACTTGCACCTGAGAAACACCCGGGTTGTACTTGGCGCGGGCACGGTGGTCCACATTTCAGGAAATGACAGATTTATCAGTCACAGTCGAGGAGTTTAGTTCGCTGGATCAGGCTGTTGAGTTCTTCTCAGGTAAACTCATCACCGAAGGCCTAACTACTATTCTCCAAAATGTCTGGCCGTTTTGCACGCCGATGGCTTCCATGGTCGTCGGTCAAATGTCAGACGGCCCTCGAACAGAAGCGTTATGCTTACATGGCTATAAGAACCGCCAAACGATTTCACTGTCGGTAAATTCATCATCTAGGGCTAGGTTCCGGTATGTTTCAAAGTACGTCCGCCGGTCTTCCTGACAGGCCTACGTGTCTTCACTGAACGGGAAAGATCAATTTAGCATAGGTGTGGAATCAAGTCAAAAGGATTTAGGGCAAGTTCTCGCAGCCACCGCCCCGTTATCCCAAATAGCGTGACCGCACTCTCGGACAACGAATTCGAAGGAAATTGTCCTCAGTGTTGCATTCGTTGCCCTGAGCATTAATCGGTGCTGCCGTAAGATTTGTCCCTTATACTCTATACGAACAACCTTTCGATCTCTTTTGGTGCAGACCAGATGCCAACTCTAAAGCTTTGAATCCGACAGGCATTGAATTGCATCTCTCGCTCTGCCGTAGGCAACAAGTTTGAGTTTTTCATGGTCAAAATTAAGGTTTTTCAATTCTGCCGCCATCCACGGCTTTAGCACGACCCGGACTTCTTTCTTATCAGGTTTCGCCTGGAAGTGGTAGATTGCCATCGTTTCTTTGGTCTTGTTTTCGACCTGGGAGGCTCATATTCGTACGTTTCGGATCTCTTGTACCAGCGCCATTAACATTCCTTCAGTTTCGTGACGCTCTGGACTTAAAGAACTGATAGGGCTACTGCTTTGCTTTTCTATTGATCCTTTGTTTGTTCTGAGCTTGACTACGGACTTGAGTTTTTTGCACCCACATTAGAGAGTGTATTGCGAAAGGTGGATTAGATCCAACAAACTGGTCTCTGGCAGGCGACCTGTTCTAACATCACCTCCGACATTGAGAGTCCACATAGATGTCAATGCTGTGGAGATCCGCTCGTTTTGTGCCATGCACAGGAAATTATGCATCTCTAGCTGCAAGCCGGTGCCGCCCTCATTCGAAAACGGTTCTCACTGGATCCGAACCGACCTTAACGGTACCAATTGCTCCCGAGAGATCTCAATAATACCTTAAGCCATTTGGCTTTAGGGCTAGTAAAAGGATTTGAGCGCTTGGCGTACTTATTCGGCCGGTAGCGCCTTTGGTTCTGCCAGAACATCACTTGGAGGATACCACCTTCGATTTTCTTATGCTACATCTCTATTCTCAAAGCTTCAACAGAGCAAAGAGTATTGCGTTCGGCCTATTTAGAGCACACTTTGTGTCAAGGCAGATCCGTGCCAATGTATACGGATGACTCCAAATCTCAAAACAGAGTCGATTTCCACGCCGAATCACCACTGTTTGAAATCAGCGGGGCTCTATATGGCACTGCTTCTCTCTTCATGGCAGGGTTAGTTGCAAGGCACCGCTCGGTACAGGAATCCAATTGTGATCTTTAGCGACTCAAAAAGCGTCCCGAGTGCTGTAAAGGCATTTGAATCTCCACACCCTCCCGTTCGTGGTATCCGTGACGCCACGGTTGCCGCGAGCCTGGCGGATGTCGAGATTATCTTTTGATCGGTTCCTGGACATGTGGCAATTACTGGAAATGAGTGCGCCGATGAGGGCGCAAAGAGTCCGCTAGCAGTGGGCAACCAGACCATCGTTTTGCTGATCATTACAACAACTACATGTGAGGAATCAGGGCAGCCATCCGTGCTTTTGGCAAAGAATATGTGAGACGATCGAGGAGAACATAAAGGTGTGTACCATTGCGTAGCGACTGTTCCCATAGACTAACCACCCAATGCCGTATCTGCTTAAAGTCGCTTTCTGTCTTCTTCAAATTAGACACATTCGTGAGATGCAGCGCCTAGACTGCGTTGTCCTCCAGAATGCTAGACAAATTCTTGTTGAATGTCTCACTCTGAGTGATTTTCGCGCACGTTATCTCTCATTGTATCGGGATGAGCGGAGTCGCTACCATTTTTCCCTTGTACTCGAGAGTGGTTTGTGTACACAGACTTGTGAACTATCTGACTTTTTGCAGGAGGCTAGCATCCTCCAGTTTTATTGGACACTTTTTGCCGTAGATTACATGATCCTGCGCCAGGGTGAGGCGGGCCTCCCTCCCCCCGCCCACCTCTACGCTGGAACATGCTTCCTTCTTGTTTTTTTTCTTTGTTCGAGTTATTGTTTTGTTTTTGTAAGTTTTGTTTTGATTTTTTTACGAATTTTAAAATAGCCTAGTACGAGGCTAGAATTTTAATTCCGGGGACTTATGTCTTTGAAGGTAGTCGCCAGATCAGTGAATTTGAATTAAAAAAAATTTAATATTAAAATTCATATTTCTAACCTCCGAATAATATTCAGTATCAAGTATCACTATATCATAAAGTATTATTTAAATATGGTTAATATCTTCTGTATCAGAGTCGCGTCCTCTTCTAAATTTGGATTCTCCATTTGCTCCCGTTCATGCAAAATTTGGGAGAGCTCTGCTCTAGACCGTGCCTATAGTGGTTACAGTAGCTATAACTTACTAAGCCGACGTTTGGGCTGAGGTGACAAGCAGTCTTCTAAATGTCACCTGCAGCATGGTTGGCCACGCTGCACGGGATACCCCTAGGAAATTAGACTAGAAGTTCTCCGCAAAGCCTCTAGTAAAATGGAGTGAAATGTAAATGTGCAGAAGGAATAAAGCCAATATAGTTTTGAGACTAGAGGGTCCAGGAGTGCTGGGTGGGGGTGAAGGGATGCTACTCGTACGTGTTTCAGTTGTAGCATATATTTAGTCCATATAAGGAAATAAGGTATGTATCTAAGGTACGTACATAAAATATATAGATTTTTAAGAGGCCGTAATAAAGAAAACGATGATGTAAATGTAGAATGATAAGTAAAGCAAAAATAAATAAAAATATGTGAAGATTACACGATTTAGGAGAGTTAGGGTGCATCCTTGTCCTTTGCACTACAAGTAGATTTTTCTTTTATCATTTAGGATATGGAAGATCTATACATTTTTACTCTCGCTTTGATTATAATTTATATCTTCAAAACCTATTTAAAAATTCTGTTAATATGGGCATCTTTACTTTTTACACTTTTTTAACGTGCTGGTATATTCAATGAAATAAAAGCACACTACAGTCACTCATGTATAGTAATATTCATTTACATGAGTAACACGATGCTATACTACTATATGTATATGAGAATGGCCCATCAAAAGCGTTCTAGACTTTGTGATATTTTAAGAGAACTCCT
The DNA here is from genome assembly GCA_963969495.1 of Ceratothoa steindachneri. Taxonomy (NCBI): domain Eukaryota; kingdom Metazoa; phylum Arthropoda; class Malacostraca; order Isopoda; family Cymothoidae; genus Ceratothoa; species Ceratothoa steindachneri. The sequence goes on along the minus strand of OZ018322.1, from coordinate 64,325,532 downwards.
ACATTAATCCCTTCCATTGCTCTGCCCTTGTGTGAACAGGTAGAACCAACTCCTATTGCTTTGATAAGCCGGCAGCCCAAATCATCATTAATCTGATGATATTGACCATACCCTTCATACTATTGACCATACCATCCTACTTGATCGTCTCCACTCTTTCCTCGGCATATTAGGAACCGCGCTTGACTGGTTCCGCTCTTACCTCCAGTCTCGTACTCAATCCGTTGTGATTGACGACGTTTCATCCGACTCTACCCCCATTTGCTTTGGAGTGCCACAAGGCTCTGCCCTTGGTCCTCTACTATTTCGTATCTACCTTCTCCCTCTTAGTTCCCTTCTCCGTGATCTCGGTCTATCCTTCCACCTCTATGCTGATGACACTCAAATTTTCGTTTTCTCATCCCCCACGTCTCTTGCCTAATCTATCACTGACCTCCTGACTGCCTACTCCGCCATTTTTTTACTGGCTCTCTACCAACTTCCTCAGGCTTAATCACTCCAAAAATGAGGTCCTCCTCGTCGGCCCCCCTGCTCTTGTCAAAAAATCTTAATCTCTCTTTCCCTCACTTACTCTGGGCGTTAATACTATTATTTTCTCTGACTGCGTTAGGAATCTGGGTGTTGTTTTTGATGAGCATCTCTCCTTTAAGCCTCATATCCGCAATGTCAGCAAATTCTCTATGTTTCCTTCGTAACTTCTCTCGCATTCGCTTTAAATTTGATCGCCAAAGTCTTAAGACTGCTGTTCATGCCTTCATCACCTCACGCCTTGACTACTGTAACTCTCTGCTTGTGAATCTGCCATCCTCCTCTCTCTGCCCCCTTCAACTTGTACAGAACTATGCCGCCCGGCTTCTCACGTCTTGACTACTGTTACTCTCTGCTTGTGAATCTGCCATCCTCCTCTCTCTGCGTCCTTCAACTTGTACAGAATTATGCCAACCGGCTTCTCACGCCTTGACTACTGTAACTCTCTGCTTGTGAATCTGCCATCCTCCTCTCTCCACCCCCTTCAACTTGTACAGAACTATGCCGCTCAGCTTCTCCTCCGTCGCCCTCGCTTCTCTCCTCGAAATCCTTGCTGCATGAACTGCACTGGCTCCCTGTCAGATACTGGACTCACTTCAAAATACTTGTCTTCACATTTAAGGCCCTAAGCAACAAGGCCCCTTCTTACCTCTCTTCTGCCCTCTCGCCACGCTATGTCACTCGAGCCCTTCAGGCATCACATGCACCTCTTTTGAATATATCTCGTTCATCTCTCTGCTCAATGGGGGACTGCTCCTTCTCAATCTGCGTCCCTAAGTTGTGGAATGCTCTTCCTGCTGAAATCAGGTCTTCTTCCTCTCTTACCACATTAAGGCGTCTCCTAAAAATGCATCTTTTTAGAATTGCCTTCTTCCCCTCTTGAATTTCGATCGAATCTCCATTCTCATCTCAGCACAACGTGCGCTCTGGGAAGGCCTCAGGCCTTGAAGAGCGCATTGCAAAAGACTTATTATTATTATTATTATTAATCTAAATTTATAAGTACGTCGTTCCCATAATGATGGTTCCAGAATGATAGCCTAGAAATGACCAATCCACCCGTTGAATAAAGTCGGTTAAATATGCCATCTTCAAAGCATACACAGTGTTTCTGATTAACTAATCATAATCAGTTTTCTCATTCATATATCGCTTATATGTGGGCTTAAGGCAGAGTCACGTCCCCTACAAGGCCACAAATCAAAGAGATTCGTAAGAGTTGATGGCGGTCGTTAACTTAGATTGGTTCACATACATACATTCTTCTACCAAAGTGGAAGCCATAAATTCAAGAAATCCATTTGCGTATGAGTGTTTGGTGGACGCCCTAAGTTTACATCTCTGCTATGGACGTAATGTCTGAATTTGCTATTTTTATCACGAAGCTCACGTGCGAATATGACATTGCATTTTGAGATGGAACCTTGTAATTTATAATGGCAATGAATGCATACAATATAGCCAAAGTAAAATGTAATATAGCTATACACTCTTAGCATAATAACCATTTACTATAAATGCAATGTTTACAATTTATTTGCACCTGTAGTTTTTATTATGCACACTTCATGTTACCTACTTGCTTATTCTTTTGGGTTATTTCTTGTATTTTCATAGTAGATATCTATATATACTCAAATTTCAACTTATATATATTTATATATATATATTTATATATATATATATATATATATATATATATATATATATATTTATATATATATATATATATATATATATATATATATATATATATATATTTATATATATATATATATATATATATATATATATATATATATATATATATATATATATATATCTTTTAGCTACAAACAAAAGAAGTTGCAATATTCGAAAGTCCATCCAGATTATTTTCCCCCAAAAGTTTAAATATAGTTAATTAAAATTATAACAATAGTCTGTGTGATGTTATTTTGTGTCTGAAGAGTTTTAAATGATTCTATATGAAATTATCACACAAAATCTGAATCTGAAATCCGTTTTTACCTTCGGCGTCGCTTTTTTTAAAAAAAGGAGTAAAGTTCAATTGTATCCATTTAGAGCTATGAAATGACCCATATGACCATGGGACATATGGTTATTCACCCAGGAGATTTCAAATCTGCCATCGTATTTGGCGCTGAGTAGCGCCATCTAGTGGCAGAAGCCTAATTTAGCCATTCAAAGGCACTTGTAAGTGACTTGAACCATGGGAAACCATCAATGCAATAATGATTTATCATCTTATCACAAAACGCCGCAGGTCATTGGAGGGCCTTCCGCCTTTGTTCCTGATCGGATCTAGTTTTTTTCTCATACGAAACATTTAAATTTGATGCATTTTTCACCTTTCAATGCAAATTTTACATGTAAATGTAATTACTCTTTATTTTTCAGAAAGCTTTCTTTCATATCTTAGGATTTTTTATTAAACACTTAGCAGAGAACTCTATATCACAAGATTAGAGCTATTCAGTACTTTAAAAAATTGCTCAGCATGAATAGAAAACGCAAAAATAAATCGATAAGATTTTGTTAGGTATGTGGCAAAGCTGCGCTGCCTGGGCAAAAATTGAAAATCAGAACATTTGTAAAGAGACCGAATACTATCCCTATTTTAGCATGAAAATGGGAGATCAGAATAAAGGTTTTGCTCCTCACACATTATGTCGAACATGTATCGAATACTTCAGAAAAACGAGAAAAGGAAGCCTGAAGGCATTATCTTTGGGTTTACGGTTGGGAGAAAGATAAGAACCGTGTGACCGGTTGCCTCTTCTTCCTCAGGGTTTCCCAACCTTTTTTAACCCATAGCCCACTTTGATCCCCAAATTTTCGTGTGGCCCATGAAATTATTATAGCCTTCAAAATCTTTCAATTTTACATATGCAAAATATATTCAATAAAGATAGAAGCCATGTCTATTTATTGAGCATACACAATTTCACAAGCATCAAAAATATTTTTCATCTTCCATGAAACAGCCATTTATAACCATTATATATTTTCACAATTTTTCTAATATAAGATGCAAGAGGAGCAGCTTCGCCACTCCTCCTTACTAAAGAAGGAGATTGCGCTTCACTGGCAGACATTCAGTCTGTGTCCGATGGCCTATCTTGATTTTTTTTTTCCCCATCTAAATTTGCTCTAATAATTTCCAGGCCAAAATTTTAAGAAATTTTCTGAACTTCATCATTTGTAATTCTTTTAGTTTTAAAGAATTCACAAAAGTTCGATACTTATATTTATTTCTGAACTTCATCATTTTATTTTTGTATATTATAAAGGAAGTATTAGAAATAACTTTGATAAAAAATTAAAATATAATTAGGTAACAACAGAACTAAAAGAAAAAATCTTATTCAAAACTTTCAAAAAATCTCGTTCTTAAAATATAGGTTTATGGACGATGACAAAATACTTTGACTTGCGAATGAAAGAAAAATTAAAGACAAAGAAAAAATTATTTGGCTTCATAGTATAAACCCTATTTAAAATAGGAAAAATTATAACAAAATTTACGGCCGTTTGCTAAGAAAAATATGTAATACACTTTTATCAGATTTAGTGTAACTTCACAATTATTTATAAATTTATTATATACAAAAGGCTAAAATGTAAAATATCTAAAAAAAGATTTTGTGCTCAAATGTGCATTTCACATTTGTTTAGCATACGGCCGTGTTTCAAATGCATTTATTCAATAAGATCCTTGGGGCTGATGCAGCTTAGCAAGTTTTTCTATGCGATCTATGCTTGATAAAGACAAACGAAGATTGCCTCAACTTACAATTTTAAGGCGGTTTCGTTCTTTTGATAGTTAATAGAAGAGAGACTGCTAAAACCTGATTTTACTAGGTAAGACGTTGAAAACGCAATAATATATAATTTAACATTTTCCCAGATCAATATAAATTTAGATGCAATTTCATTACTTGTTCACTAGTTATGGAGTCTGTCTTCAATTTTGGTTCGAGAAGTTTGATGTTTCTGCAACATAACGAGGTTTTCTTGCAGTATGATGTCGACATTAGCTGCATTTGTCTAAAATGGGTCTATCATTTAACTTTGAATCTTCATTTTTAAGAGATCTTGAAAAAAATAATTATATATCATCGTACATTTTATCGAATGATCAACGTAAATGAAACTATTATCTTCATACAGATCCTCAAGAGTGGCAAGAGTTGTAAAATGTTGGAATTCCTTAATCCCGATATTAATCTTGATCAAACGAAGCTTTCCAAGAAAAGCACCGAATACCTATTTGCAAATTAAAGAATTCGTACTTTTTCTTTGTAAAAGTCTATTCAGCATATTTAGGTTTCAAATAAATTTAAAAGGTATAAAATGTCTGATTTTGCAGCTCTAATTTCTTTTCCAAATTCCGTGACATTCAGGAATAATTCAACACTTTAATATAGTTAACGAAACGATTCAACAATTACCTTTAAAGCGTCATCTCACCAATGTATGCAAAAGTTTGGCAAAAGATGATCTTGAAGTGGATTTGATTAGATAAAATTGACACCCTTTATTACATTATCAAGAACATCTTTCGAACGTTATCACATTTTTTGACAATTAAATATTGGCGATGAACTACGCAGTGCATGGAAAATACATTAGGGACTGTCTCTTTTAAATATGCAATAAAGACCATTTATCTAACTAGCACAGCAGCAGCACCATTAGTTGCACATGCTATGATGTTACCCATTGGAATATTTTTTGGGGGAAATGGTCCAATACTTCTTTCAATATTGTTGCTTCTTTGGTATCTGTCCCGAGATTGTAAGAAAAAAACATTTCTTTTCTTAGTTCATTTTTATCATCAAAAACTTAACATATAATACGCCAGAAAATGGCTTTATTATTACGTAAAAGTGTTTCATCAATCTGTAACGCAAAATTCCTTACTTGTAAAAGTACTAGTTGATTTTCAATATCCTGCGCCATTTCATCAATGCATCTTGGTACTGTATTTTTGCTCAACGGAATACAAGCAGTAAGTTCTTGGAGACTGTTGCTAACAGTAGAAACCGCTACAAGATATTGACGGCAAAATCAAATCTTTACCAATAGTATGAGGATTTCTGTATTTGCTTTTAGCTTGGAAATTTCATAACATGCGATGAATCTTTTGTCTAATTTATTTTGATATTTGCGGAATAAGGAAGTAACAGTGCTCTTTCTTCGGAAATCCTCACAAACTTTATAGAAATAATCGAATGATGTGTCTTTTTTTCTTGTACTTACTCTCCAGATGATATTTAAGTTTACCTTAGCCCATACTATCGTTAGAAAGTTCTGTCATCCATATAAGACACATTGGCTTTGTTATATTGCTTGGAGACTGTATAAAGGCATATGCTAAAAACTCCCTTGAGTATTGTCGTCATAGGATCTTCTTATCAGCCATTTAGGTAATCTGTCAGGAAATAAATAAATTGATAACGAAATAGAATCTAAATACAAATATATTTTCATATGATTAGAAAAGTAACTTAATATAATTAAGGATTGAGCTGCCTATTTTAAGTAACAGTTATTCAGGAATGACTAAAATGATTTAAGGATGTAATAAACCTAATGTAACAAATACACAAAACAATGAGGGACGTTTATTCTGTATATGCTACCTGTGTACAACACGCAACAAAATTAAATTTTACTTTTTATATTAAAAAATAAATTCATCCAATGATATTTTTTGACTAACCAATTATTTGCAATTTACTTTTTATGGCCGCTCCGGTATTGAAGCACAGCCTATTGCGGAACTCACGGTACGCCCCTGAAAGCTATAATTTTCAATCTGTTATACAACATAACTATAAATAATATTAGAGCTGAGTAAAACAGTTGAAACGCAAGTTGCTCACCTAATGTAATAAAAAAACAGTGTATAACAGTTATAACAGTAATAAACAAGATTGCCACAGAACTGCAACGGTGGCACAATCAATTTTATCAATTGACCAGTGGTAACTAGACAATTTTCTTTTTGCATTCAAAGAAAACATATTTACAATGGATGACTAATTAAAAGTAATTAATTAGTAAAGCACCATAGTCTAAATATATTTAAATTATATACATGGATTTACTTTCATTAATCCAAAAAAATGGAGTCAATAATAATTTTATGTCCCACTTAATGAGCTATGGCCCATATATTATCCCTATGGCCGACTAAAAATTATAAAATTTCTGTGGCCCACCTGAAATTTTCCATGGCCCATTTCGGGCATGTAGTCACAGGCTGGAAACCGGTGTTCTATATGACGAACTTACAAGGTAAGTAATTTTGTGAAACTATTGTTAATTTTCCAACACAGAGATGCACACTTTGTGAACATTCGAAGGTTCACCAAACTTAAAAAAAAAGAAACGCATTTATGTGTGCCTCAATGAATTCTTGTAAAAAAATTCAAATTGTGGTTGTCACTTAGTTAACTAATCGTTGATAACTTAATAAACAGCAACTATATTCGATAGACTCTAATGCATCCTGTCTCCAAGTGAGGAAACCTGTCTTCTCCCGCTATTTTTATTTATAAACTTAGTCAAAATTACCTGATGATGAGATAAGAAATGCGGGCAACTCTGAAACATTAGGTCTACCATCATCTAGTTTTAATAAACATTAATTAACATTAGCAAAGCTCAATTATCTTACACGAGATTTAGAACTATCAAAAGTGTCGTCCCAATTCCTTGGCTCTCGTCTCAGAGAAAGCAAATTTTGACGCCAGAAAAAAAAACATTACTGTCACAGAATTAAGGATAAAGAATTTAGGAAGTTCTTTTCTCGTCATGAGCATTCATCTCTGGTGTATTACTCGGGGATTTAGAGTTTGATCTAACTTTTAAAATTGTATATGACAACATGAACATTCTACTTGCTGCCATCAAATACAACGATTATCTATGGGGAATATGTAATAAGTTGCGATCTCCAGTTTATCTCTCTGATATTAGCAATGCGAAGAGGTTACACCGGGCATTTCTGCTTTCTTTATTGTGGAATAGTGGGTGAGCATCAATATCAAGCTTCAAAATCTTTTACACCTGGATTCCAGGATATCATTGCCAGTTCATTGATTGATACTAAGGGGATTCTACTCCCACCGTTCCATATAAAGTTAGGTTTGATAAAAATTCTTGTGGGCTCAATGAGTAAACAAATACCTGCTTTTATTTACATCTAGAAAAGGCTTCCACATATAAGTGATATAAAATTAAGTTGATTTCAAATTAAGTGTTAGTAAGCTTCTCGGAAAACAAAAAAGTCATTCTTATGAAGCCATCTTTAGTAGTCTTTTGGAAACCTTCTTTTTTGAGTTATCACATAGATTATTTTCGCGAAATTATTAGGATTGCTGTGAGGAACAAGGGAAAAGGTTTCATCAGATTATCAGAGGATGTAGGAAAAAGATCAAGGTCGCTGGAACATCAACATGATGGCCAAATAATATTGGGGTTCAAAAAGCAGTCAACCTGAAGCCACACATAAGAGAAAAATACTTAAATCAACTTTTCATTCTAATTAATAGTCCAATTTAGAATATTTTCATTATAAATGATTCTAGAGAAATTTTCTTGTCATGTACTTAATTTCAGTTTAGTTTTCTAGGTTCCAGTCCAGTTGTGCTTTTTGTATCTAGCTATCAACACATGATTTAAGCAAAAATGGACTGCGAATAAGAACATAATAATAGTTATTAACTATGCGTCCATAGAAGGAAAATTTATATATCTGAGAAACAAAACTTTTATCATTTTTGTATCTAGTGAAGTCAATTTATATATAATCAGTTGTAAAGCAGCAGTTTACTTTTCTAGGTTTCATTCCAGTTGTGATTTTTGTATCTAGTTATCAACACATGATGTAAGCAAAAATTGAATGCGAATAAGAACATAATAATAGTTATTAACTATACGTCCATAGAAGGAAAGTTTTGTATTTAGTGAAGTCAATTTATATATAATCAGTTGTAAAACATCAGCAAGCAACATCCTAAGGAAAAAGAGAACTAGAAAAGGATTAAAAAAAATTTAGACATATTTTTTTAATATAAATGCCTAGAAAATAAGGAAATAAGCAAGGAAGAGAGAAAATTAAGTGGCAAAAATTATCTTATGCTGTTTGTGAAATGGAAGAGCACTACTTTAATTTTCTCAAGTTACTTTGTTTCTTAACGTGGCATGAATTTTGGCGAATTATGTTCGAAGTCATAAAAAACACCTTGGATGGTTATTAGTATTAAATCTAATATATAAATAGGCACTTCGTCACTATAAACTGCTTGAATAGTAGCATGTGTAGAAATGTTTGAAGTGGAGGTTAATAGTTGTGATCAATCTTATAACAGTCAAATGATCATTTCTAGGGATGATTAGCGTAGATCAAGGTCAGATCCTTGACCTTCGCTCGCCTTGGCGAGTTAGAGGGAGCACGATAAATTTGGGGGGAAATTTAAAACCCCAGAGTGCGTTGGTATTAATAAATTAAGTAAGAGATCGGTTGGCTAAATTAATATAACTTCTTAGAGGTTCTGGGCATAGAAACTGGTGAAACAAAATGAGCTTTACTACAGCTAATTTACAAATAATAGAATGGATACGCAAAGTTAAAATTTCCGAGTCAGATGAACTCCGGGATGTTAAAGGAAAATTGTTGAGGTGGTTAGGCGTGCCAACAAACTAACAAACAAGTCAAAGAAGAAGGGAAACTAGATTCATGATTCACTCACTCGCGGAGCCTACTTTTAGCGGTATGCTTTGGGAATTTGTCGGAGAGAGAGAGATTGCAAAATGGGAATCGCAATTGCGACGTTTAACCTCGGTGGTATGGATCGAGGGAGTATTACGCCCATAAGGGAACGGAGCCGATACCTAGAATAATAGTCAGTTGTCGCTAAACTATCGTTAATCTGGAGAGAATTTTTGCCTTCGGAGTCGAGGGGTGCGGGAACCGAATCGAGAGTTTACGCGTCTTATTCAAGGGGTTAGCTGATACTACCTGCTTGAAGCCTGCATCTGATATTTTATACGGGCTCGCCGAAAGTGACTTGCCCGAGGCTCCGGAAGGGGGTTTCACTTTATCAGACGATGCTCCAAAAGAAGTAAATCTTAGCTTGGTTCACACAATCTCTCTTGGAGCTTCCGCCGCTACCCTTGGTTCCCTCGGTCCGTCCATCGTTCTTGTTATGGCCGGAAGTGGGTTAGCTTTCTCACGGCGCTGCTCGACGAGTTCCGTCCTCGTCGCGCTTTTCTTTCTCTCCCTATTACAATGATAAAGCATTTGAGAAATACTCTAGACTTGAAAGAAGGAAATAATAAAAACAATATATCAAGATTGACACATTAATAAATATTATATTATTAAAAATTTCATCGAAATGCGAACCTTTGTATAAGAAGTATTTTAAAAAACACTTTAAAAGCTAAAAGAATACTAACAATAACAATCAAATATCTTTTTAAACCAAAGAATCAAAAAGTTTTCTTTTTAAAAGTTTCAGTTTCTTTAGTTTTAACTTTACAACATTGAAGAACTATTTCATTCTCTCTAGTCCAAGACTTAGCAACTCAGGCCTGTGATTGGGAGTTAATTAATGGAGACATTTGTACCATAATCAGCAAGGCACCATTAACAGAGTCACCAAACCCATTTTCTTTACAAAGTTGTTTATGAAAGATCTCAAGTATTTAAGGTGGAGAGTGCGTTTATACGAAAAACCAAATTATTACTTCAACTTATTTAGCTTATTTACAACATTCAAGAGGCTTTTCAGATAATATATATTCTTAATATTGGGAAAATTCAGTGAATTATAATTGATTTATGTTTCTAAGAGCATTAATAAATTTTCTCTCCTTGTTGAAATTTTCACGCTATGCTGAACATAGAGATAAAATTCATCCAATTAAGCCGTGATTTGGCATTCTTTTAGCAACTTGCTCTGGTACAAAGAATTTAAGCAAAATCAGCAAATTCAAATCATCTTCTGCAACCTAGCTATTAATGCAATCATTACTTTAATGGCTATTTTTCATACAAAAAATGTAAGGAAAATTCCTAGAAGAATTATTAAAATGAAATGATTGCAAATTTACAACTCATTCACGTCTAAATTGAAAAGCAAATTTCTTTTATTAATGGACGCCTTTTTCGAAAATATTTTTATATAAACTTGGTCTATCATAATAAAAAAAAAGGAAAATAGCCAAAATTTAATTTGCGGGAACATTTGAGAGAATTAGATTATAAATCATCAAAGTTTGGTAATTAGAAATTTAAAGGTATGTTGATTTTTCAATAAAAAAACATTTCGTTTTTGTTTTTGTAAAATTCTCAGAGATTAAAATGAGTGATTTTTCTTAAGTCCCATATATATCTTTTATATTTCTCATGAACACAAGAGAAGGAAGATGATGAAATTAACCCAGCATGTCGCAAAGATAGGAAGATAAAATCGAATAATTTTTTCTTCGGAAAAAAAAAAAAATGTTATTTCCTAATTGCACAAAACTCAGTTTAAGGCTGAGGATCGAACCAAGGAGACTGAGGCAGCGAGAAGCTTGTTTGATCCTAATTAAAGCCAGATTTTATTCACGCGGAAGATAAAGGCCTACTTTAAAAGAGATCAAAGCCTTTACTCGCTGCCTCAAGCTGCTTGGTTCGATCCTCACCTGGTATTGATTTTTTTCTCAATTAGAAAAAATACATTTTTCCATTCTTTGATCTTCTCTTTCTTTACTGTATGCTGGTTGTATTTACAAACACACGTACACACACACACACACACACATATATATATATATATATATATATATATATATATATATATATATATATATATATATATATATATATATATATATATATATATATATATATCAGCAGAAATCCCGGTCGTTGACTTGGTTGAAAAAAGAATACAACGTTCTTTACCTAGGTCAAATGTGAGTTTAGAAATAAGGTAAGACGGATTTGATATATTTTTATAATTCTTGGGGAGAGGTGGGACAGTGGGGAGAGAGAGGGTATTGAGAGGGGGTGGGTAGAGCTGAACGAGAGGGGAGAGGGGAAGAAAGAGGGGGATGGGTAAGAGGAGAAGAGTGGGAGGATGGGGAAAGTGGGAGGAAGGAAAGTGGGGAGAGACAGGGCGCGAATTCTTCTCCTGGTTGAGAGGGTGGAGAGAGGAGAGGAGGGAGAGAGGGGGGGAGGGAAATAAATAGGGGAGGGAGAGACGGAGAGGAGTGGATAAATAGAGGAGGGAGAGAGCGGATAGAGTAAGGTAGAGGGGGTAAGAGAGAGCCGGCGGGGAAATATGTGGGGAGAGGAAGAGATTGGGAAAGATGTGAGAGAGGAGGGGGAGATAGGGCGAGGGAAAAGAGAGTGTGGTGATAGGGGGATGAGGGGAGAGATGGTGTAGAAATCGAGGATGGAATGAGAAGGGGAGTGGGGGTAAAGATTTTCTCTTGGTTTGGGTGTCCTTATGTAAAGGGAGGGAAGAGGCGTAAAGGGAGGATAAAAGGGGAGAGAGGGAAGGAGAGAGAGTTTAATGGGCGAGTGAGGAAGAAAAGTGGGATAAATGGGAGAGAAAGTGAGGGAGACGGGAGAGATGGGAGAAAGGCGAGAGAGGGGGAAATATGGGAGAGTAGTAAAACGAATTTTTTCATTCTTATAAATTGACAGACAGACACACACACAGACTTTATATATATATATATATATATATATATATATATATATATATATATATATATATATATATATATATATATTGTGTCAAAATCGTCTTAAAGTCATTCAACTAGTCAATTTAACCATTAAAAATAATGTAAAAAACGTTTTATTTTTTGAATGGAAAAGAAAGAGTGAATAAAATTTGGTAAGCAAATGAAACATTAGGATCTGATTGACAATATTGAATCAGATATTGAGTTATTCCCTAAAATTTAAATTTATTTTATGTCTTCATCTTTTTTAAAGGTTGAAATTTAGAAGATACAAAACATGTTTTTTTCACTCCAGGTGACCAATGACGAATGCTTCTCAGTGGGATAATCTAAAAACCTTACCTCCACTGAAATTATGCTTTATCGAGTGACGGTTACTGTTTGAAGTAGGTTCTGACTGGTAGTTCACTAAACTAGGCACCAGGAGCTAAGAGGGGAGAGAGTGATGAAAATATGACGCCATAATAGTTATGAAAGCAGAATAGATAAAACTTTTTTTTATTGTAACCTATATTAGAATGGGTGATTGAGTGAGATAGAAAGCATGAATATAGATGATGTCAAGTGACTAAAAGACTCGGGCATTTATCTTTCCCAATCTGGTGATCTTCTTCTTTCTTATTCCCTTTCCATTGAATGTTTCCAATGCAGCGTGCGTTGAGAGATATCTCCTTTCTCTACGAGAACTCAAATCCTACCGTCTAAACCTCCTAAATCTGAGCAAACTCTTTTAAACGATTACAGTAACTGGCACTTATATAAGGTGAATCGACACACTGGTGAAAGTTACCAATCAGAGAAGAATATTCTAGCCTAGAGTCAGCTCTGGGCGTATACATATCACAGTGTTCTCCCTATACTTCTAGCTGTTCTATACTTAATTTTTCTTATTCCTCTCTTTCTCTCACTCCCACCCCCGAGGGCCATCGACTCTAAATCTGGTGAGTCAGTAATAGTTGGAGCTCGGAGGATTAAAAGGCTCTCTTCACTGCCCTGGCTACTCAAAGGAGTAGGGTGTAGGGTTTGTTGACTTGTTTCTTTTCCTATCACTTTCCTTTTCATTTAATTAATAACATCAATTCCTTAATGTTGCTGGTCCACATCGAAAAGTTGGGAAAATCATTCCTTGGAATTTGAGCCTTCTCATTTTTCATTCCTCATCACGAAAAATTAAAAAAATAATTCAATTTCTTTTATATATTCTTCAAATTTATGTCATTTTTTATCCATGACATATTTTGTCGATGAGACTACTTGTGGCTTACATGACAGTCTGCAAGTGACCTCGAAACCGTCCACAGGCCTCTGTCACTAAATTCTGTTTTAGCTCCTAATCAAGTAATCCTGTACCTCAGCTCGTTCTTAATGTTGCAGCTGTATTTGTTGATCTCTTGTTCCAACGCTCCGCCCAAATGATGTCAGTCGGGTTGCATTCAGTTGAATTGCGAGTTAAATGACAAGTGCTGTATAATCGAAGAAATTCTTCGACAGCTAGGCGTGGGTCTTACGCCTGTGTAACAGAGGCAGAATCCTGCTACCACAAGTAAATCCTCTTTGCAGTTATCTGTTCCAGCGGGGTTTCATATCTCTCCCATAATACAGATGTATCCATCGGTGTTCAGTCTGAAGCCCCCAGGGAAGAAGTAGAGTGGTAAGACGTCACCTTCTTATTTTTGTTTGTTCAAGGCTCTTGACTCGTCTTTGGCTACGACAGCGAGCAACTTGTTTTTCATGGAGTTGATATTCTGCTCCTTGCAGAAATTCTTCTCGTCGAAAAAAAACCACAGCTCCAAAAGATCTTTTAACTTCATGATCAGCTTCTTAGTGTGCTTGAGTCGCTTTATCTGCATCGCCTAGGGCATAAAATGTTACTTCCTCATTTTTCAGGAAAGGTAGCGAAAGTCCTCATGTACTAAAAAAGCCTGATGAGCTTTTCATTCACATCTACGAGGGGCGGTCAATAACTTTTGCGAATCAGTAGGGCAAAACAGAGCAAGGGGGATGGCTGTTTGTGGGGCTGTTAGGACAAGTTATGAGAAGTCAGGACCTGCAGCTGCACGCTGCTGCCTTGTCTATTTAAGAAGCAGTAGCTGATCGCAGATCGTTAGTCACGAATCTTTCAACAATGGAGAAGGTTGAGCATCGCGCAGTGATCAAATTTTGACCAAGGAAGGCAAGAATGCAAAAGAGATCTATGAACGCATGGTTACAGTGTACACCGATACCGCTCCTTCCTATGCAACCATTGCTCGCTGGAATAAGGAGTTCCTCCATGGTCGTGAGTCCCTTGAAGATGAATCCCGTCCAGGACGCCCGCTAGTCGTAACCAACGAGGATAATGTGGCCCGTGTGAAGAGGATGATCCTCGAAAATCGACAGGTGAAGGTCGAAGCGATCAGAGCGATAACTTGGAATATCACATGGAAGTTTTAGCAACATCATCCACGACAATTTAGCTATGACCAAGGTCTCTGCCCGTTGGGTACCTAGAAACCTAACGAAACCTCACGCCTCATGATCGACCTTAACGTCGTCAAAGTTCAGAGGAGCTACTGCTCCTGTACAACCAAGAGCCGGCGGTATTCGAGTCATGCATAATGACAGGTGATGAAACGTGGGTCCATCACTGGGACCCTGAGACCAAGCTCGTTACATTGCCTGGAAGCACAGGGGCTCTCCGACCTCCATCAAGTTCCGGACCCAACCCTCAGCCAGGAAGATCATGGCCACCATCTTCTGGGATTCTGAGGGAGTGTTGATGTTGGACTATGCGCCTCGTGGAAGGACCATCACAGGCCAATATTACGCCGAGGAATTGGCTAGGTTGAAGAAGTGCATCCACCAGAAGCAGCGCGGCAATTTGATACGCAGTGTCCTGCTCTTCCAAGCCAATGCCCTTGTCCACAAGGCCAAAGTTGCGCGAGTGCGGATTCGAGGAACTCAACCATCCCCCTACAGTCCAGATTTGGCCCCTAGCGACTAATTTGTATTGCGCCAGCTCAAGGCTGCACTGCGTGGACGATGAAGATGTCCAGTTCGCCGTCGTGGAGTGGATTGAACAGCAGTCGGGAGATTTCTGGTTGTCGGAAATTTGAAGCCTCAGAGACAATTGGCGCAAGTGTCTTGAAGTCGAGGGTAATTATATTGAAAAATAATAAAACACTTTTCCACATATCTCGTTTGCTTATATCCGAATTGCAAAACTTATTGACCGCTCCTCGTATCTTCCTATCAAGGGTACGCCTCAACTTTCTTGGATCATTATTGATCCTTTTCTGTGCTTTTAGCAAAGAAGTTGAGCAAGTCTGAAATCTCTTTTTTAGTCCTTCCTTTGTAGATTCCGATTAAGATTGCATTCCTTTTCTACAAATTTAGAGGCTCAAAATTTCCGATTGTCAATTATTCGGCCGAAAAATAAAGCAAAAGTGGTTATTGTTTTTAAGAACAACGAAGTTAAAACAAATATGCGCAAAATTATCAGATGAACATTATGAACGAATACGATCAACACTTGTTATTTAATATCACGTTAAAACGAAATTATTGTTCAATTTTCTAGAATAAAGTTCTAGATAGTATGTATTAAGGTAGTGCCTCTTGCTATCATTTAGGAATACTAGAAAAAGCAATGTATTACTTTTCCTTTTAGTTTATAAAAATATTGTTCGAAATCTTCTTCGCTATTCACACCTATGTCCTCCCATCTAAAGATCACATTCGACATGTTTTACTATATGATTTTTATAAAGGTGCCAATCTAAATACAACAGCAAAATCTATTCAGAGTACTTATGGGGATGGTAAAGTGAATGAAAGAAATTACAGGAAGTGGTTTTCCCGTTTCCGAAATGGGAATTTCATTCTTAAAAACGGACCAAAATAAAGTCGCCCAAAAGTCTTGTTTCGAAGATTCGGAAGCTATTGTCGAAGCAAATCGTGATACAACTTCTAGGTAACTCGAAGAACAATAGAAACCTAACCAATACCACTCTCCTACGGCTTATGAAAATGATTAGAAAGGTTCCATTGATTGGGAAATGGTTACGGCAGTAACTATCCACGGTGAATCTTCAACCGCGTGTTGATTGCTGAGAATCATTGCTTTCATGATACCTTCTGGCCCCATTTGGGGCAGGGTTGTTACTCGTGATGAGTTTAATTCCGCCATTCGGGACTCAGAATTTCTCAACAACCGAGAGTAGGACCATCCCTCAGAAATATCATGTTGAGAATATGGTGGGATATTAAAGGAAATGTCCATTACGAAATGTTGGACAACAATCAACAATAAATCATAATCTCTAATGCAATCAACTTTATCATTCAAAAGCCGCTTTGGGCTAAATGTGGAAAAACAGAAGGGGTGGTGTCATCCTCCATCACAATAATTCTCGCCCTTACATACCACGAATATTCAAAGATCTCTTGGAGGAGCTCGGATGGGTAATATTAATGTATCTCACATATTCTGCTGATATTACTCCTTCTGATTATCACTTATTTATGAGATTACAGAACAATTTGGATGGTCTTAGGTTGACACCAAGAGAAGAGATTGAAAACAAGTTGGATTCATATTTTGCCTCAAAACCCAACGATTTGTGCCACTGGGAAATTTGTAAGCGTGTTGCCAGAAGGAATGAAGTTCTAAAAAGTAATAGAGGTTATATATATATATATATATATATATATATATATATATATATATATATATATATATATATATAATCCAGCAAACCGCAAGAAACAGAAAAACAGGATAATTCTTCTTCGGAAATGTTATTTTCTAATTCGCTATAATTTTGTACAGAGTGGGATTCGAACCATGCACCCTGAGGCAGCGATTACTGCTTTGATCTTAATTAAACCGTCCCTTAGACCACTCGCCTACTCGGAATTAGGAAATAACTATTCCGAAGAAAAATGATTTTATTTTCCTGTTTCTTGTGGTTTTCTGGATTCATTTCATCATACTTTCGCGTTCATGAAAGATTTATACATTGTATATTCGCCGCGTGTTTACCTCAACTCTCCTTTGTCCTTTGAATTCCCTAATAATTTCGTTCTCTTTCATAGGCCCGATCGACCTTGTGAAGCATATCTTAAAAGCTTGTTTATTTGGAAGATTTTTGTCTTCTGCGTAGCCGAGTAGTCTAAGGGACGGTTTAATTGGGATCAAAGCTGTTGCTCACTGCCTTAGTGTACATGGTTTGAATCCCATGAACCCTTGTACGGAATTGTTGCAAATTAGGAAATAACATATCCTAAGAAAAATCATCCTGTTTTTCTGTTTCTTACGGCTTGCTGGATTCAAATATATTTATATATATATATATATATATATATATATATATATATATATATATATAGAGAGAGAGAGAGAGAGAGAGAGAGAGAGGGAGAGAGAAAGGGAGAGAGATAATTAGGGTCTACCATTGATACTTCTGAAATACACAAAATATAAAGTCAAATAATGTGCTACTATAGTAAAAATAGCATATGTCATCTAATATCTTACGCACCCTCTCTCTCTCTCTCTCTCTATATATATATATATATATATATATATATATCTGGGTGCCCCCCCCCCCCAAAAAAAAGAAGGAAATGACGCATTTAAAAAAAGTTAATTTCTCAGTAACCTACTTCTTATTCATGACAATTTTCATATGCAAGATACCATTAATCTTCCTTTTCTGAATGCATGAAACGAAATTTAGATTCCTTATGTAGTTTCCTTGCACTTCACAAAAATAACAACATGGGTGAAAAAAAACAGATATCTAGTGCAAAAAAAAATAAATAATCAAAATGTTAACTTACCTACAACAAATGATTGATTGGAACACCACTTTTATGAATTACTAATTTCTAATTAAAAACGACTGTGTGGCGTGGCTTGTATGCGAAGGTGCTCCATCTTGATGTACAATAGAGTCATTTTCTAGATAGAGGCGACGACAATCAGGAGATAACTTTGTTTTTAGGAGTTTCATTGTAATTAGCAGAATTCACTTTTTGTCTTTTCAGTATCAATAAAATGAACATCTGTTTGTCATTCCAATGTACCCATGCCGATATCATAACCCTTTTTGGATGTGTAATGTAATTGAGGACATATGTTATTTTTATTATAGCAGCATATTATTTGACTATATTTTTCTATATTTCAGATTTATCAATGGTA
The DNA here is from genome assembly GCA_963969495.1 of Ceratothoa steindachneri. Taxonomy (NCBI): domain Eukaryota; kingdom Metazoa; phylum Arthropoda; class Malacostraca; order Isopoda; family Cymothoidae; genus Ceratothoa; species Ceratothoa steindachneri. The sequence goes on along the minus strand of OZ018322.1, from coordinate 64,307,057 downwards.
GAACCTATGCTTATACAAGAAATGAAGAGGCCCCCAGTTCTGGCGGCTCTTTAGGCTGAACATAGCAATTTAGAAATAGTGTGATTTTTAAATGTTGCTAGATCCTACGTCTACAAAGTTTTCAAGGAGCTAGAGACCAAAGATGGATAAGGGATGGATCAACAATGTACGCAACGGAAGACCATTTGTGTTTTAACTCGACTCGGCACCATCACACAAGGCTCAAGCAACGCTGGAATGGATGGCGGGAAGTTTCCTTGGTTACACTATCTCAAACATTTGGCTTCCTAGCTCCCCAGATCTCAATCCATTGGACTACTATGTATGTAGCGTATTGAGAAAGAGGTTAATGAGCACCCTCATAAAACTAAAGAACCCTTTAAAGCATCCATATTCGGAGTAATGTCTAATATATACAACAACCACATGATCCTACCATGTAAGCGATTCAGACATCTAATAGAAGCCGTTATCGATGTTAAAGGAGACTTTATTGAATTTTATTACAAAACAATATATTTATTCTTTTCCACACAACTTTTTAAGCAAAAATGACATTATTATGTTTCTTAGAGTCATTTTTGTGTAAGTATAAATCTGTCCTCAAATACCTTACGCAGCCTGTATATATATATATATATATATATATATATATATATATATATATATATATATATATATATATATATATATATATATATTTGTCTTATTATATTATATGATATATTTCATATGGCTCATCGCTTGTAGGCATCCGTAAACAGGTTTTTCTTTCATTTTTCTTACACTTTGTGCTTATGTGGACCATTTTTATATTGTTTCTATAGCGAATGTTTAATAGAAGCGAAGGTGAGCCTCCTTCAGAGAAGAAAACAATATCTTCGAAGATAAAATAATATATCATCAGGCATTCGAAGAGAGGTGGAGACGCCATCTATTATTATTATTATTGAAAAAGTGTTGGACTTCATTCATTAAACGATATTCATGATAATTAATCATAGATAAAGATAAATTAATGGAGCATGTAAAAGTTAAGGAATTAATGAAAGATACATTTATTACAATGCAGTTTATTGGTTTGATAATTGAATTCGAAAATTGTTAATTAAAATTATTCGATGTTTGAAAACAGCGAAACCTCACTTTAAGTTTAGCGCCAGTGAAAGAGAGGCTCATCTGAAAAGGGATGGAGGTTGTAATGAAAAATTTGTCCTTAGTAAGGTTTGATTTAACCCCTTTAAAATTAAAGTGAATTTACATAATATAATATTAGAGGGCAAAGGAGCTATTGCCGATGCAATTAAAGCAATGAGTTTCATGTAACGATAAGGGATATTATTAACGAGAATATTATATGCCAGAGCATGTATTTCATGTAGACGATACAGGTTTCTGAGGTAGAAATAGAAGAAAAAGCGTATCGGGAGATAAAATGATCAAGGCTCGATTCACTTTGTTGGTAGGGAAAATGCTTCCGTAGTTTTTAAGTTGAGGATTATGTAGCTTCAGCGCTCCCAAGGCCTAAGGGTATCACAAGAAGTTGCGAAATCATCTATTCCTGTTATTTGGAATGCAAACCAATGAGCTTGGAACACGAGGTATTTTGAGCACGTGTCCCTCAGCCATTTTATCCCTGATGTCCAGCGTTGTTGACTACTGATTAAGATCCTTTCAATATTTTGTTTGAGGTGCACAATACTCCTGGACATCCAAGCTTTTTGGATAGCTTTCACTTTAATTTCAAGGTAATATTTTTGCCAACCAACACCATATTTTTAGTGCACTCGATGGACTAGAGAGTCATTGGTGCCTTAGAGGCCTATTATTTGCTGCGGACATTTTGACAGTGATTTATGACAATTAAACATGATTCGATGATCTTGAGAGAGTTTGAAAAACCTAAAATATTTCTATGGTTGAATCTTGAGATGAGGTGAAGCAGCCTGCTATAAAAAGATTTGTAGCAAATTTTACCATACTGTCTGTGACAAAACCAGATCTTTACAAATGACGAATGTTCTGAAGCAAGGCGAGCTGTGTTCAATATTGATGATACAATGCATCATAATATCGATAAAAGTAATATTACTCAACTGTTAGAGTCCCATCCCAAGAATTGTCGACGAAGACCATATGGAGATAGACCACGCCGCCCCTTCCTCTCGGCCACCAGTACCATCATCTCCAGCAGTGGGTTCAAACACTGCCTCTACACCACCAATCTTATTTTCATCATCCTTCCCTTCATACCATTGCTCAGTCTTCATTCTCACCGGAGAAATGACCATTCTCATACACAAAACAACAATGCAACATTTAACAAGTAGTTAAAATTAATTAACTTTTCAACCAATATTTTTCTAGTGTAGTATGATTATTATCATTTCTAGCATGTTTACTGGTTAGTATTGTCATTACATACTGCATTATTAAGTATCAGTATTACACGTATTATTACTCTGCCGGTATTATTATTGACACAGTATTATATTTCGAAGATTTTTCAATTGTTTTATGCATGTAAATACAGAAAGATAAAGTGTTAGGATTTGAAGCATTCACTACGTCCATTCAATACAACTTATAAAAAAAACAAGCAAGTAAGAGAACAGGAAAGTATATCGTACGCAACCCGGAGACCCCCTCTACACATGCATGCAATAAAATCTACGTCCTTATGCTTAAGCATATATAAATATATATATATATATATATATATATATATATATATATATATATGTGTGTGTGTGTGTGTGTGTGTGTGTGTAAAACTCGCAAAGTCGAGCATGAGAGGAAGAGCAGTAATTGCAACTAATGTTTATGGATGAAAACATTTGGCATCGCATTACAGGGGATCGTTTTCGCCAACCATTGGGGGCACGCTATCTTTTACCAAGGGGAGGAAAACTGCACTGTACGCAATGTTTCAAGGCAATTAGTATAACAATGAGTACCACCCTTCACAATAAGTACTCACTCTTCATCCACGCCAAGCAAGAGACAGTATCAAATAGACCTACATATCTAGCAAATTAAAAATTATTACTATTACTGTACATTCTTATATACTTCAAACTGAGGATTAAATTAATAGGGTTCTTAAGAACCTAAAAAATTCTAACATTCTTCCTGAAGATGTCTATAGCACTTTGTTTTGTTCTTGATCTTCCCCTGGGGTTCATTATGGTCTTTCTCTGACCCATAAAACTGATCTACCTATAAGGCCTATTTTTGCTTCATATAGAGCCCCCTTGCTTCTAACTAATCAAGTTTCTACTCCAGATGTTTTAGTCCCTTTCGCCTCTAATGAGTTTATTATTAATAATTCGCATTTATTTGTGAAGGGTAAAACAAACTTTCTTCATACTCACAAATACTTCATGGCCAGCTTTGATGTTGAGCATTTGTTCACTAATATTCCACTTCCTGAAACGTTTGAAATTTATGCCGATTTCTTCCCTCTGTATTTCTATCTACGTAATAGGTCTAGCAAAGACATTAATTAAAACTCTACTTGAACTTGGAGTTTATAATTCATTATTTTTGTTTGCCAGCAGTTTGTATGACAAGCCTAGAAGGGTTTGAATGGGTCAACTTCTTGGTCCTTAATTAGCTGATATTTTTTTGCTATTATGAAATTCTTTGGCTCGATGATTGCCCGATTAGTTTTCGTTGGTTGTTTTATAAGCACTATGTGATGAGCCCTTTTTATTATTTCGACGAAATAAGTCACATTTTAACCACTTCCAGAATTATTTAAACTCGAAATATCCTAATATTAAATTTTCTTGTAATCTCGAACAAAATAATAACATTCTTTAATGCCGTAAAAATTAGCCAAGAAGATAATCCCTTCACGTCAAATGTTTACCGACAACGAACTTTTTCGAACCTTGGATTAATTTTCTTTAGTTTTTTGTGATCTTAAATTTAAAAGTTATTCCATCTTCGCCCTTAATCATAAAACATATAACTTTTGTTATATGCTTTAGAGTTCTTCATTTGGAATTGGATTTCTTAACAAAATTAAGTTTGCATAATGGTAATTCCAAATCATTTTTTTATAGAAGCAATTATCTTATTTCTCATTAAAAAATACCCCACTCTGGCTCCATTACAAAACAATAATATATTAAAGGTTTTCTTTTCCTTTCTATTCTTCGGTTCAGAATCCGAAAAACTTAAAAAATGAATTACTAAAACTGTTACTTTGGCCTATCCCCAATTATTACCTCGTATTTTATTACCTCGGTTTTAGGTTAAAGATCAACTTCGTAGCAGTATGCGATCCAAAATTATAAACGGTTTCGTTGTATTTGCAGTACCACTGTATCAAAGGTGGCGGGGCAACAAGGTGCACGCTTTACTCCAGGTTTATGCGGAAATGAGTAGTTCTGAGAGAACTGGTTTTCACTATGGTAAGTAAACCAAACCCATCTCCGAGACGAAACCAGCTCTTAGAATGTCATTTTAGGTGCACACTTGAGAATTTCAGGATACTTGATGCATAAAGCTACTATAAACGATCCTAAAATTCACTTGGGATTTTCCCCGTTTACAACTTACACATCTCACACCAAATTCATGTAAGACACTCCAATCATATATTTATATATTTATATATATATATATATATATATATATATATATATATATATATATATATATATATATATATATATATATATATATATATGTATATATTTATAATTGTTCTATATATATCTAAATGCCAAATAATTCAGTATATATATATATTGTAGAGGGATCCACTAAAATAGTAGTATTTCCCCTCCTCCTAAGATATTACTTCAGGAGAGAAAGCGAGCCGTTACTCTCCCCCCTCCCCCTCTGACTTTACCCTTTTTGGTCTTGCTGCTAGGTCACTGAGAAATTCACACCGAAGCATGACGCTTAAATTGAAGGATACCTCCCTGCCGTTTTAATCTTCCCTCCCTCCGGGTCGGAAGATTACTCGTCTATTTGTAGGTTTGCCTCGAACAACTTTTATGGCTCCAGCCGCTGGTCATTCCATCAGACCCGCTGATTCCGGCCTATTACACTTTCCCGTAAGGACATGCTCGTTTGCCCCGGTCGATAATGAAGGTTCGAGAAGGCCCCTTTCTCTCTTTGTTTTGGAGAAATCCGAGTATATATGCACCCTCTCTAAATGCTTTTCTACAAATTCGGTTAGATGACGCTTCCCCGAATGGAGGTTCGATTCAACGACGCTCTCGCTGAGAAGTGTTTAGTGACGGTCGCAGGTCACGGAAGAGCTGGATATCACACTCGTATCTCCGGGTCAGGGAGAAGAGTCTCTTGAGGCTACGTCAGCCTTTCTCAACCACCTTCAGGTCAAGGATTGGAGAAGCCGTTCTCCGAATTTCTTCTGGTGACCTCTTGAAGACAAGAGGCCCAATACCTAGCTCAATCCGAGTTTGGAAAGTCACCTCCACCCCTTTGAAGTTCGCTCGGTTACCTTTTGAGGACAAGAGGCCCGCATCTCACTAAACAGAGTTTGGAGAAAGTAGCATCACCCTTTTCGGGTTGCCAGCTACACCCGTGAGTAATCAAGGTCACCAAGACCCCCCCCCCCCCCTCAAGTTCGCCCCGCTTTACTCTCGAGGTTCAAAGGAACTAAATCGCTTACTACCCTAAATCTCCCATTATAACTGTAAGGGAATCGTCCCTTCACCCCCCCCCCCCCGTTCACTCGTGATGCAGTCCCAAGGCGGTTATCGCAAAGACATCCGGCCCAGGCATCAGCGGAGCCATTGCGTAACCACAGCGTCGCCTATTTTGGTGCCATGAAAGACCTTAAAGGTCAAAATGAAAGATCTCTCCCAGGAGGGTAATATCCAGTTTCACGTCAAATTTAGAAATTGGAGACGTGTTTCTCCCAATCTCGAAGGCTAACGAGGAGCCGATGTTTGACTTCGTGTGAAAAACCGTTTGGAAAAAGAGCTCTCCTGGGGCCGTCCTCAAGCCCCTCCCCTCTTACCACTCCCCCAGTGGGGTGACGAGGTATAAATAAGGAACTCTGAGCAAAATCGAGGAAGTATACGTCAGTCTCTAGGTGACGAATTCTTTGGATCAAACCGAACTACCGAGACTGTAGAGGTAGTGTACTTGGCTCGCCAGACCAAGAAGTACCCTGCAAGAGAGGCAGGGCTACCTACCTTAAGGGGCTAAGAAGAAGCTCATCCTCGAGCTAAGTCCCTGGTTATCAAACCAAACGATAAATTAACTTTGGTAAGTTCAACTTACTCTCGCCAGAGAGACTCCTCATATCGTGGTGCACCTTAAAACACCAGGGGTATTCCTCGTCCTTGAGGAATTAAGAAAAGAAGAAGGAAAAGGCTCCCCCTCGAGCCCGTTACTCGGTGGCCACACCGAACTCCTAAGTTAACTTGGTAAAGAACCAAGCTCAAATTATTCTCGCCAGAGAAACCCCCCTCTGTTATCCTCGCCCTTGAAGAAGACCCTCCCCGAGTTCAGTCCTCGTCCATGAGGAAATAAGTAACGAAGGCGAAAAGCTCCTCCTCGAGCTTGTTACTCGGTGGCCACACCGAACTTTAAGTAACTTATTCTCGCCAGAGAAACACCCCTCTGTTATACTCGCCCTTGAAGAAGACCCTCCCCGAGTTCAGTCCTCGTCCATAAGGAAATAAGTAACGAAGGAGAAAAGCTCCTCCTCGAGCTCGTTACTCGGTGGTCACACCGCACTCCAAGTTAACTTGATTTAAGAACCAAGTTCGACTCACTCTCGCCAGAGAGACCGCGACTGCCTAGGTGTTGCATAAAGCACCGTATTGGTTCTCGTCCTTGAAGAACCTCGCCCCCCCGGAAGAACGTGTGGACCCCCCAGCTGCCACCTTCGCCAAAACAACCGTGTGATCTCGCCCATCTACATCTGGCCGGCGGCACGCGTCGAGAGTAAATAACATTTCTGAGGCCTTTAAACTCCACATGAGTCCGTAAGCCTAATTCTTATATTATTGTTGTGTGTAGAGAAAACGTTAACCAATTTTTGTGGGTAAACTAATTTAATTAATTCTTGTTTATAATAATATTTAGAGTATTGCTGTAGTTAATGTATAAATGTTATGTATTCATTTGATAAAGGTACAATATAAGTTTATTTTGTGAATTAGTGGGCGTTTCTTTTATATCCTTACGTGTTTTATTAACGGCTCTGTTCGTTAAGATATTCTTATAATATCAATATATTAGACACTCTTAGCACGCTTAGAATAGAACAAAAGGGGGGGGGGAATTCTACGAAAATAACCATTTAATAACCCTGGTTATCCAATTAGTATTCGGAACCTAATTCCGTCTTATTTATGTACCTATATATCAATATTTATTGTATACCTTTTATCTAGTGTATATTCAAAATTTGCTTTTGTCATTGTGTTTGGAATATTCCTTTGTCACGTAGCTGTAGCTACTTATTCAAATCGTACTCTTAGAACAATAACATTTGTTGCCTTGCTTAGCCTACTTTAGAGCACGTGTGCGTATCTTCCCGTACACTAAGGCATACTTCGGCAAATATTCTCAATTTATTTTATTCCTAGCAATATTTACCCGCTTCCTCATCTAATGCATTTATTCCTGACACTCGTTTTCATTTTCGTATTTCTCCTTTTAACGAAAGTCGTTTTCGGTGAACGTAATATCTTCAAATCCCATTTAATCATCGCTAAATTCAAAGCAGATTAAGGATTGAGATTTTTAGGCTTCCCTACTCATTAACCATTGCTTTACCTTTGCTTGCTAGAGTAGCTTTAAATAATAACTCCTTATCAGGATAATTCACATCCTTTTGTTAAAAAAAATCATAGTCACTTTGATTCTATTTCATATCTCTTCCCTTGTTGGTTTTCCTTTTTGAATTCCAATTTTATTTAATTCGTTTAAAGGCGAAGCTTCATGAATGCCGAGATCTCCTCCTCGTAAGGTCCCAGCTCAAGGATCTAGTTGCCTCCAGTGCTGAATTTGCTCCTAATTGGAAAGGGGCAGGCGTGAACGCATCAGTGGGCACATTGATGCGAAGACATTTCGACTCAGATCTCAAGTAGAAAAGGGAAGGGAAGCATCCTCACCTCACCAAGAACAACCTACGGATAAGCTACACCTCTGTATAAAATAATAAGAATGGATTGTTAAAGACTATGTTAAAGTGATATTGTCTGTTGAAGCTACCTTCCGCTTGTTTGAAACTTCTTGATGATCCTTCATTAGTCTGATAAATGGGAAGCGCTCTCGCGAGTTTTGTGTTATGCCCACGGTAAAGCTTCTGATCACTCTTCAAATCTAGGTTTGCTTCTCATCTTTGAGACTAGAGCATTAACAAGTTTGGCAAAGAACACTGTCGTGAACTTAATATGGTACACAAACGTACTTCATTAAAACTTTTTTCCAACAATTTAGGACCAATTTGGGGACGATAACTGTATTCTTTTAGCATAATGGCACACCTTATCACAAAGCAAAGGCAATAAAAAAAGTTCTTGGCTTACAAAATAACATCGAACATTTTGGACCTTGGGCCAGATTTAAGCCCAATGGAGAATTTGTGGGTGATAATAACACTAGCGATTGAACGAAAATGGAGCAATATCAGTGAATATATGAAGAAAAGGGACATCATTGTATCTATTGATTGCGCGTATCAATCCATTGTATTTATAAAATAAATGGGTTTGGGACCTATATTTTTGCTCTATTTCACCATATAATTATGATCAAACATACTAAAACAAAATGCAAAATTTAATTAGTTCTATTAATTTAGTTATATGAAAGAAATAAGTAGTCTCAAAACTTTAGGCCATGAAGGTAGATACTGGTATATATAAAGAGAGAATATTATTTATGTTATTTTCTTATTAACTTGTCTTCATAATCTTTTCGTGTTATACACTACCTGTAGTATCTTATATAAAATCTCTATCTCAACTTTCATACCTTCCTTTCTCCAATTAAAGTTTAGGATTATTTCGGTTCCTATCTCAGTGCATACCTTCACTTTTATCCAAAACGCCGCCTCTTTATGGTCTAGCTATCGAATTTGTTATTTACTCCCACAATCGACTGGATTTCATACTCTAACTTTCTAGAGGTCGTTTTCTGAGTCCTTTTTTGTATAAAGGAATTCAATTGAGGACTTCTTTTGTTCATCTTCTTTTATGGAATGTATCCTGCCGATATTTAATTCAGGACTTTATTATTTATTTTAGTAGATCCCTCTTCCGTGTATATGTATTTAATTCAATTCCGCTTTTCTGATAACATCCTATTATTTTTCACAAGTCCATAAAAATTATAGTCTCTCGTCTCAGTCGGTCTCAAAAGAAACTTTTCAAAGACAAATTAATGAACAATTTTTTCTAAAGTATGAGCAATTTGATTAAACCATCGCTAAAATGATATCAATAATATTTCTCGTCAGTGTTGCTTGTAACTCTTATTAGCACCAAAATGGAAATTAGTAAAAGAATAAAATTAGTCCTGTAGGAGAGTATGTAAGCTTAGCTTTGCATATTTACAAGCAACGTCCTCCTCTGAAGTGAAACTTGGACTCTGAACAGAAAATTCACACTAAATTCAGAGAATTTGATATGACACTAAATTATAGCCTCACTCTATTTAAGTGTCTCCTATTACATATTCTAAAGATTTGATACCCTGCCGTGATTCCAAGCCAGGATCTCTCGAATGAGGTGATTGGTGAGTCTTCAATCCTTAATTCGCAGATTACGAGAGAAGTTAAGCCTGTACTCGCTCGATTGAGGAAGCGAGACCTCTAAATTTAACTGGAAATATCTACTACTAGAGCCTTCTTCCCTTCTATTTCAAAGTCATGAAGCGTTTAATTACATATAATCTGATTAGTAATGGAGGATTCGCAAATCACTCAAAGTGGAATAGTGAAACGTTAGTCGGCAAAAGTGGAAAATCACTCTTCACTTTCAAATATTTCCAAGCGTCTGGATATCAACCATGAAAAACTTTTTGCATTTTTTTAAATTGATTAACCTAGTGGATGCTTGAATCTGAGTTAAGAAAAGGTTGGAATAAATATAGAAATTCCCTAATATTTTGGCAATTACGGAACCGTTCCATAAAATTGCCTTTGAGTTGGATAAAAAAATAGAACCATTTCTCTGATGTAGAAAAACGGCTACCATTTGTGATAAAATAATTTCAAGATGTCAAGGTAAATATTTACAAGACGGAAGAAATTTCCAGTGGTGTATCTGAGCAATTAGAAACCTTGCCTATCTTTCTATTCTTTAGCTCTCGCTAAATTAGCTAACATATGTATTGCCACCATTTTTGTGAAGCAATGATAGTAATTTTAAGATCATTGAAGAACTTATTTGGTCTAGACGCTTCTTTAAAAAATAATAGGATTAGATATATTTTGATAGGGTTAGTACTCACAGAATACCATCAATGCTAGACGATGCAGCTAGGAGTATAATTTTGCCTGAAATAGTTTTAGTTCGTCTTCAACTAAATTATGACGAGAGTATTCATCTAGAATCAATAAATCTTTCACTGACTGTTATGCTACCATCTATGAAATGTGCCAATGAAAATAAGGGAAGAAAATACAATATAAAAGAATACAGAGAATATTATGAATTTGCTAGATTGTGAATATAATCATTCTTCATTGCGAGGTTCATTGGCTTTCTAAAAGATAGATGCTCACTAAATTTTGGACACTCATTAAAATAATTCAGAATTTTCTTGAAGAGAAGAATAGCTGACTGAGGAAAGAGAAACCTAATGTGATAACAATGATTATTTAATTTAGCATTTTATTTTCATGCAACCATTATTTTATTGATCTAAATTTGAGACTGTGGCCAAAGAACAGATTATTTCTTCGCTAATAAATGTTTACTCCTGATAAAAAATGGGAATTTGATCCACATTGAAGATTTAAAAGAAATTAACAAGGAGCTAAAATTAATCGTAATTCTACAGAATAGAAGGAAATTAACATATTTTAGCAAGAATCATTTGAAACTTACCTTACCAACAAGGACTACGTACGCAATTAAAAGCCCACTTTCACTTAGTGAACAAAAGGTTCTGAAGAACATAGCAACATACTAAAAGCCAAATATTTATTTTTTTTAAAAACATATTATTATATGTGCAATTAGATGAGATTCCATCTGTCCATAACTCTTCTATAAATTTTGATTATTATTACCGCGTGATCACTTTCAGGAAATGAAAAACATTTCGAGCAACCTTATATTTGTCACTTTGGAATCACGTAGTAATGTGAACAACAATTTTCCTCCAAAGAATCTTTTTGATTATAAACAAACAGAGATGCTAGGAACTGTATAATTGCCTTGGTCTTATGCAGCCATTTCTGCCCATGTTAATGGTATAGAAAGTTACATTATGTTAGGTAAGGATAGAAAAATAAAATCATATAAAACACTTAGAAACATTCCTAAAATCCTCCAAAATATAAATAATGTAACTTAGGAATCATAGGAACAACGAACTCAAAATTGCCTAATAAACCAATAGCCACAAAAGTGTATCTAACCTTATTGACCCAACAAACAAACTCATAAACATTAAATAAAAGCAACAAACGTAAACACATTAGCAAAACTAACGTAATACAAAAAGAAACTCATAACCATTAGTTAAAATTAGCAAACTAAAGCACCCTGATCTATCCTTCTTAACAGTAAAATTAATTAAAAGTAATCTAATAAAACCAACAATCTGTTCTAACCTACATAACAACACACAATTCAGGATCGTCAAATAAAAGTAACAAACAATTTATACTAACCTTCTTCCCAAGTCAAACCGCTTATAAAAAAAAACACACAAACCAAAACAACCCTCCCTAACCTTCGCCATACGGCCAACCGTTTATAATGATCAAATAAAACACAAATATAAACAACCGAACCTAATCAGAGGAACAAAATATTTCCTCAGAAACACTTATTGTACCTTTGAGAAGGCCACAATTATGCCCAATCAACGTCGAGTATTATGCTAGTAGTAATAGTTACATATGAAATAATAACTGGATTAAAGGTATTGAAGGATTTTAAAGGCTGAAATCACGAACCAAATTAAACATACTATACGTAAAGGATCTTACATAGATTGCCATGAACAATTTTCTACATAGAAGAAGCAGTCCGCATAACTCCTCTTTGCCTTCTCATTGACTGTGCCGACTAAAGAAGAGAACAAGAAGAAAGCATAAACGAGAAAACCTCTTCATTCTCAAATACACGAGGCAGGTTGGTACATTAAACCCTCCATGAACAAATTTCAGTACAAGAAACAAGCATAAAAATCATGTTCTCGATCCTCATAACGAGAGACGCTTCAATTCTTGACCAGGAAACACAACCTAGACTTTAAAACAAGGAGCTTAAAATAAAGGAAAATGAGGGAGAAAAGGATACGAATGCCAAAAGAACAAATACCAAACCATACGAGCACCACCATGCGTAATTATAATTTATAGGATACGAGTATGTGCAGTGTGGTTGAAGCCCAATAAAACACTGGTCGCACCAAAAAGCAACAATGAAATTTAGGTTTAACTTAAGTGTGGTAGTCATTTAGGGAAATCTGTAGAATATTAAGTGTTGTGGTGCATCGCGTGGTCTAAGAAATCTTTGAGTCCGAAGGTCTCAGGAGTTGTTTTGCGGAGAAATATTAAACTTCGTATGACCTATCAATATTAAAAGTCCCCGCAAGGGGGTGATGACATTGCTACCACTGAAGCCTGGAGGAGTAGTACGCCCTCTCTTCCCTAGTGACTCATGAGAAATTGGGGCTTTCCCTCGAGTCGTCTTTTACATTGCATTTCAATCTTCCACTATCTTTTCCACACCTGTGTAGACACATAAACGTTAAATCTTAATTAAAATGCTTTAAGTGTTTTTAAATTAGAAAAGAACTTCAAATTAAACATTTTAATCAATATAAACCTAAAACAAAGTCACAAATAAATTTTTAGGCTGCTGATGGATACTAGTTACCCCCGAAACCTGTATCGTAAGTAAAGAACTATTTGAGGGGGGGTATAAATAAATGCGTCTTCTTTCTCAGACTTTATTTCAAACTTTTTATTTAACACTCACTCAACCCAAAACCAGACGTTTATTAGAAAAGAGAATTAATTTGTAACAGAATCGTAACAGAATTGTTTTTTAAGACGTTCCTCAGGCAGGCCCCTTGTTCCTATCACAAAAAAGGTTTAATAAATTTGGTAAATCCCAACACCGACTGTTGCCCGAAAATAATGTATTTCGAGTTATTTTTTCCGATAGTACTTTATTAATAGTAGTAAAATCAAACAGACTTCATAAAATTATAACTAAAAACGGGTTCAACTTACCGTGGGCTGTTCTAGTAGAGTTGAAGAGCTCTTCTGCACAAAAAACACATAGATAAGAATGAGCAGCCAGCAGCCTGAAATAAATTGAAAAGTGAGAGTCAAATATAAGCGTGAAATTACCGAACTTTTTCTATTGTTGTGATAGTTCAACTTGTTTGGTGAAGTGGAAATCTCGTAAATAGAGGAAAACAACTTTGAACCCCTAAATGGAATTCCAGATTGAAATATAAACGAAATAGAAAATCTGACCAAATATGTTTGGAAAAATGCTGTGGAAAATGAGAACTAAAATTTTGAAAGTATGAAATAATGGTTATATAAAAATAGAGGTAAGGTCCTAAAGTCTTATTCTCGCCTTTTTACTTTTAATATTCCATGAAATGAGTTTCATTTGCAAGACAATGTCATTTATATTCTACCTTCATACATATTTCCCACTCTTCTTTTTATCCCTATCATGCCCTTAATCATGTGAATAATGGCATTGACTTATACAACTAAACAACTAACAGGTCTTATGAAGCTTCTTCTCTTTGGGACTAAATAAAAGAAATGAGAAAATGAATAAATAGATGGTAAAAAGAAAAGTAATTATACACACCACTGTACCTAACCATATCAAACATGATTCAAAATTGTAAAAAATATCCAGTGCTTGTTAAAAAATGAAATAATTTTGGTCGAAACTTTCGCTAACTAAACTGTTACTATTTTATTTAAGCAATAAATATCGCATATAGAACGCTCCGAGTAAGAGGTTTCCCTATTTAATAACCTTAAACTCCAGTAAATAAATATACCTTATTAGAGTTGGTTACTTGGCGTAACAAATTCATAAATTTAAAAAATAAATTATCGATTCAATAATAAATAACAAAATTCCTATAAGATACACATCGCAACAATATACGATTTTGAATTATTATATTTTTAAATTGATATTATGTATAATGAAATACTAAACCCCGATATTCTAAATCATAAGCATTGACGCGAAGGTTAGATTTCTACAAAATTTAAAAGAGAACTATGTAATAGAGTCATAAAGCTTAATTACTTTTGTATTACACTTAATACGTGTTTGTTGGCTCTGGGCTGGTCCATGTCATTCAATTCAGTGAATCAAATCCAAATTAACATCACTTTTCCTTGGTCCTCAACATTAGAATATGAAAGCGCAGATTTTAAAATGATTCATATTAACATTATACTTATTCCCATATAGAATTATATGAGTGAGTATAAAAAAAGAAGCAGGTTTACTGCGCGTCCTGTCATCGCCAAGAATTAAACCATAAACCCACATATAGGTACCAAAAGAAGAAGTGGGTTACAGAGTCTGCACTGGTAGGAGCTTGGTTGTACCCTTACACTTGTATCTATGATTTCTTTTTAGCGCTGGTAGCCTGCGCAGGTAAACCTGCTTTCAGTGTCTACTCATTTAATATTTAATAATTATACTGAAAGTCGTTAGATGCAACGCAGTTAAATTGTTCAAGTTGTGTCATAAATGAAAGTTACAGGATTTTAATTTTTAAATACATTTAACCATATATACTCCATAATGGAAATACAAATTAATTATAATATACTCACTAATTACTGACAATGAATAATCCAAGTTTCAATGTCGAATAAAAATTCTGTAGTGGTAGTATGAGACTTGAGACTCAACCTTTCTAAAAAGTATAATCCACTTCCATGTTGGTTATACAAGTCCACAAGTTTGATGGCTCCGTTCATCCTTAGAATAATGTCGTTTATTTATAAGATTGAAAATATTATAGAAGATAAGTAAATTGATAATTTATTAAAATATATATTCTCAATTTGTATTAAAAACGTTCTCTCAACGGTATGAAAGCTATATGATGGGGCCTTATAGAATTCAAAAGGGTTGTAAGCAAAGAAGTCGCTAATATTCAAGATCCGTTCGTCTAATAAATCATAAGCCTATCAATTATGAAATATTCCAAACAGGAATAAGCAGTAATCTGAAAGTAAAAGATCGGGTAGTAGCCTACGTGAGATTTACAAACCTTTCCCAACAGAGTACTTCGATCTTCGAACAAGTGATTAATGCTGTATAGAAGAGCACCTTATAATTGAACACTTCTCAATATGTTTTCAATTAACTATGCCTAGTTCTTCATAAAACACTTTAGCTATAACTGTTTAGACGGAAGGATTTTAAGGCAAATAACTCCAGCCCATATCCCACCAAAGCTCAACAATGCGTTGGGGATGGGGGGGCTGGTTTGGCAGCTTCAGTACTTATAATCCACTGCTTTCAATGCTCGACACGTTTGGAAATCAACTAGTTTTTTAGCCCCCATATCACGCAATTCAAAACCAGTGACTAAATCGTCGAGAATAATGCGCGTAGTAGGTGTTGATGCACTGTCGCCGATTAAGGTATGTCAGATCGGTGTATAAAGAGATTTATGCAGCAACAACAGTTTAACCCAAATAGTCGAGAGGCAAAACTTTGTTCCTTTTTCTTTCTTTAACCTTGTAATTTCCAAAGCTGATTACCGTTTGAGTTACATAAAAGACCAGGGAACAACCCTGCCATATTTATTAATGCTTAGTGTGTTGTGTGTGTTAAGACCGAGAACCTTTATTAGTAAAATTTTGTTAGGAGATTGAGCTTTTCCCGCAGCCACTTTAATCCCCGACGGATTAACAGAGTCCGAGCCCTTCTTATTTCACGGAGGCCCCATTTTTTTTAATTTGTGTTTATTTGTGTATTGTATTAGTGTGGTTATTTGGATAACAAAGCTTCCGCGTTTAAACAAGCGTATTCCTCCATGTGTGAGTACCTTCTGACTCAAGCCCCTTCTACTTTCCGTGCCGACGGTCCATTAAATCCTTTATTTTTGTCAACTTTCCCCCTGTGATCCAAACATAATGTTGTCATTCGAGAGATTCAAAATCCAAGAATAATTTTTCGCTAGACGCATTGAAAGTTCCCAACGATTATGTGTCCCTAGTAGACTGCGTCCTAAGGGATCAGCTGCTGGTGTCTCTACCACCAGAAGTCCGCTCCTTTGTTAAGGATCGTCGGTGCAACTATTTAAAGAATGCATAGAAGAGGGAAATATATATGCGGCGAGTCACACACTATACCCGAAGGAAAATAAAAAGCCTTCCCCTTCATCCCCCAAGAATAAAATTAATAATTCACGGTTCCTTCCTAAGAACTCCCCAGAATTCGTCAAGGTTACGGGCCCCGTTAAGCCAAGAAGTTTCCCTCCATCGGAGCCCCGTGAGGTTAAGCCCCTCATCTCTAATCCCCCGGCATTATATTTCCCACGTAGGCCAATTATCTGTTTCGCGTGCGGTATCGAAGGTCACACACGCCCGAACTGTCTCCAAATTCCCAACTCCGTAGTAATCCAATTCACCAAGTACACCAAGTGAATGCTGCTCTTGCTCAACCTTCATCGCGACCAGAAACCTCAGCTCCAATCTCGTCTCCCAGTGACCCAAGGCACTAAGTTAATTTTCTCTTCGACAAGAGCTCTACAGGAGGTTTGAACTTTGAGAACGGAACCGTTAGTGGGTGCCGAGTCTCTACCATCGTCCGCGATACAAAGCGTACCTGTATCGTGGTATCTAATAAACTTCTTCCCCCTAGCCCCCTGACCATGAAAAGGTTTGGGGTAGTCTATGACTACCTACCTGAGAATCACAAACCTCTTTCCCATTGTAAATGTTAGCAGGAGAAATAATACTTCGCAGCAGGGGCTGAAGCCATGACAGCACATATCAAATTCTGTTCCATTTTAGGAGGGCAGTGCTCCCAAGTCGCATCTAATCCGGTAGCTCAGCCCGTTAACACGAGAACCCAGGCAAATAAGGATTCACAGACGCCCGCTGCCCTTGAAAACGCCCTTAGATTCGGATTTTAGCGGTGTTATGAGTGTAGAATTCACTCAAAGAGAGGAGTGTCTAAATCTCCTTCCTTTTTGGGAAAAATCTCGGGGCCTCAAGCAGGATTCTGTCCGCGGTAACAAGACAATTTTTTATATCATAAAAGCCGGCTTTTTATATTGCATTTCCTCAGATGGCGTTAACCGCGAGATTCACACCCTCTGTATTCCCGGTCCACTTGTACCCCCTGGTCCTAAAAATTGGCCACTTTAGCCACAATAAGACTGCTCAGAAGATTTTTCGTAATTTATACTGGCCGGGTGCTGCAGTTGACATTTATGAATACTGCTAATCCTGTGACATCTGCCAAGAAACCATGGCAAAAGGGCGTGTTAAACCGGTCCCCCTTCAAAAGGTACCGATCATATCAGAACCCTTTGCCCGATTGGCCATAGACCTTGTCAGCCCCATTCGTTCCCCTTCCCAAAAAGGGAATAGTTATGTACTTACCCTTGTGGACTATGCAACGCGTTTCCCCAATGCCATACCCTTAAAGAGAATCGACAGTGTTACGCGTGCCGAAGCCCTAATCTTCATCTTCTCTAAGGTAGGCATACCATAAGAAGTATTGTCTGACAGAGATAGGCAATTAACCTCTGAATTAGTGAAATATATTCGGAAACTGTGGATGGTAAAACCACTCTTTACCTCTCGCTCTCACTCCTGTGCAAATAGAGTTTGCGAAAAATTTAAAGCGACCTTGAAATCGATATTTAAAAAGCTGTGTGCTGAGCAGCCCCGTGAGTGGCATCGCTTTTTGCCCGTGACCCTATTTGCATACAGAAAGATCTCCCATCGTACTCTCGGATTTTCCCCTTTCGAAATAATCTACGGACGTAACGTGCGAAGTCCCATTAGCATGCTGAAGGAGTTATTCTGAAACGCCAAGTAAGATAGGGAAATCCAATCTTCCTACGCGTATGGTTTGGATTTTCGACGAAGACTAGAGAAGTGTGCAGAAATTGCATATCAAAATGCCGACGTTAATTTGAGAAAGTACCGAATGTACTTCCATGTCAAATCGAAGGAAAGAAAGTTTGAGCCTCTTGATGAGGTTCTGTTGCTACTTCTCAGAGAGACCAACAAACTTCTAAGCCTAAAGGAAAGGCCCCTTCCAAATTCTTGAAGCGCGAGGACTTGTGTATTATTTAATTAAGACCCCTACAGGGGAGAAGCTGTTCCACGTCAACATGTTGAAAAACTATCACCGCCGCGCGTGTATCAACAACATCGTTACCATCGACGAAAAGACAGCTTTGGAGGCCGACGACACGACAGATGCCCTGAACCTTATACATGCCGTGTGTGTCGAACAGGATAGGGACTACCCACTACCCGCTATGCCCGGCGCCCTCAATTATCTACTCACCAGCTTGAAAATCAATAAGCGGCTAACTCCTGACCAAATTAGCCAGCTGCAGCTTATTCTAATTACGTTTGAGGACGTGATTTCCGAGACTCCTGTGTGTGGTATTAAGTTCTAGCATGATATAAACTTCACTACCCGAGAACCTGTTCGCTCAAAACTTTACCCCCTTCAAATTAATCTGAGAAATGCCTTTAACGCCGAGGTTAATAATCTGCTCAACCCTCAAAATCCCTGAATCATGAACGTCAAATTATTGTTCTCCAATAGTTATGGTGCTGAAACCGGATAACTCTTACCGCATGTGCGTAGATTTCCGCAACTTAAATTCTGTGACCGTTTTCGATTCGGAGCCAATCCCATTAATCGACCAAAACCTTCATTTGTTCGAAAAGTCAAAATATATTAACGAGCTTGACCTCTGTAAGGCGTATTACCAGATCCCCTTAAAAAAGAGCAAAAGGAAATACACCGCCTTCCCCACCGACAAAAGCCCTATGCAGTTCCGTCGACTTCCTTTAGGGTTAATGATGGCCTGCAGCAACTATAATTGGATTATGCGCACAATTTTGGACAGATTGGATAATGTCACCTTTTTCTTTTACAACATTTACGTTGCCACTTGTGACTGGGACCCACAATTCGTCTCCCTTCAGGTGCTCTTAAGCAGTTTGCGAAAGCACGGCCTTACAATAGGCCCCGGTAAGAGCCACCTCGCCCTTTTGGATTCAATATCTGGGTTTTCACATTGGAAATGACCAACTTAAGTCTCAAGAAGACAGGGTCTGGGCGATAGTTGATATGCCCTTCCCCGGGTACAAAGAAACAGCTTCGTTCTTTCATGGGATCTGCCTTATTTTATCGGACATTCGTCCCCCATTTCGCGTCTTTGACCGCCACGATGTGTGAAGTGCTCAAGAAGTGGTCACCATATCGCATTGTCTGGAATTCGAGGGCTACTGCTCATATACATCAGCTAAAGGTAAATTGGCATCTAGCCCCCATCCTCAGGTTGCCTAACCACAGTAGGCCCTTCGGAAATCGGACGGATGCGAGCAACGAGGGCATTGGTTATGTTCTTCTACAGTACAGAGACGACGATGAGGGTTATCCTGTGGCCTACGCGAGTCGAAAATTACTACCATGTGAGATGAATTATGCAGTGATAGAAAAGGAATCTTTAGCTATCATTTGGAGCGTTGAAAAGTTTAAACTGGACTTGGTAGGCCTAGAATTTGTTATAGAGGCCTATCACCGCCCGCTGGCATACCTCGGTAACATTAAACATCATAATGGCCGAGTGATGAGATGGAGCCTATTATTGCAGGAATTTCAGTATCGGATATTGTATATAAAATGGTCAAAAAATTGTATCGCCGACCCCTGCTAAATTGTAATTGAAATTGCTCCATGGCATTTGTCTATTTTGTATATAATATAACCGCCAGATAGATATAAGTTAAAGGACAACTACTTCTTAGTATCTAGTTATTTTGGAGGGATACGTACGTCTAGGACGCACAGTGCCCTTGTATGTATAAAATTATTACTTAGAATTCTGGTTCAGCACCACTATATGTGTATATGTACCACCGTAATCTTCCTGTCATTTGTGTATGGTGTACCTTTTAATATCAATTTAATTTTCGTTCTTTTCTTTGTATAGCTTCTTGTATAAATATCCTTATCATTTCTTTTTTAATAACGTTCCCTCTTAATCCTCTTATGGTCGGCGCAAACCTAGAATAATTCATTTCCTTTCCCGTTCATATGCACACGTAGTTGGTTGGAATTAGCTTCTACAACTGCGCGACGTCCGGTTAGGAATTCCATTTTCTTACCACCACCCAACCCCCAACACCCGTTGATCTCTTGTGTGAAAGTAAGTAATCGGTATTAGGGGATTTCATTTTTATCCCATCTCAGAAAGTGCCCTCTTCCAGGATGGGAGGGGATGTAAAAGAATAAGGTTGAAGGGCGAGCTCGTGCCCTTCTATATCCATGTGGTCTAGAGATCACCGCATGGAGCGTTGGAAGCGAGTCTGATCTACGGTGAGGATGTGGTCTACGCCATTTTATTGCACCCTAGCTGCATTTAATTAGAGAGACATTTTCCTCGTCTCGCATGTCCTATCTGACAGCCTCCCACGCGCTGGCATAGATCGAAGCTCTTCGAACATTCTACGCCAACTTTATCTCGGTTTCCCCGAAGGAGTTGCTCCCTTCCCCCCAAGATCGCGCGAGTCGTGGAGGCTGCCGCCAGGCAATCCTAGCCACCAGCAGAGCGTCTATATAGTTCCCCACTCACCCGTCGCGACCGGAGACACCGGCGATATCGATTCGAGGAAGAAGGCTAAATCGACATCCGTAAACTCTGCAATAGTCTAACGGCGAGTATCTGACGAGGAATTCCATCTCTGAAGGCCAAACTACGTGTTCTCTCTCATCCGCCCCGTGAGGTAACCCAGCTACCCCATCCCAGACATCATATCCCGACTGGCCCTTCCCTTCAACGAACACGCAAGCAGTTTCAACCGTTGACGCCTACAGATTATTCTATAAACTGGTCTACCCAAATCTTCCCATCTTTTGTGTGTGAGCACCGGATTAAAATCTTCTTTTAATCACCAACTTAAACCCGACCACTAATCCCAAATTTAGCCCTCCTGTGACCCGTGCCGACATTTAATTTCACTTGTAGGATCAGTCCCTTTAAACTCTGTACCTGTATAGATTTCAATTCTATTTATTTGTAAGTAAAAGTATATTTTTGTTATCGTTTTTTTTCTTGCAACCCTAAACGAGTACTAGCTACCTGTTAATCTTTTAACAACTTGAACTCTTAATTATTTGTTTTGAAATTACCCCGCAATTAAAAGTAAACCATCGCCACTGAATTTTTAACTATTTCCAGTTCATGAACCGGCTAGGTCGAATCTTAAACTAACTTCGACCCAAACCCCCAAAAGGCATATTTATATATATATATATATATATATATATATATATATATATATATATATATATATATATATATATATATATATATAAATATATATATATAAATATATATATATATATATATATATATATATATATATATATATATATATATATATATATGGAGTCCGGCCATTCCACAGCACCTTTATTTATTTAGTTTAAATCGAATAAATGGACAATTTGATAAAGAGAATGTGTGCCTTGAGCACTAAATGAGAGATATGGCGGTATTTGGCATCGATTAAAGAGATGTTTCCGAGCTGTCACCATTTTAATTATTTGAATATCAAAACCTATCCCTCTAAATATTTTTAATCACACAAAAACAATTAATAGAATGGTTGCCCGGCAATCGCTGGGTCAGCATTTCGAATCTCCGCCCAGATTCATTTTAAGCTGACACTATTTACTAGGTAGGTTACCACCGTGTCTCGCCATCACGGTGGGGAGTTGGGGCTTGCCCTAGCTAACGTCCACCTGAGAAGCAACATAGCTTGATAGAAGGCATGAAACCAGCAAACTTTAAACTTTAAAATTAATATATTTTTTATTTTAAAACCTCCCATATATGATAAACTAAATTGAAAAACTTTATTTGAGTCTATTAAAATATCTAATTCTGTACCCATTTTATTAATGAAATGCTCAGGAAAACTACCTCATTAAATATTGGTGTATAATTAAATAAAAATTCCCTGATTCTAAAATAATGTAAAATAATGAGGTAATTTTATTAAATTAAAATGTACAAATTTAATGTTATTCGAAACTAATTTTCATGTCCAAAAAATAATTCCATTTATCATTGATGTTTGCAGCTTGGTGTGCAGTACATTAATATAAAAGGAAGTTAGAATGCCTCAAGATGGAGATAACAACACCAGACGTAATTCCAATGCCCTGCAGACAATGAATAGCAACATAAGAAGAAATACCAAGATTCCCCAATCGAAAAATAGGGAATCTACAGAATAAGAAGAATTTCACCGCCTAGAAGAAGACCTGATGAGCAGTTATTGGGTTATTTTCTGTCAAAGAAGTTGACACATCCATAACTGGTCACCCTTCTCACATTGAACGCTGGCGATCAAGAAGAAAATAGATTTTCGAAGAGAGCTAAAAGCTGCTCACTTTACCCACCAGAAATAATGACCTTGTCAATCCTATCAGCATCGAGCCCCCCGTCTTCAATGGAGCAGCCGTTAAGTGATTTTTCAATATAGTGGATGTTGGCTACCTTTCAGCCCGAGACAGTGGATCAGCTTCCACCTACGATCATCTCGTAGAGCTTGTCTCCTAAGAACGAAAATCATTGGGCTCCATTAGACTACGAATCATAAATTATTCTAGAGACTCAGTTCTTCTCCCCGGCCTACCTTCAAGCAACCTGGAGGAGGTAAGATGAAACGCTAATTAAGTGGGTGTAGGTGAAGCCTTAATCAAGCAAACGTTTGTGCAGTTTCTATTAACGAACACAGCACCCATTCTCGAAGCACAAAAGGAACTAACATTGGACCAAGATAAAATCAGCAGACGAACTCCTGCCATTCATGCAAGCACAGTTATTCAATATTAATAACAATAATTTTAGTGGTGGTAAAATTCAGTGCCTATTCTGTTTGAAAGTGGATGTAATGTAAGTAGTGTAAAATCTAGTGCCCGATGAACGAATAATATTAAATATTTAGACCAAATTTTGTACCGAAAAATTCGTTGTATCATTATTTTAGATTTAATTACGTACTCGTAAGCTCCATTAAGTTAGAGAAAAAGCAT
Organism: Ceratothoa steindachneri; assembly: GCA_963969495.1. Lineage (NCBI taxonomy): Eukaryota > Metazoa > Arthropoda > Malacostraca > Isopoda > Cymothoidae > Ceratothoa > Ceratothoa steindachneri. The sequence goes on along the minus strand of OZ018322.1, from coordinate 64,283,553 downwards.
ATGTTGCATACAAAGAGAGTAACATACACATAAAAGAGGTTTTGTTTGCAATAAGGAGAGTCTGTTCCTGTGTGAGATTGCTCAAATAAATGTTAAAAGCTTGGCATAACATAAATTACACAAAGAACCTCCGAATCACTAAGCACTCAGAAATTAATGTTTTGAAGTTAAGAATAAAATAAGTGAAATAAAAAAGTAGAATATAAAGTTGTGGTAAGCGAACACAAATAACTGTATACATTAAAAAAAGTTATACAGAGAACATCAGAATCTCTGAGCCCTTTAAAATTCATATTGCAGTCAATAATAAAAATTTAATAAGAAATCAAATATAAAAATAAAATACTAAAATAGTGGTGCACACACAAAAACAATGTATGCAGTAATGATAAGTCTTGTTCGCAATGGGCAGTTACAGCCCATGCGTGCGAACGTTCGAAATTAGGTATCACAAGAGTAGTGAAATAAATTATACAAAGAACCATAGACCCTTTGAGTACTGTATAAAATATTTTTGCATAAAAATTATGTGAAAAATATTTGTTTCTAAATACTTACATTACATTATTGTAAGCATATGGAATGAGATACTCAAAGAAACTTTTAAAATGAAATATTATAATGGCCTCGTGTCGAATCAAAATAACATTTGGCTTAAGAGAGTCTGAATGGATAATAGGGCTCTAATAAGAGCACTTGTTCCCGAAGTCGTAGTTTCTCTCTTTTGGAAAAGTCAGAATGGATATTGGTCAAATGTCCGTCTCTTTTTTGTTGTTCCTTTTGCTGGTGTATACTGTGTAAGTGGTGCAGCTAAGATTAGTACACGAACAAAACTACAAAAACACAATCACGAGCGCCTAATAATAATGCCAGATATCTTTAAAAATGAGGAGAGCTCAAGTTAGATATTAGCAGCGTTAAGACTAAAACTAAGATCACTGTTCTCCTGAAACTAAACGTTCGGCCGAAAAATATTAGAAAACTGTATAATAATAAATACCATAAACATAATAATTGATTTGTCCTTAACATAGAAGAATAAACAGCCTCACTCATATTTTTCATTCATTTTTCATTCACTCACTCATATTATTGTCCTTTCCCTACACAATTTATTATCTTGTCTAGAACTAAATTACTTTTTTCCATAAACTCGAGAACTTAGTATCGTTTTTTTAGAAGAAACAAGAGAGGAAGATAATATTTTAGGTTGAATAATAAATAATTAGAGAAATCTGTGTATACAAGTGTAGGTAAAATTAAGCTGCAATGGACATTGTATATTAAATTTACATCAAATGAATCGAGGATTTGATAAAGAAAATTTGTACTTTGAGCATTAAATGAAAGATATGACGGCATTTGGCAACTATTGAAAGGCTGTTTCCCAGATGTGAAGATTTTAATTATTTGAACATCAAAACTAATCCTAATCAGGAATAGAGTTTAATAGGTCAGATGAACTATTGCAAAAATTCCTTGAGATGGTGGCACGGGCTGTATCAGGAGATTTAGGACACCACATGAACATCGCTAAGTCTCAGACTGCGAAACCAAATACAGGAACTGATGCCATGAACTACCAAACTATCTGAGCTCATATTCCGATATTTTAAAGGAGGGGATATAGGTTGACCCCGTGGCCATTAGAATCGTCATGAGAATACTTATTTGAATCTTTGTTCGGGTTATGAAGATACTTACATGAATCAGTAGCGGGGAAGATCAGTCGCATGTCATTATTGCGTGAAAACAAGACATGTCTAATGCGTTGACAAATTTACGGAAGAAAGGGTATAAGGCACGAGATTGCGCCCAGGGTCAAATAGAAAGATGCCGTAATATTATGTTTGTGATAATGAAGGGCAATTAGGTCACAATTGTCCCAAGTGAGGCGGTGACCAATGAAGCTATTGTAGCCACAAAGACAAGGATTTACAATTCGGAGCAAGTGGGTTAGGTGCACAAATTGCGGAGAAGAGCATTTGGGAAAGTACTGACATAATGATGAAGCAGTAAATAGTAATAAGTTATCTTATGATCCACAGAAACAAGGAAACTAGGATGATCCCCTCACATGAGGTGCGGCACTCCTGGTTATGTGTAAGTGTGGATCTGATGGAGTCCATTGTTTATGTTTTCTAATTATGAATATCGCTAGTCAATTTATCTTAGTAGAGCTAATCAGATAGCTTGTAACAAGTCTTTTACGGCAAAACGTGATGTCAGTAGCTTTGTCCTCAAGTAATGAGAGAATATGCAAGGAATATTCCTCCTTTTTCCATAAGAATGTGTCGATGCATGGACAAGTGTACGGGAATATGCGCACACAGGCTCTAAGGTAGGCCAAGCAAGGCGACAACTGTAATTGTTCTAAGAGTTTGATTTGAATAGATAGCGGCAGCTGCGTGACTAAGGAATATAACAAACACAATGACAAAAATAGATTTTAATACACACTAAATAAAAGGCACAACAATAAATATGGATATATATATATATATATATATATATATATATATATATATATATATATATATATATGGGTACAGGAAGAAGAAGGAATTAGGTTTCGAATAATAATTAGATAACCGTGGTTAGAGAATGGTTATAATGGGAGATTTAGGGTAGTGAGTGATTTAGTTCCTTTTAATCCACGAGAGTAAGGTGAGGCATACTTTGGGGAGGTCTTGGTGACCTTGATTACTCAAGGGTGATAGCCTCTTGTCCTCAGGAGGTCACCGAACGAACTTCGAAGGGTTAGGGGGGAGATGACTTCTCCACACTCGGATTGAGCGAGCTAACGGCTCTTTTGTTCTTAAGAGGTCACTAGAAGAGCTTCGGAGGACAGCTTCTTCAATCCTTGGTCCGAAAGCGGATGAGAAAGGCTGACGTTTCCTCATGAGACTCTTCTCCCTGAACCGAAGATACAGGTGTGATGTCCAGGTCTTCCGTGGCTTGCGACCGTCACTCACACACTTTAGGAGAAAGCTCGTTGATTTGCACTCCTTTCGGGGAAGCTTCGTCTAACCAAATCTATCTATAATCCTGAATAGTGAAAGGAGGTTCCTTTCTCCTCTTGGGATTACTCTGAGGAGTAATTCGCACTGTCTAGCGATGCGCTAAGGCTTGAAAGCCTTGATTCAGGTGATTACTGGAGGGAGTGTACTCTAGGGGAGGTCTTCTTCAAGAGCGAGGAGTGTACTCGGGGAGGGGTCTTCTTCAAGGGCGAGGACTATCACTGTGCTTTAGGATGCACCAGGATAGGATGGGGTCTCTCTAACGAGAGTAAGTTGAACTTGGTTTTTAAACTAAGTTAACTTAGAGTTCAGTGCGACTATCGGGGAATGGACTCGAGGAGGAGTTTTTTTCGTTTTGGAATTCCTTAAGGGCGAGGAGTATCACGGTGCTTTGTGCTACACAAGGATAGTGAGGGGGGGTCTCTGATGTTAATCAGTTTAACTCGGTTCTTAAACCAAGTCAACTTAGAGTTTGGTGTGACCACCGGGTAACGGGCTCGAGGGGTAGCTTTTTCTTCTTGGTTTTGGAATTCTTCAAGGGCAAGGACTATCACGGTGCTTTGTGCTACACCAGAATAGTGGGGTGGAGGTTCTTCAAGGGCATGGAGAGTACTTGGGGGGATCTTCTTTAAGGGCGAGGACTATCCCTGTGCTTTAGGATGCACCAGGATAGGAGAAGTCTCTCTGAAGAGAAGTAAGTTGAACTTGGTTCTTCATCCAAGTTAACTTAGAGTTCGGTGTGACCACGGGAGATCGGGCTCAAGGAGTAGCTTCTTCTTCTTCGTTTCGGAATTCCTCAAGAACGAGGACTATCACGGTGCTTTTTGCTACACTAGAATAGTGTGGGGGGGGGGGTTCTCTGACGAGAATAAGTTGAGCTTGAGCAAGTGAACTTAAAGTTTGGTTTGATAAGCAGGGACTAGCTCGAGGATGAGCTGCTTCGTAGTCCTTACTCTTGGTAGCTCGGCCACTCTTGCAGGGGACTTCGTAGCCTGGTTGACTCACGGATTCTAGCCTGTTTTTCCCAAGTGTTTGGTATATATACATCGTCACCCCACTGGGGTAGGGGTAGGAGGGGGGAGCGGCGTGTGGACGGGCCGGAGGAGGATTCTTACACCAACGGTTTTTCTCAGCAAGTCTTACCCCTGCTCCAGCTGGCCTTTGAGCTTGAGAGAAACGCGTCTCTAATTTCGTACTTGAGGTGAAATTGAATATACACTCGTAGAAAGATCTTGCAGTTTAAACCGTTCTGCTTTTCATAGAGACGAGTGGCGAGAGGCTGTGGTTACGAGATTGACCCAAGCTGCCTGGCCCAGATGTTTTTGCGGTCAACGTCCCGTGTCTCAATTAGGAGAGAAGGGAGAGGATCAATTCCCCTACAACAGGGGTCGGGTAACTTTTTGAGGTGTTACCCCCAAAATAATTTGCAGTAAAATGAATTTACCCATGACTTTGAAGTACTCTGGGGGACAACAAATTTACTTATAATTGGGTTAATGTTTATTTTTTTTTATTTCATCTATCATTAGGAAATAAAAGTCCGTCTTTTTGGCATGGAAATAGCCCACAAGAAAAAAGTGTAGGAAATTATATATTTATAAACAGAAATAAAACAGTCACTTTTTAGCATTACATGGCACACAAGCAAAATTATTGACTATGTCACTATCATCTATTTAAAATTCGTACAAAACAAAATAGAAAAATGTTATTGAATCCACTATTATGGGTAAAAATGTTTACTCTTTCTGGCATGAGAATGGTACACAAATAAAACTAATGAAAAAATTATTGAAAACTTGAATATATCAGCTTCCTCAGGCTTTTGAAAAATGATACTGTTTCATCTTTCATACAACAATTTCAATATTAGGGATTTTTGATGTCCTTGCTGCTTTGATGCTGTCTTCAGGATCCAACCGGTTTCTTCATTTTGCATTTAGATTTCCAAGGGTAAAAAAACCTTGTTCACAAAGGTAGGTTGTTGCAAAAAGTAGCAGCATTTTAGTTGCTTCCAAATATGCATTTTTATAAGCTTTTGCAGCTTTTGACATCCAAAAACTTTGTCTCAAATTCCATGCTTGTTTCACTGTTGGAACGCAGTTCAATAAGCTCTTTTGCTAATCCTTTAGGCTCTTCAGGCAAATCAGCCAGTTCTCATTTAAAGGGATTCACAACCCAACTGACAGTAGGTGAATCGAGCTCTGGAAAGTAGTAACAGAACCTATTCCTATGTTTGGTCCGGTGCTTTGTGACTGATTCCTTCATGTCACTAAGACTGCAGTCTTGACATTCTTCCAAAAGCTCTGCCAGGTTTGGAAAGACATCAATCTTATTGGCATTTACTTTTTGGTTCCAATACTGAAGCTTTGATACATATGCTGAAATCTTTTCACTTGCTAGCATGAGATTAATTTTCTTTCCTTGCAATTTCTTGTTCAGCGCATTTACATGCCCAAAAATATCAGCTAAGTATGAAAGAAGAGCTAGCCAAGTTGATTTTCTGAACTTCTTTGCAAGTGTGTGTTTTTGATCAGTCAGAAATATTTCAAGTTCGGTTTTAAGAGCCCACAGTCTATTTAGGACATTTCCACTTGGAAGCCACCTCACTTCCGTATGGAAAAGAAGGATTAATTATTCAGCCTTTCCATCTTCATATAAATCACGAAACGTCCTCGTGTTTAGTACATGCCCTTTTACAACATTGACAATCTTAATTACATCATTCAAGACAGCTTCTAATTCTGATTCCAAATCCTTTACAGCTAATGCCTGGTGATTCTGTTATTTGGATTCTGTTGTTTAGCCAAAGCCACAAAACCAGTGACGTGATCAAGCATGACAGGAGCTCCATCAACTGATACTGCAATACAATTTTCCAGCTTTAAATCAAGACTTTGTTTTTTGAAGTATGCATCAACCTTATTGAACACATCAATACCGCGAGTTTTTAACTCAAGAGGAGAACATAGCAAAATTTATTCTTCAAGTTCATCAGAACCCCTGTATCGAACGTATACGATCAGCTGCGAATTGCTACTGACATCTGTAGTCTCATCAAGTTGAATGGCAAACTCTTTACTCTTTTTTACTGAAGAAATCACTTGTTCTCTCATATTTTCGGCCAAGATGGAAATATATTATTTAATAACTCTGGCAAACAAAGGCATTGTATTCAGTTGCTTAGCTATTTTCTGCCCACACATTATTTCTGCCATTTTCACAGCCACCGGTTTGATTAAGTCTTCACCAATAGTATGTAGTTTCCTGTTTCGAGAAACCAACTATGCCACTTCAATACTAGCTATTGCTGCTGAACATTGGTCAAACGTTGCACTCTTGTTATTTTCCAATCTCTGTTTTTTGACTGTTTTTTATAGATTCTAAAAGTATTCCCGTGGTTTGAAAGACAGATTTGAATGGACCTCGTCCAAGTGTTTCTTCAGTTGATTCTTTTTGAAAGACTCGGCGGTCAGTACTTTCATACAGACGACACATTTAGGTTTCATTTGTCCTTTGTCCTCTATTTCTGTGAAGTCATGATTAAGGAACTCGTCTGTTGTCCTTTTCCTTGTAGATGCGCCTTCATGCTGTATAATACAGTTATCATCCCTAAATTAGTGCTAAACTGTTGGGAAAAAGTGCGTATGAAGCACGTTTTGGTTCCACTTGGAATTCATGGCTGTTCTTGACTAAAATTGTTAGGGTTCCATTTCCCTTACAAGAGAAACACTCCCAGCCCTTGGAGACGGATCGGATGCTTCACCGTAGGCAAGGTAGGCACGACATAAGACTTGCGAAAGCTTTTGCATTTCCTCCTAACGAGGGATCTTCCAGTAGCTCCAAACAAACATAAGGAAGCTTCATAAGAGAATATCAATTAGTTCTAGTCTTCAACAGTCCATTCTTTATATTTCCTTCAAAGGTAGAGCATATCCGTAAGGTTCTTGTTGCTAAGATGAGGCTTTTTCGCAGCCGTTCTTGACTTAAGAGCTTTATCGAAAAGTCTCCGCCAGACTGTACGCACTAAAGCGTTCACAATTGTTTCTTTCCAATCGTGAACAAGCTTGGCATGTAATCAACCTGAATCATGATTTAGGACCTTACCAGGAGGCAAAGTTGGCGTTAATTTGAAGCTCTTTGGCGTTCAGAAGGCTTCTTAATAGGAGTCTAACCAGGCTTTTTAAAGTCATTAGTGATCCTAGAGATGGTAGTCTTAGTGACTATCTTATTGCATTTCAGGAGACCTTGGTGCAGAGCAAAAATTGTTGCCCGCTGTCATTTGGAAATAACCATTTGTGAAATTGAAAATGATTCAAATATTTTTTTTTACAAAAGAAATTATTACTAAATATATTATCATTACCCATCATCATTAATTTAACCCATATTCGTCAACATTTTACCCGTTTGATCGAATAATATAGATCCAGGGCCTAAAACTCGTTTCCTACAGGAACAGAATGAGAACCTGATTTGGGATTCCATGAAAGAATGCATTGTTTTTTCTTATTATTTTAAACTGTTGACATTCTAATAAACCCGCAATAATTTAAATATTAGAATAATTAGTCCTACCTCGTAAATTTAAACCAAATAAAAAAATATATACATTAGTCTCAAACCTTTTGGCCATGACTGTAGTCATTAGATTTGATTGGTTTTCAGTATACAAACCACTATGCTTTATTGTATGAAATTAACAGAATCCTCCAAACATTTATTGAACTTCACTATCGCCTATGGTTCAGGAAAAAATGAACAGAGAAATAACTTTTATTCCTCTAATTCTAAGAAATAGAGCTTAATAATTATATTTTCTTCCAATATTTGACTCAATTAATAAATTTTGGAAGGCTAGCAGGGCACAACAACTATATTGTTTCCTTTCAGTACAAACTACCATACCTATCAATCTGTCTAAATAATCATTTACTAATAAAGAACAGGGCTTTTATTATACTTCTCAAGTAAACGTTACGATAGAATATACATTGGCGGAATCAGTAGATTTCCTAAGAGAATTTAGGAACTCAAATGTGATAAACGCTAGGGAAACAAACCTATCGTCTACCTTGTTTTTACATATTCCCAACTTCGAAAATTAAAATGGTCAGTTCAGCCTAATCCCTTGATAGGCATAAAACTGATCAAAAGCCCTAACATAAATGTCTTTCCCCTCTAAGCCCTATGATTAAATTTTGATTTGTAAATTTGTGTGTTTTTAAATTGAGCATTTTTCTGTACTCATTACTTTTCCGGCGATTCAAGATAACGGATGGTTCCGTTGAGACCTGGTTGCGAAAAAAAAAATAATTTGGGCCCAAATCCTGCTGTTTCCTTCCCGATATATATACATATATAAATATGTAAATTTCTTTATATTAATATAATATAAACTACATTAGATCATAATTAAAACGAAAACTAAGTTCAGGAATTAAAGTAGCATTAAATTTCACTTGATATGTGTTTATTCAGATTTCTGTTTATCAAATGATTCCAGCGTCCTTTTTCAAAATAAGGGCGGTGCTTTTTCCCATAAAAAATACACCTTTTCGTTGACTTTCGGGAAAACTCGGTATCACGTCTTAGGGAACCAGAAACAAGTCACCTAATTTAATAATTAGGCCTCTCTCCTTTTTTTATGTATAAATGGATATTCTTGAAATCATTCATGAATTTCTGCAAGCTTTAAGTCCATTCCTATAATTAGATCTTTAGTAACTTCGCAAAAGGATCCAGCGTGAATTATAAATTTCATACATTCTCTTCTTTTAAGAGCAAAGGCCATTTTCCCAAAAGTCCGGCTAAGACTTAAGAGGCATAAGCTTAACGAATTGTAAATTGAGTTTTGCTTACAAATGAAACAAATAAGAAAGGAATTCAGACTACGTAGACTTAATTTGAATAAGCTCCAAGAATGACTTTTTAACTAGAAATGGTTATAGAACTCACGACATTACAAATATAAGGGACATAACCGTTAATTTTAGGGTCAGCTGACTAGTATAATTTGACTTGTAATAGTAGAGTCGCTTCCTGATGGTACTCCAAAGAACTTGGAATTAATCTACATTGTTCTCCTCTTGTTTTAAATTGGAAATAGTTTTGCTTGATCTTTTTCCTAGATTTGATTAGAGCTGACCTTCAGTTAGTGGCAAATGCCGCGATGGTCTTATATAAAAAGGCGTCACTAATAACCTGTTTAGCTTTATATTCCGTTTCACTGATGGAAGGAGGATACCCTCTTTTAAACATAATTGAAGCCGATTTTCATATCCCATTTCGCCATGTTCAATGTGTTGTTAGAGAACCATCTCTATTTTACGAGGCAGCTTAATTAGTTAGTGTCTTCTAAACTATATAGGAAAGCTACAATAATAATGCTATAATAGTAAATGATCGGTTAGAATTATAGTCCAATTTAGAGGTGTCTACTTGGGATGATGGCTTATAAACGTGTGAGGGAATTTAGTTAACGAATGAGATCCTACAATAAACTTTTAGGTACGGTTTTTTTTTTAGCCGCGGGAGCGAATCTAATTTTTGTTATAGTTTAACAGAAGCGAACAGCTATTTGTTAATCGTTTTCCTTACTCATTATTGTGTATTCCTTGGGTCTTTAGTCTAACTTCTATTGCTGCAGAGCGTTTGGGTGTATTGACTTATTATTTCGACCCATGCTTGGAATTTTATTAATTTCCAGGCATTTTCTAGCTATTGTTTCTGTTTTGCAATGAGGCTTAGAAGGAGAATTACAGTTGAAACATGTCTTTCGATTTTTTCGCGAGTTTGACCCTTCAAGATAACAGAACGCGTAGTTTCTTCTTTTATTTTGGTTTATATTTCGATATTTTTTTCCTGTGGGGTAACGGAGATGTTTCATCGTAAGTTATTTGATGGGAACAGTACCTCATTTTAATCGCTGATGTTTTGCCTGGCCAATTTTGGTCATTGTGATAACAATTTCTTCGTAAACTTGACGCCAATTTGAAACAGTTGACTGCATCTTTTGTAAATTGCTTGAATTTGAGCCGATTTACCCCCTTGTTTGAAATAAAGAATTGTTTCCTGGTCACTGAGGAAATCGGATATGACATAGCGGCAGCCGTTAATTAAGATTCTAGATCTGACATGCATAATTCTGGGAGACCATATTCAAATGAGTGAAGAGGGAAGACTCTAAGGAATTCCTTCAGTGTTTTAACTTTATGCAAATAATGAAGTTGAAGGTTCAATTCCATATAAAGGTAAGGCAGCGAAACCAAAATTTTCGTTTATTGCCTTTTATTGTACAAAATAGGACACGCGAATCCCCACTTATTCCTATACGCATTCACCTAGGACGAACGCGGCAAACTGTCAGAAAGATGCAAAGTTCCTTGATGTATATGGTTTTAGTACATGTCTCGGATTCCAGTTCCTGCAAGAGTTCCTGTAAAGTTTTCTTTCTTAATAGGACTGCTTGTAATTCGCGGGAAGGGATACTCTTATCCTCAAGTTAGCGGTTAGCAATTTTATTTTTCACGAACACAAAAGAGACCTGGTTCGATTGAAGATTGTGTAAATCGATTAGGATAGCATACATCTCTTTGGAGACGTCCATAATCGCTACAAGTCGATACCGATCAGCTTGGTTTCTCTTCTTTATGTTAATCCTATTTTGGGTGTTGAAATTACCTGCTTAATAATTTGTGAGAAGTTGCAAACTGTGCATAAATGACCTACTGCAGTGCATGATGTGAGAATTATTATTATATCTATCAAATTGTGAGTTGAAGGTTTTTAATGTCTCTTTGTGTTAGCAACTTCCTTAAACTTTAGTTTAGGGGTTTCTAACGTATCAGAATGCTTGTTTTTTTAATTATTTATCATTAGTGATGAATTGTTGTAAAGTGAAACCATAGGGAATGAAAATAGAGTCTAAATATCGATAAGCTTCCTTACGCTCCTCTGAATTATTGGAACATCAAATTCCATTAATCATGTAAAAACACTGATATATTGAAGATTTTAAACTTCTTAAAGTATTAGGATTATGTTAGGCTCTGAAAATAAGCAATTCATGTAATCCAGGCATTAACAAAGTAGGTAAACACATCTGCTCAAAGGGAAACCACTTATTTTAGTATCGAGGAATAAAAAAATCTTGTTTTCTTACTTTAGTATATCACAAAATTCTTAATTTATTTTGTTCCGTCTGATTAAAAGATTTAAAAAAGTAAAAATACTTATTAAATCTTAGATGTAGAAGGGCGAAGAAAAGTTTCTTGTTCAGAGAATGATCGCAATGCATAGCCTGATTTTAGCATATACACCCTTAGCCAGAGGTATAAAACATAGCTTAAAAATGTATATATTTAACAATTTTAATCAAACTTTATAGAAATGATCATATTTTGCATAAATATATATAATAATAAAATTTAACTTTCTTATATGTTGGAATATTTTGGTATTTACCTAAATGGTGCGTAATTAATAAAACATTATGTTTTCTAAAATCAGAATATAACCAATATTTCTTTTTCAAACCTACCAGCCAATGCACCCCACCTCCCTGCCTTGTATGTTCTGCCTTTTTAGGCAAAGGCCAGAGGAAAGATACCTCGATCACAAACCAGGATCAGGAGTGCCTATAGGCGAGCACCAACGGACCAGTGTCTCGGCAGCTCTCTGCAGCCGACGATGAAGCCTGGTCATCCTAAGCCTCTCTCTTCACCAGGGTCCTTCTTCCCTCGGTCAAGATACGGGTCCGAAGACTGCACACATTCCTACCTGTTTAAACTTAGTGCATGTTGATGCCCTCTTGAGGGCATCTGTCACATTCGAATTCGATGGACTACCCAAAGCAAGTAAATTAATAATATGACTAAAACTAAAGACTTACAGAAGCCTAGAGACACAAATCCAACTCGCGAATTTTTAGCAAGTAAAAAATGGTAAAAAATAATTTTTCAAGATTTGCTGTCTTAATCATAAACATTATCAATAGGAAAAATGCCTTGTATCAAGGAAGAGAAGTGCTATAAAGCGTCTTACACACTTGGAGAAAACATCTCTCAATCGGGTTTCATTAATGAATTGAGAGAAGAACATCAGTGGACTCGCTGGAGAGTTCAATGAAGCTTCAAGTTCAAAAATTATACCCCAGAACAGTTAAAAGAAGAGATAAAGATCAAGTGCTAAAAAGATCCAAGCCGAGAAAGAAGCCATGGATTTCTGAAGTCAACCGAAAAAAGTCTTAATTAAGCCAAAGATCACCAATGAGCAATGGTCTAAAGTTGGTCAGATGAAAGTAATTATCATGTATGTAAGATTGACTATTGTATTGTTATTTTATTTCCGATTTGTGTAATTCCATTTAAATATATCTTAGAAGAAAATTATTTGGAAATCTCACTACTTTGTAAATATTTTTCAGATTTTCAGCGCTTCTGTGGCTACCTTAGCTAGATGAATATTCGGAGTCAATTCACTTTGCTTTTGTTGCTAAATGTGTAGCATGGATGTAGTTCTATCAGGATATCGGGTTGCAAGTTTTTATCAGGAAAAGAGGAGATATTTTGATGCTAGCGAAGATTCATATTTTTAATCTGGGCAACAAATACTACTCATGTATCGGTAAATCTTGGAAAGTACATTTATACTTATTTGTTCTAAATTGGTTATCTCGACGGGGGAAGTTTAATATTTGGGCTGCGGTAAATTGGATTTTAGGACTTATCTCGATCTGCCCAACAAATTCTAAAAAGAGGAGGCCTAAAATGGGCTTGTTTGATTTGGTTAATTTTTATTTGTGCTCGAGTAGTTTCAGAGACGGTAAGTAATTTTTCGTTATATTTTTAAGAATGTGCTTATTCTGGTTAGTTATATCGATTAACTGCATTTTAAAATGTTCCGTTTAGTTGTAACCAGATGAAGAAACTCGCGAATTCTTCAACTTGCATTTCCATACTTTTAACCAACTCAATAGGAGTTGGAAATTTGATGATATATAAGAACGGATCCTCTTGATAAGTTAAGTTTAATCCGGTTAATTTATTATAAGTTTATGTTAAATATTGATTTGGGGAGCTAATTCTGAAATTAACAGTAATTTTACATGTCAGTAAGACTGACGCTATATTTCGAGGAAATAAACTAATATTAACCCGCGACCTCTCAATTGTTGTTTGAGTAGTAACAGTTTATCTTACTCTTGGATACGTGAGTTTATAAATTATTTAGTCTAATTAATGGCAAAATCTAATGTGATTTTCCTCTTCACATATATTTTGAAAGGGGAAGAGGCGCAATGGGACATTTTAGAATACTTCTCCCAGTCTCGCTTTGCGCTTGGGAGGACAGCGATATTACTGTTATTACGTTTTTTAAATTGATGACAACTTCGGTTGTTTTCACATTATATTCCTCACAGACAGAAAGTTCACACATGAGTGCTTTCTCGTCAGAACCTGAGTGAATTTTGAACATTGTGGAACTTATGATGAGAGGCGACCCCAGGTCATCAGCGTCACTCAGGCTCATCATAGATTTCGCATAAGACACATGTATAAAAAAAGTTCAGAGACGTAATGGACACCTTAGACTTATATATGCACTGATAATTAAACAATAAGACATAAATATAGTTTTAATGTAAAAATTACTCACTTCATTTATACATGAACTCCAGTGGTCTTGGTATGATGGCGTTTCGTGTTTTTCCGTAATATACCTAGCCCCAAATGGCTTATTTTTTATATCTATCACTATGTCTTTATCCATTTCTAAGTTAAGGGTACAGCGGCGTGCAAAAAAACATTAGCCAGAGACCTATCTGACTGTTGCCTGTACTGTACTCTTGACAAGAGATGCCATTTAGTCTTTGTCTTTTACACCGACCTGGCTCATTCGTATTAGCCCCAGTTGCTGGAGAACCTTTTGTTCCTTTAAAAATATTGTAGAACGAAAACCTTTCATAGAATGGAATTTAAATCCTAATCTCTATAGAAATCCATTGTTCAGGAAAACATTGAATTTTAATTACTTTTATTTTTTACGATTATAGATACTAACTCGAGCTGTAACTTCTGAGCATGAGTCAAGCGCGTATGAACGATGTCGAGAGAACGTCTGCAACGAACGATATCTTTAGACACAGGGCACCTCTAAGACAACCGCCGGACGCTGAACGAAAATATATGAACTGCGACCAGGCTCAATAAAAGGAGTCCGAGTTATTGGATGCAATTACTTACTTGAAGTCAGTGTTTTCAGAAATTAAATCAGCTTGCAAATACAAGTTCACTTTATTAACTCTTGATCCATGCTAAGCCTAAACAGCCCGAGTGCCGGAGTCGCCACTGCTTATCATATTTTTTTCATTCCTTAATCATTTAATAAGCCAGGATTGTTTTTGCATCTATAACAATTTTGGCTAAAGACCCAAACAAATCTCCAATTTAATGAAGGTGGGCGATTTGATACCTTATAAATTATCGGGAGGTAACCCAAATTTTAGTTCTATAACTTATAACCTTAATTAGACTATTGTAATTAGTTAATCTCTTCCGACCAAACAAGCGATTAATCTTCCTACACTCCCATGCCAGATTCTAAAGCCCCAACATTGCGCGCCATTCTGAGAAATTATAAAAAAATTCTATATCTTTGTAAGAGATTTGATGAATAAAACGCAGTCAATCTAAATTTATATTATATATACTAGATGAAATCCTACAATTAATATATGTAAAAACTACTTAGAATTAAAGTATTAGTAAATTTCAACTGGCAGGTTTTTAGGGAGATGATGCTTTTCAATTGATCCCAATGTCGTTTCCGAATGAGTGTAATTTAAAATATAAACCTCTTTTTTTGCTTATGGTATAAATTACTACTCTTAAACACTTCATTGAGCTTATGAAAGCGTTAAGTTCCATCCGATAATGAGTTCTGTAGTAACTTGATATAAAAATCCCGAGTAAATTATCAGGTAACCAAAAATGTTCCTAAAAAAAACACCGAAAGCGGTTGACCTTGTACTTCGTAGTTGTGCGGCGTATATTTCACATATTTTTGTCTTTAGACAATGAGATAGGCAATGAAAGGCTCTTTGACAAGGAAGCAGCCGAAGGTAGTCTTTTAATCCATAGACTTTTATTTAGAGAGCATTTTTTAAACTTTAATTTTGTTTGGAAGAGATATCTGAAATGGATAGAATATATTTTGTATCAGGTAACTAAAAAGTTAGTAAAATATTGGTTGAGGTTTTATTGGTTTAAAAAAACACACGAACTTTTTAGGGCTACCTAATATAAATTTCCTGCATCCTCTTTCGTTAAAAGTAAGGTCATCTTCTTATAAAACCACCATTGAATTGAGCTACGTAAATTGAATAAATGTTAAATTGGTGTAATAATATATTTAGTTTTACTTACAATCTTGTTTAAAAACAAATTAAACAGAGGTAAAAGGAAGCCGGGCTATGGAGGCTTAATTTTAATGAGATCTTAGATTGATTCTTTAACTAGTAATGGTTCTACAACTCCCTAGTATTCACTGCCGGATGGTTTGAATAATTTGACCTAGAAGAGTAGTGTCACTTCTTAGCGAAGAGGTGAGGAACTTATTAGGTCGCCTACATTTTTAACGTCTTAAATTGTAAAGAGAGAAAGATAATTGATTTGATTTGTCACTTAATCAGAGCTGGCCTGCAAGTGGTGGAGGAATATTCTGGTGGTCTTAGAAACGAAGGGTCTCAGGGAACGCGCTAGGCTTTTTCAACAGCCTTCCTGTTGGAGAACAAAGGGGAAAGTGAGGAGAAAGTCCTCTAAAAACGGTTTTACACCGATTTTCAATTCCCCTTTTGCATTATTAGATTTTTTTCTCCTTTAATTATATGGTCTAAACAAATATAAGAAGACCTCAATAACAATCCAATAATGGTGAATGGTTAATTACAAGTATGGCCCTAATTTAGGTTGTCTAATTTGCCAGATGGTTCTTAAACCTTTTTTAATAATTACGAGGAAACAAGTGAAATGTTTTCAAAATATGCAAGTCTTTTTAAATAACAAAAATTAACGCACGGGGAAGTGAACTTTCCTAACCTTTTTTTTAACCTACATCACAAAAATAACACCTAATTTTGTGTCTTATGTACCGATTTCGTGTAAATTGTCTCATAATGACTTCATTCTCGTGCTGAAACATCGTCATTGGGCAACGCAAAATGCGGCCTGGGGCGTCATTTTGAATGCCTACTTATCACTTTTTACAAAATTCTCATTTGATTAGATCAGGTAATTATATTTTCATTTATGTTTACATGTAACAACGATATTAGTTAAGTAGTAATATCTAGAGAATGCACAAATTCTTCAGACCGCTTATGCTATATTTCCAAGGCACTGATAATAAATAAATAAAAAAGACGCTTTAATCCTCATGAAAAAACTAAATGAGCTCTACTTTCGTATATAAAGTAGGTGATCGGCACAAACCTTAGCCACTTCATATTTGCTGTGTCAAGTGCACAAGTACACTTTTAGCAGAGGTTATAGGCACCGGTCCTAATTTTGCATGTGGTGATCCAAATCTCTGGACAGAGGCAAAAGTCCATTCACCTGTAGGGTAATTCTGTTTAAAGAATATCTGAAAACCAAACAATGACAATGGCAGCTCTGAAGAACCAGGATAACACAATTCTACGTATAAGGCACCGCCTGAATTAGACAAGAAAATGCATCTCATCACCAAGGCTGAACTTAATGATTTGGTCTGTGATCTAACCTTTACTAAACAACAAAGTGAACTCCTAGCCTCCCCTCTGTGACATTCGACTATATTGGATAAAGATGCAAGGATTAGAACATTCAGAAAGCAAACATCAGTTCTTAAGCAATTCTACTCAATGGAAAACAACCTTTGTTTTTCTAGATATCACAGGACACTTTGAATTAACCAACCCACCAGAAGTTGTTCATTTGATGAATCACGTTAGAGCCTTAAAGCTGTTTTGATGCACGGGTATTCAAAACAACAATTTCTCACTCATTCATTTTAAGCGAGACATGAAAATCTTTCATTCTAAATCGGATAAATTACAATGGATATGAATAGCAAATTTGAAAAGATGTGGCCTCTCTAAATGGGTTACAAACTGTCCATTCAAAATTTATCTGATATCTTTCTATGTAAGTGGGAGAGCCGAGCAAGTCAGAACATTATGTACATTCGGCATAGCGAGCTTGTAGTCACTAATACCTGGATCCTACAATGTTATTCATGAACCACGAGTAAAAAAGAATAAGATATCCCCCCTCCCCTTTCACACACCTCTATATATAAAACTGGGCTCAATAAAAGAGGTGCCAAAGTTTTTCAGCATCATAAACCGTGTTTCAGGTACCTGGAGGAAATATTTCTAAACTTAAGTGATGTTAAAATTAAGCACGGCATAATTGTCGGGCCTCAGATTCGTCGACTTCTGGTTGACAAGGATTTTGACTTAGCCTTGAATGAAACAGAGTTAGCTGCATGGTGTGTATTCAAAGGTGCGTGTAATAGACTACTGGAAAAAGTAAAAAAGGAAAACGTAATGTTTTAGTGGATGAACTAATCAAGTGTTTCCAGGAGATTGGGTGCGAAATGTTACTCAATCTTCATTTTCTGCATTCTGTTCTCGCCCTTTCCCAGAGAATGCAGAAGATGTAAGTGATGAACACGGAAAGAGATTTCATCAAAAGATATAAATATTAATGAGCAGATACAAAGAGAAATGGAGATCAGCTCTTCCAGCCGATTTTCGCTAGAATCAAGAGCGTCACCAACTATAAATTCCACACAAACGCTAATGTTAATAATTAGTACAGGAAGTACAGAAACTCTTTCTATAATATTTGCTTAGTGTTTATTTTTTTAATAGATATAGAATATTAACAATGGAAACATTTTATTCGCGATAGACAATATCAATATTTTATTTTCTTAGTCTGAAGGCAAGACTGTTTAGTAGGCATACGAGTATTACGAGAAAATGCAGCGTGATAGGATTTGACTATTATATTCAGATTGAGCACATCTGATTTGATAGTTAACCATAGAGAGGAGTGTTTTTCTTTGACCCTAAAATTTGTTATACAATGCTTTTAATTAAAATAATAAATTAAAGATGCCTTAAAAAAATAAATTTCAAGTTCCAGATTATATAATAAAAAATAACCGAGATTTTCTGATCTGAATAACGCAACAGTTAAGAAAATCCTAACCTTAAATAACACTAGAAATGCCGAAATAAATGTTCTATTTTTTTCAATATAAGATGAAGAAGATCAAGTAAAGATAAATTATTTCAGTAGTGACTAGAAAAGATACGCATTTTTAAATTTAGCTGATAAAGATAAGCCAGCTCTAAGATTATCCAACAAAGATATCTCATCTATAAACTGAATGAGTAAGGATTATGTGTAAATAAGGAAAGAGAAACGAATTAGCAACATAGGTGAGTTACGTTAGTGGTTTTTCTTAATTTACACTTAAATCTTTACCTTTTCACTTATAGATGACTTATCTTTGATGTAGGGATAGTTATCTTTGCTTACCCAACCTAACTTTAAAAAGTTAAATTATGTAAGGTTAATTGGTATTATATATACGATCACTTAAACATAAAGACTCATGAAACAAACTAGCACGCTTAATGCTACAAAAGAACATCCATCAGTTTCTCTTGAAGATAGCTTATCTTTACTTCATCCTTTGGATATATAAATCTACCCTTAGTGATTTTTAATTACTTAATCAAAATAAACGTAACATTCATTTTAGGTAGGTAATTTAATTTTAATTAATTTAATCAACGTAATGACCAAGTATGGTTAGCGATAAGCATAAGATAGAACATTTTCTCGTTGATTGAAGAGTTCATTGAAATCAAAGTAGAAAGTTTCAAATTAATTAGAGCTTGACTAAAACTCTAAATGAGGGCATAAAATTACGAGTCTAAGAGGGAAATAACCCAATCTCGAATCCTGAGAGTTACAATAACTTAATGAAGTAAAGGAAATGTTTAAATATTTTAAGGGGAAATATATTGCATATTAAATATGTATTACCTTTTTACAAGGAAGTAAAAAAGTAAATCTATAAATAAATTCAAAAATATATAAGCAATTCAAAATTATTTCAAATCCTGATTGTGTTATTTCGACCTCGAATACAAAATTAATTCAGCTAGCTGAAAGATTAATAACATAATTTGAAGCAATGTGTAATATAGAACTTGCTGAAATAAACTTGGAAAGCTTTATAATGAACCACCAAAGAATTGTGCCAACCAGATAGAGGGTAACCAAAATGAAAAATTATACCTTCCCCTCCCCCCCAAAATTTCGATTTTCTGAGCGTTTTTGTATAAGAAATGATGGGTGAGCTATCAGTTTTAAAGAATCTCCTGGCGCAAATTTATTCCGATTTCACGATGATTATTAAAATAATATCCGAAAAATTAGAAAAATTAAGCAATTTATATCGAATCGCCAAGCTCCAAATTCTGAATAAGGTTAAAATGCTCTTCATTTTAAAAGCCTTCGTATCTAGGCTACAGATTTAGCTTTTGGGAAAGAATTTTGATATTTTCAAAAGAAAAGAAGCAAATTATCCGAGTACTTACAAATACATTTTATTTTGATTGTTATCAAGGAAATTTTTCGAAAACTAGTCCGAACTTTATTTTGCTTCTTCGATGTCCCATTTGTTACTTCGCCATGTACTACTTTACAAACCTCAATTATGACATATCAATTAAAGTTATTGAGATTGCATAGGCAATCTCACCGACAGAGTACACCGGTTGACAAGCAATTAATGTCTTTTAAAGAAGCGTTATAGAAAAAATGCATATTAGAGTTTCTTAAATTGTTGAAAATTTTCTGCAAGTCTTTTAACGTTACTGTAGCAATTGCTACACCCTTTTTCAGCTTTAGTAACGCCTAAGCCATTTTTAAATTAGCTGTCTATGACATTTTTAACCAAATAATTCCTAGGCTTTTTTTAATCTAGTAATGCCTTAGACCTCTTTTTTTTAAGCTACGCAAGCAAATTGTTTAGGGGAACACATGAATAGCCTGAAGTACAATGTTTACAACTTGCAAATATTGCTTCATCTCAATTGGCCCGAAATGCTCGACGGACAATTCTGGACACATAAGTTGCAAGAGATGATAAATGGGTTTTGATCACAAACCAAACCCAATTTATACTTCTTGACTTGGGTTTGCAACAGCGGAAGTTTTATGCTTAGCATTTAGTGCGATGTACAGAGAGTTACTCACTGGCTCCTCAATAATAATTGAACAGTATGCAAAACCTAAGTATATGATCAACAATTACAACGTTCAAATGAATCTTTTTAACAAAAAGGTCATCATTAGTGGATATAAATGGTGTGCTCCTTTATTACAATGTACAACCACGCGTATCTTTAGTCGCGTGCGAGTCTAGTGGCGAGCCACTATACATTTCACTATGTCGGTCAGTCCCCGTTTTTTTTCGTTTTTGTAATAACATTGTAACTATTCGGCTGATTGTAATGAAATTTAAAACCCTCCTGTTGTTTACATTTTCTTTCGAATGATATAATTGCCAAAGTCGTCCCAATCTTAGCCGCGGAGTTATTTTGTTTTGGCAATAACATCATAGCTATTCAGCCGATTCTAACGAACCTTGAACCCTTATACTTTTTTACATTATATTTCCAATAATATAGTTACCTAAGTCCTCCCGAGGTTATTCCAGGAATTATTTTCTTTTGGAAATAACATCACAACTATTCGCCAGATTCTAACAGAATTTGAAATTTTTATGTTGTTTTACTTTATCTTTCGAATGGTAGAATTGCCAAGGTCCTCCCAAGGTCAGTCTAGGAATTATTGAAAGTTTTGCAGATTGTAATGTAATAAATAAGAATAAGTTAGAGCACACGACTTATTGATCAGCAGAGCTTGTTTCCTCATCCTCTTTATTCATCGGGCCTTTATGCATCTGATTACTATTTATGTAAGCCTTACAATATCACTTAAATAGTAAAGTTTGCTCTTATATAGCAGAAGTTGATAAGGATTCCAAATCATACATTTCTTCTAACCCGAATGATTTTTTTAAGAAAGTTATACACTTCTTATTTAACAAGTGAGAAAGTAATATTAATAATGTTAGAAAATACTTTATTGAATGATAGTATATTTTTATAGTAAAAAAATATTTATATTTACTTAGTTGAATAACTCAGGTTATTCCCATTCCTTTTATTTAACGAAGATCAATCCAGACTCTTCCATCCTCTAACTTTTTTGTTAGTCGAGTGCGGCTTTATAAAAGGCTATTTATTCTTCAAATATTACGTCTCGCTTATCATGTAATAGATCATTTAAGTATTTTGAAGCCAACTAATAGTATTCATCGTGATTTCTCTCATTTTACAAACGTGCGCTATCTATTTTGTGATGAAGGGATTTTAAATACACCTCAACATACCTATTATAGCAATCCTCTCCCCCCCCTAAAGTTGAAACCTCGTACTATCCCCCCCATTGTTGCCCCCCTCTCACTCCTGGCTTTTTATAAATTATCGTAGATTTGCGATCGGGATAGCAAACTTCATCTGTGACCTTATCTCACTTAAAAGGCTTTTCATTTTTGGCTCATCAGGAACGTGGTCACTGTGTCGTCGCGGGTTTATTCTTTCATCTACATTTTTGAACCACTGGATGTAAGGAAGCTGTCAATTTAAAATGTTCTATATCAACCTTCCCTCATCACATTATTCAAATCGAATTGTTAACCACTTTAAAGCTCTGCTTTTAACATTGCATCTGGAACCCAATCCTACTTTTTTATGGTCAATCTTCTTCGATGAGAGTTCGGCAAATGTCTAAGCATTGTACTCTATGCAAACTTTCTTATTCAGGAAGATTTTCACATCACCTGTATAGACCTTTCTACTCAGATTTATTGAAAATTTTAAACTTAACTCTTTCTCCAAATCTCTCTCAATCCCTACTCATTTACATAGAATTGAACTTGACCTCATCCACTTGTCCTTCACAATTCATATTCTAATCATAACTGAGCTCCCTCCCCCCCCCCCTCCATTCTATTTCTGGACACTTCGTTATCCACTTTTGCGTCTCTTTTGTCTCACATTCAATCCTCGCGACACCATGCCCCGAAGCATTATAATCGTCGGCTATTTCCCTTTAATCATTAAAAAATGACAAAGAATCTCACTTCTATCCTTATAATTATCTCAACATAGATCACTCTGCTTCCTAGGTCCTTTCTTCCTGTTTCAACTTTAATACCCTCCATTCTTTTCACTACACCCACCGACAACATGCCTTTTGTTTCTCACCAACTATATTGAACGCTGATATAGAGAGATGGTTATGAGAATGCCGTTTCGGGAGGCCCGTGCTCGTGTTGTAGAGACGACTGAAACCGACTCACTACCCTACTTCCGTGCTTCCCACCGCTCCACTACCCTCATAAGCTGAAGAAACCGAACTAGAACTCAAACAACCCGACAAGTTCACATTCTTCTCAAAACTCCTTGATATGCTGGTATCAGCCAGGATCCGAAATTACCTATTCTCGAACGCCGATGAGAGTTATCATTCTGGGTTAAGGTCTAACGCAGCCCTAAATCAGCTCTCCTACCTCTAATAGACCGCCTTTATCATGCGGTCGATGCTGTTCAGCCTTCCATTCTGTCACTTGTGTACCTCTCTACGACCTTTTACACTGTCGACTGCATTGTTTGTCCTGACCACATTCGCGAACTTCAGGGCGTCTCTGTGTTGGCTTGTATGTTTTATCTCGTTTCAATCTTTTCATATTGGCAACGATATATATCGACTAGCTGAGATGCGTTTGATTTTCAGCAAGGATTGGCTTTGATCAGATTCTGCTTTGCATCTACCTCTTCTTTATATTTTTAGGCGTCGTCTTGGTCTATCGTTTCATTCCTATGCTAATGACATGCAAATTCATCTCCATCTTTCCCTAGCCTTGTTTGATAAAAAGCTTGCTAACACATTATCATCTTATATCATCATCAAACTACTTCTCAAGGAGAAGTTTGTAAAACCAAACCATGACAAAACAGAGATACTAATGCTATTTACTCATGCGGATAAAGTTCCCTGCAAAATTATTCCTCTTCATGCCCACTTCTCGATAAAGTTAAAAGTTTCCTTTGATAACTAGTCAGTTCTCTCTCGAATATTTTTTATCTCTATGCTTTCTCTGTAATCTCATCCACATCCGTTTCCACTTTGAGCGCAACAGTTTTTATATTGCTTTTCATGCCTTTCTTACCCGCTTCCTTGACTGGATCAGAGGCATCTACTCTTCGTCATCTTTAACTGATTCAAACCTTTAATAAAACAATTTCTTCTCCGAAGATGACGTTTCTTTTGTGCAATTCACTCGCTTCGAGAACGGCATCTACTCTCCATTCGATATAAAACCACTTTTAATTTGATCTTCTTTTATATAGGAGGCATTAAATTCCACGGCTTCGTGTAACATGTTGCCTCATTGACCCTATACCATCTCCCTAGAACCCTACGCTCTGGCTCTCCTCCTTTACTGATGGATCCCAATAGTCGTCTGTTCAGAATGCGTGATAGAGCTTTTTCTAAATTTGTCCCGAGAATACAGTGTGTTCTTCACGCTGCCATGTGTTCATCCCCCTCCTGTGGTATATTCAAGTATGCCTTGACGAACCACCACTCCTTGTTAGCTTTTCCATATTCAATAGACGGGCGCTCTGCGAAGGTCCGAGGCTTTAAAAATCGAAATACAAAAATCTTATTATTATTATCATCATCATAATCATCAACAACACTTCATCATCACTAACTCTATAATTTAAGAAGGGGATTTTTTGAGTATCTGAAGAATAATTTCATCTTTGTTTGGTTATGACTTGTTTTTTTATCAAGGTTCAGAAATAAATATTAGTATCGAAATTTTGTGCATTTTTTAAAACCCAAAGAATTACAAATGGTGAAGTTCATAAAATTTATTTTTATATATCTTCTATAACTATATTTTAGCAACATGATATTTTGAAAGGGGGGAAATTTAGTTTAGTGTTCCTTTTTAAAATTATTATAATTGGCGAAGTTCATGAAATTTATAAAAATTTAACCATGGCTGCTTT
The DNA here is from genome assembly GCA_963969495.1 of Ceratothoa steindachneri. Lineage (NCBI taxonomy): Eukaryota > Metazoa > Arthropoda > Malacostraca > Isopoda > Cymothoidae > Ceratothoa > Ceratothoa steindachneri. The sequence goes on along the minus strand of OZ018322.1, from coordinate 64,259,316 downwards.
TTTTAGATTTTAAATTTTAATCTTAGTAGTGAAGCGCAAGCTAGCCCCGTAGGGGGGAGTGGCGAAGCCATTTCCTGGTCTTTATATTAGTTTTTCAAAACGATTTTAATTTCTTAACAACCTAATAATTTCAAGATTAACTGAATTTTAGAAATAGCTGCTAACCGTTGATGACTTTCACTTCATTCGACATTCGGACACTAATGACGTAAAGCTCCCAAAACTAGCAAAACGTAAAAGGAGAAAACGGAATAAGAATGGACTCAGTAAAAATTAAGACGAGAAAAACGACAGGGAAGAAAATATTAATAGATACCTATTTAGATGTCAAGAAATTGATGTTATTTTTCTAAGGAAATATTTTGGGGGGCATTATACTAAAAAATACAATTAGTCAGCAAAGTTGTTTCTATTATTATCGAATATTCGCTCACTTCATTTATTTAAGTAGAGGATGCGCTCGTGAAAATACTCCTACCGTTTTAATGAACTATTTTATTTTATATCCTTTTCCGTCTTCTTCCAATCAGTTAAAAGTTTGCCAGTCTCGTGAGGTTGCAAAGACGAATAAATGGTATTCCCACGGTTCATAGTTCGGTAAATGATAGTCAGATGGTTTAAATTCAATTAAATGAAAGGTAAATGGTTCAAAAGTAATCTGAATTGAAATCACATGGTTCAAAGGACATTGAAGAGTCACGGAGTTCAAAGTTTGTGAAATGATAATAAAGGGTTCAAAGGAAATCTGAATTGTAATCAAATAGTTCAAATTCCAATGAATGGTAGTCACTAGGTTCAAATTCTTGGAACAGTAATTACGTGGTTCAAATAGCATTCAATGGTATTCAAATGGGCCAAAGTCCATTGAACCGATACCACGTAGTTCAAAGTCCGTTAAATGTTACTCAAATGATTAAAAGTTCTTTGACTCATAATTACATTGTTCAAAGAAGGTTCTATGATAGTCATATGGTTCGAAATACGTTGAACGGTAATAACCTGGTTCACAGTACTTAAAAGGTACTCACATGGCTCATATTACTTAAATCGTACTCATATGGTTGTTTTCTTTGAATCTTAATCACATAGTTCAAAGACCGATGAATGGTAAACACATAGATCAAAGTACATTTAATGGTAGACATATGTTAAAAGTCCTTCGAATGGTAATTACATGTGTAAGGTCCATTGAATGTTAGTTAGATGGTTCAAAATCTGTTAAATGGTAAACAAATTGTTCAAATTCCGTTGGATGGTAGTCACATGGTTCTAAAATCAGTTAAATAGTAGTAAATAAATGGTTCAAATTCCGTTGAAATGAATTTATATTGTTGAAAAGTAATCTGAATTGTAATCACAGGGCTAAAAAAAAACATTGAATAGCAGTCAGGGGATTCAAAGTTTGTGGAATTGTAATTTCTTGGTTCAAATAGCGTTGAATGGTATTCAAATTGGTATAAGTCCATTGAATGGTAGTCACATAGTAAAACTTCGTTAAATTGTAATTACGTGATTCAAAGTCTGTTGAATGGAAGTCAAATGCTTAAAAGTCTAATCAATAGTAATTTAACTCTGTTAAATGTTAATCACATAGTTCAAAGGCTGTTGCTTGGTAGCCACAATTTCAAATTTCGTTAAATGATAGCCACATGGTTCTAAGTCTGTTTATTCTTAATCCATTGTTCAAATTCCGTTGAATTATAGCTAGTTGTTTCAAAAGTATTGTGGAATTTAATCACATGGTTCAAATTCCATTGAATGAGAGTCAGGTGGTTCAAAGTTTGTGGAGTAGTAAATACGTGGGTTAAATAACGTTGAATAGTATTCAATTTGTTTAAAGTCCATTGATCCGTAATCACACGGTTCAATGTCTTTTGAATGGTCGTGACATCGCTCAAGATCCTTTGAATAGTAATAACATGGTTCAAGGTCGGCTGAGTGTATTCAAATGCTTAAAAGTCTTTTGAATCTTAATCACATGGTTCAAAGAACGGTGCAATTCCCTTGAATGTTAATCACATGGTTCAAAGACCTTGGTTTCAAAGTAATCTGAATTGTACTCACATAGTTAAAAGTTCGTTTAACGGTACTAACCAGGTTCAAAGTTTGTAGAATGATACTCAGATGGTTCAAAGTTCTTAGAATGGTAAGCTTATGGTTCAAAGTCACATGATTTAGAGTCCTATAAATGGTAGCACAAAGTTCAAAATCAGTAGAGTGCTACTAACCTTTTTCAAAGTCCTTTGAATGTAGTCACATGGTTCAATGTCCGTTCAATTTAAGTCTAACAGTTAAAAGTACGTTGAATGGTAGTCACGGGATTCAAAGTCCTTTGAATGGTAGTCACATGGTTTAAAGTCATTTGCATGGTATTCACATGGTACAAAGTCCGTTGAATGGTAGTCACATCGTTCAAAGTTGGTTGAATCATATTCAGATGTATCTACATACATAGAATGGTAGTCAGATGGTTCTAAGTGCGTTGCAAAGTAGTCACCTTGTTCAAATTACGTTAATTGGAAGTCAGATTGTTTATAGCCGGTTTAATGGTAATCACATGGTTAAAAATTCGTTGAATAGGAGTTAGTTACTCACATAGTTCAAGCTTCACTGAATAGTAAATATGTACGTTGTTCAAATATTGTTGAATGATATTCATATGATTCAAATTCCGTTGAATGGTTTTAACATGTTCAATCTCCGTTGAATTTTAATCAGATTGTTTAATATCCGTTGTTTTATAATCCCATCGTTGAAAGTCCGTTTAATATATTATGCATATTGCTTAAAGTCCGTGGAATTGAAATCACATGGTTCAATGTATGCTGAATGGTACTCACATACGTTACCCTCTATGGAATGATAATCACAGGGTTCAAAGTCCGATGACTTTGAATCAGATGGTTAAAAGTCTGTTATATGTGAATCACATTGTTTAAAATTCGTTAACTGTAGTCAGATGGGTGAAATTCCGTGAATTGTTGTCGCATGATTCATAGTCTGATCAATGATAGCCCATCTCTCAAAATCATTTAAATGAAAATGACCTGGTTTAAGGTTCGTTGAATAATAGACACATGGTTCGAAGTCCCTTGAATGTTATTCATGTGGTGCAAAGTCCGTCGAATGGTAGTCATATATGTTAAATTTCATTGAATAGTAGGTACATGGTTGAAAATATTTTGAATGGTTGTCATATGATTTAAAGTTCGTTGAATGTTAGTCATTTGATTCAATTTGTGTTAAATGGTGGTCAACTCGTTCAAAGTACATTGAATAATAGTCACATGGTGCAAACTTCACCGAATGGTAGTCACAAGGTTCAAAGTACCTTGATTTGTAGTCACATGGTTAAAAGTTTATTGAATGGGAGTCACATCGTTCAAAATTTGTTGAATGGTGGTCACACATTTCAAAGTCCGTTGAATGTTATTCAGATCGATTAAAGTCCTTTGGATGCTATACACATGGTTCATATTCCGATGAATGGTTGCCAGATGGATGAAAGGCCGTTGGAAGGTAGTCACATGTTTCAAAGTCCGTTAAATGGTAGTCACATTTTCAAAGTCCGTTGAGTGGTATTCGCATGGTTCAAAGTCCGTTGGATGCTATTCCTATCTTTAAAATTCCATTGATTCAAAGTTCGTCGTATGTTAGTCACTTGCTTCGATTTGTGTTGAATTTTAGTCCCGTTGTTCAAAGCTCGTTGAATGGTAGTCACATGTTTCAAAATCCTTTGAATGATATTCACATAGTTACCAGTCCGTAGAATGGTAGTCACATCGTTCAAAGTCAGTCCAATGGTAGTGAAATGCTTCAAAGCCCGTTTATTGGTTATCGCATGGTTCAAAGTCCTTTGGATTTTAGTCAGATGGATCAATATCCGTAGAATATAGAAAATGAAAAAAACTAAACAGTATTTTTTTTCTTGAATCCAACATTCAATTAAGCAATGAATGAAATTCTCTTTCCAGAAATTCATTTAAATGTTACCATTGACACACTTATAGGTCTGCAACCTTGGTTTGCTTATTATTGCCGAGTTCATAATGACAAACTGCGTTCTTGTCTCGCCAAATTCAAGGCATAACTTTCTGAATAATGAAAACCACTTCTAAGAATATTATCATGTTTTGTTTCTGAACATAACATTGTTTTTTTGCGCTTAATATTGGAGCAAATAATCAACTTGTCATTTTGCGTAATCATTCTCCTTCGAAATCGTTCTTGAGCATTGCGCGTTAAATTTGATGAAGCAATATTGCATTCTGTAATCCTTCTCCTTCAACCAGTCATTATAGCCCCGAGAGCCATTTTAGTCGACTCTTACGTGTGTCATGTTGAAGATTCGACTCCACAAGGTCCTTGAGGGCATCTAGATCATTTGCATTATTGCGGCATCTACATTCAGAATTTATTAGTCCGAAATCGCCTAAATGGTATTTTGTGACCTAACATTGATATGTGTGAATATTAAACACGTTTTTACACACTTCTCTAATGTTATTTTATGCAAATGTGGTATTATTCCCTTTTATTCATAAAGCATGATATGCTTGCTGCAAATCTATATATTAATTTTGCCACTACGGTAAATATACTATTTTCTCTCTTTCATTAATTTTTTCTAAGTGTTTTTAGAAGAGTTAGAGAAATTTACCTTAATATTATAAAGCCTAGAATCATCTTATGGTTACCAGGGCAACATATTGATTCCATGGCAAGATTGATTTCATTTGCGAAAAAACTCAAGGATACTGATAGACTCACAGCGCGTGATGACTCTTTATAAAATTGTCTGGGTAACTCGAGGAGAGGAGGCTGTCTTTACTTGTGCAGAGCTGGTAAATTAAAAAGTCCCGTAAACAAAAGAATATATGTTTTTAAAAATATTTAAATTGGAGCTAGAAATTGTCTCCTTCTTGGGAAATATTTGAACCAAATATTTGTACCAATAATTTAGTCCACTTATTATTTTCACCAATTATTAAGTGAAATAATTAATTATAGGTATTTAATAACCATGTTGAAAGCTAATGTGAGATCCAAATGTTCTAGTCTACGCTAGGATCAGTTATCGGTCAATCTGCATTGCTGCAGAATTCCATTTTCACATTCGTTATTAAGTTCTAGAATCCGGTTACTTCCTGTGGGCTCAGTCATATTATTCTCATTATTATTATTATTAAACCGGTACCTTTAATCTTAAACTAATGTTATTGATTTTATAGTGATTAGTATTCTGCATTTACTTTTCTTCAAGTGGTTTGGACATGTTATGAGAAGACCGCCGGAAAGCCTTGTACGACAAGCCTATACAGGTAGCTTTAAAGGTTGGAGACCGACAGGTAGACCACCCAAGAGATGAGGGGGGGGGGATAATCCTGTGGATGTTGAGCTGCCTTTGAACGAGTGTAAACAGTCGGCTCCGAACAGAGCGGACTATGGGAGAGACAGCAGGCAGACACAAAGCAAGGGGGCGTTATGACCTGTGCCCCAAGTCAAGTAAGTCAGTCAATTATCTTTCAGTTCTACGGAATGACCTCATTTTTCATTATTAAAGATTTATTTTAATTATTTAGTAGTTTCTATATTCCTTTTCAATATATTTTTAGAAGAGAATTTACATATTACATTTTGGCAAAGTCGCCCTTCTCTTTGCCTTGACTCTTTCGAAAGCCGCATGGGCTACTGCTGAGTCGAGTGGAAACACCAGTTCCGTTTACAGCAAAGTTAAACCACATCGGGAGTGGCAATATGCCGGAAAGAGTCACGTTTCTATGTTAAAATCTATGTCTCCAGTGTTAGAAATAAAAGTCATAATAACTGAGTACAAAATGGATTTTTAAAAAACCCCTAACAAGTTCTTCTTTACTAATAAACGATTCGAACAAAATAGCTTAAAAAGGCCTAGTCATTACTACAGCTTACAAGAAGCCTAGCCATTACTACATCTTACAAAAGGTTTAGGCATTACTACAGCTAGTTCAGGCCCAACCATTACTACAGTTACCTTTTCACAGCTAGCAGCAAATTTGGAACAAATGAAACAACTCAAAGAAGCATTTATATTTAAAGTTCAACTAAAAACCACAATAATTTCGTGACAATTTAAGATTTGCTCCTAAAGGTATAACGACACTCAATTGTTGCCATGGGCTTCGTTATACCTACACTTTCATATAACACCTTTCATAATGTAGGGAAATCGATATCCCACAATAAGAACAGATGCCCTATTCTGGTACAACAACGTCCAGACTCTAGGCGGTGTAACCTTATTTTTTAACCTCCCCCTCTCTCCCCTAGACTCGCTGGCCACCAGTCGCCCCCTTCAACCACGAGAAATACGAATCAACAGATTTTTGTGGACCAAGTGCAATAACAATGTTTAAACAGGCACTATTTCCGCTAAGATTTGGGATCTAGTTTTGCGTAATAGACGAAATTATAGGAGCTGCGACCAAAAGCCAGAAGATGCCTTAAGGGGTAAATGAAAGACGCTCGGAGAAGCGTCGTTAGAGGAGAAAGGCTTAATACATAACCCTTTAACCCCCCCCTTTCCCTACCCCCAGTGGGTCGGTGAAGTATATAGGTGGATAACTGGAGAAGAAAGAAAAAGATCAAGTTAGTGCCGGGTGGCAGGGCCCCGCACTAAGGGAATCGACCAGAACTTAAGAAGAAGTTCATCGAGAGTCAGTTCCGGGTGGTCACACGAAGAGTAGATAGACTCTTGTATCGAGAATCACTCTCATACATCTCTCGTCAGAGAAACCCCCTATCTTGGTTTTCAACAACAAAAAAGAGATAGTCCTCGCCATTGAAGAATACCCAAAGTGAACTCCCTCAACATAGACTCGTTTATTCATAGATGTATAGTTTGTTTTTAAGATTTCCCTTTTTATTTTGTAATTAAAGATATATTTTGGTTATAAGTATTTAATTTAATCCTCGAAACTCTGCACATGGCAGTATAAATCCTCAAAGATAAAGAACATAAAACAATATAGTACTCATAGACAAACGTAATTAAGGAGTTATTAAAGTACGTGACCAACCTACAAGGTGGGGTGAATAAGTTTTGCGAATCGGTAGGGCAAAACAAAGGAAAGGGGATGGCTGTTTGTGGGGGTGTTAGGACGAGTTATGACAAGTCAGGACCTGCAGCCGCACGCTCCTACCTCATCTATTTAAGAAGCACTAGGTGATCGCCGATCACAAGGTCACAAATCTTTTCAACAATGGAGTAGGTTGAGCACCACGCAGTGATCAAATTTTTGACCAAAGAAGGCAAGAATGCAAAAGTGATCCATGAACGCATGGTTGCAGTGTACACCGACACCGCCCCTTCCTATGCAACCATTGCTCGCTGGAATAGGGAGTTCCGCCATGGTGGTGAGTCCCTTGAAGATGACCCCTGTCCAGGATGCCCGTCAAACGTGTCCAACGAGGACAATGTGGCCCGTATGGAAAGAATGATCCTCGAAAATCGACGGATTAAGGTCGAAGAAATCGAGCGAGAACTTGGAATATCACATGGAAGTGTTATCGACATCATCCACCACAATTTGGCCATGACCAAAGTCTCTGCCCATGGGTCCCTAGAAATCTCACGCCCAATGATCGACTTCGACGTCATCAAAGTTCAGAGAAGTTGCTGCTCCTGTACAACCAAGACCCAGCGGGATTCGAGTCACGCATAATGACCAGTGATGAAACGTGGGTCCATCACTGAGATCCTGAGACCGAGCTCGAAAGCATGGCCTGGAAGCACAGGGGCTCTCCGACCCCCATCAAATTCCGGACCCAACCCTCAGCCGGGAAAATCATGGCCATCTCCTGGAAATCTGAGGGAGTGTTGATTGTGGACTATGCGCCTTGTGAAAGGACCATCACAGGCCAATATTATGCCGAGGAACTGGCTGGGTTGAAGAAGTGCATCCGTCAGAAGCGGCGAGGCAAGTTGACACGCGGTGTTCTTCTCCTGCACGACAATGCCCCTGTCCACAAGGCCAGAGTTGCACAATTTGCCCTGCGCAAGTACGGATTCGAGGAGCTCAACCATCCGCCCTATAGTCCAGATCTGGCCGCTAGCGACTACTTTTTATTCCGCCAGCTCAAGGCTGCACTGCGTCGACGCCGGTTTGGGGACGATGAAGATGTCCAGCTCACCGTTCAGGAGTGGATTGAACAGCAGTCGGGAGATTTCTGGTTGTCGGGAATTCGAAGCCTCAGGGACAAGTGGCGCAAGTGCATTGAAGTCGAGGGTAGTTATAGTGAAAGATAATAAAACACTTTTCCTCATATCTCGTTTCCTCATATCCGAATTGCAAAACTTATTGACCGCTCTTCGTACGTATACCAACTCAGCCCTTACAATACCACAACATAAATCATACATATAATATAGTAATATCCGATATATTACTGAAAGTCGTAATTAAAATATTAATTTATTAAATATGTATTCGCATACATAACCAAAATGTCTGTGCCTGGAACATAATGATGAAGCCTAGAATTTGTGTAGTTATCAATGCACAAACAAAAACTTTCAGTTTCACGCCGTTTTGTGGGAATTATATGCATCAATTAAACAACAAAGACACAATTCTCAATTGGTAAATTGGTAGGAAAATTCAAAGCAGACAACGAATATCAAAGTCAAAACAGATTAATAAATCTATCAGCAGGAACATCACCTAACATTATGAATAAATTTATCTGAAGCCAAAATAGCAGAAGAAAAAATGCAACTAAAAATCAGATCGATTGCATTAATTTCAACAGACGTTACTTAATTATGACATATTATTTATCAGTTCTTTAACAGTAGAGAGCGATTCCAAGCAACTCAATACTCAATTATTAGGCTTTATCTAAAATACGAAAGAGACTAATCAGAGAAACATACCGAAATTCGACACTAAAAACAATTTAATGCTTAAAAATTATGTTGGCAAACATGTTTTAGGAAGTCAGAAGAGATTCAAGTGACGGATTCTTCAAAGCAAAGTAGCAATTGGAAAAAAAAATAGAATCCATTTATATTAACATGCCCTTACTTCACTAAGAACCTTCAATTATCAGTTGTTTCAGCGCAGATAGCGATACAGAACAACTCAATCCCTGATTATTAAGAATGATCTAAAACATAACGGGCAAAAAACCGCTGAGAGAAATGTAAACAATTTGGCGCTAATGAAAAAATAATTACAAATTATAATGACAAACAGAATCCTGAGTAGAAAACTTCCACAAAAATGCAAGTGAAGCAATTTTACAATATGAAGCTTGAATGAAAAAAAATTAATAGAAGATGTTGGAATACAAAAGTGTGACATTTAGAGATGTGTCTCCTACCCCCTAAATATTAGCAAAGAAACAATTAGAGGAAGAATCGAATATACCGAACTACCTACCCTCTTTTATGGGTCAAAAATTCCACCCACCAAGGAATAGTCAAATGGGGCGATGAGGGAAAGACAGCGTTTATAAACTTTTATAACTTTATACCGAGAATAAATAAATAAAGAAACAAGAATCGCGGCTTCACCAGTCCTCCGTACAGGAGGAGCTTGCGCTTCGCAGGCAGACTTTCGGTGTGTGGCCAACGTCCTATCCTGCATTGGCAAAGGCCTATTGGTCTTAACATTTTTCAAAAGTTTCCGGTACAGATCATCATCATCATCATCACTAATCCTATAATTTAAGAAGGAGATTTTTTTGAGTATTTGAATAATAATTCCATCGTAGTTTGGCTATGACTTGTTTTTTTTTATCAAAGTTATTTCTAAGAATTTTTTTTTAATATCAAAATACCAAATGGTGAAGTTCAGAAATAAATATTAGTATCGAAATTTTGTGAATTTTTTAAAACGCAAAGAATTACAAATGGTGAAGTTCAGAAAATTTATTTTTATATATCTTCTTCTTCTATTTTAGCAATGTGATATTTTGAAAGGGGGGGGAAATTTAGTTTAGAGTTCCTTTTTAAAATTTTTATAATTGGCGGAAGTTCGGAAAATTTATAAAAATTCAACCATAATTTAACCATGGCTGCTTTTTTTTAGATTTTAAATTTTGATCTTAGTAGCGAAGCACAAGCTAGTGGCGAAGCCATTTCCTGGTATCCTAATAATTTACTCTTAGTCTATTTATGTTTAAAATGGATTATTATTTTCTAGGCATAAAGGTAAAAAAAAGTTTAAGCTAAAGTCTTCTTAAGTACAGAACAAACAATCTTCAGAAAAAAATTTTCTCCATTTAAATTTGTTCCAATAATTTCATTTTGCTTTACTCCTTTTTAGGGGCTAGTAGCTATTTCCTCATGATAAAGATGAAAATTGAAAATTCATTTTAGAGATAACTTCAATAAAACTACCGAATATATGAAAAAATAAAATAAAAAAAAGCATTCATGACTAAATTTTAATCAATTTTCTGAACTTCACATTTTGTAGTTCTTTTTATTTTTATTTCAAAACATTTGATAGTCATATTTATTTTTTCTGAAGTTCACCATTTTTTTCAAACTCTAAAAGAACTTTTAGAATGAACTTGGATAAAAACTTAAAATATGCCCAATCACAACCGAACTAAGACAAAAAAATATTATTATTCAAACCTTCCAAAAAATCCAATTCGTTCAAAAACTAATTTACTTTAACCAAACTTAACCAAACCAAAGTTATTCGGTTGGAGTTAGCCAAAATCCTACTGGCTACATAATTATAATAGAGGCATGAGAAATACAGCCAGTAACTAAGCGTCAGTGCAATTATAGGGAGACTATCCGCAAAAGTGTTACTGGAGGAGTCTTTAGGAGTGTGGCTTAATAACGAGTCTGCGTCGTAGATCTTAAAAACAGGAGTTTCTTCGAGTGTTTCTTCCGGTATTTCCTCGGGTAGGTGTTTCCTCGGGTATTTCCTCCGGTATTTCCTCGGCTACTTCCTCGGTATTTTGTTGGCTATGACTTTCAGCAGGTGTTTGCAAGGATGTTTCTTTAGGTATTTCCTCGGGTATTTTCTCGGGTATTACAACAAATGATGATAGAGACCTGTCCTCTGGTGAATGAAGTGCGTTCACGGATTGCATAAAGCGCAGAGAATAACTAAAAATTTAGTCTGATTTGTGACGTTGCTAAGACGAAATCCTCCTATCAAATAATCTGTGTCTTAATTCGGAGAATTTCCGCGATAGGAAAAATGGGAGGTGGGGTGCTTGTGTCTATAAAAGACCGTGGAAAACCCTGGAAGAAAATCAGAAGGAGAAAGTGAGTAGAAATACGAGTTTTTGCTCTTAACAGAGAAGATACAATAAAAATAGATTGAAAAATCCCATCGAAAACAACTCTTTACTAAAATATATCAAATAACACCTAGCAGTTGATAGAAAGCAAGATACAACATTAAAGAACAAAGGGGGAAAGGAAAATATAGACAAAAAATGATCAATCAAAGGGAGGAATAATTTTACTAGTAACCTTATGTTTACAATGAATAATATATAGATTCTTCTCAATAAATGCGGAGGGTGTCCTTCGAGTAAGGAAAATTAATTCTTCCACACAATTGTGAGCATAAGAAACAAAGCGTCTGTATAAGATAGAGCAACAATTAGGTTCATAAGGCCAATAGGCGAGCTCTTGCCGCACATTTTGTTAGGTTGTTTAGGGAAAAGAAAGCTCAATGGCATGGACTACACCTTACGTTTACTTTTTCTCATAAAAAGCGACGTTGAAAATTTGAAGAACACCTAAATTAATTTCTTGTTAGTAAGATACAAAATAGTCACAAAGTCTCTAAAAACAGACTAACACAACCACTTTACTCCACTAAACTCCCCAAAACAGGGCAGGTTCGGAAATAATTATTATACATATAATCATTTATGGTCTGTTCAGCAATTAATCAATCGAACTAATTTATACAAAATGCCTCTCTATATGTTATATGTATTGGTTTAGTAAATATTCGACTTGAGACATGGTGTAAAGGAACCTACCTTCGATGCAGTCTGATAGATAAGAGAGTGCTTAATACCTAGAGTTTGAATTTTAAATTCTGTCCCTACAACAGGAATTGCAGGTGTTCGTTTCGATGGAGGGGCTTTGAAGAAGTAGCTCGGCAACCAGATGGCAGGGTGCGCATTTGAGGTGACCACGGGGATGACCGAAGACCTTCAACCGCCACTTATCCTTCCCCTAGAGCAAGTTTGCCAGTCAGGTATTATGCAGCCTAGAGCGACGCTTTCAATCTGATTCACCGGACAGTTTCTCCAAGACGGCCAAAGCCAAGATTGCGAATAATAATGACTACTGTCTTCGAATATACGTACTGACCAGACTGAAGGTGACTTTAAGGTTCATCTTATAATGTAATACTCTATACTCGGGGCCAACAGGAGCAATTCTTTGTAAGGAAGCATGGAAGCAGAGTTGATAATATGGTCGATTCAGTAGAAGATTTCACGAACAGATCGACGAAAACTGTTTATATTATGCGTATAAGAACCAATATAATTCATATGCAGGTTTCGAACAACTCCTGAAAAGTCAGCACCAATTGATGACAAAGCTAAGGAAAATAGTAGAAATGTTTTGTTTACAGATATACTTCCGAGAATAGGTGCAGTGAATTTTTTTGGGGGGAAGAGCTTTATATATTAAAAACGCCTTCACTGTTCTCCTCCTATCAAATAATCAATCTATGGAATTAGTTTGACGAGTGCAAAGGTTAGTCTGGAGAGACGGGCTTCACTTTAATCAGGTAGATTCTGCGAGACTGGAACTTCTTTTTAAATCATGCTCTGATGAATTTTCCGGTAGGACTGCATCAGAGGCTGGAGAACATATAGGACAGTGTTGTTTGTAACAAAAAAATAATAATTTCAGCCATCAAGGTCCTGAACTCTAACACTAAATGACTTTTTACGACATGTATTGATATTATTGCAGTTAGGAAAAAGATGAAAGTTCAAAAGCGAATTTATTGGAGAATTTATAAGCTGCCTGTAAAAATTTTAAAATAGATGGTTCTAGATGAGAATTTGTAGTTATAGATAAAAATAACCTAGTTTCTGAGATCTTAGCTGTCGTGTTAGTGATAAAATAAGACGGATATTTTTTTCTTGGTCTTTAGAACACCCAGGCAAAAGTAAGAAAGAGTAGCTTATTATTCCTTTTGAAACAATTTCAAACCTAATTAGATAAATATTAACGGTCATATGAGTTGACTGCAATTTTGGTTATGTATATTTTGTAAATGAAAAGACTTACAAAGGAAGAAATCACTGCTTGAATTTATGAATGACAATTTTTTGCATAAAATAGTGGACAAACCGATATGCCAAAAGAATATCCTAGACTTAATTTTGATTGGCGAATAGAAGTTAATTGTTAATATACATGTTGGCAACACCCTTAAGAATATCGATCACAACATAATTCAATTCAATCTAAATATTCCAAGAAATATTTAAGAGGCTTCTAAAGTCATTCTGGTAATGGTATTTTCTACGACTGATTAAACAAATAATGGGGTGAAATTTTAGACACTGAAAAATACCAGGTATAGAATAAGATTTTCCGCGTTTGTCTTCTTATATAAATAATGAAGTAGTGCGCTATAAACATAAGGGTTCAAATATACTAAACCAGGTTCTGCAGATAAATATTGAAATTAAAAAAATGCATAAATGAACGTAAAAAATTGCGTAAAAATTCTAAAACAAGCGATAGTGTGGAGACTCGAAACCAATACCTAAATTAACTAAGCCTTGTCAAACGCAAACTAAGAAAAGACAAACGGTGCCAGCGTATGACTGGAGTAAAGGAATTAGGCGGAAAATTTCCAGCATTAATCAAGATTTTTATTAAAATGGGTGTTGAATTTCACCCTATTAACTCTTTAGGGACTGTTTCCTTACTAATTGTCCTTTTGTTAATTATATAAAGGGATTTTGGCAGTTCTCTTCCTATTTCGGTAATGTGGATCGGATTGATTTGATCAGAAATCGGCCCAATGTAAATTTTCATTTTCTTAAAATAAAACCAAATTTGTCATTATTCAAAAGAATAATGTTTTCCCTACAAAGTATTTGTATCTTTCAGGGTATAAAACATTCTAAAATTATTACTTTAATAAAAATCCGCCCTATGGGCATTTTTTGCTAGGCTTGCGGTGCTTGTTCGCATCGCTCACAAAATTAAGAAAGTGTGCGAGAAAAAGTCTTTTTCATTTCATACCACTTTCAAAATTTGGGTGCACAAAAAAATCACAAATAAAAAAAAAACATGCATGGATGCCTCCCCCCCTCAAACACGCACACACGCTAGTATCATTATAATAATATATATTTTACCAGTTGGTACGGTTCGTCACTAAGGCCGTATTTGTCATCCTGAACGCTGCTATGAAAAAACTCATTCTTAAAGAAATTAGCTTTGACTTATGTTCCTATTTTTTTGCAATTTTCTCTTTTTATGGGACCCGATGTGTCAATTTAATTATTTCATTGATTTTGAATTAACATTATTTTATTTCTACTCCTCTCTCCTTCCCCCTCTCCCCTACGTATCTGCTTGCTTCTCGTGTCTCTCCTAATCTCCCTCTTTAGACTATCACTTTATCCGTTAATCGTTTTAACCCTTTTGGCTTGGTTCTTGACTCTTTCTTGCCTCTCGGTTTGACCTTTCTACCTATTCCAGTAATTCCGTCAATACCATTTTACTTCTAGCGTCGAGTGACTCTTATGGTCATTATTGTTACGTAATTATTTATTTCAGTAACGAGACTTTACCTTCAATCTGTCTATTAGTACAGATACATGTATATTTGCTTACCTCCCTGGTGTACATAAACTTTTGCTATTGACCAATTATTTGCCATCGTAATCACATATACATACTTGCGATGCCAAGGGCTAATAATAAGATGACCGAATAGTTTACACTTCTGTGCCAGCCACCAACTATCACCTGCCTAAGACTTTCTCTTCAGGTTTTTCGCCAAGTCGTTGGTGGGCAAATGCAATCTTTTTTTTCCTTTAGATGGCAATGCAACGTATAAATTCCATCTTAAAAATTATAATAAAAGAGAAATATTAGCAGAATTACGGCAAAATAGTTGAGCCGTCTCATATTTAGCTGTCCAATTATCCACTATATAGAAAATATGAAAATCCAAATATGGAAATTGGAAGTGTAAATCGTGGAATGATGTTTATTGCTCATTATAAATTCATGTATTCTGTTGGTGAAAATTTACGATGCAAGAATGGAAATCTATATTTGTCGTTACTATCGTTGGTCACATGTTGTGAATATCCCATTCAACCTTCACCTAAACGTCTCTCCTTGTCTTCTTGTAGGTTCAAACGTGTTTGTTTCATCATGTACCTCATCATGTATAGAAAAATAGCTGATATGAAAACAAAAAGATCATCAAACTTGCCAATTATATTTATTTTTAGTAAGAGTGAAAATAAATCATGAACAACAGTTCAATAACTTCCAATAGACTTGATAGTACTCGTATCTTCCCTAACTGTTTCCTCCCATTTATGTACTAACGAAAAGGTGAAGAAGTTGCACAAATTTGGTCAACAGTCGGTATTGTCGTTTGGAATCGTTTTACATTCCAGGATTCAGCGCAAAAATGTGTCTATCCCAGAACTCCAGAATAGTTTGGGATTCTTATTCTATTTACCTATATGTATTTAAAAGACCAAAATAACTTACCATACTTTTTGAACCGCTATCTCGGAGAGATTCACTCATAACACGGCTAAAATGATGGAACACCAGCTCGTTCCATTTAGCCTCGAGGATCTTCTATAAAAAGTATACATTTGCCTAACAGGTTAGCCCGGAATTTCTACGAAAAAGGTTCGGTCTCGGTCCTCCCAGGCACAAACAAGAAGAATTGTAAATCTTTGGCTCAGCAACCCCCCTGGAACAACATTTTACTGCTTCCCCAAGAGATCTCAATCGAAGCTCACTAACGACGATGATGTCTGTCGTGAAAGAGCTCTACCAATAACTTTGTGAGCAAATAAGCCGGCACTGGATCTCATTAGAGAACTTGAAACCCTCTCGTGAAGTATAGCGAGGGCTGAAAAATCAAAAACTAACTACAATAGCTATCTGTTATGTGTGATTTTCTACGACTAAATTCTTTCACTATTAGAGATAAATATCCACTCTACTATTTAACAAATTTTATTGCGAATTTGCAATATATTTACGAAGATCGATCCAGGCAATGTCCTTTTCAAATTTTCATCGAGCCATCATTAGTAGGCAAGACACTCATGATGATATCACAGAGATAATATGAATGGTTGGTATGTCCACATGGTATCTGTAGCAATTCACAAGCACTTCAGCAATATATTAAACATATTTCGGGTGACATTAACTTCGTTTTACTTATGTCGATGACCTTTTCTTTGCCAGCTAAAATGAAACTCGAAATTAGTAACAATAGGAGACCCTCGTTAGAAGGTTTGTACATCCAAAGTTTATTTCCTGAGCTAGACTCCATTAAATTCTTGGGATATAAAGTCGACTCTTATTACATATCCAATGAGGATAATAAAAAAGTGCCTATCAATAATTACCACACAAGTATAACTTTGCAATAGCTACAGAAGTTTTTAGGTTTAGTGAATTTTAGCAGAAGCTTCCTCAAAACGTCGCCATAACACTCCTCCCTAACACAAAACTATTAAAAGATGCGAATAATCGTCGCCTCAATTCTTCATGGTAAGGAGACAACAAGGCAAAAATGTTTTCATTGAAATAACTATTTATACCATCAAAATTAAAGTATTTAACATTAAGCAAAAAATATATTTATTAATTCTTGCAGTGAAACAATTTATGTAGATGCTCTAAGTTACCAATTTCCATGTTTCGACCAATTGCATAGCAATACTGGAAGCAGCTCATTCACACTCACAAAGCATTCTCACAGGGAAGCTTGTACCTTAGAGTTTATAAGTCAATGCCTAAATCAAATTTGTCTCAACTCCAGGAAAGATAACCCAATTGACGCTCTCTTTTGGGCAAATATCAACAATTATAACATACAAGCCATGCCTAATAACACACTATTATCTCCATTAAAAAATCCCAACCTAATCCATTCATCTCAGTCTATTAAATCCGCGATTCCTTCATAAATTATGAAACTTTAACCAAATTTCAACTACCCGGACCGGAAGTAATTTCTTTGGAAAAGATCCTTCTACCTCACTTCAGTTTAATGAGTTTACTTTGCCTTTCTCAAATCATTCTATTATCCGTCATTTATCAAAAAATTTTGTTCTTCCTTATCTCATCACTAATTTTTTCAAGCTTATCTTCGCACATTATCATAATATTTGGGACTTTCCCCAATCTCAAATCAATCTTCGACAGATTTGAATGGAAGGACATAGAAAAGAATGTGCGCGATTAAGATGGTAATTTCATAAATGGCTAAAAATCCAATCAATCAAACAACGAAACATGAAACGGGTATATATGGAAATGCAAAAATATTCCCACACAATAACACACATTGAATCCATTACAAATTCCTCAATCACAGCCTACAAAGATGATCCGAAGGAAATTAAGAGCGAATACGACCAAAGACATTCAGATAATAACAAATACAATGAAATCTACATTATAATTGACCAGGAAATCATCACTCGGAGCTTTAGATTTAACCCTCTTTTCATAACTAATTTCATCCAAGAACGTATGCTAATATATACAGGATTAAAATTTTATCATGTATTTTCTTTTATATTATATGTATATATATTCATGTCAAACTCTCTTAAAGGATAGAATTTTAATAGCGTGCGAGTCTAGGCGCGGGCGACTCTACATCTCACTATGTCGGTTGCTCGGTCGGCGGTCAGTCAGTCGGGCAGTCGGTCGGTCGGTCGGTCGGTCGGTCGGTCGGTCGGTCGGTCGGTCGGACGGACAGTCGGTCGGTCGGTCGGTCGGTCCCCGTTTTGCTTTTACCTTTTTTGTAATAACATCGTAACTATTAAGCCAATTCTAACAAAATTGAAAACCCTTATGTTGTTTTATGTCGTAGAATGACTCCCGACGATACCATATATTACACTATTCGTTGAGGGAACTTCCTTAATTATCTTTAGAGTGCGTTTACTGTCTGGCGGCCGATATTATGTATCTTCGATATGCTTAAGAAGTGGAACTGAGCTCAAGGATAATAATATTGCTATCATTAATAAAATAGAGTTTTATTAATAATAACTATAAATAATACACAAAAACGGAAAATATTGACATAAACAGAATGGAAAGGGTCGTGGAGACTCGGGCTAATCCGAGGATTTAAAGGATTTAAAAAGGTAAAACAAATATAGAGTTAAAGAGATGGGATGGTTCGATAAACCATTTAAAGCACAGGATAGAATTGACAAAAGGGATCAATACTCAAAGGTGAAGTTTGGCTTACGTAACATTTCATTAGGGTGCAGTGGAAGGTACTTGAAGGAATATTCGGTCCGCTGGCGAGTTCCAGCCGAAGGAGGGGGGATAAAAGGATCCTGACGAGGCGTCTTGGAAAAGAGAACCGTTACTCGACGAACGGCTTGAAGAACAATGGCTGTTCTACTTTGTTCTCTTCTGAACAAAGGGGGGATGAGAACCGTCTCTTGTCTACGGGCTCAAGAACAATGGCTGTTCTAATGTTGTTCTCCTTTGAACAACAGGGGGGGGGATGAGAACCGTTTCTTGGCGAAGGGCTCAAAACGAACAATGGCTGTTCTAATGCTGTTCTCCTTGAACAACAGGGGGGGATGAGAACCGTTTCTTGGCGAAGGGCTCAAAACGAACAATGGCTGTTCTAATGCTGTTCTCCTTGAACAACAGGGGGGGGGGATGAGAACCGTTTCTTGGCGAAGGGCTCAAAACGAACAATGGCTGTTCTAATGCTGTTCTCCTTGAACAACAGGGGGGGGGGAAGAGAACCGTTTCTTGGCGAAGGGCTCAAAACGAACAATGGCTGTTCTAATGCTGTTCTCCTTGAACAACAGGGGGGGATGAGAACCGTTTCTTGGCGAAGGGCTCAAAACGAACAATGGCTGTTCTAATGCTGTTCTCCCTTGAACAACAGGGGGGGATGCCTTGGGGACTTGGCGTCACGAAAGGCTCGAACCTTTGGCACTCAAGGAATATTGTCCTCCTTCTGGACAAGTGATGGTGAATCTCGAGGTCGAGGTCCCTTGGCGCACAAAGGGAGAGAGGGTCGTGGTGATGTTACGCGACGAAAATCTGGATCTCCAATCTGATCTTAGTGGTAAAGTTTCCATATAAATAGCCAGGACATCTCCTTGGCGTGGGGGAAAATGGAGTGAAAGCTTGGAGGGAACGCACAGCCAGGCCGGGGAACAATGCCTTATCTGTTCATAAGCCTAACTCGATCTTGCGAGGTCGGCGTATGGGGGCGAACGGGGGGACGATAACCTCCTTGTTTAAACATTGGCATCCGGTAGCTGAGATAAGACTCCAAGCCTCGAATCGAAGATGCACGTGGGCAGCATCGTGGTTTTAAATAATACGGGGTAGGAGTTGAAATTAAACGCAGCTTCAACACGTTCTATCACATTTTACATTCTCTTTAGAATGATATAATTGCCTAAATCCTCCTAAGGTTATCCTTGGAATTATATTGTTTTGGCAATAACATCATAACTATTCGGCGGATTCTAACAAAATTTGAAACTCTAATGTTGTTTTACATTATCTATCGAATAATAGAACTACCAAGGTCCTCTCAATGTTAGTTATGGAATTATAGAAAGTTTTGATGGTCCTAAGGTCACAAATAAGGTCACAAATTCGACTTTTGGGAATTTCAAATTTTTTTCCTGGCGTTATTTCTGTCTTCTTAGTATGGATTGCATTCATTGTGCCGTCCTTTGCTCTGTTTGATCCTTGTTTTTTCCCAATGTCCCTTTCTCTTACCTTTACAAAACTCCTGGTTCTTTTCTCATTGCTCATTAGCGTCAAAATTCTCTTTCTCTTCTAATATATATATATATATATATATATATATATATATATATATATATATATATATATATATATATATATATATATGTTTGTGTGCGTGCGTCAGGAGAAAATAGATTACTGTGTGAGAGCAAAGGATTATATACACGGGAATATTTCGATATATACATATTTTTCCATATCAACTTCAGGCGTAAACTCAGAAAACCTGGCAAACACTCCAATCCTAAAAATACCGAGTGACTCATTAGTAAAATTAATCTGGAGGCGCTCTCAAGTGGTCATAGCAATATCATTTATGAATATGTTTGGTGTTTGCGGTTACAATTGAACTGCTCTTCTGAATGATTGAAATTTTGAATTTCCTTAATATTGAAGATTTATTATTTCTTTCTTTTATTCAGATCGTTACATTTGTAACTTATTTGGTACGAGAAATCTATTACATGGTTGGTGGATCTTTATCATGATTAACAATACTCGATACATTGTTTTCTCTCAGAACATCCAACCTTGTTCATACCTGTGCTTATTTATCTATTGTCTCACCCTCTCCTGAAACTAGAATAAAGGAGAATTAGTGGGTCTACACCTAATTAAGTACAGGCTGAAAATAAATTATGTCCCTAAGTATAAAAACTTGTATCTCAAAGACCATTCTATATTGAGACATAAATCTTATATATTTCCTAGAAGAATTCTTAGATTTTCCAGGATTATTTTGCAAACATTTTATGATCTCGAGTTGACAAAGCCTTCACCAGTAGGATAATAGCTATATGAAGGAGAAAGCGGCGTGGGTTTTGTGGTATCCCATACAAAATTGCGAGGGATAATTCAACGAAGATTCATGAATGAGATCTCATGATGGTAATAGAATTTTAAAGATAACTTCATTCTTTGTCTGCTCAAAAGAACTGATATGCCACACTGTTAACAAGAGACTGTTGATATTGCGCGAATTGTTAGTCAATGCAGCCTTTGGAACTTAACTCATCGTCCAAATATATAGGGTCTTTCATTAAATGAGGAATATGACGTCATTCAAATGTCCGCCGCGGCTTCACTTGGTGGAACGTATTCGGGAGGCCCAATTTTCGATGACTTTGTCGCATAAATCTGGCTGAATTTTCTGGATGGTGTTCGTTATGTTGACTTTGAGGACATTAACTGTTTGCAAATTATTCTCATAGACCTGAGATTTAAGGTAGCCCCAAAGAAAGTAGTCTAATGGCGTTAAATCGCATGATCTCGGTGGCCAGTTGACGTCGCCGCCGCGCGAGATGACCCTGCCCTGAAATCGTTGGTGCAAAATGTCTATCGTAGCGTGCGCTGTGTGGCACGTAGCGCCGTGCTGTTGGAATCACATGTCGTCAATATCCATACCAGGCATATAATCCAGTTGAGGCAACAAGAAGTTGCTTATCATCGATCTGTAGGTCTCGCCGTTGACGGTTATAGCAATCCCATCTTCGTTCTCAAAAAATACGGACCGATGATTCCATTAGACTTAAATCCGCACCAAACAGCGACTTTGTTTGGACGCAATTTGTGCTGGTGTATCTCATGTGGATTATTTTCGTCCCAAATCAGACAATTTTGCTTGTTCACGAATCTATTCATCCAAAAATGGGCCTCGTCGCTGAATATGATTTTGGGGGGGAAATTTGGGGCAATTTCCAACTGCTCTAGAGCCCAACCAGCGACCACACGGCGTTTTCTATGGTCGTTTACCTTAAGTTCTTGGGTAATTTGAATTTTGTACGAGTGCAGTCCCAAGTCTCTACGCATAATTCGCCAAACTGAAGTCGCAGAAAGGCCAAGTTCTTGTGAACGACGAGAAATTGACTGCCTCTGATTTTCCCGTACACTCTCATTGACGGCAGCGATGTTTTCAGCAGACCTTGCGCTTCGGCGACGTAGGGGTGTTGGCTGATTGTTGATCGATCCTTTCGCCTGGAATTTGGCCACCAAGCGTCAGACAGTGGACTTGGCAGGTTGATTGTGGCGAGGATAGAAATCATGCAATGCGCGGAACGTTTGTCGAAGGAAGCACTGATTTTGATAATAACATTTGATGATTTGCACACGCTGTTCAACGCTATACCCTCCCATCTTGACTTGTCAAGTACTACGGAACCGTTCACAGTGAGGTTGCCGGATGTCGCTTTAACAACATGGCCACTAACGCCTGACAAAGCTCGAGTGTCTTTGTGGAAAGACCATTTATTAGGAAGGGAAAGGTTAATAGGTTTGAAGCTTAAACGGAGGTCAGGTTTGGTTCCTTTTAAGTTTTGTGTTAAAGTTTTGTATAAAAAGAGTTCTTTTTATTACTTAATGGATTTGAGAATAATTGCTCAAATGTGTTTAACTCAGTGATAAATCGCTTGACTTTCGTAAGTAATTACAGTATTTTTGTTAAGTAGTTCTAGGCCAAAACGCAGGCGCCTAGGGATTTGTAAATAATATATGTTATTACATTGGGATAGGGTTCCAGCAACAAAACCACTTAAAAAATCAGAATCTGAATTATTACTTTCGCAAACTTATTAATGAACACTAAATGATTAAGGGGAAAAGGGTCAGGATTTTAAGGTAAAGAGGCCATAACCAAGATTTTTTTTCTTCTGATTTGTGTTGGAGGAAGTCTTCCACAGGCTATTTTAAAATAGCCATTCTATTTTTTCTTATTAGCAGATTTGTGTTGGAGGAAGTCTTCCACAGGCTATTTTAAAATAGCCATTCTATTTTTTCTTATTAGCAGATGGAACTTTAATTGGACTTGCTTCAGAATTTTTTGACATTGTCCTAGTATATAGGCTATCGGTTAGCCTCAGTGCTTGTTTTGATGTGTCTGAAACATTCCCGTTGAATTTTAAAGCGGAGATCAGATTCACTTTTAGCAACTTGGATATTCTCAAGGGGTGTTAATGCGTCATATTTTTCTTCCTTTAAATGTGGTTTCTAAAGATCTAATTCTCTTGGGCAAATTGAGGGATTGTAGGACAAAAGTTTCACCTAGACAGTCTTTTAAGAATCTGACTTTTAATTTCGATATATGCTTATCAGGCTTCGTAAAATAACAAATTATAAATGGTGAAATTATAAAAGATTTTACTCGGTGAGGGGTCAATTAGATGTAGAAAATAAACCACTTAATAATATGTGCATGGGTCCTAAACAACCGGCATGGTTAAAGAATTGAAATATCCAGTATATTTTATAGATGAATGGTTAGATAAAACTAAGTCAATATTCTACCCCCCAAAGAAGTTTTAGAAACAAATTGACTCGTTTCTTCCTTCTATTTTGCTTCTTCTCAAATCCATTAATTAACTGTGTATACAAACCTGACAACTCAGCAATACCATTCAATAGTCAGAAAATCTTTCTCTCACACCAAGTATCAATCACAAACAAAGATACAGGTGTATATTAATCCTAAATAGAGTCATTAAGTCTCTTTTAATCAACATGTTGCAGTAGGTAATTTGTCACCGTTGGTAACTCTGAATTTCATGCATGCGTGCTGTCTGGCGTCAGTTCTCTCGTCTTATCATCAAAGTAGACTCAGTCCTGCATCTTCCGTAAAGGAAACAATACCATGACTGAATTCTGGCTTTCAAAAAGTTCTCTCGTCTTCTCATCAAAGTAGACTCAGTCCTGCATCTTCTGTAAAGGAAACAATACCATGACTGAATTCTGGCTTTCAAAAATTTGCAAAAGGCAAGCTGTGCAGCTCGGTATTCTCCTCAATATCTCCGAGTGCTTGGGTATCAATCTGAAGAAGATGCGGAGGACCACGAAAAAGTAAGATGAATCAGACTGTGATTACGAGGGTACTGTTGATCGTAAACCTCACTTTAGTCGTTCTGATACAAATAAAAAATAAAACTTTACAAAAATTCAGGAAAACGATCTTAGCAAGTCAATTAGATTCTTAGTCTGCATCATGGTGTTTGAAGTGGTCAGTAGCGAGGGCCACGTTATACCCCCATTTATCTTCCGGGAAAGGTAGCTCAAGTGCCTGGAGGAGTTGGTGTTGGAAGGCCGTTGTAAGGGTGTACCTGTGGCAGCAGGAGTTTGCACCAGGCCACATGAGCTGGACATCCACTCTTGGTTTTCAGACAATTTCTTTCATCTCATCACTCCTAACGCCTGGCCTACCAACTTTCCAGACTGCATTCCTTTTTCAAATAATAATAATAATAGGTATTTATAATGTCCCCTTCAGGGCTCTTAGCCCTGCCAGAGCGCAGGTTGTCTCGCGAGTGTAGAGAAAGTTTACAGGGGAGAGAAGGCAATTCTGAAGAGCTGAGTCTTCAGGAGACTCTTAAAAGTAGCAAGGGAGGAAGAGGATCGGACTTCGGCAGGAAGAGCATTCCAGATTCTAGGCGCACAAACTGAGAAGGAACGGTCACCTATCGAGTAGAGGACAGAACGAGGAATGTTCAGGATGGGAGTGAGGTTAGACCGAAGTGCTCGAGGAGTTTGACGACGGGAGAGGGCAGGCAACAGATAAGGTGAAGCCTCAAGATTTAAGGCCTTGTAGGTGATTAAAAGAATTTTATAGTAGGAACGGAAGCGAATAGGTAACCAGTATAGCTCCTGTAGCAGAGGCATCGAAGGAGAGAAACTAGGGCGGCGAAGGAGGAGCCGGGCAGCATAGTTTTGAATTAGTTGTAGGGGGCGAAGTGACGAAGAAGTGAGATTCACTAAAAGAGAATTGCAGGAGTCTAAGCGTGAGGTGACGAAGGCATGAATAGCAGTCTCAAGGCTTCGTCGATCAAAATGGGATCGAACACGTGAGAAGTTGCGGAGGAAACCGAGGGAAGACTTAGAGATACGATGGATGTGTGGTTTAAACGAGAGTTGCTCGTCGAAAATAACACCAAGATTACTGACGGTATCAGAGAAGGCGACATTAGTTTCCCCAAGATTAAGGGAGGGGTAGAGAGATTTAGAATTCTCCACCATCGAAGCGGTACCAACAAGGATAACTTCAGTTTTATCGTGGTTAAGTTTGAGAAAGTTGGCAGACAGCCATTGGTTTATGGAGGTGTATGCTGAAAGGAGTTTGGTAATTGATTGAGAGAAGGACAAGGTGGATGAGGAAAGGTATATCTGAGTTTCATCAGCATATGTGTGAACCGTGGTTGAGAGAGAGAGAGAGAGAGAGAGACCAAGAATTTCCCGTGTACCATCAAGGTGGAGCTTAGGTCCAGGATTACCAAAGTTTTCACCCACTTAAACAAGGGGAGTGTCGAGAAACCCTGAATCAGGTTCCGCGTGAAACAGTGTACTAAAATCAATAGTAAAATCCTTTAATCTTTAACATGCACTAAGGTAAATATATAAGTATAAAAGAACTCTTTTTATTTATTTTCTTTTATATTAAATTTAGGCGATAAATTACACCCTCACCCCCGTCCCTTGTCGAGGCGGGGAGGTCATTAGATAAGCGTATGTATGAAAACAACGGAGATGTTTAGGAAGAAACAATGCATTAATTATTTTCTATTTTATTAAAAACGCCAAACGTGTAATAAATTTCTGTCGTGTCCAAATAATTTCGAATTGTAACGTTTATTAAAAAATAAATATCGAATCCCCATTAAATAAAGAATTATAATCTCCATGGCTTTAGAAGGGCAGTTTAAATATAGCTCCAATGACTTAAATCTATTCCTAAAATTACTATTAATGACCACTTGCCAATGACTCCAGATTAATGTCAACGATCAGATTTTCGGTTGCTTTTGTTTTTCTCTCAGTTTATGGCTAAAATTGAGGTGGAAAACTACCGATCGAAACTATTCACGTGTAAATCAACTTTATACTCTGAAAGAATAGCTTATTTTCATATATGATGAAAAAATCCCCTATGCCATATCAAAATACTCTCAGTCAGAGTCTCGCAAAAACTATCAACCCACCACCATGGTATAATTTGCAGCCCATGGATTGCAATATCCTACCATATTCCAGCACCTTGTCAAATTAAGTTAACATTCCAAGACCCAAAGCGTAAATGTAAAGATATATACATATATGCATATAAACCTGAAAAATCAGTCTTCTCACATTTGATCCTCCTTTATATCCGTGTCTATATTTTTAATGAATGATGAAAAATTAGAGCTAGTATAAAATCCCCAGGCAATGCATTACAAGACTCTATTACTGAAATAATATGTTGTTAATTTCAACCTGAATCTAGCATATTAAATTTTCAAACAATAACCACTTATATCATCATCAGTCTCCAGCTTAAACAACTCTATTTTCAATTTGTCAATCCCCTTAACAGAATTTATAAATCTGAATGGATCATATCATCTTTACGCACCTATGAAATGAAAAAATTAAGTGCCCTCGATCTATCCATATAATTAAGATGTCTCAGGGAAAGTATCATTTGTGTTGCTCTTCTTTGTACTGCCCCCAAAATATTGAAACCCTGTCAGTGATGTGAGGACTATGCCTGAGTAAAATATTCAAGGTGTGGTCTAACATACTAGTTATATACATAGAGAATATCTTCCCTACTTTTATAACTAAAATTTTTATTGTTAAGACCTAATACCCTATTTGCCTTATTTCTAGCCTCTACAAACTATTTAGGGAACTCCTGTGACCAATCTATTAATCTTCCTAAATCCTCTCTTATGCAGCCAAGTGCAACCAGCAACCTTCCATTTTATAAGTAACTTCCCTTGTAAAAGAACAACCTCCGACCCCCCCCCCTAATTTATCGGAGACAACGTGCTATGGTATCGCGCCATGGACGACGTCCTTTCCTGTTCGAACATTCTTGAATTTTCAACTCCTGAGAACGTTGGCAAAATATTTCCCAATCCGTCGAACTCGTACAAAGCCCCCCTCCCGTCCGGTGATGAGATGTGAAAGAGCCACTCTGTCTCGCCCTTGCTGCTAAAGGATAAATTGACTCCGCCTCCGGATTAAGATGTCTGGAGCTTGTGACTCCTTCCTCCAAACTCCCCCTACTCCTCCAGAATCGGGCATACAAATACACGGGTTCTTCTGTAGTTCGAAGAGTCTAGCCCGCACCCCAAGGCCGTCCTTATCGTCTCGTGCCGTGAGCATTCAGTCATACAGCAAGACTTCTTCAGCCATGATTCTACTTAAGTTAATTGGTAGTTTCTATGAACGGCAAGCCTTTGAATTTGCGCAACAGTCTCCCTTCGTTTAATCGAACCAAAGTGTAGCAGGATGCCCGTTTTTCTGATCACTCTACTCTTTGACACCACTTTTGTGTCGTGTTATTCCTTGTGGTAGTGATAAACTTCTTTGATGAAGTAGGCTTTGATCTAAGAGTGCTAATTCGGTTGTTTTGTTCTTAAGGAAGAGCTAATTTAACACGTAAGGATAAGAGGAAACACAGGATTTGTACCAAAATAAACATATATTTTAAACGAAACACTTAACTATGACAAACAAACAGTTAACACATTTCTATCCTTGTCTCAATGCTAAACTCGACTATTGCTGTTGGCATCTAAGCCTATCGCACGGATGCGATGACAAAAATAAAAAAATAGGCTACACGTAAACCTCCCAATTGATGATTAGTATTTTTATCGTGACTTTATTTGATTAGCGTTAAACATTAAATCAACGTACTCTCGTCTACATGCAAATATGACCGAGGTTAACGAACAATGGTTTCTACTCCCATTAAAACATGAGACGTACTAAACTTCTACTATCGCAATATGAATATAAAAGTTCTTTCTAACTTACATGACAGGAGGTAACAACAAGGAGTAACAACAAGAAAAGAAGGTACCCTAGAAGACCTTACGGTCCATTCAATGAGGGTACCTTTGGACTAGCAGTCGAGCAGGCACATCTCTGCTCAAATGCTTTACGTCCTTTTACGGCCATTTTTCAAGACCCTGTCTAGTCTTGACCTGAACTGGTCAACAGATTCACTGTTGAAAACTTCTAATGGAAGTGCGTTTCAACTACCGCAGATACTGTACCTGAAAAACTTTCCACACAGATCGTGGGTGTAACGCTTCAGTTCAAGTTTATAGACGTGATTTCTTGTTCTGCTCTCAACAAGTGTGAAAATATCCCTGTAGTCAACATTATCGAACCCTCGAAGTATTTTGAAAACTTCGATAAGCTGACCACGCAGTATACGGGTTTCCAACGAGAACAGATCTAATTCCCTTAATCTATCTTCTAACTTTTATGTCTGATAGACGAAATCAGTTTGGTTGCCCTGGCTTGTACGCATTCCAATCTAGCGATGTCCTTTGAAAAGAAGGACTCAAAAATTGTACAGCATACTTCAAGTGCGGTCAGACAAGTGAGTTGTACAAACACAGTACAATCTCCTTGTTCCGATATCCAAACTGGCGTTTTATATAGCCTAGCATCCTTTGGGCCTTTTTCTCTGGCTTAATGCATGGTTTCGAGAACTTGAGGTCACTAATGATTGTTACACACAAGTCCTTCTCAGTGTCGGTGGATTCAATAGCAGTACTCTTAAGGATAAACTGAGATTGGGGTTTTCTGTGGCCGATATGCATCACTCTGCATTTGTTTACTTAAAAAGCATTTGCCACGTGTCCGACCACTCCCCAATCTTCCCAAGATCTTCCTGCAGGCGGGCAGTATTTCCATCCTTTGCAACGTTCATACCAAGCTTGGTATCGTCAGCGAATTTGGAAATCTTTGCAACCATGTCACCGTCTATGTCGTTGAAGTAGATGGTGAATAGTAGTGGTCCCAGGACAGAACCTTGAGGCACCCCGCTAGTCACGGGTACCCACTCAGAAGCCTGTCCATTCACCACCACCCGTTGCCGTCTGCCACTTAGCCAGTTCTCGATCAAGCCGGCTACTTTTCCGTCTATGCCCAGCGCTCGCACTTTCCGGAGAAGGCAGCGGTGTGGTACCTTATCAAAGGCTTATTGAAAGTCTAAATAGACCACATCCACCGCCTTGTCCCGATCGGGCTCACTGAACACGAAGTGGAAGAATTTCACAAGGTTCGTCAGGCATGACCGTTGCCTTCGGAAGCCGTGCTGGGAACTCCTCAGTAGCAGGTTTAACTCTAAATACGACGTCATTTTGTCCACCATGATGCTTTCCATGAGTTTACCGACTATTGAAGTCAGACTGATAGGTCGGTAGTTTGACGGTTGGCTACGGTCTCCTTTCTTGAAGATAGGAGTCACCTCCGCTTCACGCCTAGTCTCTAGGAACGCATTCGGTCCGGATTGACATGTTGAAGATTGCGCTCAGGTGTCGTGACACTTAAACGCGCACTTCTTTTAACACTTTAGGTAGAAACCCATCCGGGCCAAGTGACTTATTTGTCATTAGGTCACTGATCTTTTTTATTTCCCCTTTGGTGAAGTCCATATCCTCCAGCTTCCCCCCCCCTCCGAGTAGGAATCCATTGATTTGGGGATAGGACCACACTCTTCAGTAAACACTGAAGAGAAGTAGTTGTTGAGGAGGTTAGCATTTTCAGCATCAAAGTGCTTTAATGCCTCCTCCTCATTTCTCAAAGGGCCAATTGTTCAACGGATTGGTTTACGACTGTTCACATATCCAAAAAAACTCCTTGGGATTCTCTTTACACAGTCTCGCCACTTGAAATTCCTCAGACCGCTTAGCCGCCCTTATGCTGGACTTCACTCTCCTGGCTAGCCTCCGGTACTCGTCAAAGTCACCCGAGATCTTCGATTGCAGGTATACAGTCCTCTTTTCCCTAAGCAGATGGCCGATTTCTCGATTAAACCACTTTGGTTGAACAGAAGACCGACAAGGACATTTCAGAGGGATGAAACGCGATTGAAGACTCATGAATGTGGTTTTGAAACTGTTCCACGAGTCTTCAACAGCATCGCACACTTCTTGCCTCGCGTCAGTCAGTTCAGCGCGTAGACCTGCAAAGTCTGCTCTTTTCAAATCTAGTTTCTTCGATTTACTAGTTGCAGGCCCTGCCTTTGGGACTTTGACTACAAATCTAATTAGTCGGTGGTCACTGCCACCGAGCTCTTCACCAACAGAGAGGTCCTCAACGATGTCATCCTCAGAGGTGAAAACCAAGTCGAGGATATTGTCTCCTCTCGTTGGCTCTCTCACCCATTGAGTCAGGAACTCGTTGTTCGCGAACTCCAGGAGTAGTGCATTCTCGCTACAGGGTTCCTTGGTTTCCCAGTCAACTTGTGTGTTGAACTCCCCCATGACGATACACACTCTGTCTTCGACAAGTTCTCCTAGTAGCTGGTACAGATCTCTGTCCTTTTCAACGAGTTGGGCAGGAGGTCTATAAGCACCAGGCTCCTGTATTTGGCAGGACCTTGGTGCTTTATAGACCTCCTGCCCAACGAGTTGGGCAGGAGGTATTAGGGATTACCGGATGTGGCTGGAGGGCTTATCTCTCGCTTTGGAGTGTTGTAGCCGATGGTTGAATTTCGTCGAGGAGGGATGGCTTGACGCCTCTTGGTGTCTGATTCTTCAACGTAATTAAAGAACGGGCGCTCGTTGGGGCTGGGTTCTTCTCCTCTTACTCTTACGGAGCTTGAGATGTGAGTCACTCGAGTGTAAGCGGTTTTACTTTTCGTGAGTCAGACTTCTTCTCAGTCTGTAAAGGGTTCTTCGGTATGGCACCGATATAAAGATTGACTATTTATGTTAATACGGCCCGGGAAGGGGGGATCGATTTTCACAATCTGATCTTATCGTCTCTCACGGAAATAGTCTTGTATGCCTGAAGGATCGATCTTCACGAACTGAACCTTCTTCTCTCTTATCGAATTTTAATCCTCTTATCTGGCCGAAGGATCGATCTTCACGAACTCATCCTTCTTCTTCCATATCGACTTCTAATCTTCTTTTCTGTCTGAAGGATCGATCTTCATGAACTGATCCTTCTTCTTTCGTATCGAATTCTAATCTTCTTGTCTGGCTGAAGGATCGATCTTCACGAACTCATCCTTCTTCTTCCATATCGACTTCTAATCTTCTATCTTTCTTTGCGGGGCTTATTTATAGGCGAATCACCGCACCATCTAAGGGAGAAGTGACCAGGCTACTGGGAGGGGAACGCGAATGGTCAGAGCGAGAAGTGCGGAGGTTGACACTGGGGTGCCCAAGTCCGCTCGCTAATTAGAGAGACTCTCAACCGCACCGCTACTTGGCGTGCTTTTTGACTAGCACCGCTTTTTTTCATAACCACGGGTTTATGGGTCTCGTAGGTAATTGGATCGTTAGAGCGTCGTTTAATAGCCTTATGTGGTCACCTTCAAACAGATGTTAGCTCCAACTGCCCAAAACGGCGGGGAGATCAAATAGGGTAGGCAGTTACGGTTATTCGCTGGCTACCGTTCCCACGCTTCTCCTCATGGGGGAGCTTTAATGTACCTATACTCCTCCGGGATGCTTAATTTAGCCATTTCTCTACACGAAGAAAATCTCCATCAATTACTTTTGAGGAAAAGAAGATTCCTCTTTCAGTTGGAATTACGAGAATTCCAACATTCCCCGTCGAATGTCATTTTTGAAGTTTGGCTATCTTCATCGGATGGTTGGTTCGGATAATGCCCAACCTGCCTCATTCGGATCGTGCTCCATTTGCCTCATCGGATTGTTCTCCACTGGTCTTATCGCAAGAAGGACCTTCTTCGAAGTCATCGACCCGTAAGACTGAAACCCCCTCCATTATTAGTATTGTCAAGTTCCCCCTTTTGATCTGAATCTAGTTACATGTATCAATTAATTCCATTTGAGAATCTCTTCTCATAACACTGGTTCGCATCAAAAATGTACCTTAAGTTTTCTGTAGTGTTTCTTAATAAAATTAACCTCCTAACTCCAAATCTGGCATCTATTTTTCTCAATCAGGTCCAGTTTTTGCGATACAGGGTGTGATAATAATTTTATAGTTCATACATGTCCTATATTACATCAAAATTTCAATAGATTTTGCACTACTGTATTCGCAGTAAATTTTGTGTAGATTTTAAGTAATTATGTTAATAAGTTTATATTATTGCAGGTTAAAAATTGCTTAGCGTAGATTTTAAGTAATTATGTTAATAAGTTTATATTATTGCAGGTTAAAAATTGCTTAGCATTATAATAATAAGAATAATAATAATAATAGTGGTTGAGTTAAAAATGAACAGAAATGTAAGAATAGCTCCGACAGATTTTACTATGTTTGTGGCAAAGTGAATTTTTCCGAGCAGCAATGTACAATCTCTCCTGTAATTATGTCTTTGTATCATGCATATTTTGAAGTAAGGCGAGTAGATCAAGATAAAAGTTCTGCACCACATATCTGCTGCAAGGGATGCAACATAAGTTTAAGACGCTAGAGTCAGGGCGAACAGAAGTCTCTCTCTTTTGGTGTTCCCATGGTGTGGAAGGAGGGCAAGGACCACACTACGGACTGCTATTTTTGCATGACAAATCTTAAAGGTGAGCATTGTATCAAGTATTTAAGCTTTATATATTATATTGGCTCATTAAAATGTCATTATTATGCATAGACTTAGCATAAACTTAAAAACTAACATAGTTCACTTCAGCATGAACATATCTTTTACTAAACATTTATGTACTATCTGAAGCAACAAATAATTTCCTTTATGTAATATGCAATTATATTTTCCACAGGTATAAATAATAAGAATAAACATAGTGTAGCATATCGGGATGTTCCTTCTGCCTTCAAACACCGGCACCATGGTCCAGGAATACCTATACCTTCTCGCCCTGAACATATAGAGGTCCATGAAGAGATTAATATGGAAATTGATCAAGATTATGATACATCTGAGTCTTATCAGGTTTCCACACATGATATGTTCGCAAGACCACTCACTCAAGATCAGTTAAATGATTATACCAGGGATCTGGGGCTTTCAAAGGAGAATCCAGAACTTCTTGGCTCTCGACTTCGTGAAAGTAATCTTCTCGCTAAAGAAACAACATTTTTTTGTTACAGAAATAGAGAACAAGAGTTTCGAAGCTATTGTTTACAGCATTCTTCCAGCTTTTTAGTATACTGCGCTGATATGAAAGGACTTGTTGAGGCCCTGGAATTCCCTACAACCCATCAGAATGAAGATTTTTCATAGATTCCTCCAGGGGAAGTTTAAAAGCTGTGTTACTGAATATTGCTAACAAGATAGCTTCCGTTACTATGGGCCATTTAATCCAACTTACTGAAAGTTATGAAAATATGAAAAAATTGCTGGATGCAATAAATTACTCTACCCACAATTGGAGTATATGTGGTGACTTAAAGGTAAGATCATTTTACACTTGGCATTTCTCAGCTCTTTGATATCGACATTTTCATTTTTAATTGTTAATACTTATATACACCTTTTGGTCATCTTACACTTTACAAGAATGCAAATCTGGAAATCATGAGTCATTTTTTTGTTTTTGTTGAAGTGTGTCCCAATAGGTTAATGCATCCTTTTGGGTTAATGGGTAACTTATCCTAATTGAGAAGGTATGCAACATAACTTAATAAACTCAAAATAAGATGTACATATATTCAATTAGTTCCAATACAATGATTTAATGCATTGGCATACAGGATTTTTCAGTACATATTCATATTCTTATTGTTTTAAGAAATATTACTTTGAGTAAGTTTTTAGAAATATTAAACTTTTAATTTACATACTCTGCTAAATTTATTTTCAGGTAGTCCCTCTTATACTTGGTATGCAAACCGACTACACGAAGCATCCCTATTTCCTAAGTTTATGGGACAGTCGGGCAGATAGTATGCACTATGAGAAGAAGGTTTGGCCTCCATGAGAAGCATTTAGAATGGATCAAACAATGTGATAGCTGAACCTTTAGTGCCTCCTCACAAAATACTGATTCCTCTACAGCATATAAAGCTTGGCATAATGAAACATTATTTCAAAACCCTTAATGAAGAAGGCCAAGCTTTTAAATTTTTTCTTCAAAAATTTCAACAAATCAGTGACGCTAAGCTCCATGCGCGAATTTTTTATGGACCTCATCAGATCAGGAACTTGATGAGAGATCAGCATTTGAGGCATGAATGACGGACATAGAAAAAGATTCCTAAAAAGCTTTCAAAGATCTAGTTAATAATTTTCTAGGCAACAAAAGATGCTCAGAATATGTTGCCCTGGTCAATCGGCTCCTAACAAGTCTCAAACATTTGGGAGCTCGAATGTCTATAAAGATACACTTTTTACAGTCCCATCTGGATTATTTTCCCGACAACTGGGGGGATTACAGTGGAGAACAGGAGGAAAGATTCCACCAGGACATAAAAACAATGGAATCCAGGTACCAGGGTAAATGGGACGTAAACATGCATGCTGACTACTGTTGGTGTTTGAAGCGTGATGTACCAGATGAGAGGCACAAACGAAAATCGTCAAGAGCGTCTCTTCTTGGAAATTATAATTATTTTCTTTATTATTTTGCATTCTTTATTTTTTTGTTTTATTAAAAGGATTATAGTTTACATACGTTTATTCCTGTTTCTATGATATAACAATAATAATGCATTATTAGATAGAGAAAGGTTTTTGAAAAAAAAATTCAGGAAAAATGAGTTAATCTCAATGAAAATGGTGTATGCTGTACTGAGAAAATCTGACCCGATCGAACAAAAATACATTCATTTTTGAGCTCAGGAGGTTTGATTCATTAAGAAACCACAAAGAAATCCTGAAGAACATAAAAATATTTTTCAAACGCAGGCTTGTGTAATTATTAAGAGACCCTCTCAATTTAAATAATTCCCTTGTGTCTATTATTATTCTTATTTCAATCTTTAAATAAAATTATATTTTTGTTGTTTGATCTTTTACTAACCTTGAACGATAGTCTCGGCCTATTCACGTAAATCTCGCCAACAAATTATGCCCTCTGTTTGATTATTAAGGATTTGACACCCAACGCCTCAAGTGTGACCTACTAGTCGGTCGTTAATCTCTGCGAAGAGTGTATGGTATAGAGTGGTTGTACCACGACTTCCCTCTTATGGTTGTCCATGTGAAAACTACATTTTTGTAGGTTGAATCTCATCTGGCATTTATAGTGCACCTGCAACGAGTCTATTTAAATCTCTTTGAGCTGTGAACTTTCTTTGTATTTTTCCCACATTGGATACTAACTCAGCAAACAGTGATATTTTGCTGTTAAGTCCTGTCTCTAGGTTGGTAATATAAACCAAGAATAATAATGGGTCCAAAAACAATCTCTGAGGTACCCCACTAATAACATCCATCCATTACGGTTTCTCTCCACTTAGTAGTACCCTCTGCTTTCTATTCTTCACCAACTCTGACCCAATTAAAAACATTACCAGTAACTCCTTGCATTCTCAATTTATGGTCTAGCCTCATGTGACAGGTATTATTAAAAACCTTACTAAGATCTAAATAAACTGAATTTATGTCATTCCATTTTGCCTAATGACATTATCTAGAAATTCTTAGACATTTATCAAGCAAGATTTACCTGACCGAAATCCATGCAAATTATCATTCAACAAGCTACCACTTTCTAAAAAGTCTGCTATCCCATTCTACTTACCTTCTCAAGTAATTTAAAATACTATCAAGGTTAGATTTACTGGTATCTAGCTATCAGGATAATCATTGTCCCTCTTTTTTAATATTATAACTAGATTAGTTCTTTTCCATTCATCTGGTATCTTCCCAATTCTAAGAGATATAACAAATATCTTCTCAAAAACATGTAAAATACTTTCTTTTCATCCCTTAGGAATCCTAAAGTGAATATTATCATGGACCATAGTTTTAGGTCGCGTGCGACTCTATATCTCACTAGGTCGGTCGGTCCTCGTTTTGCTTTTTTTTGGGGGGGGGGTAATAACATTGTAACTATTTCGCTGATTCTAACTAAATTTGAAAGTCTTATGTTCTTTTACATTCTCTTTAGAATCATATAACTAACAATGTCCCCCCCAAGGTTAGCCAGGGTTTTATTGGCACTAACATCATAACTATTCGTTCGATTCTAACGAAATTTGAAACCCTTATGTTGTTTTACACTTTCCTTGGAATGACATGATTGTTAAGGCCCTATCAAGGTTAGTCCGGGAATTATTGAAAGTTTTGAATGTCGTAAAGTAATAAATCATAAAAAGTGAGAGCACGCGACTTTGGCCAGCAGCCCTTGTTTTAACATCTAATGCATTTTTAAGTGCCCGAATAATTTCCCTATTATTAGTAATACTTTCTTAATCAGTTTCTTGTGTCCATATCTTTTTTAAGAAATATAACTTCATTTTATCCAGTAAACCTCAATATAAAATCTTTATTGAGCATCTAAACCATTTCTTCATCCTTTTCTATAATGTTGCCCTTCACTCTAAGCGGTGCTAACCTAGGACCAAGAACGAGACGCTGTCCATCAGCTCCAGGTCCGAACCTCCCGCTAAGGCAGCTGTTAAGCTTCCGGTTTTCAAGGAAGGCGAGGATTTCGGAGCCTTCTTAATCCACTTCGGAAAATCTTCTAAATCAACCACTGGGACATCTAGGCAGATGGAGTGGCTCAATTTTTGCCCTTACTAAATTCCCAACTCCTGATATTCATTTCTCTTCCCTCGGAGGCAAAAATAGATTATTCGATCTTAAAATCGGAGTTACTGGCGGCATGTAATATGACTCCGGACTTTTATTGATCCAAATTCAGACATGCCTGCCTTCATCCAGGCCAAACACACCGTCAGTTTGGCTATACCCTCCAGCGTAACCTCAACTTTTGGCTCGATGCTTCTAAAATTCCGCATGACTACGATGCCTTCGTTGACTTCTTCCTGAGAGACCAGTTGTTGGCTGCACTTCTGGCTGAAGTCAGAACTTTAGTAAAAGAACGGCGATGCCTCACATTCAAAGAGTGCACAGAAGAGGCTGATATTAATTTAACAAGCCAAACACTTATTAGAAAGAAGGGAAGAAAACGCTCCCCCCTTTCCTTCAAACCTAAGCCAAACGAAGGTAAATTCTTCCCGCAAAATGGAAACAAGTTTGCGGAGGTAACTGGGCCATCGAAGCTGAAACGACTTTTTTCGTCCGAATACTTGGATGTAAAACCGTTCTCTCCAGGTTTCCTACGTCATATTTACCCAAGAGACTCATCATTTGTTTTCCTGTGGTGTGGAGGGTTACGTGAAAACGAACTGCCCTCAGAATTCTCAGTTCAGGAATAACTCTTCTCGCCAGGTACAAAAGATCTGTGCCACGTCTGCGCCTCTGACAACACCATCTGAATATTCTCCTTCCCCGAGCACTTCAAGTCCCGGCGACCACCAAGTAAACTTCTTGTTTTATAAGAATACCCTTGGATGCCTTAAGTTCAAATTTAGATCGATTAATGGCTGCCCTGTCTCCACTCTTGTGAGAGATACCGGGTGCACCTGCATAGTGGTGTCGGACAAGCTGCTTCCCTCATTACCCCCGTACCATAATAAATTCGCCGTCTACTTGGAGCGCGCCATCGATTCCCCATCTTTAAGCGCTATATCGATTGTACGTCCTTCACTGGCTGAGCAGAAGTAGTAGCAGCGCCTCTTAATTTCTGCTCCGTCCTCATTGGCCAGTGCTAACGGATCTCTCCCAAATCCGTGACCCAAACTGGGGTTACTTGTTCGCAAGTGGTGAAAGATTCGAAGATGACCTCACCCCTAGAATCCTCGCGTCCTTCAGAATTCAAGGAGGTCATGACTGAAGACTTCGCAAGGAAACAACAGAACTGCGATTCCATTCGACTCCTGTGGGCTAAGGCTCAGTCAAAAGAGCAAGAAGCCACGCGAGGAGAAAAGGTGTTCTCCTATCAAGTAATTGCTGGCTTACTTTACAGTGCGTGCTCAGAAAACGGTAAACCTCCGACGCGAGTATTGTGTGTCCCGCGTTCTTACGTTGGTCACATTTTAACTAGTGTACATGACAGCCTATTTTCAGGCCATTTTAACTACACGAAGATCAACCAGAAGATCTTCAAATATTTTTTATTGACCAGGCGCTCATAAAGAACTTTTTCGAAATTGCAGGTCTTGCGACATCTGCCAAAAAGACAGGTTAAACCCGAACCATTGCAGAAAAAAGCCCTGAACTCAGAGCCGTTTTCCCGTGTCGCAATTGCTATCATCGATCCAATACATCGCCCTCCCCCGTCGAGTGAAGGCCACAGTCACCTGGTATTTTAGTGGATTTTGCCACCCGGTTCCCCGAGGCCGTGCCATTGAAGAATATAGACAGTATCTCCTGCGTGGAAGCACTAATTTCCATCTTATCCCGCGTTGGATTACCCAGGGAAATCCTTTTTCATCTTGGCCGCCATTTCACGTCGCAACTAATGGAGTACGTTGGCAAGCCTTTGAAGATAAAAGCCCTTTTTACCACCCCTTTTCACCCAGCTGGTACCGGAAGTGTGAGAGTCTCAATGGCTTCATCAAATCCATCCTCAAGAAACTGTGCGCCGAACAACCCCGAAAATGGCACCGTTTCTTGCTGGTAACCTTTTTCGCATACCAGGAAATTCCCCGACGCACTTCGGGTTTTGCCCGATTTTAGCTTGTGTATGGACTTAATGTTAGAGGGCCCCTCAGTATTCTAAAGGAGCTCCTCCCCAATTCGAAATTAGACCAGGAAATTTAATCCTCCTACGCTTACGTCCTAGACCTGAGGCAGAGGTTAGAAAAGTGCGCAGAGATCGCGCATCAGAACGCCGAGGCAAACGTGGGTAAGTATAAAACCTACTTCGACCTTAAATGCCAAGAACGAAAGTTTAAACCCGGTGACGAAGTCTTTTTGCTGCTCCCCACGTAAACAATAAAGTTTTGAGCCAATAGAAGGGCCCCTTCCAAGTGATCAAGAGACGCGGCACCGTCAACTACTTGATCCAAACTCCATCTAGCACTAAGCTATTCCACGTGAACATGCTTAAAAAGTACCATTGATGCGCTTGTGCCAATCAACTTATGGCCCGGTATAAAGAATCCGTCTTGGAGTCCAACTACCTGCTTGACACCTTGGTCGTGGTAAAAGTCGCCTAAGAAGAACGAGATGCGGAATATCCTCTTTATGTCTTGCCAGATACACCAGATTCCTCTTTGACCGAGTTGAGCATAAACCCAGAGCCTCCTATCCCCAATAAGAACCAGTTACAAACGCTATTCACCCAATTCACGGTTGTAATCTCTGATACCCCTGGTTGTGCTACCCAGTTCAGGCACAATATTTGGCTTACCACCCAGGAACCTGTCCTTTCGAAGCCGTACTCCCTCCCCATTCACTTAAGAAGAGGGTTTAATGAGGAGGTAGACAAGCTATTGAAGATAGGTATTGTAAAACCCTCAGAGTCGGAGTATTGTTTCCCCTTTGGCATGGTGAAGAAGGCAGATAATCTTTACCGGATGTGCCTCGACTTCCGGAAGTTAAACACCGTCACCGTGTTTGACGTTGAACCAATTGCCCTCATCGATCAGAATTTTCACATATTCGAGAAGGCCAAATTAATTACCGAATTAGATCTGTGTAAGGCCTATTACCAGATTCCATTAAGAAAAGAGGTAAGGAGGTACATGGCCTTTCCCCACTGACAAGATCTTGGTGCATTTTCGGCGACTCCCTTTCGGGTTTTTGACAGCATGTAGCAAGTATAACCGAATGATGTGGCGAACATTGGATGGGTCGCCCCACGTCACCTTTTACTTCGAAAACATTTACCTGGCGACCCAGGAATTGGACCACCATCTTGCTGCCCTTCGTGCCCTCCTGTGCCGACTCCGGGAACATAACCTCATGATTGTCCCAAACAAGTGCCTCTTCGTTTTTGGCACTATTGATATTTGGGTTTCCACATAGTGAACGATTTCTTGGCTCCCCAGGCTGACAATATCAAGCCAATTTTCGGAATGCCACTACATACAACAAAGAAGCAGTTGATGTGCTTCATAGGGTCCGCCTCCTTTTACCGACGTTTTATTATGAACTTCGTCTCAATCGCCGTGGCCCTGTGTGATCTCCTTAAGAAACAGGCCCCCGAGGGCCTCATCTGGACACCCTGTTCGATCGCTAGCTTTGAACAGCTTAAAGAGAGGTTAGCTTAAGAACCGATCCTCCGCTTACCCGACCCCTTTAAATCTTTTGGCATACGGACTGATGCGAGTAACGGTGGCATAAGTTGTGTTCTCATCCAGTAGAGTTACAATGGATAAAGTTTCCCCATCGCGTTTGCGGAAGGTAAACTCCTTCCCGCGAGAAAAACTATGTGGTAATCGAGCGAGAGGCTCTTGTCATCGTTTGGAGCATCCACAGACTCAAAGTGTCTCTTAGGAAAAGAATTCATTATCGACACTAACCATAAACACCTCTCTTACCTACCGAACGTTAGGAACAATAATGGTCGCCTCATGAGGTGGAGTCTCTCTCTCCAAGGAATTCCAATTTATAATTGGAATTCTCTGGATTTTTCTCCAGCATGATTTCCTATTAATTTCAACGTTAAATGGATCAATTTTGTATACATCCATGAATAACTATTGTAGTTTTGTTTAATGCCTTATAAGGATAAGGGCCATTATTTTTTTTATTATGTGTATGTATTTTTGATGAGTTACCTTGTTGTATGTACTTTTTTGTATTAGGGACCTTTCATTTTTTAATATCCTTGTATGTAAGCTCCTGGTTATCGAGACTATGATGACTTAGGCTATCAATAACTATTCTGTACATCTTATTGTATTATTAATGGTTTTTTCTTGGTGTGTTAGGTAATGGGAATAGCGAGCATTTCCCGAGTGCCCTTTAATTGATTTATTTTTGTGCAGAGTACCCGGTACCATCCCTTTTGTAATCGTGTCCTTATGTAATTTATCCGTGTAATTACCCTATATTAGTCTGATGTCAACTGAACCCCACTGACCCTTTCAATTATCGCCCGATTTCACAACTTCCTTTCCTCTCTAAGGTTCTAGAGAGAGTGGTTGCTTCACGCATTAACAGTCACATGGTGGCCTGTAACATTGATGAA
Organism: Ceratothoa steindachneri; assembly: GCA_963969495.1. Classification (NCBI taxonomy): domain Eukaryota; kingdom Metazoa; phylum Arthropoda; class Malacostraca; order Isopoda; family Cymothoidae; genus Ceratothoa; species Ceratothoa steindachneri. The sequence continues at coordinate 64,218,213 of OZ018322.1, read as the reverse complement.
ACCTATCAATCTGGTTTCAAGTCAGCTTACTCCACAGAAACCGCCCTTCTCAATATGTCCGATTGCTTACGAAGAGCCGCGGACAGGGGTTGTGTCTACATCCTCGTTCTACTCGACCTCTCCTCTGCCTTCGATACTATTGACCATACCGTCCTACTTGATCGTCTCCACTCTTTCCTCGGCATATCAGGCACCGTGCTTGACTGCTTCGGCTCTTACCTCTCGTCTAGTACCCAATCCGTTGTGATTGACGACGTTTCATCAGACGCTACCCCCATTCGCTTTGGAGTGCCACAAGGCTCTGTCCTTGTTCGTCTACTATTTCGTATCTACCTTCTCCCTCTTAGTTCCCTTCTCCGTAATCTCGGTCTATCCTTCCATCTATATGATGATGACACTTAAATTTTCGTTTCCTCATTCCCCACGTCTCTTGCCTACTATATCACTGACCTCATGGCTGCCTACTCTTCCATTTCTGACTGGCTCTCTACCAACTTCCTCAAACTTAATCACTTCAAAACTGAGGTCCTCCTCATCGGCACCCCTGCTCTTGTCAAAAAATCTAAATCTCTCTTTCCCTCGCTTACTCTGGGCGGTAATACTATCATTTTCTCTGACTGCGTTAGGAATCTGGGTGTTGTTTTTGATGAGCATCTCTCCTTTAAGCCTCATATCCGCAATGTCAGCAAATTCTCTCTATGTTTCCTTTGTAACTTCTCTCGCATTCGATCTCACTTTGATCGCCAAAGTCTTAAGACTGCTGTTCATGCCTTCATCACCTCACGCCTTGACTACTGTAACTCTCTGCTTGTGAATCTGCCATCCTCTCTTTCCGCCCCCTTCAACTTGTACAAAACTATGCCGCCCGGCTTCTCCTCCGTCGCCCTCGCTTCTCTCCCTCGAAACCCTTGGTGCATAACCTGCACTGGTTCCCTGTCAAATCCCGTACTTAATTCAAGATACTTCTCTTCACATTTAAGGCCCTAAACAACAAGGCCCCGTCTTACCTCTCTTCTGCCCTCTCGCCACGCTATGTCCATCGTTCCTTTGTAACTTCTCTCGCATTCGATCTCACTTTGATCGCCAAAGTCTTAAGACTGCTGTTCATGCCTTCATCACCTCACGCCTTGACTACTGTAACTCTCTGCTTGTGAATCTGCCATCCTCTCTTTCCGCCCCCTTCAACTTGTACAAAACTATGCCGCCCGGCTTCTCCTCCGTCGCCCTCGCTTCTCTCCCTCGAAACCCTTGGTGCATAACCTGCACTGGTTCCCTGTCAAATCCCGTACTTAATTCAAGATACTTCTCTTCACATTTAAGGCCCTAAACAACAAGGCCCCGTCTTACCTCTCTTCTGCCCTCTCGCCACGCTATGTCCATCGTTCCCTTCGGTCATCACATGCACCTCTTTTGAATATTCCTCGTTCATCCCCCTTTTAATGGGGGACTTCTCCTTCTCAATCTGCGCCCCTAAGTTGTGGAATGCTCTCCCTGCTGAAATCAGGTCTTCTCCCTCTCTTTCCTAATTTAAGCGTCTCCTGAAAACGCATCTTTTCAGTATTGCCTTCTCCCCCCTCTTGAATTTCCATTGAATTTCCATTCTCATCTCAGCACAACGTGCGCTCTGGGAAGGCCTCAGGCCTTGAAGCGCGCATTACAAAAGACTTATTATTATTATCATGTCAATTCCTTTGCAAGCTCCATATTGGGAGGAAAGGAGATGTCAAAGAGAGAAAGATACCCTCCCCCCCTAGAATCCAACATCTACCTGTGGGGCATAAAAGATGCACCTGAACGGCCAGACAGCCCCAAGGGAGCATCGAGAGTTCGCGTGGTCGGCTGACCCGTCTCATTGTCTGACCGACGACAGACTCACGACGCCAAGGACCTATGCGCAAAGCTGTTAAGTTATACCACCGAGACTATCCCCCCCACCCTTGGCGCGCCAAGTCTAATAAGATCCCTGTCCCCCTTTGGGATGCCTTATTTTATTTATTGTGATTTATTTACTTGTGTTATTAATATTTTCTTTGCATAGAGTAAAGTTATATATTTTCCTACCGTTAATGTCTATAATTCCAGAACCTCTAAGAGTTGATTATTTAGGCCAACCACACTTGACTTTGTTTATTTAACCGTCGCATTGGGATCTGTACCTCGATTCTCTGGCGTTTTCCCTTGACGGTCACCCTACTACAATATATATATATATATATATATATATATATATATATATATATATATATATATATATATATATATATATATATATATATAAAATATATATATATATATATATATATATATATATATATATATATATATATATATATATATATATATAGTACAAGAGAAACATTTGATGCGAATGAGCAAGGGATTTTTATACCATATCTTCTTACCCCTGGGGCTATTTCTGTCTTCTCATAATGGATTACAATTCGTCCAATAGTCATGTTAAAAAATTTATAGCCCGAGGCGTCTTTATGAGAATGGAAATAAATTTAATGACAGCATTAATAACGGAGAGATTTCTCGCCTATCAGCTCGCCGGAAGTTCCTGACAGCAACTTCCTAGTAGAATTCATCATAAAGAAATATTAAATATCTCGGGTGTGCTCGGTGACCTATATGACTCAACTGCATTAAATTGGCTTCCAATCACTAACCCATTTCAGATATAAAATTGAAGAAATTTGATACAAAGTAGTGCAACCGAAACGAAATTGACTTCGGACAAAAGGTTGAAATTGCAGGTTTCTCTGATTGCTTCTTCCGGATAAGTGAAGAAGTATTATTGGAGGAGAGAATGATAAAAACACCAACGTTTAAAGGCAATTTTCGAACTCCCTTTTCCCGCTCACACGTAAACCCAACACATTGTTCCCACACCCAGCATCGAACTATTCTACCATAACTTGCACAAGAATCTGCTCATTCTAGTATTCATTTTCCACTGACTGTGGGAAAGCGTTCATTATTTATTTCATTCATGGATAATGAATGGCCAGGATTTATTTTTACAATAAGAGTTAAACAGCCGATAAACATCGCTAAAGATACGACTATCTCCTCTATTGAAAGGTCATTAAACCTAATCACCTGAACTCTATATTAATTCACCATTTGTCACATCCTGTAGATCAGCCATTGGGAAATGGATCCAAGCAGTTCAAACCCATCATCCCTTTGGATTTTAAGAATCTACCCCTACCTACATGCATTTCACGCATCTAAAATACTTCATTGTTCTTTATGTTCCTGTGGATCGTGAAAAGCCTAATAAGAGAGTATATTTAATTGAGCTGATCACTACTACCAATCTTTTTAAACTTCTGCTTCTCTTTGATCACTTTTTTTCTGCATTTAGTCTTTTTTTCTTCGTGTATTCGGCAGTTAGGTCACGCATCCCAACTTCCATGAGGCCTTTCAACAACTTTCACTCGTACGACTCTATTAAATTGAATGTTCATTAATCATGTTGGCTACAAATTTTCATGCATATATTTATTCAGCTACTATGAATCGGTTGTAAAACCATAATACGAGTACAGCGCCCAAAATATGTATGTCTGTATATGTTGATCCTTCTCTGTCCCTTCCTTTATTTGCGTCATCTCATTAATTAGTTTTAATCAATAATTCTCTTTTTGCTTTGGAATTTCTCTCAGTGGAAACGCAGGAAACAAATCGAAGATTTTGCCTTCTTTCGCTCCTTTGTAAGAATTTGTTTGCGGTGTAGCAGTTTAATACATCCTCGTTCTAGCTTAAATCTTTGTTTTGTAAATCCTTTCGATTTTAATCCTATTCACTACAATTACTTTCATTTGTGAGTGTTCTTCTCTTCTCTCTCTCTAAAGCCTTTCTTTCTCTCCGCGTTTAATAAATATTAACGTTTCGTCTGGGAAAAAGTCCATTTGAATCGCCGTCGTTTGGCTGCCTCCAAGACGGCAAGGATTGCATGACAAAAACCTGCCGAAGAAAGTGTCTATATATGTATGTATCTTCTCCACATTTTTATTCCTCTATCTCATCAATTCATTTAGAGAAGTTTTTCGGCAGTTGTCTTTTTTGGATTTCTCTTTCAATTTAATTACAAAAAGGGAGTATTTAGCCTAATATCGGATTCACCTTATGAGCTAAATCCAGTGAGCTAATTTGGAGTGAATTCTGAGGGAAGACTTGTCTAATAAATGGGTCTCTGAGACGAATCCACCTCCACTTGATGCTTTATCACTCATTATACATACGGGGTATTACAAAAGTCCTATTACACTCATTACGACGCTCTTGACAAAGAACACAAAGATATTTTCGATTCAGTTGGGCAGGTTTAAATTGTTTAAATCGTAATATTAATCGATTGTGCCGCCCTCGGTTGCGAGCACTCGCTCTAACGCAGACCTGAGGCCGCGCACAGGTTGCGGACGTAGATTTTCTTCTTGTTGGCCCACATGCAGTTGACGGAGTACATCGGCTCGTCGACGTTGCTTTGGTGGACCTTGCAGGCCTTGCTCTCAACGTGCTCCCACAAGCTGGATTCGAGGGGGTTGAGGCAGGTGTCTGTTGTAGCCAAAAGTCCTTCAAACAAAAGTTCATGTTGAAACTCAACCACTCTTGCACAGTCTTGGACGTATGGGCCGGTGCACCGTTCTGCGGAAAGACGTAGTCCGCCTTCTTCGTCATATTTCTGTCCAAGGGCAGGAATTTTGTGGCAAAATGTCTCGGTAATCCCGCACGGTCAGCCTGTAACCGACAGCGAAACACACCGGCAGCATTTTCTCGACATTCGAAGTCACGATACCCAGCATAATCACGGATCGATCGTAAAGGTTTTTTCATTAAAAAATAAGAATTCTATTTCCATGACTCTTCAAGTCACTGAGAAGGCGAGGACAGCGCTCCCGACATTATTTGTGCATATGATCAGTGACCAGAGCCCTTTCCACGCACCTCAAGGTCTTGCCGCCCTCCTCCTTGACGGCCCTGAACACCTTGCTCACTGAGATGTTGTTCTTCCTCGCGTTAACAGTTATTCTGAGCTTCGGAGCACTTTAGAAGACCCTTCTCACAGCCAATCGGTTGAAAACTTTAGGGTGGCCGGAACGATATCGATCTCGTCACGCCTGCACACAACAGAAAAGGTGTTTTTAATGGCACATGCTGAAAAATTAGACCTTTACGTTGGTTTGACGAAACTTTATGTATCACAAAAGAAACCTTTCTCGAAAGAAAAAACAAACAACAAGTGTAACTTAACTTTTGCAGAACTCAGTATGTATGTAGAACTCATCGGAAAGAAACCAATAAAAAAAAAATCTTAATTATTGAGACTTAACTACTTTACTCGCAAAGGAATTTAAGCTTGTAGTGATGAGTTATTGGGCTTTTCATACAGAAAATTTCCTATATATGTGTCAATCACGGTGTGGTTTTTTTATCCCTTACCCTCTTATTTTTTCATCTTTTTCTTCATCATTATATTCAGAGCTTACAAAAACTTGTAATATGATCTAGTTGATCATCGCTTTTATAAACCTCACCATCTTACTACTAACCGTAAGAATAAGGATGATTTTACATAATATTAGTATTATTTTTTACAGCCTTGTACGATTCCAATCATTTTTGTATCTAGCCATAGACTGAGAAAATAGATTAGCATCAAATGCTGAGTAATATTGCATTAAAAATCGACTCTGGTCGATTTGCCATTAAAGTCTAAGCATGGTTTAAGGAATATCGCATGTGAACTCTCCCGTGTTTTCTTTCAATAAAAGCTGCAATTTATTGAATCTCCCTTGTTTTGTCTCAATACAAGATGCTCTATCTCAACTCTCTTCCCTACAAGCCGTAGTATGGCAAATCTTCGCCTCCTCATCCACCACCAACCCTGTGTCCCATTAATACAGACATATATAAATCAACTCTTTCCGGCTTTCCTTTAATATATGTTTTCATTTGTCAATTAGAGTTTTCTTCTAATACAGGCTATCGGGTGTCAACTTCCCCCATTTCTTCATTACAGCCTCCTCTATTTCAACTACCCTCTGTTCATCTGCAGCACATACGTAGCAACGACATAATACATCATAATAAAAAAGGTTTTATCATGATCCACTTAATTTAATAATAGGTCGAAGCCTTTATTGACTCTGTAATTATTCAAATGTCAATTTTGTAAGGCGTGAGCAAATTACACTACGAGAATTTCTCATTAGTAATTTACTAGTGCATTCATCTAGGCAAACTCAAATAACCATTTGCAAGGATGTATTTTTGGAGAGTTATTAATCAAATTTGGGAGGAAAATGGTCGCTTGATTACCTGAGAAATGCTCTGCGAAAGAGGTGTGACCAGGCATCATAGAAGCTAATTTCTATATCAACTTATCGAAGCGAAGGTCAGCGAGAGGAAATTATTGGTTTGAGATCCGCTTCAATAATCGGGAGTTTCAGGCGTTATTTTTTAATTAGAGCCAAAGTACGGCATTTTATTGTCTTCATTGAAAGTTTTATTTTTTAATGCATCTGTTGAATTTATTATACCTTCTCGTTCATAACACTAAGAAATAGAGGTAGGCGGTGGGTACAGGACCGCTACGCACTCTATCGCTCCCTAGCACAGGCAGTAATCCGATCCTTGGGTTCTATACCTCTCTCAGGTTTGCATTTTTCCTTACTTCTCCACCTTCTTTATGATTTTTTTTTACAAAATCTTTCACTTTCTTTTTTTAATAAATAAAACTTGCTCTAGGGCTTGAGTCGTTTATACTCCCTCTTCCATTGTTATTTCTTATCTTCCCGTTTTTTCTTTCCCTATTTTGGCCAATTTTAATGGTTGTGCATCATTTCCAATTAAAAATATAAATATTAAATACTTGATTCATTTCAATGGGGAATGGATTTCCCTCACCAGTTTCCTTAGTGTGAATAGGACCCCATTGGATTATACAAATGACACTGCCGCTCTCGTAGCCTAGCGAATAAGGAGGTCGGAATCCATGCAGAGGACAAGAATTGATTTCAGGTGAGGGCACTCGCAAAACATTCGGCACTAGTGAGAGTTCCCGCCAATCACGTGCCACGGCGCCAAATCTAGCGCATGCGGGGAAGGGGTTTCGGTTTCATACAAAACCACCAACTTAAGCAATTATAACACCAATATCTCTTTTTGCTTCTTTCATCCACACACATACACACAGAACGCACCACTTCTCTTTTTAAGGAGCCCACTAAATGAGCTTCTAATCCACATTTCCCAACAATTGAACCGGTGGCACTCTCTTGGGCCATGAAGCGTTCCAATCACTCTTAGGTTGGTTACAAAACATAAGTGCACCTTTACTCCTACCCCCTCCTCCAAAACGAGGAGCGAACACTCGGTTAGGGGCTTGCCAGTGATTGACACACTTAATGTTATTTTAATTATCGAGTCGGGGGCAATAATAATAATAATATATTAATAAATAGAAACAAGACGTTGAATAAAGGAAAAGTTTCCTTAAGAAATGATGATGACGAAATATATTAGATTTAAATATGGAGGATATACAAGGATTACTAAACAAAAAAAAATTAAATTTCCCTTTTATGGATGTCGAGAACAGAGGCTACTTGCGGCCATGTGGCCCTTCGAAACCACGAGGTCAGGCTCGAAGTCAGTCCACGTGAGCGAGGACCGTAAGAACAGTCAGAATATCGACCTGATTTCTGTGATAAGCGAGGATTGGAATCTCAAAAGCGCGCTTCTGTCGTCCCTCAGAGCGTTATCAAGAAACCATCGAGGGAATACTTCTGATTCCTTAAGCGCCGTGTTGGTTCGTGGCGAGATTCTCCCCTTCCCCCTCGGCAGAGGCAGTAACACATCTGGCTGGTCCCAATATATTGTTGATCCCAATCAGGCATCGACAGTATATGCTTGCCTCTTACAACAAAAAACGTCATTCTCGATCGCGCTTCTTTTTCTCGACGAGCCGAAGGCTCGGAGCCTTCATTAGTTCGATATCAGCCAGCTGCACTTACTCCTTTAAATTTAAAATCCTTCGCACTCGCCTCCCTCCTCCCTCAGTTCTATTTCCCATTTCTGTCGTGACCAGAGTAGAATCAAGGTAACGCGAAGACCTTGAGCGACCATGCCTATTGGGTAGATGTGATAGAACGGGTTGAGCAGCGTTATTTTCAACTCCTATCACATGTTATTTAAAACCACGATGCTCCCACGTGCATCTTCGGTTCGAAGCTTGGCGCCTTATCGCAGCCACCGGATGTCAATGTTTAAACAAGGAGGTTATCGTCCCCCCGTTCGCCCCCATACGCCGACCACGCCAGATTGAGTTAGGCTTATGGGCAGATAAGGCATTGTTCCCAGCCTCGGCTGTGCACTTCCTCGAAGCTCCCACTCCATTGTCCCCCACGCCAAGGGAGTGACTCGACTATTTAGATGGAAACCATCGCCCTCCTCTAGTTTGGGCAGTTAGTGTGAAAAGTTCTAGTAAGGTAGATTTTCCTATAACCTTATAGCCATTTCTATCTAACTGTAGGGCAGGGTAAGTAGAGTTGTAGACATGACCAATCCCCCCGGATGCAATCCAAGTGTGGAACCTCCCCACTTGAATGTCTTCCACGTGAGGTTAAGCTGGAATTGAACTCCCACTTCTTTGTTGTTGCATGGGCCGCTAACATGGAGGGAGGGGGTCTATAAAGTTCCTACAGCATGCAACAGCCTCCAATCACTCTAACCTGTTGTCTCAAAACAGCTTCTCAGAAAGCGCGGCCCCACTTAATTGTGGTCATGTTAACGGGGCCTAAAGCATAGCCTGTATGATCAAAGGCTTTCTTCCTTAATCTTCCCAGGCGGTCGGAAGGAGCAGAGTTCATCTGCCCCTGGGAGTAATGCAACATCATCTCTCTACATATGTATTTCTAGTTCTTTATAATGCTGATTCATCATCTGCGAAGGGCGCAACAACATTCATTAGTCAAATGGGGAATTTTTTCCCATAACAAGGAATATCTGCGAGAAACATTAAATAATCAAGTTTCTACTAAATTCAAACAAGAAAACTCCCTTTTGAGAAACGGGCATTTTATCACTGAGCCACGAAGGACTTAACGAGGTCTGCTGATCAAAGTCGCGTGCTCTCACTTATTCTGATTTATGACCTTATGACCTTCAAAACTTTAAATAATTCCCGGGCTAATCTTGGGAGGACATTGACAATTATATAATTTGAAAGAGAATGTAAAACAACATAAGAGTTTCAAATTTCGTTAGAATCGGCCAAATAGTTATGATGTTATGGCAAAGCAAAAGCAAAACGGGGACCGACCAACCGCCATAGAGAGATATAGACTCGCAAGCCAGTAAAAAAAGGAACTTTCACCGGGATTCTAACCATTAAGCTACCACTTTGGAAGTTCGTTCTTATCCATGACTGACGAGAGAGAAAAGTAAATGAAGACTGAACTCTTTAAAAATTATGCCCGAGTTCAAGCCAGCAACCTCTCGCATGAGAAGTACGGTCGTTGATACTAAATAACGATGAACTGAATAGAAACGAAAGAAAAATGGTTTAATAGTTCCGAGGGAAGACCGACCCAAACAATGGGGATTCTGAAGCGATTCCGCGTCGTCAATCGAGTAGTGGGAAACATTTCAATCAGACTTTGCCTGATGCGTTATGACGTCCTATATGTAGAACTCATCTGTAAAAAACATATCAATTAAAAACATTCCTAATATTGACATGTCTCTCTGTATTCCCATACACGTTACTTAGATTTTCTTATCCCCATCTTTAACTCACAAGAGAGAGTTCAATATTGTACTGATAAGTTCATGTTTTCTTTTAATCGACCATTTTCTTACATATATATGATGCATAAGCCCTTTTATTTTGTTTTTATTTTTAGTCATGTGCGACTCTATATCTCACTATGTCGGTCCGTCAGTCGCCGTTTTGCTTCTTTATTAAGCCGTAACATTGTAACTATTCTGCCGATTCTAACAAAATTTGAAACCCTAATGTTGTTTTACATTCTCCTTTGAATGATATAAATGCCAAATTCTCTAAAGGTTATTCGGGTAATTATTTGGCAATAACCTCACAACTATTCTAATGAAATTTGAATCCATTATGTTGTTTTACATTCGTTTTCGAATAATATAATTTCCAAGGTCATTCCAAGCTTAGGCCGGGAATTATTGAAAGTTTTGAACGTCATGAGGTCCTAAATCAGAATAAGTGAGAGCACGCAAATTTGGTCAGCAGACCTTGTTAATATCTCTCTCTCTCTCTCTCTCTCTCTCTCTCTATCTCTCTCTCTCTCTCTCTCTCTCTCTCTCTCTCTCTCTCTCCCTTTCTCTCTCTCTCTCTCTCTCTCTCTCTCTCTTTCTCTCTCTCTCTCTCTTGCGCACACGTATTGCAAAACTTTCCTTTATTTTCTCACAAAAATTCACTCGCCTGAATCCAAAATCGCATCGAGGATTGGGAGTAATGTACCTGATTGTCATGATTTCTCTTTCTCCATTCGAAGCCGATTCAAGAGATTCCACTACACCCTTAGGGCCCCAAATGATAAAATCTAACTTTTTAATTTACACAAATTTCTATTTCACTTAACGCATTCTTTGCAAATCGGTTTACAAAAGCCGTGAACAAGCTCTCTTTTATTCTCGATTTTTTTTAATTATGCTATTTTACCACTAAATAATCAGCCTGATTTTATGTTTTCTTCCCTAAAGGATTAAAAGATTTCCTCAAAATTTCCTTACTCATTTTGGGGATCTTCTGGTTTGCCCGTTTGCTCCGTGTTTGGGAGTGCTCCGTGTTTGGGAGGCATCTATGTAATTTTTACTTTAATCCCTCCTTATTCATATTTATATTCTCATATTCACATATTTTGCCTTTTATTCTCTAGTGATTAGAAGGCAAGAGTGAAGGTAAATGTGTTCTTTCATTAATTTCCTGGTTTATGAAATCTACATCCGAGCTTCCGCCTTTAAAATCGTTAAATTTTTGTCTTTTCCTAATTAAATTTTGAAATTTAACCAACCATTAAGTTGTCGTAATGTGCAGAAAAAACGGTTATATTTTATGCAATTTTAAACGGTGAAGTTCTTATTTGATATAAATTGCTTTTAGTGAGGAAATTAGTTCCTCTCTAAATTGCTAGGTCACAGGAGTCAGAAAAATCGGAGTACCTTAAAAGATGTTTTTGTCTATAACCTGGAGGTAATATTGAGGGTAATCTCGAGAGAGAGAAGTGGAGTAAAATAGCTTGCGAGGTAGTGCGCGAGTTATACAACCAACCTTCCCTTGCCTTAATTATATGGTTATTCTCCAAATGAATGTAATAAGAGTATTCGAAGTTGTGTACAAAATCTTAATCTCTTACATTACGGTATTCAAACATGAATGCATCTGGAAGCCTAAACCACTTCCAGTGTCCATACATTCATTTCACATTCTCAAACTTTCATTCCATCTCTCCCCTCAATAAATGTAGTCTTTTATTAATGGAAACTTATCCTTTGTTTTAAATTTTGAAAAAGTGGTATATCTTAAATCTATAACACATAAAAAATAAAAATGCTACCACATGCACATACTTTTAGACGAAACGCTTTTCTAACCAATTAAACACGAAGTTAGCCATAAAAGAATTTAAACGGGTCATTTCTGCAAAGTCGAACTTCCCTCTGACGGAAAATGAAACATTCCCGTCTTTCTGAGGCAAAGAAGTCTCGGGAAAATGGCTGAAAATTTAAAGAAACAAAGAACAAACGAGGGAGAAAGATCGAAACTGACAATAATGCCAATAATGTTCAGACTCTCTCTTCCCGGTCAACCGCCGGAAACTGAAACCCGAGGAAGGGGCGAAATCGATTTGGGAAAGTTGCAAAGAAGTAAAAATTTGAAAATGGAAGTGAAACGAGAGATAGGAACTTTGTCAGTTCTAACGTCTCCTTGTCATGTTTTTTGTTCCAGATTACAGAGAACATTTCAGGATAGGAGGGTAGCAAGGTCATTTACCGTAAAGAGCTTCCAAAACGAATCGAGAGTTGTTCCTACTGGACACCATTGAGAGTGGTATTCAGATGCATATTCAAAAAATAATTTTGATTACTTTAATTTCAACCTTAACTATTTTCATATAGGTTGTAGACGGCTCATATCATCCCTCTTCATCTTCATCACTAAGGCCTCATATTTATTAAAACGAATCAGAGTTTAAAATTTATTTTAAATGACATATAATTGCTGTTAAGCCTTTGATAGAGACTTCCAAAATAGAATACTTTTTACCTTTAAACTGTTTAATGAGATATAATATTGCAAAAAATATAAAGGTGCCTTTCGGAGCAAATTGAGATAGGATGAGAAGTAATGAGATGAATTAAATATTAATATCATAGCGAGAAAATGGGTCTTTAACTGAATATGACCTTTCTAATTACGCTTTAAATCTTTTGAAGAATAAATGAAAATGAATATCTTCCTTAACGCTTAATCATATGTTATTATATTAATTTAGACATATAATTTTACTCATTTATTTGGTATATTTAACCAGCGTAGTGTGAAATTTTGGAAATTATTAAACTCCACTCCCATTGGCCATTTGGCTTTGATTTTCCATTAATTTGCGATGTAGTGAACGAATGTACTTTATGATTAAGGCGTATTCAAATTAGCTAATAAGATCAATTAACGGTAAATTTAGTACCGTATGTTATTTAGCTGAAATCAAACAAAATATTTCGAATAGCTACAATATTTCGAAAAGTTAAATCTCCTTTAAAATCTCACAATCTTCCTTCTTTGGGAAATCCCTTTAGAAAACTTGCCATTTTCCATCCATTATCCATCCAAATAACAGCTTTTTGTCGATTTAAATATTTCAACTATTAATCTTTACGCTTTCAGGCTAAATTCAGCGAAATAGTTCAATCGTATATATACATCTTGTCTCTAATGGCCTCCTAATATGGTCTAGAAGTTCTGCCATCTATTTACTTCTTTCTATTGTGTTAAAATAAATATTGCCTCAAATCTGCACTCTACATTTCTCACTACATCTTTGTCCTGACTGGCTATCGAAGAGAGCCAATTCTTTTCTGCCGTGAGCCAGAAACAGTTTCTCTTTACTGGTAATTCCCCCTCATTCATCTTGCGAAGTTAGCGAATTTAGAGCAATTTCTTCATCGAATAGTTACAACTTTTTCAACTCTCGTGGGAATGTCAATATGTAATCATACTACCATGAAATCTCGGGATGCAATTGAATATTACTTATTTTATTCTTTGATTTTCGATAAATGCGTGGATGCACGAAATTTATTAAATATAAATGAAAGAATCGACTATTATTGTTCATTCCGAAAGATTAATCTTTCTAATTTTTTCTTTGGGTCACTTTGGCTATTGACTTCCTTTCTGGCAATTCAATGAGTCATTTAAAAGAATGATATTCACTTAACATCGATGCCTCTATGCATTTTATTTTAGTAACTAACAAATCTTTTAACATTCTCCACTCTCCCGTTCGATACGGATACAACTATTCGTTTAACAAAAGCTTCTCCCAGAAGATTACATAAATTCTCCACTCGCTGTGGGTATGCACAACACACTACACCATTGACGATTAGATTTTCATCACTCGTAACGGTGTTCCACTTTAAAACATCCAAACAATCATTTTTCTCTAACCTCACACGGAGGTGTAATCCCATTGTTGATTACCCTGAGATATGAACTAATTAAAGTCAACATAAAGTGACGGCATGGATATTTGATGGTTATACAAGCTCCGTTTTCCTCAAATGGGGCATATCTGCCCCTATATAAGGAAACCTTTGCATAAACGACTAATAAAGAATCTCCGCAAAGGCCAGAACTTCGTAAAGGGTGGAATACGACTCTTTGGGGAAAATCAAATGCTATTCCATAACAATGTCTGTCTGCCTGTCTTGCTCTCTGTAAATATGTGTCTCTGTCTCTCTCCGTTTGTCTATGAGTGTATCTCCTTCCTCTTTATTCCCCTCAACCCAATCTCCCTCACCATCTTCCATTACCCGCTTTCCCTCCCTCTCCACTCTCCCCTTCCCCTCTCCCCATCCTCTTCTCCGCATCACCCTCTACACATCCTCCTCTCCATCTCCCCATTCCCCTCTCCTTCTCCTTCTCTCCATTTCCCCATCTCCCTCTCCTTCTCCTTCTCTCCATCTCTCCCCTCTCTCTCCATCCTCCCTATCCTTATCCACATCCACCTCTTCTTATCGCAACCCCCTCCCCATTTCTCTCTCCTTCTGTCCCCGATGCTTACCTGAGTTCCTGTTTTATTTAATAGTTTAATTAATGAATATAAATTCTATCACACTAAACTATCGTAGTTGATATAAACAAAAGAGAGGAACTTGCTAAGACGCCGATTCTTCTACTTAGGACTTTTTTCAATAACTGGAAAATTATATAAAAGCCAGAATGAGAAGTCATTGATCAAATGTATCACCTACAAACTTTATTTATTTTTATTCACATAGTCAAAAGTAAATACTACTTAGGATTCTATTTCCGTTGGAGTGTTCTCTTGCACGAACAACAATAGACTATTGTAATTAAATTCTGAATTAATTCTGATACATGGATCTCTAATTTAAAATTATGGGATTTTAGTAAAAACGGACACGTCATGAATCATACGGTCCATTATCTTATTTTCCCGTTGTTTTAAGTTAAGTTGAAAAACACTAGGTTGAATTGTATTCCATCGATTTTCTACCTTGTTTATAAAAACTTCTTCTCCAAGTTCGAGTGTAATCGCTCCCCATTTAATTTAGAAATATTCCTATTATTTGTCCTACAGGCACTTGGTAGTTTACCTTGGACACTGTATATGAAAGCCTATGTGATTCTTCATGCACACCAAAATGGCCAGCACAGTTGCATCAATTGGCCAAAATACATTTCGCTGTTACATTCGTAAAGTTGGCCTCTTGGGTTTTTAGGCTATGAATTAAGTCGAAATATAAATTCGTTTGCGAGAGACTTTCGAGTAATAAAAACTTGCTGTATCTCTTATTTACTAAGTTCATCATTTACGAAGCTTCTATCAATAAAATTCTGTAGCAAAGACCTGGAATTTAATTTATCAAAGGGATGAGTACCATTTATTTTGAAATTTCATTTAGGAGAAAATACTTATGCAATTTATATAGACTTTCGTTCATTCAGAAAGTTAAATGGTTCTTAAGAGTAGTTTTCTTTACTCACCCCATCCTAGTAAATATTTGAACTAAAGTCTCAATATGTAAAAACAATAGAAATTTCTCTTTTTAGGAGGATGCCAAAGGATTTTGTATTCTTTACATTTATTTTTTTTAGTTTTCTTTTGTAAAATTAATCTATTTCGGGAAACTGAAACTGGGTTATTAGAATTCATGAATAAATATTGAGTCATCCGGAAAGTTCGTCCATTTTGAAAAATGTAAAAACATAGAAGTAAATCTAATCAATTAATAGTAACCATTTTGTTCTTCAACCTTTTTTAATTTTATTGGTTTGAAAAAAATAAAAAAATTCTTGAAGAAATAAGAATTTCTATTCAAAATAACAACGCCACTCTCCCTAATGCGCGAGAAATGAAGGTCTGAATGATTATTAACCTGTAATAACTTTGGTGCAACTTGGGTGTACCTAGAAAGTCTAAAAGAGAACGCGAAATACCTAAAGATCAACATTTCCTTCCCTACATTCTTTAGATGTTTTTCCTATGACACCATAATAAATTTATCTTCACAAACAGGTTAACAAACTTTCCAATACCGTCAAATGTCTTCTTTGAAAGCACAAAGAATCGGAATGTGGCTTTACCGGGTGGAAAAAAAGAAAGCTTTAAACAGGTGACGAAAGTGAGGTGTCGTAGAATGACCCTTGGCTTTGATCACTCTACGCTTTGACACCCTTTTAGTAGCGGTATGCTTTAAGGGGCGTGAGTTACTTCTATGATGAAGTAGGCTTTGTTCTAAGAGTGCTATTTTAGTGGTTTAGTCCTTAAGGAAGAGCTATTTTTACACACATAAGGATAAGAGGAAACACCCGAATCTACCAAAATAAACATGTATTTTAAATTAAATATTACAAACCAACAGTAAACACATTTCTATATTTGGCCTCTCAGATTTTTCAATGACAAAACATAAACAAGTAGGCTTTTCGTAAACATACCAATTGCCAATTAGTATTTTTATCACGACCCTATTTGATTAGCATAAAACATTAAATTAATGTACTGTTATCTACAAACACATATGAGCTAGGTTCAAGAATAATGGTTTCTACTCTCCTTTAAAACGTGGGACGTACTAAACTTCTACTATCGCAATAGAGATATAAATGTTATTGTTAACTTACAGGTAGGTATTAGGGATTGCCGGATGTCGCTGGAGGACTTATCTCTCGCTTTGAAGTGTGGTGGTCGCTGGTTGAAATTTTCGTAGAGGGATTGCTTGAGATGTGAGAATCACTCGAGTGTGAGCGGCTTTGCTTTTCTTCAGTCAGACTTCTTTGCAGACGGAAAAGGCTTCTTCGGTATGGCACCGATATAAAACTTGACTAATTAGGTTAATACGGCCCTGAAAGACGGGATTGATTTTCTCAATCTGATCCTATCGTTTCTCACGGAAATAGTCTTGTATGGCTGAGGGTTCGGTCTTTACGAACTAATCTTTCTTCTGGCGAATCGACTTCTAATAATCTTCTTGTCTAGCCGATGGATCGATCTTCACGAACTAATCCACCTCTAGTGTATTGACTTCTGATAATCTTCTTGTCTAGCCGATGGATCGATCTTCACGAACTAATCCACCTCTAGCGTATCGACTTCTGATAATCTTCTTCTCTTTCTTTGCGGGGCTTATATATAGGCGGATTGCTGCCCCATCTAAAGGGGGAAGTGACCAGGCCACAGATGCAAAAGGAGGGGGGAGCGAATGGAGAGTTAGCATCTGGGGAGAGCAAGAATTCCTGAGGTGGCACTGGGGTGCCCAAGTCAGCTCGCAAATTATAGGCTCGCAACCGCACCGCTACTTGGCGGGCCTTCTGACTCGCACCGTTTTTTTTCCTAACCACGGGTTTATGGGTCTCGTAGGTAATACGATCGTTAGAGCGTCGTTTAAGGACCTTAGGTGGTCGCCTTCAAACATATGTTAGCTCCAACTGCCCACAGCGGCGAGGAGATCACACATGGTAAGCATTTTCGCCGGCTACCTTTCCCACGCTTCTCCTCATGAAGGGAAGGGGGCTTGAATGTACCTATACTCCTCCAGGAGGCTTAATGTAGCCATTTCTCCACATCTACCTCCATTCTTAAGAAAATAATGGGAGGGGGGGGGTTCCAATCCGACGCTTACAATAATGTACATGGGTAACTTACGGAACATTATATTATACAATAAATTCTAGTTCACTCGGGAATGCCTCGATAACATTTCACCTGACCTTACATTAATTCCTATATTACTGTGCCAACTTAGGATTTTCTTACCTACCACTCGGGTTATTCGCCCCTACTTACTTACAATTCTACTGATTTACACTTAACTTTGCTATAATACAATAGTTGGGCTGCTCCTCAATCGTCGACAGGGTTCCGACTTAACGAGTCGGCCATACAATTGTTGGACCCTTTTATATAGTGAATGGAGTACTGGTACTCCATCAAGAGTAAACTCCATCTCAAGAGTCTTCTATTCTTACACTTATTTTTACCTAAGTATGACAACGGTTTATGGTCGCATTCCAACTTAAACTCGCGCCCTATTAGATAATATTTGAATTTACCTATGGACCATATTATGGCCAAAGCTTCGATTTCGATAGTAGCGTAGGCTTTTTCTCTACTCAACAGTTTCCTACTGACATAAGCTATGGGATAGGCTGTTTCGTCATCTTCGTATTGAAGCAATACTCCGCCTAACCCGTCCCGACTAGCGTCCGTGCGAAGGCCGAAGATCTTGTTGGGATTTGGTAAGCGAAGAATGGGCGCAGTTACGAGTTTTCCTTTTAGAACCTCCAACTGAGTTATTGCATGGGGGTTCCACGTGACAGGGTCTGACACTGTCTTTTTTAACAAATCATTCAGTGGGGCCGCAATGGTAGTGAAGTGTAGTACAAAACGCCTATAGAACGAGGCCGCTCCCATAAACGATCGGAGTTGTTTCTTTGTTTTCGGCCGGGGCATCTTGACTATGGCGTCCACTTTTTCTTGCTGGGTAGTCAAGTGTTTTTGTCCTATTTTGAATCCCAGGTAGTCAATGGATTCGTAGGCAAAATAACACTTGGTCGGCCCGGCGGTTAGACCTTGCTCCTTCAATTTCTCCAGCAATGAGCGTAAGGCGTGTAAGTGTGACTCCCATGTACGGGTAGCTACGTACACGTTGTCGAAGTAAAACGACACGTCACTTAGTCCAGCGATAATTCGCCTCATCATCCTATTATAATTGCTACCGGCTGTAAGTAGTCCGAAGGGTAGCCTGGTAAACTGTAACAGACCTCTCTCGGTCACAAAAGCCGTCAGTTTTTTGGACTCCTTAGCGAGAGGTATTTGATAGTACGCTTTACACAAATCCAATTCGGTGATGAATTTAGCGTCTTCAAATAAATGGAGATTTCGATCTATTAGTGGGATGGGCTCGGCGTCGAAAACGGTCACTGAATTCAATTTTCGGAAGTCCACGCACATCCGAAATGATTGATCAGGTTTCTTAACCATTACTATGGGGGAGCAATAATCGGACTCCGATGGCTCTAAAATTCCCAATTTTAGTAAATTCCGGACTTCCTTATTGAAGGCTTCTCGTAGGTGGATTGGTGAAGGATATGGTTTGCTCCGAACCACTGAATTAGTTTTTAGTTTTATTTCATGGATAAAATCCTTGGCACATCCGGGGTTTTCAGAAATGACTTCTGGGAATTCCATGAGCAAGTTCAACATTTCCGCTTTTTGTTGAATTTCTAAGTGGGGATTTATCTTTAATCCACCCGAGGGTCTTCCGGGGTAGGTGAAAGCGAGGGAAGTTCGTATTCCTCGTCTTGTTCCACACACACGGTGTGTATGACTTGCAGGGGCGTACCCGGGTAAACGGCATCCATCGGTTCTTCTTCGTCTAGAAGGGTAATATTCTTTATGCACGCGCGGCGGTGATATATTTTTAGCATGTTTATGTGATAGGTTCTTCGCCCTGTTGGGGTATCTATCAAGTAATCGACTGGACCCCGTGCCTCGATTACTTCAAACGGTCCCTTCCACTGGGCCCATAACTTATTATTTTCGGTCGGGAGTAATAATAAGACTTCATCTCCTGCCTTTAATTTTCGAGCCTTTGCTTTCATATCGAAATAGTCCCGGTATTTGGCTAAATTTTTCTCGGCGTTCTCTCGAGCTAAGCCAGAGCAGTATTCTAGGCGCTCGAGCATATCCATCACGTAGGCGTAAGACGATTTGATTTCTTGCTCGAGCTTCGCGTTGGAAAATAATTCCTTAAGAATACTCATAGGACCTCGCACATTTCTCCCGTATAATAGCTCAAAGGGCGAGAATCCCAACGTCCGATGAGGTATTTCTCGGCAGGCGAAAAGGGCAGCAGGCAGGTATCTGTGCCACTGTGTAGGGTTGTTTTGACACAACTTCTTCAATATATTTTTGAGAGTCCCGTTTAATTTCTCGCAGATTCCGTTAGCGGCTGGATGAAATGGACTCGTAAAAATTGGCTTGACTAACAGAAGTTTGTTAAAATACTCTATCAATTCTGAGGTGAATTGGCGCCCTCTATCAGATAGAATTTCTTTAGGCAGGCCTACTCGTGCAAAAATTGAAATTAATGCTTCCGCGCAGGAAATAGTGTCAATCTTCCGTAGGGCCACGGCATCTGGGAACCGGGTGGCACAATCCACTAGGACGAGGATGTAGGAGTGTCCTCCACTTGAAGGGGGGTGAATTGGTCCCACCAAATCAATTGCCACTCGAAAGAAAGGTTCGGTAATAACGGGCACCTTTTGTAAGGGAGCTGGAGGTACCCGTCCTCTGGAGGGATCCTTCTGACACACGTCGCATGATCGGCAATCGGCCACAATTTCCCTGGCGGCCTGGGGACAATAAAAGTGTCGGAATATCTGCTGCGCCGTTTTGTTGTGCCCAAAGTGTCCGGCTAATATTCCATCATGCGCGGTATTCAAAATTCTTTGCGTGTATTCTTGAGGTACACACAGTGCTTTCTTGTTCTCCTTATCCTCCTCGCTGATAGTACGGTAGAGAAGTGAGTCTTCTACGATATACTGGATAGGCCTCTTTCCTTTCACTTGGAGAATTTCACCTTTAATAGCTTTCTCCCATAGAGGTTCAAGAGTGGGGCATTCCTTCTGAGCACTGGCGAAGGAAGTCAATTTGAACCCATTGTCTTCGAGGGTAATCCTCGGGGTCAACTTAGTAGGTTGCTCTTTCCTCTGGGCTTCTTGTGCCCGGGTGACTACTTGTTGGGCCACTTCTTGCTGGGGAATTAGGGGGTTTTGTCCGATTAGTACTGCGCAGAACTTAATCGATGCTACTACCACGTCCGTTCAACCGGTGAAATATCTGCATTGTATATGACATCTCACGACGGGGAATCGATTGTCGCGTCCTAAAAAGTCGTGGACGATTGCGAATTTCTTATGGGCAGGGTTTACTGGGGGCAGCAACTTGTCGGATACCACTATGCACGTGCATCCGGTGTCTCTGACTAAAGTGGATACTCGGCACCCATTAACAGTGCCCTCTTCAAATTGTAGGCCGCCTGGCGAACTTTTGTTGAATAGAAAGTTTACCTGTTGCTGGGGCCCTTCGGATGTTGGCGCGGGGACGTAGGACGAATCAGCTTGTCCTGCTGGGATCGCGGCAGTCAGGTTTTTCACCTGTTGTCTCGAGGTCTCCCTCAGTCGGGAGTTCCGTGGGCACTGGAAACTCAGGTGACCTATTATCCCGCAGGTATAACAACTGACGGGCTTCCTGGGATACGTGCCGGTATTAGGGTATGATCCTTGTGGAATCCTAACTTCTTTTCGATTTTTTTCTCCTCCAAAATTTGGTTCATAAGTTCCTTTTGCGGCTGAGAACTTAAAGGGCTTCTTCTGTAAAGGCCTGGGTGGCGGCCCATTTTTCTTTGGGGAGGGAGCCTTCTCTTTCTTGTACTCCCTAGGATATAACCGATGATTTACCGCGTGGAGGTCAGCCTCGTCCAGGCACTCGTTGAAGGTAGAAGCTTTTCGGTCCTTAACGAATGCACGGATTTCCTGGGGTACTGTACTTAGTAACTGATCTCTAAGCATGAAGTCGACGACCGCAGCGACTTCGTTCTCTACCCCTTCTGACTCCATCCAAAACTGTAGGCTTCGACGAAGCTCAAAGCCAAAATGTTTGTACGTTTGTCCAGGTCTTATACGAGAATGCCTGAACTTCATCCTATATTCTTCCGGGTTAAGGTTTGTTGCTGAGAGAAGTTCGGCTTTGAGAGTGGAATAGTCCACAGTCGCTTCTGAGGGTAAAGATACGAATATCTCTCTCATCCTACGATTGAGTAGCGGTAACAGTCTGGCGACCCCATCTTCTTCTAGGTCCCAATTATTGACTTCAAATATTTTCTCAAAATGGGAGAGATATGAGCATAAATCTTCTTCGTCCTTGTACTCCGGGAGTTTCATGCTGGCCGCTGGTGACACTCCTGTTCTAGATGACACGGACTGCACCTCTAACTGGTCTTTACTAAAAGCTCTTTCGTGGGCCCTTATCTTCTCTCTTTCATCAGCTTCCATTTTCGTCTTTTCTGCTTCCATTTTCATCTTTTCTCTTCTTTCTTCTCTTTCGTTTCTCTCTTTCTCCTGAATAAACGAACTCAGATCGGTTCCTTCCAGTCCGAGGCTTTTACCTTGCTTCCGATAAAGGTCAAACAATGCCATCGCGCTTATGTCAGTCATCTACCTTGTTTTTAATCAAGCCTTACCTATTCCACCACCGAAACTTACCACTTGGCCTAACAATTACCTTAAGATGGTATCCCCCTCTAACTTTACCAATTTCCCACTCGTCAAATATTCTATTATTCCTGGTGTTCCTTTTATGTGTTAGCTCTTCCTTAAAAAGACACTGCTGGGTTCTTTCTAATATAAAACCTCTAGACCTGACACCACTTTTATAATATGTCGTAAAATGACCCTTGGCTTTGATCACTCTACGCTTTGACACCCTCTTAGTAGCGGTATGCTTTAAGGGGCGTGAGTTACTTCTATGATGAAGTAGGCTTTGTTCTAAGAGTGCTATTTTAGTGGTTTAGTCCTTAAGGAAGAGCTATTTTTAAACACATAAGGATAAGAGGAAACACCCGAATCTACCAAAATAAACATGTATTTTAAATTAAATATTACAAACCAACAGTAAACACATTTCTATATTTGGCCTCTCAGATTTTTCAATGACAAAACATAAACAAGTAGGCTTTTCGTAAACATACCAATTGCCAATTAGTATTTTTATCACGACCCTATTTGATTAGCATAAAACATTAAATTAATGTACTGTCATCTACTACAAACACATATGACCTAGGTTCAAGAAAAATGGTTTCTACTCTCCTTTAAAACGTGGGACGTACTAAACTTCTACTATCGCAATAGAGATATAAATGTTATTGTTAACTTACAGGTAGGTATTAGGGATTGCCGGATGTCGCTGGAGGACTTATACCTCGCTTTGAAGTGTGGTGGTCGCTGGTTGAAATTTTCGTAGAGGGATTGCTTGAGATGTGAGAATCACTCGAGTGTGAGCGGCTTTGCTTTTCTTCAGTCGGACTTCTTTGCAGACGGAAAAGGCTTCTTCGGTATGGCACCGATATAAAACTTGACTAATTAGGTTAATACAGCCCTGAAAGGGGGTATCGATTTTCTCAATCTGATCCTATCGTTTCTCACGGAAATAGTCTTGTATGGCTGAAGGATCGATCTTTACGAACTAATCTTTCTTCTGGCGAATCGACTTCTAATAATCTTCTTGTCTAGCCGATGGATCGATCTTCACGAACTAATCCACCTCTAGCGTATTGACTTCTGATAATCTTCTTGTCTAGCCGATGGATCAATCTTCACGAACTAATCCACCTCTAGCGTATCGACTTCTGATAATCTTCTTCTCTTTCTTTGCGGGGCTTATATATAGGCGGATTGCCGCCCCATCTAAAGGGGGAAGTGACCAGGCCACATATGCAAAAGGGGGGGGGAGCGTATGGAGAGTTAGCATCTGGGGAGAGCAAGAATTCCTGAGGTGGCACTGGGGTGCCCAAGTCAGCTCGCAAATTATAGGCTCACAACCGCACCGCTACTTGGCGGGCCTTCTGACTCGCACCGTTTTTTTTCCTAACCACGGGTTTATGGGTCTCGTAGGTAATACGATCGTTAGAGCGTCGTTCAAGGACCTTAGGTGGTCGCCTTCAAACATATGTTAGCTCCAACTGCCCACAGCGGCGAGGAGATCACACATGGTAAGCATTTTCGCCGGCTACCTTTCCCACGCTTCTCCTCATGAAGGGAGGGGGGCTTGAATGTACCTATACTCCTCCAGGAGGCTTAATGTAGCCATTTCTCCACATGAGGAAAGTACTTGAGCTGTGAGAAATTATAACTCAGAATTATGAAGTGTCAAGTTCCAAACTTTCCTTTAATATTTGCGGTTTCCAACGAGGAGAAACCTTTTTGACCCAAATTTTGATTTTTTCCAAGAAGTAATCGACACATTTGGACGGAAGTTTGAGGTGAAACAATGGGACAGTTTAACCGAATAAATGGATGGTGAATGAGTTTGGGCTCAATGAAGTGGTATCAACAACATCAGCGATGGGGGTAAGTCTTCTGAGTACCAATCTAAGGAAGGGATATAGCGCATGGAATGAAGTTTATCTTTTTGCTATGTTTACATAAGAAAAGAGAGATTGTTTAGAAGATTGATGGAGTTTCCCACGATTGTTTGAAATCGGAAATTTAGCCATTCACTGTCAATGAGAAAAAGGGAAGCTAAGATGATAATTAGGAAAGATATCTCGAATGAAACATAAACACAAAGGATAAAAGAGGAATACATCGGGATTCTAGGGAAGTAAAATAAACAAATTTAAAAAAAAATTAAAACCAAATAAATGCAAACTAAATTGTCAGACTCATGACGTATGTAAATCATGAACGCAAACTCATTTAGAAAATGGCATAAAAGTATTTAGAAAAAGTAAGAAAGAATCTAATTCACAGCTAATCGAGCCCAGGTGGATGGATGAATGGTTCGATGTTACTCTTCATTACTACAGCTAATGGATGAATGCATTCTCACAGACGAAAAATGTATTCTTTAAGATAGTGCAAGAGTACAAGGTTCTAAGAGTAGTGATGCCGCTTTTTTCAGTACCGGAACGCGAAGCTTAAAGGGTGAAAGGAAATAATGTAAGAAAAGCTTGCGTATTGAAATAGGTAGAGAAGACTGCATAAAGCTGACAAACTTTTCTGTAATTATATATAATGCGACCAGGCAATGGCTGCGCCACTCCCCCTTACGGGAGGCGCTTGCGCTTCGCTACTAAGATTAAATTTTAAAATCTAAAAAAAAAAGCAGCTATGGTTGAATTTTTATCAATTTTCTGAACTTTGCCAATTATAATATTTTTAAAAAGGAACTCTTAACTAAAATTTTCCCCTTTTCAAAATATCACGTTGATAAAATATAGTTATAGAATAAGATATATAAAAATCAATTTTCTGAACTTTACCATTTGTAATTCTTTGGGTTTTAAAAATTTCCTCATATTTCGATACTTATATTTATTTCTTAACTTTGATAAAAAACATAAGTCATGACCAAACTAACATGAAATTATTATTCAAATACTCAAAAAATTCCCCTTTTTAAATTATAGAGTTAGTGAAAGAAATTATACTTACCTGTTTCTAAAATATATATGTGCCTTTTAGGTCAATCTGTTGTGATACTTTCTTTTCCACCCTTTCACCATGCAGTGAGAATACACGTGGGGAAATTACCACTGTCGATCAGTTGCTAGACACTTTAATATCTACTTACGATACTACTCTCACGCAAACACAACTAGTGCTACAACAATTTACCAACTCGTTGTCCGTATATATATATATATATATATATATATATATATATATATATATATATATATATATATATATATATATATATATATATATATATATATAATATCTTACCAACACCTCCCCTTTCGGTGTCTCTTTATATGTATTCTGGTAATGTTGTCTCTGTCCTAAACTATGTTGACTAATTCTCAGCCTGTTTTAAACCATTCGAAATGATTCAGATGGGAATCCACTTGTTTATAGTTTGCTCCTTCACTTAGAGAATAGGAGTAAACTTCCTTAACATACTACCATGCTTTTTTTGTAACTCGACTCTTTTGACTTTTATAGTTTGGCAATTCATCAAGTTTCCCTAGGATCTACCTATGTTTGGAAAAACACCCTATCTTCATAACTACTCTCTCGCCATCACTTACGCTCAAAGACCATGCTATATATGCTTGCAGGACAAAATGCCTTATTATATTTTAATCTTTCCAGTTGCCATCCAAAAGGACACAGGCATCGACTTAATATCTTATAAAGAACGTTGAAAAGGCTGTGTTTTTGTCATTCATCCGCTCAGTTCCCCGGCTTAATCTCATCCTCCCTTAGACAACTACACTCAAAGCGAACAGGCGAACGTACTCTCTTTGATATTACTTCGATCTTTCATACATCCTTTCTCGCCGTTATCAGCTACCTCATGTTCAGTATACATCCGTGCCAGGATTTATGGGTAAAGAATTACAAAATATGGATAAAAATTGGGAAGAAAAATAAAATATCGATTGAATAAACTGAATTATGAATCACATTCAAGGGAGTAGTATACAATATGTACCAAAAAGATGGACCTCTAACCAGTTTATGTATCAATTCAGTTACATTTGGCTCCTTTTAAGACAAGCTTGTATCGCTATGAAGTATTCTTGCTTGCTCCACCATTACAGGGGAAAATTCATAAACCAAGCTGTTTATTTTGTATTGAAAATTCGTAATCAAGTCCTAGCAATTTTTCATTTTACATTGAAAAATATAAGAAAGTACTGCTGCTAAGGAAGGAATTTATGATTGGTGGAGAATGAAATGAGATAAATGATGGTAAACATTTTTGAAAATAAAAATAGAATCATGAGCAGAATTAAGGATGAAAAAGATTGAAGTATCAAAGCTCGTTAATTTTAATACCTCAAGCAAGGGCAGGGCTTGGAAATCTACAACAAGAGCACTTTTCGTCCTACTTTAAGTATTCAGATAGAGACCCCTTTAGCAATTACTTATTCAGAAGAGTCTAAAATAACAATGTTATTTTAATAATTAGTATCAGATATTAATACATTTTGTACTTTCTTTAGTTGATTTAAAAGTAGCAGCCTGCTTAGAAAAAGTTTTTAAATAACTTTTGTAGGTATATGTGATCGGTTTTGATCGTAAAAAGTTTTAATTAGCTCTAACCTCTTGAATGTTGCGGAAGATTTGCATAAAGTTCTGTTAATTGCTGCTCACATGTATTCATTGTACTTCATGCTTTTACAGTAATATAGTAAAAAAGTAGTTTCATTTTTTTCTTATTTTCTTGCCTTTTATTTAGCGAAACACAAGTACGCATCTTTCAAGAATAGGCACCTGCCTTTAGACTCAAGAAGGGTACGACATCTCTCTCAAGATAGGTTCAATGGGCAGATTCCTTAAGAAGAATTTCCGCAGACTTCGTTCTAACTGCAATGAGCTAATGATGCTTGTAACCTCCCATTCTTCTTTATCTGTCTCCAGGAGACCACCCTTGTTGTTTCTCGAATACATAATCTCCCAGGTTATGAGGATTTCTAGACTAAACTACCACGGTGTGGTGGCCGCTCAGGTGGCTGCGTAATTTATACCCGATGAGATGTCTCTATTCTTCCTTTTACTTCCTAAACCTCCTTTCCGGTAGTATCAATCCAGCTTCATCTAAATAAGAGATATTATCTTCTCTCCTAATATGCTCCACCGTCAGCTATGTACGATACAGCGGCTTTCTGCCCGATCATGATGTGAATGCCTTAGCCCTTACTAGAGTTGTGAAGTTACGAAGTACAATTATTTAAGTAATGTACTCGAGTAACTTTGTTAGACTTTTTACTTCGTAAATAGTACTCAATAATTTGAGTACCTTTACTTATACTTGCGTATTTTTTCTTATGTTACTTTTGCTTATTTACATTTGAAAAACATAGAAGTATTCGTTACTTCTTAGCTAATTATGGCCAATCAAAGACGTAGAAACAAAAGTCAGACAATGACCAATTACAAGCGTGTACTCTGTTTTTAACAAATTATAAGCGCTTGTTCATGTTTGGACCAATCACATGCATCCTTTCATACCAGATAGACAATTCGTTTGTCTCTCCCACTTTCCTACCTGAGAGATGGCGTCAGTTTGTTAAATTATGCATCAGTGAACTAGACTCCTAGCGTGCTACCGCATCATTACTGGACCATCATGAGTTATACTCCTACCATTGAAAATAAAAATAGAGGCGATTCACAATCATGGCCATACTTGGAATAATTTTTCAAGTATGTACAAAAAGAATGTGGAAACTCGGTGAAGCGGCAATAATTGTTGCGTTTCCCGAAAATTGCCGAGGTCACCGCATGCATCAATTCGCCTTCAAATTTAAAGAAACACATTGAGGTGAGTGTTCATGATTTTAACTATGTAGTTTATAAGTTATTTGGTAAAAATACCCACATATTGGAGAGTAAAACATATATAAAATTGAAAGTGGGGTGAGAATTCATAGTTTTAGCTATGTAGTGTATAGGCTATTTCGTAAAAATATTCACATACCTTACTATTTACCACTACTTTTTCTTTCGATACTCAAAATATGTGAGGGTAACAGTAGTTTTGCATGAGTATCAAAGCAGGGTATCTTTTAGAAGACTGGCTCTTACTCATTTTAATTTACCTGAACGGTATATACCCCATCATGGGGCACTACACGATCATTCGCAATGGCTTGACGTTTATGGAAATGGTCGAAGTGTTAGTGATCCTTTTATTAATGTGTATCAATTCACACATCACTCGCGTAGAACCGCCTCGTTATTTCTACCTTGATGTGTCCATCTGCTCTCTTGATGTAGACACGGAATTTGGATGTTGGAGAGGTGATCTACGACCTTCATGGTAGCGATCACTACCCCATCTAAATAGTTTTTTACGTCCAATCGCCGCTCGCAAAGGCACCTCCTCAGTGGATGGATTGAGCAGAGTTGACTGTATTCTAAGAAAAGACTTACTCATCTATATAAGTTGATGGTTGTTGGTCAATTGATGAGGCCGTTGAATTCTACTTAGACAACCTCATCGCCAAGGACCTGGCTTTCATTCATCGAGCGACTGACCATTTATCACGCTATTGCTTCCTTAGTAGTTGGACTATATGACGACAGACGGAGTCCAAACGATTTAACGCTGTGTAAATTTAGTTGAGCAAGGAGCAGTTATCATTTCGTTTCAAAGCACGCTCGGCTCTTTATGGTTGGAATACGTTTCTTCATACAATGCGAAGACCCCTCTTAAAAAGGTGTAGAGGTTAGTCAAAACTATTCATGGAAAGTAAAAAAAGGACTTTCCTCTCTCTTTCCTGGATGACGAGACCACGTCTTTCCAATCCAAGCCGGATAATGTGATCTTGTTAGAGAGTGTTATATGTAAGACACTTATTCGCAGACAGTATTTGATAACAGTATGTTTTGCTTTGGAAAAAGGCATATGGTACCGCATGGCAATAAAGTATCATGGTAATCATCAATTCTATGGGGCAATGGGACGCATCCCCATTTTCCTGAGTTCCTACGAGATCGTCAATTCTACGTAAATGGAGGTAGGAGGAGGTTTCTCCAAGCCCGTATGTCAAGCGCAAGGTGTTCAGAAGGAAAATGTCATCATTGCCACTCTCTTTAATGGGAACTAACAGCATTACCTCAGTGCTTCTGGTAGATGTTCTCACCACGACGCTTTATCCACATAGAAGACATTTCGATCTCTTTTCCCTCTTTTCAGATGCCCACCCTGAATACTTGGGTTCAGCAGGTCAGATGCTTCTCTTGTTAAAACAAAATGAATGGGTTTCAGTTTTCTTTGACCAAGATCAATGTCCAGCACTTCTTTCGTCATTGTGGGTACCACCCTAATCCATTGCCAAGGGCCTCAATTGTGCTTGCTTGTACCTAGAGGACTAGTACCGTTTCTTTATTGTTGTACTAGAGCAACTCCCCAACTAAGATTCTTAGAGTCTTTTTAACTCTACCAATGAACATTATAAGCCTTATGGTGTTTTCATCACATGGGATTATGATAGAGCTACTCTAATTTCTATTTTACTGCTCTTTTGTTCGCTCCAAGCTTTATTACGGGTAAGAGATTTATTTTCCTACATCTCAGAGTATATTGCTGAATGTGGATCACTTCACTAATGAGATCTCCTGTTGGCAAATGGTACTTTCCTTATCTTCCTGAAAGAGAACCTCATTTTCAACGATTTTCATTTCAACTGCGACTAGTCTCACCAGTGCCTATGTTGTCGAGGGTCTCTATCAAGCCGTATTTCTTTCTTTTTCAGAGAAAGAAAACATTTTTGAGAGTTCATTGTACTTATCAGACCGGTGGTGGTAATAGTTATGCCCAAGACACCACTCTGGAGGATACCACATTTGAAAGTTTGTTTCCACTACGTGGCTCTCAAAAATTCGACAGCACCGGGAGTATTGGGTTAGAACTTTTTGGAGCATTTATCTGTTCATACCGGATCCGTAAACGGATAGAACTTGGTCTTTAACAGGAGTGGGAGCTTCCATGATACCGCCCTAATTTTTAAAGTCAGAGGAGATCTTCACGGCCGAGTTGATTGCAATATATGTACGTACCTTGCCTGGTATGGAGCCGATTTTGTACTCCATAGCAACTCAAAGAGCGCTCTAAATGCCCTTGATATATTAGAATCTCCATATCACCTATTTCGCATTATCCCCGACATCGAAATTTTCTTCTGTTAGGCTTATGCTTGTCTACTTTTTACTGTGATCGGCTGCGCTGATGAAGAGCCCGGGCTGCCTGCACAGACTGAGCCACCGGACATACGTTCGCTCTTCCCCCATCTAACGAACGGCAGGGAGTAAGTCATCTGTTCCAGCGGCATAGTAAATTAGATGGCCGACGGCGTTCATGAATTTAAAGCGTCATCTCATTAAGTCCTGACTCTCTCCTTGAGCACGTTACCAATTCCATCGACCATATCGTCATTATCTTTTGTCTTCTTCGAATATGACGGCTGGGCGACGCAGCCCTACTGATGTAGCACCAGCCCTAACCTTTCTTCGAAGGCTGCTTCCTACACCAGAATATACGCCACATTTTATTTCAATATCTTAGTCTGGGGAAGATTTGTGTATCGTATCTGTCCTTCTTCTGTCAGACCTCTTCAATGGCTGAAAGGGCGCCATATAAATCCTCTATTTAAATTATTATTATTTATAGTTTGACTCCTTGACGGAAACAAGTGCCCCTTGTGATACTTAAGCTTGCTTCAATATGTTTGGTTTTATTAATAGTAGTTGATTTTATATAGTTTATTGGAAATGATATTTTTTATTGTTTATTGTTTTTTCAGTGGCGATATCGTTGCTGGTGGCCGCCATATTATCACAGTATAGTTTTAAAAAAAATGACAATTCTCTTTTTTAATATGAACCCTTGAGAATATTTATACTCGTCCTTTAAAAATACAAATATATTTTTGTAAAGTAAGAATTAGTTAGAAAGACAGATCATCTAATTTTCAAAATAGTCCATCCATTCAAAAGAGAGATCCTCTCATTTTGAACCTTTTTAATTTTTCTGTAATTATGTATAGTTAAAAGCTACTTTCTTCATGCTTCTCTTCAATTTTAACAAAGCCAAATAATATACATAGTATGGGAAGTGAAATTATTTGGTCAACATTAAAAAAAGATAAACACAACTAATAATAATAGATAACTCACTTAGGTCGATTTTCATTTAGAGTACAAATGGTGGGGAGGGATGGGAGTAGACGATTAAAAACGAGATTTTCTTGTGCATAATTAGCAACGAAAGAGTTTCTTCTATATAGTGGTAGGCAGATGAAATTGCTTTATAGCGTGCGTCAGAATAGATTATTGTATATAGAGACACTCAAGGGATCATCTAGTGTATATTTCTCCTCAGGTGGGGTTTTTGTGTATAGTAGTTGATAGGTGAGACTAGGGCGTAGAGCGATCGTCAGGTGAGATTTTGGCGAATATCAGTACTCAGTTGAGATTCTTAGGTGTAATAGTTGGTATGTGAGATTGTGGCGTACCTTCAGGTTCCAAATTTTGACAGAGGTAATTTTTGTCCCAAAAAACACTGTCAGAGAAAGAAAGAAAGAGAGATTCAGGCAGACTAAGAAGCCTAAGGGGGTATCTCACGGACGAACAAATCTTCAACCAGCATCTTTCGGTAAACTTCCGGGGCGATAACGGAGCGAGACGAGTCTAGCTGGAGCCCGGAACCCAAATCAGCGAGATGGCGCTAAGCCTTTACTCGCCATGCCTTGAATCGGAGTATGACCCACTTTCAACGGCAAACAAAATCGCTTTCGGCGAATCCTTATATATTTCTAAGCGCGGAAACGAGCAAACTAGCATTCAACCAGGAGGCAAGCACTAATCACGTGGTATGCAAGCAGTAATCACGAGGATTCATTAGAATCAGCCTAAGGCCACCAAGCGATCCTTCATATGCGACGTCCTGTTACTCTAAGGAGTCGCAGGCAAGAAACCAGTTGTTCAGAACTACGGCAGTCAAGGACGTAAGGACTCATTCTGGAATACGCGCTTTGCTCCTTGCCGTGCAAGGATACTCCCTCGAACCACCACTCGAGGCCCCCTTCCCCCTTATTGGAAAATTGTAAACTTATTACCGTTTTCTCGATCACCGTCGAAGAGGCGTGACGCTTTCTGACTAGGAAGCTTCACCCCCTAATCTCCTACCGTTTCGCTCGGGTAAATATTGTGCTACTCATAGCTCGTGCTGAAGCATTTCATTGTAAATGAATTCTTTTACTTAAGTATTGTTTAATTCTGTTATTTGTTTTATAATAGTAAAGATTATTTCGTTTTCCCTTTTTTAAATCCCATAACCACATAAACAGCCATTGATCTATTTTTTAAGTCGGCCAACGGAATACACGCACTCGAATATCCTCCATTCTTAAAAGAGACAACCCCCCCCCCCCCCCCGTCGAAAAGGGTGGGCAAGCGAAGGTTAGTGAAATCTACCTGACCTACGACAAACACGAATAAATACATAAATACTTACACCCAGATTTCCCCTATGAGTAACTCCTACGAATATTACATAGGCATTTCGTGTGATGATTCAGGCGTTTTTCTAGCACAAGTGAGGGCCTGGTTTCTTCAAGTACAAATAAAAAGGGTGCTGTAATTATGTGTCCATGTCCTCAAAACTACCTGGATCTGAATCCGATAGAGAACATATGAGTGATCCTTGAAAATTAAGAACAAGAAATGAAAGTAAAGAAATGGAGTCATTGCTCTGAATTTGTTCTAAAGTTGATATCCAGCCAGATTATATGGCAAAAGGCATTCAATTATATCTTCTTTGCTGTAGGAAATCCCAAATAAATTTAATTTTTATTGGCTTAAACATGCCCCAAGAATATGTGATTTGCCCAGTTAAATAAGTTGGAACAGTATAGCTTAGAAATAAAAAAATCTTAAAACACTTACCCATGACTGTATATTGCTCGTCAGGTAAGAGTCTACTGCATAGGGGTCGCCAAGTGAGATTCTTATATATAGCGAGTTTTATGAAAAATTTATGTCGCTCTACTTTGGTCGTTAAATGAGATTCTTTATATTGTGGCGTATAAGGTTGTCATGTGATGGATATCAGCATTACATACCGGCATCAATGAGACTGGAGTTACGACTGAATATTAACCAGGTAATAGGTTAGTGTTAATCTTAAGGCCAAATTCAGTGTACATTGCAGGGATTCCCGAATTGAATTGATTAGCAACTTCCAAAGCAATTGCTTGTCTAATCTGGCAAGCCGTGTGACTCGATAGTATTCTTGCTAAGATAGAACAGCTATCGATCAGACAGCACGGTTGTTATGATCTGTTTTTATAGGAAAGTCAACGTGTTATCAGAGGGCTATAGTTACATAGCATTCTCTCCTCGATAGAGAACGATACCTCTCTCGAAATACAACTGAACGAATATTTCTCAACCCTAGTTTCTACAGATTGTGCATTGAATATTAGTAGAATTCGCCTTATTTCCAAGGGTTTGGATGAATACAAAAGTTTCGGCTGTACATTTGCTAATTTTGTTTTATATCTCCAGTACAATCATGCTTTTAAATTGAAGGATGTTCTATAAAGATTTTCGAAAGTTAGAAAAAACTATCAGAAAGCATTAGCTCTGTCAAGTTATGTCAATCATTACAGGATCCGATTATTCTATGACCTACTCTTTTACTTTAGCGATCACTCACTTGATAGTGAAAAGATCGATTCTTAGATCGATCCAAATTATAAGGATATAAAAGGCTCTCCGGAGTAATGGGCTACGATTGCTATTTGAAGGTATAAGCTCTAGAGAAAGTTTATTCTCTTAAATCAACTAAAATTTGACCATCGCAAATTGGCTCCCAATTCATCAGCACTTAAAGGAAAATTGTCCTAAAAACAATATAACAAATATATATTTGTTAGCTTGTTTTTAAAACAATTTAATATTGAATATCATAATCATAAAATAATGAGTCATAAATAGTGATATTTTTCAGTAATATATAATTTTCATTTTCTTTATAAAAGAAGATATAATGTAATATTCAGATTTCAAATATGAAATCAATATTAAATATCCTTACTTTGAATGGAGATGAGAACAGAAAAAGGAAACAAAATTTTCCTTTCGCCTCCAAGGAACACAAAAGGGAATACTTGTTTACACTCTATTTCAGAATATCCTTAATTGCTCTAGGAAATCTTATTATCTTTAACGCAGGAGAAAAGACAATAGAAATCATTTATAGCTAGCCTGAGAAAGAACAAAGATGGAAAGCTCTACCAGAAGCGAATTACATAAGTAATTAATAGGGTTGCTAAGTAACCGGAATTTTGAAAAGCAGTCTTCAGCGAGCCTAATTTTTTAAAACCGGTTAAAGAAGATGAAAAAACCATAAATGGAGGTCAATAAAAAACAACAACTGTATATCACATCCTTTATTGAGTAATAGAAATACAGGTATAAACCTAATAAATATATATGCTAAGTAAAAATACATATATAATTTTTAGGACATGTTCTTTTTTCTAAAGTAGCAGCGCAAAATCAAAGGGCATTTAATGCAATCTCACCCATTCTTGCACGTACTTTGTTCAAAAAATAACCTGTTGGTGCAAATGATCTCTCAGCTTCAACGATCCTTGGTTTAATCGTGTAAAGTGCATCAAACAAAAGTTGTAAATTGTCAGGGTTTTTTTAAGAGTTAAGTTCATAGTGTTAAATTCAGTCTTGATGTTAAAAACCGATAAGCTTTCTTAGGTAGCTCTATTTTTTCAGTTCTTTCATGTACTCACACATTAGGTCATCATCCTTCGCTTTATAGTTTGTACTATCTTGTATCTTAAGGTCAAATGCTATTGCCGCTAGGGAATCATCTTAAGAGTAAAAATTTTTATCTTCATTAAGAAAAAGTCTCAGAATTGTCTGTTCTGCAGAAAATTAACAAAAACGATTTTTATATTTGTTTTTTCGTTTTTTGATGAACCAGTTTTCACTCGTTTTAAAAAACCGATTTACAACATTACAAATGAACGAGATTATTTATCTTGCTCTTAAATTAGCCCAAATATCATGCTAACTCCTTTGAGGAGGGGAGAAAATGGGAGGGATAGACCATTCGTACTATCACTTTGTGTTGATCCTTGGGGTGGTAGTATGTAGATTTAGCTTTAGATAGGCTATCCTTGATGACGTGGAGTGTATAATTTAATTCAATGAATCTGCAGGTTATATATTTAATCTCGTTTTCTAAGAGGCAAGGATCACAGATTCTAAGTGCTAACAAGAACATTGTCAAATGAATTTAAACTTTTTATAGTCCGAATTGATATGACATTCTCTACATACGTAAGCCATACAAAATTTGGATGTGGAATAACAGTAAGGATTAAGGTAACTTCAAAATGTTCCATAAAAAGGTTACATAATATGGGCTTTAAAGGATTGCTCATGTTAAGTCTATTTTTGACGGAAGAAACCCTTTTAACTAATGAATACATTGTCAGTAACACATAGTTTTAAAAGATTTATAATTTTATTTTTGCCTAATGAGAGGTTTAATATTAGATTGTCTAATACCTTAGATAGAATATCAAAGGCTTCATTAACTGGGACATTGTTTAACGGGTTATCTACATCAAAGCTGACAAGGCGGCTACTTTCTTTGTTAATTTTTCTAAATTTTTCGATGAAATCAGAAGAATATATGTGAATTTGGGCAGTATATTTTCATTATGGCAGGTTATATTGAAAGCGACCGCGAGGCTAATGTTAATAATTTTCTTTTCATTCTTCTCGATTTGTCTTATGTTTGCCTTTTCTTCTTTGTTCAATCCGAAGTTCATTAGAGACTAATATTTATTAATTGAAAAAAAAGTGGAAGGAAGTTAATATACATTAGCCTTTACTTTTAAAATACTGACGCGTTTCGATACGACAAGTATCATCTTCAGAGTTAAAATGGGAAATTAATACATGTATTCCAGTTTATATGTTTTAATAAATGTGTTAACAAACTGATGAACGAATCGTAGACACGTGTAGGCGAATTAGGAGGCTGAAGATGTGTAGCTAGGGACTGGTCGAGGAAGTGTAAGTGAGTGTCCGGAGATGGACGGGGGAAGAAGCTGCTTGCCAGAGCTGATTAGTGGCTAAAGGCAACTGTCCTAAATGTAGCTGGTCCCTTGATTTCCTTCTCTTGCAGTTGGCAGTATTTCATGGAAGTTAGATTGTATATTTAAACTTGGTTGGTTTTCTTGAATATATATATTGCTTCAAGGAGTAATTGGCGACTGTCGGGAGCATAGTCTCAAACTTTGTGTGTTCTTCCATAATTCTTCTGTTAAGGCGAGTTCCATGTGTTTCTTGTGTATGTTTTTTTTAGCTGGATCATTGTAAAGTGGTATGATATTCTTCTTTAAGTGTGGTTTCGGTCCTTCCGATATACGAGTTAGGTAAGAGTTCACAGTCTCTTAAGGTACATATGTAGTCATATTTCAGATGGGTCCTTTGTTTGGATTGAGGTAGAGGTGTGAGGTTATTTTTCATGATGATTAGTGCGATTTTTTATCGGCATTCGTAGGTTTTATTCCTAAGTTAATAATTTCCTTGATTGCTCTCTCCTCTGCATTGTATTTTGTGCTCATAATGTTCTTGTAAAAGAGTTCTATAACGTTTTCATTGTCTGTATTTCGGTTCTTTCTGGGGTTCTGGCAGGTACCATCGGTCCATTTTAATTCTAATAACTGTCTTACTGTCTTATTTCTTTATTGGAGAATCAGTTATTAACGAGTATTCGCTAACAATGAGTATATATATATATATATATATATATATATATATATATATATATATATATATATATATATATATATATCAGGAATACTTGTAGCTTAGTGGACCAAATTTTGGCAATTATGTTCTACTGAGCTTTTGACATATTCTTCGAAGCTTTCCAACTTAAATAAAAGTATTATACGAACTGTTACGTTGTGAGCTCAAAAACGAGAATGGCCGAACTTTAGTATAAAGGTAAATTTTAGACAGAAAAATTAAGTTTACACTAAAAAAGCTGGAAAGATACATTTAAAAAAGAGTTATATAAAACCAAGGTTCTAGGTGAGTAGATCATCTCCTCAAACCTTTCGTTCTTGCAATATTCCATTTGTATTTAGATCTTATAACCTTAGTTAATAGACCTTAAAAAATATTTACTGTCCTTGATTTATCTAAGCATATTCCTCGCAGGTTCCTCTTCAATGATTTTCACGACCGTTTAAAGTGCCATGTAGTCAGCAAAATTGTTATTTCTATTGTTTTACGGTCTGACGGTGTGTTTGGACTAGGAGATATGTGGATATTTCAATTTAATGGCTTCTTGTTTAGGGCGATATCTGGTTGGATAGCTATTGTGCTATGCCCCAATTTTACATGGTATCTTCGATTTTAACTGCTTTGTCTTCGACTGTATAGCCTGATATCCAGTGTTTACTCTTTAAAGAGAACATAAGAATATACAAGAATATAAGTTCAAAAGTGAGGGAAAAATTTAAGCGATCGGGAAGGGGGAAAAAAATCCAGGTGATTGGATATTCAATTTATTTAAATTCCTTAATAATCTAAATTGCACGTTTACATGATTCAAATATTTGCTATATTATTTAACATATTTATTATTGCACATTCATTTTAAATTTAGTATATTTGGCTCTATTAATTCTTTCATTATATCAGTGTTTGACTACATTATTTTACAATCATTTTCAACATATTATCGTTAGTATTTGTAGAATTTTCCAGAATTTTAATTAAAAGATTCAATTACATTAGTACCCATGTAAATTATGTTGAGATTATTATTTATATGCACCAAATTTGCTATTGTCTTATTATTATTTGTTAAATATTTAGATTAGGACCCAATAGATTCCCTAGGACCTAACCCAAGAATCAAATCTAAAAAATATAAGCATAACCACTCACTTTATTGTTTTGACTCGTTATTTTGTTTCAAAATGGATGGCTTTGCCCCAAGCCCCCCTTCACTTCCCCCAACTTAAAAGAAACACTCGTAATATTCCTAATTCAAAAGCCTAACATAAGATTTGAATGCAAATGTCCAATGCTAAATGTGGTTATGCTTGATAAAAAAATATTGAAAAATGAACATTTCATGTCTTCTTTTTTTATTTACGGGTAATTAGCTTTTGGGTCCTAAACTAGATCTTGAAACTACGTTGGGTCCTAAAATAGATATTAACCTATTATTTTTATAATCACTTTTATTTCAAGAATTTCAACTTTTTACCATTCTCATCATTTTATCTTAGTATCTATTTTTCACCTTTTTTATGACGTTGTACAGATATACCTACTGAACTACTATTAACTGAATTATCATTATTTTGGAATCTATATTTTTATCATTATCATTTTTTATATATGTATATATATATATACATATTTTTTACTAGGATTTTTTACTTGATATTACAAGTGTACTGGCTACTTATAACTCGGCTGTGTGTATGTTTCCTTGTATAAGTTCTTTTCAAACTTCTTCCTGGCTGTAATGGGAGTCGAAGATGCATTTAAAATTGTTGGTTATTAGACCGACGGTTATTTTGAGGGCGTTTTGTTGGTGAGAAACTTGTGTGGATGGGAAAGGCGAAGAAACTTATTCTAAATTTAGAGCCATCATATGTGAAACCTTGTACTATATTACCATGTTCGTGAGGGCCGGAAAGAGCTCGACTTTTAAGGAGATGGAAGACGCTTTCGGGTGACATCTCTTGAATTTGTCTGACACTTTTGCTGCACGTTTTCTGTTCTTACGTCAGTTGGGGTTCTGTTGTTTTCGTTTACTTCGCTTGTCATCTACTTTGGGACAGTCAACCATTCCTTTTCTGTGTATTGGGTTTAGTCGGTCTACCAATCTTGTCTTCCATGTCTTCTCTATTTTTTATTGTTTTTTTAATTGTAGTTGTAGAACATATATGGACGATGGATTTGGAGGAAACGATAACTTCTTTTTTGTACCTTTTTGTTCTAAGATTAGGCAATGTGAGCATACATAATAAAGGTCGTGATCTTCTTGCCATTTTTTCCAACACATAGTATCAGACACCTGATTCTTAAGATATTTCTTTACCACTTTTTGCGTGTTTTTTTAAATTTTTTTGCTGTGTCTTCGTTTTTCAATGAACCTTTTTTTTCCGTTTTTATGAGGCATCTCATTGCAAATACTCTTCTTAGATCATACTTATTATGATGTCCTGCGACATCATTCAATCGAAGAATGAGCAACTGTTACGCATTCTGAACAAAGTTTTAACTTGGGAACAGCCAATATTTTTGTAGTTTTTAACTGAGTATTATTTGTAGCACACATTATTAAGTCATAGTTTTCTTTTTCTATTTGTTCTGGAGAGATTCTGAGGTAGAAACCAAAACCCATTGTGTTTTTACCCCCACCTCCATTTCAGTGAATGCGAAAGTTATTTTGAGAAGCCTTTGGTTTTGGCCAAATCTTTATATGTACAAAACCTTTACCCACTTTGCCTTCTTCTGATCTTCGTTTTTTACGTCCTTCAATTATTATCGCTAAAGAGGGTGTCTGAACTTTGGCAGATAATCGTTTACTGTGCGATGATTTCCCGTCGATTCTTTGCCTATAATTTTATATAGTCTATTTCCTTCCTTGCTTTCTTTGCCTCTAGATTTTCGACACGACTAGTGTATCCTGGTAGAGTGCCAATGGTTAATGCCTAGTATGCTACCTGTGCCCCATCAACCCAATTTTTTTATCTGTCCTAGTAGTTCGGAAAGACACCCGTCTGCTCTCATTGGGGATCTTGTATATATCGCCATTGGCCAGATATGGCGTGAGGCTGATGTCCAAAAGAAGATCCTCTATAAAACGTTGATTCTTTTCTATGTCAAATTCCCTGATCTCGTTGCCTCCATTGCCAGGTCAACCGGTTAGTTGTTAGAGGAGAATAATGAATGCACTCAATGACGATCATGATCCAGTCTTAAAACTCGACAAGTAAGGCTGAAGATAGAGAGGTAACTGTGGAAACTGCAGATCCAAGGAATGTAAAAGTTGGTAAGGAGACGGATAAGTAGAGGTAGAAACAGTTTCATTATGAAGAAGGAAAAGAAATATCAATAACATCTACAAATAATGAACAAACATCCATAATAAATTACACCTTAGTAAGTCCAGAAAGTATTTACAATAGTACAGGAAAAGTATTCCTTCATGCCATTTTGGGATATTCTAGTTATGCAAGTGGTAGATGGTACTATATAGAAACGAGACGCAGACGTATCACGCTCTGGACATTGAGAAACTTTGTCCCTTAAACACAAAAAAATCCTTTTTAGGGTGATTTTGAAGATCCAAAAGCAACTGTGATAATTATCAGCTGTGATTAAAGAAAGAAAAGTGTTTCAATCCATAATTCCAACAAACCCCTACCGGAATTTTAATCAACGTCATAAGAAAACAAATTTGTCATTCTCAAATCAGCGTTCAAGAGCAACGCTGAGCCTTCCGTCGGAGAGTTTCCACTGTTCGTTGTCGTACCCATTGTTTCACTACAGACACTAGATAAATTTGGAAATGCAAATGGAATTCATAGAAATATGGGTAAATGACAACGAATTAGTAATGAAGAGCAAGAAAAGTACATACAAGAGGCATTCTGGACAATAAAAGTACCAGTGGAGTGCTGACAATCAGGTGTAAGGGCGGCAACAAGGTTTTCAACATAACTTTAACTGATGCTGAGATCCAGTCCACTATTTCTATCAGAAGAAGCGAAGGAGAGACAAAGTAAAAAGTTGAAGTGAAATATCCAGACGACCTCGAGCATTATAATTGTAAGATGGGTGTAATCGACAAGGGTGACATCCTGGCACATGAGTAGGTCTACGTTGGCCTGTCAAGCTCTTCCAGTATATTATTGACCCCTGGTTAGTGTCTAAAAGCGATTTCAAGATCCTCCTTGCGCTTCCTTGCGCCACCTTGCGCCTTCAATGCGACTTAACTCATTTTGCCCCACCATTTCTAGATATTCCAGGAAGCATATGAAAGGCAGAGCCTCCAACAATCAGAGCATCATACAGGAATCTTCCACATCATCTGTTTCTGGTGATGCTTTCTTAAAGCTTTCTTTCAGGGGTCATAGTTCCTTTCCAGTGCCAGGCGATGTGCGAGAGAACGTCTCACCACATATCCTGCTGGTCTTCATCACCATCTACAAGTACTTGCCAGCAGTGTTCTAGGAACTCAAATTTCGATGTGACCAAGTAGATGTGCAGAGTTTGCAATGTCCCTCGATGTCTGACACATGCAGAGAACTGTTGCATCACGTTCCATGATGATGTGCCCACTACATAAGTTCTGTATAATATTTTAAATATTGAAATCATCTTTTTGTAATTTTATTCCGAGGGAATTAATATTTTTCTTTTTCAGAATAAAATATAGGTAATATTTTGTTACCCTTAAAATAATAAAATAAATTATTTTTAAACTTTGCCGTAATTACTTTTTTACAAAAGTAAGAAAGCATTTAATGATTCGAGCTTAAAAACTATTTAATAAAATTATTAAATTACAAATATAGAAATTGATAATAGATGGAAAAAGTAAAGCTTCATTCATGATAAGTAGCCTTCCTTGGATATCTCTGTCAAAACACGGTTACCGGTCAACTTCGTTATCATCCCCTTTTGCACATTTCATTTTTCATCATAAATCCAAAAATCGAAAAAGTTATTCATAAAAGTATTTTATATTGACATCTTCCACTAAACTGCTAAGAACCCAAGATTTAATTATGAGATAACAAGAACAGAAATTGTTAACATTAACAGGAATGAAACTGGAAGATTATAAGAAACAACAATAAATTTACTCTGATTTAAGTTTCAAGCAATAAAATAGCTGACATCGTAATGAAAGGAACAAGATATGAATATAGAGCAAAATTACACCCCAGCAGTTTCGACAAAGATTCAACAGAAGTACTACAACACTAAAGCTACAAATTATGTTTACTCCTCTATCGATCTATAGAAAACAAGAGGAAACATAAATCGCAGTAGGAAGGGCAAACAGCACTATCCTCCCCTCCCTATTGTTTTGGACGTTATGCCATTAACAAGCGGAAATGAAATCCAAAAGGTGAAAAATAAAAACCTTTACATTATAAATAACAGAAGAGGAAGGAAATCTCGGAGACTGAGAAACCTCCACGTAGAAACTTACTTAAAACCGTTGAAGATTGTTCTCAGGAAAAGGATAGAATATGTATGGGATATTGCTGCAGAGCGAATATATATTCACGATAAATTACCTCCAAACACTCGTTGGTATTCAAGTAGAGTGTAAAAAACTGACTTTTCTCAACTTTGAAGGTAACTAACCCCTTAGAGCGAGGAAACATAGTTAATATTAAGTACGCAGCCACATTGTTAATTCCAATCGCATCATATTGTATTATATATCATTTTAAAGGAAATTGGTACTGAAATAAAATATGATATAGACATTTTATATTACTGTATCAAAGAAAATATGATTGATTTATAAATATCATTGAGAGGGGGCTAATATGCCTGAAGTCAAGAAACACGAGATAAAAACAAATAACATTGAGCTCCTAACGACGTCTTGTAATCGCCTTTGAATTCGGACCTACTACTAGGCTTTCAAATTGTGAATACTACTAGCTGATTAAAATAGCAGGTAGTGTGAGGGTGCAAACCCTTACCAGTAAATTTGGGTGCGGAGGAAGAAGCCACCTATTACAAAATATCCACCTTAGGGTTCAAATTTAATGCGGTTGTCACATGTCTTTAGACGCTCCAATGTGTATTGCTTTTATGCAGTTCTCTGCCCTACATGGGTGTAGCTAGAAAGGGAGTCATAATTTTTTCTAGAAGTCGGTGGCTGTATATTCAAAATTTACCAACATATTTTTCAAAATAAAATAAAAGGACTAAACCGCAGCAAGGAAATAGTACTCATATTTTGCCCAATCCCGAGACATCTACGATAGCAGGGCATTTATTTTCTCCTCGTTTGAAGGCTATCCAGCCCCGAAAAAAAGAAGGTTGACCTAGCGTAAGCGACCTTTATTTCTCCCACCCTCTTTGTTTATTAAGCTATGGGAAAGAAAAGTAATACCACATAAATGACCGTAAATTCCACCACCATTGCAGGCTACTACTCGTAAACCTTAAAAAGAAAAGAATAAAATTTCACCAAACGAGTAGGACGGATGGAGGCCTGAAACCGTTTATAAACCCCCTAAAAGAGACAATTTACCCAAATTGAAGATACCGAATTGGACACGGAAGGAGAAAGGCTAATGGATTGAACCCTAATGTGACGAGCTTGAAAGCATCCAAATATGGAAACAGGAAAAGTCAAAATAACATGACTTTCAACACATGCACGTAAAAACAAACAAATAATCCGAACATACAAGCAGATATGAAAAAGGCATGAACGCCACTAATTAAGAGAGAAATAATAAAATGAAATTATGTGTAAGATGGTAGTATATTCTGCATACAAATGAACACTAAAATGCATTAAAAAAAATCAAAAGGTGACAACCTCTTGAAAGAAAATAACACTGAGCAACAATGTATTTGGTGAATTGACAAAAGTACATTTCCTACCTAATTCGAGCATACTGAATTCAAATCTGAAATCAGATTCTCTCTAAATGCTAAGGATTTTTCGTAATATCAATAGCTAATATTATACAATAATTTTCATTTTATCACGCCTATCATCATGCCCTGAAGTAATTTTGAATCATCCTTTTGCGTTATTTATAGTAAAGCAGGTTTTTGGCACAAACATTTTATTGCATATGAGAAGAAACTTGAATTAGACATTAGGATTACAAATACTGTAATCAAATAGATGCTAATTTATTAATGACCGTACATCAGGCTGGAGGACTCTTCTTGATTTCAATCGGGCAAA
The DNA here is from genome assembly GCA_963969495.1 of Ceratothoa steindachneri. NCBI lineage: Eukaryota > Metazoa > Arthropoda > Malacostraca > Isopoda > Cymothoidae > Ceratothoa > Ceratothoa steindachneri. The sequence goes on along the minus strand of OZ018322.1, from coordinate 64,174,147 downwards.
AATTTGCGTTTGTAACTCTTTCTCTTGTAAGTCTTCTCTGGCTGATGTCTTCTAATCGTCCAGCAGTAGTCCGCCATCATGTGTCTATCCCAGTGACCTTGGTAGCGCTCTTACATCGTCATCAAATCCTGATGGAAGCCTTCCCCTTGTTCGTCGCTCACGGCTTCCAGATTCTCTGGGAATCGGTCGAGGTGACTATTTAGGAAATGCAGCTTCACACTCATGTTGCATCCCAGATTACGATATGCTAAAAGCATATTAGTAACCAGATCCTCGTAGTTATGCGCTTTTTTGTTTCCCAAGAAGTTATGAACAACGGCAGAAAATGAGAACCAGGCTGCCTTCTCTTTTGCATTCATGGTGTTCACGAATCAAGAAACTTCGGATTTGTGGACGATCAAATACTCCTGCTTTTATTTTTTCCTATGACAAAGCAGGAAGCGCCGATACTATGTACTGAAAACAATCATTGTCAGTGCTCAACGCCTTGACATACTGCTTCATCAACCCCAGCTTGAGATGAAGTGGAAGGAAAACGATCTTCTCTCGACTTACGATTGGCTCATTAACAATGATTGGCATTCTTGTTTCCAAAGTTTCCCGAACTAGCCAATCTTTTGGGGACCAGTGTTTGTCAAGGGCTCGACTGTCCCACATACAGATATTGCATGGAAACTTTGTATATTCCTTCTGGTGGCCAAGTAGGAAGTTGACCATCTTAAAGTCTACACATATGATCCTATTGTGTTCATGGTACTTAAGTAAGTCCATGACCATTCTTATGTCATCGTGAGTTTCTCGCAGATGGACAGAGTGACCGAGAGGAACTGCACCGCAGTCATTTCCATTATGCAAAAGGACACACTTGAGGCTACGCTTGTAGCTATCCAAAAACAGTCTTCATTCAGCATGGCTATATGTGCCAAGTCCTTACTCGGTAAATAGACCAGGAAGATCGTGGTGGTATACACAAATTGTTTGTCCTCATAGAAATATGTAACAAATGTACTGTTCCTTGTTCGGTAATATGATACCCTTACCGACCTGTCAAAAATATGTCTTTCACTCAACCTGGAGGCTAAAAGTTTTGAAGCTCTCTTGGAGAGCGCCAAATCACGTATCAAGTCTTTCAAATCCTCTTGATTAAAACAGTGAGGAGCTAACGACTGTTTAGCATCTAATGATGAATCTGCAGACTCTGAATCCATTCTGCGGACGTTCATATCAGTTACATTATTTTCATCCTCGGAGGAAGCATATATACTGAAAATCAGAACTGGTAAAGACTCAGAATGAGGTACTCGCCGGATCGCCGATGGAATGTTGGGGTAGTCGATCTTGTGCCGATTTTTCTTGCCAATCCCTTTAGTATTTACCAGACAGAAATAACAGTGCGATACATGATACTTTGGCTCTCGCCACACCATGGGGATTCCAAAAAGAAGACTATTTCTCTTTCCTCTCGTCTACTCACGAAGATGTTTTACATAACTATGGCAAATAGCATGTGGGGCCCACTTCTTATCTTGATCACCAAGAGGAACATCAAAATATGCCTTACAAGTGCGGATCAGAAAGTTTGATATATTGCAGCTTTGACGAACTAGCATGTAACAACCACATATGTAGCAGAAGGTGTTCGGATCATTAACGCCAATTATTCTTGACGAAGCCATGACTCTAACATGAGACTAGCAAAAAGAAACAATAATGTTTTTTTTTGCACAATAACACCTATTGCTATCTTACTACTAAGTACTGTGAAGTATTTGCTTTCTACAAGCACCCTCTGTCCGTCCAGAGGGCAGTTTTCGGGGAAACGAGAAAATAGAAATTACAGAATAACTATAGCATGTAGGTAAAAATTGATTATATATTTGAAGTCAGAATGAAAAAACAAATTATAATTAGCAGATAAATTCAAGTCACCAGAAAATGTGATTAAAATTGTTACCCTGTGTAATCGCTTCTCCCTATATTTTTATGAAGAAAGAATTCCACTCTAATTATTAGGTCTCTGTCTGAAAAAAGAACAACAAAGGTAAAAACGATCAGAAATCTTTCTTTTCTTCTCTCTTTCTTCAGTTGACCATCAACGGGCAAGTCAACGCTTGTCATACTTGGCCTCTCTCTTATAAACTAACTTCTCTTATCACTATCACTCTCTCTTACCTAAACTCCCGTTTCACCGTCTCTGCCCTAAGACCGATTATCATCTTACAGAGAGAAGTGGGAGGACTACTGGGGAGAATCGCCCCACTCATTTTAAACTTCACCCCATCGGACATCCCGAAGTCGTCGGGGAAGGTAGAAGGACGATGGATCAACTTGCTTACTTTCTTTTGAAAAATTATCGGTCCATTCTTCTTTCTGCCCTCACAATGCAAACACCTTTGAAAAATAATTTTTGCGTAAGTCCGAAAGCTTAGCAAAATAAACACATTAAGCTCAATTGTGACTTATTATTACTTATATATATATATATATATATATATATATATATATATATATATATATATATATATATATATATATATATATATATATATATATATATATATATATATATATATATATATATATATATATATTTATATATATATATATATATATATATATATATATATATATATATATATATATATATATATATATATATTATATATATATATATATATATATATATATATATATATGTACGAGTATATGTTAAATCTAAGAAGATTAGCTAATTATATTTAATAATATGATGCAGAACAAGTTTCTCATTTTGGACTAACGGTTTTAGTGAAGCAGCTAATTTAAATGTAAAGTATGACCACTATTATGCAAAAATCATGTGACTTTTCCTTTTAATCGCGACTATTAATCAAAGGGTTTTTCATGAATTATGAGTAAGAAGAATTTATTAAAATATTAAATAAAGTTATATCACCCACAAATTTCTTCCTTTCGATGCATATATTCAAAACTGTGTGAATTCATTATAACCTAAGAAAAGTTGATAACACAAAGGTCCCCTTCAGGCTAGACTACATTATATATACATATATATATATATATATATATATATATATATATATATATATATATATATATATATGACTTACAATGTTTGAGTAGCTTTTAAATTAAATAACTCAAAAGTAAATGAGCCGGATCACAAATTCTAGGGAATTTCTATCTGTTAGAGAATAGTATGCTCTACTGTTCAAAAACATCTTAGACAGTAAAATTCCTGCCATTTCTTACAGAGTCGAGGTTAATTTTTTAATGCGAAAGATATTCTAGTGAAGAATCCTTTATTAATAATTAACAAAAACAAAGGATAAATTTTAGAATTTCCCCACCAGATGTGCTTGGGGGTGGAGATTGTACAATTGAGTGTTGCTGGGGTAGACATTCTACGATGGATCATGGTTCGTGGTACTAACTAACTAGTTAAACGACTAGTTACTAACAAATATATTTGATGGTGAGTGGTCAAGAGAGGTTATTTCTTATGGGGGGCATACAATAGGTTACAAAGTGAATAGGATATCGACATTATTGAATAGTTACTCTTCTCGTGACTAGTGCGATGACCCATTGCAGATCCTAATTATAGGAATTATATTCTCACCCATGGATAGTGATACTTTTCAAGCTGTGATTCTTCCTCTGCTGTGTGAGGATTCTTTACACATGATTAACTGGTTAAAAAAACGTGGACTTTTAAAATGTGAGGTTGATTGCAGGTTTTTTCATTAAAGAATGAATTGGACGAAATATGCAAAAACAAAGGATGGTTATGAATGGAATTAACTGCTCAAATTACAAGTCAACTTAGTCAATAATGACCGGATCCTTTTTTGCAAAGTCGAATTTGTCATTACAGAGGAGAGTCCAGGCTATTTATTTATGGACTAAAAATACTGGAGAAAAAGCTACATCCAGACAGTTATTAATTATTTTGGCGAAGACCATAGTGGACTGCTACAACTTTTTTCATGAAGTACGTACCAACTACTTCAGAGCGAATCCTATATTTTATTACGATGTCCCGGAGTTTTGGTGGAGTTAGACGAGTTTTGCTTTTCTCACGAACCAAAGTACCATCGTGGATGACAGCCTCTTTCGGCATTGTGAGTTTTGTGTTTAGTTGACACAAGTGCAACTTCGGCGGTCGGCTGCATAGAGATCGTGGATCGAAGAGATGCGGATACGCTTTTACCCACCATGCAAGCATTTGCGCAAGCTGGGTCTGTCATTCACAGCGAATGGATATCCTATCGAAATTTCCAATGTTTTAGGTTCGTTCACAGAATCGTCATCCATTCAGTGAACTTTGTCGACCCGTGAATGGAGTCCATAGCAACATATTGAGTCATGCCGGAACAAACACAAGGCTTAAATTAAGAAAATGCGTCTCTGCTAAAGTAATATTTTTGCAGTTAATGAGTTAAAATTTTGTGTTAATACATTATGTAGCGGGTCGCGATTGTACAAGTGAGTTTAGTTGGGGTGGAGATTAAGAACATAAGAACATAAAAAAAGAAGGAGACTGCAAAAAAACATTCATGGCCTACACTTGGCAGCTCCTGTTCCAGTCAACACACAAAAGATTTCTTACCAGAGAAAAGTCATCAACATTGTCACCCTTTACAGGAGTTCGTCAGATCTAATCTACAATATACATAAAATGCATCCAGAGGATTATGTCCATTCATGCAACCACAAAATATAATCTCCCCACTCCTTAGAAAAATATATACATATGTACATAAAAAGGTCAGTCCCATCAAGCAGCTTCATCCATATATTTATCTAATCTATTCTTAAAACTACCCAGAGAGGAGGCTTCTATCACATGTCTAGTGAGCCTATTCCATTCATCTACCACACGATTTTTAAACCAATTCCTCCCAATCTCCTTCCTAAACCTATACTTATCAAGCTTAAACCCATTGCTACGTGTCCTGTCATGTTCACTAAGTATAAGAACCTTACCCAGATCCCCTCTATTATATCCTTTTACCCATTTGAAGAGTTTAATCAATTCCCCTCTGACTCTTCTCCTTTCAAATGTATGTAGATTTAGTTTTCTGAGCCTTTCACCATAAGGTAAGTTCCTTAGCCCACCAATCATCTTTGTCATCCTTCTCTGCACAGACTCGAGCAAATCAATATCCTTCCTATAATATGGTGACCAAAATTGTACTGCATAGTCTAGATGAGGCCTAACTAGCGTCAGATACAGTTTTAGAACTGAGCCAAAAAACAAAATAGACGAGATTAATAAAGGAAATATGTTATATTCAATAATGAACTTATTACAAACAGAGGAATCTGAAGTTGTTCTTACATGGGTTGCAACATATTTGGAAATTCAATTCAGAATACCTACTTTGAACGATACATGCGAAAGAAAAGAGATAATAAATGCATTTTGATTCTTCCAGCAAAAGACTTAAATAGTTTAAGGAAATACAACCTATATGTTTAAATATTAACTAATTATTGAGAAAAGGAAAGAAAACTTGTATGTATGATCCAAGCGAAACCTGCTCTCTCAGTTAAATTTGAAGAAAAAACATGCAATAGAAACAACCGAAATAGTAGAGAATACACCAATAATAGGAAGGAATAGAAATTGTCATTAGTAGACTAAAACACTAAATTTTGGTTCAGAGAGGCTAAATTTATGTGGAAAAGCAAAAGAACTTAAATATACGCCTTAAATCAATCTCATATGGTAGTTATTATCGATGCCAAAATTTGAATATGTATGAATAAAGGAAAAATCAGAATAAACTTTATCTTAAAAACAGAAAAAAATACGACCTTCATAAAAAGGTAGACATTATTACCTTCATTTTAAAAGGGCCTTTGAATCGTTTTCCCACGGGAAAATTTTGGAAAAGCTTAGAGTGCACCTCTTTTAAATCTACCAAAATATATTTTCTACTAATGATTAGACCAGACAAAGGGTAGAAGAAGGCGTTACATTTTCAAACAAATTATAAAGAATCTCTCCAACGACTTTTGTCAATAACTTCCACACCCGAATAGAAAGTGTCACTTCTTTAGGTTGTAATGATTGTACAAAATGTGACTATGAACACACCGGGAGAGAACATCATGTACGATTCAAACACCACCTGTCACATGGACGAAATCATGATGAAGAATGCGCCTCATTTATGCGTATTGATAATTATAATCACTAAATTAATCGAAAGAGTACCAAATCAATTAGTGAATTATTACATCAGCACAAAAATCTAGAATGTGCATTTAGTGACACTTTTCCGGGCTTTAAGATCAACCACAGCGCCTTCATTAGACCCAATTATTACATCCCACATTAATTTTCCAATTTAGGTTTCACATAATCTTGTTTCACCTAGTTAGTCTTTGAGGTAAAAAGCCTCTTCCCCCGTTTTACTATTTAGGTTACTGTGTTTTGTTTCTCTTTTCATTCCCTTAAGGCGTCTTGGTAAATAAGGATGAATGCGTCAAAATCTTTTTTTATTTATTTCCTGTTGTCAGTTGTGCAAGCCTTACTGGTTTGTTGTAAATGATGGAGATACCTAAGTTTCAAAGACCTTTCACCTGAAATGTGGATCAGTAATTTTTAGTCGCGTGCGAGTCTAGTCACGGGCGACTCTCTATCTCACTATCTCGGGCCCCATTTTGCTTTTATGTTTTTTTCGTTAATAAAATTATAACTATTCGGCCAATTCTAACAAAATTAAAAAATCTCATGTTGTTTACATTCTCTTTCGAATGATATAATTGCCAAGGTCCTCCTAAGGTTAGCCCGGGAATTATTTAGGTTTGGCAATATCATCACAACTATTCGGCTGATTCTAACGAAATTTGAAACACTTATGTTGTTTTTGATTTTCCTTCGAATGATATAATTACCAATATCTTTCCCAATGTTATTCCGCGAATTATTGAAAGTTTTGAAGATCGTTAGGTCATAAATCAGAATAAGTGAGAGCACGCGACTTTTGGTCACCAGACCTTGTTTTGATATTTCCTCATTAATACTTATTTTCTCCTTCACTCTTGCTTTTTCACCTAATTTTTTTTCTTTTACATTATTTTAATGATGTACTGGTCTAAACTTTTGAGATGTTGACAAATTTTACAGCAAAATCCTTATCAACATTTCTCTGACATTCTTTTTAAGAGAGTCCCTGTAACTTTTTCTAAAATTAAATAGGCGCTGCGAAATGTTTCTAGAAATCAAGTATCTTTGTTATTTTTTTTTAGTCCCATTCACAGCATTAGAAACGATTCATAAAAGATCTTAGTATACTGGAATAAAAGGACGGATGTTAAGCATATGTGATTAATCCAGATTTGAGGCCCGTAAACATTACAGACAATTTATTTTTAATCCCGTATATTTATTCCATGCCCACAATTTTTTAAATGGGTGTCAAAAATCGATGGCATTAATAAAATAATCACTGTTCCACACCAAATATAATTTTGCGAATCTATAATACCTAAGCATTTGCACATCTGATAGTCCAATTGTTTTGGCAGATGTAGTGAAAAACTCCCACGAAAGAATTCCAAAACATAAATTCTTGTAGGTTTCTATTTTCGCTTTCCAGAAGTGTTTCATAATACAATAAAAAATAAATAATGTAGTTTAATGATCAAAGCAACCAAGAAACTGATAAAAACGAGCTGGCATGAAAAATTTGAAAGATCTTTAACAACTTTACGGCAACCGTAAAGGGATCACACGGATAGTTAAAGTACCTGACATCTATTATACTATCGCATGAATAGTAACATTATATGTAAATATCAGTTTTTTGACTTAACTTTCGATTATTTTCTTTAAGATTTAAATGACTACTTCTTTCACACTCTTGGCTATGCTACTGGCCTGCCTTTAATACACTCCTAATTCAACAATTTCCCCATCAGGTACGTGCTCACATGATGAAGGCCATATATATGTATATAGCTATGCATGATCAGAAAGATATTTCTAAATTCGTTGCTAGATCACATAGCGACCAACATCAGCCAACCTGGAGGGAAAGAGAAAAAGAGCTGTCAGTCATTTCCAAGTGGATATGACACAACCACCTCACCTGGATGCAATTCTGGATTGGGTCCACCCTACTTGGATCGGAAATATTCTACGTAAGGTTAAGTACTGCTATCACAGGGGTTGCTATAAAAATCCTAGAGCATACAACAGCCTCTCTCCACTCTAACCTGGGGCCTACAACACAAGCTGTAAGATTAAAGCTTTCTCGCTTAATCTTCCAAGCGGTCATCGGAGGGAGCATAGATGTCCACTGCTCCTGGGGAACTTTAAGCAACAAAGACAACTCATTCCAGCGGCTAGCCATTACTCGGTAAATCATCTCGAAATTCTAATGTCCAATTTTCAGTACTATACTTTGCCGAGTCACTATTGTCATAGAGAGATTTTGATCATATCTTTGTTCATCACATTTTCTAACTAATTTTTAATTTTTTTTAATTATCTTCTCATCAGAGCGTTATCTCAATATCTAGCATCCTTTTATTCCTCCTTAGTTAGCTTCGGGTTTTGAAAGTTCTTTTTTATATATAGTCAGTTAAACACATTCATTAAATAACACATTTTAAGCAGATAGATATGTTGTTTTTGAATATGTAGCTCAGCTTTCCTTTCCCACAACAACCAAATTTTGTCCCTCAGCAAATGATATTATTAGCATTCTTATTAATGGCTACAATCAATATAGGGATAAAAGGTATTTTTCTCTTTATTTTAGAAATTAAATATCAATTCTATTTTATTTTATTTTATCTGAGTATTCCTGTTTTCGCAAAGTTCCTTTTCAATCAGCCCTGAGGATAAACCTGTAATAGCTTTGTTTTCATTAAAAATTTAATGGACAATTCCATCCCGTTTTATTTTTCTGCTCAGATTTTAGAATATATATCCAAACCCTAAAGTAACCAGTTTGGGGAAGATGCATCTCCTTCTTCCACTCCGTTTGGTGTATTGCAGTCGGAAAAGTGCACTGCTTCCAAACCAACTTTCTGCAAAATAGGCAGGACATCTTGTGCGATATACGCAAAACTTGAAACCATCTGCGTATCCTTCCCCTTAAATTTCAGAGAAATCAACGTCCTTTTACGTCTTCCCTCCCTAGTAAACATGAGGATTCGGGTGAACATTACCATCCCTCTGATCATATATTTATAAATATACTTTTTCAAACCAACAAATTGTTATATGATCGTATTTCCTTATTCCTTATTAAGTAGTTGTCCTCTAGCATTTTTATAGCCCCTGTGTGTATTAATTATTAAACACTTTTCCTTAGCTGACAGATTCTATTCCCTCTGCCATTTCAGCCAGACCAAAGGAGATGAATTCACTGTGGATACGAAAGAAGTAAAACATAACAACTGTCTTTAAAATTCCTCTCTACTGAGGCTCTTATTTAAGTCTTAAATAAACTGACACATGAATATAATAAATTAATTGGAAGTGTGCGGATTCATGTGACTGAATTGTAGTTAAAGCGTTGTTTTTTATGTAAATGCTCTTTTATAATAATGTAAGCGACTACTGAATTTTAGTGGTGGCTTTGTCAAGGTCACGAGTAGTGATTGACAAAAAACCAGAAAGTTGAGTGGGATATTGATGTAAAGCAGGATGTTAAGGTGAATATTAATGTAGAGTAAGAATTTGAGGGGATATTAATGCGAAGCAGGAATTTTAGGGAGATATTAATGTAAAGTAGGGAGTTGAGGGAGATTTTAGTGTAAAGCAGGCAGTTGAGGGGGATATTAATGTAGAGTAAGAAATTGAGGGTAATATTAATGTAAAGGAGGAAGTTGAGGGAGATATTAATGTAAAGCAGGGAGCTGAGGGAGATATTAATGTAAAGGAGGAAGTTGAGGGGATATTAAATTAAAACAGAAAGTTTAGGGTAATATTAATATAAAGCGGGAATTTGACGGGAATATTAAAGTAAAGGTGGAAGTTGAGAATGATATGGAAGTAAAACATAAAGTTTATGAGGATATTAAAGTAAAACAGGAAGTTGAGGGGATATCAAAATAAAGCCGGAAGTTGAAGGGAGATTAAAGTAAAGCAGGATGTTGAGGGAAATTTTAAAGTAGAGCAGGAAGTTGAGGGGAATATTAAAGTTAAGCAGTTAATTGAGGTGGATATTAATATTAAGCAGGAGGTTTTTGTGACATTTTCGATTGTTTTTTTTAAGATTTCTCATCGTAAATAGGTTTAGAAAATAAAAAAAATTGTTTTTAACAATTTTTTAATTAAATTTTATAAAAGATTATTAGTGTACACTGAATCGTAGACACTGATAAAGCTATGTACATGTAAATTGGATATTAGGTGATCATTGTTCAGAATTTAAGGCAGAAATTTCCATTTCTTCACACTCATGAAATGCTCAGAGGTACGACAGTGCAACAAAGTACAAAACATACAGTCATCATGATTGCATCCCACCCCCATTGATAAGGGGTCTCGATTTCTTTCATCTCCTGATGAAATCTCTACTTTTGTTCGTCACCCGGGGATCCCAAATCCTTAGGAAACCGATTCATATGTGAGAATCAGTAATGCATTTTTATCTTCAGGTTGCATCCAAGGTTTCTGAAAGCAGTTAGCATATGGCTGACAAGTTATGTGTAGTTTCTGGCCTTGGTGCCATAAAATTTTTCACGACCAGAACAAAAACTTTCCACACTTCCAGTTCCACTTCGTTCATTGAGTTTTCAAACTCAAGGACCGTCGTTTTTCCTAGCTTTCAATTTCTCAATAATCAATCATGGTATAGCGTGGCACAAGTAAGTGAACCAGCCACCATACTTCTCCGGAGCTTTGGAGAACTGTTTGCTCAAACCGAGATTGGTGTGCAGTGGTGGGAAAAGTATCCTGTCTCTGTCCATCAGACGGTTGTTTATGAAGTTACTTGCTCTGCAAGGCACCAATTCCTTTCATACAGGCTAGTCATTCTTCGTCTAATGCTGAGCTAGGTCCCTACTATCCTACATGCATATAAAGCACTGGTACTTGGTGATTCCGGACTGTTATCCCTAAATAAAAATTCGCCATCTTCAGATAAACACAAATCAACCACTCATACTATCATAACAAATTTCTCCAGTAGGTACTTCGCCGTTTCATACTTCTTCTTCAGTCTAGTCGAGTTAGCAAGGAGTACAGAGGCAAAGTGGTTGCTGTTGTGTAACAGAACACAATTCAACGATCGCTTGCTGCTGTCAATGAACAGTTTCCAATATTTTGTTTGGTACTGCGGCACTCCAGGTTTATGCAGAAGCTGCGCATTATCTGTACAGTACACCAAATCCTTTTCTTCAGTTAAAACACGGAGGTACTCTTTATGTGTGTTAGGGTAGAAGAAGATGTAAGCAGTGTCATAGAGGAGTTTTTCTTCCTTCAATCTGGATACTAACGATTCTGCAGAGGACTTTGACAAGCTGAGATCGCAAACTAGATCTTTGAGCTCTTTTTCGGAAAAAGGGTGGAAAGCATCTTCGTCAAAAACTACTTCTTCCTCAGTTTCTTCAACACTGGAGGAAACTTCGTTACTAATTTCAGAAAGATCTCCAAAGACAGGTACTGGAATTTGATCACAATGGTTTACAGGAAGAAGTGTAGTTTGTTCTTTTTGTTGGTCCCAGTCAAATCAATAGTGCATAAGTAGCAGTCAGTTGCATAGTTTGTCGGCTCTTTCCACACCATGGGAATTCGAAACTTTCACCACCTCTTCTTGCCCTTGTTCCAACGACGCATATACTCGGTGCGTGTCTTGCATACCATGTTGGCGCCCAAGCTTTATCACGGTGACCAATTTTCATACCAAAATAAGCATGTTAAGTACGTTTTATGAAATTTTTGACTGGATTTCTGTTAGAAACAACAATGTATTCACCGCAGATGTAGCGGAATACATTAGTATTATTCTTGCAACATCTTCTAGCCGAATCCATTTCAGTCACTTGCAAAAGAAAAAATACCAGTTAGTCAAATGGGAACGTTTGATATAGATAACAACCTTTAATGTATAATTTTAGAACATTTTGTATATGTATATTCTCCGTCAAATCCACCTAGTTGATCACCCATTACCACTATGCTTTAAAAAGAATTCAATAAATCCATTATTTATGTATCCATTCAGTAGAAATAGTTTAGCGTTTTACTTAGATCATCTGTAACACTTAGTCAATATAATTAACATCATATTAACACCATGCTTTATTCCAGAACACAAAGTCACCATATTGAAGGATATCTTATTTAATACCAAGTTGATAAGGGGCAGTGAGTCCAGCTGACAGTTTATTTTATGAAATTCAAACATGACAAAAATACTTCTTCAGGATTGTGTCGTGCTTCTGTAGTCATACGTGATGCATTTATCAGGATTTGAGTTTTCCATTCGGAAGGGATCACATTAGCAGACTTCAAAATGTTAACATTTTACGAGCCCTTTGTCGGCTGTAGGTTGACTTACCCATTCAGATTTTAAGAATGTTTCAAGATGAGGCCACAATATCTATTTTCTTGGCAGCTATCAATCGCAAAATAATTTGTGTAAATACAAAGGTATATTTCTGGATCGAAATTAGGTATTTCAAGGATAATGTTCAATGTCTGGCTACCTTCGAATAGGTTTGATATGGCATTAAAATTATTCTTTAAAGCACATGTCAAGTCGCATCAATCCTCCCCAAATCCATCGTTATCTGTAATCAAGTTATGTAGTAAATAAAAAAGTTAAATCTAGTAGACAGGTTACAAATCAGGATGTTTGTTCACCCAAATAACTTTGGATCTTGTCAAAATGTATTGTTAATATTGTTAATATATTCATAGAGGTCTAACTACGTGTCTAGGAGCTATATTCTTCTATATTAATTTAGAAGTATGGAAGGTTATTTAACTTATTATCCAGCTTACTTTTCAATGACTCATGCGCAGTTTCTTTGGAAATCTATATTCACGAGAGTAGTTTCGCACTGACTATTATTCTCCTTCTTCAGTATTATCGGATTGATGATAGAAGTTCCTTTTCGAAACAACTCCTCAATAAATATTTTTCATATTAATCATACAAATTTTTATTCATAATTCTGCATTTGCACTTTGAAGTATTATTAATCATTTATGTTATTAATTTAACGAAAAATTATCCCAAGTCTGAACGTGCAACCGCACAACTTGTGTTCCTATTAATCTTTCATTATCACAACCATCACCCTCTCCACTCCTCCCACACAAAAAGAGAGGTCGCAGCGTATCAGCGACACAACTTCCTAACCTGATGACCCTTATCAAGGTTAAGTCACCTTTTTAGAAGTTCAGGAATTTTTCAACTCTTATTTCTACAAAATTAGAAACTTGAACCACGCCTACATCGCATTCCCCACCCACAACACAAGGATACGTAACACCATCTGTCCGTGGAACAATTTACCGAGGAGCTCTGACGGTTTTTTCTTAATCGGAAGAAAGGTCTACTGAGGCCTCTGGTCCGTGGTATCTTTTCGAATTGCTACCCCAGTGACCAACTTCTTGGACAGCCAATCCTTGAACTTAGTTACTAAGTGAACATTAAAAGGTAATGTTCACAAGAGATCGGCTATCAAGGGGTGAGAGGATGAGGAGGACGATATTTGGAATGGCGTTGATAAGAACCACCCACACCTTGAGAGAAACTGATAAATGTTATGTTAATATTTATTGTAAATTAATTTTATTCGTAAGTGCGTTTTTTATGTTCTCTTCTGGCATGATAGTAAAAAATTACTATTCTGGTCGAAAGATCTCGCCCAAAATTATTATTGTAGGGGAAGGGATTACTATTCTGGTGCAGGGAATTAATATTCTGGGGGAGAGATTAGTATTCTTGGGGAAATGGTTATTTTCTGTTGGAAGGGACTGACTGATATTCGTGGGGGAATAGATTACTATTCTGGTGGAAAGAATTAGTATTTTGTAGGAAGGGATAACTATACTGAACAAGAGAGAATCTACAGTAACCCTGAGTGTTATCGCCAAGTGACAACTACAGAAAAATCATTTAGTTAATATTAATAGGAATGAAGAAATTGGAGTAAATGTCAATTATGACCTTTGAACTCTTCTATCCTTTGTAAGTGTATTTCCAAAAACATCAATTCTATAGCTAAAATATCTCAAAAATGCAATTAAATATATTTTAACGTGGCGTAATAAAATAATGTTTCGCTTACTTATGCTTCTTTTATGTCGCTATATCTGATATAAATGTATTGAGATGATGGTGAAGATCTCAATCTTAACAAACGATAAAAAAAAATCACGGTAGAGAATACTACCAGAACGATTCTCAAATTATGGCTGATACAACATACTGAAAGATCAAAACCTGTCTTTAAATGAAACTTTGTGTCAAAGATAAAAATGAAAAGTGCGTAAAATACGCCCCTATCTGTTCTAATTCAATATGATTTGGGATTCTTCTTACAAAAGCTACATAAAAGAACTGAATTTTATCAAGGAGTGTTCGAAGCTTGTAATTTAACAAGCTTTGGAATATAAGGTATTCCTAAAAATATACAAATTTCCTCATTAATTAGTTTCAGGAATGAAAGTATTGGATTTGCTTCGTAAATATTATAATAACAAAATCCAAGTAGCAAACAATTAACGGTGTCTAAATGAAGTGGAATGAATTTTTTTACTTTGAATTTTATATAAACTACAGAAATGCGACGTTCTACCTAACACTCTTCATTATACATCTCCGTTATTCACATGATACTAATTACTGTGCTAAGTAAAAAAGAATTGACGCTTTTAAATGCTTATTTAGAACCTTGTACTACAATGGCACAAGACTCAATGACCCCTAATCGATTAGATGTTTTCTCATCTCATTTATCATTCTGATCAAATAATCAAAAACACATTTTCGAAAAATTCAACAACTAACAGATGAAAAGGTAAAGTAAATAAGGCAGAGTGCCGAAAGTTTAATATATTGATTGATTTGTTATAAAATAAAGGTGCCATCAACTGGAGTTTTTTATAAGGGAATAAAGAGTGAACCGTATAAAGGAACATATATAAAAGTAAGAATTAAATCAGTAAAATTTCTTGTAAATACTCCTTCTCTCCTATTAAGAGAATGATATCATTGCTGTCGTAAAATGATGACTTTAAAAGTAAAAAAAGTACGAACAGCCATTAAAATAGTGGCAATGCATCAAATTCTCACTGGCTAAACAGAGTATTGCAATCTGAATCGTGTTGACAATTTACATGAAATACTTCGTTTAAATAATATTTTCGAGCAGAAAATAGGCCTACAATAAATTTAAATATAATTAAAGTCATTATTTACCACCTATAAATTCTGTGCGTCTCATCTATCAATAGTAAAATACAATATAAATTTACAATTTCTTTCAAGCTTTAGCTTGTGACCTGATTTATTTTCATCACATCCTACACAGTGACCTTCATTCATCTTCTTTGACTTTACATTAATCCCTTAGCCCCTCAAAACAAGAGTTTTTGTGTCCTCTGTTTTACCCTTCTTGCCAACACATTACACGAAAAGAATTATAATTCCAAGGCCACATCAATTTTATCCCGCCAACCTGCACCAACCAAGCAAACCGGAAAATGTGGAAAAATCTCATGTATTTTTTATCTCGACACTTATGAGGCAGACTCAGTTTTTGTTGATACAAAAATCGCCTATTCTCCGTTTCCACCAAGATAAAAATCCTATTGTTCCTCTCTTTTAGCTTTTTTCCATCTTGTAAAATTCTCTTTCACTCCTCCTTCCCTCAAAATGGAGTTGAAGTCTGTACTTTTGAATGCTTCATCTTTGTCCGTGCGAGGATTTAGGATTAACCTATATTGCTTTTGCTTACACTGCGCTGCGTTTTTATCCCATTCTCTTTCCTCTTTATCCATATTTCATGTCCATTTTGTCGTCGTCTTATTTTAAGAAATGAGAAACATTCTCTTGTTGTTTACATCAGTTGCCTTTTTTTCAATACCCCACCACCTGATCGAGAACCATCTCCTTTCCTTGTCTTTAAAAGTTATCTATAATTTCCACGCTTCTCTTAAGTAATCTCTTTAATCCTTTGGTCAAAGTTTTATTTATCCTCAACTGAAAAGGTAAAAAAGAACCTGTTTTTGTGATCGCTCATTTCCTAATATTTTAGTCATATGTTTTCGTGATCTTTGCTCATTTCGTAATTCTTCACGCCTCTGTTCTCGTGATCTTCCCCCACTTCTCAATTTTTCATCTTTTTGTTTTCGTGAACATCGCTTATTATTAAATTTTCACGACTCTTTTTTCCTAATCTCTCGTTTTTTAATCTTTCACATCTCTGTTTCCGTCATCTTCCGTTTTTCTCAATTATTCCCGTCTCGGTTTTCATGATATTCACAATGTTTCACCTGTCTGTTTTGTGATCTTGAATCATTTTTTCAATCTTACACGCCTCTGTTTCGTGATCTTCACCCACTCCTCACTTTTCCATGTCTGTTTTCGTAAGCATCGCTCATTATATAATCTTTCTTAATCGTTCACGTCTCTGTTTTCGTGATCTTCGCTTATTTCTTAATTTTTCACGCCTCTGTTTTCGTGATCTTTTCTCGTTTTTTAATATTTCACATCTCTGTTTTCGTTATCTTCCCTTTTTGTCAATCTTTCACGTCTCGATTTTTGTGGTATTCCAACATTTCCAATGTTTTACCTCTTTGTTTTTGTGATCTTCAATCATTTCTTAATCATTCTTGCCTCTGCTTTCGTGATATTCTCTCATTTCTCAATCTTTTTTCATCCATCTCTATCCTAGTGGATAAGGTAACGGATGTCTACGCCAATGTACCGGGTTCAATTCCCATCCAGAACGGACAAGCACAGATTATTTCCTACTCGCTGAGAGCTGGTTGCCTATTGGTAAGGTACTTTCTGATCTCGAGGCTCAGATATATCTAGGGATACTTCCTTTTACACGCGTCTTCAGTTACAACACGTTTAACTCTTCTTTTCCCCTCCTTCATGCACATAACACCACAATCCTCTAATTTGGAACGGGTAGCTCTATACTGGGCCAAGAAGGGTCCCTCGCTCGCTGATTGGTGAAAATACTACTATCCACTGATGAACACGAGCGTGCCACCGATTGTCAGCCTGAATTTTATGTTAAATTACCTCGCCTGTCGTGGGACTACATTTAACATCAAAAAGGACCTGGTTGCACAAGCAAATTGCTCTTCAAACGCTAATTTCATTGAGGCAGGTTCTACAGCTCAACGTTGGGTCCGAACCCTAGCTTCTATAGTCTATTTAGCTTTCTCAAAGTGAACCTGAATTAGGATTCCCTCCGCTGATTAACCAGAACCGATTAAGATTAAGTTAATAAAAAAGAAAGGGATAGTACCACATGGTTAAACGTTAACTCGTTTATCTCTTCGAGAGATATCATAGATAAAACTTCTTCTTCATCAACGGACAGACTAAAAGCAATTAAGAGATATAGTATAGTTAAGATGTGGCGTTTCTTCGAGGGGACTTTCTCATTTCGAAACATCATTCCACAACATGCACTCAATTCCCATCAATGGAACTAAAATTGTGTTTTCTTTGCTTCTGCTGTCTATCCAATTTGACCCCACTAACTTGACACCCCACTTGCTGCTGGTCTCGGTTTTAGAAATAGAAATTTCTTATCAGTTTTCTATAAAATATATTTTATAGATATTTGCCTTCAGTTAGCGAAAGATTTGTTTTTAAGCTCACTGAGTTACTTTAGCATGATTTTCGATAGACACGACGCTTTTAATAATTAGATTGTTTGTAAAAATTGCATTATTGTAATTTATATTTACCACTTTTGCTGTTTACAATTTTTGGTATGATGAGGATTGCCAATGATGTCTTGTTTATTGATTTCAATTTTCTTATTCTTTTGTCTTAATTAGATTTACCCCTCGTTCTTTCGTTACAGAAAATATAATCGCGTTGAATTAACAAGCTCATTTACACATTAGATCTCGCTAGCTCAGTGTTGGGTGAGGCAGAGACGACGGACGTTTTTGAAATGACTCTTACTCAGCCCCAGGGGAAGGGACATATGCCGATAGGTACTATTCGTTCCTTAGTTTCTAGGCATTTTTTTCAGATAAGGTTATAGCTCTGTGGACGATAGAGCACCACGTGTTTGCCTACGACATTTTCGTGAAGAATAACGAGCCTATCACAACAGCTCAGTGTGAATTTCGTCGCGGATTAAAGATTCCCCCAAATTAGGCTGTACCCATTCGTAACAAAATCTTCCGTTGTGTTTATTTCGTACACGAGGTACACTAATGAATAACAGAGCGGTGCGGGACCCACGAATGGTACGTCCACCAGAAAATGTGGAGCGCGTCAGACAAGCTTTGATGCGCAGTCCGAATAGCTATGCTCGGACGCATGCTACTGAACTTGGCATCGAGAATCGTTCGGTAAGGCATATTTTGCATGCATGAAGACCTGTATTTTCACCCCTACAAATTAGTCATTGTGCAACAGTTGAGCCCATGGGACTATGCACATCGACTTAACTTCGTACGTCAGATGGAAGCTATCTCTGGGGCAAATGACAACTTCATTTTCATCTTAATTGCATGTTGAATCAACAGAATTGTGTCATTATTGGGCTCTTAGAAATCCGAGAGAATTGCACGAAAGACCACTGCTCCCCCCCAAAAGTGACGGTTTTGTGTGCTGTTGGAAAAGCTCGCGTCATTGGGCCTTACTTTTTTGAAGACCATAATGAAAATACTGTTAGTGTGAATTCCGAGCGTTACATCAAGATTTAAAACAAATTTTTTTGTGCCTGAATTATGACGAAAATGTATTCCTATCCGACGTGTGTGGTTTCAGCAGGATGAGGAGATGGCCCAGTTAGCCAGAACATCAATGGACGTTCCTCACCCTCTTTTCAGTTACCGCCTCATTTCCAGGTTTGCTGATACTCCTTTGCTCGCCTCGGTCCTCTGATTTGTCCATGTGTGATTATTTCTTGTAGAGAAACATCAAGGGCCGCGTGTTTCAACATAAGCCGCGTATATTGGAGAATTTGAAGGAAACTATTCGCGTGGAAGTCAACCAGATTTTCAATAACGCCTTCAGAAATGCACCAACGAAAATGGACACCACAAAAGGGATGCTGTTTTCCATAATGGACTTTGTCAAATTCTAATTCAGTACGAACGCATTAATTTCAATACTTTTTAAAGCCAAAATTAATGATTTTGTGAATTTTTCAAAAGCATCCGTCCTTTCTGTCTCATCCTGTAGATACGGCGTTGGATTTCTAATGTCGAGGTGGGGGTTCGATCCTCGTTAGCGCAGACACAAACATTCCAGCGGCGTCATAGGTTGGCCGTACATTGGGCGGATACGCTGATATTCGTCCCTGCGGGAGTAACTGGCTCCACACGAATCATTATACACCGCCTTCAGTTCCATTCTCACTTCACAGTGCAACATACCCACTCTATCCTCTGTTCCCGTACCTTTCCAAAGCGGTACTAGTGTCGTTTATGCGGGCACCCATATCCATATACCTCTTTAGCGAACGGGATCCCCCCCTCCCAACACCTTCCAGGGTTCACGAAAGATTCCACCATTGATGGTGGTGCACAAATCGCACAATGCCGCCCTATCTTCTTTCTTCCAACCAGAACCGGTGCTCAGGACTGGGTGTCATTCTGATCTTAAAGTGCATTTCACTATCGGGTGGAGAGATCTCGTCCACGATGCGACAGCCAAATGGTACTACTTTTCTCTCCATCACCCCATTAAAAACCTCACTTTGTCCTTGAGTCGCAATCGAAGGTCATCAACTCTTTCAACCTAAACCTGATAATAGCGATGCCATCCAAAGGAACGGAGGTTCTCCTTCATTTTATCATTCAGGAATGATCTGTTAAGGTCTCATTTCAGGTCTTGTCTTTCAAATAAATCAGAAATTTACTTCCTTCCTGGAATCTTCGGGATATTTTAATGTCCGACGAATAAATCTGCTACATGAAAGGATAATAACACACACTGACTCGAATGTAAAATTATGTGGCTGAAATACCTTTGGCTGAGTTGACTGTAATGGTATGGTAAAATATATCTCGATTGTGATTAAATAAACCTATCCTTGTTCATTAAGAAATATTCTTATTATTTGTCGTATTGCTTCTCTTCACTTTAACACAATTTCTCTTTCTTGCCAGTTTCAGCTTCCCTTAAAACAGCTTCCAAGAGATTAAGTGTTCTGCAGAGCCGATGAATTTTTCATTTCAGCACAGCTGTTTCCCCATACACTTGACTCCTACGACTTTGCTTGAATTTCGATGGGATAATAAAGCGTATGTTATGTGGACACTCTAAGTACTTACACATTCAGACATGAGGCCACACACCGACATAAAAAAGAGATCCTCGTTCCTACTTTCATCCTTAGAATTTCATTTTCTTTTCGAAAATAGTGAAAGTAAAGTGTCGATCTATGGAGGCTAGAAGTTTCTCGGTTTTTTAAGTAAATGGCACTAATTTTACCACTGCCATCAATAGAAGGTTCCTCAAAAAGGGGTTTATAAGGGTAGGGATAGAATTAGGGGAAGTAAAAAATTTAAAAGGTAGGTCGCTCTTGCAAGTCCCATTCCCTAAAATGTTACCTCTTTCCATTTCTGATATCGCCATTGCAATAGTCATGCCTCTGCCAAAAGCCGACCTTATTGAGACCACGAAGAAGTTGCCGGCCCCCAAAGGCCTGTTTTTTCTCTTTTTCTAAAAGAATACCAAAATCTAGCCATATTCTTTACAACGACCGCGCTCTATAAAAATCTCCGTCTTTCCTCTAACTGCCAACCCTTAAAGCATATCTTCATAATCTTATTTCCTGGAACATTGCCTTTGCCTTTCCTCTTCTTTGTCCTTATTATGAAAGATAAGGGTCCTCAAAGTGTTCTAAAGCTCATAATAATAATTATCTTTCAAGGATTTGAGAAAGAGGCTTTCTATTGACGTATTCCGTTCGGCAAATGAGGAATTCAGCACTGCATCTTCAACAAAATCTACAAGAAGAAGAAAATCAAAGCATTGAAGGACGATGACCATGAGCACTTAAAGGAAGATAAACCCAAATAATAAATGGTAAGTAGGAATGAGTAAACAACGCATAAATGGATCATTGACAGAACAAATAAGGAATACAATGCAAAATGCTTTACGATTAAATATAGCTGATGGGTGGATGTTTGGCAGATAATACTTGACACTTACAAATATTATATAGTGCCAAACTTCTACAGCAGAAAGAAATACGAGTTTAATCCAGGCTAAAACAAAACGATGATAAAAGAGAGGATGAAAGAAAAAGGAAATGATGGTAAAAGAAGGCGATGATAAAGGAGGAGGATCAAAGAAGATGATAAAAGAATGATATAAAAAAGATGCTCAAATTAGATGATGATGAAGGATGAAAAGTGATGGTAAAAGAAAATGACGATGATAAGAGAATAGGATAGAAGATGAAAGTAAAAATGATAAAAGAAGATGATGAAGGAAAAAGAGGTTGATGGAAGATGATGGTGAAATACTTTTTTTATTTAAGGAAAATTGGATCCAGTGAATCCAATGAGGGTATTTCGTCTCAGGAAATGAATGAGAACCTCCTGAGCGCTGAAGAATGGGGCCGAGGGGGAAATTATGAATCGCCAGAGAAAGGTTCCTCCTAAAAGTAGCGGTACTCGCAAGTATGAGTTTCTTGGTGAGGCACCAGAGTTAACGCTACACACATGACCAGAATTATCCTCAATTCTGGCTGTCTCCACCAGACAGTTTTTAATATGAGATTCGTACAGAAAGAGACAAAGTTAGAGATGGTATCAATGTGTGAATGGTGGGTAACATAAATGAGACCCTGCCTCTTGTGTGTAGCCACCTTATTACACTTTCAAGCAAAACTGAGGAAGCTTCTTTGGCATAACCACCTTTACAGTGCAGCAGGCATGTTTGAGAAACATTTTCAACCTTAACCTCTCACACCATGCATCAGACATTCATTCGGGAGGCTCATCGAACAAAGCCACCTTCCCTCTGCATCAGGCTTGCCTGGGAGACGCTAATCAACCCATTATAATGTGATAAGTTCTTAGACTTTATCCACTTCCAAATTTGGTTAGGCATTATTGAGAGCGCTTTCTAAAGCATAGCCACCTTTAAACTGAATCAAACACTCCTGGACAACGGTGCTTGACGCCAATGACCTTCACACAGAGTTCAACAATCACACTTAAGGAAGGATCCTCAACCACACCAAACCAGAAATAAGGTCTACTGACCAAAAAGTAGCGTGGTCTCACTTATTCTGATTTATAACCTTACGACCTTCAAGACTTTCAAAAATTCCCAAACTAACCCTGGGGGTACCTTGACAATTATATCATTCGAAAGAGAATGTGAAACAATATGAGTTTCAAATTTCGTTAGAATCGGCCGAATAGTTATGATGTTATTGCCCCTGGCCTCCCCAACAAAAATTCCAAGGCTAACCTTGAAGAGACTTTGCCAATTATATTATTCGAAAGAAAATGTAAAACAACATAAGGGTTTCAAATTTCGTTAGAATCGGCTGAATAGTTACGATGCTATTGCCAAACAAAATAATGCCCGGGCTACCCTTGATAGGACATTGGCAATTATATTATTCGAAAAAGAATGTTAAACAACATAAAGGTTTGAGTTTTCGTTAGAATCGGCCGAATAGTTATGATGTTATTGCCAAAATAAAATAATTCCAGGGCTAACCTTGAGAGTACTTTGGCAATTATATCATTCGAAAGAGAATGTAAAACAACACAAGGGTTTCAGATTTCGTTAGATTCGTCGATTAGTTACTTTGTTATTACAAAAACAAAAAAATAAGCAGAACGGGGACCGACCGAGCGACATAGTGAGATGTAGCCTCGCTCACGACTAAAAAAAGTTTATATTACTGTAATTAGACCATTTCATCCAATCAGTTGATTTAAGTGTGTCCTTTAGAAACGCCAGGGCCATTGAGGTTGTTTGGGAGCAAAAGAGTGTAATTGATGAAAGAAATCGGGTTAGCGTTGGGCGAGACCTATCTCAACATATCACAACTCGTGTTGTCTATCTTATTTACACAGAGATTTGCTATCTCTTTACCTACCAATCCCATGTTTCTCGAAAAAGGACCCAGGTACACTTCTGTTATTATTTAGGCTGAAATACAATTACAGCTACTTTAAACTTTCAACATTTCCGTCATATCTGCTTTGCACAATCTTGCGTGAGCAATTCCGTTTATATTTTGCCATTTCACCTCGTCCCATTTATCTCTGCTGAACAAAAGTCGCATGCTCTCACTTATACTGATTTATGTCCTTACGACCTTCAAAACTTTCACTAATTCACGGACTAACCTTGGGGGGACCTTGGCAATTATATCATACGAAAAAGAATGTAAAGGAACATAAGGATTTCAAATTTCTTAGTATCATCCGAATAGTTATAAAGTTATTGCCAAATAATTCCCAGGATAACCTTGGAATTATAATTTAGAAAGAGAATGTAAAACAACATAAGGGTTTCAAATTTCGTTAGAATCGATCAAATAGTTATGATGTTATTGCCATACTACACCACCTACACTACTAAGAGTGGGTAGGTGGTGGTGTTGGCGGAGTAGGGATGTAGGTAGTGGTGCCGGTGGTGTAGGTTTGGGTGTAGGTGGTTCCTGTGGTAGTAGTGTAAGTGTAGGTTGTGAAGTTGGTGGTGGGGTAAACGGTGTATCTGGTGGAAGTGTAGGTGGTTCTGGTGTAGTTGTTGGTGGTGTAAACGGTGTCGGTGTAGGTGTGCAGGTGGGAGTGGTTTAGGTGGTGTGGTGGTGGTGGTGTAGGTGGTTGTATTGTAGGTGGTTGTGTTTTTGGTGTAGGTGACGATGGTGTAGTAGTTGTTATAGGTTGTGGCGCTGTAGTTGTTGTAGTTCGTAGCAGTGTAGGTAATAGTGGTGGTGGTGGTGTAGGTGGGGTGGTTTAGGGGGTGTAGTTGGGGGTGGTGTATGCGGCGGTGGTGTAGGGTTAGTGGTGTAGGCGGCGGTGGTGGTGGTGGTGGTGGTGGTGGTGGTGGTGGTGGTGTAAGTCGTAGTGGTAGTGTAGATGTTGGTGGTTGTGTTGTAAGTCGTGGTGGCAGTGTAGATGTTGGTGGTGTAGGTTGTTGCGCTGGTGGTTGTGTAGTTAGTGTTGGTGTAGGTGTTGGTAGTGTATTTGGTCTAGGTGTTGTAGGTGGTTGTGGTGTAGGTAGTCGCAGTGTAGGTGGTGGTTGTATAGGTGGTGGTGTAGGCTTAGCGGTGTAGGTGGTGGTTGTGTAGGTGGCGGTGGTGTAGGTGATAGAGTAGGTGCTGGTGATGTAAGCGGTGGTAGTGTAGGTAGTAGTGGTGTAGGTTGTGGTGGTGTAGGTGTAGGTAGTGTAGGTGGTGGTGTAGGCGATTAATTAAAAGACAATATAAAATATATTTCGTTAGAATCTGCCGAATAGTTACAAAGTCATTACAAAAACAAAAAAGAAGCTAAATGGGGACTGACCTATATAGTGAGATGTAGGGTCGTCCGCGACTAAAAACAAAAACAAATAAAACATAGCCTCTTTTTCGAGCACCAGGTGTGGATTATAATGAAGAGATCGAATGGCCTGTGTTTAGAATGGAAGATATGTATGTACGTTTGTATGTATTTTATATTGAAATTCAAGCAAAGAACTTCAAAACAAATGTGTGCGCGCGCCTTCAGTTTCTCTAACTCTATAAGTATAAAGTTATCACTTAAGTAATGTGGCTTTTTTTATTTATCATTATATTATGGATAGAAATAAAGCAACTCATTCTAATTATTCATATTTAAACATGTATTAACTTATTAATTTGATAAGTAATATAGTTTCCAACAATTTCTAATACTGCTCTCGATCTATAGGAGTGAATGGGTGACCAGACCGAAGATTGAGGTGGAGGACTCTTTATTTTTGATGGAGAATTCGCCAGGCTTCTTCTTCTCTATCATTCGAGGAGTCGCCGGCCATAGTCTACATCTTTGGGAGAGGAGCACCTCATAACCGGTGAAAAGGCCTATCTTCTTTCGGCCGACTTAATGTTGAGGCTGGCGGCTATCCTTCTGACTGGCTGATACTGATAATGCAGAATGAATAATTGTCTAATAAACAAACCAGGATGAGAATAAAGCAGAAAGAATAGTTGGCATAAGAATGTTTCAACCCGTCTATTTATTCTACCTCCAATTAAAGCTGCATGAATTCTTTTCTCTTAATCTGAACGTGGGCGGAGCTTCTTGGGTGAGAATTATGTCCATGTGTTCTTTGTTAAGACTGCTGGGAGCAGTCAAAGGGTGTGTGCGTATTCAGTGTGGACACGTGTATATTGCACTTGACCGCAAGTTAGTGGCTTTATCAAACTGGAATCCATAGCAATGTTGATTCTGGTGTTTCACATGTTCACGCAAAATCTGACTGGTTAGATCAAATACCACCCTAGGTTTCCCCAGTTGCCTTCGTTATCTTGTATCGAAACCTTTCAGCTGTTTTCTCGCGTGTGTGTATTTGTGTGCTCGCGTGGGAACCTCCAGGTATTCGTTGCCTTCTTTCACTCATGTTTTTTCTTAATACATGTACAATTGTAATATAAGTATTTTTCTCTCTTCTACATTGGTTCATTGCTACTACATGGTATGTTATTTCAGTAGTTAATATGTAGCAATTCGAGCATCGCTACACATCTTTCTATTAACTTTTCAAAAACATGTTTATAAAAACCGTTTTGACTTAAAGTTGTTTCGAAGCCTTCTGTTGTCTACATTTTCATTCTCTCCTGGTCATTTACTAAACTCTTAAATAAATACTATTCTGATAATGTTAAGGTGCGTCAGTATGGATGATGACTCATTAATTCCCAATCAAAATTGATAAGTTTTTGTATGGTATTTCTTGTGCGATGAGGTGCACATTGATTTAATAAAAGAGCACTCATTCTTCTATTAATTAATGTTGGCGTTTTTTCTTCAAGTGCTGCATGTTAACGGTCCAAATGAACACGGTAAACCTCTCGTGATAATTGAATTTGGGTTAAGATGTTCAAAAGGGATTATGCAATTCTTATTCTACCAAAGGCACTAAAGAATCTTCCGTGGATGAAGCGCCTGTTTCGACTGGGCTATTAGTTTAATCCCAGGAATAATTCATTGTCTAGAGCGCTTAATATTATTGTACATAATGCAATTTTTCTTTCCTGTAAGAATTGTACTAAAAAATTTTTAGCTTTCAGTCAAGAAGAAGAGATGAACAAATGTTGATTCTTTGTTGCAAGTGTACATGTGACATGTTGTGAGGAATCCATTGCCCCAACCGTGAAACCTTGCTTATCTCCTTTAAATCACGATACACAGTGGATTGAGTTAAATGTAGTTTTTCAGCCAATTGTTCAACGGTAACAACCAAATATTCTTACATTGTTTTTTTTTTAAACCTTTTAAGAACAAATTTCTCTCTACATAGTATAAAATCTATCAACGGAAATATATCGACGGTACATGAAAATTAATAACAGCTCAATGACGAAACTTCGATTTCATAAAAAAATAACATAGTTTGTACTTAGTATATAACTAAAAATCATAATATTAAAGTTACAAACTTAAATCGAGCGTGTATCTGTTTTGAAATGTTATTTCTCTTTCAAAACTAAGATATTTCCAGATATTTGAATAAGAGGAGGCGGAATGAGGTAAATTAAGCTAGGTATTTTTTTCTAGTTTACAGAAATATTTGAGGAAGTTTTATCCAAGGATGTTTTTTTTCCTCTTGGTTTGGAAGAGGGTGGGTATATTTCCCTCCTAGCTTCTTTGTTATACAAAGCGAAAAAGCTTGAAGCAGGTAATGAAACAAAATATAAAATGAATTGAGGACTTTCAAAGGCAAGTATATATGCAAAGATCAACCACTTTGGTAGGTATTCCCGTACTCACTGATTGGCGCAAGCGTAGATGTCGTGTAAAGAACAGTGCTGAATATCGCTCGATGCCCCGGTCATTTCTGTTCGCTAAATGTTGTGAGCACTAAAAGCTCATTTTACTAAAGATGGAGTTTGAAGAAAAGATGATGGTACGTCATGCCCATTACTTTAAAAGTTAGCTCGTCAAAAACTTTGCTCAATAGCCACTTTTCTAAGTTTATTCGTTTAGATGTACGTTCTTTTTAAGCCATCTTGTCTCCTGGGTTCTATAATACTTACCTCTGAAACTTTATCTGGTATCTTGATCCATTAACTATCATCATTATTATATTATCATACTTTGTTCCTTTCATTCTACTCACTCTTCTTCCATATCCTGCCCCAATGAGCATCTTTTGCCGCCTTTCTTTATTATTTAATATCTCTAAATCGGGCTGCTAAACAAAAGAGACATTAATTTTGCGATATGTTCGTCCTATAAATTGAGGGCATAATGAATTTCCCTTAAACTGACAGGGCAAAGGAAACATGATATTCACCCGGAAAAATAACGATACCATTCATCAGGAATGATATATATGAGAAGGGATGACGGTGAAGAAAAATTGGGGAATATAATTATAATCTCTGAAACAAAAGTATAGCTCGATTAAAGGAAGCTTAGAAAAACGTTGTATTGCAATGAATTTGAATTGATTGATATAAAAAACAGGCAAATATCAACCTACAAATATCCTGAATGATGAAATATAAAATAATACAGAGTAAAGGCAATACAATACAATGGTTGGATAAGGACTGCTAAAGCTGAGGTAATCACTCTCGATAACAAGAATCACAAGAATAAACCACGCGATTTTAATGTGTTCCAAAGACTTGTACTAATGGATGAATGGTAACGTATTCCATCTTCGATTTGATACTTTTTTAAAGATATACTACTAATGTATAGAAAGGAAGCTATTATATCCTTCACTGTGCCACTTGGGTGTTCCAAGTTATCATTAAAGTTGTGAAGAGAGAAATGGTCGCTGATCGAAATATTGTTGCCAATGTCACCAACTGAGTAGTAAGATGAGTATGACAGGTCAATTAACATTACTCTCTAAATTACAATCAAGATTAAGGCAAATTGATCCTGGTGTGGAATAAATTAACTTTATAGGAATTGTTTTAGTCATAGAGATCAACAAAATTTAAGATATTATAAATGAGAAAGTCCGTTGTACTTGTATTTTCTAATCTCCAAATCTTTCAGATAGTTAGAAGGTTTGAGAAGCGTAGATCGATGCCTCATCATGACATGATGCTCTATGAACCTCCAACATAGCTACGTAACTGACTCGTGCCTCTGCCCCTATCTTCTCCGTGCCTCTACCAATTTGACGTAATTGAAAGGGTCAGCATAATTATCCCTTCATTTTTAGCTTCTTCCACCTTGTCATCTTGAATTTTAGACTCACTCAGTCGCTGCAAAGAAGGACCTTTCCTATGAACGAAAAGGACAAAACTAAATTAAGAAAGAAATTCTGTTGCTCGCATTTTAGCCTGAGTAGGGAGGTGAAAGGCAAACTTTTGCGTTGCTAATTACAGTTGATGGGCGGTAATTTTTCTTTCTTAGAGACTAAAAACAAACTTTGTTGATGTCGTTTTCTTTTTTATCTAAAATAAAAAATGAAAACGAAAATATTGTTTTAACGAAATATTTTAACCGTGCAACTTTAAACGGTGTGACGAAATATCTTGTTTAGAATGATAACCCGAAACTTTCCTTCGGCTCTCGCGAAACAAATGAAAAAGGTCATATCATTGCTAATTTTATTACATATCATTTAAGAAAGAGGCAAATAAATAGAAACGTATAAATAAAGGACATTTATTCTCGTCTCCTGAGCAATGAAAATACTGGTAAGAGTTTAGAAATGGAGGTCATTCTGAATAAGTATATACCTATAATAATAGAAAGTAGATACATGTAAATATTTCCCAGAGCCAGAGTACTTGTAGCACCTGCAAACATCCCCAAATTCCATAATTTGGATTACGATTTTTTCCGTCCTTAGACAAAATGGGACCCAATATGCGATTTCAAACTGTTCTGTCTTCCAAGATATTTTGTTCTTTTCTACAAACGTGTTACTTCGTTGAAACCTCTTTCAACGACACCTGGTTTGGATCTCAACTAAACTATAGGTTTCAACTAGGATGGGTATCAGACGGTGCGGAGGAGTGGTCAGATGTCCCAAATCAACAACACAAATGCATTTGGAAATGCTTTGAATTGCTGATTTTATCCCGTGTATTTAAAAATTGATGGGTTTAAACATTTGAGTACCCTTTTCTTTTAATTACCTTTACCTTCGAATTCCTTGTACTTTTTGAATTCCTTGTAGTTTCGAATCCCTTGTACTTTTGTACTTATCAATACCTTACACTTTTGAGTACCTTGTATTTTTTGTAACCTTTACTTTTGACTACCTTGTACTTTTTGAATATCTGGTGCCTTTGAATACCTTGTATGTTTGAGTACTTTGTACTTATGAGTATATTACACTTTTAACTACCTCTTATTTATAGTAACCTTTACTTTAGTATACCTTTGATTTTTGAATATTTTGTATTTTTGAATACCTTATGCATTTGAGTACTTTGTACTTATAGGTACCATACACTTTTGAGTACTTTGTATTTTGAGGAACCTTTACTTTTGACTACCTTGTACTTTTTGAATGCCTTTGACTTTTGGGAACACCTCACTTTAAAATACATTTGATGACTCTTACTTCTGACTACCCTGTACTTTTGAGTACGTGGTACTAATTGCAATGGTTACCCACCTCCCCAGTGCATCGAGGGCCTGGGAGTCGCTCCATGCCCACACCAGAGTGGAGGGTTGTATCCAATAACCGATCTAACCACTCTTGTTGGCATGGCCGAGGAGCGACCAATCAATCACGAACGATGTAATGTGATGGTAGATAACCATCACCATAGTTACTGCTTAACACTGTGCTACGTATAATGCAGTTTAACTGACAATCACCAGCCCGATCCCCTTCGCGAGTGAGGAGAAACTCTCCGAAGTATTTGTGCGATGTGGTATGTGCTACCATGTTTCAGCTGAGATCTGGAGAATTGCTTGCTCCCACCCTTACCCCGATGCAAGCACCTGCAGGTGGGTCTTTGGCTTTTTTATCTTCCACACATTTTTGCCTTATCGATCTTTACTTACAAGTCTCTCCTTAAAATAATTCTATAGCTGATACCCACGTTGGTTTTCACTTCCTAGTCTTAAGTAACAATATAAAATCACCATTACAGTTGTCAGTAAGTCGACTGTATGTGTTTTACCTTAATAAAAACTCAGATGGTTTGGATTCTTTACAGTAAATTAAAGTTTTTCTTATCCCGATTACCCCTGTTTTCGCTGAGAGGGACGCATATGCGTCAATCAGAGGGTCACCTCCCTACATTACCCCATTACCAAGTTTTCATTAACTCAAAGCGATTTTCTCCCCTTTACGAACAATAACATTGCATAACATGGACCACGACCTTTTATCGTTCTAAGGGGCTATCCCTCTGTCTATGTATCCACCACATATTTAACTTCCCCTTAATCCACCTGTTTCTTTTCGAACGGGGGTTTTATTTCCAAAATATAATGGGGGAAAAGAGGCATCTCTTTGAGTGCGTGCTTATTTGTTTTAATGGATAAAACAAACCAATCATACATTGTATTTTTAAGGAAGATCGTTTGAAGGTGAATCAAAATTCTTAAAACCTCGTTCAGACATATTCGAGCTTCCCTCTCGATCGAAAGCAACGGCCTCTTCAATGCTTTGCCTCATTAAATACGGTCATCCGGATGATGATTGACTGCAAACTCTCTTCTAGAACCGATCTCCCAGCGTATTCACTCTCACACTCTTTTTTTCTCCCTCGAAAACGACCTTTTGATATGAGAACAATAATAAAAAGGACTTGCATCAACTCTGACCCGTTCAGATTCCCATTTAAGAAAACTATTTCAGATTCTCCTTTTTTTTTCCTCTCTCCAGAAACTCTTCTTTTTTTATTTATCTATTCAGACAATTGCGCATCACCATTTAAGTGCAAGTCATCTTTTCTGATGACTAAGCACTTTAATTTTATTCTTTCAGAGACCACTTTTTTTTCCCTCTCCGACACACACATGGACATCCTGGGTTTCCATTTTCTTTTCCAGGAAATTCGTTTTTTTGTGTGTTGGGAGAATAATTTGGATGACTAAGATCAGATTTTTATTCTGTCATTTATGTGTTATTATTTTATAATTCGATTCGGAGAAAGATAAAAGTAATTGAAAAATGACAAACCTTTATAATTATGTCTAAAATCCTTAGCGAATTGTAATTTTCAATGTACTTACGTTTCAACGTAAATTCTGGTTGAGTTTTCATCTTACTTCATTCTGAAATATAAAAAGTTATTAGTTCTTGATTACATCAGTAGGATTTGTTAATAATACTCTCTTAAATTGTTATCAATACAGGAAGGTAGTTACTAATAGATTTATTAATGAACAAATATTAATAGTAATTTTGATTGTAAATGACCATTTGAAACACTTGTCTCATAAACACGGTTCAAATGGGACATTCCTAGCGAGTAATCATCCATAAAAACTTACCAGAGATTTATAGCTACCAAACAACTATGTTCTTTTATAAAGTAAAAATAAAGGGAATTGTTAGGTATTCTTATTTGATTTGTGAGATTAAACCTTTACAAATTCACTGGTTGTTTTATTTCTTTCAAATCAACTTGATATCTTATTAATTTTCGGTCATCTTTGGTTGTTGGGAGGGTTGAGTAAAGGGAGGCTTCATCTCTTCTGTCCACCTTTTAATAATTTAAGGACCCTACAAAAGCACCTCGTCAGTAGTGATCTGAAAGTCTTACTTTCCTTATGATCCTCGTAAAAAAATTCAACCACTCTCCTTTACTCTCCGATTCTATTTCTTATTCTCATTCTCTCTCCCCTCTCCCTCCCTACCTCCCCTCTTTCTCTCTCTCTCTCTCTCTCTCTCTCTCTCTCTCTCTATATATATATATATATATATATATATATATATATATATATATATATATATATATCGATGTATGTTAGGAGCAACTTTTCATATATCCATGTTTTGTTAAAGACCAGGTTGTATTTTTGTTTTATCAGTTTTATTTTGAAACGTTCCAATTGGCAAATGCAGTTTTTTGTATCTGGTTGGAGATTAAAGATCAATTGAGGAAGATCAATTTCATTTTTTACAACTAATTTGAGTTTTGGCCGTGAACTTTAGCCTTTCTTAAGGCATCTGCAGACGAAAGTCTTCGTTATTGTTGAGGCTGTCTTTAACAAAGTATGTGTATATATATATATATATATATATATATATATATATATATATATATATATATATATATATATATATATATATATATATATATTTTAATTAAATCGCACGTTCACATTTCCCGCACGAACAATGCGGCCACGATAAAATAGAAAAAAAAAATTGTCTCAATTGAATTGTCCTAAGCGGAAATGTAGAAATATAAATATATATTTTTAGTCCATAATATCTAAACAAAAGTAAAGTTTCAAATAAAAATTCATTTCGTTATCTTTTATATAGTCCCATATTTTAACCAAAACTATTTTCATCACCTTTATCATTAGTATTCATTTAAGATTCCTGAAATAAAACAATACCCTATGTTAATAGCCTCCAAATTTAGGAGTGTAAACCATCCAAATCAGGAGGGGAGCCTCGAAGGCTGTGCTGTGCTCACTGACTCTGGCAGCTACTGCAGCCAACTTGGTGCCAAACGTACTGCTCTTACCTAATTCTTACTGAATAGCAATACACGGAACTGGGGAGTTACAACTCTTGTGCGTTCCGGCTCTTCAATTGCATGGCGTACCCATCGTAATTGTATTTAAAGATGTTCAGATTAGCAGTGTTAACAGCTTCTGCTGGCAGGTCATTCCACTTCTTGATGATACGGACGCTAAAGAAATATTTTTTAGTGTTTGTGTGTACGTGTGGAACAGCTAACTTGAATTGGTGACCTCTTGCGGTTAGTCCTTGCCCCGAAGGAGCAAAGTCGAAGAACTGTGACGGTTTGATTTAGGTTAGGGCATGGGTTATCTTATAAACTTCAATAAGGTCACCAGTAATTCGTCTTTCTTCGAGGGTAGTGAGACCCAGGGCTTCGAGGCCGTCAGTATAAGGGATATCCCTGAGTTCGGGGACAAGGGCGGTGGTTTGTCTTTGCACTTGTTCCAATAAATTAATATCTTTCTTAAGGTAAGGGGACCAGCACTGAAAGACATGTTCAAGATGAAGACGGATTAAAGTAGTCTTGTAAAGGCTCTTCAGCATTTCCTTATCCATATAGGTGAATATCCGCCTAATACTGCCAAAAATTTAATTTGCTTTGGCTGAAATCTTTGCAATGTGGCTGCCTAACTTTAAGGTATCTGATACATAGATTCCCAGGTCTTTTTTATTCAAGGGATAGAGACAACTCCTTTATATTCTGCGTGTATGTATGAGATGTAATGTGATAATCAAATTGGATAGTACAGCATTTGGACTCATTGCAATCGAGAGGCCATTTTCTAGTCCATTCCTTCAGCTTGTAAAGATTATCCTGCAGTACATGTGCATCATTTGAGCTTTTTAAAGCCTGGTAGAGTTTGGCATCATCGGCAAACAGCTCAATGGACGAATCAATGTTGAGTACTATATAATTTATGTAGATAATGAACAAGACAGGACCCCGCACAATACCTTGGGGAACTCCACTCAGGACCTAGCTCATTCTGAAGCTACTCCTCTCAAGATAACTCGTTGTTCACGTCCCGTCACGAATCCATTTTAAAATTTTGCCATGTATTCCAACTGCTTCAACTTTGGACAGGAGTCTTTTGATAGGTAAAGTGTCAAAAGCTTTCTGGTAGTCAAGTTATATTGCATCAACTGGGATTCCACTGTCTAGATTACCAGAAATAGCTTCAAAATATTGAAGTAGAGCAGTGAGGCATGCTCGGGGAGCACGGAAGCCACGCTGATAGGGAGTAAATACATTGAATTCGAAGTGGTTAATGATCCGTTTACGTAATATTTTTTCTAATAGCTTACACAATATGGAGGTGAGACTAATAGGCCTGTAGTTGAGACAAAAATTCTTCGGATCATTTTTTGAAAACTTCTGTAATGTTTCCTCGTGTCCAATTATGTGGAAGCAGGGTCTGATCAAAGGACTTCTTAAGTATTGGAAATATTGACCAAGCCAGGGAACCAGAACACTGTTTCAGGACCTTCGCTAAAACACAACATGGCCCAGAGGCAGAATTTTCATTGAGACCATCCTTTGTATGACACCCGCGAGGCCGAGTAGGGGATCTTGACGACTGAGCAACCCAGGATCACCATACATTTCGCCCAGGCCTTCGCTTCCATGGCGCAATGTCTATTGTCTTTCGAAACAGAAGGATACCAACAAAGCTATGGAATAACTTTAGTTTTGACCATAGTGTAAAATATTGCTGTAAAATTATCATTTTCTAATTCTTTATTTTATCTGGCCAGTTCTATTGTAAATTACCTTAAATAGTTTGGATTCCTCGGAGTTTAGGCTTTAAGATTCTACTTACATTCGAATTTGCCGAGCTTACCAATTGTCTGGTAGAATTGCTGTGCAGGACTAAAGTGTAGTGTAACTTTTTATAAAATAATAACAATTTAGTATTGCTTAGCAAACCTTTCTTTTTCTAGATAATTTATTATTCACTTATATAACAAATTAATGAATATTATAAACACGTATAAATTTTTCTCCTACTCGAAATCTTCACTGTACTCAATCATACTCGCCAATAACACAATATACATATACATCGAGGGCTATGTGGTGAAAACTCGGTACAGGCCTTACCTTTCTCAGTCTCGGGGCCGTTAGCCCAGGTAGCTTTAGGATCAGTAACAGTAAAACAATCTCAGTGAGTGTTTGATGGTTAATAAGAAAAAGATGCAACCTTGGATTTTGAGCTATAGAATATTTTTTACTGTTTGGTAGTGGGCATTGTTAGATTACTGATTTTAATTGATCTAGGCCTGGTTGAGTGCTCCTGTTTGTCCAGAACTAAGTTGAAAGAACTTAGGCTTTATCAAGTCTAGATATTTTCATTTGACCGCCCTCCCCATATCATCACTCTGTTTACCAAACTCTTCTAGCCTATGGTTCATCTGAAGCCTGGACCAGTGATGAGTTCTCTCGGGCTTTCTTTTCCTTGTAACGAGGCTTTTACCCTTTTATATCTCCCATATCAAGCCTTCTGTTGTATGTGCACTCGCTGCTTTTGTGTTCAAAATTCGATAAAATGATGACTAGTGCATCGTTAATTTAACTAGGACCTGTAAAGTATACACACAACCATATTGATTTGAATCTGTGGCCAGACGAGGTATAATCATTAAAAGATAGAAAGCTTAGATTCTAATGCAATGCCACATCCTTTTGAATAGGAAAGTAGCCAAAATTTCTAACTTTATTTCGCACTGTCGAAAATCTTAGTCAGAATGCTGGATTAACCTGGTTACTTTGACCGTGACTAACATATGGATCATCATGAATATGGCTGACTGAATAACCTCTATTTTTCATATTTGTTAACCGAAGTTTTTCGGTGCACTTTTATTGCTACATTTTATAATATTGAACTTCTGTTCTTTGAATTTTGTGCCTTAGAGTAAGAATTAAAAGAGAAGCATTTATTTTCCCTGGATTTATTTGATCATTAACTTAATTTACATTTTTACCTCGCCATCTATCTTGCGTAAGGCGGGCGGCCTCCAGAACCGTCACCACCGCAAGATTTTGAGTGAAGGTTGAAATATTAAAAAGTAAATGGTAACAAATCTATAAAAACTGTAAAATAATATTTTTGAAAAGCACAATAATATATTAAAAATCATTCAATTTCTCTTATTTTTTTTAAAAAATAGTACTTTTACTATATTTTTATTGACACACAGTTTTACCTTTATCTTATTAATCATATCTTGGCGTGGTTCTAATTTGGTACAATTATGTTTTTAAACAATTCTTTTAGTGTATAAAAGTGTATTCACACTATGTGTTTTTAATAATGATCGATTTCTAACTTTAGCAATAATATAGGTTGAAAATATTGTTTCAGTTCCATCTGAAGAGAAGAGTGAGAAACTTAAAGGTAATCTGTAATAAATTTTGACAATTAAGAGAGTCGGTAATTTTCTCCATACACTACTTTTTTGATGATAGTACATATTACCCCATCGTACAGAATTACCTCTCTATCCTTAGTTTGACTGTTCGTAATATTCATCTGTAAACATGTTAGGAAATTTAGCCACATTAACTTTAAAAGATAATGAAACGAAAATCGCCAACTCATTTCATTGGTAGGACAATATTCCAATGTATATTAACATGATAATTCCATAACATCATTTAATAATGAGATCTTAAAAGCTCTAAAACTTAAGAAATTTTCTTAACGTCTTAACAAAGGTTCAAACTAGCAAAAAGTAACAAGTTTGTTACAAAAGTACCACAAGTGGCAGCTTTTGTTTTCAGGTTTCCCTAGGGGGTTTAGAGGCCTCTCTATGAGTTAATGGAGTACAGTAACGTTTATAAAGATCAGACTGCCTGTATTTCTATCAAAACATCTTCGATTACATTTGCTAGAGATAATTCAGGGTTTCCAAAGTTAGTGTATGATAACCTACAGATATACATACGTATTTTTAAAGGTTATCAAATTTGGATGAATAAAGCGAAAGATACTCGTATCAACAGAAAAAATATTCCTAGAAAAAAGAACGTTTCATAATGTGCCGAACGCTTAAGTTCTTTGTAAAGCGAATGAGCATTGTTTGTATAGCAACAAATTTCAGTTCAATCTCATGTACGCTAGGTATTCTCTTACCAGCTGTCGTCCAGGTACATGCCTTATAAATCTTTTACGCCTCTTTCTGTCCGCGAACTGATCGAAAAGCTGTACTACCAATGTGGTCTTTCAATTTGAGCCATTGTAGAGAAGGCCAAACACTTCAAAAATATAGTATACAATTCTCTATCAACCCATGAAAAAACAGATTTATGTAAGGCTAATAAATTAATAGGTAGGCCAAAGAAGACCAACCTATTACCAAAAGGGTGAGGTAATGTTTCGGGAGGGCTGCATCAGTTTATCAAGAGATTAGTCAGATTTTGGCAATCAATGTCTCCAGTTAGAATGTGTCACTTTGGATGGGAGAAGACAATCTTCAGGCTCGACACCTTAAGTAATTGATCAATCTTAAGAACAAGATGGATCACCATGGATTCGCTACTGAGCACGTTACATTTAGGAATGGTTAATGGAGCCAAGTCCACATCAATATATTCGATGGCAGGAGGTTCGTTTGCTGCAGTGTAGGCGAAAGACTGCCTGGCAGTTCCCCCCAAAAAGAGTGTGTAGTTTGGCGTAGGAAGTGTTATGACATGGGCGTTAATTCAGTAGAAGGCACAGGACACAGTGAATGCATAAAATTACACGGAATTACTGCGACAACATGTTTTCCCGGTCGCAGACACTCCAAAGCTCAACATGCATATTCCATGCATGATAAGGCCTACGGTCTTACAGCAAAGTCGGTGAAGACCTTCTTGGAGGACGAGCGCATTATGTACTCTTATGAACTGGCTTGCACATATATGGGACCTAAACACATTGAAATGCTTGGAAGACACTCGTAGAGTTGTCTAAGGCAATGAATTCGAAAAGAGTTCAAGAACTCTAAGAAGTTCTTCAAAATTGATGGAGGAAAATTATTACTCAAGTGTCAACATTTGGTTCATTCGTGTAGTAGGAAATTTTAAAGGTTCATCGAGAATAAAGGACTCCAAACTAAATACTATTTACTTGTAACTTATACAAATGTTATCCACAGATAATTATGTAATCGTTATATTCCAATATAAATTTGTTTCCACTGCCGTTTGAATCATTTTGGAGAGTTGAATTTTTCTAGTAAATTGCTTATCTTCTGATAACTTTCGTTGTATTCAACCAAATTTACCTAACATTTACCCATAAGTAGATTATAGCTGCAGATAATCTTACAGCAATTTGAAAACTTAATCTCCATTGGCAAAAGTTAAGGAAAGTGTTGTGATAGAAATACAGGCGTTATGATCCTTTTGAACGGTGTTTTATGTGTTTCTTCTTGAATGAGTTTTGAGCAGTCGAGGATAATGTGTTAAGTATCACTTTTGTCATAATTTTATCTAAAGCATGTTGGTTTGGGGGTTAGGTTTGGAGAATATACGAACTAAAATTACTCTCTTTTTTCTCTTAAGTGATATCTCCGTGTTGTCTCTTTAGGGAGGTGGTGCATTTAAAAATTTGTTGGGAGATTATTTGTGAATGTTTGAAATTGTGTTTGGAGGGGAACATTAAAATTAATGTACAAGTGAATGTTTAATATATTGTTGCCAGAGAAGTATGTTTGGAGATTTAATAACCAAATAAACGTTTTCTAGTCTGAATCGGAGGGATGAGGGATGGTTGTTTATGAGTGCTTTTATGTTTCTATTGATTTATGTTTTATCTATGGTTGGCTAGGAAGCTAGTGTTTAAATAGTGTTTAATAGGTATATTACTGTATTGTTTTGGTGTGGCTATTTTCTTGTGGTGAATAACACAGTCCAACAAATTTCAGTGTTAAGTAAATAACATAGAACTCATGTGCACTTTATTATGAAGTTGAGTGCGCTAAATTCGAATTCGATAAAAAAAACTCCACTCACGTAACATTTATTTGTAAATTGACGATTTAATAATTATGCAATTGATGCCGATTTCCACGATACCATAAATGTATTTCACTCCCAAAATCAGATTAATTGTGTCCATTGTAATTAATTCATGAATATATAATGAATCAGCATGTTTGTTAGCATTATATATATAATGTATTAACCTGAATTTTATTATTTACTTATACTTTTGTAAGATGTCTCAGGTGTGTCACGTTTCAAGTTCGAGTAGAAGTCAGCCAGCATAGCAGGGCTCCATTCTCCCCTTATGCTTGTTTTCCATTGACGTTATATTTTTGTGGAACCTCTCTCCAAGCTCATCACTCACATCTCCTGCATTCTCTGGAAAGAAGGACAGATGAGAATGAAGAAAGTGTATCTTCCGTGACATATTGCATCCAAGATCTTGGTAGCACTTGATTAGGCTCTCCACTATACGCTCTTGCTGGGCCCCTTGGTGCTTTCCCATAAGTCCTTTGCATACATCTTTGAATACATTCCTGGCTACTAGCTCAGTTTCATTCATTGTCGCATCGAAGTCCTCATCAGCTATAGGTTGATGAATCTGAGTGCCTATGAATAAGCCTTCTTTAATCTTAGCATCACTTATTTTATGGAAGATCGTTTTGATGTACTCTAAATATGGCTTGTTATGTTTCAGTGCTTTGGTGAATTGCTTCATTAGGCCTAGTTTTATATGCAGTGGTGGCAAAATGATTGATCTTGAAACATGATCGATTTTTTGTCTTTTCTGTAGCGACCTGTAATGAAATTAAATGAAATCATACGTAATATGGATATTACTGGCTGTGATCACTTGCAGAAATAGTGGAAGTACAACATAGTATGTAGTTTGATCTTTTTAATTGATATATGTCTTAAAAATATATTAAAGATCAGGAAATACCCACCTTTAATATCTGTTAAGCAGAAGTAGCAATCCATTGAATGGTTCTTTGGCTTACTCTAAACCATTGGTACGCCAAACATGAGGCAGAAAGGAAACTTGTACACCTGATACAACATATGTAACGTGCCCATAGTTGTTCCTGATCACCCAGTTTACATCCAAAGCACAGCTCATAAAGTTTCTTCACATGTTTAGTCAACTGTCTCTTGTATTGGCTTAATGTAACTGATCCACATATATAACAGAAACAGTCTCTGTAATTTTTGTATTCTCTAGGCATTTTTCCTGTAAGGAAAAAAAAACCTGTAGTATATTAAAAATAGTATAAATAGTAACAGCAACAAAAAATAAATAAAAAAGTAAAAATAGGAAGCATTTATAGTGTTACAAAATTATCAAGCGTTACGTAAAAGTTACCACGGATTTGGGAGCATATAACTAAAAAACTATTGAGTATGCTTTCATAAATTTCATTGGTTAGGTTGACAAATACCCTAGAAATACTCCATTAGAATTATATCAAAATCCGCTTATAACTTTTAGAGTTGTCAGTTTCGGCCCAATCCTGTTTGCATTTAATCCCTACGGAACCATAAGTATATTTAAGGTAAATAAGATGGTAATTTACGTGAAACTGGAGAGTCGCAGAAAACGACGGATGTTGTATTCATGACTAACGCCAAAAATTCCCCTAGAAAAGTTTATTCTCATTTCCGGTTTTTTTTTTAATTGGTGTAATCAGTAATTCTTGCGTGAGAGCTTGGGTGGAGTGGGATATATTTTCTTTAAAGTCTACATGTTTCTTTGTTTGTTTTGTGGTTTAATGTGTTTATCTATTGGT
Organism: Ceratothoa steindachneri; assembly: GCA_963969495.1. NCBI lineage: Eukaryota > Metazoa > Arthropoda > Malacostraca > Isopoda > Cymothoidae > Ceratothoa > Ceratothoa steindachneri. The sequence continues at coordinate 64,133,390 of OZ018322.1, read as the reverse complement.
TCAAGTTTTCTGTTGTGTGTGTATAGTAGATATATGTTAGTGTTATTGGGAATGTTGAATTTGTTCTAATTCTTATTGTGTGGGTGCTCTGTTTTTCTTTGTTTTTTTTATATCTTTTATGCAATCTGAGATTTCTTTTGTAAAGGTAGAATGTATGATTTCATTAATTCTGAAGTAATATGTTATTACACTGCTTCGGGCATGTGAAAATTTTTCAAACGAGTATCCGTGTGTTTTCAAAGCATTTATTTTATTTTTTTTCATTTTCACAGGTGTTCCGCAAGGTGGTGGCAAGGGTAGCATTGACAACAACGCTGATAAAAGGACGATTGCATGTCCTCATACCCACAACTTCCGTGGCTTCATTGATCTGCAGTTATATAACTGGCACACATTTAAATTGCCATTGCACATTCGACATATTAAGGTAGAGAAGAGACTATTAGAACGAGTAGTACGAGAGGGTATAGTGGTGAAACTTTTTTTGAAAGAATAGAAAAGAAATAGTTTAGTTCAAGTTTTAAAGATTTGTTCCCTGGTGAAAGGGTATCTCCAGCCAAAGTAGAAATAGCATAAAGAGTAGTATAGCAGAGTATATTTAAGTTGGTAAGATCCCTGTAGAAAAGTGTAGAATTGTAATTTTTGTTTATGTTTATGTCACAATTGGTTTGCATTTAAGCCTTTGTAGTGATTTGGTAAAACCTGTCACTACGATTAGTCAAATTTGAGTTATATTTATCGAAATTTAGTGTTTGTATATTCGGGTTATTGGTTTGTTAAATTAAGTTTGTGTCATATTTCGGTAAGGTCTTCTTCAATTCACAGCTAGAAAAAGACACTACGCTCGCAATGTAGCGTAGTTGTATTTAGTTAGTACGTGTCTATTCTTGCTCAACTTTTGCTCATTGGAGGGTGGACCTTGGAGTCCTCCCCTTGCCAGATCTTTTCTTACGGAACCCAGAGACCGTAAGAACAACAAAATTGTCAGTCTAAAAATTCACGTGTCCGCGGAAGAGACCCCTCTTGAACTAGGTCTTCCAGCGTGTCTCCCGTAATATCCCATTTGTATTGTCCGGTCCTTAGACCATCGAAAATATCATCTGGGCCCGCCTCGTTCGAAAACGGGTTCCTTTCGCCAGCATATATCCTGAGGTTAAACATCCTCGAGGAGTACATGTACCTGGGAGACCGATTCTTCGATGGCGACGACCTACTGGGTCGAAGTGACTGCGAGGCCTTGGGGGGGAGGGGAGAATGCTCTACCTTCTTGGGCCTCACAGCAGACTCCTGGTCGACTCGCGGATCGGTTGGAGTTTTTTTCTGTTGTGTGTGTGTTTGTGTGTGTATCTTGAGCATTCTGCCTTGCGGCCATAGCCTGGATCGACGATCACGTGAAATGGTATTTCAATCACTCATTAATCCCTACCTTAATACGCAGTGAGCCCTCCCATGACGCTTATTGAGCTTATCTGAACACCTTAAGCCATCCTAAATCTGTCCGCTTGTCAAAATTTTGAAAATCATGAAACTGATGTGAGCCCACCTTGGACTCTCTCCAGACACTACGTATACTTTAATTTTACAATAATTTAGCATGGCTAAACAGCTCTTAACTTGCTTTTTTTACACCGACGATGAATGTGACTGTACCGTTATATAGTATGCTACTGTATAAATCATAGCATCACATTACACAGAAAAATGCAATAATATATATGCTACTGTATTAATAGTATTAATGTGATATCTACCGCAACATAATATCTTGAAAATACAGTAACATTGATGAGACTGTAATTTTATAGTCTCACTGTTATATCAAAGGTAGGGTACTGTGTAAAATATATAGTGTGTTACTGAATGCCTAAATGCCAGTAAGTCACTGTTAATATTGCATTAAATATTTTTCAGTGAAAACTTCCCTTTGACAAACGTAGAGAAAATCAAGATCTCAAATCGATTCGGGAGCAATCTTTTGAAAATAAATGTCATTCCAAATGCGACCAAAATCCCTGTAAAGAGATAGTGCCAAATTACTTATGGAATGGGTAATAGGAGAGAATATATTGGTATTATTAGGCCTGATATAAAAAGGGGACAAATAGAATTTGTAAAACTTGAATAAGACTATTAACCTTTGATAGAATGTAGCCAGATGCGTCATTTGGCTTTCTAGACAAAAAAGATGAGAATAAAGTACTTAAATATCAACAATCAATTTGGCTGAATAAATTATTGCACAAGAATTATGCTTATTTGCCTTCGATATCGTGATGGCTTCCTTTTTTTTACAGGAAACAAATTAGAAATAGGAAGATTGCTTAAAAGAAAAATTAATTGGCTTACACAGCAAACATTGGAGAGAAAAGCTTTCCTGTAATTGTACAATTCAGGATTACTTTAATGGACGTGATGTTAGGAAGACAAATTAAAGAATGTTTATGTTTAGAGAGATATATAAAATTAGATCAGTATTTTGGATATCCATGCGCAACTTGTTCATGTAGTCGCTATCTCTAAAGTATCCCTTGAAAATTTCGGAATTCCCTTGAAATTTGAGTCAAATTTACTTTAAAAGGAATTAAAAGTGAGTAATTAAACTATATATCAAATTTATATAAGACATAATATTTATTCTTTTAAAAATGAATACTAACCAGTGTATTTCAACCATATATTCTTGAAAATGTTAAAGTTAAAGTAAGCCATTTTGTCAAGAAGCTGCAAAGTCCGAATAAATGAAAGGAGAGATTAGTTTTACCACTGAAGACCCGGAAAGATCGCAACTTATAGCTTGATCGCACAACGCAAACCCCTGTTTGGTATAGGTACGATCAATATTATAAACATTAGCTATCCAATATTTCAGTAACCCACTGATATGGTCGCTCTAAAAAGCTATCCTAATTAGACTTAATCTCTTATTCGACCAAATAGATACTCCTTTTCTTTGTAAAGAATCTATGCATCTTTCTAATCATTTTTTTGATTAAAGAAAATAATAACTTCCGAGAACAATATATTAATTTGCGTCATTCCGCGTAAAACAAGCTTGATTGATGTCACGGAAAAAGCTCTGAAAACTCTTTTTACAAGTAGTTTAATTGGTTTAAATAACATTTTCATTATAATTTCCAAGAGAAGCAAAGATTTCCGCTGAACATTATTACTTTCTTCTGCGGTTTGATTTGTGAGTTGATGAACGAAGACAAAATGTGATTTTAGTTTATTAATTAGCATTAGGCAACTGGCTAAGAGTGTTTATCTATATATGAAATGGAATGATGATTTGTTCTAGCATTGGAAAGCCGTGATGGCTCATCCATTGCCGTGGTTCTCACGAGAGAGTATAGTATGTAGATTGAACTGACGGAGGGTATGAAGCTCCCGGTTTCTTTTCCTCTACATTCGATGGGTACATAAGTGTGTATGTACACATCGCGTCTCTCTGTTCAGCTCATTTGATGAAATGGAGATACAAATCAATTTAAAAGTATTATAATACTAGTTATATATTTAGAAATCAGAGAAATAAAGTATTACGCCAAGCGGAAAGTTTGTGCCAATTTATAAAAATTAATATTTATTTTAAGTATATTTATAATTTTACAGTTGCTATTTTATTGTACAACCTTTTCCCATTTTATGAGTGAAAAAAAGAGAAAGAATTACTATAGAAAACATTTGAGGTCGCAAGGAACCTCTCCCTACTGGGCGATAAATATGAACTAGGCTACCTTAGTTAGGCTCTGACTACCGTATAAAAATCTATAATCCATTCAATACTGTCAAAATTCGCTTAGCTATAACCTAGGCCTTGCCAATAGCCTAACTAGGCTAGCCTAGCCCATATTTATCGCTCTTCAGGGAGAGTTGCTTTTTAGCTCAAAATTTGTCCATAGCAATTCTCATTAGAATAACTTGAAAAATAAAATGGCAAGTATATAATTAATTAAATTTAGGTAAAAATATATTTATTCAAGTTTTTCAAAAAAAGGCATGACCTTTCAGAATGGCCTAATAACTAAAGAAAGAAGTCTCATAAGATGTAGTTATAAGCCGATAGTAACTGAAATTGTATCGCCACTAAAAATATGAGCCCGACCATTCCTGGAACAACTAGTATGTATATGGTCAATAAATCGCCGTATCATTAATTATGAGGTAATATAGACAGCTAATTTATTTTGCGCGATGAAGAAGTGTCGCATAGATATACATATATATAGGAGTAATCTCCATTGCTTTAATAGTTTTTGTTATTTTGTCAGCCATTTATTTCCCATCAAGCAAAAGTTCAACGATTAAGTTAAGATATTGTTTACTTTGTTAGCAAAATATATTTAATGAGAATAAAAATGTGACACACAAATGGTTATTATAAGTTTAGGTCAGCAAAGAGCATATCTTAAATAGTTTTTAAGATCTCATATACCATTCAAGATTTGGAAATTTCGTCGATTTTTTTATTTACGGTGTTGCATTAAACAACATTTCCAGCATACAATTACTTATAATAATTAATGAATTTAAGTCAATTTTCCTTAGCGTTTTAATTATGAGTGAGCAAAACTTTATCCCATATTTTACGTTTTGTTTGGAATTCCTCAAGAATATTCTTTACTAATTTCTCCAAAACGTTGCATAAATTCTTTTTAGGACATCGAAATAAGCTTTGATAAGGGTGTGGATCGTAACCTCTAACAATTCACTGAGCACTTTGTTTATTGTTCCAGCCTGTAGCCAATAAAAACACTTGAATCGAACTCCATCCTAATAAATAAACCTGGACAGCAGACACATGGAGGAGCATAATAAAATATTTTGATTTCATCGTGAAGTATCCTTCAATGCTCATTGAGACATGTATTGGCATTCTCGTAAATTTCGTGCCCTCGCTTGCGAATAGAGAAACATCTCTTTCAAGGGTCTTTAACGAAGAAGTCCAGACCAGTTTAAGGAAAATAATGGCCCTGCCCAAGCATATTACTTCAACAACATTCATGTTTATTTTTGTAAATATTTTGAAGGTATTCACTTATCCCCATCCCCTTAGCATTTCTTTTTTTAATGAGGTCTTATTACTCAAAAATACCAAATTACATATTATATAGTTGCTGCTTAAAAAGACTTCTAAAAATATCAGAAGTGTAATCATTAAAAAGTGGAATATCAAATGAAGGACTCATTGAATCGACAGAATATAAAAAAATTCCCAAAATAATTGGCCACCAAATTTAACAAACGTCATAAATCAACAGAGTGAACGGAAGTCTTAAGCCCATAAAGAAAATATCAAACCAAAAACTAATATTACATTAGATTTTACATATAAATCGAAAGTCAAGATCTGACGGGGATGAAATGAAAATATTTGGTTTAAATTTTATTTCTCTATCGCGTTTAATAATAAGGATGAGACAACCTAGTTGATAACTTTTTTATTTAAAACGGTAATGTTTATTAAATTAGATGAAAAAGAAGTTCGTATTTTTTTACCCGGAAGAATTAATCATTTTTGGACAAAGAAATTATGAAAAAAGGATTAGAAAGAAAACGGTATCATATTTGCCTCGTTAAGTGCTTGGAATACAATTAACGTAGAGAAAGAATTAATTTTATGAAGGAAATTTTATTCATTTTTGCAATTTAATAGGAATGTTTTGTAGAGGTAGAAAGGGATAATTTAGATATAGCCAATAAAATGTCAAATTCCATACATTAGAATGAGATCTTAGGCCACTGTGGTATAGTTATCATCCTTCTTTCCTTTATCTAATAGTCATAACTTATGGTTACCCGTATTATGTGCCATTAACACATCTTCACTTTCATCTAACTTTAACAATCACATTTCAATCGTCTTTAGAAATCTTTCCTCATAGATGCCTCGGTTAGTTTTCACTTACAAAATAAAAAAAAAAAATTTCGTGGCTATCATTACTTATTTTACTTTTCGGCCCACCACTTCTCTTCTGCAAGGTTGGCGGCCCCTAAAAAAGCCATCACGCTCTCTGGGTGGGTCTAAAGGTGCCTAAGAGAGGAGATAGTATGTGTTTTGCATTTTTGTATAAGGTTTGGGCAGCAGTGTATGATGAAGTGTGTGGTGTTGTCTGGCCTTTGGTTGCATCTGGGGTATGTTGGTGTTGGGGCAAGGTTTATTCTATGCTTGTATTATTGGACTGGAGTTGCCAGTGGGGCATGGTGGAGTGGCCTGACCTGAGTTGAGAAAGGATTACTCCGTGTTCCATGTTTTGATTTCTCTGATTGAATTAATCTATGCATAGATTGCCATCAATCTATGCATACAAGCGGACAAACTGCGGCCCGCGAACGTTTTTCATGGGGTCCGCGTTTCATTTCGGAAATCGACAAATTATTGGAAATAATTATTTAACATATTTGCCAAACTGTCACCTGAAACGCGAATTCTGTCAAACTTTGGAACGCCTTTGAAATTTTAATGGCTTACATTTCGTACCAAACTCAATTCCTATAGGCCTAGTTTTATATTTTCGGTCATTATTTAAGGTTGGTGAAATTGTATATTGCGTCAGGAATGTTATTATTGCTAAACCCATGGGTGTGGTTGTGGTACACGTTTTGCGACTGTGCTCTATTGGAATAATAATTGATTTTATCAGTTTTATTTTTTTCTGCACTACAAAATTAGGGCTAATATTAATTTCATTTTTATTCTACCGAAGTTAATATATAATTCAAAGGTGGGAAATAGAAAATTTTGTAGGCGAATATAGTCTATATAGAGCGAAAAAGGTAGAAAAAGAAAAATTCAAGAGGAAAGGTCTTGTTTTCACTAAAAGTAGTGTTTTACAACTAAGGTACTGCGGCACATTTGGATGCCACGAGACCCAATTAAAGGTGTCGCAGGAACGACCAAGGAAGCATTTTTAAAATACCTAAATTGCCAAAAGATATGTATCCAAACATTTATAAAAAAACTCTAATGACACTTGAAAGTATTTTGAAACTAGCTTCTCTGCATTGTGCAACATAAAAACAACGAAAATATAAAGATTGCAGACAATAAATGAAGAAATAAGAATTGCCTTGTCAACTATACTCGTACTTTCCAATATTAGGGAATTATGTTATAATCATCAAGCTCAAATTTCCCATTAAACTTTTAAAGGTAAGATTTATTTATTTTCCACTTTCATGTCTCATTTCAATTAAATAGCTTAAATGTCAATAGTGGTTAATTTTGAAGTGCTTTCCGTCTAATTAATTATTTATAAGTAAATTATTTTATATTAAGGTGCCGCAGCTGCTTCTTGATAGCAATTATGGTGCCACTATTTTAAAAAGGTTGAAAGACACTGTACTAGAGCTTCGAAGCAGAAATATATTTTTACTGAATTTAAAGGTATAGCAATATTACATAATGTCAACAAGAAATTACAGTTTTTTAAAAGAGTACAATTGGAAGCGTCATCTTCATACTAAACATGTCAAGCAATGTAATCATTTTTCGATGAGGCGAGGAAAAAGATATGAGTAGAATTGCCCAGTCAAATGGGTAAGCAAAGAAATGTTTTTCAAAAACGTTTTATTAGTAAGGACCACAAAATTGCATAAAGTACCATGCCTTTTTACGAAGGAGAATTTATAAATGAGTGCAGGATTAATTCTGCTGCTGTCCTTAACCCCGAAAGTATTGGGCAATATAAAAATTTAACCCTATTTCTTTTAACTCTTTCGAGGGACTCCGAGCAGTGGTGGCTCGTGTATAGGAGCTACGGAACTGTAGCACCCTTTATTTCTACTCGATATTATCGATAACATTCAATATAATGAGTCCTTTTTCCTTTACTTGTTTCTGTATACTTGTACATTATATAATCCTTAAGCTTAACTAATGTCAGTAGTCATTATCTAGTTTATGAACAAAATACAAAAATTCTTGTATAGAGCTCTGCGCTTCACAGTTCCATCGACGCGGTGTTTGGCTGCTGTGCGCATGCTCACACGTCTGAGATAGGAAGCTGCACGGAAGGGAGAGAGAGTATGGCAGCTCACGCAGAGCCGACTCTGGTGTGCTGGTGGTAGGTAGTGTTTCTTTGTTTCCTCCGCGTGTGTTGTGCTTAAAAACGTGTTTATATTCTTGAATGCGAGGAAGTGCAGAATTTAATTCATATTTGGGGGGTTCTTTTATTTTATGAATTCTGAAAGACTAAATGCAATTGCAGTGCTCTCAATGGAGAAAGAATTTCCTCAGTAGTCCTCCAGAGATTTAGGAGAAAATAATTAATCTTTTCGCAGAAATTAAAACATGGAAAATGGATTTCATTTTTAAATGAATGGACCATGCTTAACTGTAACAATTTAGGCTATTAGTAAGTAAAAAATGTTCGATTTTGTTCTGTTTAGGATTTTCTCACGTTTATCTATAAATTTCTGATGCAGCTCTCCCACTAATTTTAGCTACGAGCCAACACTGCGAGGGAGGTAGAATCTATCGCCGCAAACATCCAATCACAGCTGAAAAAATAGGTTCCAAACTTTAATCATTTTGGATATCAATTGATGAGTTCTGTGGTATCAGAGATTCAGCCCAATTGCTTATTTTTTTTTCACGGCCTAAGTAGCAAGTTTGAAGTGACAGAAGAATTAGGATCGAAGCAATCGATGAAGATACAACAAAATACTAATATTTGATTTTAGAAGTCAAAAAATGCTTAATTAAATTATATTTAAGCTGGAAAAACTCCTTAATATAAAAACAGATGACTGTCGCAGTCCAAGTGGCAAACATAAAAGGCTTCTTAAAAAGATCATTGATAAATTTCATTAAAAAAGGTAGATCAGAACGCCAATTTTCACTGTATTATTACTCATCAAGAATTTCTCGGCAGAAATGATTTAAAGCTTAATCATGTGGTAGATATAATTAGAAAAGTTGTAAATTATATTAGAAAACATGGATTGAATAAAAGACAGTTTATAATTTTTTTTTAAACTATTTAAGCAGAATACACTGATGTTCCATGCCATTCTAATATGCGTAGTAAAGCCTACAAAAAGTGAAAACAGAAGGTGGGATTTAAGAATGGAAAGTCAATTTTTTTAAAGCTCACAGAAAAGTCAAATTATTTACCACAATATTTTGATCAAAACTGGATATCATATTTTGCTTTTGCTGAGGATTTAAATCAACTAAATACAGACCTGCAAAGCAAAGAACAATTTGTATATGATATTTTAAACTGTAAAAGCTTCACGAACAAATTATTATTATTTTCTTGACAATTGAGATGGAAGAAAGTTACCTATTTTTTCTCCTTGAAGGAAGTTTTGATGTCTGGTGCAAAGTAAATGCCTACATATCTCAATTTAAGGTTCTTTATGCAAAGTTTTCGTGTAGGTTTGATCATTTTAGAATTAGTGAAAATGATCTAACTTTACTGACATCCCCTTTTACCTTTGCTGATGATGAGGCACCAGAGAACTTATAACTTGAGGTCATTCATCTCCAGAGTGACAGGTGCCTTTCATAGTTGTTTAATTCAGTTTCAATTTTAAAATTTTATGAATCATTAAATGAAGAAAAGTTTCCTAAATTAAAGGAATTTCCCCCTAAATATTTAATGTTCTTTGCCTCCACTTACCTTTGCGAACAAACGTTTTCAATAATGAAGTACAATAATCAAATTAAGGAGGAGGGGCGGCGATGAACATTTGAGTGTATTATTAACATTTTCTACGTCTGATCTCACTTCTGACTTCAATGGTCTTGTTAATGCTCCCAAACCTATCTATCTATCTCATTATTTGAGATATATTTCATTCGTAGATAAAATGTTCTTAAAAATACGATACTTAATAAATACTCATTCTCATTACGATTATCTACACTCTCGTTTGTTCAAGGAGGTTAAGCAACGTAGACTCCAGTTAGTACCTTGATGAGAAACTTCTGGGTCCTGAATAATGATCGCATGATGTAGAATTGTAAATGGTCGTTCAGATTTGACGTAAAGTTGTAAGTGTCCACTCACATATAAGTTTGAAAACAGTTTAAAAGGGGTGGCAAAACTATAAAAGAATTACCCTTATTTATTATTGTCTAACTATATCTATGACTATGTAGTCTATGCAAACAAATGCACAAATTTAATTGAAATTAACTTATATGTAATCTAAATTTATTCTAACTATTTAAGTGGGCCCGTAAAGTTTAAATAAACTTCAATGTGGCCTGCTACTTGAAATTATTGTGCATCTCTGCTCTATGGGAAAATGGAATCCGATGTTTTTGTATTTTAGTGAAAAATAGCCCGTATAAAATTAAGCTCCGAGATAATTTAACGCATTGCAACTTGAAATCAAATGTTAAAAGCCAAAACAAGAGATAAAGGGTGCAATCCTCTGAAACGAACCTCCTGAATAGAGTCCATGAAAAATTATCTCTTTTTTTTTCTCAAACAAGCATGGCAATAAGTTTATGAGAACATAGAAACATACTCGTAGGTAGCAATCAAGGCAAAGAATCATTTCAATTGAACTGTTTTACTTTAAATTTCAGATCAACTATAGATAAGTTGGCCATTTTTAGCGATCCTTTTTTTCTCCTCTTTCCCTTTGGTCGCTACTTTGGAGCTGGAGAACTCCTAAACATCGCAAAAGAAGCAAAAGATTTCATTCGTGGCACAAAATAAAATATGAAGATATGACGTTCATATATATTCCATTAAAAATTTACCCACGAGGGCCTTGAAACTAATGATTTTATTTTTTTTTAATATTCCCGAAGTGATGCAGTAAGGAAAAATGCATCGTAGATACATAGTCTGAATAGCCTGAGGCATCATTTTTACTGTGCTAGAGCACAAAGCGCACGCATCTCTCCGGAATTTGCTTCCATTACACGACAAATAAATCTCCTTGAGCAATAGTCTATGAGGAAGAGTGAGAAAATAACGGTCATAAAAAGGAATAATAAATCAGCAAATAAGCAAGACATATCAGCAAATATTCCGCATTCCACCTGGATTCTAAAACTACAAAATGACTAAGTAGAAGAGTAAGTAGGAGCCTCGTGGACAGCTAAATACTTAAGATTGAGTAAATACAAGAATCTGACAATGGAGAAAAGAAAATTAATAAGTAGAAATAACCAGTGGAAGTGAAACAAGGGGGAGAAGGGTTGATCCTGACTTCAAAACCCTCATAAATAGCGATTAAAAGACTCATATGACTTCTTACAACGAGGCAAAAGAAATATAAACAGAGAAAACAATCGTTCCCAAAGTTGCCACCTAATTTCCAGGAAATTCTTTTAAAAGCCCATTCTGTAGAGTCGATCGAAACTGTAAACAGTCTATCACTAATATTTCCCTTGGCGCATTTAGTTTAACATCATGTAGGATGAAATATAAAACTTAGTTTTTAAAAATTAATGCAAAAAGACCAGAAAACGAATCCAAATGAGGAGAAATTTAATCTTCAACAATACACTCCTTTTATAATGGAAAGCAAATGTAATGGTAATATTTTAAGTACTTTTAATTAATGAGGTTTCCGCTAATGCAGCATTCAAATATAACATGAACAATACGATGGCTATCCTCCGTGGCCTTTAGAGCTATGAATAAAGCGTTGGTTCCATCCGAAATAATCTTCCTAAGACTCTTATTGTTTAATTGGAAAAACTAAATTAACAGTAATGGCACATCTGCTCATTAATATAGAGGGTAGAGGCAGACTAGTTGTGCTAGGATGAAACGGGTTGGTTCGCAATCTTCCCCAACTTCCTTCAGTTTCGGGTCCTCTTATTTGGAGAGTTCACACACTACACCTTTTAAAACCATCACTCATATATTAAAGAGAATATTTTTAATGTTCTGTTCAATTTCAGAATTTGACCAAAGTATTTAAGGAAAAAATTTCGAAAATCTAATTATCTCACTTAAGATTTTATTTGCTAATCCTCTAAATAATCTTATACAAAGATTCTTAAGCCATTGTGAGATCCAATCAACTGACACCGCTTCATGAAACCATTTTTAATTTCATTTCTAATTTTCTGCCTTTCAAATCTTAAGTAAAATTCTTCAAAGGTTGACTTGATGACATTACGACGTACCATTCGAGTGATATAATTCTTTGATTTCATATACACTTCAACATCAGTGATGTATCACTCAAACTCATATAGAAATTAAACTCAGTTTTTATAATTGATTTACAATAAAAATAGTCAGTCATTGCTATAGCAACCGAAGAACCATTACTGGATACATTGCAGATCAACTTACTAAACTAGGGTAAAGTGCAAATTTTCTTATTTTCTTCATTTAACCACTCACATGATAAGGATTTGATGTTATTAAGGGGGAGATTGTAACAAAATAATACATACCATCAGTGTGTACATTGCAGTTTTCCTTACTATAAATAAATAAACATATATATATATATATATATATATATATATATATATATATATATATATATATATATATATATATATATATATATATATATATATATATATATATATATATATATAAATATATATATATATATATATATATATATATATATATATATATATATATATCTCATGAGCGCGAGAGAATGATGAAATAAATCCAACTTCACCGCAGGAAAGAGAAAACAGAATAATTTTTCTTCGGAAATAGTTATTTCTTACTTCGAAAAAAATCCGAGCTGGGGTGGGATTCGAACCGTGCACATTGAGGCAGCGAGCAAAGTGGTCTAAAGGGCGGTTTAATTGAAATCAAAGCAATTGCTCGCTGCCTCAATGTGCACGGTTCGAATCCTACCCAAGCTCGGATTAATTCGAAGTAAGAAATAACTATTTCCGAAGAAAAATTATTCCGTTTCTCTTCCCTGCGGAGAAGTTGGATATATATATATATATATATATATATATATATATATATATATATATATATATATATATATATATATATATATATATATATATATTTATATATATATATATATATATATATATATATATATATATATATATATATATATATATATATATTTCGAAATTAGTTAGATTCTTCTTTTTATTTTCCTGTTGGTGATCTTTGCAATTCTTGTTTCCCTCACCCGGCGTTACTTTGTGAGTGTACTATATATATGGAATAGATATTCAAGTATGTATAAGAATATATATTTTGTCGAAATTGCTAGAAATGAATGGTCGGTCGAAGTTTGACTTTGTTAATTAACTTATGCCTCAGACATTTTTGAGAAAACAAAAGAGAATCAAAAATCTTCCAATGCTCATAAAATGTTTATTCAAAATTAAAGTCTGCATTAAATGTTTAAAGACCCGTGAAATAAAAATAAGGCATTCACTATCAGTGAATGTTTGATATCACCAAGCTTGTATATTATCATATAAATATATCCACTCTCATAGTCGAAAATAAGAAAGAAAGACATCAAGAACTTTCTTTCACAAAATACTAATCAACCTTCACTTAGAGCTAATCCTTTCTGTCGCTTTTCATTTGGCGCAAATTTGATTTAAGCCTTTCGTGGCTGTTTTAAATTTGATTCTTGTTTTTTTTTATTGGTCAGATTTTTATGTTTCATATAATAATTTGAATCATGTCTCTCCAACGCCAATAAAATATGACACTTTAAGTAAAGAAGTTGAACTATGAATATTCTATTTTCTCATAAAATGTCAATCTTCCTGCCAATTATACTAAATCTTATTAATAAATATGAAAGTTGAGGTTCCTTTTATTCATCTTAATTAAGAATTTTAACCAATCGATCTAAAATAAAATTTAGTAGTCTCTTGGATCTTCCAGAGCTATATTTTTCTGATGGCTTGATTACGAATAAGGTAAAAGAATGTGGTGTTTGTAAACTAATTCATTGGTTTTCTACTTATCAGTTAAATATATTTCAATTTAACCCAACGAAAGTAAAAGAGAATTCCTAAATTCGCTACACCATCACATTGCTGAGTCAAATGTATCAAAATGCTCAAGTACTCCTTTCATGCTTCTTTTTCGTCGTCCTTACACACGCTTATAAAAGCCTTCTACGAGGTTGTTACCGATATGTAATCCACCTAAGTACGTCCTACACAAGGTTACCTACTTTTTATATGTCCATGCCATTTCCTTCGTGAATACCTAAAGTCCAAACCTATCCCCGCGATTTTGTTATTCCATTATAATATGCAAATCAAGCCCTATCTGATTTATTGCATATTTTTATCTCATACATACCTCCATCCCATCCTATGCCGATTTAATATAAATGGTCAGCAGCTTCAATTTAGGGCTCCACGAAAATGTTCCTACATATTTACAATATTTTATTTATTAGGTATTAGTAAATACATATATCGTGTATTTAACTAGGGATAGCAGAGCTACAATTACTATTATTTTCAGAGTGTCGCGAGAAAATTTAGATATTTTTGTGTATGTTCTGGTAAAGTTATTTATATGCGTGTTCAAATGCTTGTGCATCGTCTTAGGTGGGGCTTAAGAGAATAATTGTTGGGTGTTGCGTTGTCTATGCATTAATTGGTTGACAAAATGATCCTCTATTAATAAAAATAAGATCAAGAAGGAATACAGACTCTGAAAATGTCCAAGATGTACCAAAACGAAGCTGTTGTGTGCTTACAACGCAGGACCTGAAACGATCTTAAATAGAGAATAGATGCGCGTGGCTTTGGTCAAGAAAAAGATTCCAAGCTGGTTCAAATTGGTCGGACTCAGGATGCAAGGTTTCTAGACGTGTAAAGTATTGACAATACTATACTAGTGAGATTGCAATTACAATACGAAACGCTTTTAACCAGCTAGTTTGTAAAAAGAATGTGAGGTTAATCTTCTGTCGTATGAATAACGAGTCAAACCTAAAATCAAATGTATACTATGTGTAGGGGAATCGTCACTTTCCCTCCCCCGCCTTCCCCCGTTCACTCGCGGAACAGTCACAAAGCGGTTGCCGCAAAGACATCCGCCCCAGGCATCGGCGGGTCCATTGCGTAACCGCAGCGTCGCCTATTTTGGTGCCATGAAAGACCTTAATGGTCAAAATGCAAGATCTCCCCCAGGAGAGTGAGATCCAGTTTCACATCAAATAAGAAATTGTAGAAGGGTTTCTCCCAATCTCGAAGGCTAACGAGGAGCCGATGTTTGACTTCGTGGGAAAAACCGTTTAGAAAAAGAACTCTCCTGGGGCCGTCCTCAAGCCCCTCCTCTCTTACCACTCCCCCAGTGGGGTGACGAGGTATAAATAAGGAACTCTGAGGAAAATCAAGGTAGTATACGTCAGTCTCTAGGTGACGAAGTCTTCGGATCAAACCGAACTACCGAGACTGGAGAGGTAGAGTACTTAGCTCGCCAGACCAAGAAGTACCCTGCAAGAGAGGCAGGGCTATCTACCTTAAGGGGCTAAGAAGAAGCTCATCTTCAAGCTCAGTCCCTGGTTATCAAACCAAACGTTAAGTTAACTTTGTTAAGTTCAACTTACTCTCGCCAGAGAGACTCCTCATATCCTGGTGCACCTTAAACACCAGGGGTATTCCTCGTCCTTGAGGAATTAAGAAAAGAAGAAGGAAAAGGCTCCCCCTCAAGCCCGTTATTCGGTGGCCACACCGAACTCCTAAGTTAACTTGGTAAGGAACCAAGTTCAAATTATTCTCGCCAGAGAAATCCTCCTCCGTTCTACTCGCCCTTGAAGAAGACGGGAACTAAGAAGAAGCTCATCCTCGAGCTAGTTCCTTGGTTACCAAACCGAACTTTAAGTAACTTATTCTCGCCAGAGAAACCCCGTCTCATCGATCCCCGCCCTTAAAGAAGACCCTCCCCGAGTTCAATCCTTGTCTATAAGGAAATAAGTAACGAAGGAGAAAAGCTCCTCCTCGAGATCGTTATTCGGTGGTCGCGCACTCCAAGTTAACTTGATTTAAGAACCAAGTTCGACTCACTCTCGCCAGAGAGACCACGACTGCCTAGGTGCTGCATAAATCACCGTATTTGTTCTCGTCATTGAAGAACCCCCCCCCCCCCCGGAAGAACGTGTGGACCTCCCAGCTGCTACCCTCCTACTCTCACCAAAACGACCGTGTGATATCGCCCAGCTACATCTGGCAAGTCGGCACGCGTCGGGAGTCAATAACATTTCTGAGGCCCTTTATACTCCAGATGAGTTCGTAAGCCTAATTCTTATATTATTGTTGTGTGTAGAGAAAACGTTAACCAATTTTTGTGGGTAAACTAATTTAATTAATTCTTGTTTATGATAATATTCAGAGTATTGCTGTAGTAAATGTTTAGACGTTTTGTAGTCAATTAATGAAGTTAAAATATAAGTTTATTTTGGGATTATTTTGCGTTTCTCTTATATATCCTTTCGTGTTTCGGAACGGCTCTGTTCTTTAAAATATCAAGATATCAATATATATTAGACATTCTTAGCACTCTTAGAATAGAACAATAAGGGGGAGGGGCATTCTACGACACTATGTGAATTACAAAGAACCCGGATTCGAAAAACGCGTTTGTATAGATTACTGTCAGAATAATTTTATGCTACATGATTAAGCTCGGAACTCACTTTAGAATTTCGGATATTTCCACCAGTTGACTCCGCATTGAAGAGGTTAGCTATTGCCTTAGATCTAGTGGAGTTCCATCAACACCCTTCAGTTCCGTTGAGATAGATAGTCAGCACAAAAATGTAGGAGATACCGTACGAGATGCGAGATTCATGTCGAAGTATGGGCACAGGCGATGAACGATAACCTAGTCTTTCTTTATCATTTGAATCGATTTCCTTCTTATATGGGTGCATCATCAATAGAAAAATCCGATCAAGCTGTTCTCTTCCACACAAGGAAGGCCGAAATTGTTACCCTGGTTACGACTCGTGTGAATAATGATTCCGTCCAGCCTGGCGTTTAGTCTGAGGTAGATCAGCACATTGATAAGACGAATTCAAGGCTGGCTTATGGGAATATATGTGTTAGGAAAACCCATTTATTTTTGGAGCTACACGTGGGAGAGTCCATGTAAGGGGCAAAGACTCCCATTGAATACGCCCAGCATTGATGATCCTGAGTAAGAGGAAAGCAAATCGGAAGTTTGTCTACGAAAAGATACTTGCAGACCTG
Organism: Ceratothoa steindachneri; assembly: GCA_963969495.1. Taxonomy (NCBI): domain Eukaryota; kingdom Metazoa; phylum Arthropoda; class Malacostraca; order Isopoda; family Cymothoidae; genus Ceratothoa; species Ceratothoa steindachneri. The sequence goes on along the minus strand of OZ018322.1, from coordinate 64,116,238 downwards.
TCCTAAAGCGAGAGGTCCTGCCTGCCCTAGGGACTATGAGTATTCTGCCCTAAGAACAGTAGATTCGACGTGTATATTTTTCAGATGGTCTACTGTGACCGGGTTTTACTTCCTGTCACGTATTTGCAAATAATATTTCTGTGCACATTTGATGACCTGGATTTATATATATATATATATATATATATGTTATCTGGCGACTGCCTTCTACGGCATAAGTCGCCGCACTCTAAACCAGCCTAAATCTAGGCTACATTAAAAGCCAGATTAAAAAAAAAGGAAAAACAAAACACAAAAAATACAAAAAAAAGCAAAACAAAAATAAACAATTGAAGAAATATTAATATTTTAAATAATAGGGGGCCGGCCTTCTTTAAAAAGTCTAAAAGTTCCCAGGTCGGTGTGCATGAATCCGTCCCTAGTACAAGGAACAGGCGGTAAAGACCCCGCCCATCCCGGTACTGAAACAGGTATCGTGTGCGACTATCACCCAGACTGGGACATTCGATAAGAATGTGCCGAACAGTATGGGGGACAACGCAGTCGTTACAATAGGGCGCTGGCGAGCGCTCCATCAAATAGCGATGCGTAATACGAGTGTGCCCGATTTGGAGACGACAGAAAGCGACCTGAAGCCGTCGCGGCATTGGGGAATAGGTCCATGGGAACAGGCGCGGCGCAATGGCACGCAACTTTAAGTTCCCTTCGAACGTCTCCCATCTTCTTTGCCAAGCAGTCCGAAGAGCTGCCCGTATTCCTGCCATGTAGTTGGTGTGAGGAAGAGCGAAACGCTGGTCTGGTTGCAGAGTCCTCGCGGACTCTTTGGCGCCCTCATCGGCGTGCTCATTCCCCGCAATTCCTGCATGTCCAGCACCCATCAGAAGATAATCTCGACATCCGCCCGGCTCGCCAAAACCGGGGCGTCACGGATATCGCAAACCAGGGGATGCGGAGATTTTAATGCCCCGAGAGCACTCAGGGCGCTTTGTGAGTCTCTATAGATCACAGTCCGGTCTCCGAACCGGGCACGTCGCGTAATCTCCCGTACCGAGTGGTTTATTGCCACACGCTCGGTCGTGAAGATAGAGGCAGCGCCTGGCAGAGCTCCGCTGACTTCAAACAGAGGGGATACGGCATGAAAGCCGACCCCCTCTTTGGACTTAGAGCCATCCGTATACACTGGCACGGTTCCAGCGTGACACGAGGTGTGCTCCAAAAAGGTCGAACGCAATACTCCCGGCGCTGTATAAGCTTTGGGAGCAGAGGTGTGGCGACAAATAGCCAAATGTGGTACCCTCCAGGGTGGTGTTCAGGGCAGAACCAGGAGTGCCACTGGCCGGAGAGCTATACCTAGCTCTCCAAAGAGTTTCCTGGCCCTAACCCCAAAAGGCTAAGGGTATGACTGGCGTCTCTCGGTGGCATAGGCACCGTCGAAATCAGCTGCGGATCCAGTGAGAGCTGTTGGCGACTGAGGAAGGCACCGGGCTCGCGCGTATAGGCGAGTGATGCACTGCACGCGGCGTAGAGCGAGTGGCATCTGCCCAGCATCGACTTGTAGGCTCTCAATGGGGGAAGTGCGGAGGGCACCGGAAGCGAGGCGAAGGCCGGTGTGGTAGATCGAGTCCACGTTCTGCAATAAACGATCGTTTGCGGATGCATAAAACTCGCTTTGAACGAACAAAGGATCGATAAAAAAGTAAGTCAGTAGCTCTATCAGCGCCCCAAGCGCTGAACGTCACGGAACGGAGAATATCCATGGCACGGTTACAATAGACCCTAAGGCTGCGAATATGAGCCTTCCAGGTGAGGCGTCGGTCAAATACAAGACCAGGGAAACCGTGCGATTCAACCACTTATAGGCGCACCCCATTAAGAAACAAATCTGGGTCGGTGTGGAGCCGTGGATGGCGGCAGAAATGCACCCCCTTCGACTTGGTCAAGGAAAACCAAAACCTGTGAGCTTCGGCATAGCGGGTACGCGGTTCAATGCCTGTTGGAGTCGACGCCTTAGAGTTGGCATTTGAGCCACACAAAAGAGATCGAAAGGTCATCCACGTAGAGCGTAGCGAAAACATTTTCCGTCAACAGCAAGGTAATGCGGTTGATGCTCAAGGCAAAGAGTTTGACACTTAGGACACTTCCCTGCAGGACACCCTCTTCCTGCTCAATTGGGCCGGAGAAGGCTCCCCCCCACCCGCACGCGGAATCGACGATCTCGCAAAAATTCGGATATAAACATTGGGAGTTGTCCCTTGGCCCCCATCGTGTGAAGAGTCTTCATGATACCGTATCGACATGCTGTATCATAGGCCTCCTCCAGATCGAAAAACACCGTAGCGTAGTGTTGTCTACGAAGGAATGCCTCTCAGACGGCATTTTCCATTCGGAGCAGAGCATCCGACGTGGAGTGAAACTTGCTAAGGACGCACTGTGCAGAAGACAGATGGCCTCCGCTGTCCAGTAAAAAGGCTAATCTAACATTTACCAATTTCTCCATCAACTTGCACACGCAAGAGGTTAGAGAGATTGGGCGGAAACCGGTCGGCGTAAAGTGATTCTCCCCGGTTTGCGAAAGGCGAGCACAGTAGCGATTCGCCAGGAATCTGGGAGGAGACCCTCCACCCAGATCCTGTTGAACAAATCTAAATGAAATGCCATGCCTCGCTCACCCAGGTGTTTAAGCATGGCATACTGGACATTGCCCGGACCATGGGAGGTGTCCGCGCACGAAACGAGAGCGGAACGCAACTCACTCACAGTAAACCTGTCGTTGAAGGGTTCTCCACCTCTGGAAGTAAAGTCTAGTCGGCGGCCTTCCGCGACATCACGACGTGCATTGAATGTTGGCTGAGCAGCATCCCGGCTAGAGAATGCGGAGAAAGCAGTCGCGAAGGATTCCGCCACGGACGTGGGGTCCGAGATTGCGGTCCCATTCTCCTGGAGAACGGGAGGGGCGTCCTGCGAGAACTTGGCCTGAATCCTTTTGACTAGCTTTGTCACCTCTGCTAGAGGGGTCTTCCCGTTAAGTAAAGACACGTATGCCTGCCAAGAAAAGCGGCGGCGTGCTTTGAAATATAACAGAACCTAGCCCTAGCGCGACGAAATTCACCGACAGTGAAATCGTCCGGGCGGCGCTTATAGCGCATGTAGGCATAACGCTTCTGTTTGAGGGCCGTCTCACACTCGGCCGACCACCACTCGGCGTGGGCGAAGAAGCCGAAGCTCCTTTGTTGCTGTCCTCCTTTCGGGGGACAACTTGAGGAACTCCAGAAGATAGCCTGACGACCAACTTCAGGGGTGTTGCCTCCAGTGAGTCTAACGACTCAGTGGAGGCACGTGATCGTTTCGACCTACGGGAAACGGTCACGCTGGGGGAAGGGGGAACCCTGGTTTTATCCTGGGCTGGGTGTAAACCCTTTGTGCCGCTAGCATAACCAGGGGAGCGCCCGGGTTGAGTAGAACCTGAGGAAGGGCTCTGAATACGCGCGGAAACAACCGTGCTTGTTGGACGGGATGGGCCAGGAGCAGAGGGTGTCTTTCTAACTATTGAGGCATAAGACGTCCTAGGCAGAGCCCGGCGCGGCACGACCAAGTTATTAGCCTCACGAAATGAGAGTCAATCTTGGGCCTGAACAGCCAGGATTTCTTTCTCAAAGAGATATGCACCACATTGCTTAGAAGAAGCGGGGTGCGGCTCTCCGCAATTGACACACTTGGCCACACACGATTTGGACTTATCGTGTGCCGGCTTGGAGGAATTTACACATACTTCAGGTAACCCCGACTTTGCACGTCTACATGAGCGATTCGTGTGGCTGAAGCTGTGACAGTAGTAGCACCGCCGCGGCAGTGGCACAAATGCCTTCACGCGGTAGCGGTACCAACCGGCACGCACCGACTCAGGGAGCTTGTCACAGTTGAACGTAACGAAGAATGTAGAGGTTGGTCTCGAGGCCTCTCCCTGTTTATTCATCACACGTTCGACCTTGACAGCACACATGGTCGGCCAGCTCTAAGGTGATGTTCTTTGTGGAATAGTCAACGAGTTCCCTCGCATAAACTACTCCTTTCACAAAGTTCATGGTAGAGTGCGGTGTCACACTCACTGGGGTGCCATCAAGTGTCCGAAGACCTTGGCCGCCTCGGAGGGATTCGGCGCATTCACCAGAAGGATTTCGTCCGAGAAACGGCTCACCTTCGGCTCTCTACCAAGTAAACTAGCTAATGCTCTCCTCTGGTGAATTATGTTGCTCGTGGCCAACATGCTGCCATTAGTGGAGCGAATAACGAGGAAGCGTTTAAAGCCAGCGGGCTCGAAAACGCCAGGTAACCTCTGAATGAGGAGCCCCGATGTTATCGAGGCTCCGCCCTGTGCACCTATGGTCTTAGTCATAGCCAGGGGCTCCGCACCCGGGGGGGCAGAGGGGCAAGATGTGCCGATCTTGGCTTGGTCGCTTACCAAAGTGGCAGCAGACCCATCCGTCCCCGCAGCCCCCACGGATGGAGAGGAGCCCTAAGTATTTCTAGTCTTTTCTATTTTTTTCTTTTTAGGAGAGGAGTGCGGGTAATGAACCCGCTTATTCTCTCCGCCGCAAGGATTCCTGGTATTTGCAGGGGCACCGGTTGGAGGAGATTCCTCCTCTCCTTGTACTGCCTTGTAAACCCGGGCCGTTTGAGGAGGACCTTGCATAGGGGCGGATTCGGGTTCGGTGCTTGCCGCCGAGCCAGGATTTCCTCCCATGGAAGGCCCTACCGTCTTAGGCTATGTTGCCTCAAGGACGATGTCAATCTCAGGGCGGGCCTCCAGTTCGCCACCCCTTCCCCCCAGGACATCACAGGTCCCGTTGACATAGATCTCTCTAGTCACGTCTGGGGAGGTACAGGCCTTGACCCCGGAAAGGTTTAATATTCTTGCCAGCAGGTCTTTTAAGGGAAGCGACCGAAGGGGCCTGGCTTCCCTCTCCCCCCTAAGGGGGTTTGTCCTACCTAGCCGTTTTAATGGGGACCGGTCGGCTATGGGCTGCCTGCTGGCTTTCTTGGCAATCCCCTTGGAAAGAAAAGTGGGAACTGCCGCTGGAAAGAGGGAGGTGCCTGAAAGCACCTCCAGAGATGCAGGTGAGGTGGAGTCCCCTACCCCCATAGGCGAAGGCTAGGAGTAAGCCTCCTCTTCGGTTAGAGAAATTTGGAGGGTCCACTGCGCAAGCACAGGGAGGGGGAACCTCCATTTTTTCTGTGGAGCTGCCCGAGGGCGGCTCCGTCGATGGAACAGGGGGAATTAAAGGGATTTTGAGGGGGACTCATCATTGGGCATGGTGACCCTCTTTTTATTTTTTTCTTACGGGATGCAATAGCTCATCACCCCTCGCAGTAGTCCGCTCTGCAAGGGGTGCGTACAGGCCTGGCAGAGCCAGGTGCCGCCATTTATGGCCACCCCTCCCGCCTTGTGACCTGGCAGCCCTTCAGCATGGTGGTCCACCTTGTGCACGGCGTAAAATTGATAGGGTGTGAAGATAAAAGGAAAAGGCATGTTAGGACGGGAAATGGTGTGGATGAAGCAGGTTGTTAAAAATATACCATCCCAAACCGGAGCTCAGGGGTTAGGGAACGTTGTCCCCTCCCCCCAAAGCACCTATCTGGGACGGTTGGCTGAGAAGAAGGTCATAATCTACCCTGTGGAATTAGAGGCTGACCAGAGAAAGTTGTGGGAGAGGTTGTATGAAAAGCGAGGAAACTGGGGGAGACACAAGTGTTTTGAAGGAATGAAAAGAAGTTAAGCTGGGGTCGGTCGGGGTGCTGAATCCCGTCAGCACGGCGGCCAGGATGGCAAATCGCCGCACCCTTAACGGGGTTGATGAACTGGAAAGGGCCATGTTAGGGCTGCTTTAGCGGCGTTTTAACACCGGTGATGCGAACAATGACTTACACAGCTGAATGCAGGTCTCTGGAGGGGTAGGTAGCCCTCTCATCTATGTGCAAGGTTAGTAACGGCCGTGGTTGCTCTATAGTGCCCCTGAGATTGGGTACGAAATACGATGAGATAATCGGATGATGACCAATTTCCAGTCATTTTTAACGCATTGAAGAATTTAGAGGAGTGCTTTCAAGTGGAAGTCGGGGATGTGGCTCCCATGGACCTTTTGAGGAGCTGCTAAGTCCTTTCGACGAAGCCCTTTCCTGATGGGTGCCAAGTGGTGATCTGGATGTGCCTGGTGCCAAGTCAACCCGCGAGTTCCCTCCACAAGCAGGACTCATATTTTCGGCCTCGCTCTTTGGCGATTATAAAGGGAACGCCAAACTGCGTCACCTATGTCGAGAGCGACAATGTGCGAGTTGTTTTGGCGTGTCATTCACCCAGGGGGGTTAAAACGACTATTATGTTGAGGAGTAAATTATTCATCACAGGAGAAAAACAGGCAGATTATTTCGATTTTGATACGCTCAAAACAAGAGAGGCAAGGTTGCAGTTCTGTCCAAAGTTAAGAGTCTGCCAATGGACCTTAGAGCGTTGACACTGCGCTCAGGTTCGGACCCATCGATAAATGTTAGCATCAATTCCTGACCAGATAGACGGGATGTAATCACCCTCTAAATACCCCGAATTCCTGGGGGCAATATGAGGTGGAATGATGCAAGAACACCTTCCATAAAAGAGGCAGGAATACAAATGCGTGGCTTTCTTAAAGATACCTCGCCGTATATGCGGGAATTCTTTGATTCCCGCAATCGCATTTTAAGTCGGCCTCTTCTGCCTAGGGGTCGATTTTTCTACTAAGAAGCGGAACAGGACATTGGCGTCCACAATGTCCTACTCTAATTAGATCCGAATATCCGTCGTGAACTTAAAGATGTAATCCAGCTGCCTACACTCCGTAGCTAATGGCAGGCCGAATGTATCTTGAGTGCAGAAAGAACGCAATGTGGTCCGCAAAATTTGTGACAATGCGTCTCTCCAGCTAGTGGCGGGAATGTTTAACTGATAGCTTAATTTTTAGGAGCTCAGGGCCAACGGTGCTCTATTTCTTCTCCGCTCGTTTCAAAACTTTGATAAAGAAAGCAATTTGGTTTCATTCCACTCCGTGTTGTGTTTGAAGATCACACGGCGAACCTCCATCGGAAGCATATGTTGCGTGGGATAGCTGTGCAGAGATGTCGACAAGTACCAGCCGTTTTAGGGCAGCCAAATTGTTCTATAATGTGGAAGGAAGTCTGAATGCCTCCTCAGTCCAATTGAATGGAGAATGATTCTTACCCTTTCCTCCTTTCAGGAGAGAATTTAGAGTTTTGAGTACCAATTAAAAATCGGCAGTGGACGGTATTGGCAATATCATCCTAACTGGATTGCAATTAAGATACCATAACCATAACTATAAATTAGAAATTAATTATCTGCAATCGTCCATTATTCCAGCAATATAAATATGTCGTTTTACCCCTCATATTATAATCAATTTTAAGTAAGTTTGTGCTGTTAAAATCAAATTCTACACACACATACCTATATATATATATATATATATATATATATATATATATATATATATATATATATAATATTGGATTCAAAATCGTACCAATATTTCTCGTGAGTAAGCATATTAAGCCATTCAATCAACATAACCATCACGCGGTTGAATAAATTGTTTGCGTCCCTCTTCTGATCACAAAGGAATTAATTTTCTCCGATTGTTATTTTCTGAAAATTTCCTAACTCAATTTCCAAAATATATTTCCTAGTGCTAAAACTTAAAATTCCCATTCGTGCGTTTGTTATTCCAATCGAAATTATGAGCTGAAATAGAAATATGGGGGAACTGAATGATTGGGAGACTAAAAGATTAGAGACGATCTCAAAAAGAAAGAAAACCAAATCTCCGAGAGAAGAATTATTTTATTCATGGAGAAAGGGAAAAAGAGGGATGTATTATTTTATTGTTAATGAAAGAGAAAAAGAAAGATGTATTATCTTCTTCTTAGTGCGAAGGAAACAGAGAGAGGGATTATTTTATTCATAGTGAAAAGGAAAAAGAAGAAAGGTTTATTTTATTCCTAGTGAAAGGGAAGAAGAGAGTTTGATTATTTTATTATTGATGAAAGGAAAATGAGAGAAGAATTATTTTATTCTTGATCAAAAGGAAAACGAGAGATGGATTATTTTATCTATAGAGAAAGGAGAAAAATAGAGAAGGATTATTTTATTCTTGATGAAAGGGAAAAAGAGAGGAATTATTGTATTATTGGTCAAAGGGAAAAAAATAGATAGATTATATTATTCATAGTGAAAAGGAAAAATAGAAGGATTATTTTATTCCTAATAAAATGGAAAAGAAAAGATGGATTATCTTCTTCTTAGTATAAAAGTAAAAGAAAGAGGGATTATTTTATTCATAGTAAAAGAGGAAAATAGAGAAGGATTATTCTATTGTGAAATGGATTTTTCTTCCTAGTAAAAGAGAAAAAGAGAGAGGGATTATTTTATTCATTGTGAGAGGAAAAAAGAGAGATGGATTATTTTATTCATAGTCAAAAGGTAAAATATAGAAGAATTATTTTATTCTTAATGAAAAAGGAAAAGAGAGATTGATTTTTTTCTTAGATAAATGGAAAAGAAGATAGGGATAATTTCATTCATAGTGAAAGGGAAAAAGAGAGAAGTCTTATTTTATTTCTAGTAAAAGGGAATAAGTTGAAAGATTTTGTTCTTTGTGAAAGAGAAGAAGAGAGATCAAGTGATTTATTCATAGTTAAAGGGAAAATAGATTGAAAAAAAAGTGAGATGGATTTTTCTATTCATAGTGAAAGGGAAAAATAGAGATTGCTTATTTTATTCTTAATGAAGTTTCAAAATAGAGATTAATTATTTTTATTCTTGGTAAAAGAGTAAAGAGAGATGGTTCATTATATTTATAGTGAAAGAGTAAGTAGAGAAGGATTATTTCATACTTAATGAAAACGAAAATGAAAGATAGATTATCTTCTTCATAGTGTAAAGGAAAACAAACGAGAGAGAGATTATGTAATTCATGGTGGAAGGTAAAAGGAGAAAAGGCTTATTTTATTCTTAGTGAAAGAGAAAAATAAGAGATGGATTATTTTCTTCCTAGTGAAAGCAAAAAGGGAGATGGATTATTTTATTTATAGTGAAAAGGAAAAATAAAGAAGGATTATTGTATTCTTAATGAGACGAAAAAAGAGAGATGGATTTTTTCTTCTTAGTGAAATGAAAAATAAGAGAGGGATTAGTTGTTTCATACTGAAAGGGAAAGATAGATTATTTTATTCAAATTGAAGGAAAAAAGATATTTGGATTATTATATTCTTGGTGAAAGTGAAAAAGAGAGATGAATTATTTTTTCTTGATGATGATCGAGAAAATAAAGATCGAGTACTTTATTCTTAATGAAAGTGAAAATGAGTCATGGATTTTTCTATTCATAGTGAAATGTAAAAAGAAAGATGGATTTTTCTTCTTAGTAAAAGTGAAGATGACAGCGGGATTATTTTATTCATAGTGACAGGGAAAGGGAGAATTGCATTATTTTATTCTTGATGACATGCAAAAAAAATGAATGATTATATTCTTGATGAAAGAGAAAAAGAGATATTGAGTATTTTATTCTTAGCGATAGAGAAAAACAGTGATTGATTTTTCTATTCATAGTGAAATGAAAAAAGAGAGATGGATTTTTCTTCCTAGTGAAAGTGAAAAAGACAGCGGGATTATTTTATTCGTAGTGACAGGGAAAGGGAGAATTTGATTATTTTATTATTGATGACAGAGAAAAAGAGAAAAAGAGATATCGAGTATTTTATTCTTAGCGATAGAGAAAAACAGTGATTGATTTTTCTATTCATAGTGAAATGGAAAAAGAGAGATGGATTTTTCTTCTCAGTGAAGGTGAAAAAGACAGCGGGATTATTTTATTCGTAGTGACAGGGAAAGGGAGAATTTGATTATTTTATTATTGATGACAGGGAAAAAGAGAAAAAAGAGATATCGAGTATTTTATTCTTAGCGATAGAGAAAAACAGTGATTGATTTTTCTATTCATAGTGAAATGGAAAAAGAGAGATGGATTTTTCTTCTCAGTGAAGGTGAAAAAGACAGCGGGATTATTTTATTCGTAGTGACAGGGAAAGGGAGAATTTGATTATTTTATTATTGATGACAGGGAAAAAGAGAAAAAGAGATATCGAGTATTTTATTCTTAGCGATAGAGAAAAACAGTGATTGATTTTTCTATTCATAGTGAAAATGAAGGACAGAGATAGATTTTTCTTCTTAGTGAAAGGAAAAAAAAGAGAATATTATTTTATTTATTGTCAGAAGGAAAAAAAGAGATGGATTATTTTATTCATAGTGAAAAAGAAAAATAGAGAAGAATTATTTTATTCTTAATGAAAAGAAAAAAGAGAGATGGATTTTTCTTCTTAGTGAAAGTGAAACAAAGATAGAGATAATTTTATTCATAGTAAAAGGAAAAAAGAGAGAAGTCTTATTTTATTCGTAGTGAAAAGGAAAAAGAGAGTTAGATAATTTTATTCTTATTGAAAAAAAAAAAAGATTAAGTATTTTATTCTTAGTAAAAGGGAAAAAGAGATTGAATATTTTCTGTTTAGTTGAAGGGAAAAAGTGATGTGGAATTTTCTATTCATACTCAAAGGAAAAAAGACAGATGGCTTATTTTACTCTTAATTAAAAGGAAAAATATAGAGGAATTATTTTATTGTTGGTAAAAGGAAAAAAGATAGATGGATTATTTTATTTATAGCGAAATAGAAAATAGAGAATAAGTTTTTCATACTTTATGAAAAGGAAAACGAAAGATGGATTATATTCTTCATAGTATAAAGGAAAAAGAGAGAGGGATTAATTAATTTATAGTGGAACGGAAAATTACTAAATATATATTTTATTCTTATTGTAAGGGAAAAAAGAGAAGAATCATTTTCTTCCTAGTGAAAAAGAAAAAGAGAGATGGATGTTTTCTTCTTAGTGAAAGGTAAAGAGAGATATAGATTATTTTATTTATATTGAAACGGAAAACGAGAGTTGGATTATTTTATTAATGCTGAAAGTGAAAAAGAGAGATAATTTATTTTATTCATGCTGACCGAGAAAAAGAGAGATCGAGTATTTTATTCTTAGTGATAGGCAAAACAGTGATTGATTTTTCTATTCATAGTGAAAGGGAAAATGACAAATGGATTTTTCTTCTTAGTGAAAGGGAAAAAGAGAGAGGAATTATTATTCTGAGTGAAATAGAAAAAGAGAGTTGGATTATTTTATTCTTGATAAAAGAGAGATCGAGTATTTTATTCTTAGTGATAGGGAAAATGAGTGATTTATTTTTCTATTCATAGTGAAAGGAAAAAAAGAGATGGATTCTTTTATTCATAGTAAAAGGGAAAGAAAGAGACGGAATTTTTTATTCATAGTGAGAAGTAAAAATAAGGAAGGGTTATTTTATTCTAAATGAAAGGGAAAGAGAGAGGTGGATTTTCTTCTTAGTTTAAAAGAAAAAGAGAGAGGGATTATCTTATTCATAGTGAAAGGGAAAAAGAGAGTTGGATTATTTTATTTTTGGTGGAATTTAAAAAAACAGTATGATTATCTTCTTCTTAGGGAAGGGGAAAAGAGGGATTATTTTATCCATGCAGCACTTATTGGCAAAAAGGGGGAATGGAGAGTCAAAAAGCTTAAATATAAGGTTGAGGAATAGGTTTTTGCGTTTTTTTTAATGTTGTGTTGATTTAAGTTTTGTTGACGTGATTTGTGCACATATTAAGAAACAATAATAAATAATGAAAGCAAAATTTGCAAAGGTTAGGCTATGTCTCTTAACAGCGTAGACCATTAGGCTTTTGATTAGGCTACGTCTTGAAGTTTAGTAATAAGTCATTGCGGTTTATTTAAAAGTTGTGTTATTTTAATTTTTGTTCTGTACCTTCAAAATTGAATGTCAAGTTGAAAGAAAGGCGCATTTTCAACACTTGTTGTTATTCATTTTCAATCGAGACTGGAGCAATGCAAACGCAGCCAAAGCTCGTCGCGATATTTGTGCTGTGTACAGTTTTCACGTTTCAAAAACGGCCATTTCAATCTTAATGACGAAGAACGTTCTAGGCGCCTCATTAAGTTGGATGAAGATCGATTGAACGACCTTCTTCATAAAAATCCTTGTCAATCGACTAGAGAATTGGCTGTACAATTGGTGTGTGATCAGAAAACTGTAGTGAATCCCCTTCATTCGATGGGGAAAGTTCAAAAACCCGTGCATGAGTTCAGCACGCTTTGAGCGAAAGCAACAAACTTCAACGCTCCACGATTGCCGCAGGTTTGCTTGCTCGTCACAAGGCTACTCGTGGATATAAGGACAGATTTCTTCACCGCATCTTCACAGGCGACGAAAAGTGGTGTGTTTATGTCAACATGAACCATAGAAAACAATGGCTTAGCCCCAATAAAAAAACCCTTCCGCGATTAAACAAGGACTTCATCCATGAAAGACAATGCGTGTGTGTGGTGGGATTGTGAAGGCATCATTCTCTATGAGCTCCTTGCGAACAACGAGATTGTCAATGCAGAACTCTGCGTATCGACTCACCGAATCTATTCGTGAAAAGCGACCTCATCGACGTTATGGAGTCCTACTGCAACACGACAATGCTCGTCCTCACATTGTCAATATGACAAAAGACGCCATCCAAACGCTTAATTGAGAAATCCTGCCGCATCCTTCATATTTGCCAGACTTGGCTCCATCTGATTTCCATCTGTTCCGATCTCTCTCCGACAATTTGCGCGGTGTTTCGTTCAATACTGATGTGGAATTAAGAACCTGGTTAGATGAATTCTTCGAGTCAAAATCCAGAGATTTGTATTGCCGAGGCATCGAAAAACTTGTTGAACGTTGGAAAGAAGTCGTAAATAACAACGGAGAATACATTATTGATTAAATTGCATATTGTTATCAATTAAAAATGAAGTTTTCCTGAAACTGTTAAGGGTAATGAATAAATTTGATAAAACCGCAAGAACCTATTCCTCAACCCAATAATAGAGAATATCTTGTGGCAATGTCTCCATCTTGTTAAATTGATAGAACTTATTTACTGATACAAAATTGCTTTCCTTTTTTCAAAACGTCTATATAGGCCTCTTTCGACCTGGGTCACATCGAAAGATGCGAAAGATTGTGTCACAAAGGAAAGCTCCTGATACACTTGAAAGCGAGTAGAATGCCCCCTCTCCAGCCCCAGTTTATACCATGCAAGGCAGTTTCATGTGTAACGTCTGGATGATCGCTTGTCTTCCCAGGCAAAAGGCCCGCAGGTGGATCTGCGACTATGTATCTTCCACACATTTTCACTTGATCTATCTTCACAACATTCTTTACAAATCCCTTCTGAGTATTTTTCTGCTGCCGATGCCCTTGTCGGTCTTTGCGTTAAGTTTAAGTTCAAAATATCTCTCCGTGGTGTGTATATCAACGCTCGGGAAAACAGAGGAATAAACATAACAAAAATCAAAGGCGAATGAGCAGATGAAAATTCATTATTGAAAACGAAAACGATAAAGAGAGAAAGAGAGAGCCATAACAGAGCTCATCGGCGGGAAATAATAGTTTTCAGGTGGGGGAGTCTTGGAACCCTCCAGTGTTTATGCCATTAATAAAAACAGGGCTCATAAACACGAATTTTAGGATCTTGGAGGGGAGGGGGGGAAATATGGCGATAAAAGAGCTTATAGGCTACTCAATTATATTACATTTTAGGATAAATATAGTGATTCGGTTGGCCAAGTAGTAAGATCAGGTCATATTTGGCCACATAAATCCATCTGGCTACATTTGCAATTTCAACGAACTGTCGCTATGGAGAGGGGCTCCTAAAAATTGAGCTTGGTTGCTATTACTCCTCCTGCGTGATTCTTGCAGCGTATGTTGCAAGCCATTAAATTGTTCGATGGTCTCATTCGTCAATCTATTTAGACGTTAAATTTCCATAAATAACCTAGGAAATGTTGCCAAAGCTAAAAAAAAAAATCATAACTTTTTCGCCTCCTAAGTGTTTTTCTTATCGAACAAATAACTCTTATATCATAGTTCTGTTGTTTATATTATTCTGCCTCTACCCTTTTCCAAATACGTTATACAAAAGAATTTCCTAATGATTGCACTTCAGTTAAACTAGTCACTTCAGGAATAGTAAAATTTTCCAGCGCACAAATGAAAATCACATCCAAAAAAGTAAAATAAAAGATTATCACAACAACTCTAAATTCGCGAAATGAAAGTGAAAGCAAAAAAAATGGAAAACTCTTCTACGAACAAAAGTGAATCTACTATAAACATTATAATCAATACTAATTGGAACATACTAATAGCTATCCTGAATGAAGTGAGGTAGGTGTCCGAAACATTTTGGGAACAAATAAAACCCTCTAATGGGGGCACAAAACCCTCAAGATTAAAATTCACCACGTATTCAACATAACAACCATGCTACATCTGCCCCTCTCCACCGCCTTTGTCGATAGAAGAACGCTGAATATAATCTATATTTCGAAACAAAAGTTAACATTAACCTACCTCTCAGCAACCTATCAAACGACTAGGCGAATTAGACCCCCAATATATGAAAATTCACGATAGAAGAAACTAATAATTCGATCAAGTTTTTTCGGAATAAATACCGCCAGCCAATCACACATTAATAAAACATAGCTTACACTCACACAAAAAGTAATCAGAGACAATCTATTCATTACCACATATAAACTTATTTTATACCTAATCCTGGAAAGCCGCCGTTTAATCGAATACATGGAAGAAAATGACTATACAATTAACTCAATTCGGAATTAGGAAAACAAGAGGAACTGGGTTGATTTTAGGCTTGCTGACCGTGAAACTAGTTCAGGCAAATTCTTCAAGCCATAGATAAAATAGAAGTGATTTCTCGTGATAAAAAACTAGCATTCAACAATGTATTGCAAGACGAACAAATTATCTGTAGACTAACGGGGTTCGAGCTCCCAGAAAAAAAATCTATTTTATGCCTCCTGAATTAAAAAGGGGACTGCAAGAAGTTCATTACGGTTAGGAAACATCAAAGCTCAATATATACAATGAATGACACTATTCCTTAATGAGTATGTCTTTATATATCCACTGGTTTAATAATGATCTACTAATAAACGACAAACATAAAGTTTGAGAACTACTATACTCACATCACAAATTCCCCAATAGATTACCTCAACTCCTTGCCCTAAGAACTGCCAAAGAAATATAACGTATCGATCAATATGAAAGCAAACGGAAAATCAAAACAAATAAATATAATATAATCCCTCTTAACAGGAAAATTTCTTGCTCTATAATATAATTAGAGGAGAAGAATGTGCTTACACAGCTAATACAAATATTGGGGGAATAACAAATTTATCCACAGCCTTATATAAAATCTGAGCCAACGAATTAAAGCAACAGCTGGGTAAATTATTTAAATTTTTCACAATTAACCAAACTCAATGGTATCAATGCATGTTTTGTCAAAAACCAGAATGCTATAGTTGAAGAGTATCCATAATAAATCATCAAAATTGACGCCACTATACAGAGAACAGATACATTCTACGGAAATACTACCACATAAAATCATCAACTTGCAGCTGATTATTCTGGTGCTACATCAATAAGGAAAAGTTTTAATAATGACAAAATATTTCAGAAATTGTTGCACAAGAGAAGGTAAGAAATCTTAAAATTGAAGACTTGGCAGAAGCAAAACAACAATTCCAGAGTAGCTTAACAAAATTTAACAAAGTGGAGTCACACAAAGAAATAAAACAAGAAATATAATAATGGTAAAAAGTCGATCAACTAAAAAAAAACTATTAACAAAAATCTAGTGTATTTTAAATAATGAAATAAAATTAATTTAATTGAAAAATAACGAACAGGCAAATGCCCTAAGACCCACTCGAGGCTAAACAAAAGAAGAGTAAAAAGGACGGAAGTGAGAGCTTTAATATAAGGTTTATAAAGCGAGGATATGGATAAAGAATTACTTTTACACAATTATTTCTGCGTCATAATTTAAAGTAATATCAATTCTTTTCATAACCATATTAACTATAGTGCTCTCGACGACAATCCTAGACAAGCCATTCTAGGTCTGAGTTATTTTATAAGAAAATCAATTCTGCGCTAACACAGTGTTAAATCTTTTGTTAAAACCTTTTGAACTATTATCTTAGTTGTCGCTCGGTTATTGAGCTCAGATATTGAGTCATAATCTATATTTCCAAATCCGTTCATCATTTTAACTACTTCAACTTAGTTGGCCACGCAGATGTCGATCTTTCACTGAAGGTAAATTGAGAGCCACAGAATTTTTTCTTACCATCTATTTCTCGTGCAAGAATTAATTTAGTTGCTCGACTTTGGACGCATTCCAATATTACAATGTCCTTTGGCTTACATAGACACTAGACCTGTACCTGCATGCTCCAAAAGAGGTCTTAAAAGCGCTTTATATAAGAGAAGAATAATATCTTTTGATTTAAACCAAAAAATGTCCAGTTTTGAGCTGAGAATCCCATTCGCCTTTGTAAGATTACGATGAATTTTTAAAACCATTTAGATCGCTACGAGATTAAAACATCTAAATCTTTTACCATTTTGACTGTTTAAAACTTGACCACCCATATAGTAACCTCTTGTGATATTATTAAGACGTATGTGCATTAACTTACACTTATCTACGTTGAATTTCATCAACCATCTGGCCGACCATTTAACTACTATATCAAAAGTCTTTGTTGCAAGTTTTTACTGGCACTATGCTATTTTGCCTTATCACATTGTCGTGTGTATCAAGATAGATAGACTACACCTACAGCTTTATCTTGGCCAAATGTTGTGATCATTTCGTGAAAAATAATCAAGTAACTAATTAAGCATTAGCGTTCGCTGGAAGGCCATGTTTTGGTATTTATTGTTATTTATGAACAGATGTTCCACGTTTCAATCATTTTCTGACAATGACTCTAGGATTTAACAATGACTGAAGTAAAGGAGTTGAGCCGAAAAATTCCATGATCAGTCTTTGATTAACAAACAAGTCAATTCTATTGTTAATTTAGAGACCTATAGTCCATAAATATGGTAAAACTCAAAATATTTTAGTTCAGCTGTAGAAATGGCATTTGGAGAATATTTGGCAAGAATAAATATTAGTTTCTCCCATAATTTGTTCCCAAGGCTGATAAATTTACCCCAAATTAATCATAGCATGGCTCAGATACCTACCAACTAGTAAGGGTTCCAATATGTTTGGAGTCGCGTCTCTCATTATGTCGACATACACAGGTTTCTATCTCTTTTGCGAATACCATTACGTGCACATTTTACTACCTTCATTTGCGTCTCTCCAACCCATAGATGTTCCTACATGGGCTTGCCTGGATTGGATAAACTCCCACCGACTTGTTTTTATTGTATTCGACTGGGAGGTACTCCTTGGACGTTGTCCACTTTGTAGCGTTCAGCTAGTTGGATGCTAATATAGAAACCCACTTATGGTTTCACTGTTGTTTTATTTGCTAAAAGATTGATAAAACTAAATGTGAATCTATCCCTTTGCATCCGAAAGTACACTGCAGAAGGTGGAGTTCATCCACCATAATATTTTTCACCTGGAGACCATTGCCTTCCCTCTCTGCGTGTTGGGAGGATATCGAGAGTCTCTTCTGCTTTTGTTCCTTAGCATGCTAGAATAGCTGGAAACGAGCGAATTAATAATGGGCCAGGCTGCCAGTCCAGAATGAGCAATCGAACTGCCGTTTCACCTTTTGCAAGATCGACCACAAAGCATAAATCAGGTTAGATATTAGGGTTGACCTTTCGCTGTCGACCTTTTGCATGCAGAGGATTAAGTCTCGCATCCATAGTCAATATTTGAGCGAAGAAAGGCGCGGTAAAACATGAAGAGGGTTGCCTTCTCCGCAACCCCCTTAGCTGAATGCTACAAAGTGCCGCACGTCAAAGAAGCAGGTACAAGAGACACTCTGGCTATGAAAATGCACCTCTTATGTGATGTTCAGTTGAATTCAGGACCAAAGAATCCGTGAAACATAATCTCCTCCACGCAAACCCCATTTAGGGCTGATATCGCTGCCTTTTATATGTTTTTTCGATCCTATGTTCGTTCAAATATTGAATATGGATGATCGATTTATTGCTCTTCATCCAAAAGTCAAGTACGGAAAGTGGATTCGTGCATCATACGGGTCTCTTCCTGGTGACCGATGCCTTCCCCACGTCACCTATAGAAAGACTTTCTTTTCCTCGCATGGGAAATTTTACTCGCTTTACGCTGTACACGTGATTGATACAAGTTTACGTGAGGGTTTGCCATCTCTACCAGTCACTAATAGCTCTAACTTCGTCAGCGGCAGATTTCGACGCTGCTGAGATTCTCCAAACAACCCATAAGCCGTTTAAGCTCAGGACAAAGAAACTTCTTTGACAACTCAATCTAACTCACAGACCGGTTGAGTTGAGGTTTCTGCCCAATACCCCACCCTAGAGGATACCACCTTTGAATGTTTGTCACTACGCATCTGCTCCAAAGCTTCAACAACACTGAGAGTATTTTAATAATTATCTCTTGGGTAGTGCATCTTGTCACACCGATGTCGTGCTAGTCTCCACAGCCGGCTTGCAGGTCAAAGGAGTTGTGTTCCATCATACTTTCTTTTTGTTAGAAGTGTTTCTGGCTCTTTCAGATGATGTGTCTTCACAGCCGAAATTATTGCAATATACAGTTCGGTCAGGAGATTACGCGCCTTACCGGGTTCGAAGACCGTGTTGTATTCTAAAGTGAATTAAGGAGCGCGCTAAGTGCTTTTGAAGCATTGGAATCTCCACTTCCTATTGTGAGCAGCAACCGTCACGTCATATTTTCTACGCGGTTTGAGTACGAATGGCGGTTAATAAGTTTTGCGAATCAGTAGGGCAAAGCAGAGGAAGGGATGTGGCTGTTTGTGGGGGTGTTAGAACAAGTTATGACAAGCCAGGGCCTGCAGCCGCACGCTCCTGCCTCGTCTATTTAAGAAGCAGTAGATGATCGCAGATCGTCAGTCACAAAATTTTTCAACAATGGAGAAGGTTGGGCACCGCGCAGTGATCAAATTTTTGACCAAGCAAGGCAAGAATGCAAAAGAGATCCATGAACGCATGGTTGCAGTGTACACGGACACCGCCCCTTCCTATGCAACCATTGCTCGCTGGAATAGGGAGTTCTGCCATGATCGTGAGTCCCTTGAAGTTGACCCCCGTCCAGGACGCCCATCAGACGTGACCAACGAGTACAATGTGGCCCGTGTGGAGAGGATGATCCTCGAAATTCCACGGGTGAAGGTCGAAGAAATCGGGCGAGAACTTGAAATACCACGTGGAAGTGTTATCAACATCTTCCACGACAATTTGGCCATGACCAAGGTCTCTGCCCGTTGGGTCCCTAGAAACGTCACGCCCCATGATCGACCTTAACGTCGTCAAAGTACACAAGGCCAGAGTTGCACAAGCTGCCCTGCGCGAGTGCGGATTCGAGGAGCTCCACCATCCCCCCTACAGTCCAGATCTGGCCACTAGCGACTACTTTTTATTCCGCTAGCTCAAGGCTGCACTGCGTGGACGCCGGTTTGGGGACGATGAAAATGTCCAACTCGCCGTCCAGGAGTGGATTGAACAGCAGTCGGGAGATTTCTTGTGTTCGGGAATTCGAAGCCTCACGGACAAGTGGCGCAAGTGCATTGAAGTCCAGGGTAGTTATATTGAAAAATAATAAAACACTTTTTCTCATATCTCGTTTCCTTATATCTGAATTTCAAAACTTATTGACCGCCCCTCGTATGTCGAGAATTTCTTCTGCTTAGGTTCCATATATGCAAGTATTGATGGAAACGAGCGCACTAGTAGGGGCAGGCCAAGCTTCTCTCCACAGAGAGAACAACCGGGTCGGCATTTCACTATTCCCGAAACTGACTACATCTTAAAGCTCAGGTCAGCCCTGAGAGGAACATGACAAAGAAGATGGGTGATGGCACATGGAATTTAAACGCGTGTGCCATTACGTTTCGTTTCTTCCTGTGAGATTATCCTTTAATGGCTCGAGGGTATCAATTCATTTCCCATTGTTTTGTCGCTTCTTTTTTGTTGTCTGTCCTAAACTGGGAGAGCTTCGTGCGCAGTATCTGTCCTAGGACAGTGACAAATGGGGTCGCTACTGCTAAGGAAATATATTTCTGGTCCTCTTCGTCCTACAAAGAATAATTCCCTTAAGAATTTAACTGAGCGTTATCAAATTGATACCTAGCCTGAAATTCAAATCCTTCAAATGTAAAATGAAGGAACTGAACTTATATTTTTAGAACCCAGGGGGGCTACTCTGTTTATGACCCTTAAAAGGAGATATAATGTATCTCCTTTTAAGGGTCATAAACACAGTGCCTTCGTTAAATGGAAAACCTGCTTTTATTTTACTCTGATTTCAGAAAATATTTGTCCAAAATTAACCCACGATACCAATGGTAAAATTGTTCTGCCATTCAGTTAAATAAACAAAGCCGAAAAGGGAAAAATACTCTCCTTTTTGTTTAACGAGAAAGATCAATCACTATTTGGCGGGGCGGCGTCGACAAATTACCACCAGTTTGTTCTTGGCCCAATCCCAAAGGTAAAGAAAAATCAGTTTTCATTGTTTTCGCAATCATGCATGCACAGTAGCAGACAAAAAGAAGTGAAAAACATGTTCGAAATAAGTGTAATATGAAAATGCCCCCCAAAATATTTTTTGTAGTGGCAAATCAAAAGTTTGATAAACTTTACTTCTGAAATATTCCTTCCGTTTACCCAGAATAAATGCAAGCCTGCACCAAGGTGAAATAGAAGTATTGTAATGAATGGAATTATAATTCGTTAAACTAAGTAGAAATTTATATCTTTTTATTTCTGGAGTTTTTTATTACTTCGACTAGGGCTGCGGCGTTTGCTCACTTCACTCACAAAATTAAGAAAGTGTGCGAGAGAAAAAGGGATTTTATTGCACACCACATTCAAAATTGGTGTGCAAAAAAATAAAATCATTTCACAACAGTGTCAGACATTCCAAACAAAATCTCTGACTTTTTCAACAGCAATTTCCATGTTTGTCTTGCAAAGACGGACACACACACAGAAAGATACACACTCACACACGCGCTAGAATCATTGGTTTATAAAATAATACGGTTACTATTATCAGTATAATTATATGTATGGGACTTTTATTTTTATTTTCGCTTTAAACTTTTATTTTAAAAACGATTTAGCGCATTTAAAAAAAAAAAGTGAAATGTAAATTCAGCGATATCGTTTCGCTTCGATGCCCAGAAGAGACTTAAGATGCGCTGCATGATGAGGCACCCTGCCGTTGACCAAACCTTCACACCCCCAATGGGGTTCAAGGAAATTATCAGTGTTCTTTGTAACATTTTGTTCGAAAAGACTTCTAAATATATGTAATCTTTGTACCAGTTTTTTATGGTAGGCTTGATATATGTGTGCTCTTTGTTCACTTTATTCTCTGGGGCTTACAATTCGCTCTCCCTCTCGTATAAGGGGTAGGTGAGATTTTGAGAGTCGCAGCCCTTTCCATTAGCATCTGTTCCCTTACCCAAAGCCCTGCAGAACGGACGCAAGTTCCGTTGGGCAAGGGTCATCTAGGTATCCTCTCGACAAATTTGTCTATTTTTGCTATTAACTGTTCACACATTTCCCCCTCTCCAAGCTTCAGCACTTTATATACTACCTCCTTCTCAACATTTTTCTGTCGGTGATGACTTCATTGCTTTTGCCTGACATAAAACAAATTTCCATGTCAGGATAGGTCTAACAATTGAGAGGAACGGCATTATGCATCAAATAAATATATTTAAAAAAAAAATTGAACATGATTTTGTCAAATTGGATATCTTCCATAATTTCAGCGTCAAGAGAAAATAATTTGTTTATTATAGTATTGATACAATGCATTCGTTACCATATTCACCTCATATTGGTTTCAATGTAAAAAAAAATTATTGTTTCTTGCACCTTATCAAGTCGTTGTACCGTGTGTAAAAAAAAGACGCTTTAAAGAAATGAAGAGATTATTTAAAATACAAGTTTAGATATAGGAACCGAAACTTATTTGTTCCTCTGTCTAATGACATTATCCATTCGAAATTTATGCCAAGAGTCAACTCGATGGAAAGGTGTTGTTAGCCACTAAAACTAATTTAGTGAGTGTCAGATAGGATGAATCAAAGAATGTCAGTTAATCGGTATCTGTCAATATTTGCGAAATATATGAGAGGAAAGAGGCCATCGGAGAATTAATGTTTTATCGACCACAGATAACAACAATCGATGCGTTCGACCTGAAGAAGGCCTCTTATCGGACACGTAGTCTGCCTCTCAAAGGAGTCACTTTGCAATGGTGAAGCCTCACCATGATATGAAACAACTATTATTTTCTAGTGCAATAAATGTTTGACTTCAGACTTTACATCATTCGCACTCGCATTACACCGTCATGCTCTTATCGCAAAAACGATGTCCAAATATTTGCAAAATGTTTTGGCTTTTATCTATTGAAAGTCAATTGTTCTTACGCATTTTTCTTTGAATTGCTAAAAGACATAAAGTTCCTTCAAATCGATGCAGTGATAATTATCACTAATCTCCTCAAATGCTGGATTACTTTATCTAATTTTCGGGAAGCATTTAATGTAATCCTGATTCTATGCAATTATGATTAGCCAATTTTTCCGTTGTAGTCTTCTTTATTGCATTTCTCACTATTCTCTCAAATATTCATCCAAACTCTATGTCTTTTAACATCTGCCCTTAGTTGTTCATTGGCATATAAATATACACTTGACTCACACCTGTCTCATTAACATTCCTTTTAATTAACAAGGCTTAATTACTTGCCAAATATATTCACAGACTCGACGAATTTAACATTTTCATCCAAGTATCAAGGATCAACATAATGATTACCATTGAAAAAAAGCCTGAATTTATCTCCAAACTTATAATATGGATGAAACGGGTGGGAAAAAATATCGAGCCTACTTTAGAAAACTTCATCCGATTGCTGCAGAAAAAAAGATGCAGTGAAAGTCATTTGCAAGAACTGAGTTTGCTGTTTCAATGAGACTCGCTCCGTTGAAATGTTTCTTTTGCACACACATGGATACTGGTTGCACTTCCCAAGAATGAATACACATATAATAATGTCTTCGTAAAACACATTTCGATTAGTTTTTAAGTTGTATTAAGCGCAAAGTTTTACAATTTCAACTACAATAAACGAAGTTACAATATATTTTTAATATATATTTTACCAGTGTCTTACCTTTCACGCCTACAGCTTCCTCTAACTTTGCTCACTTTTATCAAACTAATCAAACTTCTTGTTTAACATTTTTACATCACGCTACGCTAAAATATTGCCAAAAGAGAATTTTTCAATATAATCATATATTGAACAGCAATGTAAATTCCACTCGTGGGCATCATTAAACTTTGGCCTCATTAAAAAGAAAAAGAAATCCAGTTAACACAGAGCACTGCGAAGAATTTCGTGCTATTCACGACTGCATACTTATTGAAACATAGTATTCGACACCCTACTAATCAGAACCAGAAATCAGTTGCATTCAGAATCTGACCAACATCTGCGTTTTATTGAGAAATCAAGGTTTGAATCGCCATAGTAATGGAATCGACTTTCTCTAAAAACCTCTCACCATTATTTTGCAGTCGGTAATAATTTTGCAGGCTCGTCGCCGACAAGATCCTATCAATCATCTTTAGTAAGGCCGGGAACGGGTATGTCATACCCTCTCTTTGCTCCTGTCGGCTGGGTTTTTTAACACCCCGTTTTCTATTGCCCCTAACATTATTGTGTCCATTCCCGGCTTCAACACCCATAGTTTGCCCTCCAGGCCCCAATGCCTGCAAGAGGATCCGACGTTATATATCTTCCGATCCTTTTCACTTTCTCTCGCATGACCTTTTTGTTTCAAGAACTTTCCGCACATACCTTCCGCGGGATTCGCCCTAGTTGGTATATCTCTTTAAAGGGAGAATATTCATCAATGAATTCCACCCTACTCCTTCTTTCTTGAAATAGCCTTGGGTGGATCTTAGGTTATTTTTTGTTAGTGATTCTGGAATCATTGAATGTTTTAATGTGCAAACGAGGCAGTTAAGATGACGAATTGTACCATGTGGTATCATATTTACAAACATTTAACTCGGAAAAGTAAACATGAACATATCTTCCACGTTCACTTGGTGAGGATGTTCGTTCTCACCCCCTCGCTGGTAAAATGCTTCCACCAACATTTTTTCTATTCATTCACCACTCTCTTTTCCTCAAGGAATCGAGTATGAGTTGCCAAAGATTCCCTTCCGAAACATTAATTTATATATTTCAATTGCATTAACATCAATACATAATTACCATACCAATAGTTCGATTCCAATGTTATATCAACCAATCAATTGGATATTCTCTCTAGTCTAAATTGGTATTCAAAACCCACCGAAAGTCCTACATGACGAAAACATGAATCGTTCAGTTGAAAAATACACTTTGCACTTAATGGTCATTTGAAGACAGCTCTTATCTTCTTGCTCCTTGTTCTGGAAAACTGGCTAAGAAGGCCATGGTTAAATATCTCTTTTGAATTCCTTCCGCCAGTTCATTCCATTTCCTTATCAAAGGTAAAATATTCCCAAAGAATTTTCAAAGCTAGATTTCACTTCCACTCGTCGTTTATTCCATCTTGAATTCTTTTTTAGGATTTTTTTTAAACATCTCACTTCGCTGCGCAACGTCTCTATTTTCGAGAAAGTTGCTTTTCTTCACAGTCCGTAGTACGTAAATTGTCTACTCATTTTCAACCCTCTCCCCCCCTAACCCTACAACTTATTTTTTTTTTACCAAAAAGCCTCTGTCGTAAATTTTATCGGCGCATTTCATTATTTCTAATTAACTGAGTAATTTTCGTTCTCGCTTGCACTAAATAGTATCTCACCACCTGGTTCTTCATCGCTGTTCTCATGAGGTTTTCTACCGTTAATAGAGCCAAAACTCCTCCCAATAATGCACTCAGGGAAAATTCCTGGTTAGCCAGAGTCATTCTATTCTAAAGCTATTCATTTATTGGACACTAAACTGATACTCATATACTTCGTAGCTCGAACACAATAACGCAATAACCTCTTCGCTCTGCTGTTCTTTTTCTTTTATATCACTTTCATACGACTACGTTTATCCATTTTAGCAAATGGCTTAGACATGTTTTAGCTTTTCAATATGCACAGTGTCATTGTCATAAAATAATGAGGAAATATTCTACTATTTTACTGTTTATGTTGGGTATATTACGAAGAGGAAGAGCCGGAAAGCCTATAATGAGAAATGCTTGACTACACAAAGTGGTTTGTGGATAGTAGGGCTTCAGTAGGAATGAATCGTCGTCAACTTCCAAAACCGCTTCCCTTTTCGGGAGTAAGAAAGGCCATTATGTTTTTAAGTGTTATTGTGTGTGTCTTCTGTCTGAGTGTCTTCTCACAGACACACACTTGAACATTCTCTCACTCACCCTTCTCACAATCTCATACACTCTCGCTCTCATATTAAATCGCACATTCTCTCACACACTCTTTCTCGCACTGTATCATACTTTCCGGCTAAAACTTATTTAAACAGACTCTTACACATCATGTCGCACAATACCCCCCTCCCCTCCTTTTCTCTTTATTCGTGTCTCTCTCCGCTAAACGCGGTGAGGAACTTTGGGTCGCGTCGCTCTGCAGAGAACTCGAAAAAACGTCAACAGCTCCAAACCGGTTCACCATCGCATAGGTCCGCTAATAGACGTTGATGGGGCTATTGCGGGACTCGCTACCGGACATCGCCAACGCGTTGAATGACTACTTTGCCAACGTGTTTACCAAGTTTTGCAAAAGCTTTGTTACTTGGGGTTTTTATCTTTCGAGAGGTTTACGCGTGTGATAGAAAGATTTCCGTCATATAAACTTAAATACTAATTTTCAGCACATATTATTAAAACATCTTATCCATTGTGTTCAGATGTGCCTAGATAGAAGTGAAAAGAATCAAGATATGTGCTCTCCTATGAGCTTGCCGCAACAAATACGACATCACCAAGCTGCTCAACATCAGCCGGAAGACCTTTTACAGAGTCACGGAGAAGCTCAGGAACGGGGAAGACCTCAAAGATCAACCTCGTTCAAGCAGACCTCAAGTTGATACTCGTTTAGCTGTGAGAAAGGCCTTCAAAACTACTTCAAAGTTCAAAATGACAGCACTTGCAAACAAGAACATCGGTGGCTACGGATCCAAGACCGTCAAGGAGGAGGTCGGCAAGAGCTTTAGGTGCGTGGAAAAGCCTCTACTCAAAGACCGCATCCTAGAACCACGTCGGGAGAGCTGCCCTCGCCTTCTTAATGGATTGAATAGTCATGGCAATCAAATTCTCACTTTTTTTAGGATTAAAAACTTTTCAGTCATCAATATGCAGAACAATCGCAAGATATGCAAGATGTCTCCGAGGTCCGTTACGTGTCCACGACCAAGCACCCTGCTTCAAATGGCGAGAAGATGCCGTCGGTGTGGTTTACGGCTGGTTATAGGCTCAATGCGGCCGATTAAAGGGAAATCTTGGCTACAAAAGTCCTGCTCTGGGTGAGAAAGATCACTAAAAAGGTGGCCTATGTGTTTCATCAGTACAGTGCTCCGGCCCACATGTCCAAGACCGTGCAAGATTGGTTAGGAGCAAACATGAAATTCTGATCGAAGAAAATTTGGCCGCCACAGTCACATTGACCTTAATGCCCTCGACTACCGAGCGTGAATGCATGTCGATGGCAAGGCCTACAAAGTTCAATGCAGCAACGTTGGCGAGCTGAAGTCATGCGTTAAACCACGTGAGGGCCAGCATAAAGAAATAACTTCGTCTACTACTTGTGCGAGGCCTTCAGATCTCGGCTGGAGCGCGTACTGGCCACCGATGGAGGCCACTTTGATTAATATTACAAGTTAAAAACATAGTTATATGTTAAAATAATAAAAACGTGCCTCACTGCCTCAAAACTATCATTGTGTCCTTGGTTGAGAGCGTCGTAACGAGTGTAACAGGAATTTTGCAATACTCGGCATGAGAGATGTAGACAGTCCCGCTCCAAGGCCGGGGGTAAACCACGAAGAGGAAATAAACCCATACAAAATAGTTTTAGGTAACGATAAAGTGCTTGCTAAGCTAAAGAATCTGCACCTGTATAAGTATTCTGGTCCAGATGGCTGCCTTCCTAGAATCCTGCGTGAGGTTAGCGGTGACGTTGCCTCTCACCTTACTCCGATCTTCAATGATTCCCTTAAAACGGGACAGTTGCTAGAATATTGGAGGATTTCGGACGTGATACCCATTTTTAAAAAGGGAGAACGCGAAACTCCGAGTATTTGCCGGCCATTTCGTTTTACGTCTATAGTGTGCAAACTGCTAAAACTCATAATCGCTGGTCGCATAGTTGAGCACCTAGAATCTCACTGCCTCATCTTCGACTCACAGCATGGGTTTCACAAAAACCGATAGTGTCTCAGAAATCTACTATAATTCTTCCATAGTATGTATATTGAGTGAGTACGATCTAGTTCGTGCTATGAACACTTTATACCTATACTTTCTAAAGGTCTTCGATTAGGTGCCCCACTACAAGTTAATGAGCAAAGTCCGCACCGTCGGCATTACCGAAAAGATAGCTGACTGAATTGAGAACTGATTGATGAAACGGAGTCAGGGAGTGAAAGGCAGAGGGGCAGCCTCAAGTTGGGCCCAAGTGCCTAGTGGGGTGCCCGAGGGCTCCGTCGTCAGTCCCCTGCTGTTCATTGTGTACATCAATAATATCGATAAAGGAGTGATATACACAATATCTAAGCTCGTGGACAATACCAAGCAAGGAGGTGGTGTTAGCTTGCACGAAGGGGTAGAAAGCTTTAGAGACAGCCTTTGCAGCTTAGGTAAGTGGTCCGAGATGTGGCAGATGCCAATGAACCTTGAGAAGTACAAAGTGATGGACATTGATCACGCTAACCCTCAAGAAGTCTATTATTTGTTAGGTAGGTTTTTAGAGGTGACCGAATTGGAGAAAGAACTAACCGTACAACTCAGCAGCAAAATGAAGTTCTCTAGACAGTGCGCCGAGGTAAAAAGAAGACTTAGAGACATACATTACATAGATAAATTATTTTCTAAAACAAGGAGATTGTGCTCTACCTGTACAACTCTTTAGTCCGGCTGCATCTTGAATACGCTGTATAACTCTCACCAAAAAATGAATCCCACACGCAACCACGGTTACAAATTAGATTTACAGGAACTTTTACTCGTACAGTATCTATAAAAGATAGAAGTATCTTCCAATGGAGGTGATGAACAGTTCAACAGTTGAAGAACTCAAGTCTGGGCTGGACAGAGTATAATGCACGAGTTATAATAGACAGTCTAAAAATTAGAAACATTTCAGCTATCCTGTCAAAATTCCTAGGTATGCTCGTTTTCAACATATCTGGGTCGTTCTTCAATTTTATTACCGTAATATCGAGAGGAGAGAGGTTGTCGGGGAGGGAATTATTTTTTTTTTTTTATCATTAACAAAGGTTGATATTTGTAACTTAAGGAATTGAAGGCAGAGCTTTATATACACCGTTATTTAGATGTTAACAAATATATGAACAGAAATATATGAAATGATGGTTAAGACTGCTTAAATGGTTAATCTATAATGGACACAAAATTAAGAAGATGGGCAGGGATTATTATTCGGGGCGCGAGGACATGAGGAAGGCAGAGTGAATTGTATGTTTGTTTTCTTATTTAATTTGGGCTGTTTTTCTTTTATATGAGGCTTCTAATATAAGTATTTGTCGGTGGTTTGGAGCATGTGGTAAGATTTCGGTATTATCTTCGAGTGACTTCACGTTCAGTTGTCTACCATGTTTTTCCAACGTGTGTGTTTTGGGGACACCATTATTTAACGGTAACTCATTCTTCGTGTTAACTTTGTTTCTGTCATTCCAATATATAAATGAGATAGGACCTTAAAGTCTCCCATTTTGCAAGTATATTCATATATTAAATGACATCTCTGCTTAGGTGTTAGGTTTTGTCCTGGGTCGTTTTTGATGATAAGGTTGGATGTGTGTTTATTATTGTAGTAGATTATGAGTGATACATTGTTTTCGTTTTGTGTTTGTTTTACTCCTTTGTGTATTATTTCCTTCATTACTCTTTCATCCATTTTTTACGCTGTGTCATAATGTTTGTGCAGTGTAGTGCAATAGTACTTATTTCGTCTTGCTGACTGGTACTGCTTGTAAGTGACGCATACCATCTCTCCATCTTCTTACGTATAGCGTTATGTATGTCACGGTTTGTAAAACCGTTATTCACGAGTACTTGTGAAACACGCTTCAGTTCTTCGTGGGTTTCTTTTAATAGGGAGCAATGGGTGAAATCACGGACGGTTGATGTAGGAATGTATTCCTACATCAGTAGGGGACAAACACATGAATTGATTCCTTAATCAAATTACCGAAAATAAAAATTAGTCCCACTCTAAAATTTATCAACTATATTAGTCTTAAATACTTCGGCACTAAAACAATAGACTTAGTAAATGATCTTAAATGATCTTTACCCATACTTAGAGACAAAATTTATACTTTAAAATACGCATACCATTTGGATCTTACTTTAATCATAAGGATCAAATTGCATTCCAATGCCTCTCTTTTATTATTTATAAATAGCGTTGTAAGTCATGTGACTCATTGTATATTGGAGTGATTATATGATCGATTTACTATCAAATATAGGATCAGAATCGAAAACGGTCTGCCCGTACATAATTGGTCCTAAGCAAACCCAACGCAACGCCTAGTGGCGACAATACGCAAATATGTAAGGCCTATATTTCAATGGACAACTTTAAAACTTCTTGTGCTGTACGACAACTCAATGATTTAAGAATATTAGAACCTCTGTTTATTTTCAAATAAAAAGGAACTAAAATTTCAAGCATGGGTATAAGGTGTACATGTTAGGATGGATGAAACTACAAGTTACATGAAAAAAAGCATTTTATTCCAAAAATATGATGGTCAAAATGATCCGGACAGATAACACAACAGAAGTAGATGAGAAGGTACAATGATATAAGTTACTCAAGAAATAATATTCGCTTTTTACAATATATTATTACTTGGTATGTAGACCTTTAATATCAATTACGAACTGATCTTTTGCCAAAGGGGCGCACTAATCGAAGGCATTCTTCTGGTGTTATTTTTCTCTATTTCTTTTATAATATTTTCCAAATTTTTGGACGTTGCTCGTGTTTCTCTTCCTACTGCTCTCTTCTAGCGTCTTCCACAAATTCTCAAATCGAATTAAGGTCCTGGCTCTGAGCGGGTCATTCTATGACACTTACCTCATCCTCATCCAGGAAATTCTTCGCCAACTTTGCCATTTGGCAAATTCCATTATCCTACATAAACATGGCAGGTTAAAAAGAAGCGACTCTCATATGTGGTAGAGAGTGTTCTTGCAGAGGTTCATTTTACACATGAACATTCACTATGCCCTGCAAACGAAAAATGGACCAGTACCTTCCGCCGAAATTATGCCCCACAACATAATGCTTCCTCAACCAAACTTAATGCTACTCTTCACGCAGTTCAGGTCATCGACAGACGAACCTCTTGTCATCTGAACCAAACACGTTTTACTTCATCACTAAACTCTACTTTCAACCATTGGTCTTCTCTCCATAGAACGTGCTTAGCAGTGAAGGATAATCTAGTTTCTTGTTATTAGGGCTGATCAATGGCTTAACTGCTGGTGTGCGAGATTCTTAAAATCTTTTCGTAAGTTGGCATGATTCAGTCTTTCTGGAGACACTATTGCCCATAGTTTCATTTACTTCTCTAGAAATTGTTGCTGCTCTTTTGCATCGGTCATTTTTGAGATACGAACGATGGCTTGGTCATCAATCTTTGAGTATTCCTAGGCCCACCAGTAGAAATTCCACTGATACATGAGCTTGTGGTATCGTAACGTGATGTAATGTTATGTACGACACTATTGAGTCGTTTAACCGTTTTAGCTATGGCTCTGATGGAGAGATGATCCTCTTGATGCAGCTCAACAATTAGCTCCTGGATATAGACAGGTCTTTTAATCATATTTGCTACTCAGAACATGACAGGGTAAGGACTGAAAATGATAAATATTCATCGGTCAGTTACTACCCTAAATTAAATGGTTGTTTCAAAGGTAGAAGTAATAGAATTACGGTATCCAGATCATTTTGACCACCATATTTTTTTTTTAAAAAATGCTCTTTTATACGTAATTTTCAGTTTCATCCATCGTTACATGTAAAATGTACATAAACTACTTATAGTCATGCTTATTTTATCTGTAATTCATCATGCATTACTTACCGTTATTTAGTTTGAAGCTAAGTAAGTATCCGAATCATTATTCATTATGGCCGATATTATATATATATATATATAGATATATATATATAGCAGGAATATGAAGACATATACGATGTTTTTGAACATTTAATTTTCCGGACGTTTCGGTCATTAACGATGACCCTCATCAGCGAATTCTAAATACAAAGAATTATTTTTATAAGAATAACTAAACACAGCAATAAAAACATTACAGGAGTCAAAAATGATAACCGAAAGCAAGTAGTTAAAAGGAAATATATAATCCTAAACCGTTGAAAGCAAATTGGTGAAAATCTATTAATAAGAAATTGATGTAATATCGTAAAAAATAACTAAATTAAATAATAATCCCATGAGTTTAAAATATGCATAATAAACATTAATTAAATTCCCATCGAAATACAAAAATTGTAAACTATAGCAATAAAATCGAAAGCAAGGCATGAAGAAATCGATTAATAAGACTGAGAAAAAAAAGAGTAAATAATCCCATGAGCAGCAAATATGAATAATAAACATGAATCAAGCAACAAGCGGATACAAAAAATTCACTATTAACCACAGCAAGAGAGAATTATAAGGGCAGGGCGAACAATCGAAAATAAATTAGATCAGGGGGTATGTAATCGAAGCGGATATTAATAAATGGAGCGAAGCAAGTAATTGAATTAAGTTAAATTTTAAGGGATTAAACATTAAATAATACGAGTAGACTAAGGCACGAAAGTTTAAATAGTAAATAATCAATAATGGAGGGTTCAAAAGGACAAGTAAAACATTAAATTAAGGAAAAGTCAATAATAAACCAGATCGTTTAGATATTAATGGGACAAACTAAAATAGAAATAAAAATTTCTCTGCACGAGTACTAACTTTATAACAGTGAAGATGGGAGTAACAACTGATATTACGGACAGAATTAGGCAAAAGGGAAACTATTAGGGGGAATGTGGTTGGTTGTACATTTTTCTATATAGTTAATAATTTAAGGGGTGATGAATAATCATTGAGTTCCGGGTTGATTTGTTTGATGTAGAGAGATTCAAGAATTTTTAAACTTAGAGAAGAGGAGGCAGAAGAGAGTATACTAAAGGACTCAGGGTCAAGCGGGTGGTTAAGTTTTAGTGAATGTTCTCGTATAGAGGAGTGTTCGGGTTTAGAGATGGGAATGATAGTTCTGTATGATACTCCAAAATGCTTAGCGATCCTACATCTTAATTGTAGACTTGTTTGGCCTACATAGCGACTTTGGCAGGTCGCACAAGTGAATTGATAAATGATGGAGGAACGCAGGCATAATGGGAGTGATTCTTTGTGCCGAAGGAAAATATAGACAGCAAGAGGATCAGAATTAATTAGGAGAAACCTGCATTAGGGAAAGTATTTATTAAGAGTCAAGATTAAAGCTTTGTTGAATTTTGTGTCAAATGGAAGCTAAGGCAGTTTTAAGAATACTTTTTGTTTGGGGACAGTTATTAGAGGGGTTTTGCAAGAGAACATTTTAAATAAGAAATTGGAAGTAAGTTTGTCATAAAGATGGTCTGGAAAAAAATTAAAATGAAAAAAGCTCCTAAGATATTCAATTTCGGAATGAAAGTGAAACCAATTTGAGCTCATTTTGTAAGCTCTGTGTATACTGTTTATGATGGCAGAATGTTTGAAATTAGTAGGAGTACAACTAAAGAAGTGGGTGCCAAGTTTGGTGGTAGTGGGTTGCCTTTTAACTGATGTGTTAAATTTAGAACCAACTTTTGAAACAGTGACATCCAGAAAAGAGATTTTATTGTTTAATTCTGTCTCCATGGAAAATTTAATATTAGGGTGTTATTGATTTAATTTAAAAATAATGGGGCCTGGTCTTTGTGTTTAAACATAAGGAAGCAGTCTAAAATCTCTGGGACTAGATTTTAGACTTCCGGTCTAATTTATTTTCGATTGTTCGCCCTGCCCTTATAATTCTCTCTTGCTGTGGTTTATAGTGAATTTTTTGTATCCGATTGTTGCTTGATTCATGTTTATTATTCATATTTGCTGCTCATAGGATTATTTAATATTTTTTTTCTCAGTCTTATTAATCGATTTCTTCATGTCTTGCTTTCGACTTTATTGCTATAGTTTACAATTTTTGTATTTCGCTAGGAATTTAATTCATGTTTAGTATTCATATTTTAAACTCATGGGATTATTATTTAATTTAGTTATTTTTTACGATATTACATCAATTTCTTATTAATAGATTTTCACCAATTTGCTTTCAACGGTTTAGGATTATATATTTCCTTTTAACTACTTGCTTTCGGTTATCATTTTTGACTCCTGTAATGTTTTTATTGCTGTGTTTAGTTATTCTTATAAAAATAATTCTTTGTATTTAGAATTCGCTGATGATGGTCATCGTTAATGACTGAAACGTCCGGAAAATTAAATGTTTAAAACCATCGCATATGTCTTCATATTCCTGCTACGAATAAGGTTTCCAAGGAACGACTCCATCACTGATATATATATATATATATATATATATATATATATATATATATATATATATATATATATATATATATATAAATATATATATATATATTATATATATATATATATATATATATATACATATATATGTATATAAATGTGCGTGTTGTGAATATTTTGCCTATATTTAATATAAGAGAATAAGACAGATAGATCTTTTATATAGATATAATTACCAAAGTTACATTTTAAAGTCTTGCAGGATTCCTGCACTGTTCATTTTATTCAATGAAATCCGTGTCGGCTTTAACTCAGCATCCAGGTGGCGTCGGAACCTGCTGCAGGACATCTCGACGGTTCCCTGTTTAAAGGGTGAAAACTGGGGTTATACTGGACTTATTAAACTAAATTTGGGTTGCAGGAGGACAGATTTGTCTCAATTACCTTCGGTTTTCCAGTGACCACCTTCTGAAACAACGGTAATACTAAAACCTTTCAGGCACTTGCTATAGCCATCCCGTAAGATAAACGGGTAAATAACGTCGCCCATGATACTCACCACCCCAAATTCCATTATGTGGTCCGGATGTTGGTCTTCATGAATCTGGGTAGATCTTGAGGGTAGAAAAGAAAGCCAGCGGATTATGTAGACGCGAATTCGGACTTCATGAATCTCGGTAGATCTTGAGGGTAGAAAGCAAACTAGCGGATTAGGTGGACCCGAACTTGGTCTTCATGAATCTGGGTATACCTTGAGGGTAGAAAACAAGCCAGCCTAATATGTGGACTCCAACCTGGTCTTCATGAATCTGGGTAGACCTTGATGGTATAAAACAAGCCAGCCTAATATGTGGAACCAAACCTGGTCTTCATGAATATCGGTAGATCATTAGGCTAGAAAGCAAGCCAGCGGATAATATGGACCTGAACTTGCTCTTCATGAATCTCGTTAGATCTTGAGGGTAGAAAGCAAGCCACCGGATTATGTGGACCCAAACTTGGTCTTCATGGATCTCGGTAGATATTAAGGGTAGAAAGCAAGCCAGCGAATTATGTGGACCCAGACTTGTTCTTCTGGTCTTCATGAAGCTCGCTAGATCTTTAGGGTACAAACCAAGCCAGCGGGTTATGTGGACCAGAACTTGGTCTTCATGAATCTGGGTAGTTCTTTAGGATCGAAAGCAAGCTAGCGGATTATGTGGACCCCAACTTAGTCTTCAGAAATCTGGGTAGATCTTAAGGGTACAAAGCAAGTCAATGGGTTTATGTGGACCAGAACTTGGTCTTCATGAATCTGAATAGAATTTCAGGGTAAAAATCAAGCAAGAGGATTATGTGGACCAAACTTGGTCTTTATGAATCTCGGTAGATCATTAGGCTAGAAAGCAAGCCAGTGAATAATGGGGACCTGAACTTGCTCTTCATGAATCTCGTTAGATTTTGAGGGTAAAAAGCAAGTCAGCGGATTATGTGGACCCGAACTTGGTCTTCATGGATCTCGGTAGATCTTGAGGGTAGAAAGCAAGCCAGCGAATTATGTGGACCCACACTTGTTCTTCTGGTCTTCATGAATCTCGCTAGATCTTTAGGGTGCAAACCAAGCCAGCGTGTTATGTGGACCAGAACTTGGTCTTCATGAATCTGAGTAGAATATGATGGTAGAAAACAAGCCAGTGGATTATGTGGACCCGAACTTAGTCGTCATGTATCTGGTTAGTTCCTGATGGTAGAAAGCAAGCCAGCCGATTATCTGGACCCGAACTGGGTCTTCATTAATCTCGGTAGATCTTTAGGGTAGAAAGCAAGCCAGCCGATTATGTGGACCAGAATTTCTTCTTCATGAATCTCGGTAGATCTTGAGGATAGAAAGCTAGCCAACGGATTATGTGGACCCGAACTTGGTCTTCATGAATCTCAGTAGATCTGTAGGGGTGCGAAAATGTATCAGATAAAATCCTTCCAACTCAATAATATAAATTTACCAACTCAGAACGGACTAAAGCCGGTCTTGAGGCTAGAGTATTGGCGTTTAAATCCAACGGTACCGCGTTCGAAACTCAACAGTCCAAAAACTTTTAGGAAGATCGCCCAAAAAAGAAAACGGAAAGAAAACGCTTAAAGAACTAACTCATCAAGAAGCCCGAAGAAATCAGCAACTCAAGATAAAATAGAAGAAAAATGAAGATGCATCAAGAAAGAAAAACGAAAGTCAAAGAAAACGGAAAGTAAACGCTTGAAGGACTAACTCATCAAGAAGCACGAAAAAAATCAGCAACTCAAGATAAAATGGAAGAAAAATGAAGTTGCATCAAGAAAGAAAAACGAAGAATAAGGACCAACCCAGCCAAAGAAGAATACGGAACTCAAGAAAGAATACTGAAGTCAGGAAAAAGTGAAGACAAATGTTTCACCACAAGAAGAAGAAAATTCGAGGAAGCTGCATCGACATAATCAAATAAAAAAGCAAGAAGAAAAAAAATTCGAGGAGTAAATACTTGCATCGAGGAAACCAAAGTAGAAAAGCAAGAATAATATTGATAAGGAAATAAATGGATAATAAGAATATCCCCTCCCCCCATAACAGGTGACCCTCAAAGGCCGAACAATCTTCTGATCTTCGTTACAACTGCACCTGCCCTCCTACTAGAGATTTAAGAAAAAGTTCTGCTGGCAACTTCAGAGACCCGGGGAAGGAGAAGCCATTACTCATTGATTAGAGACAAGACTTCGTTTGCTCTCCTCAATCCCACAAAAACTAGCTCCACTCATCGTGCAGACTCGGAGGTCGTAGGAGGGAGAGCTTACTACTCCTCGATTAAAAAATCCAAGACTAGTCTCTCCCCAATCCTCAAATTCGCTCCGCTTTATAAAAAGGGACCTGTGTAGGGGTGCGAAAATGTATCAGAGAAATTCCTTCCAACTCGATAATATAAATAGCCGATAAATTTACCAACCCAGAACGGACTAAAGCCGGTCGTGAGGCTAGAGTATTGGCGTTTAAATTTAACGGTACCGCGTTCGAAATTCAACAGTCCAAAAACTTTTAGGAAGATCGCCCAAGAAAGATAACGGAAAGAAATCGATTGAAGGACTAACTCATCAAGAAGCACGAAGAAATCAGCAACTCAAGATAAATTGGAAGAAAAATGAAGATGCATCAAGAAAGAAAATCGACGATTAAGGATCAACCCAGCCAAAGAACAATACGGAACTCATGAAAGAATAAAGAATTCAGAAAAAAGTGAAGACAAATGTTTCACCACCAGAAGATGAAAATTTGAGGAAGCTGCATCAACATAATCAAATGAAAAGTACGAAGAAGAAAAATTCGAGGAGTACATACCTGCATCGAGGAAACCAAGTGAAAGCAAGAATACGATAGATAAATAAATTAAAAAGGGATAATAAGGATATGCCCCCCCCCCATAGATCTTGAGAGTAGAAAGCAAGCCTCAAACTCCATTATGTGACCCAAACCTGGTCTCCATGAATCTCGGTATATTTTGAGGGTATAAAGCAAGCCAGCGGTTGTTTAGCGAGGTTCCAACCTGATCCTTGCAGAATTTAGTCTCGTTTGAGAAGAACCAAAGCATAGAATTCTTGGAGAGATGTTTTAGTTTGTTCTAAAGCTTTACTGTTCCTTCTTTCCGCTTGTTATTCATCTTCTATGACATTCTGGCTCTATCTCACTCGTATGAGTAGTAACGGATGTCCTCATACACTAACTACCTCATGAGATACGCTGGCACTCCTACGTGCCTCATAGAGTTACGTGGATCATTTGCAATGATGGCGTGGTTCTCCACGACAAATTCTGGGCCTCTAAGTTTTCTTATCCTCTTAATCACAGACTCATTCATCCTACTCTTTCCTGATCCTCTGCACTATCCTCAGATTGACACCCAACCGCTAGTATACCTTGTCATTGGAGCTCCCTGCGTAAATGACAAGCACGACAGTTTGCCTTATCCAAATTTCTGGGATGAATTCAGCCATAGTATTAATTCTTTCGCAAACGATAAACAACCTTGTCTACTATGATAACGATTAATTACCATCCACAATATATATATATATATATATATATATATATATATATATATATATATATATAAGTCCAAACTCCTCTCATCTCACACCTAGACAAACAGGCTACACTCAAATCACCTTTCGGATTTCACAAATCCGCTCATATCTGGCTGATTCCAGTGATATTTGCTCTTCGTATATCGGTTCAGGGATCTATCGACATTTACGATATCTCCAAGCCTTTTGGCTCCCAGCAAAATCCATTCTCTTCTAGGAATCATCACTTATGAAAATGACTTTTAACTATCGGTAGCTTTTGACGACGCGCAGCTTATAAAATGGAGCATGCAAATATCATGAATATTTCATTAATGGCTAAAGTTCCTTCATCAGCTGTTTGCCGTTTTGATCTACGAATTTCCAAAAGAATATTTTAGAGTTTAGAAAATCCCGTTTAACCATTAAATAATTCTAATCTTTTACTCTTTATTCCTTTTTAAATAAATATGGCAACATTATTTGGTATCCACGATTCATCGCCGATGATATGAAGGTGGAATCCGTACAAAGAAGAGCTACAAAATTGGTTCTGGATTTGAGTGATCAAGAATATAGCGAAAGACTGCGTCAGCTTGGACACTTTTCTATGAAATTTAGACGCTGTAGAGGTGATATGATTTAAGTTTACAAGCTTCTAAATGGATTGGAGAGAATCGACCCTAGCCTATTCTTCATACATCAGGACTATTCAGCAACGCGAGGTCATTCCAATAAACTATCTAAATAATGTATTTGGCCAGAGGATTGTCAATGACTGGAATTCTCTGCCAGATCAAGTGATCACAGCCACAAGTTTCCAGTCCTTTAAGAACAAGTTGGATAAACAATGGGAAGCCAACTGGTATCGCTACACGTAGCCAGCATCATAGAAATTTTCATAACAATGATTGGGCGACTACAGGACTAGAGGATTACCTCATGAGCCCGTATCATGATGATGAACACTACGTTTAAATAATATTATTTTATATTGTCATATAATTATTATTATTTATATTTTAATATTGTTAAACAGCTCTTTACATTAACATGTACATTTTCATATGGTAGAATGTAATTTAGATATGCTAAAATAAACATTTAAATTTAATAGTGTTTTTACATATGCTGAAATTAAATTTTCCACATGATATAATGTACTTTTCTATAATCTAAAATTTACTTTACCATATATTAAATTGTAATATACATGTACTAAAATGTGTTTTACATATGCCAAAGTATACTTATCCATGTAATGAAATGTATTTTGCATATACAAAAATGTATTCCTCCACATACTAAAATATCTCTCTTTAAAATCTTCGCCCCAAAATGCTGATCAATAAATTTTAAAACATAGTCTAAAGTACTTTCACTTAAATTCGTTTAATTACTAAATGGCAAATTATACAATTTATTTAGATAAAATATCAAAATGTATGGCTCGTTTATTTTAAATTGACTATTTAATTATTGTAATTTCCTTCATCGATATATTATATACGGAAAAATTTCCTTTTTAGAGAGAGAAAGAGTCATATATCTTGTTACGTCCAGATTTGAGTCGCCTCCTCTCACCAGATATCACAGGGTCGCCTTGTGGTTGAAGTACGTTGAAGGCACCTTTGTAGTTCTCGCCTGGGACAAGCAAGTGGAGTGACACACGCAAATCAAGAGTCTCTTTCCCGAGATACAGTTCACAATGGAACTGGAGAAGAGCTAATCTCCTCCCTTCGTGGGGGTCCAATTTCTTAGAAGTGAATACAATACTCTCCATAAGACGGTCTACATAATGAAGATGCAGACACCTCGCCTCCCTGCACTTCGAAGGCTTCCATTCACTGAACTAAAAACCATTGCATACCTGAAGATTGGAAGAAAAGATGACATTATAACCTCACCGCTCTTTTAGTATTAAGGTCTCACAAATCAACAATTAGCTTGAATAACAACTTCTACATAATTAATTAAGATGAGGGTCGTTGAATCTCCAGTAGAAAAAATGCTTTATGTTGAGTCAGCAAAATCATAAATGGCATATGTGACCGCTTGAATAAGAATACCATGTGTGATCTGCTAGATCCAAACGGTTGTCCACGCCTCCCTAAGCTCACTAACACAGAATCCATCCGAGCAGACGTTTGGAAAATCTGCGTACTTTGGAACGAAAACTTTAGAACGAACTTTATTGTTTAATCCGAAAGAAATTCTGTCGTTTATTAAACAAAAATAAAGCAAAAACTAGCGATAGAATTTTATCCTGAGCATTATAAAAATAACATTGAAATTATTACCAAAGTTTGCAAATTAGTGTACTCAATCTGAGAGGTGCAATTCTCCTAAATCATCCTCGCATAATGAAGCGCTTCGCACCACACTTGGATCTCCACCCGGGACCCCTTTCCCATTGGATACCTCAGAGGGTGACTCGAAAAAGAATGAATCCGAGGGGAAGCAGCAAGGAGACAACAAATAAATATAAGAGAATAAATAAACGGACAATCATAAGAGGAGATTTTAAAGACCCTAAACACGATTTGTAAACTCAACCCCAGTCCCCCCCAAAATTGCTAATCCCAGTATCCTTTCTGGCGAGTGTAAGTCAAATATATATTCATGAGAACTTTTCAGTACCACCTCAACACTTTGCTCGTTCGATTTTAAATTAAAGCTTTAACTGGGTTATGATTTCAGGAAGTATCAATTTAACCTTCTGCTATATCCTGATGTGAGCGGTGCTGAGTTATACCTTGCTGCTACCTTATCTCATATGTACATACCTAACACTTATTTGGTACTGGAAGTACAAACTTAAACACTCTAATTGTTCTGGATCTCAAAAAATACAAACTTAACTGTCGTTATTGTAAACTTTAGACTTAAGAATTACCCTTCCTTCGTTTCTGGAGCTCAAAAATACGAACATAAAACTAGTTTGTTCTAGCAAGTACGAAGTAATCCTCTGTAGATCACGTAAGTGTAAACTCCACCCCACTCCCACCAAAAATTGCTAATCCCAGTATCCTTTCTGGCGAATGTAAGTCAAATATATTTTACATCAGAGAGAAGCTAATCCTCTTCGTTATTTGGAAAAACAAATGAAATCAAAATACCCACGATGTAAAAACGTGTCTTATAGAATAGAAAAATTGCTCGAATTCTTCCTGGACGTTGGCTTGACCAATGACCGCCCTTCCGCTTTGTGAGACTGAGCAATTTAATCGAGTCTGTTTGCATAGAGATCGCCAATTCGCTTCGGGAGTTAACGCAATGACGGAACTCTTTTGAGATTGGGCGAGCCGGAATAAACTGCTTACGTTCCTGATAGGGCGCGCATAACTCGTCTATGCGATGACGCACATAGGATTATCTTACAAGGTGGAAATAATAACAATAGTTACTGTAGTCGTAGTATTTTTAGTCGTGGTAGTAGTAACAACAACAGTAGTACTTGAAGCAGAATGAAGAGGCGTAGTCGGATGAGGAGGAGCATGAGTAGTAGCACTACCATCACCATCACCAGTAATAGTAATGGCAGTGCTAAGAGTATCAGCAGCAACAGCAGCAGTATTAGTAGTAGCAGAAACAACTATGTTATTAATATCGCAAGAATGAGTAGTATCAGTAATAGTCGAAGTAGTAATAGCAACAGTAGTGCTTGTCGTAGTAGCATCATCGGAAGTAGTAGTAGTGAATTACCATATGGAAACCAAAGAGGGCACTTGCGCCAATGTCTAATAAGAGATTCGTAAAGATAAAGGAAAATGAAAAGGTGAGGAATGTGTATAGCACAAGTAGTCTCCTAGAGAGGAGACTACTTGGATCACTTGAGACACGGAGAGTGCGCAATTCCACATAACCAGCCCATCCTCCTTTTAGTGATACATCCTCCTACGAGAGATGAGACAGGAGAGTTGCGCATCCCCTGGTCCCTAGGTCATAGAGCGATCTACTCACTCTGTACCTTCCATTTATTTTCATTTTCCGTAAAATTGCTAGTTCTCCTTCGGAATCTCCTTCCCGGAGCATCGTAGGATACTGGTGTCCTCATTGGTTTCAATTTATTTTTAATTAAATACATATCGAAATGAGAGTAAACGCTGTTAAGTACTCTTTGTATTATTTAAACAGAAATAAGTCGTCAAACTCTCACTAAATTTGAGCATTTAAGCGAGACAAAACAACTTCCACTGTGTTAGCAACTCGTGACGTCATCAGAGTAACTATTTGAAGTAAGGATGTCTCAAAGTGAGACACATTTTTGTCACACTCACGGCATGTTTACGGTGTTAGGAGTGCAAACCTAACCATAATTGGGGTTAGATCTGCTCTAGCATCATTTGGAAAATATTTCCATTAATAAAAGATGAAGTTGCACGTGGAATAAGGGTACTGGAAGAGTTACCCTTCTGGGGAATCAGTCACGCACACTCGAGGACCTATTGCAATACGTTTCCCCACAGAAACCAATCCTGGTTAGTGGTTGATCCACTAGGCACTCTTTAAAACTTGAAAGCAAGAAGTTTATACCCGCTCTGCCGTCATGTTCATCGGGGTCGTAAATCCTAAAAAATCCGCGTTCGTATAAATCTCCCTGGGAAGGTAATCCAGAGGAGGTGTCTTTGATGACATCTAAATGACAATGTTTGCCAAAGTGAAAAGTGCCAATCAAATTGGATACGCCCTCAAAATATTGGATGACAACCTAGGTCTTGTGCAACTATTTCTTCCCTGATGTCTTTAAGTTGCTCTGAATTGGTACAGACAGCAAAAATCAATAATATTCTAGCAGAAATTATAAATTAATATAAAATTACACAGGTTAAAGTTAAATAATTCCGAAAGCAGACATTGTTAAATTAGTATAAATGACAAAGCGAACTTCCTAATGAAGTAACGCGATAAAAGAACCCGCACTTAAACGAGTGTTCGCCGCTAAAGCAAAGACTAAACACAAGCGTCCAGCAATTAAGGCAAGGACAGAACCAAGCCTACAGCAATTAAGACAAAGATAAAACAAATCGTCCAACAATTAAGGCAAGGGCAATCAACAAATAAACTGAAAACAATCGTCTATCATCACAAAAAAATAAAGCAATAGGCTTTTCGTCGCAAATGTCAACAATAGGCTTACATAAAGAAAATTAAAATAGTTTTTCATCACAAAAATGAAACCAATAGGCTTTCACCTAAAAAATGAAAGCAATAAGATTTCATCACACACAAAAAAAATAATATGCTTTAGTCACAAAAATAATGAGGTTCACTTACGGACGTTCTAAGAGGTTAGACTACTGAGATCCGAACTTCGAATGAGAAACACCCTTCCCTCAAAATACCACCTCCCTCCCCCTCTGAATATTTAGAGCACCACCAAGTTGTTCCAAAATTATGTTACTGATGCAGGTATTAATTGAGATGCTTCTAGTCAAATTAACCCTCTTGATTTGTTAAGACGTAAATAAGACACCTAAATTATGTATGCACTTGAGGAAAGAATATAAA
Source organism: Ceratothoa steindachneri (assembly GCA_963969495.1). Taxonomy (NCBI): domain Eukaryota; kingdom Metazoa; phylum Arthropoda; class Malacostraca; order Isopoda; family Cymothoidae; genus Ceratothoa; species Ceratothoa steindachneri. The sequence goes on along the minus strand of OZ018322.1, from coordinate 64,072,531 downwards.
ACTAATACACTTGAATTAGAGACCAAAAAGGGAAATTATCCAGAGATTGTTCAGAGGTACACCGAGGTACAGTCGAGGAGTTTCCCTACCCAGCTTTGCAGTAGATTGTATTCCAAGAGACTTCGGAAACGAGGTAGGGAAAAAAACTCCTAAGTCAAATCAATCCTTTCTAAAACATTTTTGTGAAGATGTTTTTATTGGTTTCATCTATATTTTTAATCTTTTATCAAAACTCTTAGCAGTTTTTGTGATCTTTGTTTCACCATCTACCACGCGTGGAAAATATAGTTCGGCTAAATTGCTCAATCTTTCTTGTTTGATCAAAATTAATCTTCCACCCAGTCTTTATGGCCATTCGCGATGCTTCAACGACTCAATAGTTTTTCTTAACAAATTAAATAAAGGGTCAGAATAATCCAGCTTTTCTAAAGAAATATGCTAGAAATATGCATAACTAAGGTTTTATACTAAAATAAAGCTTGATCTCTTCTGTCTGAAATCCTAACTTTAAAGACTTACGAGTAAGTAACCGAATCTTTGTTACCAATACCTACAAACATTAAGAGTTATCCTCAACCTATTGACTGAATGCTTGTTCAAAAGCAAAACCCTCTCCCCAACAGAAAACATTAAGAAAACTACTACACCAATAACATTAATACAACGCACAACTAACATTAAACTTGAGGGAGGGTTTTCAACCATTACAAAACAACTACGCGAATAAGAGTCTAAATAATGCAAACTCGATGTCAAACATGAGATTTACGCATTTTGGAAATAAGACGCGAATAAACAATTATAAAATGTACGAACAGCGTAAAACATGTCATTTTTATGATTAAAAAATACAACAAGAATAAACTTTTAGAAAACCAAAAAACACGAGTAATATAAACAAAAAGAATTCCGACCCTTACCGGCAAATAGGGTTAATAAAACGAATTTTCATGTTGCGCTTTCTTATCAATTTATCGGCTCACTCGAACTTCATAAGAAGTCGTAAATTCGAACGTTCTCCGATTTGCGGCACTTTATTGCGTTTACAATATTGTGATAAAACGAATTTTCATGTTGCGCTTTCTTATCAATTTATCGGCTCACTCGAACTTCATAAGAAGACGTAAATTCTAACGTTCTCCGATTTGCGGCACTTTATTGCGTTTACAATATAGTGATGAAACGAATTTTCATGTTGCGCTTTCTTATCAATTTATCGGCTCACTCGAACTTCATAAGAAGAAGTAAATTCTAACGTTCTCCGAGTTGCGGCACTTTATTGCGTTTACAATATCCTGATAAAACGAATTTTCATGTTGCGCTTTCTTATCAATTTATCGGCTCACTCAAACTTCATAAGAAGACGTAAATTCTAACGTTCTCCGATTTGCGGCACTTTATTGCGTTTACAATATAGTGATAAAACGAATTTTCATGTTGCGCTTTTTTATCAATTTATCGGCTCACTCGAACTGCATAAGAAGAAGTAAATTCTAACGTTCTCCGAGTTGCGGCACTTTATTGCGTTTACAATATCCTGATAAAACGAATTTTCATGTTGCGCTTTTTTATCAATTTATCGGCTCACTCGAACTGCATAAGAAGAAGTAAATTCTAACGTTCTCCGAGTTGCGGCACTTTATTGCGTTTACAATATCCTGATAAAACGAATTTTCATGTTGCGCTTTCTTATCAATTTATCGGCTCACTCGAACTTCATAAGAAGAAGTAAATTCTAACGTTCTCCGAGTTGTGGCACTTTATTGCGTTTACAATATTGTGATAAAACGAATTTTCATGTTGCGCTTTCTTATCAATTTATCGGCTCACTCGAACTTCATAAGAAGAAGTAAATTCTAACGTTCTCCGAGTTGCGGCACTTTATTGCGTTTACAATATCCTGATAAAACGAATTTTCATGTTGCGCTTTCTTATCAATTTATCGGCTCACTCAAACTTCATAAGAAGACGTAAATTCTAACGTTCTCCGAGTTGCGGCACTTTATTGCGTTTACAATGTCCTGATAAAACGAATTTTCATGTTGCGCTTTCTTATCAATTTATCGGCTCACTCAAACTTCATAAGAAGACGTAAATTCTAACGTTCTCCGATTTGCGGCACTTTATTGCGTTTACAATATTCTGATAAAACGAATTTTCATGTTGCGCTTTCTTATCAATTTATCGGCTCACTCAAACTTCATAAGAAGAAGTAAATTCTAACGTTCTCCGATTTGCTGCACTTTATTGCGTTTACAATATAGTGATGAAACGAATTTTCATGTTGCGCTTTCTTATCAATTTATCGGCTCACTCGAACTTCATAAGAAGACGTAAATTCTAACGTTCTCCGAGTTGCGGCACTTTATTGCGTTTACAATATCCTGATAAAACGAATTTTCATGTTGCGCTTTCTTAGCAATTTATCGGCTCACTCGAACTGCATAAGAAGAAGTAAATTCTAACGTTCTCCGAGTTGCGGCACTTTATTGCGTTTACAATATTCTGCATCAGAACAAACATGATTAAGAACCTTCGAGTCTTCTGAGATATGTATATTATCGTTATTGTCAAAATAATCACATCAAACTCATTGTTATTGAGTAAAGTCAAATGGAAAAGAACGTGATAATTAGGGTAAAACAAAAGATCAAGATGATGGGTGTGGGGTATGCCTTCAAGCAGAACCACTTGGGAGTTTTTTAAAATACAATATTTTTAATACTTGTCACAAATTTATTTTTCATACTGCGCTATGTCTATCCAGCCTTTATTTTTCAAGCCATTATCCTTTTTTCATAGCTAATTTTATAAAATTTATTATAGTAAATAACTTATATAGTGAGACGATCATATAAATCGATCAACTTCTGCAGATTTTCTAGTTTTTCTTAGTTTTGTTTCATTTCTGATTTTTCTTTTGATTTTCTCTCTCGTATTGTCCACAATTCATACAATTCCTTTTTCTTGTTCTAAAAATATCTGACTCAAATGGATTTTTCCAATACTTTCAATATTGATATGTTGTGTCTTTATTGGATCAATATAATATATTATATAATTAAGTACTGAGCATGAAATTGGGAAATCGTATATACTTAGCATCTACTAATAATTGCAAAATTCACATTGGTATTTTCTATGTTTATTTTCTTCCATTATTTATTTTCATTTCTTATTTATAGCTAAACTGTCATTTTTTTATTTTTTCGTGCTAGATTTGCCTGTATTTTCATTATTTTATATTATAGGTTCAAACCCATAATTGAGGAAGATGGCGCTTACAACTACAAAGAAATCAAGCAGAGTGTACAGCATGTTAATCCTAATGGACAAAATGCGTTACAACCGTGCAAAGAAAGTTCGAGGGAATTTAATAGTGAGCAACCATTTAGAAACATAATTTTGCTTTCTTACGAAAATTTAATGCAAACATGTCGTGTTCAAAATCAATAAAAAACGAAAAAAGGATGACCAAACTTCTAAAAATGAGGATCTAATTCAGGAACCTTTGCGTACCAAGCCCACCCGATGGTTAGACGAGCTGTTTTGGCTATAAATATAAGACGCTTTACTATTCCAAGAATTAAACAAATATGAAATTTATCAGGCATGATTCAAACTGTACAAATACTTTATGAAGAGGACAAAGCAAATCGTTCATAATTTTCAACTGAGGAACTCTCCGAAATACAAAGAAAAACAGGTGTACCTTCCACTGACATTTTCATTTATTTGGTATTAATCGACATAACCATCATTAATAATCTGAATTAAGTCAAAGATGGATAACAGAATAATACATTCACAAAGAACAACAATATGTAGGAGCGGCTTTCAGGAAAGGCGGTATTTCAGACCCTTTTATTTTTGATGACATTATTTGTGAAAACTCTCTTAAAATTCTATATAAAAACTTTGGTCAGACGCAAGTTTCTTACTGATTGAATAGAACAAGGGATGATTGGAGGTTTATCCAGCATGTCATGGCCTCCTAGTTCTCCCAATCTATCCTCCTACTATTTTTTTTTTAAATTGTTTCTTAAAATGTAAATTGTATGCAAAGTAGCCTACGAAGGTTCGAGAACTTAATAACAGGATTAGAAGAAATTTTGAATAGCAGTAGAACCTAGACAAGGTTTACTTAAAGTATGAAAACAGACTGAATCGATTACCTGAAAATTCTGACAAACACTTAGAGACCTATAATTAAATAGAAGTAACAACTTTAAATTTCACGTTTGATCTAAATCACTGAAAATTAGTGAATTTAAAACTAATTAACAAGTATCAGAGATAGGTACTTAAGTAGCCTGATCTTTTTATAATTTGCCATTTATAATTTTCCTTCATTAACTCTCAATGTCCAATTTGGGGGGTACGTAACAGCACCAAGGACTTCTCTATATACTTAATTTTCAATTGCAGCGTGTTTATTTAATATTCAGAGATATCAATAACATTTATGTGGTATGTTGGTAGATAAAATGATTCCCCAAATGTTTTTCCTTTATTAATCTTTTGTACCTTTTATATATTACGAAGGAAGTCTTGTTTGCTAACCTGTCTCCTTTATTATTTCATTTCAGGGGACTTTTTTTTCTAAACAATTACCTTTGTCATCAATTAAGACGATATGATATTTGATCTAGTTATTTACTTTGTGTCATCTATTTCCAGGAGATAATTGTTTCCATTCACAATCATATCCTCGCTTTATAATAATTAATGGTAAAAAATGCAGTATCGCCCGAGACACTTGTGACTATCACATTATTACATTTGAAGCAAAATGTATCATAGATTTTGTATAATTTTCAATGATCTTTTTATTAGAACGGGACAAATATAGAGCGAATTTTTATTAATAAGAATCGTTTTAACTGAATAAAACCTCGTCCAATTTTTATTCATTTGACAGTGAAATAAGAAATCAGCGGAGCAGTATGCTGTATAAACAAAGGCAATTTGGGCCTGTCAAGATTAAGAAAGTGCCTTTGGAAGTGAACCCACAATTAATTATCTCTAAAATCCACACTGCATTTATTGAAATTCTTAAAATGTATTAATCACTTTCTTTCTAAACTTTTATCTCATCCCCCCCCCAAAAAAAAATAATCTACTTTCTATAACTAAGACAGAAACCTGTTATTTGAGAATGCAAAAATAGAGTGAAAAATAATGATTATCGAAGTCGTCAAAACAAGTAAAAGAAAATGGTTTACATATATTTTCCCAACCAATTAGAAAAACTTTGAATTAGATAAAAATAAATTGGGATAATATTCGATTTAACACAATTGCGATTTTTTAATTTTCAAAGACATAAACGTATTTAGCTCACCGATGTTATTTTCAACTTCCGGAACTTAATAATAACGTAGATAGTCACTTTCCGAAAATAGGCAATTATTTTGGTAAATTTGAGGACTATTCGCTTCAACTTTTATCCAAATCTTTCCGCGTCATTTCTCCTATTCACGTTTGGCCTCAGTTGTTAGCCAATAACAGGCTTTTTTATTTCTGCAGACGATCTGCGCATGCGTCCTTTGTCAATTAACCAATAGCATTCTTTCTTATATTTTCGTATAGTTCTGACGCAACGACTCGGGCGTTTGTTTCCTGTTACCTCATAATGCTTCGTTCTTTGAAATTACCTTCAGTTCATAGTGTATAATAGAATATAGGGTTTGTGCTCGTAATACCAACTAATACGAGTAGATTTGGATGACGATTGTCAGGCACTAAAAGTGTATAGGGCTCACAGTGTGAGGTAAAGAAGAAGTGACTTAAGAATTAAATACGTTTATGTCTTTAAAAATTAAAAAAATCTTTTAAATGAATTTGAAAATTTATTTTTTCCTGCGGCGAAGCGCCAGGTCAAGGCGTAGCTTGTTTTCAAAAGGAGTAAAGTTCAATTGTACCAACCTAGAGCCATGAAATGACCTATATGACCATGGGACATATGATTATTCACCCTCGAGATTTTAAATCTGCCATCGGATTTGGGGCTGGGTGGCGCCATCTAGTGTCAGAAGCAATAGCGATTTATTCTCTTATCACACTACGTCACAGTTCATAGGATGGACTGTCCTTCTTGTTTTTATGCATTTTTCTGTGTACTTTTTATATCTGAAACTCGTTTTCGTTGGAAATACATACTTTTCCTATTATGGAACTTCAGTCGATTATGGATAAAGTATGCATTTCCAGGAAAAAGGAGTGTCAGGTCTGAATAGTACACATAAAAGTACATAAGAAAAATACATTTTTAAAATCATTTGCAAATATGTGTTAAAATGAATCTTTACCTCAAGGTCATGAAATCAAATTCATTCGCAATTTAATTAAATTTCCTGCAAAACGATCAATAAATATTATTACTTTGTTTAAATTTGTTCTGTTTTAAAACAACCCAAACTAGCTCACTTTTTCCAAGTTGAAGATACAAATTAGCCTGTTTCTGAGTGAATAAATTTCCTTTATTTATGTAAATGTCTAAACTTTTGATTCTTCCAACATATTGCTCTAAAATTAACTTAAATAAACTAAAACTTTGCCTAAATTTGATAGGCTCTAATCTGCTCTACTTCGGTTAATTTTCGAAATATAGTTAGAATTTCATATCATTATAATTTTTTTTAACAACAGTTTCATAACAGTTTCGAAAAATAACTTTCATGAAATGGATTTCCCATAGGAAAAGTAATAAAGACATAAACTATATATAACAATATAAACTCACCTCTCATAAGTACGTCGATATAATCGGTCAGAATAAAGTACTCGAGTACAGATTGAGTAACCAATTCTGGTTTACCCTAATTCACTTTGATGAAGATAACTTCGATTTTTATGACTCACATACCATTCATAATCTCCTGTTATAACAAAGTCTCCTTTTATCTGTTTCGTATCAAATGATTAAATGAAATAGTTTAAATTTACAGACTGATTACAAAGGACTTAGTCTCCTGTGAATTTATTGGGACAATAAAATCTATTAACCATTGAATATCAATAATTAATATTTTGTTATGCTAATTCTAAGCGTTAGTGGTAGTTCTTAAAATCACAAATAGGTTTTCAACGGTGTTAACTCAAAATAAATGTTTATTTGTTTTTTACAAGTATTAATGAAATTTTCAATTGTTCTTTTCGTTAAAAATATGTCCGTCCTGATCGATATTTTATTTTTGTCTTTTAATTAGTATAATATATATTCACTGTTTTCAATTGGTTTTAGCTCATAAAATTAATCATAGTCGAGCAATCTGTATTAATCCGAATATTGGCTAATGCTTCTCTTTAATTTATGTCAAAGACAAACACACGTCTATAAACTTTCATTTATAATATGTAAGCGAAAGCTAAAATTCGCCCCTATTAACTTAATTTTACACTCTACTTTGTAGTTAAGGAAGTCGTGAAGTTATAATGGAAGATTAAAAAATGGTGTTAAAATAATTTTCACCCGTTTATCTTAACTAATTATACTAATAAATATATACGAATAATAAGCATAAATTGTATGTTGACTCTTATAGAATGGGGGATATATAAATGAGTTCCTTATTTATAATTGTTTTTCGAAGTTAAGTATTAATGAGCTTTTTACCACTAAATTCCCAAATCCTCATTTGTGAGTAGAAAAGAATTTATTTTTAATTATATAATCCAGGGAAAATAAAAGTCCTTAACTCTCGATTCCAAGAACGAGGAAAGAAGTCATAGTCCGCTGAGTCACAGCTCGAAGCAAGCGCTGGGGAGCTCAGAAAAGACAACCGACCTCGCCAACTGTCAAGAGCAAACTAAACAGGCCTGTTCTCTGTACAAGATGCGCTTATTTTTAAGGGCGTATGGTAGCCTCACGTGATTAATTGCAAGCCCATTTATTATGGAACTAATCCTCCTGAAATTTTATACGTGATCAAAAATTGCTAGCAATCCGCACATCTGTATTTACTTGTGCTCTCTCATATATGGAATTTCTGCATTCTGGTCTTGAGAGTTAGGGAAAAGTTCGCTGGGTCCATTACGTGAATTTGATTGATTGTTGAAAATTGAATTAGAGATTAGTCATGAAAGATCTCCTGATCTATTATATTAATGCACTAAATAAACGTTGCATATATATGCATTTTAACATCTTTACCTGTCTTACAATTTCGATTTACTGAATTTTCGTCATAAGAACGACCTTTCCAAGCTAAGCACTGGTAAAGAGAAGATGCGTAACTTCCAGTTTCCTAATACTCTAAGAACTGTCCATTTTAGCTCCTGAGTTATGTTCTTTTTATACATTTTTACATCACATAACTCGAATGATTTCATTGAGAACCTTCTTTGAGGACCCGAGTGGAATAAGATGCTCTTGTTGGTTTTCCGTACGGGATATTACAGCGTTTCGACTTATATAAATCTTAAGTTTCGAAATCTCTTGTCGGCAAAGTTTCTGGTTTCCCGATATTTTCATTATCCCGGATTGCCCGGGAAATTTTTACACTTTTATTTTTTAAGAGAATTAAATGGTTTATAGATTAATAAGTTTTTTGAGTGTCTTATTTCTTAATTATAGTATAAGAGGAAATGTAATTTAGTAAAATTCGAATGATTGAGCAGTATGGGTACCATAGTATAAATCCAATTAATATAGTTAAGGCTCCATAAGTACCATTTTGAAGTTTGCATCGTTTTAGTTAGTAATATACTTTTTAAATTACAGATGGATAAAATTTTAATAAATATATAATTATATAAATAATGTTTAATTCATAGTAACAAATTAACAATGTTTTTTGGAATAAAAAATAATTTTTAAAAACTAAAGTGAAAATTTCATTCATTTAAAAAATAACTTAAAAATAAATTGTTTTCCATAAATAAAAAAAATATTTTGAATCTTAAAAAGGAAATTGTAATTATTCCTTCAACGGTTGATTAAAAAAGGATAGCAAATGGGTTTTCCTATTACTATGGTTCACTCTTAGTTTTATGATAGACTTAACGGCCGAAAAAAACTTCGTAGCTTCGACTAAAGTAAGAGGAATTGAATCAAGGGTATAAATTAGTACGAACTCTAGCCTATATTCGTTAGGTTAGGTTAGGCTTGATTAGGCAAGGCTAAGTAGGTGTAAGTTTGATCAACCAATATTTGCAGACTTAGCTAGTTCGTGTCAAATTTGTTTTTTACTTCATTGTGTTGTTGAAACAATAATTCAAACAGTTTAGAGCCAATTTATAAAGGGACGGTGCTTAGAATGATAAGATTACAGAGTTACCAAATAGAGTGAAATGCATTTAAATGAACGTCCCTGTCGTGGTATGACCAAGTGTACGAGGTGATACGCACACTGGCCTAATAGCCGACCGAAATTAAGGCTCCAACTGGGGATGATTATAAGAGTGCTTTAAATACACAGTTGCTAGGCCAAAGAATATTCAGAACACGGCTAGAAAAATAAGTATTGCAATTAAATATTGACGGTTCACTGCTAAGATGATTAACACTTTTAATTAAATTTGAACCGAGGGATAATTAATTAAGTAATGATTTTACAATTATGCAAGTTCTAGAGCAAAGGGGACCCTTGAGGTTCGACGTAGTAAAGGGGGGAGGAGCGTGACGAAGCAGGGGTTAAATCTCTTTTTTCTTGATGCGCAGCGAGTAGGACTAGGTAAGTAAGTTTGACCTTGAACTTGTGGGCGTCTCACGGGACGCTCAATTCAACTTCGGGAAACTGAAGTTAGGGGCCTCTTATCCTTAGGAGGAAAACGGAGGGTGCTTCGGGAATGGCTTTTCCGATCCTTAAAATCCGAAGACGTGGTAAGAAGGGTTGAAGCGCACCTAACTATTCCCACGAACAACAGTGAGTGACGACTAGCTCTTCCTTGGCTCTTCGACAATCACTCAATTCTTCTCTGAACGAGAATATAGTCGATTCCCTCTCGACTAACGAAGACGTTACGGCTAACGTACTGGACGGCGGCTTCAGACACATTTTGCATGTGAACTTCTAAGTCTCGCATTTATACTCCGAAATTATCTAGACGGGGAGAGAGATTCATCGCCAAAAGACTTCCTTAATTGCCTTGTGTCGCAATAAGGTTTCATAGCGCGAAGTCGCGATGCCTCCTTAATGGTCTTTCCATTGTTCTAATTTTCGCAGTATATAGGGCAGACGAATTAAGAGTGGTTAATGGCGAACTGTGGAAGTCAGGGGGGGGGGAATTCCTTCTCTCTCTCTCCTTATTCTTCCACAGTCCCTTTTTTCTTATAAAATGTGAATAAAATCTTTGAATCTTACTAAATAGAAAAATACCTATGCCTTAGATTTTTAACCAATTATAATAAAATGAAGAGCTTAGAAATAAATACAGTAAGTGCAATTTGTTTCTAATAATAAATATGGACAAAAGATATTTCCCATTTTAAGAGTCATGGACGTCAGCTACCTATATAACCTATCATCTAAGTTTCTAAGAAACCTTTATGTATGTATGTAGTACCAAAGGGAGAGAATTTCAACACTTTGCTTTCTTAATATATTTATTTTTAATCTATGGATTTTTTAACTAAAGTCACCGGCAAAATTTATCGTAGCAGAATTATCTTATCCTACAACATTTTTAGAAAAGATATCTTCGTGCACATTATTCAACTTCAAATTATATTTATGGCGAAATAACTTACATATTAATCATTTTCAATAAAAATATAAGTTTAAAAAGTCCAGTTTCATAAACTTACTTGTCAATATAATTCTAGTGAAAGACCACAGATTTCACGAATACTTTGCAATGAAAGACCACAGGCTACATAAATACTTTACTATTAAACGCCAAGGCACCACAAATAATTTGCAATGAAAGACCACTGGCTATTTAAATAGTTTGATATGAATGACTACAGACTGCACAAATAATTTGCTATAAATGACCAAAAGTAATACAAAGACTTTGTAATGAAAGAACGCAGGCTACACAAATACTTTGCAATTAAACACCACTGACTACACAAATAATTTGCAATATTTCAATATCACATGCATGGATACCAGAATTGAGGCTACAGAATATTGTTTCAAAGATTTATCATCTTTAGAGATTAAAACAACTAACTCCTTTCCTATTTTGACGTTTTAAAATTTTACCACCCATGTCAACGTTGAATTTCCTCGCAAATTGATGGCTATCCAAAATAACTTGTACCTCTTTAAATATGGCATACTTCTTAGTGAAAATACCTTTCTTCTTCTTCTATGGCAAAATCTTAACATGCAAATATGTGATAAGGAAAAACAATTTTTAAGCTCGCTTCATTTGTGCTAGAGTTTTCATAGCTGTGAAGGACTAATATTTGTTGTAGATAAAAATATCTCAATTGTTTTGGTAAACTAAAGGTTGATTTTTTCAGTTTTTCTATCATTTATCGACTTTTATTCTATTTTGCATTACTATTTATCATTGCCCAAAAATACTTAAGTTTTTGCGTGAAATGGCTAAAGGGCAACAACTTAGGATAACAAATATTGAATGATTAATAATAGTTTTTTCTTAAGAATGTAATTAAACTTTGGGTGAGAGATAAGTGAATTTATTAAAAGATAAAAACTATTTAAACCTTACAATTATATTTTTTCTCTTTGATCTGTAAATCACTGAATTTACCGGTCTTTAACCACCATCTCATCCTCTACTTCAATACATTTACGCCAACGATTAATTAAGTTTCAAAACTTTGAACCAGCAAAACTCGGGATCTTGTTCAAAACCTAAATTTCCCAGAAGCTTTTAATTAACTTCTTCGTTAAGAGTCCCGCAATATCCACAAAGATGTTTTTTAGACAAGGAAAAGAAAGGAAAATCGCCAGACAATTCATTACAGAAGATCTTTGTATTCCACTAGCTTTTTTTCCTTAAACCCAAGAAACTTTTTTCTTATATTGATCTACACTAAGTTTATTTTGTGTTTCTTTGACTGGAAAGAAGGGAAAACAAACTTTGGCTTAATTTTTCTTGCCCATATCAAGAATTTATTACTAATTTCTCACAACCTTGGAATTTGTTTCATAAAAACTTTTATTATTTCCAACGAAACAGTTGTATTGAGAAAGCATAAATCCAACCTTGGTTTCTACACTTCTAATTCCCAATAATAAAATAAAGATATTTTATCCTTCAACTATTTAGTGTGATCAATTTCTACGAGTAATTAGTCATTGAGAGCAAGAAAATAGATGGCTTCTCATTACAGAACTACCTTAAACGTTACATGTGACTTAAATCACTCATTTTTTAATCTCTTCATAGCTTTATACTTAATTTATGCACATATTTTTAATGCTCTAATCAACAAGTATCTCGAATAAGAACCAAATCATGACCTTATCTCAGGTAAACATCAATGACTACAGAACTTAATATTATTCGAATGAAGTTCCGGCTGTTTGATGACCTAAATCTATATAATAAAAAATTAAGTTTGCTAAAAATATTTAGAATTCAAAGTTATCATTGATAATGTGAAAAAAAATGCCTTGAATTTTATTCTTTCATTGCTTTATTTTAAATTCATCCTTTCTTTTAATCGATTAAATTCATTGGATGCTCCCATCATAAAAATTCCTCTAGTTTTACTACCTCTTCTTTAGATGTAGTATGAAAGTTTTTGCCACCAATTTGCTATAAAAGCTGATGGAAGACGCTTTTGATAGAAGGGAAAGCTTTCTTGCCTCTCCTCTCTCGAGAACCCAAGTGTAAGCAACCATTTCACTCAAGCGAGTGGCTTTGTCGGCCATGTTGAAATGCTAAGCTCTCCTTTATGGAAAAAAAATTCATATATTTAGAAAATGCGTTTTTTCGAGTGATTCTGGGTAAAGAAAATTGTCTTTTTTAGGAAAAAAAAGAGAACTTTCTTTCCTTCTAATCTTCACTTTTCTGAAAGAGATTAATTATTCCATCTTTTATTTATCCAAAATTTTAGGGCATAATTCCCACAAGTCCCTCATGCTCTCTTTTACAACCTTTTGCCCTTCTCATTTATAACAAGTATGCAATTTTTATACCCATGAAAATGCACCAAATTGGTCAAAAATTTACACTACCCAGAAGGATTAGGTAAATGAAATTTCCATGGTAGATAAAGGCATGCATTTAATATATTTTAGAAAGATTTCATATGATACAATTTTATACTCTAGAAATTATACTAAATAAACTAAAAAATAAAATAATGACACGTACAAAATAAGAGATGCTTGCAAGCATCGCCAGATGAGCTCTTAAAAAATGCTTTGCAAGCAAATACAGTAGAAAGAGAGCAATATTTGACAACGATGAAACTTAAAACACTTAATAACAGGTGCTGAATCCTTGGTTTTTTTATTAATTTGGCATAATGATGACCAGATAACCTCACCAGTTTCTTGAAAAATTCTCGTGTTATTTTATTCAATTCTTGCTCGATTTTCGTACTTCAATCCGCAACAGTTAAAGGTTGATGAACTCTAACTTTGTATCTAATAATCTTCCAGAGGTTATCAATTAGGTTAAGGTCCGTGCCTTAACCAGCCAACTTCATTACTTCGATATATATTTGTTCAAAATAGCATTTAACTCGCTTTGCAGTATAGCGCTGTTCTTAATAGGTACTACTAAGTGGTTCAGAGATGCTTGCAGTGAAGGTATAACGTGTTGTTGTACGAGGTTTAATTACTATCGTGGTACACCACTCTATACCATACACTACTCCTATATTATGCGAGGGGGGATCACTTAATCACCTACTGCAACGCGAACCGTTTAAGGACTGTAGGCAGGGATTAACGACCGACGAGGAGGTCAGATTTGGCGTTGGGTTTCAGATCTTTAATAATCAGACAGAGTGCATAAATGGTTGGCGAGATTTACTTGAATAGGCCGAGAGTATCGTTCAAGGTTAATTAAAGATGAATTAACAAAAATATAATTTTATTTATAAATATCAAAATTAAAATTAAAAAATGGCAAAAGGGGATTACTTTAATTAAAATAGTATCTAGATAATTATTATGGGAAGGGATTCTCAAATAGAATTAATTGATTAGCGTTACTAGGCTCAGATCAAAAGGGGGAACTTGAAAATACTAAAATGGAGGAGGTTTCAGTCTTACGGGTCGGTCCTTCTTGCAATGAGGTGAGTGGGGAATGATCCGATGAGGCAGGTGGGACATGGTCCGAATGAGGCAAGTGAGGCACTATCCAAACCAACCTTCCAATGAAGATAGCCAATATTCAAAGATAACGTTCGACGGGAAATGTAGGAATTCTCGTAATTCTACTGGAAGAAGAAACTTCTTTTCCTCAAAGCTAATCGATGGAGATTTTCTTCGGTTCGATTATACGAAGGGAGACTGTTGCGCAAATTCAAAGGCTTGCCGTTCACAGAAGCTACTAATTGACTGGGGTAGGCGTGCGCCAAGTCATCCACAATCCTTCCCATCATCCTGTTATAGGTGCTACATGCAGTGACTAACCCAAAAGGGAGTCTTTTAAACTGCATAAGACCCTTGTAGGTGAGAAAAGCAGTATACTTGACCGCGTTTTTACGGAGGGAAATTTGGTAGTAGGCTTTGCAGAGGTCTAACTCAGAAATAAATTTAGCTTCCTTAAAAAGGTGGAGATTTTCGTCTATGTGGGGGATAGGCTCTGCATCAAACACCGTGACTGAATTTAATTTTTGAAAATCGACGAACATGCGAAAGGTTCGGTCAGGCTTGCGAACCATGACTATAGGGAAGCAGTAATCTTACTTTGAGGAATCGATGATATTTAAGGCTTAAAGATTGTCCACTACTTCGTAAAAAACTTTTCTAAGGTGGATGTGAAAGAAGATAGGGCTTCGATCGAAAAGGTTATTGAGTGGTGAGGATGATGTCATGCTCAAATTGATTGGAGCAACCGGGGGTCTCCGATATGACATCTTCAAATCCATTTAGAAACTCATGCAGCTGACTCTTTTGAAGAGGCGCTAGCCTGGGGTGA
This sequence comes from Ceratothoa steindachneri, assembly GCA_963969495.1. Classification (NCBI taxonomy): domain Eukaryota; kingdom Metazoa; phylum Arthropoda; class Malacostraca; order Isopoda; family Cymothoidae; genus Ceratothoa; species Ceratothoa steindachneri. The sequence continues at coordinate 64,057,507 of OZ018322.1, read as the reverse complement.
CATCCAGCACGGGGGATGATGATTCCGGGGGTCCAGGGAAAGATGGAATAGGGAAATCCTTATCTTGTTCAATGCATACTACTTGTTCGACATTGAAGGGGTCAGCGGGTTACACTGCTTTCAAAGGGGACTCTTCATCGTCGGCCACAATTTTTTTTAAATTAATTCTCTTCTAATCTTCATCTCTCCAAACATTATGAGCTTCATAATATTCGAGTTTTTCTAAATGATGACTAATTTGGTCCCTGGAGAATGATCTTTTAAGCGAGATGCATTGAGACGACGGGACATTGTGAAACGGCTCAATTTTTGCCACTATTGTTTTTTATTTTTCGAAAATATCCTGCTGCAGTCTTGAAAGGATCCTTCATAAAGAAGTGCCTAATAGCTTTGTCTTCTTTGACCGTGATTAAGTGGTGTCGAGAGACTTTTGAAGGAGATTTAAAGGTTTTCTTTTCAATGTATATCTTCAGAACGGGCAAAATCATATTCTTGGACCTTCCTACTTCTTTTAATATCGCAGAAAGTGACGCCCCCGAAGTTTTCAAACGAACACTTCTCGGACAGAGCTCAGGAATCACATTCAAATGTGGCGGCATCTTAGGTAAGAACTGTACAATAGTGGTTGTATAATTCTTACCTAATAACCAAAATATTGTCAGATAATTTCAAGAAACTTCTATAATGTTCCTGAAAAAATCGTTTTCATATTTTGCTCATTGTCCCCAAAAATATTTTTCAGTTTTTAGTATAATTTCCTGAATATACGATTATATCATAGGAAATCTTCATAAAATATATTAAATGTATGCATTTATGTAATATGGAGATTTCATTTACCTACTTATGATATTTTTGAAAATATTTTAATTATGGAAAATCGTTCTCTTATATTGCTAGGTAGTTTATTTTCCTAACAATATATTGTGTGAATAAAAAGAAAGTCTTTTTTCAAGTATTTCCTCTTGAAATGTCAGCTGTCTCATTTCCATTTTCCCTCCCGTTTGCCATTTATTTGAGACATAAAATATGAATCCTTTCCTTATCAATCCTTTCCTCGTGATTTTCTAGTAGTGAATACGACAGGTCCATCGCATTTTTGAATATTATTTAAATTTTTCAGTACACCACTTTCACTGTACTTGGAAAAATGTTACTGTAAACTTCTTGAAAATACATCTTTATTTCCTAATTTTCTTTATAAAATAGTTAAAAGTACGACCAAACATTTCATAAGTTAATATCAAAATGAGTAAGCGTTTAAACCTAATTAAGTCGCAAACTTTAATATTTTATAATTCTATGATTTATATGAAGCAACAGCATTTTGGTTGAAAGATCATGGTTGAAAGTTCATGGAAACAATGCTGTGGTGCTCACGGTACTACTATACAGTGGTGAAACATGGACCACATACCAGCGTCGTGTGAAGTCACTCGAGCACTTCGACCAAAGATGTCTCCAAAGAATCCTACACATTAGTTGGGAGGAATGAAGAACAGACATGAGCGTTCTAAAAGAGGCAGAGTCCACCAGCATCGAGGCCCTCCTAATGAAACATCAACTTAGATGGGCAGGGCACTGCGCTCGGATGCCAGGGACAAGCCTGCCTCGGCGGGTCTTGCTCTCCAAACTTCAAACTAGCGCCCACGTGAGAGGAGGGCAGAAAAGAGATGGAAGGATACATTGAAGTCCTACATGAAGAAAGGCAACATTAGCGTCAATTCATGGCATAACTCTGCGGGGGAATGCCTTGATTGGTGACGTGCAGCCCACCGGGTAGTGGAGAAGTTCGAAACCACCCGACGTGACAACGAACAGTAGCAAAATCAAAGAGAGCGTAGGCATGCGAAAGCTGCGAACCCAGCCCCGTGGCAACAACTTCCCCCAGGACCATTTATGGGATGTGCGAGAAACATTGCCGGTCGCGACTGGGCTCGCTCAGCCACCTGTACACCCACGGGTTTGATGGCCAATCAAAGAAAATCACCCTCACTCACGAGTGACAACCGACTATAAATAGTCTAAACTGTTTTTAGCAAAAGGACTAATCTAATTTTTCATGTCTACCCAAATACAGATATGACCAAAGGTAGGACACAAAAAGTGGCTAAACACACGCTAGAGCGGCAGCAAATTTCCTTGCTGCTGAGAAATATGGGGCTCAACCTGTATAAACCAACAAACAAACATTAGTAGAGGATGTCAGGTAGCATACGGAGGCGTATGGGTCACTCTAACCCCATCATCTTTACCATTTTCTTTGCAATGCCTCTTTAGACACTTTCTAAGTGTAAGGGCCTCGTTGTTATTCCAATTAAAATTCTAGAAGAAAAAAAAAGACTTTAATTAAGGGTCAGTAAATGGCAAAGTTTATTCTGATATGAAGAAGGCAAAAAAAGATATAAAATCAAATATTTCATTAAATCTTTGTAAATTAAAATTTCTTTTACTTTCCTTTAAAAGATGACTTTAATTTATTGGCAACCTAATATAAATTATAAATTAATAATGTCCATAGGATGGTTTTTAATGTGATGATCCAATTGTGTCATACGAATATCCAACCAACGCTTATGCTAAGACTAGATTTTGCCTCCATTTGCTTCCTTGTTTAGGCAAAAGAAATTTCAAATTATTCCTAAGCAATTATCCTTTGCCTCTTTTATTCGCGAGTGGGGAGAGTAGAAAATCTAATTTTCTCATTTCTATACAAAGATTTTAGGCCGAATTCATGCAAGAAACGGCGTCTCTCTGCTACGAGCGTTCCCCAAGGACAAACCAACTAATTAATTCCGGATTTCAATTTCTATTATATTGGAACACAAGAAGAGAACTGCAGCGTTTTAATTTAATTTACAGTTTTCCTTAATTCTCAGCCCACTGTTATTAAAATTTTATCTTTTTCTACCATTTGCAAATCGGAAAAAAACATTAGTGGTATATCATCATCATCATCACTAACTATAATTTAAGAAGGGGATTTTTTGAGTATTTGAATAATAATTTCATCTTAGTTTGGTTATGACTTATGTTTTTTATCAAAATTATTTCTAATAATTCTTTTATAATATCAAAAACAAAATGGTCGAATTCAGGAATAAATATAAGTATCGAAATTTTAGGGAAAATTTTAAAACCCATAGAATTACAAATCGTGTAGTTCAGAAAATATATTTTTATATATCTTCTTCTATAACTATATTTAAGCAACGTGATATTTTGAAAGGATGAGGGTGGCGAAGCCATTGCCTGGTATTTATATAAATTATTTATACATAGAGAAATTATATTTCTACTGCTTAATTTTAAGCCTCCAGCCATTATAATTCTATTAAATGAACAGGTGCTTCACCAAAGCAATTGTCATATTTTCCATTTTAACCGCGTCTTGCCTCTGGCTGGAAAAGTAATTTAAAAAGAAATAATTTACACCGAGATAAAAGTCTCATAAACACGAAATCAAAATTATATTTTTCGAATATAGAATAAGAATATATTTTAGTTCATCGTGGCTAAGTTGTAAAGCTCTTCCTTCTCATGTGAGTTTGTGAGTTCGAATCCCAGACTCGAGGAATTCAAGGCATCTAAAAATCTTCCAATACATTTTTTCATGTTAATCTTCTACATTTGGAGTGGCTTCTAACACCTTCACTCTTCCCTCTAATCACCCAGAAAGATGGTGAGAGCAGAGTTGAACAAAAAATGATTCCCCCCATCCATACAACAATTTAAAAAAATTAGTTGAAAAAACTATTACCTTTATTCCCCAATCTTTGCATTTAATTCGCCCTGTCCATCTTGAACCTATGGTTTCAATGTACATATATGTGCATTCATGACTGCTAAGTAGAACCCCTTAACTTCTTCATCTGTCTGAAATTCCTTTAATTTATCTTATTAAAGATGTTATATTTTGATCTATAAAGAATCTCAGGCCATAAGTTTGTGGTGTTTGTACTTTTATAACAGAATATGTAACAGTTTTTCAATATATATGTACATATAAGTATATATAATCACAATTCTTGTGACTTTTTCTTGTAGGGGTCATATAACTATAACCCCAAAATTGTGTGTAGTATAGTTACCTCATTTTCAGCTCTATAATCTCGAATGCGACGCGTAACATCTAAGACTTTTTGGAACATCTCTCTTGGAATCAAAGCAACAAGTTCCCGAATTATGCGCTACGCAGGTGTTTCTTATTCACGTGACTTTTCAAAAAGACCCTAAGAAATACATCGTGGACCGTTATTGCCAAATCACAAAATGATACGTGAAGAGAACATATCTTGCAAACTTCCATACCCTTTCTAGCAGTGTTGGTGGTTACATTATAGTTTTAGTGCCAATTTCTTGCAAGTTTTTAAGTTCAATAAAGTTCGGAACGCAAATTAACAATCAAATCTGTGTATCCCTTATTTTTTTAGAATAAGCAAACTCTGTTATCGTCCTAATCGGAGACAGGTTTTAGCATTTTAAATGATGGCGCTGCATACGTACGAGAATGAAGAAAGAAGCTTTTTTTAATATCTTGTGGCTCTTTAATTATCTAATAGCGGTAGTTATGACGGTTGACATGGCCATTAATATAAAAGTGAGATTTAGCATTCATTGACCATTTGTTGACAGTGTTGCACTGATTGTAACTAATTCAAGAAACTTTGGCAGATTTCAACACGTATGTTTTCATCAGTGGGACGTAATTTACGAATTGTTATTATTTATTGGTGTAACTTATGGAAATACAATATTCAAAAAGGGGTAAGCATTAACAAATTAAGAGTATATGATCTTATCCGGATAGAACGCAGTGGGCTGAAATTCACTGATTTAAGAACGAGCTCAATATGCTGGTGTTTGTTGTTTCGGAGCTTGCACGACAAAAATATTTACAGATATTAACTCAACCAGTAAATCAGAATTTGGTCACCCATGAATTTATTGGCAGACTTCGTGCATTTTACTTCAGTAAAAACTTGTGTTGGACTGTCGTCACAGGTTTAAAGTAAAAAAAAACATTCCTCATACGAATTAGTGCTCTACACTCTAGATATTCATTGCATAGGGCTTTAAATTTAAAAATGCTATACCGTGTTAAAAAGGGATTTTTACAAGATTAAATTTTTAAAATGTATTTGCTAAAATGTGAAACAACTTCCATGTTCTTGTTATTTTCTCTTATCTAGATTTTAGGACCCCGAAAAGTTATGATTTAAATATTTTAGTAACCCATGGAACACCTGTGTTTACATTTTCAGGGGCAGAAGAAGGATAAACGAGATGAAGAAAAACAAAAGATTTTTCAAGAAAATGCATATAATGTCAATTAAAGAGACTCTCAAGCAACCGCGTAAATTCAGAATAAATGTACAAACACTCGCAAGCAGGAAATATCGTAAATAATAGTTTATTTAAAGAGCTACTAAAACTCTGTCGTCATAAATGAGGACAATTTTCACTTTTCCTTAAAATAGTACAGAAAAATGGCAATAAATATTTTAAATATGCATTCATTTAAATTTTCATTAAATTTGTTTACAATAATTATTATTGAACGCCTTTACAAGTGCGTCCGTCAAAACTGCCGAAAATTTTGGTGCATACCTTATATATAAGGAATAAAATGAAAAAATTGGGAAAAGAACTACTCGCCTAAAAGTTTGGAAAAACTTGGAAAGTATCAAAAATGGAAGGACAAATTTGTTTAATAAGATGAAATAGCTTCACAAGTCTGAGAGTAAGAAAAGCGGGACGATTTGCAATGATACCTTTTTTGCCCCCCCAAAATATTTCACGCTAGTGCAATTGACCTAATGATTTAAGGTAGTCTAATATATATTTTACAATTCTCAGGTAGTTTTCCATATGAAAACTAAAATATGATTGACTTAAATTGTTCTACAATGAATTCGGGATCACTAATTCATAGAGCAAGAGTACGCAAAATACAGAGAATTGGAAACACATTTTTTTAGTTTTTGGAGGAGAGTTTAAATAATGAATCTAATTGGGGACGTAAATAGGCTTACAATGAACAGAAAACATGCGAGGTACGGGTAACCGGACCAATCGTATATGGAAAACATATACCAAGTGAACTCACACTCGTATAACTCATGCCTAAGACATTTCATAACATAATAGACAAATAAACTTAAAATGGGAAAACGTAAAATGAAATTAAAAAGGTTTTAGCCTGGAGGCCATGTTGAATACATTATTTATTGAAACCATCAAAGTCAGAGATGCATTATGAATTTCTTGAGAGCACTCTCAAGGCATCGGACGAGAATCTTGTCCAGGGTTTCTGAGGTACTAAAGGAGAGCTTAGACGTGTGTCGGCAATAATCTGTCATCTTAGGGAAACATTAGTGATGGAGATTTGTTACTATGCCTTATATTATATTTATGGTAATTAAAATAAGAATAGAGGATTAAGGATTCATGTGCAAGATACCCGTACAAAATTTTCGTCAAACGCCTTGAGAGCACTCTTAAAAAAGTTAAATTGAGACGACGATAGTACTGCCTACTTTAGCCTATTTCCCGCCAAAATTTATTTTATCTTATGGTAATTTCAAATTGGGGCTTAGCCCTTATACCCCCTTTAATGGTAGGGCTTACATCTCCACACAGCCCGCTATTTTAAATAAACTAGTATTATTCATAATACGAAAGCTTGCATTAGTTTTGAATTCAAAGGCGATTGCCAGATGTCGTTATGCCTCTAGTTATAAAATCGTGTTTCTTGACTTCAGACATTTAAGCCTCTTCTAGAATACTATTTAATCAATCATATTCTCTTTACAAATGATTAATCTAAAGTTTCTATATCATATTTTAATTCAGGAAAAAAATCCCTTCAAAATGATATACAATATGCTGCGATTACATTTAACAATGTGGCTCTCGTCAGAACTTAGAAAATGTTACAAAGTATCGATAAACTTAAGTTAATCAAAATTGCACCAAAAACGGTTATTCTATGTAATTTAATGAGCTGAATAACATTTCTTTAATGACTTTGATTGATTAGAAGGCTTTACAACCCTGGAGATGACGGGGCTATTGTCGTCTCATATAACTAAACTTAATAGTATATATATATATATATATATATATATATATATATATATAGATTCCTGGCAAAATGCTATAGATATATATTTTTATTTTTTTATTCGTTTATAAAATTTACCTGATAGAAAAAAATTATTAGGATATTTAAATCATTGCAGGTTGATTAAAAAGTCGCATTTCAAAAATAATAAGAAGAAACAGCATTTATTCACTGAATCTGAAATTACAATCTGCTCCTGTTCCTGTTCTTGTAGGAGTGGAGTTTCAGTCCCTGGAGCTTTTTTATTCTATCAAAAGGGTGGAATGAGGACAGATATGCGCTAAATATCCATGATGTGTGATTATAATCTATTTCATAATATTCTTTTGTAAAAATAAATGGTTGAATCCAAAATACTTTCGAGTATTTACCCCCTTTCTCCTCATTAACTCGATATTTGAATGTTAATAATGGACTATGGTTGTGACGGATTTTTTAGCCATAGAAATCGAGCAGTCTTTATCTTCCTATTTTAACATTATTTGACGGTATGCTTTTTCAACACGGGCAATACACACAAAAGAGCACCACCTAAATCTACTAAAGATATAGTAAGATTTGTTGATGAATTATAATGGACCAGGTTTTAAACAGTCATTCGGACTTTCGCTACCACCAGAACAATCAAATACTACGCGCAGAGTTGTTGGGGAATCTTTCCATGCGCTGTAATGTGCTAAATAGTGAATTTTTTGCGCCCTTTAGGAGGAGTACCTGGACTCAATTTTTCTTTGTATCCTTTCTCAAGTTACACCTTAAAAATGCATTTATAAACTTGCAAAAGAGAAGGGTTATCTCGCTTCAATTTAGGTACCATATTTAGAATACAAGATTTGGCTATTCCATAATTATTAGTGAGATGGGGATGATTTTTTTCTATCTCAAGTCTACAACGAATTTACCATCCATGATCTGCCAAGAAGATTTGGAATCTTAGTAAATCCTTTCCTCCGCAATAGCTAAGGTTTTAGGAATAATCCCATGGAATTCTTACATCAAATGGCTTGAATATCCTCCTTGGTTTATATCGCCTTCAGGTCGTGGAATTCCTCAAGGTCTTTAACGCTGGCCTTTAGTACAGCCAATCTCGCTCTAACGAAGTTGGAGGTTCTGTTAATCGGAGGTGAAGGACTTTAGTTTTTTTTGTCTTCCTTATGAAAAATTTGGTTCGGGTAGTTTTACCTTTAACTTATTAATTGTTGATTTGTGTTTGTTTAACCCAGTCACATAAGGTTCATGAAATTTATCTATTAGCAGAATCTTACTACTTACAGGCCCGTCATTGGTTATTACATCACTTTTATAAAAATACTCTTGGTGGCCATTTTTATTTAACCTATTTATGGCTCTCTTAACCTTACGTAAGGTGGTTAACCACAAATTATTGGCGAGATTTTTGCGAATAAATGTTTTGCGAGAGCCCTGATTGAATACAGCTCTTGCAGTTGTTCTTCCCTTACACCCTGTCAACGTAACTTGGGCTATTGGTACGCCATTAGCAGAGCAAGAATTTTAAAACAAGGTATTCAGTTTGTATTCTTTCTCCTGCTTGGGAGAAATTACATTAGAGTTGTTTTTTTCCTCGTATAAGGAAAGATACACACTCTTATGCTGCCTTTATTGAAATCTCATACAGCCAAACTTTGATTTACAAGTTTTTATAATGATTCGATCGTAAACAATTGATAAACAATTTTAACTGTTTAGTTTGATTTCGTTCACCGAAAGGGGAAAGATACTTAGGGCATGCATAAACCTTATGTTGATAACTAAACAGTGCGCATTATTATGAATGAGGGGGAGTTGGGGTATTTCATATTAACCATTTGTTAGCTTGCCGATGTAGATTTTCTTTCGCAACGTCAAATGTAGAAATTTATGTTTTAGACGTAAATTTAATATTTGTTTCATCTCCTAACTATTCTTATCCCTGTTGTTAGAATTGAATCTCCCTAGGCCTCTCGGGAGAGATTTAACTGCCAATAATCAGATTCATTTTTAGCGATTTGATCTCGTATTTAGAGAGGGCAATTTACGCATCAATATCGTTATGATGATAAAAACCAGCAAAATTAATATATAAACCAAGAGCTTTGAGGCTCCTCAAATGACATTCGTACGATGCCCTTAAATCCGAGAAGGTTTTGGAATTAAATTTTGGTTCCTCCAAGTCAGTAAAAGAATATATATAACTGAATGATTTGCCTTCTATCACCGTACGTGAGATTAAGTAATTTGTAAGCTTCGTTATAATAATCTTCATAAATGGTAAACCCATCAAGTAGACGCAATGAGTCTCTGCTAAATTGTACAGGGTGGTCCGACAGTCTTGTCACTCCTTACCAAAAGGTAATAAGAACAATCAAGGGACAATATAATAATATCGAACACATATACTAGTTTTAGTGTATTGACTTTCAAAAGAACAATATAATAATAATAAACACCTGTATTGGCCATGTTCTTGCCAGAATTCAAACGATCATGTGTCCATTCACTTCCAATATGCCTGACGAACCTTGTTCAGTGAGCACGATCGGGACAAGGCGGTGGATGTTATCTACTTAGACTTTCAAAAAGCCTTCGATAAGGTATTACACCGCCGCCTTCTCCGGAAAGTGCGAGCGCTGGGTATAGACGTAAAAGTAGCCAGCTGGATCGAGAACTGGCTAAGTGGCAGACGGCAACGGGTGGTGGTGAATGGACAGGCTTTTGAGTGGGTGCCCGTTACTAGCGGGGTGACTCAAGGTTTTGTCCTGGGACCACTACTATTCATCATCTACGTCAACGACATGGACGGTGACATGGTTGCCAAGATTTTCAAATTTGCCGATGATACCAAGCTTGGTATGAACGGTGCAAAAGATGGAAATACTGCCCGCCTGCAGGAAGATCTTAGGAAGATTGGGGAGTGGTCGGACACGTGGCAAATGCCCTTTAACGTGAACAAATGCAAAGTGATGCATATCGGCCACAGAAACCCCCAATCTCAGTATATCCTTAAGGGCACTGCTATGGAATCCACCGACACTGAGAAGGACTTGGCTGTAACAATCACTAGTGACCTCAAGTTCTCGAAACAGTGCATTGAGGCGGAGAAAAAGGCTCAAAGGATGCTAGGTTTTATAAAGCGCCAGTTTGGATATCGGAACAAGGAGATTGTGCTGTGTTTGTACAACTCACTTGTCCGCCTGCACCTGAAGTATGCTGTACAATTTTGGAGTCCTTAATTTCGAAAGGACATCGCGAGATTGGAACGCGTACAAGCCAGTGCAACCAAGCTGATTACCTCTATCCGACATAAAAATTATGAGGATAGACTGAGAGAATTAGATATGTTCTCGCTGGAAACCCGTAGACTGCGTGGTCAGCTCATCGGAGTTTTCAAAATACTTCGAGGGTTCGACAATGTTGACTACCGGGATATTTTCACACTGAGTGAGAACAGAACGCGCAATCACGGCTTCAAACTTGAACTGAAGCGTTACAACCGCAATCTGTGTGGAAATTTTTACACCTACATTATCTGCGGTAAGTGAAACGCACTTCCAGTGGAAGTTGTCAACAGTGAATCTGTTGACCAGTTCAAGTCAAGACTACACAAGGTCTTGAAAAGTGGCCGTTTAGGGACGCAAAACAATTGAGCAGATATGTGCCCGCTCGATTGCTAGTCCAAAGGTACCCTCCTTGAATGGACCGTAAGGTCTTCTATGGTACCTTCTTTCCTTGTTGTTACTCCTTGTTGTTACTCTCTCTCTCTCTCTCTCTCTCTATTTGGGATTGTAAAGTGTTAGAATCAAGAGTCTTGTCACCAACTAAGGAGTAAATAGATTTAATAAGGTGGGTACTCAAAACCTTATTTCCTCCTCGGATTTTAACTAAGTTATTCTTAGATTTTGAATTCCCAGGTCTGGTCGCCAATTGTGTAGAAATATAAGTTGATATCCCACAAACACAAAGTTAACAGGGAAAAATGAGCAAATGAAGATCAATAGCCACTTAAAATCAATAATATTTACAAACCTCGATCAACTTTGTTTACACAATGACAAACTGCAACTCACTCTGTTTACACCATATATTAACGCTCAACACCAGATTTACATCTACCTAAGCAGCTAAGTATTTACAACACGGAAGTAACTCTGAATCTAAAGCATTTATATTGCGAAAGATGCGTTTTGTAAAGCCATCAGAAATTAATTAATTGAATTAAAAAAACAAACGACACGACCGAGCGTAGACAAATAAAATCAGTAATATGTGGATAAGCGGCTAAAGTAACCATATAGAATAGAATGAGAGGCCTCTTGAATCGTTCCTCTCTCGTCCCCTCGTAAGAGTGAAATGTGACGTTTGATTCGTCCTAAGGAAACCCACGAGGGTTAAATTGTAGCGTAAATTCTGTGACAATTTTCATAGCCAAGTCAACGCAGGAATTAGGAAATTCAAAGTTCAATAATAGCTGTCGTTTATAGAGGAGACCTTGTTGAACTCCACAACACAGCTGTTGTGAGATGCTGTCTTACTAGGATCCATTAAATCTGAATACCAATAAGTGCTTTCAATTCTTCCAGTGTCTTCATTTTTAGCATACAAAGTTGTTTCTCTACTAAATATTTGAGCTGCGAAGTGATGTAAACATTTTTGCATCAGAGACTTGTCTAGAAAATTATCATCGACAAACAAGTCCAGAAGCCGACCTTGGATATCCGCAAAACTATAAGCATCATTTGGCCCGCTTGATCAGCACGCATGATAGTGCGACTTAAATTCTGGGGGATTAGTTCAATGCATGGCTGATTATTCCTCCTAAAGAATTAGTTTGAACATGGCAACATATATATTAGCAGCAGATGTTGCAGCAAAATTATTTGCGCTCCAGATCCCTTAAATGAGAAGCAGACACAGGGGTAGAGAGTGTCTGGATGCTCTTCAGCGTAAGCATGAAACAAAACTCGTGAAAATGATTCTCTTTTCTTTTCCTAACAAGGAAACGTCATTTTTTTTTTATAGAGCCCATCTGTCACCGGAAACACAACAGCCTAGAACTAGGCTACTTTAAAATAAAAATATGAAAACATAACAATAATAAAAATGTGAAAAACTTAACAATTAGGAAGCAATCTCCGGCATCGGGGGGAGGTCCCCCTCACCCCGGTACAGGAGCGTGAAACCTACAAAGAAAACAATAACAAAGCAAAAAAAATAGAACCTTCTTAAATAAAGGGGAGAAGCCCGGCCTCTCCCAAAAAGTCAACAAATCCACAACAAGGGAACGTCAAGCTGCTCCGAACATGCCGAAAGTAGATTAATTAAAGAGTATCACTTTCCCCCATTTCAACAATTCATTCTTAATATTTTCTACATAAGTGAAGCCTATCTGTAAGATTCTACTTTGTGAGATGAGGCTTATTCGAAGCTCTTCTCGACTTTAACCTTTGTCGAAAAGTCTCCGCTACAATGTTTGCGCTGAAGCGTCAACACTTGCTTCTTTCCATTCGAAACAAGCTTGGCACCTGTGGCAACTAAAACCTTGAGATGGGGCCTTACCAGGGGGCGATCTTGGCGTTCATGTGAAGCACTTGATCGTCAAGAAGACTTCTTCACAGGTGCGTAACCAGTTTTTTTAAAGTCGTTAATGATTCTAAAGAGGCTGCTAGTTGATGAAATACCTTTAGCAACTATAAGCTTGCATTTCCGGCCACTTTTGTGCAGAGCAACAATGGTTGCACCCTTTTCTTTGGAGTGAACCATTTCTGGAATTTAAAAGGATTAAAAAAATTATTTTCACAAATATTACGAAATATATTATAATCACAGCGAAGTAAAGCATTATTTTCTTATATTTTTTTTTAATTGTGACTTTTCAATAAGCATGCAATAATTGAAATATTATAATAATTATTCCTATCGTGTCAAATTTAAAATTTAAAGACGAATTAAAATATAAAAATATATATTAGTTTTAGAACTTTTGGTAATGTTCTATAAATATTATATTATTATATATATATATATATATATATATATATATATATATGGAGAGAGAGAGAGAGAGAGACAGACAGACAGACAGAGAGAGTGAGAAAGAGAGAGAGAGAGAGAGAGAGAGAGAGAGTGATAACGAGAGAGAAAGAGTGGAAGCCTAAAGAAAGTTAGTCAACTATCTTTTAATTACGAGATGTCGTTCATCGGAAATGTCACAGTAGCCACTCAAACGTGTTGAAACAATGAGCACCTCCTTTCGGAGATTGGGGAATGGTGCACAGGATCGCTTGATTAAGGAAAACTATTTTCAAGTCAGGATGAGCGAACAATTTTCACTAACTTTGACGTGGAATTGCAATTTTCATTAAGTGAATATATATATATATATATATATATATATATATATATATATATATATATATATATATATATATATATATATATATATATATGTATATATATATATATATATATATATATATATATATATATATATATATATATATATATATATATATAAAGGGTATTTCAACAAGGACGCTCGAGCTTTGCCAGGCAATAGTGGCCATGTTGTTAAAGCGACGTCTGGCAACCTCTCTGTGAACTGTTCAGGAGAATTTGGCAAACTACGATAGAAGGTTGTAGCGTTAAACAGGGTGTGCAAATCATTTAATGTTATTATCAAAATCAGTGCTCCGTTAGACAAACGTTCCGTGCATTACGTAATTTCTATCCTCGCCGCAATCGTCCTGCCGAGTCCACTGTTTGACGCTTGGTGGCCAAATTCGAGGCAAAAGGGTCGATCAAGAATCAGTCAACACCCATACGTTGCCGAAACGCAAGGTCTGCTGAAAACAGATGAGAGTATACTGGAAAATCCGAACCAGTCAATTTCTCGTCGTTCACAAGAACTTGGCCTTTCTGCGACTTCAGTTCGGCGAATTATGCGTAGGAACTTGGGTCTCTACCCGTACGAAATCCAACTTACCCAGGAACTTAAGTTAAACGACCATAGACAACACTGTGTGTTCGCTGATTGGGCTCTAGAGCAGTTAGAAGTTGCCCCAAATTTCTCCCAAAAAATCATCTTCAGCGACGAGGCCCATTTTTGGGTGAATAGATTTGTGAACAAGCAAAATTGTCGGATTTGGGACGAAAACAATCCATATGAGATACACCAGTACCAGTTGCATCCCAACAAAGTCACTGTTTTGTGCGGATTTTCGTCTAACGGAATCATTGGTCCGTATTTTTTTGAGAACGAAGATGGGATTGCCATAACCGTCAACGGCGAGACCTACAGATCGATGATAAGCAACATCTTGTGGCCTCAACTGGATTATATGCCTGATATGGATACTGACGAAGTGTGCTTCCAACAGGACAGCGCTACGTGCCACACTGCGCCCGCCACGATAGACATTTTGCACCAGTGATTTCAGAGCTCAGGCGGCGGTGACGTCAACTGGCCACCGAGATCATGCGATTTAACGCCATTAGCTTAGTTTCTTTGTGGCTACCTTAAATCGCAGGTCTATGCAAATAATCCGCAAACAGTTGATGTCCTCAAAGTCAACATAACAAACACCATCCAGCAAATTCATCGAAAATTGGTCCTCCCGAATACGTTTCACCAAGCGAAGCCGCGGCAGACATTTGAACGACGTCATATTCCACACTTAATGCCATAAAATGTACTTTCAAATTTAAAATAAATTGAGTGCATATATCACACACAACTTGTTTTATTTACATTTAAAAATCAAACGACCTTATTGAAAGACTCTCTCTCTCTCTCTCTCTCTCTCTAAATATATATATATATATATATATATATATATATATATATATATATATATATATATATATATATATATATTTGACGGAGTCTTCGAGGCGAGAAAAAAACATCCGCTAATGACATTCTTTATTCCTAGACGTCTTTCCACCGTGTTAGGTCATCTTTTCAGGGAATTAACAGAAATGGAATTATTCAAGGATAGAAAGAAGAAAGAAGTAAGGATAGGACAGACTGAAATAAAGTCAAAGGCTTGAATGTTGACCAAGTTGGCTTTTGGACTTGCTTAACGTGGGACCCGGACCACGGTGTTTTTATGTTTTCCTAGCTTTTAATTGTTACGATTTGCTGTACCTGTCCCTGGTGTTAGTGTTTGGCCAATTTTTGGATAGCAGTAAAGGAGGAAGATGATTGAAGTGGAAAGAAGTTGGAGGTTTGCAGAGAGGTGCAAGTTGCGTGGAGGTCACGCTAATCTCTGTACAATAAACTCATTTTAGAGTTAAATTCGAAATAAGTTAGAGTCAAAGTGTGTCGGTTTGTTTATTTTTGTGGGTGTTTTGTTAATATGTTATGTCTGTATGAGATAAGCGTTCAAACGGTTGTTAGCGTTATTTGTTTTCCTGCTATTTTAATAACTCGAGTTTCTATGATTTTTTGTAGCATAATTCTCGTATCTGTATGTGTTTGTATGGCTCATGTTCCTTGGTTATTTATTTTCCTCTTCTTTATTTATGTTGTTTTTCCTTTTTCGGTTATTTGCACTTTTTGGTTATTTTTGTCATTCCTTGTGGGTATCAAGTCCAATCCGGTGAGTTTGTCATTATTTGTGAAATATTTTTCTCACAATCGGGTTTTCTTATTTGGTTTACACATAAATCACCTCCTCTTCCCTTTGGTCCGCTTTGTTTTTAGCCCTAGGAAACAGCATATGTTGTCTCCATCCTTCCCCTCGTGCTATTTGATTATCTAGTGCCTCTCCTATTTCTTCTTGTGTTTTTTCTATGATTATTTTGGTTCTTTTTTCAATTATTTTGTTTATTGGTTTTATTTTTGCCTCAATGTGTAAGGCTCTTCGTTTTTTCCTCTCTAATCGTCGCGTGTCCGTAATTATGTATATTGCCTTATCCTGTATACGTTGCATTCTTATTAGATTCCTTCTTGAAAAAGTACACATGACAATTGTTGGATATATCAAAGTAGGCTGTATCATGGCCTGGTAAATCTTTTTCTCATTTTTCATGTTTAGATTTTTTAATCTGTAGAGTAAAGTTAACATGCCTCGTGTTTTATTTATTCTTTCGGTCACGTATCGCTCTCCATCTATGTAAACGTCGGATAGTTTTCTGCGATACATAGGTATAATTTTAAATTTATCTTTATTCGTTTTAATTTTCCATTTGCGTTAATACTCGTTAAGATTTTCTATTTCTGTTGCCGTTACTCTGGCCTACATCTGAGGGTTCCGAGGAACACAGAAAATTAATTGAGTGAAATCATCTGCGTATTGTATGTTCACACAGCCCGCGTTCCTGGGTGAGGGAATGTCCGTGGTATACACTGAGTATAGCGAATGACTTTAACACCCTCCCTGAGCGAGGCCCGCTTTAAGCTTGAATCCTTCTCCTTGGTAATTCCCCTTATCTACGTAAGCATATCTTTCCATGACGTAGTCGCATAAAATTCTTTCCAAATAGTTGTTCTTTTCCAGATTTAGAATTTTATGTTGTATGACTCTTTGCCAGACTTTATCGAATGCTTTCGATATGTCCCGGCATACAAGTCCATACTGCATTTTCTCCTTTCACTTTGCTTATTTTTTCTGTAATCACGCTGAGGGCCATCCCTGCATTCCTGTTCTTTCCGAAGCCGAATTGTTGATTGTTCCAGAGATTGTTTTCTGTGAGATATTCATTTAATCTTGTGTTCAGGATTTTTTCAAACACCTTCCCAATGAAGTCGAGAAAGGATATAGGTCGGAAGTTTTCGACCTCCGAAGGTGGTTTCCCGGCTTCGGTATGAATATCATTTTGGCTATCTTTAATTCATCGGGGATGTATCCCGTGTTTATACAGGAGTTGAACACGTTCCTTATCCTTTCGAGTATATTATCTGGTGCTTCTTTATAGTTTTTTTATGATGAGGCCCGATTTTCAACGGGCCTTTTGTTTAAATTTTAGATAGTATTCTTTAATTCCTCGATTGTGATGTGGGCGTTAAATCCTTCGTTCGCATACCGTTCCTTTTCTACGTAGTGATATGGAAAAGTCGTCTCAATCCTTTCATTTAGTTCGTCGATTATTTGATTTTCGAAGTCTATATCGTAGTTTTCGTTTTCCTCTACACCGATGTTGAACATTCCTTATCAGTGTTCCCTGAACAATTTTTCAATCTCGCGTTCATCTTCGATTAATTTCCCGTTTCGGTTCTTAATCTTTATTTTCTCTTTACCTATAGTATTTCCCATTCTTTTTATCTTTTCTCAAAATTCTCGGGGCAATAGCTCGTTGTCAATATTTTGAACGGCTATGTCCCAGTATTCTCTTTGTTTGTCGATTATTGCGCTTAGTAGTTCCCTCATCTTCGTTCTCAGATTGCGGTATTTTTCCCTTGACGTTCCGTTTATTATTATGTCCTCGTTTATCGCTTTTATTTCTGCATTCTTAGTTTTCATTTCGTCTGTCCATATAAAGTATTTAACTGTTTTGTATGTGTTTATGGGTATTGCATTCTTGCCAGCTGTTTTTATTCGCGTCCTTATTTCTTCCAGCTCACCGTCGATTACTTCTAAAGTGGCTTCATTTAGTATGTTTGGTGTGTTCTCATTCAATTCTTGTTTGTATTTTTCCCGGCCTCTTCTATTGCATGCCTTCCATTTTTTAGCGGGCATTTGTATTGGTTGCTGATTCACGGTGAGTAGTGTTGCTGTGTGGTCACTGCAGATAACATCTACAGGTTCCATGTGGTAGTTAAAAGAAATGCTATTGTTTTCTAGGCAGATGTCTGGAGTTGTCGCTATCCTGTCTTTAATTAGCGTTGGGTACTCTGGTCCTAGTCTTCTTATTATCCATCTGTCTATTAGAGCTTGTAGGTCTTTTCCTGTTTGGTTTATGTTTCTATATCCTGTGTACGTGCATCTTGCGTTCAGGTCTCCCAAAAAGAAAGTTGGAAGTCTATTGTTAAATATTCTCACAAAGTTATTTATTGGGAGTTCCGGTCGTCGCGGTGGTTGGTATCCCGTAGTGATTATTAGTTTGGTTAATTCCATTTGGACCTCAATTGCGAAGTAAGATTCGGTTAGTCCTTGTTTTGTTTTGTATTATATTCCTTTCTTTATTGCTATTGCTGCTTCTTCGTTTTGTTCGTTTGTGTGGTTAGAAGCTATTGCGTCATAGTTCCATATTTTCAATTTGTACGTCTCGAAGTTAATTCCATGATCTGATAATAGAATTATGTCGGGATCTATTTTTCTGAATATATTTCCGTATGTGTTTTCTTTATCTTTCCATCCGTTCGTATTTGTCTGTAGAATTCTTAATTTTCTGTTCTCCATTTTTTCTGCTGGATATTAAGCGGTTCTTCTTTTATGGGAGAGTGGAGTTTTTACGATTATTTACTTGTATCTTTTTCTTGTGGTTCTGCTTTTCCTTTCTGTTATCGCAGAGATTTGGCTCTTTTCCATCTCGCATTTCGTGGCTGCTCATTCCTTTGTTCTGTCGCGCGGTGAGGCATCCTTGGTCGATTTCCTGTTTTGCTTTTTTTTACGCTTATTTCCTTTGGGCTTTATTTATTGTTTATTGTCAGTGCTGCTATCTGATTCTATTTCTTCGCTCTCTTGTTCTGATTCGCTATAATTTCTTTTCGCTTCTTCAATGAGTGTCTGTTTCGTGTCCTCAGAGATCTTAATGTTGAATATGGCCGAAGAATCATTGTCCTTAGGGAATTTCACTGGTTCCAGCCCGTTTTCCTTGAGCATTGAGTTCAACGTTGTGACATATGTTCCCGGTTGTGCGATATTCATGACGTGTGAGTGAGAATACACGTCAATATTTTTTACGTTTAGAGTCCAGTTGATTATAACTTGAGTGATTTGGCCGTTAAGCTTAGTTGTCGCTGATGCATATGTGAAATTTCGTGAAGCATCTTTTCTTTGGTGGATTTTAATTTATTTTCTCCTTATAATTTCTTTTCTCTTCGGGCATGACATAGCCATTGTTCTATGGCTTCCTTCACAATTTAGACATTTTTTATCATTATTTGATCAGTTCCTCCAGGAATGGGGGCCGCTGCATTCCGAGCATATCTCTTCCTTTTGGGGGCAGTTGATAGTTATGGGATCTTCCATCTTATAACACCTGAAGCAAATTGGAATATTGTGGTACTGATCGCATTGAATATTGCTGGCGGGGATTCTACAACTGTATGCGAGAAGTCCCTTTTGTAATGTTTTTGTGGCAATCTCTGTAGACTCGCACACAATTTTAAAAACATGTGTGTGCTCTCTGAATTTAATTATGTCGTGAATCTTCAGCCATGTTGTTGCTCTTGTAGCTCTCGCCTTAATTCCTCAGATGTATGTTCTCCAATCCAAGACTCGATTTTCCTGCAGACGATACTTCGATTCGCAATTATCTGTGGAGGTACTTTTGTTTCTAAGTCTATTTTACGGAGGGTGATCGTGCCCGCAGATGCAAGTAGTAGTTCGACGTCATTATTATCAGCACAAATTACTACGAATCCATTGGGCGTCTTGAAGCATTTGATAAGTGCAATTTGTAAATCCTTGAGCAGGCTTTGGGTGAATTCTTGAGGTTCCCTTTCATTTCCGTTCGGTATCGCTCGGAGTGGCAGTCTCTTAGTGAATTCCGACGAGTCCATTATCTTAACTCATACCCCCTTCCGGGTGGGACGTTCTTCTGAAAATTAAAACCAGGAGAAATATTATTCCCACTCAACTAGTGAGAGAAGCCCCCTATATAAACCTATTTCTAAATATCCTACCTTCATTGGGGCGCACACTCCCCGACCACTCTACCTAGGTGGCCTAGCCCTATAATAACAGAAACATCACCAAAGAATAGCATATAGTCAATTATAACTAGGATAGGAATACGAAAGAATTGATAGAGAGATAGAAACCTACACAAGTTTTTAGTAAGAATAATTACTAATAATGGTTTGAATGACTCATAAATACCAATGCTACTTAGACATGTTAAATTTTCTAACTTTAGCACGCTAGATATAACTACCTATAATGGACAAAAATAAACATGACCTCCAGGCAACTAGCATCTCTTTGCAAACCTCTTACTTCCTTCAGCCTTTAACATCTATTCTTTTTAAGTAATACATTCGCACATGAGACTTACAGTAGATACGTGGGACAGGGGTCACGATAAACTGCAAAGTTATAGGTAGAGACAGGCGACACGTCGTGGTTCTTATTCCACGTTAAGCTGTAGGTCCCATGACTAACTACGTCCACTTTTTTCCCTTACTATTTTCTTCGCTGTCCTATCCTAAAACCTTCTTCTTCCTCTCCCTTTCACTCCTATCCGCGTACTCACAGTGCCTGGAGCCTAGTTTGGCTCTAGACAGTGTGACTATGTGGGTCTACAAAGGAGTACCGGGCCTTCCCTTCTCTTTCCTTGTCTCTCACTTCTCTTTTCATTTTATCTCATTTCTGACTATTTTTCGCTCCGATCTAGTTCTCTAGCAAAGGAGGGAAATGAAAATGAAAGTTTGAAAACTTGCTTCTTTTAACGGCGGTCAACTCAGAGACGCCGAGATGTTGGGAGTATGTATTTCGGTTGGAGTTGCACGTTAATTACCGGTTTGTTCATTTGAATAATGATGGCTTCAGCCATCCGCAATCTTCTGCGGTTTTGGAGTCTTAGGATTATTGAGGTGTCCTTATTCTATTTTCACTGGGTAGGGTAGTGCCATGAGAGTGGGCGTGTTTTTAAATCGTGCCATCCTGAAGGTGATCTGTCAGTCACCTTGACAGGGTTGTGGAGGTTACGCCGATGTACTTTGAATTGCGGTGTTCGCAGTCAGAGACTTTGCACGAATATTCGTACACGACGTTAGTCTCCTTGAGTTCGCTCGTCGGAGGGAGACAGCTGTTCTTCATAATGCAACTACTTGTTTTCTTGGTATTGTAGTATATAATCAGATTTATATCAGTATTAGGGTCGGTTGGTGTCACATCACGATGGATAATGGATTTGAGAACCTTTTCGTCTTCACGATAGCCGGTGTTCTTATTGGCCTTGTAATAAATGTCGATATTATTCTTCTTCGGGGTAGACTAGACGCTAAGACCAGCAGCTAAGTTATTTTTCTCTTTTATGGTGGCGTCCATGGATTCTAGGGGGTAGCTCTTGTTAAAGATAACTCAGGAAACCCTCTAAGTTCGAGATCAACAGCCGTCCACGAGGATGGATGGAAAATTGCCATGTATTAATGACTGATCTCTTGTAACGTTCAGGACACTCAGAAGAACCGTTTAAGCAGAAGACTTTGTTCCTGGCCTTAACGTATACTTGGGTCACAAATTTGGACTCCTGCGCACTTATGAGGATATCAAGGAATGAAAGGGATCTTCCATCTTCCGTTTCGTGGGTGAAATTCAAACACCAGTTGTTCTTGAATGTTTCAACTAGGCCGTTCACTTGCTTTAGGTTATCCGTATTCAAAATTATGTGATCGATATAGCACGCGTAGATGAGAGGCTTAGGCACTATATTGCTTTTGAAAATTTTGTTCTCAACTGAGCCCATGTAAAAATTGGCAGAGAGGACGCCAAGCGGTGACCCCATCGTGATGCCATCGATTTTCACATACATTTTCCCATCTGGACCGTAGAACGGGGCTCCTTTTGTGCATGCTTGGAGGAGCTGTCGCAATTTGTCTTTGGAAATGGTAAGGGGTGTGGAGCCTTCACTATGGTAAATGGCATTGGTTATCAATTCGATGGTTTCATTAACGGGAACATTTGTGAATAGAGATTCTACGTCCATAGAAGCTAGTACGGCTGCTGGTTGAGAAGTTTGAAGGATATCTAGAAGAAATGAAGAGGAGGGCAGCGTGTAGTCTGATGGGGTGTCGGGTGCGATGATCGAGTTGAGAAATTTTGCCAGGCGATAAGTCACGCTTGGTGTTTGACTTATGATGTGGAGAAGGGTATTTCCAGGTTTATGCGTTTTTTACATTTTCGTAGGCGTAACCCATCCTGAAGTCGCCTTCAATTAGGATTATCTTCATAGGGTTGGTAGTGGTGTTATTTTTTCTAATGAGTTTGTTGAGCTTCGTTTTGAGATCGTTAGTGGGATTCCGCGTTATATTCTTGAATTTGATGGTTTTGTGCAGTAATTGTTTTCATCTTGTTGAGGTATTCCTCTTGGCTCAAGATAACATAGATTGAATATTTATCTGCTATACGGCGTCCCCGAGTGGACCGCCGTTAAAAAAACACGTTTTCAAACTTTCATTTTCCTCCTTTGCCAGAGAACTAGATCGGAGCAACAAATATGTAGTCAGACTTAATTCATTTCATTTCATGTAGACAGATGGAATAAGAGGGGGAATAAGTAATGGAGAGTTGGGAGGCCGAAAATAGTTAGAGGATGAAGGAAGTACTAGATTAAGATGATGCCCAGTGTTCGGGCCTTCTCCGTTTGTCGATTTTCCTGTTCCACTGCGGGATTTTTTTTATTTCCTTTGATGTTATTATTCTAATGTCCCATTGCAGGATCTTTTCTTTTCTTGTTTATTGTTTTATTTATTTATTTATTTTTATATCTTTCTTTTTATTTATTTATTATTATTTTATTTTTTTTACTATTTAGTATTTGTTGTGTTGTTGTTTTATTTTGTTGTTATACCTTGATATTTTGTTCTCGTTCGGTTTGGTCAGCAGTATATAGGTGCTGATTCCGATTCTCTGGTGCTGTAGAGGTATCGTTTGAAGACATCTCTTTCTCTTTCAGGTTCAAGGGCAGTTAAGGCCTTCAGTGGGAGAATGTCTTCCAGCTTTGACTATATATCCCTTCCTCTTTTGTAGAGAAAGATATTTATAGGTTCCTTTCTTATTTCTTCGTGTAGGCTCCTCGAGGTCCGGAAGTCATACCACTTTGTGTTGGTGATATACCTAAGACCTCTATTTTGCACTCTCTGGAGTCTTATTGTACCCTTCTTCGATACATCATTAAGCAGTATGGCAGGATACGCCAGTTTGGTCCTAACCAAAGTGGTGTAAAGTTTTTTCCTTATTACGTTGGTTAAGTTATCTAAATCTTGCTAGTTTGTCTAATTCGGTACTTGCAATCCCCATTCGTGTGCTGACGTGTGCGATCATGCCAGTGTTGCCAAGTTTGAATCCGAGCACGAACACATTCGTTGAGTAGTCGATATCGGTGTCTTTCAAGTTGAGGGGGGCGGTTCGGTGTCTCCCTATTGCTGTTACCTTAAATTTAGACACGTTGATGTGGATCTTCCAGCGTCTTTCGAATCTGGAGATCCTTTCAGCGTCAGCGGCCGTGGCCCTAGCCATCATCCCTGCGGATTTTGTTCTTTTCGCCACAACCTAGGTCACATCATCCGCATACTGTATGTTCAATGTTGTTGGATCAATAGGTTTTGGTATATTCCTCATGTAGATGGTGAAGAGAGTGGGGCTTAGGCATCATCCTTGGGGAACATAGGACAGGATTTCAAAGGCGTCCCCTGTATGCTTCTCGAAGGTTATAACGGCTTGCTTATTGGTCAAGTAGCTACAGAGGATTTTTTCGGAGTGGGGCGCGAGCCTCAGTCGGGAGATCTTATATTTCAGGCCGTCGATCCAGACTTTGTCGAAGGCCTTCTTAATAGTCAGACAATCTTAACCTTCCAATTTTATATGTTTCTTGTAGCACTTAGTTTGCCCTTAAATAATTCTCGCGCCATAATTAACCAATTTTTATATTACTTATGTTCACGTAGAAAGACTATATAATAAGTGTAGCAATTTGTGAATTGCTAGACTATCTTAAATTATGTCCATAATGATTCCTGCATAACATAACCCCTATTATCCGGAGGCAAACGTGGCCTTATACATATCATGAGTTAAATATAGTAGCGAATAGAGCTAAGAATCCCTAGAGATGCGAAACTGGCTGACAGCATTGGACGACTCTGGGTAGGTGCATCTTTCGTCCATTACAAATGGCATTAAGCGTTGTTAAGACCTAGAATAATAACTTAAGAGGAAATAATAAAACATCTTTGCCCTCTATGAAACGACTCGCGTACAGGTAGCGTAGGATTCCACATACACCGAGAAGTAGCAGCATTCCCTCGAGAAACTATATCAATATCTATTATATAAATCATAACCATAATTTAAATATCCAATAAATCTTTGTTACGAGTAGTCCAGGAGCGAATCTACAATATCTCACTCATATAAGTAAGTTGAGGAGTTTTATGAAGTAATCATCAATACAAACACATAGACAAACCATCATTTAAAGATGACTATGGGGTTCTCCATGTAAAGATTAGAAAAAAGATATACGATGGTTGATCGGTAAGAAACTTTACAAGACCCGAGAGAAATGAACGGAAAGCAAATTAGAGCAACCAGCAGAAGGAGTAAACCATTAAAATCATAGTTGCCTTCTTTCAGATAAAAACGAGGCATAAGATAGGGAATGATTGGGCCTATGAAAATAGTAAGATCGGTTTTATACTCTTTAAAAGAGAAAATTTCCTAAGGTAAATATCGGTTAACAGAATCTTAAAAGCAAGATCAAAATAGAATTAGAGCAAGACAGAGTCAAACTGAAGACCCATTGAAGCTTGACACCTAAAGTAAACTAAATACCTTTCAAATTACACCAATAATCAAGTTTAATTAACTTATAACGCAGAAGAACTCATAATACAAAACAATCATATAACAAAAGCTATTTTAAAATTTAAGTTTGGAAAATAACGCAAAAATTAGTGAGGTTAGAGAGACTAAAAAAAAGTGAAAATTATAGAGGATAGTACAATTTGAGAAAGGATTGGATATAAATAAATATGTATATTTTTGAAGAGGCTTTTCTAAGCCAAAGGCTCTCAGAATGCGAATACCAATCAAGTAAGGAAAAGCTTCATATAACAGGTAGGAATTCAAGGCATGCTTTAAGTCACCAAGCGATGAAAATGAGCGTATCGCAACAGGAAATCTTTTACACATTCTCGAGCTAACTATAAAGAAAACACGAGCTTCCGTACAGCAGAAAAGAAGAGGAGAAACCATCCGTAAGAGAGGAAGTGCAGAGCCAGTGCAAAGGGTCCTAAAGGGCAGGGATAGAGC
Organism: Ceratothoa steindachneri; assembly: GCA_963969495.1. NCBI lineage: Eukaryota > Metazoa > Arthropoda > Malacostraca > Isopoda > Cymothoidae > Ceratothoa > Ceratothoa steindachneri. The sequence goes on along the minus strand of OZ018322.1, from coordinate 64,032,244 downwards.
CAGTGAATGTTGGCTCGAAAAAACTGCGGAATTTAATTTCCTATATCTACGAAGAACATAAAATGTCATTCTGTATCAAATGGTTAGCAGGGTAATTCGCGAAGTAGTAGAGTTTTAAGAGTGACGTGTTGCCGGTAGAGAAGTATATGCGCTACCAAGTTTTGAACGAGTTGGAGAGGTTGAAGAGTAGAAGCTTGTGATGCAGGAAGAAGGAAGTTGCATTGGTGAAAGCGAGAGGAGACGAAACGATGAATAGTAATCTCAAAGCTGTTGTATGTGGGGTGAGATTACCGACAAATCAGATAATGAATTTACTGATTGAGCTTTGAGAGACATCAGACTATCTAGTTGGACCACATATTTTTAATTTTATCGAAAATTGGGACATAGGAGGGGACAATGTTATAATAAAGAGCATTAGTTTTGCAGCCACATCTACAGGATTTTCCATCAGAAATATCCTGTTTTCTCATGGCTAGTTTTCAGAAAGCTGTCCGGGCGCCATTTAGTGGTGTAATAAGCCAATAATAGGTTTCGAAACATCTCATGAAAAGAGGCTTTGGTAAATAAAGAGATAGACTCTTGTGTCATCATCATAGAAATGAAAGGATAGGACAAGGCGACGCATAAGAACAACAAGGAGAAGAAGATAGATGCGAAAAAAAAAGCGGACCAAGAACCGACCCTTTTGGAACTCTAAAACACAACTCCGCTTCCCGAAATGTATAATTTCAAATATAGATAGATTGAAAAAGAGTTGAAATATAGGAGTAGAACCAGATAATGTCCGTCCCAGACGAAGCAAGTAATTCACAGAGTTGGTGAATAAGAAAAGTGTGAGCAACATTGGCAAATGTTACCGAGGTGAACAGAAGTAGCAGAATGGAAGGCGGACAGGGGCGGCAGTATGAAAAAGGTGGTATGTGCCATGTATCCTGCCTCAAAACTAGACTGATAAATAGCTAAAGAGTTGGAAGAGGCTACTTGATCTTGAATCCGTGCTATCACCTGCCTTTCAAAGAGTTTGGGAGGAAGAAGAGTTGAGAGATTGGGTGGTAGTTTGCCGGGTTGCTTGGGATCAGGTTCGGTTTCATTAGGACACGGCAAACAACAGCGTGTTTGAAGTCAGATGGTACTATTCCGGAGGATAGGGAGATATTAAAACTGTCGGTAAAGACTAGAATATAATGCGTCTAGGCGATAAAGCATCTGTTTCAAAAAGAGATCTAGGGAAATTAATTTCTTAGGGGACACTGGGCTGAGCGAAAGGTGTTCGAGCGAGAGATGAAAAATGAGTCTTAACAGGTGACAAGGGAAAGAGGTAGAGGATATGACTACAAGAGATATGGACTCCCATGTCAAATAAGAAGTCGCCGGATACATCAGCAGAAATATGGGCAGGCACTGGAGTTTCATAGGGGAAGACAGATTAGCAAGAATATTTTGAACAATGCGTCTGGTTTGTTTTCGTTTTCTGCACAAATACGGCTGCCTCGAGTATGGACTTTAAGAGAGAATTGTTGTTGAAGGTATTAAGGAAAAAGGAGGTTGGTCTCTCTCTCTACCATAGGCATGGGCAGCCCAAAGTTGTCTTGTGTATACTCGTCTGTGTTTCTTGGCATCAAAAATAGTGTCAGAGGAACACTGGGCACATTGTTGGCTGGGTTGAGTGGGAAAAAGGTTAGCATGTTGTATTGATAGGATGGGAGGCTAAGAGAAAAAAAAATGGAGTTAAATTCACTCTAACTGGGGAAGGAGTGAGTTTAACAACAAAGCAACTCACGGAAGAATAAAATAAAACATATACAAATTTAGTGAAAAACTCTATTGAAATCAGTGAAAAACTTTAATGAACCTCACGTCAATAACTTTAAATGATGTGTCCCGTACCTTCCGGATCCATAAGGGCACAGATAGATTCTCCTCGGACTAATAAAGCTATGTATCTTCTATAACATATTTTCTATCCTTTTATGGTTGAAATTAACCCTTTAGTATTCAGCCTTTTCTAAATAAATACAAATTATTAAATATGGCCACATACTCCATCTTCGTTTGTTATTACGGACATAAGGGGGAAATACGGTTTTTTCCTTTGCTTCTTGCTCGTGTTTAGCATGTAAACATCATGCAGTAATTAATTTATCTTTTGCCTCTCGTCTGTTTCTTCCTTATAAGATTTCTAAGGGATACAGATCTCATCTACCGATGTACATCTACCGATGCACATGTACTTCATTGGAATGAGAGTTGCATTTGCAGTGATTCTATTTTCTTTGTCACCTCCACCAAAAGCTTCCATAGAAATATTAGATAGAGTCCAGTTTAAACAATTTTAAAATCTTTTTTTTTTATTATTTCCTCCCCAAAAGTTATATAATATTATTATAATATTTTATACTACTTCTATTATTGTAGTAAGTAAAAAGACTAAACTTTGCGATCGAATATAGTCCAATTATACCAAGAACATGAAACCACTATCCGACAGTTGAAGAATAGATCGCTTGTTGATGAGGAGCAGCATTTGCATATCCATTTGTTCAAATCTGTCTTTAAATTATTTAATTTATCGGACTTCATAATTTAGGTTAGTGTCAGACCCTTCTTTACTTCCCTTTTACCATATGATTTATTATATTTTTATAGACAATTTTACTTATCATTTTACGGTTCTTTAGATTAAATACCAGATTCATAATGCATATAAATAGTAATGCCATTACACAACCTATATCTCTTTATATCATTCTGCCAAGCTATTCACGGCAATAATTTTGTGAGCATAGCATAAGTTTATAAGTTCAGAGATTCATTTGCCTAGAAATAGCTGCAACTTTCTGCAGCTGATCAATTTACTTCTGAATTAACGGGGCAAAGCGGTAGTAAAAAGCGTACTTTATAAGCCATAAGATTAGAATATGGTTTCCAGGTTCACCCGTAAGTTCAACGAGAAGATGGGTGTAAATTTTGCACAGATAAAATACATGTCGAGCATCAATTACATAGAACCTATACTCTACCATTTTTTCTATGGAAAAGTCTGTAGATACGGCAAGATATACGCATACCCAGAACTCCTTATCTTGCAGAAAAACTTTGAAAACGGAAAATACAAAAAGAAAATCTACAACGTTCAAATTTGCATTAGTTTCTAATAATAAAATGGAGAAATTTCCTGTTTCAACCACAAATCATCTTCAAATTTGGTGAACTTTCGAAATTGGTGCTTTTTACACAATCAAAAATAATCAGAAACGAGAAAATTGAGAGAATTCATGGTTTTAAGGAGAGTAGATATGCATAATGGGTAATTTAAGATCAAATTAGGTAGCGAATTAAATAATCAGACGGAGAAGTATGGAAAACCGCACCTTCTATGGCGTAAATTACTTGAGTTTGAAAGTTTGAGGAACGATTTAATCTTATTTCTCGGGAAAATTCAAGACTTCCCGCGCCGCCAACACCGAGCCGAGTTCTCCAATTTATGCGTTGGCGGATTTTATTTTTCTTTCTACGTCGCTTTCGAGATCTTAGAAAAGCCCGTTGCACAATAGCAGCGATGCATGAAGAGTCTATGCCGGTAGATTGTTGTTTTCTTTCTTGTTTTACTTCTACGATCTTGCAAATATACAACAGACCTGCATAACCCATCGATATAAAATATATTAAAAATAAGCGCCTTTGTTTGTCCCCTTGACCTTCAAACTAATCACGTTTTATTTAACCCCTTAACCCTCCGCCAGTGAAATGCTGGTTCTGCTAACGCGTTTGCACAAATGACAATTATTAAACATACTGCACATTTTCTCAATGAAAACGACTTTTTGCGAATAAATTAAACCCAAAATTCTTCCTTTTCACAACATCAATAAACGTCATCAAGGTCTGAATGGTTAGTTCATCTTCAAGAACTTATGTTAACAGAATTTAGAAACCAACTGCGCTCGTATTTCACAAAATAATGACCATGAGCAGGAAATTTTACATTGTATGCGCTAAAGACACACGCGAACTTTGTTTTGTTTTCTTAAAAATACTAAATAACACACACACACACACACACACATATATATATATATATATATATATATATATATATATATATATATATATATATATATATATATATATATGATAGAACGAGTTCAGAGCTGCATTCATTTCAACTTCTATCACATTTTATTTAAAACCATGAGGCTACCCACGTGCATCTTCGATTCGAGGCTTGGAGTCTTATCAACAGCTACCGGACGCCAATGTTTAAACAAGGAGGTTATCGTCCCCGCCGTTCGCCCCCATACGCCGACCTCGCCAGATCGAGTTAGGCTTATGGGCAGATAAGGCATTGTTCCCCGGCTCGGCTGTGCGTTCCCTCGAAGCTTCCACCCCATTCTCCCCCACGCCAAGGAGATGTCCTGGCTATTTATATGGAAACTTTACCACTAAGATCAGATTGGAGATCCAGATTTTCGTCGCGAAACATCACCACGACCCTCTCTCCCTTTGTGCGCCAAGGGACCTCGACCTCGAGATTCACCATCACTTGTCCAGAAGGAGGACAATATTCCTTGAGTGCCAAAGGTTCGAGCCTTTAGTGACGCCAAGTCCCCAAGGCATCCCCCCCCCCCTGTTGTTCAAGGAGAACAGCCATTGTTCGTTTTGAGCCCTTCGCCAAGAAACGGTTCTCATCCCCCCCCCTGTTGTTCAAGGAGAACAGCATTAGAACAGCCATTGTTCGTTTTGAGCCCTTCGCCAAGAAACGGTTCTCATCCCCCCCTGTTGTTCAAGGAGAACAACATTAGAACAGCCATTGTTCGTTTTGAGCCCTTCGCCAAGAAACGGTTCTCACCCCCCCTGTTGTTCAAAGGAGAACAACATTAGAACAGCCATTGTTCTTGAGCCCGTAGACAAGAGACGGTTCTCATCCCCCCCCTTTGTTCAGAAGAGAACAACCTAGAACAGCCATTGTTCGTCAAGCCGTTCGTCGAGTAACGGTTCTCCTTTCCAAGACGCCACGTCAGGATCCTTTTATCCCCCCCCTTCGGCTGGAACTCGCCAGCGGACCGAATATTCCTTCAAGTACCTTCCACTGCACCCTAATGAAGTTACGTAAGCCAAGCGTCACCTTTTGAGTATTGATCCCTTATTTGTCAATTCTATCCTGTGCTTTAAATGGTTTATCGAACCATCCCATCTCTTTAACTCCATATTTGTTTTACCTTTTTTTGATCCCTTAAATCCTTGGATTAGCCCGAGTCTCCACGACCCTTTCCATTCTGTTTGTCAATATTTTCCGTTTTTGTGTTTGCTGATAGTTATTATTAATAAAACTCTATTTTATTAATGATAGCAATATTATTATCCTTGAGCTCAGTTCCACTTCTTAAGCATTTTGAAGATACATAATATCGGCCGCCAGACAGTAAAAACGCACTCTAGAGATAATTAAGGAAGTTCCCTCAACGAATAGTGATATATGGTATATCGTCGGGAGTCATTCTACGACATATATATATATACTATTTAAATTTGGTATCAGGTGTGTAAGGTTTAACGCTATATCTTTGCAAACACTGGTCTCAGTCGAGTAAAGCATAGTGTTATTCGTTATAATAATAGAATATAGTAGTTCCCTTTTGTTTTAACGATTGCTATCCCCCTTTTTTTTTTAACTTAAGAAGCTGGAGTAGCTCAAGGAACTGTTATAATAATTTGTTTGTGTTTTTTTTTGTGATTTTAGTCAGTGGTTATTTAGATTGAGAAACCAAGTACGAATAGGTCAGTGCCCATATTTAGGTAGGCTAATTCTATAGAGGCATAATTCTTGTTGCAAGGAATTTTAGTTGGTTGACTAGTGCGCCCCCAAGTGCAAAGATGACTCAGTTTGAAATCTTTAAAGCGCAAGAAGAGTCCTGTGGACTTTCCGGAAAAGAACTAATTGAGTACATTCAAGAGGAGCAAAGAAGAGAAATAGAACGAGAAAAAGAAATCCAACGAGAAGAAAGAGGGGAACGGATAAGACAAGCTGAGCTTCAGATTGAATTAGCTCGGATTAAAGCAGAAGTTCAAAGAAAAAAGGTAGAAAGAGAAAGGGAAAGAGTAATCCGACAAGAGGAACGGGAAAGAGTAATCCAACGAGAAGAACGAGAAGGAAAAATACAACGAGAAGAACGAGAAAAAGAAATCCAACGAGAAGAAAGAAGGACGGACTCGCGCTCCTTCCCAGGGAAGCTGACAAAGTTTCCGAGCCACGTAAAACCCCAAAACTTCTTTCCCCAAAACCAACAACGGGACTCCAAACCTCCCGTTAAGACTTCTCCTCCATCTCTCTTCCCGAAGTGACCAACCATATGCTTCACCTGTGGTGTAGAAAACCACATGAGCTGGAATTGCCCCCAAAATTCTAGGCTTAAAAGCGGACCAGCCCACCAAGTTCACCAGATTAATGCGACCCCGGCTCCCCCGGTGGTGCAGACCCAAGCAGAAACTTCTTCCCCTCCGTCAGGCCACCAGGTAAATTTTGTTTTTGGTAAAAGTTCATCGGGAACTTTGAAATATGAGGAGGGCAGCGTGGACAGCTGTCGAGTATTGACTCTCGTCAGGGACACAGGATGTACGTGCTTCATCGTGTCCGACGAACTCCTCCCAGTGGCCTCTAACCACGAAAAATTTGCGGTGGTACATGACCAACTTGGGCGGGCGAACCGATTCCCCGTCGCTAGATGTTACCTGCAGTGTCAATATTATAATGGCTGGGCTGAAGTCATTGTAGCACCCATAAAATTCTGTTCTGTACTTATAGGAGAGAGCCCCCAAGTAAGTTTCGACCCTGTGTTTCAGGCCGCCCTTCCTCAAGGCCGAGATAAGAAAGAAGCCCAGGAGCCCGTCCCCATCAGAACCCCGATACCGTCCGATTCCTCGGAGACCCCTAACCAGGACTTTAGGACGGCAAAAGAGGAATGTGAATCACTAACACCCTTAGGTGATAAGGCCCCAGACAAGGACACGGAGACTGTCCCTGGACCCCAAGAAAAAAAGAACCCCCAACGCGCCCATGGAGATACCTTCGTAGAACTGAACGAAGCATCGGCGCTTGAAGAGGACTGCCCCGCGGAGTCCCTTAAGGTAATCCAGACAGTGTGCATCCAACCTGATGCCGAGTACCCTCCTCCTTTTCTACCAGGCGAGTCTTTGGAACCCTCTGACCTGGATAGTGACGCGCAGCTGACACCACCTCAGAAGAGTCAGCTCCAAGAACTAATTAAATGGAATCACCATTTATCCACCCTATTAGCTCTTTTCGAGCAACTGCGTAAAAATGGCCTCACCATTGGCCCCAGCAAATGCCAGTTTGCCCACGAAACAATCAAATATTTGGGTTTCAAAATAGGACAAAGCAAGTTAGGTCCCCACGAGAACAAGATTAAGGCAATCGCCGACATGCCCCTCCCGATTACAAAGAAGCCATTGAGATCGATCCTAGGATCAGCTTCTCCCTATCAGCGATTTGTTCCGAATTTCGCTGCAATTTCGGCCCCCCTATGCCCCCTTCAGGAAAAGAATTTCTCCGATCGTTTACGTTGGAATGATGTCGCTGTTTCCCATTTTAATCAGCTCAAAAGTAAGTTCATTTCTGCCCCCATTTTAAAGTTGCCCAGCCCGGAAAAATCCTTTGGGGTTAAGACCGACGTGATCAACGAGGGCATTGGATGTGTACTCCTTCAATACGTGGATGACAGAACGAGTCATCCAGTTGCATATGCTAGTTGTCAATTATTACCACGCGGAAAGAGATATGCCACTAGAGAAAAGATAGCTCTATCAATTATCTGGGTCATAGACAAATTCAAGCTGTACTTGATAGGTAAAGAATTTCAAATAGGAACCGACCACCGTCCGTTAGCCTATATTAGGAATTTGAGATACTCAAACGGCCGCATCATGCGCTGGAGTTTACTCTTGCAAGAGTATCAATTTAAAATAAATTATATCAAAGGTTCCGATAACCAGGTCGCTGACGCACTCAGTAGGAATGCGTTACCGAATAGCGTAGAATAATTGTATTCATAGGATTAGTATCTCCATGTAGGTATATACCGTCTTATACGACTTAATTTAAGATTCTTTTGTAATATAATTAATTAATGTATATGTCTGAATTTTGTAACGCTCAATGTCTAATTTTTTGTATGTATATATATTTGTTCTTATTAATTTACGTATAAATTATTTTGTCCCGTATGTACTAAGTTTATATCATTTCATTGTTCCATGCCTTTTTTTTTTATTAAGTTGTATTAAAGGTTATTTTCCCCTGTAATCTAAAGATCAAAATAATCATGTATTGAGGTAATAATAGTTAGGTGCAGGAAGATACGGTTGGTACAAGAAAACGAGTTCCCTACAACGGAGCTCTATCGTTGTCCCTTCTCTCTTTTTTTTTCGAAGTGACAACTTCCCCTGGAATGGAGGGGTGTGATAGAACGAGTTCAGAGCTGCATTCATTTCAACTTCTATCACATTTTATTTAAAACCATGAGGCTACCCACGTGCATCTTCGATTCGAGGCTTGGAGTCTTATCAACAGCTACCGGACGCCAATGTTTAAACAAGGAGGTTATCGTCCCCCCCGTTCGCCCCCATACGCCGACCTCGCCAGATCGAGTTAGGCTTATGGGCAGATAAGGCATTGTTCCCCGGCTCGGCTGTGCGTTCCCTCGAAGCTTCCACCCCATTCTCCCCCACGCCAAGGAGATGTCCTGGCTATTTATATGGAAACTTTACCACTAAGATCAGATTGGAGATCCAGATTTTCGTCGCGAAACATCACCACGACCCTCTCTCCCTTTGTGCGCCAAGGGACCTCGACCTCGAGATTCACCATCACTTGTCCAGAAGGAGGACAATATTCCTTGAGTGCCAAAGGTTCGAGCCTTTAGTGACGCCAAGTCCCCAAGGCATCCCCCCCCCTGTTGTTCAAGGAGAACAGCCATTGTTCGTTTTGAGCCCTTCGCCAAGAAACGGTTCTCATCCCCCCCCTGTTGTTCAAGGAGAACAGCATTAGAACAGCCATTGTTCGTTTTGAGCCCTTCGCCAAGAAACGGTTCTCATCCCTTCCTGTTGTTCAAGGAGAACAACATTAGAACAGCCATTGTTCGTTTTGAGCCCTTCGCCAAGAAACGGTTCTCACCCCCCCTGTTGTTCAAAGGAGAACAACATTAGAACAGCCATTGTTCTTGAGCCCGTAGACAAGAGACGGTTCTCATCCCCCCCCTTTGTTCAGAAGAGAACAACCTAGAACAGCCATTGTTCGTCAAGCCGTTCGTCGAGTAACGGTTCTCCTTTCCAAGACGCCACGTCAGGATCCTTTTATCCCCCCCCTTCGGCTGGAACTCGCCAGCGGACCGAATATTCCTTCAAGTACCTTCCACTGCACCCTAATGAAGTTACGTAAGCCAAGCGTCACCTTTTGAGTATTGATCCCTTATTTGTCAATTCTATCCTGTGCTTTAAATGGTTTATCGAACCATCCCATCTCTTTAACTCCATATTTGTTTTACCTTTTTTTGATCCCTTAAATCCTTGGATTAGCCCGAGTCTCCACGACCCTTTCCATTCTGTTTGTCAATATTTTCCGTTTTTGTGTTTGCTGATAGTTATTATTAATAAAACTCTATTTTATTAATGATAGCTGGGGCCCTTGGGCTTATAGCTATTTGCTCTTCCAGTTGGGGTTGTGGCTTGGAACTTTAATAATAATAATATGGTATATCGTCGGGAGTCATTCTACGACATATATATATATACTATTTAAATTTGGTATCAGGTGTGTAAGGTTTAACGCTATATCTTTGCAAACACTGGTCTCAGTCGAGTAAAGCATAGTGTTATTCGTTATAATAATAGAATATAGTAGTTCCCTTTTGTTTTAACGATTGCTATCCCCCTTTTTTTTTTAAACTTAAGAAGCTGGAGTAGCTCAAGGAACTGTTATAATAATTTGTTTGTGTTTTTTTTTGTGATTTTAGTCAGTGGTTATTTAGATTGAGAAACCAAGTACGAATAGGTCAGTGCCCATATTTAGGTAGGCTAATTCTATAGAGGCATAATTCTTGTTGCAAGGAATTTTAGTTGGTCGACTAGTGCGCCCCCAAGTGCAAAGATGACTCAGTTTGAAATCTTTAAAGCGCAAGAAGAGTCCTGTGGACTTTCCGGAAAAGAACTAATTGAGTACATTCAAGAGGAGCAAAGAAGAGAAATAGAACGAGAAAAAGAAATCCAACGAGAAGAAAGAGGGGAACGGATAAGACAAGCTGAGCTTCAGATTGAATTAGCTCGGATTAAAGCAGAAGTTCAAAGAAAAAAGGTAGAAAGAGAAAGGGAAAGAGTAATCCGACAAGAGGAACGGGAAAGAGTAATCCAACGAGAAGAACGAGAAGGAAAAATACAACGAGAAGAACGAGAAAAAGAAATCCAACGAGAAGAAAGAAGGACGGACTCGCGCTCCTTCCCAGGGAAGCTGACAAAGTTTCCGAGCCCCGTAAAACCCCAAAACTTCTTTCCCCAAAACCAACAACGGGACTCCAAACCTCCCGTTAAGACTTCTCCTCCATCTCTCTTCCCGAAGTGACCAACCATATGCTTCACCTGTGGTGTAGAAAACCACATGAGCTGGAATTGCCCCCAAAATTCTAGGCTTAAAAGCGGACCAGCCCACCAAATTCACCAGATTAATGCGACCCCGGCTCCCCCGGTGGTGCAGACCCAAGCAGAAACTTCTTCCCCTCCGTCAGGCCACCAGGTAAATTTTGTTTTTGGTAAAAGTTCATCGGGAACTTTGAAATATGAGGAGGGCAGCGTGGACAGCTGTCGAGTATTGACTCTCGTCAGGGACACAGGATGTACGTGCTTCATCGTGTCCGACGAACTCCTCCCAGTGGCCTCTAACCACGAAAAATTTGCGGTGGTACATGACCAACTTGGGCGGGCGAACCGATTCCCCGTCGCTAGATGTTACCTGCAGTGTCAATATTATAATGGCTGGGCTGAAGTCATTGTAGCACCCATAAAATTCTGTTCCGTACTTATAGGAGAGAGCCCCCAAGTAAGTTTCGACCCTGTGTTTCAGGCCGCCCTTCCTCAAGGCCGAGATAAGAAAGAAGCCCAGGAGCCCGTCCCCATCAGAACCCCGATACCGTCCGATTCCTCGGAGACCCCTAACCAGGACTTTAGGACGGCAAAAGAGGAATGTGAATCACTAACACCCTTAGGTGATAAGGCCCCAGACAAGGACACGGAGACTGTCCCTGGACCCCAAGAAAAAAAGAACCCCCAACGCGCCCATGGAGATACCTTCGTAGAACTGAACGAAGCATCGGCGCTTGAAGAGGACTGCCCCGCGGAGTCCCTTAAGGTAATCCAGACAGTGTGCATCCAACCTGATGCCGAGTACCCTCCTCCTTTTCTACCAGGCGAGTCTTTGGAACCCTCTGACCTGGATAGTGACGCGCAGCTGACACCACGTCAGAAGAGTCAGCTCCAAGAACTAATTAAATGGAATCACCATTTATCCACCCTATTAGCTCTTTTCGAGCAACTGCGTGAAAATGGCCTCACCATTGGCCCCAGCAAATGCCAGTTTGCCCACGAAACAATCAAATATTTGGGTTTCAAAATAGGACAAAGCAAGTTAGGTCCCCACGAGAACAAGATTAAGGCAATCGCCGACATGCCCCTCCCGATTACAAAGAAGCCATTGAGATCGATCCTAGGATCAGCTTCTCCCTATCAGCGATTTGTTCCGAATTTCGCTGCAATTTCGGCCCCCCTATGCCCCCTTCAGGAAAAGAATTTCTCCGATCGTTTACGTTGGAATGATGTCGCTGTTTCCCATTTTAATCAGCTCAAAATTAAGTTCATTTCTGCCACCATTTTAAAGTTGCCCAGCCCGGAAAAATCCTTTGGGGTTAAGACCGACGTGATCAACGAGGGCATTGGATGTGTACTCCTTCAATACGTGGATGACAGAACGAGTCATCCAGTTGCATATGCTAGTTGTCAATTATTACCACGCGGAAAGAGATATGCCACTAGAGAAAAGATAGCTCTATCAATTATCTGGGTCATAGACAAATTCAAGCTGTACTTGATAGGTAAAGAATTTCAAATAGGAACCGACCACCGTCCGTTAGCCTATATTAGGAATTTGAGACACTCAAACGGCCGCATCATGCGCTGGAGTTTACTCTTGCAAGAGTATCAATTTAAAATAAATTATATCAAAGGTTCCGATAACCAGGTCGCTGACGCACTCAGTAGGAATGCGTTACCGAATAGCGTAGAATAATTGTATTCATAGGATTAGTATCTCCATGTAGGTATATACCGTCTTATACGACTTAATTTAAGATTCTTTTGTAATATAATTAATTAATGTATATGTCTGAATTTTGTAACGCTCAATGTCTAATTTTTTTGTATGTATATATATTTGTTCTTATTAATTTACGTATAAATTATTTTGTCCCGTATGTACTAAGTTTATATCATTTCATTGTTCCATGCCTTTTTTTTTATTAAGTTGTATTAAAGGTTATTTTCCCCTGTAATCTAAAGATCAAAATAATCATGTATTGAGGTAATAATAGTTAGGTGCAGGAAGATACGGTTGGTACAAGAAAACGAGTTCCCTACAACGGAGCTCTATCGTTGTCCCTTCTCTCTTTTTTTTCGAAGTGACAACTTCCCCTGGAATGGAGGGGTGTGATAGAACGAGTTCAGAGCTGCATTCATTTCAACTTCTATCACATTTTATTTAAAACCATGAGGCTACCCACGTGCATCTTCGATTCGAGGCTTGGAGTCTTATCAACAGCTACCGGACGCCAATGTTTAAACAAGGAGGTTATCGTCCCCCCCGTTCGCCCCCATACGCCGACCTCGCCAGATCGAGTTAGGCTTATGGGCAGATAAGGCATTGTTCCCCGGCTCGGCTGTGCGTTCCCTCGAAGCTTCCACCCCATTCTCCCCCACGCCAAGGAGATGTCCTGGCTATTTATATGGAAACTTTACCACTAAGATCAGATTGGAGATCCAGATTTTCGTCGCGAAACATCACCACGACCCTCTCTCCCTTTGTGCGCCAAGGGACCTCGACCTCGAGATTCACCATCACTTGTCCAGAAGGAGGACAATATTCCTTGAGTGCCAAAGGTTCGAGCCTTTAGTGACGCCAAGTCCCCAAGGCATCCCCCCCCCTGTTGTTCAAGGAGAACAGCATTAGAACAGCCATTGTTCGTTTTGAGCCCTTCGCCAAGAAACGGTTCTCATCCCTTCCTGTTGTTCAAGGAGAACAGCATTAGAACAGCCATTGTTCGTTTTGAGCCCTTCGCCAAGAAACGGTTCTCATCCCCCCCTGTTGTTCAAGGAGAACAACATTAGAACAGCCATTGTTCGTTTTGAGCCCTTCGCCAAGAAACGGTTCTCACCCCCCCTGTTGTTCAAAGGAGAACAACATTAGAACAGCCATTGTTCTTGAGCCCGTATACAAGAGACGGTTCTCATCCCCCCCCCTTTGTTCAGAAGAGAACAACCTAGAACAGCCATTGTTCGTCAAGCCGTTCGTCGAGTAACGGTTCTCCTTTCCAAGACGCCACGTCAGGATCCTTTTATCCCCCCCCCCTTCGGCTGGAACTCGCCAGCGGACCGAATATTCCTTCAAGTACCTTCCACTGCACCCTAATGAAGTTACGTAAGCCAAGCGTCACCTTTTGAGTATTGATCCCTTATTTGTCAATTCTATCCTGTGCTTTAAATGGTTTATCGAACCATCCCATCTCTTTAACTCTATATTTGTTTTACCTTTTTTTGATCCCTTAAATCCTTGGATTAGCCCGAGTCTCCACGACCCTTTCCATTCTGTTTGTCAATATTTTCCGTTTTTGTGTTTGCTGATAGTTATTATTAATAAAACTCTATTTTATTAATGATAGCAATATTATTATCCTTGAGCTCAGTTCCACTTCTTAAGCATTTTGAAGATACATAATATCGGCCGCCAGACAGTAAAAACGCACTCTAGAGATAATTAAGGAAGTTCCCTCAACGAATAGTGATATATGGTATATCGTCGGGAGTCATTCTACGACAATATATATATATGGAGAAGTGATACACAGAAACAATAGAGAAGAGATCCTACTGGAGGTGACCCCGGGAAAATCAAAGAAAATAAAACAATGCCCGGCAAGGACTCGAACCTCAGACCTCTGATTATCTAGACTAGTGCTTTACCGAATGAGCTAACGGGACACGTAACTCTTTCGTTCGCACCTCCAGAGATTACCGCCCAAATGAAACCGTGCCTGTAAGGATGGAGTAGATAAAACTGGAAAAGCACGACATCCCTCTCTTCGATTTTCTCGGGGTCACCTCCAGTAGGATCTCCTCTCTCTTGTGGCTGTGTATCACTTCTCCACACATACTGATAGAAAGCATTTAAGCTGCTTGGGGGAGACACGTGCTAGTTTGCGCGCCAACCACACCACACGGGCCGATAGCTTTCGGTCGCTTAAAGGAGGGAGATATATATATATATATATATATATATATATATATATATATATGACAGTAATCATGCATTTGAGATAGAAATGTTAATAAGAATTTGTTTTATAGTGAGTAGCGGAATCTGAAAATATTATCATCTACAGCCACCGCTAAAGGTTTTTGGACACCTTGGAAATTTTAGGAATGTAGATAAATGCAGTGTGGTAAAGATTTTATTTGTATATTAATATTAATATATCAGTAAAATGAGAAGCGATAAATGGCAATAATTTATATATGCACCAAACAATCAAAATTGTCAAAACAGGTAAAACCAGCAACATATAATACATAAGTAGATAAGCTTTGTGAAAATTACAGCAGCACCAAACTGATACAGTGATGACAGCATTGATTCTTCTAAGTGTGGTTTCCACTAGGATTTGACACCTGCGGGCTGTGATGCTGGCCACCTCCTCGTTGATGACTGCCCTAAGTTGCTCATTTTAGGCTGACGACGTCTTACGGCCTCTTTCAGGCCTTGTCAGAGGTTTTCCAGTGGATTCATATCGGGACACTAAAGTGACAACTCCATCAGCGTAATATTGATTTTCCGTAACGACTCTATGGTGGACGCACAATTGTGAAATGAGGCATTGTCTTACTGTGAAATCAAATTCCGGGTATTTCCGGAGAGGTCTGGTGCTAACGGTACCATGTAATCTCTTAAAGTATCTTGGTACTTCTCTGAATTCATGGTGCAATCACAAAGATGATGGAAATTCTTTCCTGTTGGCACTATACACAGTGATTTTAACTGATCTCATGGTCTACTGCGGACTATAAAGTTGCGTGGAGTAGACAACACCTAGAACGTGGACTCGTCAGACCATAAGACACGACCCTACTGACACATGGTCCAGCTTCGGTGAGCACGTCATGCTGATACATTAACCTGGCTGCTCTACTTCCACTCATGTTGTAACTGGACCGGTTTCTTTACGATCTCGAAGTCTTATGCGACGCAGATACCTATCGCGCCATTGGGTACTAACCCTGAGTCATCCAGAACCAAGTCTGGCTTGGATGTTCCTACTTTCTCGAATGCTTTTCAACACTTCTGTAACATCGGAATGTGATCCGCCGACCATCCAGGCGATTTTTCTACACAGTAGATTTACTTGTTTTCGCCGTTCTCATATCATCATCAGATCCTTTCAAAATGAAATATCATATTAATCAACAGATATTATATGTTCTATGAAGATTTTTTTACTGTAACTTACTGCATACTGATATCAGGATTTCATACATTTCAATGACATCGTTATTTTAGATATTTCAAAAAAAATATAAGTTTTCATGTACTTTTATTTTTCTTTCCATGCATGCAAATTTGCAACAACATTATTCAGAGATATGAATAATTTCAACCATCAGAAAACTTTTGTTTGCGGCTGTACGTTGTAGATAAATTGGGGCAGAAAAGGGGATAATACCATAAAATATTGCATCACAAAAAGATTTCAAAGAGTAGAGACTTGTGCAATAAAGCCAAAGAACTTTAATTTATGAAATCTATAATGCGCACTTTGTAAAAAATTGATGCATACGCAGGTACCAATTTTACCACCTATGCCAGAGGATGAACAAGCAAGAGGCAAAACTCCGAAGATTTTTATTACAGCAAGGAATTGTGTGATGCTAAAAGGCGTAAAGAGAAGAGCTCACCTATGACTGCGTTTTGGGCAAGAACAAGGAAATAGAAGCAAAACCTGTCATAAAAATGTCCGCATATAAAATCAGAGAAGATGGCACATAAGGTCCGATGGATCAATGAGAGAGAAGTTTGAAAATCAAGGATTTATGTCAGATGCAATCTAAAGTTTTTGATGCTGTTCGCAAAGTTCCCCCAAGTCGCCGAAGAATGTCCTTCGCTCGCTGCTATCAAGGAAATATAAAGCTGTTTGTTCTTTCTAGTATGCACCCCTCCATAAATTAGAAAATAGTAAAATAGGATACAGAGAGAGAGGAGGAGAAACTAGATAAAAAAATAGGAATTTGCTTCCACGCAGTATAACAAATACTGTTCTTAGTTTAGATACGAAGCAGCATGGAACCAATCCTTTATGTGACATAGAAACTCCGATCACGAGTAAAACTTTAAAAATTATTTCTCCATTATGAAATATTCTCTTTAGCATTTAAAATAATAGTCATCTTCTGGGCTCCTATATTTAGTAGTTCAATTTAGTACACTTGAGAGGTTATCATATTGTAAAATCAGTTCCTGAATGTTTATAAAAAGCCTTGAAAGCTCCATTAATTAAAGAGGAAAATTTGATATTAAACCACTAAGGTTATGTTTTAAAAATGTGGTTAAATTACCCATGTTTCAATTTTTTTGCCAATAAAAGATTAAATTTATGCCTAATTGTGTAGTTGATAATATTAATTTTCGACATATAATTATTTTAGTTCTGGTTTTACCACTCATCCGCCCCGACTGAGGCCTAGTATAGTGTGGGTCTAAGTAAGCTGTGAACCAAATCACGTCTGGTTCCATCCCACAGAATGATTTAACGGAAAACAGCCAAAATTAGCGTTTCGGCTAAAATGGAATGTTGTAATAAGTCCGATGACATAACTTCCTCGCTGGCAATTGTGTTTCTTATTAAATTAACAACTAATACGTTTGATAAAAATAAATTTGGGCACACAACTGAATTAGCGAACATTTTTATTATTTGATATTGAAAAAGTTCAAGAAATTCACTCAATTATCTTTCGGCAAAATAATAACCAAACTGGGTTTAACAAAAAAAATACACTTGTATTTTTTTTCTCACGTTTTTTCATTTTATCTGAACAAAGCATGGTCATTCTTCGAAGTTCCGTTGTAATAAAATTCTTTTATAAACTACTAATGTTTTCACAGGGTAATTTTAAAACAGTATCAGTCATTACATAATAAAGAAACTTGAAAATTTCCTGGCCAAAATGAGCGCCTATAATTCAACTAAACTAAGAAGAAGAAAATATCCTGATTGATGTTCGCGTTAAGGACAATTTTAGTTGTCTTTTAATTTGTTAATGATTTTTTATTACCTGATTTTACATATTTATTTCACCTTCAAGACGAGTATTTTCCAGCAAGACGGATTTCAACTTGTCCCATTTTAATTCATTACTTTGCATTGTATTCAGAATTGCCTAGTTCTGCTTTTTACACCTTTCTCATCTTTAATCTTTCTCGGTTCTCCATCAGTGAACCGTCTACAATCCCATTCATCCTCTTGCTCGGTTAAGTGAAAGCCTAACCTAACCTAGGTTTGTCTCAGCTGTAGTAAATATACTAAAAGAGTGAATGGGGTGGCTGTAGACCTACATGAACCGAATGCCTCTTTATCACTATCATTTTCTGTTCTTCTATCTCATTTATTATTGTACCTCCTTCTTCATTTTTTCTGGACCGAGTAGGATCTCGTTGATCAGGCCAGTCTCCCACCCCAAACTACATTTTTTTTATTATTAGTGCCACATCTTTGTTTCCATTTCACTTATCATCAATTTCTAGTAGCCACTTCCCGACTAATCCGGCAGAAATTCTTCACTTGATTTTCCCATTTGTTTATTCATACACAACTGAAATAATTTTTACTGTGCTTTTTATTTTAAATGGAAAAAAGAACGCGTTCATTGTTATTAAAGTATTCATAGATACCATACGATAAACTCCTTTATTGTTTAAATTTAATACATGTTGTGTTGTGCCTCATATATGTATTACTTCACTTTATTAAACTTAATCACCTTTAATCCGTCTCAAACCGCCTTGGAATTATGTCTTAAAATCTAATTATATCCATTAATATTCCAAACTTTACATCCGCACCTATACACTACACTGTAAGCTCATAATCTTTACGAAATCCCATGATAATAACAACCAAACAATACGTAGCTGTAAATTTCCTCCTTTCGATTTTCTCTAAACTGGATATTATTTTGATGTGGTTAATTAAATATCAAAATCAAAACATTTCCGACTAAATTCACAACCTGATGAATCTTTTTGATTGGAGTGAATGGCGTTTCTCTATTTCGCAGCCTTCAACTTCGTTGATTACTTTCATACGAAAGGCACTGTATTTCTCGTACTCGAGAGAATTAATTCATTACATTGCTGACATCTCTCATAGTGTTATTGTAGATTTACCAAGATAAGTTGAGGAATTTTCGCAGACTAGATTTCACTTTTATTTTAATCAGGGTTTTTTTGAAGAAGAGATTTGAAATACTTAAAAACTGATTATGTTTCACATTTCTGTCATTTCGTCCCTATGCAAATCTTTTTTCAGGGAGTTCTTCAAAGAAACAGGAATTCCCGGACCGCCTACCAAAAAAGAACGACTTGAGGACACGATCCTGACTCAATAGATATTTTATTCTAAAAGAAGCCTTTACGAATTCCTAAATCTTATTTAATAATGAGAAAATAATAATAATTATAAAATGCTGTTTTATGGAGTTCTTCAAAAAAACAAGACTACCACGCCTACCAACTAACAAAAGGCTTGAGAGAGAAAGTAGGTCTTGAAAACACGCTCGAAGGCACCAAGAGTGGAGGAGGAGCATATAACAGCAGGCAGACCATTTCATTCTCTAGAGTGAGAAAGCAAAATTATTCATAAAGTTCAGACGACCACAATGTATGGATAGGAAAGTTTGAAAGCAGAAGGGAAACGTAAGGCTTATATGGGCCAGGATAGATTCAATGCAGGACATATAAGTACGAGTCGCGCGCGGCATTTAAGATCTTGTGTGTAGGAAAGTTATTATTAAGGGCGTTGAGGGAGCAGGGAGCGTTGTACGAGAGAAACGTCCTTGGTGGACAAGACTACCGGCTTAAAAATGTGAAGATTTTAAAGGATCAAGAAGTGGAAGTGTGGGATCAACTGACAAAGGATTTACAGGACTCAATTAGGGAATGAAGTGAACATTCATGACGTTCCTAAAAATTTGGGGCATGTAATAGGAGTGGATTCAGCTATGGAAATACAAAGGAAGACTTGTAGTTATTAGCACCAAGAGATTTTGGGAGATAGTTAACTATCAAAGGTGACGCCCATATTTTGAGCAGTATTGGGAACGGAAACCGAGGAGCCAACAAGTTTAAAAAGGCAAGAATATTTTTTCAATGAGCCACATCCAAAGGAGTAGCCACCAATACCACCTCAGTTTTGACCCGATTGAGCTTAGATAAGTTGACCAATGGCCATTCATTAATGATATCGTACACGGATTGAAGACTTCTAAGAATCTAAGCAAGAAAGTGTAAAAGACAGAGACCGCGCATAACTATTGTTTTTTGTGTTGAAATTAGCGAAGATAAGCTAGGCTGAGGGACAATATCTGGATAAGGGCTGATCAGAAATTAACCTAATACGTCAATGAAGCTGAATGATAGATGGCCAGCGAGGCTTCAGAGCAAAGGAGGCAAGAATATTCGAGGCATCATGACAATTAAATGCAATGAGATAATGAGAAAGATGTGATGCAAGGATTAAACCAATTTCACTACCTAAGATTCTAGCTCCCACAACATAAAGGAAGAAGAACATATTGGGACAAGAAGGATTTAAAATAGCATTACGGTAATCCAAACAAAAATTACAGTCTCTACCACGTGAAAAAGCGGTTACATCTTTAAGAAAATTCGCAAATGAAATCAGGCTTATTTATATTCAAGTGTCGAGATAAGATAAGTAAGTTGGGAGAAAGCACGATGTCTGATGGGTGCCTCCAGGAAAGGATTATGTAGGGAAGTTGCGCGAGTGAACGGCAATGTTCATTTATGCGTCGTGAGTGAGGGTTGAACCGATGTGTATGAATTATCTTGGGTGGCATAGATTTTTGTTGTAAGGATTAAGAATAGATTAGCAAGTGGAAATTAATCATCAAAATCTTATCATTGGATTATGAATGTAAGAAGTGACACTATCTCGCGATATAGGCATGGACTTTTTCTTTTTTACTTTTTCTCTTGAAAAACGAGTCTTTAAACATTCATATCACTATTATTATAGTCACCTATGTATATGTTAGAGCATAGGTAAACAGGTGCTAAGATATCCAAGCTCCCCTTTCCTGAGATCCAAGAAATAAGAAATATCCTTCTGAGAGGATGCCCTTCGAAGGATCAAAGTGAGAGGAAGCCCCTTGAAATGCCTTTTTCAACTTTTACAAGTCCCAGACCACGTGCTCCTTGGCGTAGGAGTTTTAGAATCAACGAGAAGGAAGTTGTCTCGCGCTGAGCTGCGACCCGGCTGTATTTACTTAAGCGGGACACATATCGCTCTCCCTCCCCCGCGATAACGTCGAATCCTCACCTCCATGCCTGGCAGACATTTCCTTCCCCGACAAACGCACCCAGACAAGCTCAACCCTATATTCTGAGGCAAACTTCGCCGTTCGATCCAACTCTCTCGAAATAAGTTTGCACAGACTGGCGTCGTGAATTCACTTGGGACGGCTATGTCCTGGGTTAATCTAATACACAGCCACCGGGCTTTTATCCCTGCGTCAACCATTCCTCGAGGAGATTGAGAGTCTGCCAGTCCCTCCGTTAAAACCGTGTGTCTGTTTCCCGCGAAACCTCGCAATCCCTGTTCGAGTCGTACCTCGTCGTTAACATCTCACCAGCAGATCGCTCTTAGTGAAGCTTTGGCCCCTCTTTAGAAGAAAGCTAATCGAGTCATCTTCTTCCTGGATAGCTGTGCGGCCCCCCTCGTCTCGCGCTCCCATTCATGACTCCCGTTCATCTTGTCTGAGACACCTTGCCATGCCCCAGAACAGTCTCTCGTGTTTGATATCACATCTCTCTGGAGCAGAGAAAATCTCGTCCTTCTGCAAAAAGTACTCCTAAACCCTATATACTAGTCCTCCTTGTCAACGCTCTCAGAAGTTTCTCCTTGAAGACCCGTGCCGTTGGCCTTCCCCCTCCGAACAACTCTAAGCTTCAAGGTAAAGCCAATTTGCTTTGCAATCCCAGGATTACTCTCCTCGTCATTCTTCACCTGGATTCCGTAGCGTCCCCGTTTAATTGACTTCCCGCTCAAACTTAAATAATCTCCATTATTCGGATTAACGATAATTTGGCACTTCCCGCTTAGCTATGCCCCATTGTAAATTGTCCCAATCTAATTAACTATTCTTATAAGGCATAATTTGTTTCCCTTTTGTATATATATTATCCCGTTTATTATTTATATTAAAATTATATTCGGGGGTCTTAATCTTTATATATCCTTGAAATGAAACTTGGCAAGTCAGTAGATAAATCCAAGACAACTTTAATCACACTCACTCAAGGAGGCGGCCTTCCACTCCTTCCATTGCTCCAAAGCCTATCGCAGGCATCCTTGTGTCTGCTATCTGCCCTTGCAAGTGTACGCGCTTTTACAGCTAAAGGGTCTACACAGGCATACCTCGACAATCCTGATTTTTCCATCCCAATACGAAAGCTAAGCAGATGGTTCAAATTGAGAGTAAACTGTTGTCCGCCCGGTTACCAAGTTTGAGGAGTGGGAGCCACTTACCTACAGTCGTGGCCAAAGGATTTGAGACTAATAAATATTTTTATTTTAGGATTTTTTTTTATATTTAGAAGATAGGAATAAATATTATAATATTTAAATTATTGAACGTTTATTTAAATGTCCTTGTCCAAAAATTGCGCTTTTGCCCTGTTTCTGTAGAAGGTGATTTTCAGTCCCTATAGCTTTGCTATTCAATCAAAAGGGTAAAATGATGACAAAGCTTGGTTGAATGAAATTTTAAAGGTCCTTAGACACTCACCGTTTAGAGTCAACGGTCTTCTTCCATGCTGTCAGTCCTGATATTTTATATCCTGCTTTAATGCCACATATGTCGGTGCGCTTGATTGGCTGACAATAAACAAAAGATGATCGCGCAATAATTACCACATCAACAATTCTTCCACTCTTTTACTTGGAGATATATTTAAATATGTAAACAATACACAGCGATGAGGAACTAATTTAAAATGATTCACACATGAATATGTGACACATTATTGGACAACAAAGACTTGCCCAGTCTCGGCCGGCAAACAGCCGCTTGAAGTCCCTTTGTACAGTGGACTTAACAACACGACGCATCATCTTTGTCTGCCAGAATACAGGACACTGACTAATAGTAACATATAGGAGGGAAATGATGAAGCCTCCTAAGAACCATCCCCCGAGAGATTCGCAAACAATGCATCTGAATAGCATTCCAACCTACACGATTCAATGGAATCCAACTGAGGATATATAATCTTGAGCTGGTCTGTGGTAACACACGAAATCAGCTTGTTCAGCTGAGGTAGATCTCAAATAATAGCTTTAGTGTATAATACGCTCTAGTCACATGTTTTAAACAGAATGTCATGTCTTGTAAGTGCGGAGATCCAATTCAAATCTCAGACTAATGCAGGTTATTCTACTTTTTCAGAGTGAAATACATAACTCGCTTCTCTTCATAGCAGCACGTTGGTGACATCCTATTCGGTAAAATTATAGATGAATCTTCAAAGTGGTCAGCAGTAAAACTCTGATCGATGGTATTAATGTTAAGACCAACATATTTGAATAATCCTGGTGCGGAGCCTCCGCTAGAGAACATGCCATTCAGCTTTTCACCGATGTTCTCAAATTCTGTTACAACAAGGAGTAACAACAAGGAAAGAAGGTACCCTAGGAGACCTTACGGTCCATTCAAAGAGGGTACCATTAGACTTGCAATCGAGCGGGAACAAGGCTGCTCAATTGTTTTGCGTCCCTAAACGGCCACTTTTCAAGACCTTGTCTAGTCTTGACTTGAACTGGTCAACAGATTCACTGTTGAAAACTTCCACTGGAAGTGCATTCCACTAACCGCAGATACTGTAGGTGAAAAAATTTCCACACAGATTGCGGTTGTAACGCTTCAGTTCAAGTTTGAAGCCGTGATTGCACGTTCTGTTCTCACTCAGTGTGAAAATATCCCGGTAGTCAACATTGTCGAACTCTCGAAGTATTTTGAAAACTTCGATGAGCTGACCACGCAGTCTACGGGTTTCCAGCAAGAACAGATCTAATTCCCTTAGTCTATCCTCATAACTTTTATGTCGGATAGAGGGAATCAGCTTGGTTGCCCTGGCTTGTACGCGTTCCAATCTCGCGATGTCCTTTCGCAATGAAGGACTCCAAAATTGTACGGCATACTCCAGGTGCGGTTGGACAAGTGAGTTGTACATGCACAGTACAATCTCCTGGTTCCGATAACCAAACTGGCATTTAATATAGCCTAGCATCCTTTGGGCCTTTTTCTCCGCCTCAATGCACTGTTTCGAGAACTTGAGGTCACTAGTGATTGTTACAGCCAAGTCCTTCTCAGTGTCGGTGGATTCCATAGCAGTGCCCTCAAGGATATACTGAGATTGGGGGTTTTTGTGGCCGATATGCATCACTTTGCATTTCCCCACGTTAAAAGGCATTTGCCACGTGTCCGACCACTCCCCAATCTTCCCAAGATCTTCCTGCAGGCGGGCAGTATTTCCATCTTTTGCAACGTTCATACCAAGCTTGGTATCATCGGCAAATTTGGAACTCTTGGCAACCATGTCACCGTCCATGTCGTTGAAGTAGATGATGAATAGTAGTGGTCCCAGGACAGAACCTTGAGGCACCCCGCTAGTAACGGGCACCCACTCAGAAGACTGTCCATTTACCACCACCCGTTGCCGTCTGCCACTTAGCCAGTTCTCGATCCAGCCGGCTACCTTTCCGTCTATGCAAAGCGCTCGCACTTTCCGGAGAAGGCGGCGGTGTGGTACCTTATCAAAGGCTTTCTGAAAGTCTAGGTAGACCACATGTACCGCCTTGTCCCGATCGTGCTCACTGAAAACGAAGTGGAAGAATTGTACAAGGTTCGTCAGGCATGACCGTTGCCTTCGGAAGCCGTGCTGGGAACTCCTCAGTAGCAGGTTTGACTCTAAATACGACGTCACTTTGTCCACCATGATGCTTTCCATGAGTTTACCGACTATCGAAGTCAGACTGATAGGTCGGTAGTTCGACGGTTGGTTACGGTCTCCTTTCTTGAAGATAGGAGTCACCTCCGCCTCACGCCAGTCTCTAGGAACGCATTTGGTCCGGATTGACATGTTAAAGATAGCGCACAGATGTCGTGATACTTCATCGCACACTTCCTTCAACACTTTAGGTAGAAACCTGTCCGGTCCAGGGGACTTATTCGTCTTTAGGTCAGCGATCTTTTTCTTTATTTCTCCTTCGGTGAAGTCCATTGCCTACAGCTTTTCCCCCGAGTAGGAATCCGTCGGCTGGGGAATGGAACCACACTCTTCAGTAAACACTGAAGAGAAGTAGTCGTTGAGGAGGTTATCATTTTCTGCATCTGAGTGCTTTAATGTCCCCTCCTCATTCCTCAAAGGGCCAATCGTTTGACGGATTGGTTTACAGCTGTTCACATATCCAAAAAACTCCTTGGGATTCTCTTTACAGAGTCTCGCCACTCGGAGTTCCTCAGACCGCTTAGCCGCCCTTATGCTGGACTTCACTCTCCTGGCTAGCCTCCGGTATTCGTCAAAGTCACCCGAGATCTTCGATTGCCGGTACAGAGTTTTCTTCTTCCTAAGCAGTTGGCCGATTTCTCGATTAAACCACTTTGGTTGAACAGAAGACCGACGGGGGCATTTCAGAGGGATAAAACGCGATTGAAGACTCATGAATGTGGTTTTGAAACTCTTCCAAGAGTCTTCAACAGCATCGCACTCCTCTAGCCTCGTGTCAGTCAGTCCCGCGCGTAGACCTGCAAAGTCTGCTCTTCTTAAATCGAGTTTCCTTGATATACTAATTGCAGGCTCTGCCTTGGGGACTTTGACTACAAATCTAATTAGTCGGTGGTCACTGCCACCGAGCTCTTCGCCAACAGAGAGGTCCTCAACGATGTCATCCTCAGAGGTGAAAACCAAGTCGAGGATATTGTCTCCTCTCGTTGGCTCTCTCACCCATTGAGTGAGGAACTCGTTGTTCGTGAACTCCAGGAGTAGTGCGTTCTCGCCACAGGGTTCTCTGGTTTCCCAGTCAACTTGTGTGTTGAAATCACCCATGACGATACACACTCTGTCTTCGACAAGTTCTCCTAGTAGCTGGTACAGATCTCTGTCCTTTTCAACGAGTTGGGCAGGAGGTCTATAAAGCACCAGGGTCCTGTATTTGGCAGGACCTATCTCTAGGTCAACACCTAGTAGTTCATGGTCGGATACGATGTTGCAATCCGTCGAGTTGAGAGTATCCTTGACATACAACATCACACCGCCACCCTCTCTGTCTGGCCTATCTTTCAAGAAGAGCTGGTAACCGGGAATCGTGAATTTGCCTTCAAAGTCTCGGTTTGAGGTTTTTATCCACGATTCTGTTATGGCTACCATTTCGGGTTCTTCCGTCGCTACGAGGCCACGGAGCTCAGGAAACTTGTTCCTGATTGACCTCGCATTGAACAGAAGAACTTTCAGGGAGTCCCCGACTGTAGGACTCCCTACGCTCTTCCGTTTCCCGGCTTGTTTGTTGGCGAGGCACCCCTTTTTGCGACCTCTGAGAAGGTCGTTCCTGGAGTGACACGGGCATACTGGCGTACGTCCGCCCTCACTCTGGGCCGGATACTCCTTTCGGTCCTCTCTACGACATCCTGGATCATGTTCGAAGAAAGGCCTTTCCTTTAAAGGAAAGATGTACCCCATCCTTTGGTAGAGATCATTTCTACCATAAAAGGTGCAGTACGGGTCCACAAAGAAGACCCCCTCTGCCGTACACAAATCTGCCAGGCGCCGGTTTAAAGACACATTCATCGAGTGAGCGGTCCGTGTTGGACCTCTCCTCAGGAGCATCCCGACTACCACGACTACCACCGTGTGGAGGATTTTATCTGTAGGGCCTACCCTACCTCCTCTCAGGTAGAGGTCGTTTCCACTTGCCATGAGGGCAACTACTGAGTTCTCAGAGATCTGAGATTTCTCAGCCTCCACCCTTATTTCTCCGTTCCCTTTTCCTGGAAGGCAGCTTACCTCCACACTGGTGCGAAGGCGGGCCGCTAGCAAGGGTTGTAGATCCCGCGCTTGGGAGTCACCGATCACGATGACCCTCGCGCATTTGGGTTCAGAGGACAGAGGCTTCCCTTTCACTATGGGCTCTTTCGATTCCTCTTTCTTCCCCACTTTTTGGGGTTTTTTCTTCTTTTTCTTCTTCGTTTTTTCTTCCGTTTCTACTTTCTCTTCTGTTTTTCCTTTCTTACTCTTCCTTTTCTTCTTTTTGACGCCCTGAGTAACCCCAGCAGCTGCTGGCTCTGGGACGTCGGATGGTTGGCCTATCTCTATCGACGCGGTGCATGAGGGCCCAACAGAGGAGCCATTCGCGTCGTTGGGAGTTTCTTGTTGCTGTTGCTGTCCATTGGTGGCTTTAATCTCTGAAATGATGGCTTCGAGATGACGGATTTGAGTCACATGCTCAGACTCGAGGATTTTCACCTTTTCTTCCAGCCGTCGTGTTTTTTCCTCAGAAGATTTAAAAAGTTCCTTAAGCTCCTGAAGTTCTGCCCTAAGGACGCAGTCCGTGCAGATACTTCCAGGGTGGCATTTTGAGAAACACCCCTCCGGAAAATCTACGCACCACTTGTCCTTTTGGCATGTCGAGCAGGTATACTTTAACGCACCAGGTCCTTTCTTTCCAGTCATGCTGAACACTTTATATCTCTGAATACTTTGTGACCACTCAATAAAAAAGAAAGGGGGTGGTGAGTTCGCCCCGCGTGAGTCGCTCCCGCCTATCGATCAGAGAGGTTTCGGATCTTTCAGAAGGCACGCTCCTTGTGCTGCTGTTCGCCTGACCGAGTCGTCAAACCTCGGCGTGCCATGGCTCCCAACCAAGCAGCACTGACGGTCCCCGAAGGGGCCATCGATTTCTCACCAGGTGAACAACGGAGCACACCCCGTACTAAACTCCTACTAGTTCCCTTCACGACGGCCAAGATCTCGGAGCAGCGTTCAGTGGATATCCCGCCACACCAAGAGACTCGACCCAAGGCTTTTTATTGGCCTGGCAACCAACATGGGAACAAAGGGCCGTCACCACGGACCAATGCTACCAGAGGCACCCGTCAACGGTCACTGGGAATGGTCAATAATTATGCGCAAGGAAAGGGGTTACCGGGGCACTACCCTCATCCCATTCATCGTGCCCCAACGCCTAAGACCCCTCAAGTCCTAGTCTCTCGCAACCAGTGAGCGTCGATTGGCGTTGTTTATAGAGGTCCCAAAGCCTCTCTTCTGACGCGTGAGGTAGCTGCCAGGTCCTTATATGTAGATAGATGAAAAAAGGGTAAGAGTGACATGATAGGTATAGGGGTTGTTTTTTTTGTTGTTTTTTTCTTTTTGTATAAGTAGAAGAAATAGGATTAATTTTTAAAGAAAGATGAAGGATAGAGTAGGATAAAAAAAGAAAAGACGCACTTAGTCTGGAACCTAATTTCCGACCAAATCGACAAGGGAAACCCTGCCAGGGGTGCCAGAAGATAAGTACCCCCGCCGACATAGCTCGAAAAGTCAAGGGTACGCACAAGCTCTCTTCCCGCGACAAGGGGGCGTCACCTCTCTCTACTTGAGAGAGAGAGAGAGTTGTTGTTTAGGCCCAAAGAAAATCGTCACCATACACACAAATGAAGCCAGTAAGATTTCCTTTATTATACCAGTTGAACAATAACTCATCAAAGGGCCACATCTTCACTGACAGTGCAGGTAGTTCTCGTTTAACCCATACATACCAGGCTAGGGTGGGTCATACTCAAGAATCTTATGAAACTGGCGATGAGGGGTATTCAAATGATGAATATTGGTTAAAAGAACATACTTTTGACAAAAAAGTTAAATTCTGATTGATCTAACCTACATCAATTTGAAGTTGAAATATTGTTCGTTCTGGGTCATTTACTATATTTTACTATTATTTTAGTTACCCATAAAATATCAAATTTACCGTTTTCTATCATTAATACCTTTATGTAGTCTGAAAGATATTTGTCTACAAAAATGTATTAGAGAGACATGAGAAGTAGGAAACCTGTTAAAAATTACCCTTAATTTAGTTTGGTCTAACTCCAAAATTGCAAGTAGCCAGTACTCATTACTCAGTGGAAAGCAATATTCCCCTAGTGTTGCCAGTTCTGGTAACTATTGTAACTGGTAACTGTTTATAGAGCATTTGCATTTTTTTAATGCTAGTAAAGGCTGTAGATCATTTTAGAATAACATATAACTATTTGGTAGAGATTATGTTTTATCTAAGTGTCATCTTTTCATTTGCAAATATACCTGCAATTAGTGCGAGAATGGTGAAAATCAAGACAAGGTCCAAATCAAGTTATCATCTGACTATAATTTTGTTGGAACTGGGCAACGATAAGAGATATTTTGAGGTACGGCATCTACCTGAGGGAGCAAAGTGAAGATGATTGGAGCAATTATGAAGTGGACGAGCTGGTAAAAGACATGTATCAGGGCTTGATTAATCAGTGGACCAAAGCTAATGCTCTCTTCAAACCACCTATTCTAAATCAAAAGGTCACAAAAATATCAAAGCTTAAGTGGTTGTGGAAGGAGGCAATAAAAGTTTCCCTTGGTAAAGAAAAAAATGAAGTAAAGAGAGGTTTATTGCAAAACTAGATAAGTTATTTGATATATTAACATGCAAATGTCAAATTTCCAGTTGTAGGGAAGTAGGTTAAACGGCTGTGAGACTGAAGTCCACATTAACTGCTGTTGTAGTAAAGAGAAAAAAATACCTCCTAGGGAACTGGCCTATATTAAAGGACAAAAGGAGAAGGTTGGAAGTAAAAGTACCTTTCAAATTGGAGGTCCTGATATTCCAGAGCACAATAGACAATTAAGAGCTTCAGAAAGGAAAGAAAAATAAAGGATAGCAGAAAGAAAGAGAAAAAGTGAGGAGGAAAGCGCTGTTTTAGCAGGGAAGCAGCAAAAAAAGAAATCGAGCAGTTTTTGGCAGAAGGTGAAGATCTGGAGGCCATAATTTTGAATGGTGACAACAGTTTGGGTGATGAAGTAACTTTTGAAGCTGTCCAAGAGCCGGAATCTTCCACCAGGAATAGAAAGAATTATGATGAAATTCCAAATAGCGCTCTTGCTAGTATAAGGTATGGTGTCGGATTGAGACCAACTGCACCTATAGCAACAGCAGCTTTAACAGATGCTGGATTCATTACTGAGGAAGATACAAGTAAAGTAATTAATAAGAATAAAGTTAAGAGAGCACAGGAAAAGCTAATGACAGTTATTGAACGTGAGTTTGAGGAAAACAAGGAAGGATGGGGGAAATTCTTGTGTTCTCTTTGATGGACGAATTGATATGACAAATTTTATGATGGAGGCAGAGGGAAGTGAAAAATTGTTTCCAGCAAAAACAAAGAAGGAGCATCACACTGTTATCTGTGAGCCTGGGAGCAATTACCTCTTCCACTTTGTCCCAGAAAAGGCTACAAAAGAAGAATCACATCCAGAGAAGATCGCTAAGGCTATGTTTGGATGACTGAGGGAAAGGGGTTTGGATAAAAGCTTAATGGCCATTGGAGGAGACTCAACGAATGTAAACACAGGTGTAAATGCTGGAGTAATACAAAAAAATGGAGTTTTATTTGGGCAGAAAGCTTGTTTGGTTTGTCTGCAACCTGCACACTGGACAACTCCCTCTCCGTCTTTTAATTATTAACCTGGATGGCCCAACACTATCTGACGACAGATATTCTGGACCAATATGAAAGCTCCTCGACTCTGCTACAGACATGGATATGAACCCAAATTTCACTCAAATATCTTTAGGTCCTTCCCTTACCAAGATACCTCAGGAAGTAGTTCAAGATCTTTCCAATGATCAACACTACGGCTATAGAATTGTATCGGCAATCAGAGATGGAGTGCTCCGTACAGGGCTTTCTCTATTGGAAATAGGACCAGTAAACCACAGTCGCTGGCTGACCATAGCTAACAGAATTCTTCGGCTGTGGGTGTCTAAATATGAGCTCAAAGGAAAAGCCTTCAAAAACATACGAATGATTGTTGAGTTCATCATTGGTGTATATTAACTATGCTGGTTTTCGTTAAGATTAAGCACTCTTGGACCGAGGGACTTAGGCACATTCTTTATCAACTTCACTGCCTTAAGTCTCAGAGGAAGGAGGTTTTGGATATTGTTTTGCCAACTGTTAAGAGATCAGCTTGGTATGCATACAGTGAAGCCATCCTCCAAACCATCTTTTGGTATCTCGGACCTGGAATTCGACAGATTTAAACCTAATAGAGAATTCGTGGGCGATAATAAAACTGGCGGTTGATAAACAGAAGTTATACAATTGATAGCAGTTGCAGGTACTTATTGAACAAAAATGAGGTAATATTAGTCAATATTTCACCAAAATTTAGTCTCCAGCATACAAAATAGAATTGAAGCAGTCCATAAAAACAAAGGAGTAAAAATAAAATTATATTTCACCTTCAAATTAAGATACAAACATACTAAAACAAAATGCAAGTTCTGATTATTTTTATTTATTATATCAAAAATATAGTACCTTTAAACATTTGCCCATGACTAGTTATTGAACGAGATTTTGTCCGAAATTGTATTCTGATTTAGGAGTAACTTTCAAAAAATATCCCATAATAAAAATAATCATTGTCATAGGGTGACCGTGAAGAGGACACGCTAGAAGATTGGGTTATAGATCCCAGCGCGAGGGGTAAATAAACAAATTCGAGTGGGGTTGGCTTAAATAATCAATTCTTAGAGCTTCTGGGATTAGAGAAACTAATGGTAGGAAAATATATCTCGTTAATATAAAAGAAAATATTAATAGCACTAGTAAATTAATGACAAAAACTAAAATGAGACCCGGAATACTAAACAAGGAGGGGGGATGCAAATGACTCGACGGTTACGAGAGTCCGAAAGAGGATGCACGGTGATTGCTTCCAGGGAAAGTGGGAGAGTAAAATTATCGAGGAGAATCACATAAAGCCTAATTGACTGTAAGATTCCTTCTTCTTTAACCTCGCTGAGAAATAAGTGAAGGAGTACTCTAGTCATTAAACGAAGTTAGTAAACGAAGGAAAGATGCCTGTCCATGCATATCATCTGTCGGCGGGAACTCTGGCCTTAGATACGAGCAAGGCCGAGTAGAAATAACGCATCGGGTTCAAAGCTGGAAGCCGTTGGGAGGCAGAGTATGGTGTATGAGACGGTACGTAGCTGCTAACCAAGGCGTGATTGTATAGTACTGGTTTCTCAAAGCTTTTCTCGATGAATTTATACTGCCTCAGCGGAAGAGGGTCGCCGGGGGCCTCCAAAACGGGGACGGGGATCTCGGTAAACATGGCACGCCAGAGAGGGGAGGATAGTTCGGTGTCCTCACAGCTTTGCGCAAATGGCCTTGGCGCCGTGGGTCTCGCGTCGATCACACGATGTGAGGGGAAGATAAAGAGAACTCAACCCGGGTCAGCCGACCACTTGAAGTCTCCATACTCCATTGGGGCTGTCTGGCTGTACAGGTGCATCTTTTAAGCGCCACAGACTAATATATGGTAATTACACGGCTAAATTTCCAATAGGGACACAATTACAAAAGGGATGGTACTGGGTACTCTGCCCAAAAATAACTCAAATAAAGCGGAGTCGGGAAATCCTCGGTATTTCCATTACCGAACACATCAAGAAAAAATAAATAAATAAAATTAATAATACAATAATACAGACACAATAGTTATAATAGCATGGGTGATCATAGTCTCGATAACCATGGGCTTACATACAAGGATATTAAATAAAAAGAAAGGTCACACAATACAAAAATAAGGTACATACGAACAGGATAACTCATAAAAAAATATATACACAATAATAAAAAGAGGCAAATATTCTTACAGGGCATTACGCAAAAATTATTCAGGAATATATACAAAAGTAATCCATTTAACGTTAAAATTAATGGGAAATTATTCTGGAGACAAATCCAGAGGATTTCTACTTAAGCTCTCCGCCAGGCAATTTTCGAAACCCTTTATATATACAATTTTAAATTGGAATTCTTGGAGAGAGAGAATCCACCTCATGAGGCGACCATTATTGTTCTTAACGTTCCGTCGGTAAGAGAGGAATTATGGTCAGTCTCGATAATGAATTCTTTACCTAAGAGGAACACTTTGAGTTTGTGGATGCTCCAAACGATGGCAAGAGTTTCTCGCGGGAAAGGAGTTTACAGCTCGCAAACGCGATGTGGAAACTTTCGCCATGGTGACCATACTGGACGAGAACACAATCTATGCCATCGTTACACGCGTCAGTCCGTATGCCAAAAGTTTTAATGGGGTCGGGTAAGCGGAGGATCAGTGCTGAATCTAACTTCCTCTTGACACTGGTCAAAGTTAGGGATCAAACGGTGCGTCCAGACGAGGCATTTGGGGCCTTTTTCTTGAGAAGATCACACAGGGGCGCGGCAATTGAGGCGAAGTTCATAATAAAACATTGGTAGAAGGAGGCCAACACCATGAAGGGCCTCAACTGCTTCTTTGTTGAGGCAGTGGCATTTGTACATTTGCCTAGATTTTGTCAGTTTGGGGAGTCATGGAGTCATTCTATATATGGAAACCCAAAGAGTCAATAGTGCCAAAAGCGAAGTAACACTTTTTGGGACCAATCGTAAGGTGGTGTTCCCGGAGTCGGCACAGGAGGGCACAAAGGGCAGCCGGATGGTGGTCCCTTTCCTGCCTCGCTACGTAAATGTTGTCGAAGTAGAAGGTGACGTGGGGCAACCCATCCAATTTTCACCTCATCATTCAGTTATAATTGCTACATGCTTTGACCATTCTGAAAAGGAATCGCCGAAATTGCATTAATTCCTTGTCGGTGTGGAAGGCCGTGTACCTCTTTAACCTCTTTCATCAATGTAATCTGGTAATAGGCCTTACACAGATCTAATTCGGGAATGAATTTGGCCTTCTCGAACATGTGCAAATTCTGATCGATGTGGGGACTCGGTTCGGCGTCGAACACGGTGACGGTGTTTAACTTCCGGAAGTCGATGCACATCCGGTAAGAATTGTCTGCCTTCTTCACCATGTCAACCGAGGAACAATGCTCCTATTCCCAGGGCTCTACAATACCCATCTTCAATAGCTTGTCTACTTCCTCGTTGAACTCTTTTCTTTAAGTGAATTGGGAGGGGGAACGGCTTCGAACGGACAGGTTCCTGGGTGCTCGAACTGTGTACACACCCAGGGGTATCCGAGATTACATCGGTGAATTGGTTGAGTAGAGCTTGTAACTAGATTTTCTGGGAGATTGGAAGCTGAAGGTTTATGCTCAACCCAGTCGTTGGGGATCGGAAGCTGAGAGTTTATGCTCAACTAGGTCGATGGGAAATCGTTGGTATCTGGCAAGAGGATATTTCGTGTCTTGTTACACGCAGGTGACTTGTACCACGACCAAGGGGTTAAGCGGGTAGCTGTACTCCAATGCGGATTCTTCGACAAGGGCCACAGGTTGATTGGCACAAGCGCGTCGATGGTACATTTTAAGCATGTCCACGTGGAATAGCTTAGTGCCAGATGGGGTTTAGATCAAGTAGTCGATGGAGCCGCGTCTCTCGTTCACTGGGGAGAAGCCCATTTATTGGCTCAAAAGTTTATTGCGAATAGGGCTACCGGCAAGAAACGGTACCATTCTCGGGGTTGTTCGGCGCACAGTTTCTTGAGGATGGATTTGAGGGAGCCATTAAGCCTCTCTCACATCCGGTACCAGCTGGGTGGAAAGAGGAGTTAAAAAGAAGTTTATCTTCAAGAGCTTGCCGACGTACTCCATCAATTACGACGCGAATTGGCGGCCATGATCAGACAGGATTTCCTTGGGTAATCAAATGTGGGATAAGGTGGAGATTAGTGCTTCCGCGCAGGAGATACTGTATATATTCTTCAATGGCACGGCCTCGGAGACCAGGGTGTCAAAGTCCACTGAAATTGGCATGTTACTGTGACCTTCACTCGACGGGGGGGAGGATGTATTGGACCGATGAGATCAATTGTGACACGAGAAAACGGCACTGAGATCAGGGGCCTTCTCTTTAATGGTGCGGGCTTAACTCGTCCTTTGACGGCAGTCTTTTGGAAAATGTCGCAAGACCTGCAGTAGCGAAGAATTTCTTCATCAGCGCCTGGCCAATAAAGATATTTGAAGATCTTCTGGTTGGTCTTCGTGTGGTTAAAATTGCCTGAAAATAGGCTGTCATGTGCACTGGTTAAAATGTGACTACGTAGGAACGCGGGACACACAATAATCGTGTCAGGGGTTTACCGTTTTCTGAACACGCACGGTAAAGTAAGCCGTCCGTAACTTGGTAGGAGATCACCTTGTCTCTTCGGGTGGCCTTTTGCTCTTATGACTGGGCCTCATTCACAGGGGTTGTTAGGAATCGCAGTTCATTTGGTTCCATGCGATGTCTTTGGTGATGACCTCCTTGAATTCTGAAAAACGTTTGGTTTCTAGAGGTGAGGGCATCTTCGAATATTTTACCACTTGCGAATAAGTAACCACTGGTTGGACAACGAAGTTGGGGTAGACCCGTGGGCACTGGCCAATGAGGACGGAGAAAAATTTAATAAAGGCTGCTATTACATCTGCCCAGTCAGTGAAGTACGCACAATCGATGAAGCACTTAAAGATGGGGGACCTATTTGCGCGCCCAAAGTAGTCGTGCACGACGGCCAATTTAATGTGGTCTGGGAAGACTGGGGAAAGCAGCTTATCCGACACCACTATGCAGGTGTATCCGACATCTCTCACAAGAGTGAAGACACGGCAGCCATTAATCGTTTCGGATTCGAACGTAAGGCCTCCAGGAGTATTCTTATAAAACTAGAAATTAGCTGGAGGTCGCGAGGACTTGAAGTGCTCGGGGAGGAGAAGATTCCGATAGTGTTAACGGAGGCACAGACGTGGCACAGATCTGGTGTAACTGGTGAGAAGAGTTAGTCCTGAACTGAGAGTTCCGAAGGAAGTTCGTTTTCACGTAACCTCAACGCCACAGGAAAAACAAATGATAGGTCTCCTGGGAAAAGATGACGTAGGGGAGCCTGAAGAGAACGGTTTTACATCCTGGTGTTCAGACAAAAAGATTCGTTTCGGCTTCGACGGCCCAGTTACTTTGGCAAGCTTGTTTCCATTTTGCAGGAAGAATTTACCTTTGTTTGGCTTAGGTTTTGAGAAAAGGGGGCCGTTTTCTTCCTTTCTTTCGGATTAGGATTGTGGTTTGCTGAATAAATGTCGACCTCTTCTGTGCACTTCTCGAATGTGAGGCACCGCCGGTCTTTTACGAAAGATCTGACTTCAGCTGGAAGTGCAGCCAACAACTGGTCTCTCAGAAAGAAGTCAACGAGGGCATCGTAGTCATGAAGGATAATAAAAGCATCGAACCAAACGTTGATGTGACGCTGGAATGTGTACCCAAACTGACGGCAGGTTTGGCCTAGCTCAAGGTGGGCATGTCTGAATTTGGATCGGTAAACATCTAGGATCATGTTATATGCCGCCAGTAATTCCGATTTTAAGGTCGAATAATAAATTGTTGCCTCCGAGGAAAGTGATATGAATATATCTCGGAGTTGGAAATTTAGCAAAAGCAACGATTGAGCCACTCCATCTGCCTCAATGTCCTAGTGGTTAATTTCGAAGATTTTCTCGAAGTGGATTAAGAAGGATACGAAATCCTCGCCTTCCTTGAAAACCGGAAGCTTAACAGACGCTGTAGGGGGAGGATCGGACCTCGAGCTGATGGACAGCGTCTCGTTCCTGGTCCTACTCATTTAAAGTTGATGAAGGTGGGTTCTTTCCCTTTCTTCTCGTTCTTCTCTTTTCTTCTTTCTTCTCGTTCCTGCTATTCTCTTTCTCTTTTTTCTTCAGGTTCCTTCTCTTTCTCTTTCAATCCTTTCCTCTTCTCGAATATAAGCTGAGAGGCCCTTGCTGCTTAGCCCAAGCTAATCTACTTGCAAATTAAACGTGTTAAATAATGAGGACATTTTATCGCGTTCGATCAGCTTTCAAGAGAAGCACCCTCCAAAATGGGGAAATTATTTGACGCACAGGGCAAGTGCTGATAAGCTTTGGTGACCTACGAATCTTCAGTTAAAAAAAAAAGAAAAAACACAGCGATAATTATTTCTCACGGCGTGAATTCTTAATTATACTTGAAATATCCACTTCGGAATTTTAGCAAGAGCCTGTGCTACCCAATAGGCACGAATAAAACGACAACACTATACAAAAAAAGGAAATAAGATTAACTAACTCCTTTACAGTACGGCAGACGTTTGATGAGGCCTGGAAAGGGTTAAAGTTTCACACGGTCACGAAATTCAATACAAAATATGCACACAAAAGGGAAAATGGAAAATGGGTGAAGTCTTTTCTACAGTTACTAAAACCAGTACCTTCAATATACAAGAATAACACCCAATAGAATCTGTCACAAGTCTAAAAGAAATGAGATTAGATACATGTTAGATAAATATATATATTTACTATATACAAAGAAAACATTAATAGCATAAGTAAATTAATGACAATAAATAAAAAGAGGCCCGGGGTACCAAACAGTAGGGGTGGTAGTACAAATGATTCGACGGGTACGAGAGTTTGAGAGAGGATGCACGGTGAGTGCTTCCAGAGAAAATGGGAGAGTGCAATTATCGGAGAGACTCACATAAAGCCTAATTGACTGGAGGCTTGAATACTGCGAGTAAACGGGAGGCTGCCAAGTTGAACTTGCAAGATTCCTTCTTCTTTCACCTCGCTGAGAAATGAGTAACAGAGTACTCCAGTCGTTGAACGAAGTCGCGAAACTCTGACCTTAGATACGACGAGCAAGGCCAGGTAGAGATGACGCGTCGCGTTCGAAGCTGGAAGCCGATGGGAGGCAGAGCATGGTGTACGAGACTGTACGTGGTTACTAACCAAGATGGAGCTGTATAGTATTAGTTTCTCAAAGCTTTTCTCAAGGTATTTATACTGCCTCACCGGAAGCGGGTCGCTTGGAGCCCCCAAAACGAGGACAGGGATCTCATTAGACTTGCCATGCCAGGGAGGGGGGGAGTGTCTCGGCCTCCTTACAGCTTTGCGCAAAGGTCCTTGGCGCCGTGGGTCTGGCGTCGGTCAGACATGAGACGGAAAAATAAAGAGAACCCAACCCGGGTCAGCCGACCGCGCGAAGTATTGATGCTCCCTGGGGCTGTCTGGCCGTGCGGGTGTATCTTTCAGGCGTCACAGGTAGACGATAGGTTCGTGGAGGGGGTGTAACTTTTTCTCTCTGACAGTCATTATTTTAGGATAGTTCACATCACGTTTATTTTCTGTTTGCTGAATACTAATCACAGTAATCCAATAATAAGATTGCTTCTTATATAGACGTTAATGACAGTTTGGCTTAATTGTACATTGACAGTTCAACAAATTTCGGAAATTGTTTTTATCCAACTCACTTTATGGAGTTTTATAACTTTTCGCTAGTCTTTTCGGTTTTGTTCAGTTGGCTCTATGGCGTTCGCTTACCGAAATGTTGGTATCTTCGCTCAAACTTGTAATTCGAATTATATTGAGTAATTTCCATTTTAGATCTTTCGTGTAATCAAGATTTATATGGAAAATATGCATAGGTTAAATGAATATTTTCACTTTCATTCCACTTCTATAATGGTCGTTTAGTTAGTTTAAGTAAGTTTTTCATTAAGCATTTCCCTCCTAGAACTATTTAAAGGAAACTTCAATCATATTACCTCTTTGAGAAGTCAACCATATGGTTTAGTTTACTAATTTCTTTTTTATGCTATGTAATCTGAATTGACTTTATTCCTTAAAAAATCTCCCATCGTATTAAGAAAAACAATCACGGAAACATTCGCCTACTCCCTAAAAGTCCGAAAATGGTCCACTTTTCGATGGAGAACTGGTAAAGTTTCAAGAGTTGTGGGCCATCTTAGCCATTCGAATCTCAAATAATCTCCTCATTTACTTATATATTGACCACATAATTGCATCTTTCTTTGCCAATCTCTGTTTAAAACTTTTGGGTGGAGATGAGTTCATTTTATCACCTTTTTAATACATAAATACTTTCTCAAATTACTTCCCCTTCCAAACGGGTCATTATACTTTCGTTTGGTCATCTACATAATCTGTACAAGGTCAAATGTTTATCTTTACTGGATTGACTTTTGCCTTTCCAACACAAATTACTAAAAGTCACACATGCGAGATACTCCCCCAGAACATGTACTCATACATTCCCTATTTATTCCTGTTCACGCTGTTCTCCCTCGATCACAGTCTTAATAGTCGTTGTGTGCGCCCAATTTTGTTAAATGTGCACAGCTTTCCTAACACTTTTGTGCGCACACGCATACACCATAGAGCAGTGGTTTTCAACCGGGGTGGTGCGGGGGCGACCAAGAAATCATTTTAAAAATACCTCAATTGCCAAAAAATATGTATTTCAAACATTTATAAAAAATCTAACGCCACAGGAAAGTATTTTGAAACAAGCTTTTCTGCATCGTGCAACATAAAATCAACGAAAAGAGAGAGATCCCAATATTAAAGAATTGTGATACTCCTCAAGCTCAAATTTCCCATTAAAGTTTTAAAGGTAAGTTTTATTTTTTTCAAACTTTTATTTCTTATTTCAATTAGATTATGTCAATCGTTGTTAATTTTAAGTGCTTTCTACGTAATTATGTATTTATATGTAAATTATATTATATTGGGCTGTCGCGGCTGCTTCGAGATAGCAATTTTGGTGCCTACATCATAAAAAGGTTGAAAACCACTGCCATAGAGACAACACTTCTCTGTAACTGTAATTGTCATCTGCCTGTCTATTTTTTTTATTTTAAATTGTTTGTTTTTAATTGTTTTCTTTAGTACTTCTATTTGGGCTGTCGTGCCCTCGTCGGTGGCCGCCAGACGGGTGCCCTAAAAAAGACACAAAAACCATGTCAACAATGAAAAAGACCTCGGTTGAATATAATGAGTATATGATGATTAATGGTGATGATCAATATTAATGATAATATGTACAATTTGTGCCTGAAAAACAGTATGGTGTGTGTAAGTAATAACTTTAACAAACCCCACGTGGATAAAGAAACTGGTAGAAAAGTTTATATTATTTTATTCCGCTTACTTTCTCCCTCTCTCTCTTTCTTCTTTCTTAACCTACGTTTGATTCCTGTTTGGTCTGATTATTTAATATTTAGAGTAAGTTCCTTAATGCAAGACAAATAAATTCCATTAATATAATGTAGATGTAATATAATGTAGTGATTGGATCTGGTTTGGTTTATATGTAAATTAGGTTTTTATTTTAGGATCAAAATCGGTTCTAATGTTCGTAGTTAGTTGAGATGTGTGGCATTGTTGAATATATTAAAGTTGTTAAAACTAATTTCAGACTTAAATATTTTTAGGTGATCTTGTATATGCTAGGAGTCTGGTTTGTTTAGACGAGTTTGCGGGTCGACCTTTCCCGAGCGACACTGGACTAATGGTCGAGCCAATATACGATGAATTGCAAGATCACATCTACATTTATCAATCACTGATGAACGGTAAGGAAATGGAATTTGCTCATTTCAGCTGAAATGGGATCCAATATGAATTTTGGCTCGAGATATTGGTAGAACTATTTAGTCTTCTTGAGCACGTTAACAAGAGTCGCTCGAACTTCTACCAATTATGAGAGACTAATAAAATTAGATAAATAATTATCTACTGTCTTTTCTGTTGGATTTCCATTAGAGAGAATTAATAAACTTTTTAATCTGTTTCTCCACTACTGCGTCAGGATAACCATTGTTGATAAAATATTTTAAGAAAGGTGAATTTTAAAAGTAGTAGTTTGTTTGAAGAACATATGTATATTGTAAGCTCGATGGATAAAGGTTTTTACCGAGGATAACTTGAGGTTTCCTGGCATCAAACCAAAGAAGATTGTGACTAAACTTGTAAGGGTAGGTTTCCTATACAAAGAAGTTTCATGGTTCAGGGAGATCGCTTTATATCGATACCATAAAAATGAGAGCCTACCATTTTCTCAAGCTCCAATGCTTAATTTATACATCATCCATCTTCTCGTGATTTTATTAAGACAAATGTATCATCCGCATAGCATCTGTAATATATAGGTTTATATTCAATAAACTAGTTATTGAACCAAAGTTGATCATAATGGCGTAATGGGTTTTAGATTTTCCATATTTTATGCCGGGAACGGAGCCCATATATGGAACTTGTTCTATATTTTACCAGCTATATATTTACCATTCTTCAATTGGAATAAGACTCTGATGATGCGATCTCCTATATGATAAGCATCAATTTTTTCAGTCTACTCATCACGATCCATAATTACAAGACAAGTTAATTTATTTCTAATATAATAAAGCGGTGAATATAAACTTTAACCTTAATTTATAGGATTAAACTTTGCAGGTACATAAGGTCATGGATGCGGTCATGTTTGAATTTAATTTCCTTATTAAGTAATTATTTTCCCTGCATTTATTTATGTTTAAGCGGTAGAGACACTAAGTTTTGTTGTTCCACAAAAGGTCACGGTGTAAATTGCTCTTGCGAAGTTTTTTTCTTGAGTTTTGAAATCTTCCAAAAATAAGCGTAGTATCTTCTGGTCATGGTTCCGTTAATGGCAAAATAAATTACTTAAAAATAAAATTAAATTAAAATGTGATTTCTTGAAGTTGACAGCGACGGCTGCTTGATTTAGTTGCAGCATTTTAACCTTTTAACCTTTTCAAATATTCTGTTTTCAGAAGGCGTAAGGTGATGAAAAATGCTGGCAAGTGGCATTTCTTTATTAGACAAGACGTCTTTCAACCTATTCATGGCTCAACTTTGGGCCAAACGTTGAAAACGAATCATGAAGAAAAATAACAGAAGAGAGATCGCTGTGGAAGACAACATGATATCGTGTTTTTGAAGAAGAAAAAGGTTTGGGGGGAAAAATGAATGGGGATAAGAAGAGTTAAAAGGTTGGTGGCTGGAAACCAATGCGAGTTTTATAGTGTGTATGATGTAGTGTAATTTGTACGACATGTACGATGGGAAGATAGGGGTGGGAGGAGAGAGGCATGTTTTCTGAAACACGTAGTTCATGTTGCTATTATGATATGTGTGATGTTTTGGTCTGATGAGAGCGTAGGTGTTGTCAGATGTAACACCTAATATTACGTGTCGAGTCTATGTATAAGTCGTGTGCTGATAGGTAGCCAAGGTCTGATGTGTGAATATCGTTAGAATTGCAGCAAACTAAGCCAGCCTCGAACAGAAAACAGGATACGTGAGCGGCGGTGTAGCTGCCTTTCGCTCCTTAATTTCCTGGCATTGTACAAAGAATGTGGATTGCAATGCGGTGTACTTCACGCGTGTTGGTGGAGGAGACCAGGATGGCGTGCATCTAATAAGCTTTGTGGGCAGTGGGGGTAGTATGAGAAGGTTTGTGCAGTCGAAGAGGGGTGCGGATAGGGGAAGGAGAGTTAGGGTCAGGGGTAAAAGAGGTAAAGACAGTGGGAGGAGAGGAGACAATAGAATGAGAGGTGAGAACTACAGAAAGAAGGGTGGGGACTGTGGAAGGCTTGATGGGGATAATGAAAGGTAGTGGAGGGACGGCAGGAAGGGTGTGGAGACAAAGGAAAGAAGGGATGGACAGAGGGAATGAGGATAGCATGATAGGAGACAAAGTGAGTGTGGGGGGAAGAAGTTTTGGAAGAGGATGGAGTAGGTAGGAGTAGGTCTGTGCACGTGGGTGTGGGGAGGAGAGGTGGTCTTTCTCTTTTTTATTTTTGTATGAGTGCAAATACCGTCGGGAAAAGATGATAGGCCCTAGTTCTTTTGCTGCATAGAGCAGATGTAGAACGCTAGCCTATAAGCGGGGGTTGCCCACAGACAAGTCTTTTGCCACCGCGGAGAGCACGGTAGCAGGTTGGGTTTAAGGGTTGCCATGATGATTAGCAGGTGCTTGGGGGATGTATGTTAGTATAATTGGTTGTGTAGCCCCTGGGAGTGGCGGCAGCAGCTTCGTTTGTTGTTGTAAAGGCGTGGTGCGGGGTGAGTGAGGTTGGGTGAAGTGGAGGCGAGTATCTGACGAGGATTTCAATCTCCGAAGGCCAAACTACGTGTGCTTTCCTATCTGTCCCGTAAGGTAACCCAACTTTTCCATTGCAGTCATTGTATCCCGACTGGCCCTTCCTTTCAACGAACAAGTAAGCAGTGCAACTGTTAAGGCCTACAGATTATTCTATAATCTCACCTACCCGAATCGTCCCATCCTTTGTGTGCGAGCCTCGGTTTAAAATCCCCTTTTAATCATCACCCTGAACCCGACCACTAATCCTATAATTATCCCTTCTCTGTCTCATGCCGACATTTAATTTCCCCTCTACGATCATTCCCTTTAAACTCTATATCTTTTTATGTTCAAATTCTATTTCTTTTATTGTTAGTAAAGGTATATTTTTGTTATTGTCTTTCTTTTGCGACCTTAACGTGTACAAGCTACCTGTTAAACTTTGACCAACTTGCACTCTGAATTATTTGTTTTAAAAGGACCGGGCAAATTTAAAAGTAAACCATCCCCATTGAATTCATAACTATTTGCCGTCACAAACCGGCCAGGTTGAACCTTAAGCCAACTTTGACCCCAAAACTCCAAAAGGGCATACATAATTATATATAGAGTCTGGCTATTCCACGACAGCGTTGTTTCATATGAACCTAAAGTTATCGGCGTTGTTGTTTCTGTACCTAGAGTTAATGATGTTGTTAATATGGATCTAGAGTTATCGGGGCTGTTGTATCCGTACCTGAGATAATGGTGGTGTTTCCTTTGGACCTAGAGTTCTCGGTGTTGTTTTATCCGGACCTAGAGTTATTGGCGTTGTTCATGTGGACTTAGAGTTAGTGGTATCGTTGTATCCATACCTAGAGTTACCTAGAGTTAGCGATGTTGTTGTATGCGTACCTGGAGTCATTTTACGGTTCGTCCCTAATGATATTTGTTACAATCGCTGCATGCAATGGAATAAAATGCCTGGTCGGATTTCTGATTTTATAACAAGGGTTGTTTAGAGATGACTCGTATTTCGAAATTATATTTATTTTGAGAGAATAGAGAAAACTAAGAATTCTGTTGAAATCTTTATTATAGAGTAATGTCAACATACTTGCAGCTTCAAACTTACTGGTATTATCGCTAACATTATAAACTATTTTCTGTGCTACCGGTTCACAATTATCTAATAAATACTGTATAATGATAATACAATTTTGAACCTATGCATGAAATAAATTGACATAGTTTTAGAATAAAAGGTTTTAGTATAATTTTTTAGTCATTTTGTTAGCGATTACTACTAGGAAATACTAGTAGGTTATTAAAAATAGCGTGGGGTTGCTCCACCCACAATTAAAGAGAGGTATGAGCGGTGAAGGCCTCCCATTTTGAAATGCCCTTGAAAATGATATATAATACAATATGATATGACCCCAAAACGCAAAAATCGCGAAGAAAATCGTACACCACTAATCTTAACAATTACCCCAGACTCTTCCGTTAACAGAATTATACTTCTAGTCTTCCTTTGCCTTGTAAGCTTTTCTTTGTGCTGTTCCCTTGAGAACATCCATCTGTGAAAAGCTTCTGAACTGGCTGAAAATTCCTAATCAGCCACAAAGCCGCAGTAACTTACTTGGACACTCCTAACTATTAGGAACTTGACCTCTATTAAGAAGGGAAATAAGTGGGCCTCAGAAATGGAGCGTCTTTTGAGTTTTTTGCACAACCTAATTTTCCCTAAGAGAAAAGGTTTGCTCTATTTCTGAACTATGTACGGGGATAGATTTGCAGATTACCCATTCAGGGGTTTGAAAAAAAAAGTGCATTTCATTTTTAAATTTTAAAAAAAAGGTATTTCATTAATTAAATAGGTGTATAGTTTTTTCCTGCACGTGTCTGTAATTCTTTGTATAGATAATGAGGGATGACACTTCTAAAGGCCTATATAAATGTAGCCCTTGAATACCTAAATAGAGAATATATATATAATTTTGCTAGC
Source organism: Ceratothoa steindachneri (assembly GCA_963969495.1). Taxonomy (NCBI): domain Eukaryota; kingdom Metazoa; phylum Arthropoda; class Malacostraca; order Isopoda; family Cymothoidae; genus Ceratothoa; species Ceratothoa steindachneri. The sequence continues at coordinate 63,987,396 of OZ018322.1, read as the reverse complement.
CCTTATATTTCTTAAAAAAATGTCAGGGAGTGGATGGACTATTTCCTTCAATTTGTAATCTATTCATACACTTTATAATTTTGGAGTAAAAAATTAAAGTTTCGGAAATAAACTTTCCAATCTAATGTGAATACCCAGGCCAGCAATGCCAATGGTATGTGAAGGAAGAGGTTTATACCCCACTCCACCTTTTCTTCAAAATTCGATGAACTCAAACAGAGAATCACTGCTGCACTCGAGACTGTTTCTGGCGCAGCCATTGATCTCTATCAACCGCCATGATGGTAACGCCTGGCAACTTCAGCCGTTCGTAGCCTATTTAGTGATGCTGAGAAGAGATGTAATATAGATCGTATTTTCATCACCTCGCCACATGCCAAACACTCCCTTGCTCCACCAAAGCTCTCTATTCACGCGAACTGCAACCACTTGACTTAAGCAATCAAGAAGAATTCCTATCTTACATTGTTAATATTAAATAATCATTACATATTTCGAGTGTATGTATATACCCAAACGCTTTACTAGCGACTCTCCGTGACAGTTTTACACTATCTCTAAGCCTGCATCGAGTAACCTCATCACTTAACATGACTCTTCACGCATTCACCATGGCCAAACAACAAAACTACCACCAATTTTCTACCACGGACACGGCAAAGTAGTCAGAGATTTAAAACCCTCAATATTTCCAGGTAGGGCGAAACACTGGGTCCGCTTCCACGGTTGCCATATGAGACACAATGTGGAAACATCCTCACCGTGAACATCACCTAGTGGGCCAGAAGCGTACAATTCTCCTTCGGCGATTGTCAGCCGTTGATGTCAGGCAAGCCTACAAAAAGTTAAGGGAATGGGGAAAAATAGCTAGAAATGTAGTCAGAAAATTCGCAAAAAGAATCGTGCACCACTAATCTTAATAATTACCTAAAAACAACTAAAATTAAGACGTGGGCAAAAAAAATAAAAATTATTTTGGGAATATTTTAAGCAAATACATTCCGAATGACTCAACATTTCAAGAAATAACTCAGATCTCTTTCCCTTTAAAATTCCCCAGCAAACTTCTTTTAAATGCCCCAGCAGTTGGTGGCTAGGCACTCCTCGTTTTCCTTCATTAACTTCATCTTGCCTTCTAGACAAGTTGTTTCAATTTGTTGCTTATGATTGGAAGTATTTTGATCACTAAAATTGATTTGATGGTTTATTGTTGATGGACATAACCCAATTGGGATAGTCTATGAATTGCAGTTCAGAGAGTATCCATGATCCAGCCGGTACTTGCATTTTAATGCTGGGAAACAAAGTCGCTGAATCTCTATTTTGTACGTAGAAATAGGGCACACCTTTGCCTAGGCATAGAGCAAAGACCTAAGGACCATTAATATGCGTATCATGATTTCGATTATCGAAGACATTTTCAGAATCTAGCGTAGATGATTCTTGATTTGCTTCCCAAATTCGTCTCCTCTCGTATTTGCGGCGGCCAGCGAATATTACTTTATCGATTTGAACTGGCGTGTGTTCCGTTCCAACCATTTGGTCTCTACGATTAAAAAAAACTATAGTAGAACAAACTCCTCGGCAATAACTAAACTAGTCAGTCAAAGTAGTAGATGATTATCCTGTATACCTTGTAACCTGTAATAATGACGACTCCATAGAACGCAAAAAAATGAGTTCAGCGATTGCACAAAGGTTCAAGTTTGAATGTAATTTTCTATTTAAATCTATATACAAAGAGAAATTATTGCTACTAGCTGACTACTTGACAATCCATATCTCCTGCATTTCCATACTTGCCAATCCTTTCCTCGTGATTTTTAGTAGTCATCTTTGTCGTCACTCCAGCTCGTGTCCGAGCATTGGTTTCGTCGTCAGTTATCCGGTCTCCTCGAGGAAAGTAAAAGGCCGGCAAGAAAACAGACGAACACCATTCGCTCAGGAATTTGTTTTGGTCGATCGTGGCTGACGACGGCCACGCGCACGCACTTGGCCAGTAGCGGGTCCACTGCGGCTCAAAAACATTGAGACATGCGGTTTTGGCGAGGCTGGTTGCATCAGACTGCCGGGTTCTTGGTCTATCAAGGCCAGCCTTTGTCGCGTCTGCCCGCTGGGCGCTGCCCTCCTCCACCGGAGCCCGACATAGGAATCTTATATGGCCCATGTCTGCTTGGTTCGACGTTGGGGTCTTGCTGTTGGTTAAGTTTACTCTGGAAACAATTTTAGTATAAATACGATAAGTCCATCGCACCTTTGACTAATATTTAAATCTTTCAGTAAACCTCTTTCACATAGGAAGCTAGGCACAGCGCTTTCACTTGCAACAATCTTACTATCAAATTCTCATATTACATCTTTCTTCACCAAATTTGTTTATACAATATACAAAAGTACGACCAAACACTTCAAAATTCAATGTTAAAATGCGTAAACGTTTAAGCCTAATTAAATCGCAAATTTGAATATTTTATAATTGTATGATTTCTGTGAAGCAACAGCATTTTGATTGAAAGATCATTTTTATACCAGATTATAAATAGTCTAAGCTTTTGTTATCAAAAATGACTAATCTAATTTTTCATGTTTACCATAATACTGATACCAGGTAATGGCTTCGCCACTCCCCCCTTGCACTTCGCTACTAAGATTAAAATTTAAAATCTAAAAAAAAGCAGCCATGGTTAAATTTTCTGAACTTCACCATTTGTAATTCTTTGGGTTTTAAAAATTCACAAAATTTCGATACTTATATTTATTTCTGAACTTCGACATTTTGTTTTTTGATATTATAAAAGAATTATTAGAAATAACTTCGATAAAAAAAAACATAAGTCAACCAAACTAAAATGAAATTATTATTCAAATACTAAAAAAATCCGCTTCTTAAATTATAGAGTTAGCGATGATGATGATGATGATGATGATGATGATGATGATGATGATGTGCAATGGTAGGACGCAAAAAGTGGGCCTCAGCCTTTAAAAACCATCAAACAAATATTAGTTTGAGGAAGCCAGGTGTCGTACGGAGGCATATGTGTCAGTCAGCCCAACCCCATTACCTCCAGGAAGACCTGTGGTTATATGTAGATCTTTCACTCATTTTCGCTTCCTTTATTTCCAACGCTTTTTTTCATATCTCTTTAGCCACTTTTTAAGAGATAGGGCCTCGTGGTTTTTCTATTTAAATTGTAGAAGAAAAAATACAGACTGTTTATTTAAATCATAACAATAAAATCGAAATACCAAGTCTATTCTGATATGAAGGAGGCAAAAAAAGATAAAATAAAATATTTCATCTAATCTCAATGAATTCTTCTTTTTGTATATTGAAATTTATTTTAATTGCCTTTTAATAATTGCATTATAAATTAATAATGTTCATAGGATGGTTTTTAATGTGATGATCCAATTGTGTCATACGAATATCCAACCAACGCTTATGCTAAGGCTAGATTTTGCCTCCATTTGCTTCCTTGTTTAGGCAAAAGAAATTTCAAATTATTCCGAAGCAATTATCCTTTGCCTCTGTTATTCGCGAGTGGGGAGAGTATAAAATCTAATTTTCTCATTTCTATACAAAGATTTTAGTCCGAATTCATGCAAGAAACGGCGTCTCTCTGCTACGAGCGTTCCCCAAGGACAAACCAACTAATTAATTCCGGATTTCAAGTTCTATTATATTGGAACACAAGAAGAGAACTGCAGCGTTTTAATTTTATTTACAGTTTTCCTTTATTCTCAGCTCACTGTTATTAAAATTTTATCTTTTTCTACCATTTGCAAATCGGAAATAAACATTTAGAAGAATGTATATGCTAAGAGTTTATAGCCAAAAGTCACCTTAATTTGTTGTATACATTTATATAAATAATTTATACATAAATGAATTATATTTCTACCGCTTAAAGATAAGCCTCCAGCCCTTCCTGTTATATTAAATGAGCAGGTGTTTCACAGAAATAATTGTCATATTTTCCATTTTAATCGCATCTTGCCTCTGGCTGGAAAAGTAATTTAGAGGAGAAATCATTTGTACCGAGATAAAAGTCGCTTTTGAAGAAACATTTCTTTGTAAATGGAACCAAAGATAAACACAAAGAAAAGATAACAAGAAGTGAAGAATTGAATGTGATGTTAATAAATGTTCAGGGACTAACAAACGATAAGTTATTAGATAAAGAAAAACTACTACGAGAAAAAGATATCATAAATATAATTGGAATCACAGAAACTCAGCAGAAATATAGAAAATTGGAAATATCAGAAAATATTGAATATTTTGATAAATGGAGGAAAAATGGACATAAAAGGTGGCCGTCTGCTTTTTGAAATGAGAAAAGATAAGTACGATGGTAGGTTGAAAAAAGATAATAAAACAATGATTTATATTATAACAGAAATTACAATCAAGAGTCAGAGGATATATATAATTCTATTATACATAGATGTAAGAATAAAAAAATTAAAATAAAATAATAAATAAACTGAATGAAAATCTTAAACACCTAATAAATAAATTAGTAATAATAATGTGGGACTTTAACGGAAATCTTGACTCTATTGGTCCAAAAAACTTAAACTATAACGGAAGGTTAATATTCGATACAATGTAAAAGTGGAACTTAATATTGTTAACCAATGATGAAAAATATATTGGAACCCACACGAATGTACACAAAGAAGAAAAAAGTGCAATTGACTTTCTCCAAGTCAACTAAAATATGTATTTGTTATTTGAAAACATATTTATTGAGGTAGGAAAACAACTATTTGACTTATCTCACTATTGTCTCCTAAAAGTAACTTTTAATATTAGTATTCAACAAAAGAGTAAAAATTATAAAGAGAGAATGTAATAAGATAATGATGATAACCTAAAACCAAAATACTTAGACAAAATTGAAAATACCTTACAACAGGTAGACAATATAGATATGGAACAGCTCAAAGGTGTCTTGACAAAAACTGAAGACAAAATACTCAAAAGGAAAAGAATAATCAAAATACAAAGTGAAAAAGAAAATAAAAAATAAACATGAATTGGAACTAGTATGGTTAAACGAGGAAATCAAGCAATGCAGGATAAGAAGAAGGGACCTAAACAGGAAAAGAATAAATACTAGTGGAGAGGAAGTAGAAAATTATTGGGAACTATATCTAAAACAGAAAGAATTAGTTAGGAAACTAATGAGTGATGAGAAAGGTAAGCAGGAAGAAAAGATAACAGCTGAAGCTATAGCAGAAAAAGACTGGAACGAAAATGTAGGAATTAATAAAAAAGCTAAGAAGATGCGACATAAAAAATAGAGATAGTGACAGAATATACGATAAACATGGTAACGAAATAAAAGAAAAATAGATGGCCCATCGATGATAAAACATTGGAGTACAGTATATCAAAAACAATAAAATAATTTACAGGAAGGAAAATAAAAAGGATTCCATAAATAAATCACAGGAAAAATATAGTGAAAGTATAATAATATATGGAAAACATAATAATGAGCAAACATTTCCAGTGCAACTGCAAGAACACTACAACATGTTGAAAGGTACCCTAGAACACATATGATCCTAATAAAGTTAAACAAAACTTCCATCAAAATATTCATGAATATATGGAAATGTTGGATGGGAAAATAATTACATTAGATATAAAAAATGAAATGGAAAACACTCAATGAAGCAAAAAAATTTAAGAAAACATTACAACAGATAAAAGTAAATAAGCAACCTGATCCTTGTGTCATTAAGGGAGAAATTTACAAATGGATTGCTTAAAATGACACATGTTTGGAGAAACTTTCCAATCATGACAAAAATATCTTAACCAACTAGAAAACATCCAAGACAGTAATGATTCCAAAAAAACAAAACAAACCAAGTCCAATGGAGAATAGACCAATCGCCTTGACAAATACAGGTTTACAAAGTGTTTATGAGTTTGGTCAAGCACAGTATAGTGACACACTCAAGAAGAAATGAACAAATTCTAGATGTACAAGCATGGTTTACAACTGGGAGACGACCTAAAGAGAACCTGGTGCTGTTAAGATGCTGTATTGAAGGAAGCTATAAAAATGAAAAACCTCTAGTAGTCATCGCGATACATTTTTCGAAAGTTTTCTACTCAGTAGATGTGTAGATTAACACTTCTACAAGCAATGAAATACTATAGGATCGATCCTTAATAATGGATATAATAGCCGCAACATATACTGGAGATTCTAGAGATCTGTAAAGATGGCATTAAATTAGGCCAAGTCAATGTGAGCAGTGGCATTAGGCAAAGCTGCACTGGATCTCCTCAGTGATTCTTAATGGTAGTGAATATAATAATTAAAGAAATGTTTAGACCATTCCGGTTTTGTTTTTGCGGACGATGGTCTAATCATTGCTGAATCGATTAGACATGCAGAGCAAATGTTTGACACAATCCAAAATATTGCAAGCCGAATGGGCCTATATATAAATAAAAGTATGAGTCGGTGCATGCTTGATAACTATAAAGGTGAAATTAAAATTATATTTTTTTAATATTGAATAAGGATATATTTTATACCATCGTGGCTAAGTGGTAATGCTCTTCTTTCTCTATAAATAAATTAAAGGGTAAAAGTATTAAGAGGTACCAGAGTCAAAACTGTGAGTTGTCGTAAATAGAAATCATTAGAAAGAACATTTGTACTATCATAAGTGAGAAAAAAAGAGAATATAAAGTAAATATAAACATAGAGACGATTAAGTTAACATTTCTTAAGTAGGCTTAGCGATTCTTGCTCTGCGCCAAAGCATCGTGGTATTCACGTGTTATCTTAAACTCGAGCTCTGATTGGAGGATGGGAATTCTGAAATTCGAGCCGAGCCAATCAGTAGCGAGATCTGTGATACACGCAAGACTTTCTTTTTCTTTCTTATCTTTGTTTTAGTTCAGTTTTTACTTGGGCATTTCGCCTCTTTTATTTCTGCTTTTCATTTTTTGTTTGTTTTTTCTTCGTTTTTAGTTTTGAGCACTTGGCCTCTTTTATTTACACTTTTCTGTTTTGTTTTTCCTTCGTTTATTATTTTTGGAGCACTTCGACTATTTTATTTACGCTTTTCTTATTTTGTTGTTTTTCTTCATATTTCAGTTTTGGGCACTTTGCCTCTTTTGTTTACTTATTTACTTTTGTAACACCTTGTCGATCTTAATCTGGGCATTTCACTTCCTATGTTTTTAGTTTCCATATCTGGTTTTATGGTCTTGATTTTCTAGCATGTTCCTTGTAATATTTTTAAGTGTCAATTGGTCGTATGTTTCCTCTTGCAAGGTTTATTCCACTTGGAAATAACGATGTTCTCTCGACTGTGTGTTGCCTTTGTTGAGGTATACCACAAATCTATTTCACCCCTATGAAACCTACTACACATTTTATCACTTACTCTATAAATAAAAAAATGTGAATACTGTAACAACTGACATGACATATCATCCATTGCACCATTCGAAATTAATTGTATATATTGTCAAAAGTGCCTAAAGAAAGCAAACACGATAATTCTCGAAGTGGCTCAAATAATGTCATTGGACCGTCTAAGCCGTTGCCACTCTCAGATCTCCCAACACAATGAGATAATTTAGCCTATATTTCTCTTCTCATGTATTTGTCTGAGAGAGAGATATGGCAGCATTTTGATAAAGAATGAGGATCGATAAAGTGAAAAAGTTCATTGGTCAATTTGTGACCTCTATACAAATGAACTCGGCCTTCATCATCAATTCCAAACCGTCGATGGACCTACCACAGGCAATAATTTTTTCAAGGGTCTAATAGGGAAGTCTTTGTCAAAGGTTCAAGAGTTAGAATGGGATGAAGTTTTTGTAATGATCATTGATGGACCAGAAATTTCGATGACAAATGAAGTGTTCTCGGATTTGTCCTCTTATCAGAAGTACCTTTTCCTCGTCCCCAAATACATTCACAGCGGAAAAATCGATCCGCAACCGAAAACTTTGAAGCCAGGAGTCATTTTCCACTTAAAGTGTTTGACTTTAGCCTGTCGCCTTGCGCAACCTACCTGTCCAAGCATTTTTTTAAAGGTAAAGTTAAGAATAACCTGCCCTTTATCATCTTCTACGTCGTCATCAACTTCATTCATTGTTGGTTTGCGATCAAAACTTGACCACATATTTCTGACGCCGCCAATCACATTTTTTTCCAAATCAAATGTCACCGCCTTCTTCCTCAATCAACGCGAGACATGGTGTTCCTTTAATTCAAATCATGGAAGGCGCAGCCAAAAATCTGCTCGTCTTTTTCCTCTGCGACGATGATCCAAATCTCTGTCCGTTCACCGGCCGAAAGATCATGGATAGCCAAGAGGGCGATGATGGTGACAAGTCGGTGGGAAAATTAGTTCCTTCTCCCCTCAACTTTAATGCAAACAACACTGTTGAACTCATCGATTCAGATTCCCCCTCGATTTACCACTCTACCCTCTCTTGCGATCTCACAATGGCCGAACTTCAGGATTTGATTGTCAGCAAATTTGAATTATCATCTTTCCCAACTCACACCCAATCGGTTGAGCACCTGATTCGCGAATTAGCAAGTGCATGCGGTAAAATTGCTGGTCATGATGAAAGAGATGGGTATATTCGCGCGAGATTGGCTTCAAGAGAATTTTTTTCCAAAGATTTTGCAAAAATAATTTGTTAGTTACAATCCCTTTATTTCTCATATTGACGGTGATTATATGCATTTTTCATGCGTTTCTTCTTTCTTGGGTTTATTTGATTTGATGTTCCTTTAAAAAAATACTTGTTCCTTTCTTGGAATTCAGTTATATTATCAAAACCTAATTTGTAATAAGATTAAGCAGCTTTGAATACAGTCAATCTGGGCTATTAAACAAAAATAATTTTAAAATTGTCAAAATAAATGGAATCAGTATAAAAATTACTTAGATGTGGTGTACAAAGCACCTCTGTATGCTGGCCTCGATTCAACAAGCAATCTTCTGAGCACCTCATAATGATTCAGTCATATTTCAAGTGATTGGTGCCATACAAGATTAATGCTACATTTACATGGCCATCCATTTGAATATATCTTATACTTCAAATATTAATAGATTATGGATTAGTAACTACATTAAAAACTGCCAATATCCAACTATAATAAAATGCCAGGTGTATCTGTCCTTCTCTCTGTCTGATTCATGTTTGTAATTTATCCTATTTATTTACTAAAGGGCCAAATTCAGCTTTCAACTTAACGTAGGATAAAAATGCACTAATCATGGCTAAAATAATTTTAGTTACCTTATTTTTAATCTTGTTAAGTAATTATTTCAACTAAAAATTTGATACACTGATGAATATTATATATATATTTTCTTGTGAAGAAAACTTTGGCAGATTTCAACCAGTAAATTTTCATCAGAGGCACTTAATTCATCAGTGGTGGCTATTTTATGGGAATACAATAGGCGAAAAGAGTAAGCATTAACAATTTAAGAATATATGATCTTATCCAGATAGAACGCAATAGGCCGAGATCCACTGATTCAAGAACGAGCTTAATATCCTGGGGTTTTGTTTTAGAAAATTTACAGAGTTTAACTTAACCAGTAAATCAGCATTTGATCACCCATGACTTTCTCGTGTTCTAGTATGGCAGTCTTCGTGCATTGTATTGCAGTAAGGATTTTTGTATTGGACTGTTGTAACAGTTTTACACAGCAATTAATGGCGGAGGGTTTCAAACTTATAAATGGTATAACTTGTTGCCAAAAGATCTTAAAAGACAAAATGTTTAGAATTTACTTGCTAAAATGTGCGGCAACTTCTCTGATATTGCTATTTTACCTTAAATAGAACCCTACCCTGCAAAAAAAGATATAATTTAAATATTTCAGTAACCCCTGGAACACCTGTGTTTACATCTTCAGGGGCAGAGGAAGGATATATGTACTAAGTAAGGAACAAAGTCATCAGACCTAAGTCTTGTGCTCTCAATTATTCTGACTTATTACCTTATGACCTTCAAAATATTCCACAATTGCCGGACTAACCTTGGAAGGATCTTAGCAGGTATATAATTCGAAAGAGAATATAAAACAACATAAGGGTTTCAAATTTCCTTGGAATCGGTCAAATAGTTAGGATTTTATTGCCCCCAAAACCAATTGGTAAGTAAAACGATTACCATTCGACCGACCAACCTACGGACCGACATGGTAACTTATAGACTAGCATGCACGCAACTAAAAAACAAAGATTTCTAAGGCAAATGCATATAAAATCAATCGAAGAAACTCACGAGCAAACCCATAATTCAGAATAAATATACGAACACACACAAACAGGAAAAATAGTACAAAAAAATTCGAAGAACTTATCCAACTCTGCTTCAAAATATATGGTTGGCCACAAAGTCCTGACTCACTTAGAAAGGGGAAAGAAAACAACACAATTTTTGGATCAACACCAATATTTATTTTCAAAATAAAGCCCATCATTCTCTACGATCTTCTTCCAGCGATCAGCCAGCATCCGAATCTGTCCCAGATAGCAGTCAGATGTTTTTGAATCATAAAACATTAAACAAACTGTCTTCACTCCATCAAAAGTGTTGAATCGCTGGTCGCAGAGGAAGTGTGCCATTGAGCGGAATAGGCCAGAGTTACTCGGAACAGCATCGCGAGTGAATGATGGATGTGTGAGCATCTCAACACCATCCATCTGTTTAAACTTCTTCATAGTATCCTGGCATTATGTGGCCTCGCATTGTCTTGCTGAAACAAAGCCTGACCTCGATAAAAAACCCGCTAAATTGACAATACAGTTTAGCGTTGATGGCGCAACCATGTTGAGCAACCTCGAAATGTAGTACTCCTTGTAAAATCCACCAGACGAAACTATTACGTTGTTGAACGGATGCCGGTTGTTCGTCTCGCGGAACCCGTTTCCTCTGCCGTTTGTAATTAACCAAGCGCATCGACTTCTTCTCTGATGTGACAATTCGCCTCCATAGTCGTTCGTCCATTGGGTTATTGAAAACTTGGCTGAAAATCTCTACTCTACGGGCAGCTTGTGTTTTGGTGAAGTCATATGGATCCAATCGGGGCTTCTTGTGAAAAAAATCCATCTGAGGCAACCGGTTCAAGAGAGTCTGTGGGATCACACTCCAACAACTTTGGAAAGATCAAGGTTGCTTGCAGAAGGTTCAACTTCCAATGCTGCAACTAACCAAAGCCTCGCTATCAAAGGTTGTTGGTTGGCCGGAACTTAGTTAATCATCAAGGGTAATATCCCCGGAGTTGAGACCTTCGCCTGACTGACAGTGTCGTCTCCTTCATTATCGCAAATTTCTTTTACAGAGGCTCTTGTAGAAAGTTTTAGCTTGTAACAGTAGCGAATCGAAACTCTAATTCCACTTTCTTCCAAACTTATTTCTGACAGTTGGGGATTACACAAAGCGCAACAAACAATAGCAGTGTACGGGGGGTGGTAGTCAAATGAGTAAGGCTTACTTAACCTATTGGTGTTGCTCCACAAAATTTTGGTGTAGTCTTTCCGCTTCCTAAGTGAGTCAGGAGTTTCTGGCCAACCATATAGTACATAAAACTTGCAATATATAATTTAAATATGCATTCATTTACATTTTTATTGAATTTGTTTGCAACAATAATTATTGAAAGTCTTTACATACTATCTTTGTCATAAATGCCGATAATTTTGATGCGCACACTAGATATAAAGAGTGAAATTAAAAAAACTATAAACGAACCACTCGCCAAAACTTTTGAAAACCATGAGAGGTATAATTTATTAAGTAAAGCAAAGAGCTTCACAAATCTAACAGTAGGGAAGCGGTACGGGCGAATTCTGGGCAAAAAAACCTGAAATATAATCATTAATAAATCAACTAGGCATACATGCTGATATTAGTTAATATAATAAGTAAAGCGTCCGTTCCCGCGACGTGGAAGATGTCCGCGTCCGCCAGTTCACACTAATGAGTGATGTTTTAAATCGTATTGTAACGGTGGGAGACGCCCACGCCATGTGAAATGAAATGAAAAGTCGGAACTAAGGCTAGCTTGCACGATCCTTCCCCCTACTATTCACCCTCATAAAAGTGGCCAAAGGGAGGGGGAAGAGGCTCGTTACTCCTTTATAGTCCTCCGCAACTACACTGGCTAGAGCCTTAGTAGCCTCCATGCACTGTTGATACGGAAAGCAAGTGTAAGAGGAAGGGGAAAAAGAAAGATTCATGATAGGAGAGCAAAGGAGTAAAGTAGAAGACAACAGAGAGGACTTAGTCGTGGGACCTGCAGCTTAACGCGGAATCGGAAACACGATGTTTAGCATGTATCTTCTTAGAGAGTTGTTTTTTCATGACTCCCGTCCAACATGTCTGATGTGAGTCGCAAGTGTGAATGAGATAGTTGATAAAAAAAAAGACGCTAAAATCATCTTAATGAAAGACGAGATGCTAGTTTGCCTGGAGATCAGGCTTATCTCTTTCCATTTTGAGGTAGTTGAAGTTAGCGTGAATACGTTAAAAGGTTGTTTCGCGAGATAATCATGCATTCCTGTTTTGTATCGGTGTATACTTGCATCTTGTTAGTCTAATGTTTATTTGTGTAAGGCGTTCAATCCGTTATTACTAATTATTCCTACTAATACTAGTGTAAGTTTCTATCTCAAAGGTTAGATTTAAAATCAATAGTTTGAGCGGGATCGCGCATAAGCACAACGAAACTGCCAGGACAACTGGCAAAGTGAAATTGATACCTTGCAAAAACTTATCTTGTGGACTCAACTAAATTTATTGCAATAATATCTTTTGGGAAACAAAAATAATGATTTATCGTTTAAACAATCGATCTGATGATTTAGGGCAATCTGCTACCTGAAAAGTGTATTGGGAGTTTTCTCTGTTCAAACCTATTAATGGTGTTTAATTATATTTTACAATTCTTCAGTGGTTTTCTGTATAAAACTAAAACATTATATACAAGAGATCTTATAAATAAAAGGTATTTCCTTTTGTAGATAATTTCTAATCACTAAATTTATAAAAGGAATTATTATCTTAAATCACATTAAAATTAATATATTTCAATAGCTTAGGTATGTATAGGGGAACATTGTCTTATCATCATCATCACTAACTCTATAATTTAAGAAGGGGATTTTTTGGAGTATTTGAATAAAAATTTCATCTTAGTTTGGTTATGACTTATGTTTTTTATCAAAGTTATTTCTAATAATTCTTTTATAATATAAATAAAAATGTTGAAGTTCAGGCATAAATATAAGTATCGAAATTTTGTGAATTTTTTAAAAACCCAAAGAATTACAAATGGTGAAGTTCAGAAAATTTCTTTTTATATATCTTCTTCCATAACTATATTTTAGCAACGTGATATTTTGAAAGGGGGAAAATTTAGTTTAGAGTTCCTTTTTAAAAATTATTATAATTGGCAAAGTTCAGAAAATTTAGAAAAATTTAACCATGGCTGCTTTTTTTTAGATTTTAAATTTTAATCTTAGTAGCGAATCGCAAGCTCCCGCCGTAGGAGGGAGGGGCGAAGCCATTGCCTGTCTTTTCATAAATGGACATTTCACTCACGCGTACAGAATCATTTATAAAATTTTACTGATATTTCAATTTTTCTCCGAAATTTCTTAGCGACTCAAGAAAAGGACACTCTTTTTAGGATAGTTTTAATTAAAAGAACGAGACCAAATACCGAATTATCCGGCTTCCATCATCATCCGAATAATTCCGAATGTAGTCTCGTCTTCAAAAATATTCTCTTAAAATATCCTTTTTCTCATTATTTTGAAGTTTGTGAATGTACTGCGTTAATTTGTTGACTAAAATTGTTCTACAATGAATTAGGGATCACTAATACATAGACAACGAGTACGCAATATAAAGAGAAGTGAAAACAGATTTTTTTTTAGTTTTGGGAGGAGGGCTTAAGTAATGAATCTAAGTGGGGACATAAGTACGCTTAAGGTGAACAGAAAAAAGGGGGCGTACGGGTAACTGGGCAAATTGTATATGGAAAACATAAACCAATTGAACTCACACTGGTACAACTTATCTCTAAGACATAATAGACTAAAAACTTAAAATGGGAAAACGTAAAATCAACTTGAAAAGGTTCTTTCTTGCCTGGAGGACATTTTGAATACATTATATTATTTATTAAAATCCTCAAAAGTCAGATGCATTATGCATTTTTTGCGAGCGCTCTTAAGGCATCTGACGAGAATCTTGTGCTGGGTTTCTAAGGGACTAAAGGAGCGCTTTGATTCATTTCATCTCGTCTTCCAAGACGTCTTTCAGCCATCATTTGTCATCTTAGGGACACATTAGTGAGAGAGAGAGAGGTTACTAGGCCTTGTATTATATGTATTGTAGTTAAGATAAGAATAGAGGATCAACGAATCACATGCAGGAAAAAAGGTAAAAATATAATACACACACAAATATATATATATATATATATATATATATATATATATATATATATATGAATATGTACCACGTGCTAACTTTCGTGATATTTCCCATTTATATATATATATATATATATATATATATATATATATATATATATATATATATATATATATATATATATATATATATATATATATATATATAATATATATATATATATATATATATATATATAAATATATATATATATATATATATATATATATATATATATTTCCAAAGAAGTAAAATAACGTACATGTAAATGCAAGAAAAAGAACTAATGTTAGTATCGATTTATTTGCGAAACTAGGCTTCGAAGGAGATATCCGTCATCTTCATTAATCCTAACACTGTGGTTTCTATCCTTCATATATATATATATATATATATATATATATATATATATATATATATATATATATATATATATATATATATATATATATATATTCATATAGTAGGAATATGAAGACCCAGGTGATTACACTAAACATTTATTGGGAGACGTTTCGGACCGTCACTAGGACCATCTTCAGCGACTGTATCGACTAATGAGAAGGGGAAGGAATATTAACGATAACAGTTAAAATAATGTATTATATAATGGCTAAAAAAGCGGATGAAGACAAATTAAAATAATAAAGTGGACAATTATTGAGATTAAAGTAAAAACACAAATAAAAATATATAGAATTAATTAATATTATCCAGTGTAATTTTAAAAAATAATAGAAAGAAGCGATGTTATAACATAAACTGACTTGAATATCAAATATTAAAGGTAACTGGAGGTAAAAATTAAATAACCTATTATATTATATTATAAAAAAAAAACAAACAAATTAGAAAGAATTAAACAGATTGACTAACCTTTATCGTGGGAGTTTAAAAATCAACTAACTAAAGATATAAAAACTACTAACGAGATTTGTTTAGTTGGTCGGTTGGCTAATCAATCTATTAAAGTGTTGGTAGGTTATATAGTCAATAGTTTAATTGAGGAGGAGTAATTATTTAGTTTTGGATTTATTTTATTGATTTACAGTGACTCTAAGATTTTCAAATCGAGATAAGTTAAGGTTGAAGATAATATAGAAAGTGAATCAGAATTAAGAGGATGATGGTGATACTCAGAGTGTTGCCTGATGGAAAAGGCTTCAGGTTTAGAGATGGGAATACCAGTCCTATTAGACAAACCTAGGTGTTTTGCAATCCTGCAGTTGAGTTATAAGCTAGTTTGGTCTACATAACGACTGTGGCAGGTTGTACATGTATAATTGTGAATTATACAGGATCGCAAGCCCAAAGGGTTTGGCTCTTTATGGAGAAAAAAGGAATTCAACGATAGAGGGTTGAAATTTATACAAATGAATTGACATTGAGGGAAATGAATGTTGAGGTTAGAGAGAAGGAGTTTGTTAAACTCGGATGTCAAATGCTCGAGATAGGGTAGGCTAAGGAAAACCTTCTTCTTAGAAACAGTAGTAAGAAAGGGTCGAGGATAATATATTTTGGAGAGAAATTGGGATAATTACTGGTCGAAGATGAAATCGAGGTAATAATTAAATTTGTAATAATCCCTAAAATAAATCAGTTCTTCATGAAAGGATATCCAGTTAGAGCATATATGGTAGGCTCTAAAAATTCGGCTTTTAATACTGGATAATTTAAACTGACTAGAGAACTACTAAAAGAATGTGTACCCAATCTAGTGGTGGTAGGTTTTCTGTAAATGGGCGTATTATGAGACGAACCTGTTCGGACAACGTTGACACCCAAGAACGAGATTTTGTTGTCCTTTTCTGTTGCCATAGTAAACCTTATGTTAGGATGTTGTTGGTTAATATAATCAGAAAATAAGGATGCATGATTACTGTGCTTAAAAATTAGAAAACAGTCATCTATAAATCCTTTGAAGACAATAGGCCTGAATTCTAGAGGACCATTCTCCAGCCACCGAGTATCATGGTGATACAAAAAGCTATTGGCAAAGGAGGGACCCAGTGGAGAACCCATAGACATGCCTTCGTGTTGTAAATGGTATCACCCACAGCTAGCTTTAAAAGTTTGATGAAAAGTTGCTTAGTTAAACCCAATATTTTACTCGTATTATGAAAAAGAGTATCTGAAATAATATTAATGGTTTTCTATACCGGAACATTAGTAAATAATGAATCCACATCGATTGTGGTCATAAAAGAAAAATTCCCTAATCGGAGATCACCAATATATTTTGAAAAATCGAAAGATAAAGTGATTTCGTGTCAAAGGATCAATAAGCGGAACACAAAATTTAGCTAAGTTGTAGCTTGGAGTATTGACTGTAGATAAGATAGGGTGGAAAGGTATTTAATTTTTATGAGTTTTAGGTAAACCATAGATGACCCCAGGGGATGAACCAGAAACAAAAAGCTTATGATAAACATCAATTAAAATATTTCGTTTAGTAAAGACCGTCAAAAATTATTAATTCTATCTTCAATTTTCAGAATATACTTAAGGGGATCTGTATTTACTTTGGAAAATATCGACAAATCTGATAGAATGGTAGACATTTTGCGCATATAATCAGTACGATTCAAGATTACTACCCCTATGCCTTTATCAGGTTTACAAACTATGATAGATTGATCTTCGTGTAAGGTGGAGAGGACACTGAAAAGTTTAACACTGAAAACACGATTGGAAACTTTGAAACTGTCCCACTTGTAGTAGAACTTATTAGACAAGCCATTGATCTCATCATTAATCAAAGGCAAGGAAATATCAATAGAAGTTCAATTTGTAAACAGGAAGCCTGAAATCTAATCCTAAAGATATAAGACGCTTTTCTGATGGAGACAACACTTTATCAGAAAAGTTAAAAATGACTTCATCTCTAGAGATATTAAAATTAAAATTGAGACCCAAGTTATTAAGTTTACGGTTTAATCTATTTGAGGTCAAAAAAATATATTTATCTATTTGGCATAATATAAAATCATTTAAACCAATCCGTCGAGCGATTGGCCCTTCGAGAAATGAGGAGGGGACATTAAAGCAGTCAGATGCAGAAAATGCTAACCTCCTCAACGACTACTTCTCCTCAGTGTTTACTGAAGATTGCGGTCCCATCACCCAGCCAGCGGATTCCTACTCGGGGGAAAAGATGGAGGATATGGACTTTACCGAAATAGAAATAAAAAAGAAGATCACTGACCTAATGATGAATAAGTCACGTGCCCGGATGGGTTTCTACCTAAAGTGTTGAAAGAAGTGCGCGATCAAGTGTCACGACACCTGAGCGCAATCTTCGACATGTCATTCCAGACCGAATGCGTTCCTAGAGACTGGCGTGAAGCGGAGGTGACTCCTATCTTCAAGAAAGGAGACCGTAGCCAATCGTCGAACTACCGACCTATTAGTCTGACTTCGATAGTCGGTAAACTCATGGAAAGCATGATGGTGGACAAAATGGCATCGCATTTAGAGTCAAAGGCTGCTACTGAGGAGTTTCCAGCACGGCTTTCGAAGGCCACGGTCATGCCTGACGAACCTTGTGGAATTCTTACACTTCGTCTTCAGTCAGCACGATCGTGATAAGGCGGTGGATGTGGTCTACTTAGACTTTCAGAAAGCCTTTGATAAGGTACCACACCGCTGCCTTCTCCGGAAAGTGCGAGCGCTGGGCATAGACGGAAAAGTAGCAGGCTGGATAGAGAACTGGCTAAATGGCAGACGGCAACGGTTGGTGCTGAATGGATAGGCTTCTGAGTGGGTGCCCGTTACTAGTGGGGTGCCCCAAGGTTCTGTTCTGGGACCACTACTATTCATCATCTACGTCAATGACATGAACGGTGACATGGTTGCCAAGATTTCTAAATTTGTCGACGATATCAAGCTTGGTATGAACGTTGCAAAGGATGGAAATATTGCCTGCCTGCCAGATGATCTTCGGAAGATTGTGGAGTGTTCTGATACGTGGCAAATGCTTTTCATCGTAAACAAATGCAAAGTGATGCATATCGGCCACCGAAATCCCCATTCACCCTATATACTTAAGGGCACTGCTTTTGAATCCACCGACACTGAGAAGGACTTGGGTGTAACTATCACCAGTGACCTCAAGTTCTTGAAGCAGTGTATTGAGATGGAGAAGAAAGCCCAAAGGATGTTAGGGTATATAAAGCGACAGTTTAGATATCGGAACAAGGAGATAGTACTGTGTCTGTACAACTCCCTCGTCCGACGGCACCTGGAGTATGTCGTACAATTTTGGAGTCCTTCGTTTCGAAAGGACATCGCGAAATTGGAACGCGTCCAAGCCAGGGCAACCAAACTGATTCCCTCTATCAGGCATATGAGTTATAATGATAGACTAAGGGAATTAGATATGTTCTCGCTGGAGGACCGGATACTACGTAGTCAGCTTATCGAAATGTTTAAAATACTTAGAGGCTTCGACAGACTGGACTACGGGGATATTTTACAGCTCAGCGAGGGGAGAACAAGAAATCACGGCTACAAACTTGAACTGAAGCGATACCACCGTGATCTGTGTGGGAAATTCTTCACATACTTTTAACCCCGGTGTTAAAAGTCGAAAACAAAAAAAATGAACAAATAGGCCTGGGAGCCACAATTACGACTGAAGAAATCCAAAGTACCATCAAATCCTTCAAACAAAAAACGCCCGGAACAACAGGTCTAACGAAATACAATTATGAGAAGGCCCCAGAAAATATTCGGAATAGCATAAAAGAGCTATTTAATGCGTACCTAAACATAGGCGTCTTCCCCGAGACGTTCAAATTAGCAAGAATAGTATTCCTACCGAAACTGGGCAAACCAGAAAACATGGTCTCGTGTTACAGGCCAATCTCCTTGCTGAACTTCTATGGGAAGGTCTTTGAAAAAATAACAAATGAAAGATTGGACACCTATCTCGAAGAAAACGAAAAACACAACAAACAACTATTCGGCTTCAGGAAGGGGAGAGACTTCACAATGGCCTTAGCCATAATCACAGAAAAAATAGCTCAATCCACGGCCAAGAATGGATACGTCGACGTAGTCCTTCGCGACGTAGAAAAGGCCTTCAATAAAGTATGGGTCGAAGGACTAAAATATATACTCCTACAGCTCGAATAGAAAGGCACAAATAAGCATTGAAGGATAAGAAGGCCCAACTTTTGACCTACAAACAGGAGTCCCTCAAGGAGAGTGCCTAAGCCCCACCTTATATTCCATCTTTACCACCGCCCTACCTGCCCCGAACTCACCTAACATTATAAATATACAATATGCAGACAATATAAGCCAAATAATTCCGATAAACTATACAAACCCCAGATGGCAGGCTTGTATAACAGCACGAAAAATAAAAAAACATAAACGATTATGAAAGAAGTGGAAAATTAAAACAAATATCACAAGTTCAAAATAATCCCTCTTCAAAGATTAAAAAAGACACAAATAATCATAGAAGGTACAGAATACCAATATTCAAATGAGGTGAAAGTACTGGGCCTACAGTTGGGAAGTCGTGGATACAGTAGCCACGTGAAATCCAGGATCGCCTCGGCGAAATCAGGCTTAAGATTGTTCTACATCCTAAAGAATCTGAGCCAAAAAAAGAAAAGAACGCTGTACAAAGCGTTCGTCGAGTCGGTCCTGGTGTATCCACCGATCCCTCTGCACGTCATATCGAAGTCTAATAAGAAAAAAATACAGAGAATCCAAAACAAAGTGGTATATCTTATCACTAACACTAGAAGAAAAGAGAGGAAGAAAATACGCGACATATTAGAAATAGCCGAAATTCAATCCATAACCAGGACGCTAAAAGAACGAGCAAATAAAATATGGACAAAGATGGATGAAAAGCTCGTAGAAATGAACGACGAACTTAGAATACCGGAAGTAAACCGAAACCAAATAAAGAAAGTATTTCCAAGCAACAACGAGAATAACAACCAATATACACTTGAGTAAAAGCAAAACAAGAAAAACAAAGGCAAGAATGCCAGAAATAACGTAAGAAAAAAAAAGAAATACAATGATTAATTAGAAGTGACGCTACCCGCAAGGATACCCAAACGAAGAAACTCTGACGCAGAAACAGGGTATAAAAGAAGAAAGACTTAAAACAAACTAAAAGAAAGTAATTAGAAGTAACATTAAGAAAGATATTAATATAGAAGAATACAAATAAACAAAGAAGAATAGCCAGTATCCTAGCAATTAATAATACTCCTTCTCACTCACTCACACTCACCCCCCCTACCCCCTCGAATATATATATATATATATATATATATATATATATATATATATATATATATATATATATATATATATATATATATATATATATATATATATATATGTGTGTGTGTATATGTTTTTTAAAAAAAGCAACAAAAAAACATGCTATCTACTGTATTTCCCTGCTTCTCTCGCCTATCAATTTCATCACTGCTCACGACCAGTAATGAGCTACCTCACGGTAAATGTGGCAAAACCAAGGAAAAAAAATCAACGCAACCTCAACAATAACGAAGACTTCCGTCGGAAGATGCCTTAAGAAAGGCGAAAAGTCACTGCTAAAACTCAAATTAGTTGTAAAAATCAAAATGGATCTTCCTCAACTGATCTTTAATCTCTAACCAGGTAAAAAGAACTGCATTCGTCATTGGAACGTTCCAAAATAAAATTGATAAAATCAAAATACAACTTGGTCTTTAACAAAACATATATATATATATATATATATATATATATATATATATATATATATATATATATATATATAATATATATAGGCGATGGGGCGATTTGCTGGCAAGGCGCAACTTAATTTTCAATATAGAGCCAATGACGAAAATTAATCCAATCATTTTTCTAAATCCATATATTCAAAACAACGTTTCGAGCTTGTCCGCTCAGCTTCTGGTTCATAGAAATATATGACAATTCATTAGCAATTTAACAATAATGAGAAATAGAGCTATATATATATATATATATATATATATATATATATATATATATATATATATATATATATATATATATATATATATATATATATATATATATATATTCTTCTTACAGAATTTTTTTAGTACATCTTGTAGATGGTAGATCACTTGTCCTGTTCATCTCTCTTTCTAATAAATGCGTTTGGTAAAAACCAAATTTCTAAGATTTCGATCTATTCGATCATCTTCGGAGTGTCTTTATATATTCTTCCTCCTTTACGGATGAAATAAGGTGGAGTCAGAATCTGGTATACTAAAAGCACGCCTTATGTCTTACGTCTTGAAAAAAGTTAGAAGTTAAAAGTAGATAGTTAGAATAGAGTGGATAGTAATCGTTAGGGTACAGTGGTGAAGTGAAATGAGTAAGAGTTAGTGCAGGTTGCTGGGTGACCAGCTATCACTTATGTTCTTGTCTTATCATTTGTTCAAATGTGTAGGAGCTCTAACGCCTCTATTCTTATTCTAAGATTATCTTTTTTTTTCTGTTTGAGTATTTCGCAGTTGTTGGTGACTTTTACGCTTTTTTTACCGTTCTGTAGGGATTCCTATGCTATCTATATATTGGTGCTGGGTTAGGAACATTTAATGGTTTTCCGCTCATAAAATTTCCTCTGTTGATTGCTTTATGCTCTATTGTGATCTCCATCTTCCTTTTTTCCTTCTTCATCCAGAAGTGCTTCTAGTTTGTCCCATATTTTGACCGCTCTTTTATGTAGGGATCCATTTACGGGCTCCATCTCTATTTCATGGTGCAGATCTCTCTGCCCCTTGCGCTCTCTCGTTCTTGTATGTATTTGTAATTAGTAGTACGCCGCTGTGGAGTCCTACGGCACGAATGCGCCGTAGGCAAGTCCTAGGGTCTTGCCTTCATCTTGGTATATGTACCTTTCTTCGTTAATCATAACTCGTGATGTTTTTCTACGTCTATAGGAATAATGGTGAACTTATTTGCGTTTGTCCTTATCTTCCATTTTATTTCAAAGTTATTTAGGTTCTTGATTTCTGTAACAGTGATTCTGGCTGCCGTTGGTGGGTGCCTGTATGTGCTATTAATGATTATCGAGATGTCGTCTGCGAATTTAATGTATTTGGTGGTGTCGTAGATTGGATTTGGAAGGTCACCTGTATATATGTTATATAACGTCAGACTGGGTCATCCTCCTTGGGGAACGCCTTGATTGATCTCAAAATCGGGTCCTCGATATCCTTCTATTAGGTTGAGGAATAAGTTCTTGCGGGGTTTTTTTTTAATGTTGTGTTGATTTAAGTTTTGTTGACGTGATTTGTGCACATATTAAGAAACAATAATAAATAATGAGAGCTAAATTTGCAAAGGTTACGCTACGTTTCTTAACAGCGTAGATTATTAGGCTTTTGCTTAGGTTACGTCTTGAAGTTGAGTAATAAGTATTGAGGTTTATTTAAAAGTTGTGTTAATTTAATTTTTGTTCTGTACTCTCAAAATGGAATGTCAAGTTGAAAGGAAGGGGCATTTTCGACACTTGTTGTTATTCATTTTCAATCGATACGGGAACAATGCAAACGCAGCCAAAGCTCGTCGCGATATTTGTGTTGTGTACGGAGAAAAATGATTTATGAGAAAGGACAGCTCAATGGTGGTTTTTGCGTTTCAAAACGGTCACTTCAGTCTTAATGACGAAGAACGTTCTGATCGCCCCATTGAGTTGGATGAATATCGATTGAACGACCTTCTTCATGAAAATCCTCGTCAATCTACTAGAGAATTGGCTGTACAATTGGCGTGTGATCAGAAAACTGTATTGAATCACCTTCATTCGATAAGGAAAGTTCAACAACTCGGTGCATGGGTTCCGCACGCTTTGAGCGAAATCAAAATATTTCAACGCTCACGATTGCCGCAGGTTTGCTTGCTCGTCACAAGGCTACTCGTGGATATAAGGACATATTTCTTCACCGCATTATCACTGGCGACGAAAATTGGTGTGTTTATGTCAACATGAACCATCGAAAACAATGGCTTAGCCCCAATAAAAAACCACTTCCGTGATTAAAGCAAGGACTTCATTCACGAAAGACGATGATGTGTGAGTGGTGGGATTGTAGAGGCACCATTCTTTATGAGCTCCTTGCGAACAACGAGATTGTCAATGCAGAACTCTACGTTGAACAAACGTATCGACTCGCTGAAGCTATTCATGAAAAGCGACCTCATCGACGTTATAGAGTCCTTCTACAACATGGCAATGCTCGTCCTCACATTACCAATATGACAAAAAACGCCATCCAAACGCTCAATTGGGAAATCCTGCCGCATCCTCTACATTCGCCAGACTTGGCTCCATCGGATTTCCATCTGTTCCGATCGCTCTCCAACAATTTGCCCCGTGTTTCATTCAATCCTGATTTGGAATTGAAAACCTGGTTAGACGAATTATTTGAGACAAAATCCAGAGATATTTATTGCAGAGGCATCGAAAAACTAGTTGAACGTTGTGAAGAAGTCGTACATAACAACGGAGAATACATTATTGATTAAATTGCATATTGTTATCAATTAAAAATGAAGTTTTTCTAAAAATTTTAACAGTAATGAATAAATTTGATAAAACCGCAAGAACTTATTCCTCAACCCATTATGTTAATGAATGCTGTGCGGTCTGTGATGTAGTCATTTATACATTTTGTTAGGATAGGTGGAAGTCCTAGTCTCTTGATCTTGTATTTTACGCCTATTCTCCAGACCTTATCAAAAGCCTTCTGCACTTCTCTTAGAACCAGATCTGTGTACATATTTTCACTCATGTTTGGCTTTGGCTATTGTTTCCACTATTACAGCCAGTGCCGTCTCGATACTTCTGCCTTTCCTGAACCCGTGTTGGTGGCTAGAAATTAGATCATTGTCTTCTAGGTGTTGGCTCAATCTCCTGCCGATCAATTTTCCAAGTAGTTTGGTCACTGTTTCTTGAAGTGTTATCGGCCTGAAGTTTCTTGGTTGGCAAGGGGGCTTGCCTGGCTTAAGCGAAAATACTATTTACCCTTTTTTCAGGGTCTCTGAAAAATACCCGGCGCTTATTTCCGCATTAAAAATTTCCCCTATTTTGGCAAGAAATACATCTGGCGCTCTTACCAGGCTTTCGCGTGATATACCTGTCTCTCCAGGAGCTCTTTGCTTGGTTTCATTTAGAGAACTTTTAAATTCCTCAAGTGTTATTGGGTCTACCCCTTGTTCCATCATTACTGTATCAGAAGCAGAGTGATTGGGTGTTAATTCTTCTCTATTTCTGTCTATCTCCTTAACCATTCTGAGTTCATGGTCGCGGTTAAAATCTTCGTTTTCGTCAAGTGAGATGTTGAAAACGTTATACCAATGTTCTCTGAACGCGGCCTCAATTTGTTCTGGTTCTAACGCATCTACTCCATTGTCTTTGATGGCTATTTTTGTTATCGGCTTTCTGTTTCCTCTTACCATGCTGATATTTTGCCAAAATTTTGTAGGATTTATTTCGGAGTCTATCCCGTTTATTATCTGGTTCCATCTTATGCCTCTCTCCCTCATAATTGTTGTGTTCATATCCGTCTTAATGTTAATGAGGCGTTCTCTATCACCTCTTCCTGGACCAAGTCGCTCTATCTTTTCTCTTAGGTTTAAATATCTATTTTCCAAATCTTCTAATTGCGGTGTATACCGATGATGTGGTAGTGTTCTAAACGTTGTTCTGGGTATATGCTTTTCGTCTGTATCTATCAGCTTTTTCATCATGTTGTTCAGTGCTTCATCTATCTGTTTCAAGGTTGCATCGTTTAAATTTGGTTGCTGGTAATTTGATAAGGCTTCGGCGTAGCCGTGCCAGTTAGCATTTTTAAAACTCTTTCTGACTGGGCATTTTATTTGTTTAGGGTCTGCGGACAATGTTACTACCACCATTTCGTGATCGTTGATGGTGGGTGGGCCTCTTTCTATCAAATAGTTATATTGGAATTTAGGGGAAGCTAGCACGATGTCTGGTTTAGTTGCTCTTCTTAAGCCGATGTATGTAGGGAATTCCGGTCCGATCATCTCAACTATACCTCTTGCTATTAACAGATCTGCATTTCTTCCTCTGTTGTTGAAATGGGTTGTATACCCTGAGGCTCTTGTTCGGGCGTTCAGGTCTCCTAAGAATAATACTTGTTCATGTTGTCCAAATATCTCCATGAAGTTATATATAGGCACATACGCTCTCCTTGGGGGTTGGTACCCTGCCATAATTATTATATCTACTGTTCCAGTCTTTACTTTGATGGCTAAATAGACCTCATCTAATTCCTTCAAACTCGTAAATTTTTGTCATTTCGGACGGCTATCTCTACATCGTTGTAGATTATGTCTTCTGTGGTCTTGTAGATTGTTGTATAATTAAAGATTTTTATGGGGTTTATTTCAGGATTGATGTTGATTTCATTTAGTAGGATGATCTCAGGGTCGAGTTTGAAGTATGAGTTGCAATGCGAGTGCCTTTTGGCATCCCAACCTGACACATTGTGACTTACTATTTTAAGCTTTCTTTTCCTTTCCATTTTGTATCTTATTGTTCCAGTGAAGATCTTCTCTCAGCTTTCTTTATCTCTCTTTCGCAAGGAGACTTTGTTTGACCGCTTCTTTTCATTTTAAATTCTTCTTTCTTTATGCTAAAGCATATTTCTTTCGGGATTGTTATTCCTCCGCTCATTAGACATTTGTAGACTTCGTTGTCTGAATACGGGACCTCGAATTCGTACTTAAAAAATCCTTTCCTTAACCCTATTATGATTTCCTTATTGTTTCCTATGAGGAAGGGTATATCTTCAAGGGCGTATACTCTCAGATTAATGCACTTTTTTCCTTATCTTCTTGCTGGGTTTGGGGGTGAGGTTCCTTATTTCCTGCTTCTTCTATTGCTTTTCTTTCCTGTTGAGGTTCGGAGCTACCTGCCTTGGCTACAGGTAATTTTATTTCCATCCCCACATCCTCCTCCTGTGCTTGCTTGTTCCTAAGTCTAGGATCTCTTTGTAATCCTGAACTGATGCTAGTCAATTGGATGAATGTCTCATTTTCACCTGCCTGTGCTTGGGTTTCTGGCGCTGGCGTTGTGTATTTGATGTTCAATACGTCAGCCGATGGCGGGTTGTCCGGAAACCACAGAGGTTCCAACCCGTTATTACTTAACATTTTGTTAAATTCCTTGGAGTAGGTTCCAGGGTTCGCAACATTCATTACGTGAGCATGTAGTATGCACGCCAGTATGTTTAAGGATTTTTCTGCTTAAGCTCTATTATATTTTTTGCTGGTACTACTTGTTCCGCTGTTGCCTTAGCTACTTTGGCATAAGTTTGGTTTTTGTTCTCCTTCTCAAGCCTTAGCTTCTTGCTCCTCTTCTTCTCCTCGATAATCTCTCTCTTAATGGGACAAGTCATCGCCATCGTGAGATGGTTCCCGCCACAATTCGCGCACTTTTTTTCTTGGCTCATACAATCTTTCCATGTGTGTAAAGTTGAGCTGCATTCTGAGCATATTGTTTCTCCATTTTGGGGGCAATCACTTTACGTGGCATGGTTGTTTCTCTGAAAAAAACTTTAAAAACATGAGTGTATGCTTCATTGTTAGTTCTGTTCCTGAATTTCACAACTTCCTTGAATTTAGCTCATTCTTGTCTTTTTTTCGATCTCTTCTTTTCCTTCAATTACCGTATGTTCCCCTATCCATGGATCTATCTGCCGACAGTGTATGGCCTTTTGGGCCTCCACTTGTGGAGGAACTTTAACTTCTAGTATAAATTTATGGAAGCTTGATGTGGCTTTCTCACTGAGTAAGTTATCCATATCTTTTTTCGTTTGACAAATGACCAGATAGCTGGTTGAGTAGTCTAGGGGTCGGATGAGTACTATTCCTAGTTCTCCATATATCACGTTGCATACAAGAGTTTGTTCCGGTCTATGTGCTCATTTTATGGTCCGCAAAGGGACTCTTTTCGTTGATTCGATTCCTTTAATCGATCTTCTTCCTTTTCTTCATTTAGCGTTCTAAGGTGAAAAAAGTAAGAAATAGGCGAAGAAACAGAAAGTTAGAAAGTGCGGCTGAAATCCAGTTATTCTTCTGCCTCATTCCTCTAGCGTGTTAGTGAACCCTACCGACCTGCCTGACACCTAGCCCTAACAGTGTTTGCTCCACTCAGAAAGGATCCGCCGTTCACACGGGTACTAACCCGTCTTGGGCTAAGCAGAGTAAGCCGCCCGATTCAGATATGGCTCCTGTTCTTAAGAGTATCTATGGAGGCTCAGCTTCCCTAACCTACACGCCCTGAGGAGAGATGAGATAGAGAAGCATGAGAATATGTCGATGATCAAGTCTTAGTAGATTGAAGTCTTGTCAGTCAGTCTCAAAATCTTCTTTTCTAGAAGGAAACGAGGAACTAAGCTTGAATCAGTTATGAGGCTTGATTCGCTGTCCGAAAATCTTTTTAAGAAAATTTACCAACGTCTGCTATCCAAAATACATACTGAAAGAATACGATTTTTAGGGGATATTTATTCCTCCTCGCCTAAACATAACATCAAAGGAAACCAACAAATCGGTGTGCGGAATTTTAAAACAATTTTAATGTTATATTCCAGCTCGTAGCCTGAGTGTTGATGGCCGGCTTCTCTTCGTTTAATAAGATGGTATTTTCAACTAGAATATCTCCGCTTTGCAGTTACATGGTTAAACGCCTTGAAAGGGTGGTGGTGTCATGCCAATATATTTTGAGTTATAATAAAGCTTTCAGTTTTTATTGGGGCAGAATAGCTCGTAAACTATGTTGATTGACTTTAGATTCGAGGAGTTTTGGCATCTGTTGTTTTTCATAAGGAGATTGTTGACTTTTGTTGTTTTATAGTAAATAATAAGTTGAATTTTATTTATTTGATTCTTAACCTTGATGTTACGGTTATTAATCTCCTTGATGTTTTTTTCGTCTATTTTATAGGCCGTAAACATCTGATTTTTGTAATAGAGTTTGATGCTATTTACTGCTTCCTGATTAATTTCTGTATCTTTGAATTTCATACTTAAAAATGATTTAAGTTGATTTTCAATCATGATGTTCGGGAAACCGTTGTTCTATATATATATATATATATATATATATATATATATATATATATATATATATATATAGAGAGAGAGAGAGAGAGAGAGAGAGAGAGAGAGAGAGAGAAAGTGAGAGAGACATATTATTAGAGAGAGAAATGGTAGAAGCCTAAAGGAAATTTGTCAACTATCTTTTCATTAAGAGATGTCGTTCATCGGAAATATCATAGAAGCCACTCGAACGAGTGATATCAATGAGCGCCTCATGTCGGAGATGGGTAAATGGTGCACAGGGTCGATTGATTAAGGAAAACTATTTTCAAGTTAAGTTGAGCAAAGAAGTTTCACTAACTATGTCGTAGAGTTTCGCCTGCAATTCTCATTAAGTATATATGTATATATATATATATATATATATATATATATATATATATATATATATATATATATATATATATATATATATATATATATATATATATATATATATATATATATATATATATATACAAGCGCGACCCATCAGGGGTGCTGTATTGGAGATATTGATCGAATACGCGCGCCGACCTAAGCAATTAGTTTTATGATTACTTCAAAACAGAACCCTTATTATCCCTAGGCAAACGAGCCCCTATCCATAGCAGAGAGGTAAGTATGGTAGCCGATAGTGTTAAGAATCCCCGGAGTTGCGAAACTGGCTGCCAACTCTTGATGACTCTGAGTACGTGTATCTTTCGGCCATTCTCGAATGGCATTAAGCGTCACGACCTACAATAATAACTTAAGAGGAAATAATGAAACATCTTCGTCCTCTATGAAACGACGCGCATTCGTGCTGTAGGACTCCACCTTCACCGAAATAGAGCAACATGCATTTGAAAAACTAAATAACGATCTATTATATTAATCTAATCCATAATTTAAATATGAAATAAATCTTGGTTACAAGTAATCCAGCATTTGGACCTATAATATCTCACTCACATCGTGATGCTGAGGACTTTTATGAAGTAATCTTCATAATATACACACATACATACACACCATCAGTTAAAGATGATTATAGGGGACTTCCATATAAAGGTTAGAGAAAAAATATATGACGCTCGATTGGTGGGAAACTTCACAAAAGGCGACGAAAATGAGCAAAGCAAATTAATGCAATCAGCAGGAGGACCACACCAATAAATCATAATTGCCTTCTTCCATATTAAAATGAAGCATAAGATGGGGTGGATTGGACACAATAAAATAAAAGATCGGTTTTATGCTCTTTAACGGCGGAAATTTCATAAGAAAAATATCGCTTAACAGAAGTTTAAAAGCAAGAGAGAGTTAAACTCATCACTCATTGAAGCTTGACACCTAAAGTAAACTAAATACCTTCCAAATTAAACTAGCAATAAAGTTTAATTAACTTGCAACGAAAAGGAAACATTAATAAAAAATAATAATATAACAAAAACTATTTTCAAATTTGCAACTTTGGATAATAACGCAAAAATAGGTGAGGTTACTGGAGACTTTTAGAAAAAGGGAAAATGACGGGATGGTAGAAATTAAGAAAGGATCGGATATAAATAAATACAATTTTTTTTGCATGACGCTTTTCTAAGCAAAAAATCTTCACCAAACGAATGCCTATCAGGTAAGGAAAAGCTTGATATAATAGATGGGTCTTCAAGGCATGATTTAAGTCACCAAGCGATGAGAGTCAGCTAATCGCAGCAGGAAGATCATTTACACATTCTCGAGCTAACTATATAGAAAGCACGAGCTCCCGTGCAACAGAGACTACAATGAGGAAACATCTGTAAGGGGAAGGGATAGAGACAGTCTGAAGGGTTCTAAAGGGCAGGGATAAAACCAGTGAATGCTGGCTGGAAAGAACTGAGGAATTTAAGGACTTATATCTAAGAAGAAGAACCTAAAAGGTGATTCTGTATCGACTGGGTAACATGGTAGTTCGCGAAGAAGTAGAGTTGTACGAGAGACCTGTCACCGGTGGAGAAGTATATGAGCTGCAAAATTTCGAAAGAGTTGGAGAAGTCAAAGAGTAGAAGCTTTTGTCCAGTGAGAAGAACGTTGCAGCAGTGAAAGTGAGAAAGGACGAAAGCATGAATTGCAATCTCAAAGTGGTTGGATGCAGGGTGAGATTACAAAAAAATCAGGTAATGGATTTACTGAATATAGGAACTTGAGCTTTGAGAGGCATTAGACATATTTTTAACTGTATCGGAAATTGGGACATAGGAGCGCCAATGTAATGATAGAGAGCATTAGTTTAGCAGACTCATCTGCAGATTGCCCATCAGTAATATCCTGTTTTCTCATGGTTAGGTTTCAGAAAGTTGTCCGGGCGCCATTCAGTGGTGTAATGAGCTGACAATAGTTTTCTAAAAGTCTGGTAAAGCAGAGGTAAATGTGCGTGTATTCAGCATAGAAATGGAGGATTATAGTCCAAGACGATTCATAAGAATAAGAAGATAGATGCGAAAAAAAAGCGGACCAAAAACTGACACTTTCGGAACTCCAAAACGCACTTCTCTTGCCGAAGTGTATAATTTCCAATATAGAGTGATTGAATTAGAGGTGAAATAGAACCAGATAATGCCAGTTCCAGACTAACCAAATAATTTACAGAGTTAGTGAATAAGAAAAATGTGACCAAGGGTGTCAAATGTTCCCGAGAGGTCCACAAGTACCAGAATGGAAGGCAGACATGGGCAGCCGCACTAAAAAGATGGTATGTGATATCCACATATAAGAGCTGATTTAGTCGTGTGTCTTGCCTTAAAAATAGACTGATAAATACCATAAGCGTTGGAAGAGGACAATCAATCTATAATTCAGACTGACACCTGACTTTCATTGAATTTTAGGATGAAGAAGAGTTGAGAGATTGGATGGTAACTTGCCGGTGCGTTGGGATCAGGTTCAATTTCTTTGGGATACGGCAAACAATGGCGCGTTTGAAGCCAGATTGTACTATTCCAGAGGAGAGGGAGATATTAAAACTATTAGTAACTTAACGAGGAAACAGCTGGGCGGAACTGGCGGTAAAGACTAGGATAGAATGAATCTAGGCGATAACACATCTTTTTCGAAGAGAGATCCAGGAAAATTAATTCCTCAGGGGACACTAGGGTGAGCGAAAGGAGATCGAGTGAGAGTAAAAGTTAGTCTTAGCAGGTGGAAAGGAATAGATATAGGGTATAGCTACAAAAGCTATAGACTATGATGCCAGAGAACAAATCGCAGAATTCATCAGCAGAAATATGTAAAGGCCGTGGAGGGTCAGAGAGATTAGCAAGAATATTGAACAATGCGTGTGGTTTGTTGTCGTTTTTTCCATGGGTATGGGTGCCTCAAGGGTGGACTTTAAGAGAGAAGTGTTAGTGAAGGAGGTATGGGAAAAGGCGGTTGATCTCTGTCCAGCGTGGGCACGGGCATCTCGAAGTTGTGTTTGGTATGTTCCTCTGTGTTTCATAACATCTAAAATAATTTCTCGGAAGCACCCGGCACATTGTTGGCGTTTGTAGGTGAGAAGAAGGGTAAAATGGACGTATTGATAGGATGGGAGATCACAGAAAAAGAAACTCTATTGAATCCGGTGAAAAGGTCTAATGAACCTCACATCAATATCTTTAAATGATGTGTCCCGTACTTTCCTTATCCATAATGCCATAGACAGTTTCTCCTCGGACTAATAAAGCTATATATCTTCTATAACAGCTTTTCTATACCTTTATGGTGGAAATAAAAGCTTTGGTATTCAACCTTTACTAAATAAATACAAATTATTAAATATGCTGACATACCCCATCTTCCTTTGCTATTACGGACATAAGGGAAAAATATATTTATTATCTTTCCTTCTTGTTCGTGTTTAGCGTGTTTATACATGCAATGACTAATTCATTTCTTGACCCTCGTCTGAACCTTCCTGATGAGATTTCTCAGGAATACAGATGTCATTTGCCGTTGTACAAGTACTGATGGATATCTACTGTATTGAAATAAGAGTTGCATTTGCAGTGTTTCTATTTTCTTTGTCACCTCTATCAAGACCATTATATAGAAATATAATATGGTCTAGTTTAACCTATTTTAAAACCTGTTTTTCAAACTATATCTTCCCCCAAATTATATAATATTATTATAATAGCTTATCCATTTTCTACTAATGTAGGGAGTAAAAAGACTAAACTCGGTGGTGGAATCTAGTCTGATTATATCACAAAAATAAAACCGCTATCTGACAGTCAATGAATAAATCGCTTTTTGATGAGGGTCAGCATTTGCATATCCATGTGTTCAAATCTGTCTTTAAATTCTTTGATTTATCGGGCTTCATAATTTATATTAGTATTAGACCCTTCTTCACTTCCCTTATTCCATATGATTTAGTATCTATTTACATATAGCGAATTTTACTTATTATCCATTTACGGTTCTTTCGATCGAAATACGAGATGCGTAATGCATATACTTTACCGCCCCAATAAATAAACCTGCCATTACACAATCCGTATTGCATTATATCATTCTGCCAAGCTATTCAAGGCAATCATTTGTGAGGATAGATAGAATAGTTTATGAGTTTTAATAAAGAGCTGTAACCTTCTACAGCTGATTAATTTACTTCTAAATTAATGGTGCAAATCGGTAGTTAAAAACCGAACTTTATAAGCCTTTAGATTAGAATAGGGTTTCTATGTTCCCCCTAACTTTAAAGAGAAGAGGAGGTGTATATTTTGCCTAAATAAAAACTATATATGTAGAATACCCCATACATAGAACCTATACACTAACATATTTTCTTCGGAAAATTCTGTAGATACAGGAAGATATACGCATAGCCCAGAACTCTTTACCTTACAGAAAAACTTTGACCACCGAAAATACCAAAAAGTTTCTATAACGATCAAATTTGCAGTAGTTTCTAATAATAAAATGGATAAATTTCCTTTTAAAATCACAATATAATTTAGTTTTGTGTGAATCTTTCGAATTTGGTGCTTATTACCCAATTCCAAAAAACAGAAATGAGAAAATTGAGATAATTCATAGTTTTAAGCTGAGTAGATGCGCATAATAAGTAATTAAAGATCAAAATAAAAAAGTAAATTTAAAGAATCAGAGCGCGATGCATGGGAAACTGCACAATGGACAATGGACATAAAAAGTGGAGAGACATGAGGTTTAGAATAGATAGATAGCGAAGTATCTAGTAAAATAGTGGTGAAATTTTGAAATGAGTAGAGAGAGGGTAGATAGGTCCCTGGGGAAAGGGTATCTGTCTTTGTTTTATATTTGTGTTTTACTCGTATTCTTCAATCTTGTTTGTTAGCTTCGAGCTTCGAAGCCTTTAAAGTTGATTTATTATTGGTATATATATATATATATATATCTCATTTCGCGTCGGGCTATTTATTTTATTTTAGGTATGTACATATATATATATTAATATATATATATATATATATATAT
The DNA here is from genome assembly GCA_963969495.1 of Ceratothoa steindachneri. NCBI lineage: Eukaryota > Metazoa > Arthropoda > Malacostraca > Isopoda > Cymothoidae > Ceratothoa > Ceratothoa steindachneri. The sequence continues at coordinate 63,953,296 of OZ018322.1, read as the reverse complement.
ATATACATATATATATATATATATATATATATATATATATATATATATATATATATATATATATATATATATTAGCTAATGTGTTTTAAAGGCCCAAAGAAATGAAAACTGGTAACACAAAACGGAAAAACGCTAAGGAAATTATTATTAAGTGTTCATTAAAGCTTGAGAAGGAAAATGGCGATGAGCGTCGTTGTTATTTTAGCGAAGAGCGCTCAATGACTCAGGTTCGAATCCAACTCCTTTATTCATTTTCTTATAACGGTTAAAATAGTTGTTACTATATCTCCCATTTTCCATCTTAAGCTTTAATGGTACACTTAATAATAATTTCCTTAGCGTTTTTTCCAGGTTGTGTTACAAGTTTTCATTTCTTTGGGCCTGTAAAATACATATATTAAACGAGTATATCACGTATCATGTAATTTTAAATTATATTAGCTAATATTTAATTGATAAAATACTAAATTATATGTTGATAGTTTGTACAGACCAATTCTCTGTACAGTGTAGCTTTCGAGCCTTTTTCTGCGTGTTTGTGACTTAATTCTTGCTTTGATGACTTTTGAGTCTATTTCTTCTCCGGTAGCCAATTCTCGGCATTATTATGTGTAGATTGGATGGTGATTGTGCCGTGCAGCAGGCCTGGTGCTGGGGAACCTTCTCTTTGACTGGTTCAATAGGTGGTTGGGAATACCGAAATGATTTCTGATGAAATCATGGTCTGTGTTCCCTTCTACTTTCCTCCAAATCTTGAGTGCTCCGGTACCCAGCTCTTTATTTACCGCGGTAATCTGGGTTTCTTCGTGGAGTGTTAGTTGACGCCTTTTGTCCCTCTTTTTGGTGTTATTAATTAATAGGTGTGCTTTATTTTGCACTCTCTGCAATTTAATAATCCAGGAGTTTGGCATAGCCGCCAAAGACATGGGGGGATACAGAAGCATTGGTTGGATATAAGCAGAGTATATTTTTCTTTTGTTTTATATCTTTAAGTTCCTGAAGTGATATAGCTTTTTGAGGTCCGTACTTGTGCGTGCCATTATGCTGCACACTTGATTCCTACATACCATGCTGTTTATTTTTAGGCCTAGCACGGTGCCTGCCCTCTTGTACGGGTACTTCTCCTCTCCTACATAGATTGGCGCAATTTTAATCCTCTTGATTGGAATAATGTTAAATTTGCTTGTATTTGTCGCAATTTTCCATCGTCCTTCATAAATATTTTTGTTTTCAAATTCGTATGCCGTCGGCCCGTCATCCTCGCCATTGTTCTCTCCTTTTTATAAGGGAAGACCACAATATGTGACACGTCATCGGCGAACTGGATATATGTACATAGATTCCTTTAGCATAGGGCTAGGGAGGTCTCTAGTGTATATGGAGTAAAGCAGTGGGCTCAGACATCCACCTTGAGGGATGCCCTCTTCCAGTAGAAATAGTAAGCTCGTCTATCCATGACGTAGTCACAGATTATTTTCTCCAGTCATGTGTTTAGTCCCGGTTGGAGGATCTTGCGCGATACTTTATCAAACGCTTTCTTGACGTCATTCAATACTAGATCCGCGTGTTTTTTATCCCTCTCAATTTGGGCCAATTTCTCAGTTATCATTGAGGCAGACAGGAAAAGGATACTCAGAATCAAATTCAAAACTATGCCAGCTCTAAGATGTACCCCCAAAATGATCGCCCTTCAAAAGGAGTATAAAGACTTAGTAGACGCGATCAAAAGATAGTAACCCAACAAAGACGTACACCAAAGGATGCGTGAAACAAAAGAATACCTCCACCAGCTGATCACACAACAACAGACATATATTTGGGACAGACTTATTGAAACACTTGATGAGGAAATGGGTCCCAGGACCTTCTGGCAAACTGCGAAGAGACTTAGGGGCAAATCACCAAACAAGAAGACGAACATCAAAAATCGCCAAGGAAATCACCAAACAAGAAGACGAACATTAAAAATCGCCAAGGAAATCACCAAACAAGAAGACGAACATCAAAAATCGCCAAGGCAAGGAAATCACGGAGCCAGAAGATGTAGAAGCCAAATTCAAAATTACCCCCGAGGAAGAAGATAAGTTTGACACAGATTCCGCAATGAAATAATTGATCAACCTAACGAAGAGGTTAAACGGAAATATCCGTTTAACAATCAATCAAAACGAATTAACAAAATACAAAATATGTTAAAACATGTAACACCAACAACATATAATACATAAGTAAATATGCTTTGTAAAAATTACAGGAGCAACAAATAGCGCGTCGAACGTCCCTTGGCAGTGATGAGGGCATTTATTCTTCGAGACATAGTCTCAAGGATGCGAAACCTTAGAGAATGTAATGCTGGCTCACTCCTCGGTGTCGACTGCCTTCAGTTGCTCATTTTAGGCTCGCTGACGACGTCTTACGGCCTCTTTCAGGCCTTGTCAGAGGTTTCCCAGTGGATTCATATCGGCAGACTGAGGTGACAACTCCATTACCGTGATATTGTTTTCCCAGAACCAATCTATGGTATAAGCAAACTTGTGAGGTGAGGCTTTTTCCTACTTGGAAATCACATTCCAGGAATTTCTGGAGAGTGCTGGTGCGAAGGATACCATGTAATCTCTCAAGATATCTTGGTACTTTTCTGAATTCATGCTGCCATCACAAACGATGATGGCACCAGACTTTACTGTTGGCGCTATGCACAGTGGATGAAACGGATCTGTTGGTCTCCTGCGCGCTATAATGTTTCTTGGAGTAAGGAAAAACTATAACGTGGACTCGTCAGACCATAAGACACGACCCTACTATCACATGGTCCAGGTTCGATGAACACGTCATGGTTATACATTAACCTGGCTGCTCTATGTCAACTCATGTTGAGCTACACCGGGTTTTTTTTACAATCCCCAAGTCTTATGCGACGCCGAGACCTATCGCGCCGTTAGGTACTAACCATGAGTCATCCAGAACGAAGTCTAGCTTGGATGTTCCTAATTTCTCGAATCCTTTTCAACACTTCTGTAACATTGGAATGTGATGCGCCGACCCTCCAGACGATTTGTCAAGAGTAGAAACCATTCTCGTGCAGTGTTCGTATCGGAATACTTTCCTCCACAGTATAGTTACTTGTTTTCGCCGTTCTCATATCATCATCAGATCCTTTTTAAATGGAATATCATATTTATCAACCGATATTATGTGTTATATGAAGACTTTTTGATTGTAACTTACCGCATACTGATATCGGGATTTCAATCATTCCAATGACATCGACATTTTAGATATTTCAAAAAGATTATAAGGTTTCATGTACTTTTATTTTTATTTCCATGCATGCAAATCTGCAACAACAGATTCATAGACATACCCAACGAATAAGGATAATTTCAAGCATCCGAAAACTTTTCTCTGCGGATGTAGGTTACAGAGGAATTGGGACAGAAAAAGGGATAATACCATAAAATATTGCATCACAGAAAGGTACCAAATATCAGTGACTTGTGCAATAAAGCCAAAGAACTTTAATTTATGAAATTTCTAATGTGCTATTTGTAGAAATTCGTACACACGCAGGCACCAATTTTACTACCCATGTCAGGGAATGAGCAAGAAAGAGGCAAAACTCCAAAGATTTTTATTACAGCAAGGAATTGTGAGATGCTGAAAGGCGTAAAGAGAAGAGTCTCACTTATGACCGCGTTTTGAGCAAGAACAAGGAAATAGAAGCAAAACCTGTCATAAAAATGTCCGCATATAAAATCAGAAAAGATGGTACATAAGGTTTGATGGATCCAAAGGAGAGAAGTTTGTAAATTAAGGATTTATGGCAAACGAAATCTAAAGTTTTTGATGCTCTTCGCAAAAGTTTTTCCTGACTCCCCAAAGAATGCCCTTCACACAATTCCATCAGGGTAACTTAAAGCTGTTTACTCCTTCTAATATGTATCCCTCCAAAAGTTGTAAGATTTGTCATATTTGCTTCCACACAGTCTAACAAATACTGCTCTTGGTTTGGATACGAGGCTGCATGGAACCAATCCTTTATTTGACATAGAAACTCCGATCACGAGTAAAACTTTCAAAATTATTTCTCCATCAAAAAATATTCTCCTTGGCAATAAAAATAATAGTCACACTTTTGGTCTCCTAAAGTGGGTCAATTTATTACAAATGAGAGGTTATCCTTTTGTTAAAAAAGTTCCTGATTGTTTATAACATGATTTCGCAGCTCCATTAATTAGAGAGGAAAATTTGCTATTAAACCACTAGAGTTACGTTATAAACATGTTGTCAAATTGCACGCGTTTCATTTTTTTCTGAATAAAAGTGAAATTTAAGCCCATTGGAGTGGGGGGGGGGGGCTGAGAGGGCTAATTTTATCCACAGATAATAATATTTTTATTTCTTGGTTTACCACTCATCCGGCCCAACTAAGGACTAGTATGTTGTGGATCTAAGTAAGCTGTGAACCAAACGATGTCTGGTTCCAATAGGTCGTATAACCCTTTCGATCCCGTTGGAATATATATATATATATATATATATATATATATATATATATATATATATATATATATATATATATATATTATATATATATATATATATATATATATATATATATATATATATATATATATATATATATATATATATATATATATATATATATATATATATATATATATATATAAATATATATATATATATATATATATATATATATATATATATATATATATATATATATATATATATATATATATATATATAAATATATATATATATATATATATATAAATATATATATATATATATAATATATATATATATATATATATATATATATATATATATATATATATATATATATATATATATATTTATATATATATATATATATATATATATATATATATATATATATATATATATATATATATATATATATATAAATATATATATATATATATATATATATATATATATATATATATATATATATATATATATATATATATATATAAAATATATATATATATATATATAAATATATATATATATATATATATATATATATATATATTATATATATCTATATATATATATATATATATATATATATATATATATATATATATATATATACATATATATATATATATATATGTCCCAGTAAAATTTACTAAAGTACAGAAGTTAATTTTACTCCTTGAAAAAGCTTTTTGATGGGATGAATCAGTATTTGGCAAACAAGGGATACATGAGCACTGCCAGGCCTACGTTTTCGGTATGTTTTGAAAGCCTAACTGAAGTGATCTGTGTTGAAGTTTCTCTACAATTCCGGTGTTTGTGATTATAAAAGTGATTTATACGCAACATAAGTGCAGTAGTTTAGTATATAAGTAAGATTAATTATATAATTCATAATTTAGAAGACTTGGGTAAGAACATTAGTAGTTTTATTTACATTTCGGATGAAATGATGCAACAGTATTTCACACCAAGATAAGATTTATCCAAATAGGGTTTGACGCACAACGTTTTTTTCAGGATGATTGTATTCTGAGTGATGACAGTGATATTGGGTCCTGATTATACGGCCTCAGATGATAGTTCTGACTCTGATGAAGGCAATGAAGAGGATGATGAGTCAATTGATTTTCCAATTTCTGCTGAAAATTCTCATGATAATTCCAATAGGCCAACTACTAACACTGCTTCAAACGAATCTTCTAAAAGAACTAATGATGAATCCATGAATTTATCTTCAAGAGAAAATGCTGTAAGTAAACAGAATAAAAGCAATAATATAGAAACAACTAATAAAAAAACGAATGAACACAACTTTTCATGGACCCACACCCTAGATAACTTTACCCCCAGAATCAGCATTCCAACTAAAAGAGATTGCATAATAATGGCTAAAGTAGACAAATGAACCTCTGAAATTGATAAATTTCTAAAGTTGTTTCCCAGAAGCCTTTTATTACAAATATCTCACTTCACAAATATGATATTATAGATTTTAGAGAAAACAAAAAGTAAAAAGAGTAAACAAGACATCCGCAGAAGAGATAATGGTTGTTTAGGCTGCATGCTGCTAATGCCATACAGCAAAGGTTCTGCAGTAAGAATATATTGGTCCAGGAATGGATCGTTAGGAAATCAAACAATCAAGAGCGCAATTTCAAGAAACAGTTTCAACTTTTATTTTTAAAGTCATACTTGAATGCTCTAAATAAAACTGAAGATGCATAAAAAATGTATTACCTAAAAGAAATTTTGTCCTGCCTCAAAGAAAGATTTATTATGGCAAGGACTGACAGTACATTCCAATCTATTGATGAATTGAATTAATGACTAAGTTCAAGGAACGATCCTCCCTCAACCAGTACCTTCCCATGAAGCCAGGAAAAAAAGGCATAAAACTATGGACAAGATTTGATGCCGAAATTGGGTATGTGTATGACAAAAATATTTACCATGGCAAGGAAACTGTAACCCTGGAAGGAACTTTTGGTGAAAGAGTTGTAAAATCTCTTACAGAAACAATGCGTGATAAAGATGTTGTCTTATGTTTTGACAGATTTTTCATAAGTGTGAAACTTATGAGCTTGTTGTCTTTTCCAGCTGTAGGAACCTGCATGATAAAGAGGAGGAATATGCCGAAATTTAGTGCTGATCTTGAAAAAGGAAAACCTGAAATGGTTGTATGTGAAGAAGGAATTATTGCTTGTCGCTGGAAGGACACAAGAGATGTAATTTTGCTGAGTAACTGCCATGGTCCACACGAAGAAAACATAAAACGAACTATGAAAAATGTAACTAAAAAACAATTACTTTTCTAGAAGGAATTGCATTATATAATCAATACATGGGTGGTGTGGACCATGCTGATCAGATGATTAATTTGTGTAGAGGTATCCCATAGAATAAAATTAGGGGATTGGAGAAGCCGTCCTCCGAAGTTCTTCTGGTGACCTCTTGATGACAAGAGGCCAGTTAGCTCGCTTAAGCCGAGTGTGGAGAAGGCCCCCCCCCCCCCATTTGAAGTTCGTCCGGTGACCTCTCGAGGACGAGAGGCCTGCATCTCGCAAAACACAGAGTAATCAAGGTCACCAAGACCTCCCCCAAGTTTTCCCCGCTTTACTCTCGAGTTTCAAAGGAACTAAATCACTCATTACCCTCAATCTCCCATTATAACCATTCAATAACCCAGGTTATCTCATTAGTATTCGGAGCTTACGTCCGTCTTATTCCTGTACCCATATATAGCCATATTTATTGTTGTGCTTTTTATTTAGTGTGTATTAAATCTATTTTTGTCGTTGTGTTTAGTATATTCCTTGATCACGCAGCTGCAGCTATCTATTCAAATCGCACTCTTAAAACAATAACAGTTGTCCCCTTGCTTGGCCTAACTTAGAGCCTGTGTGTGCATATTCCCATACACTTGGCCATACTTTGACAATTTGTATGACCCAGATAGGAAGAGCAGCAAATGGTGGCGAAAAGTTTATGTAAAGCTCCTGATGACTCCAGCTTTCAATTCGTATATAATTTGCTGTGTAATAAATCACCATAAGATTCCATTCATTGAGTTTTTGGTAAATCTTGTTGAAGGAATGATTGATTTTGGAAGAGCTACTCTCAAACGAAAAAGAACCAGTTCCCCTCAAAGACCTTCAAAATCTTCGAAGAGGTTATATTTTGTTGGGGATCACTTGCCTGAAAAAGAAAAGAGCGGGCGTCGATGTGTCAGATTTACATCACGAAAAATATTAAAAAAAAACACCATATATGTGTAGAAAATGTAATCTACCCATATGCATGGAATGCTTTACTCCATACCATACATAATATGCATGTGAATCCCAATAAATTAATTTGATACAATGGCTTTCTTATTCCACTTATAAAATTTGCATACGGTATGAAATTCTATTAGGCCCCTTTAATCCCACTAATTAGGTAAGGCGAAATACTAATGGGATATTTTTGTCACAAAGTAAAAATGTTTTGGAAATTCAAATTTATACCTATATATATATATATATATATATATATATATATATATATATATATATATATATATATAAACATAAAAAACTTCAGTGGCAAAACTTTCCAAAGTTAGGATTGAAAGGGATAATAATTCCTCACTGACAATTGTGTGTAATTTTATAGGATTTGCGGTTAATGGGTGGTCACCAGTTTATAGAGAGTTATTAATCGTGAGGCAAAGTTATCCTTAAAGGGAGTGTCGGACGAAGGCGTTTGAGGTCTCCCTGTCGAGTTTACTCTGACTCCCAAAGTTCTTGCGGAGAAACCGTTTATAGGATGGGTTTACAAGTTAACTTAGTTGTCATTTATTAAAGGAAGGACTCTAAAGGAAAATGGAGTTTTTTAGGCTTTATTCTTGGCTTAGGTCTGCCTTAATTGGGGCAAACGAGATAGTCAAGTCTTACGCAGCTTTGTTATAAATTTTGTTCTAATGTTAGATAGTTGGGGCTAGGACGGCAGGACTTAATGAAGAGGAACGGACTCGTGACGCTAATAAATAAACAAATTAAAGTGAGAGTGATGACGAATGAATACAAATTAAGGGGTCGTAACTTCATTTTTTCCTAATCTGGACGCGGGGTGGAGCTTACGTTGTGAAAAGTAGGTTCGTGTGTACTTAGATAAGGCTGCTGGGTGGAGTCAAAAGGGTGTGTACGTCTTCAGTGTGGTAACGTGTGTATTGCATTTGATCGCCTGATCGTGGCTTTATCAAACCGGCATCCATAGTCAGTGATAAGACAGTTGAATTGGCGTTTCGTAGGTCCACGTCAATTTTAACTGGTCAGATTACATACCACCATAAGTTTACCCAGATGCCTTCGTTATCTTGCGTTGAGACCTTTTCTTCTCGCAGCTGTTTTCTCGCATGTGTGTTAGCGTGGGGAAACTATTCGTCCCCCTTTTTTACATTCATGTTTTTCTTAGTACATGTACACCTGTAATATAAGTATTTCGCTTTATTCTACATTAGTCCATCGCTACTACATGGCATGTTATTTCAGTAGTTAAAATGTGTGCCCACTTTCAAGATTTCATAGGTTCAAAAGGGTGCTCATTTGTGATGTTCCTCGTTGAGCCTATTCACCTTGCAATTCGGGCGTTGCTACACATGTACAATTGTGATTTAACATGATATATGTATAAGTATTTCGCCTTATTCTACATTGGTTCATTACTACTACATAGTATATTATTTCTGTCATTAATATGTGTGCCCAATTTCAGGATTTCATAGGTCCAACAGGGTGTTCATTTGTGAGGTTACGCGATGAGCCTACTTCGCCTTGCAATTCGGGCGCCGTTACAAAAAGAAACTCCCCCTTGAGTCACGGAGTGTTATAAATGAAGAACTAATATATATCGACTCGGGGTAAACAGTTTGTTTCATCTATAATGATATACATTTACATTGCTTCGACACCTATATACAGATTTTTAATATTTCGGGTTCTCTCTACCTCTTCAACTAGTCACTATAATAACACTATCTATAACGATTACAATACAATGATATATACAATAGGTTTACGGGTGAAATGATATGTACAACATTATTTGGCGTGTAGTGCGGACAATATGCCTCTTTCTCTTTTATTACAAAAGACCGGGGCAATGAAATGAACGTAACTGGATTTAAAAATAAAAGAGTGACGGATCTCTGGCAAACGTAACCCGTCTCTCATAACGCGTTAAAAATGTGCGGCCTATCGTTGTTCTTCGTTGCCGTTACAAGCCTATTTAGACTTCACATATACTCATTTGTGAGGCCTCATTCGTGAACCTATTCCTCTTTGATATGCGCTTATGTCTTGTTATTTACATAGACGAAAGCTATACATTATTATTTTAAAAATATGTTATATATATATATATATATATATATATATATATATATATATATATATATATATAATATATATATATATATATATATATATATATATATATATATATATATATATATATATATATATATATATATACATATATATTATTCACACAAGAAGTTATTCTTATTTATGAAAACCGTTATACCTCTTTTAGATTATTTGTATGTGCATAATTATTAGCGTACCTGTTACAAGTTTTTATAGGGTTCACATAATACTCACTTGTGAGGCTTCATTCTGAACCTATTCCGCCTTGCAATAGGCGCTACAAAACCTGCGTTCGCGTACCACACTACCTCAATTTCAACTGGACTAAACATAAGCATACTGAGTTTACTTTTAAATTAATATATACACTGAGTATGTACACCTAACAGGAGTTAACTTTACATTGATAATTTACTGACTTTTCTTTATTTTTTTGCGCAAGACTGATATTCCTTTTCACGTCACTGGACATTTATTGTTTACTTCTTTAAAAAAGTACTGAATTTTGGAAGGTAAATTGATTATCACTGAAACACAACATTTTCTAAGCTTGTTATTAATATTTTTTTTTTCAAATTACCTAAACGTATGGAGTGAGTTAGTCTGACTTCCTCTTGTTCCAGTGTTGTTTGCAGTGGTCAGGGGGTAGAAATACGTTTTTCTACCATTCTAACTGCTGCTCCTTCGAAAGAAAAGGCCAAAGATGATGGAGCTCACCAAGACGATTTCTTCTTATGAGTAGGCTCGATGGTATTTTCGTTGGCGACTTCCGATTCTCCTCGTTCTGCTTCGTGTTGGTCCATTGCGTCCATATTTTTTTCTTTGTTACCTTAGTGGTCGGTCGAAAGAGGTCACCAGTTATAGGCGGTGAATGGGTGAACAGACCGAGCATTGAGATGGCGGAGTCTTTAGTTTTGATGGGGGAACTCGCCGGGCTTCTTCTTCTCCATCCTTCGAAGGATCACCGGTCATACATAGAGTCTACCTCTTTGTGAGAGGAACACCCAATAACCAGTGAAAAGGCATGCTTCTTCGGGCCTACTTAATGTTTAGGCTAGAGGCTAAGGAGGGATTGACCTAAGGAGGAGGAACGGACTCGTGACACTAATAAATAAGCAAATCAGAGTGAAAGTGATGACAAATGAATAATTCTGAGAGGAGAATATTTTAACCTGCCAATTTATACTCCTTCCAATTAAGGGGGCGTGACTTCATTTTTCCTAATTTGGACGCAGGGTGGAGCATACAGTGGGAGAAGTATGTTCGTGTGTACTTTGTTAAGACTGCTGAGCGGAGTCAAATGGGTATGTACGTCTTCAGTTTGGTCACGTGTGTATTGCATTTGGTCGCTTGATCGTGGCTTTATTAAACTGGCATCCATAGCAAGTGAAAAGACAGTTGATTTTGTCGTTTCACAGGTCCACGTCAACTTTAACTGGTCAGATTAGATGCCACACTAAGTTTACCCAGATGCCGTCATTATATTGCGTCGAGAACTTTTCGTCTCGCAGCTGTTTCTTCGTATGTGTGTCTGTGTGTTTGAGTGGGAGAACTATTCACCCCCCTTTCTTACACATGTTTTTCTTAGTACATGTACACCTGTAATATAAGTATTTTGCTCTATTCTACATTGGTTCATTACTACTACATGGTATATTATTTCCATAATTTATAAATGTGCCCAATTTCAGGGTTTCATAGGTCCAAAAGGGTGCTGATTTGTGATTTCCCTCGTTGAGCCTACTTTACCTTGCAATTCGGGCGTGGCTAAAAAAGGTACAATTGTCATTTAAAATTATATAATAAGTATTTCGCCTTATTCTACATTGGTTCATTACTACTACATGGTATATTACTTTTGTAATTAATACGTGTGCCCAATTTAGGATTTCATATGTCCAACAGAGTGCTCATTTGTAAGGTTCATCGTTGAACCTACTTCACTTTGCATTTCGGACGTCTCTACAATTTATTAAATTACTAAATAATATGGTTAGAACTAATTTTCTGTGAACCACTAAAGTGGGGAAGATTTTCTTTATTTTATTCATGTCTTTTTATTTGCTGATTTTTCAGAAATATTTATTTACCTTCAAGACGAGTGTTTGCCAGCATCACGAATTTCAATTGCCACTTTTTAATTTATTGCTTTGTTTTCAAAAGTGCCTAGTTCTGCTCTTTATACCTTTCTCTTCTTTAAACTATTTCGGTTCTCACTTAGTGAATGGTGTACAATCCCATTCATCCTTTTTGCTCGGTTGAGTGAAAACCTAACCTATCCTAGGTTTATCTCAGCGGTAGTATATAAACAAAAAGAGTGAATAGGGGTGGTTGTTGACCTACACGAACCGAGAGCCTCTTTATTACTATCCTTTTCTGTTATTCTATCCCATTTATTATTATACATCCTTCTTCATTTATTCTCTACTGAGGAAGCTCTCTTTAATTACACCAGTCTCCCAATTACTAACGCCACATCTTTGTTTCCATTTCACTTATCATCAATTTCTAGGAGCCACTTCCCTACTAATCTGGCGGAAATTCTTCACTTGGTTTTCCTCTTTGTTTATTCATACACGAACGAAATATTTTTTTTCATCCTTCTTTCTTTTTTAAAGGAAAAGTAAGGACGCGTTCATTGTTATTAAAGTATTCATATATACCATGCGATAAACTCCTTCATTGATTAAATGCAATACATGTTGTTCTTCATATATTTATTGCTTTACTTTATAAAACTTAATCACCTTTAATTCCTCCCAAATTACCTTGGAATTAATTCTTAAATTCAAATTATATCTATTCATATTCCAAACTTTAGATCCGCACCTATAAACTACAAGGTAATTAATAATCTTTGTGAAATCCCATGATAATAACAACCAAAAAATACGTGGCTGTAAAATGTGCTCCATTCAATTTTCTCTAAACTGGATATTATTTTGACTTGGTTAATTAAATATTAAAATAAACAATTTCAAACTAAATTCAAAACCTGATCAATCCTTTTAATTAGAGCGAAAGGCGTTTCTCTATTTCGCAACCTTCAACTTGGCTGATTACTTTCATGCGAAAGGCACTATTCTAGGGGCCGCGCCGCCCCGAGCCGGGATAACTTGGGGATTTTCGCAGTAGTGTTCTCGCAATAAACTAAAAATAAGAGAGAGCTCTGCCATTCGGCCAGGTAAGTGTCCACGGACCCGGCAATCTAATCCATCATAACCAATTCAGCTCCCACAAGGTCCTCTTACCCTTATTCCAGAGTTGTTTCCACGTGAATGGACTCAATCTGCGAGTCATATTAGAAACCGGATGCTCCACCACTTCAATATTGGAAGAGAATGCTCTCAAATTAGGGATCATGCAATTAGTTGTCGTCAATAGATAATTCAAGTTAAAGGCATTAGGAGGAAATATGAAAATCATTGTAAGCTTACCTCGCAGCAGTGAGCCCCATAGGTACGGCGTGTAGGCCCATAGGTTCGTGGACACACCCTGGCGCCTTCCAGCCACTGAGCTTCCCCACTGCCTTGTGGGTTCAGCCTTTTTAGGCAAAGGCTAGAGGAAGAATACCTCGATCACAAACCAGGATCCGGAGTGACTATAGGCGAGCACTAACAGACCGGTGTCTCGGCAGGTCCCTGCAGCCGAAGATTAAGCCTGATTGTCTCGAGCCTCTCCTGGCACCATGGTCCTTCTCCCATCGGTCAAGATACGGGTCCAAAGACTGCGCACATTCTTACCCATTTAAACCCAGTGCAAGTTTGATGCCGTAAATATGAGGGCATCCGTCATCATCGACCTCGATGGACTACCCAAAGCAAGCAAGCAGGCATATCTCCTACTCGAGAGTATTAATCCATTAAATTTCATACATTTCTCATAGTGTTATTGTAGATTTATTATGATTATTTGAATTTTTTCACAGATTAGATTTATTTTTGATTTTACTTGTTTCATTCGAAAGAAGAGATTTGAAATACTTAAAAACTGATGATGTTTCATAATTCTGTCATTTCTTACTTTTGCAAACCATTGATTTCAAAACCTGTTGAGGACACGATCCTGACTCACTAGATATTTTATTTTAAATGAAGCCTTTACGAACTCCTTAATCTTATTTAATATTGAGAAAATAATATTAATTATAAAATGTGTTTTATATGATGTTCTTCAAAGAACAGGACTACCACGCCTACCAACTAACAAATGGCTTGAGAGAGGAAGTAGGTCTTCAAAACACGTTCGAAGGCACCAAGAGTGGAGAAGGAGCGTATAACAGCAGGCAGACCATTTCACTTTATAAAGGCAAATGTGGAGAAAGCAAAATCATCCATAGAGTGCAGATGACCTTGATGTAAATGTACATACAGAATTAAGGGAGCAGAAGAAGAACGTAAGGTTTTTAGAGGCCCGGATAGATTCAAATCAGGCTATATAATTACGAGGGGGCCGCTGTATTTAAGATCTTGTTTGTATGAAAGAGTTATTATTAAGGGCGTTGAGGGATTAGATGACTGGCCAGTGCATTTCAAGGAGGAGGAGAATTTTGTACGAAAGAAACTTCCTCGGCGGAGAAGAACAGCGGTTGTAAACTTTTGAAGATGTCACAAGGATCAAGAAGTGGAAGCGTGGGATCACCTGAGAAGGAATTTACAGTACTCAAAGAGGGAATGGAAGAAATTTGGAATGCCTTTCTTAAAACTATTGATGCCGTGATATGAGTGGATGCACCAAGAGATTTGGGAAGTTATCAGACTTGACGCCCAGATTTATAGCAGTGTCGGGAAAGGGAACCGAAGAGCCACCAAAAATGTACAAATATTTTTACAATGAGCCACATACAAAGGAGTAGCCACCTAAACTACCTCATTATTGTCACGATTGAGCTTGAGTAAGTTAACCAATAGCTATTTATTAATGATGTCGTACATAGATTGAAGTCTTCTAAGAATCTAAGCAAGGCAAGGTAGAAATATAGGTGAACTTGCCACTAAACTTCATAACGTGAACTAAAACACCCAGTGTTTAATGTACTGAAACCAGCGAAGATAAGCAAAGCTGAGGGAGAAGAGGAGGATGAGGCCTGATCAGAAATTCACCTAATTCACCAAAGAAGCTGTATAATAGGTACCCAGGCGATATGTAAATAACGAGTTTTGAAAGAGGCATCAGAGCAAATGAGGCAAGAAATTTTAAGGTATTATGACAATTAATTGGAATGAGATAAAGAGAAAGATGTAATACAAGGATTAAACCAATATCACTACCTCACATTTTAGCTCCAATAACATAGAGGGACGAGTCCACATTGTGTCAGGTGGGTTCTGAAATATCATTAAGACAGGGGTGGGAAAACCTTTTGGGCGAAAATTTCTAATAAAGAAGTCGGCGGGCGATAAATAAAATTTGACTCTTGTATAGTTCAAAATTTGACTCTTGCATTAATATCTAACAAAAATTAATTCGTAACATTTTTATTGACAGCCACCATGGAAATTGGATATACCAATATTATTTAAATTTTAGTATTGAAAACTTGTGCATACAAATATACCAATCAGAGGGCGATAAAAATTGAGCTCGCGGGCGAGGGTTTCCCCACTCCTGCATTTGGATAATCAAAAAGAAAAGGGCCAGTCTCTGCCACGTTGAAAGGAGCTTACATCTTTAAAAAAAGAACCACAAATGAAATCAAGCTTATTTATACTCAGGCGTTTGTAAGTAGGAAGGAAGCAGGAAGTGTGATGGGGGTCTCCCGGAAAAGATTATGTAGGAAAGTTGCGAGAGGGAACGTCGATGCCCATTTATGCCTCGTGCACCAGGGTTAACCTCATGAGTATGAATTATCTCCATCTAATGAAGGGGGTGAGACGGCATACATTTTTAGTGTAAGTGAGAATGAATTAGCTTGTGGCAATTAATCATCAAATATTTTATCATCAGGGTTATGAATTTAAGATGTGACATTATAGTGTGATATGAGCCTGGATTTTTTTATTTTACTTTTGCTCTTTGAGAATGAGTATGTTTAAATATTCATACCGGTATTTTCATAGTCACTTATGTATAGGTGAGGTCATAGTTAAACCGGTACTAAGATATGTAAGCTCCTATTTCCTAGGGTGCAAGAAATAACAAATATCCCGATATTTCCATCCCCGTGCGAAAGCTAAGAAAATGTCCAAAGTGAGAGTAAACTGTTGTCCGCCCTGGTTACCAGATCCGAAGCGTCGGAGTCACTTACATTCATGGCTGAAAGATTTGAGACTGATTTTTTAAATTTTTGGTTGTTTTAAATATTTACGTCATCATACTAATTATTATATTTAAATTATTGCAGGATTATTGAAAGGTCATCATTTCCAAAATAATAAGAAAAACAGTGCATTCATTCGCTGAATCCAAAATCACCCTCTTGTCCTCTTTCTCTGTCTATAAGGAGAGTTTTAGTCCCTGGAGCCTTGCTATTCGATTAAAAGGGTAAAATGACGACAAAGATGGGTTAAATGAAATTTTAAAGGGCCGTATACACTCACCGTTCAGAGTCAACGCTGACATTCTATAACCGGCGGTGACGTCACATGTGTCCAAGTGCGTGATTGGCTGCCCATAAACAATAGATGATCGCGTAAGAATATACTGCCACATCAACACTTCCCCCTTTTTTATTTGCAGATATTTTTAAAAGTATAAATAATACACAACGATAAGAACTAATTTAAAATGATTCACACACGAATATGTGACGCATTATTGAACAACAAAGACGTGCTTTCTCGGCAAACAGGCGCTCGAAATTGCCTTGTACAGGCGCCTGTTTTGGCGAGGCAGTCAACAAGCTTCTTTGGTTAGAGTGAATTGCATTGAACTGGCTCTTATTTTCAATGATACAATTTATTTTCACATGAAAAAAGGTTTAACTGCCCAAGTAAGACACGATATTCTACTTTATCGATTGAGATAATTCGCTTCCCTTCATAGCGGCGCGTTAGTAACTAATCTTTATCGGTGAAATTGTAGATGCATATTCAAACTGAACAACAGTAATATACTCATCGATGGTAATAATGTTAAGTCCAACATATTTGAATAATCCTACCGCGGAAGCTCCGGTAGAGAAGATGCATTCATATTTTCAACAATGTGTTTCTAAAATTATGTTGTCCATGCCGAAAGAACATCGTCAACATACACACAAATGATACCAGGAAGATTTCTTTCATTATACCAGTAGAACAATAACTGGCCAAAGAGGCACATCTTCACGGGAAAGTGCAATAGCTCTTTTTGAATGCATGCATACCAGACCCTCTCTTAGTCGCACAATCTATACAGGATCTTTTTCAACTTCCATATTTTACCATGTAAGTAGTACTCAGGTGGTGGTCTCATTTACAGATTACGATCGATTTCATCTCCCTGCATGTAATGTACTTTCATAGTTACTGTGTGAACTTTCCACTGTTTAGCTTCAGATAAAGCTAACGGCATACGAACAGGTTTTCTAGAGCAGGATAGAGAATATACTTTTAGGTTGCACATATCTTCTTCAAACCCACACGCTACCAATCTGGCTTTTGTAATAGTCTTCTTGTTCCTATTTTTATAAAATAATCACCCATTACAAACTCATTACTTGTTGTCACTCATCTTTAACTTCTATGTAGACATCATTGTTGAGCCAGTTTTTCTTTTCACTCTCATTTTCAGTAGTAACATCATAAGCACTGAACATAACATCCTTTTTAACATCATTAGTAACAGGGGACCATTCAATCAAATCATTTATATTGATCCAACCAACGCTACTCTCAGAATCATTTTGTAGGTTATAGCAGTTCCTGACTTCATCGCCATTTGTTGAAGTTTCAACAGGAGTGCTAAGCATATTACACCTTAAAGCACATTTCACCTTTTTACTCGATTCACATCGAAGAAATTCTTGTTTAGCTAAATGCATCATGTCAAAATTATTCTTAACTATAAATGACGAAGAAACATATTCCAACTCAAGTGACGGGCTTTATAAGACCTCAAGGATAGCAGGGTTGAATCCAAAGACAAGTTGATTTGGAGAGAAACCGGAAATGTTTTCCAAAGAATTAAATACAGATATAGCATACGCTAGAAAAACTTCATTATCACACGAATTATCAGTCATTAGCTTGCTAACAATAATTCCAATAACTGTATTTAGGCGGTCACAAACGTCATTACCTCAAGGGCTTTCCGCCGCAGTGGTCATTACTTTCATATTAAATGCCTCGCCCAACTGTCGCATCTCTGCATTATTAAATTAACATCCTTGTCTGACAACAGTTTTTTATTAGCACAAATAAAACGCCATTATTATAGTAGTGGATTGTTTATTGCTTTTGACCGTTGCAGCATAAAAACTTGTAGCAATATCAACAATGACAAAAATGTAGACGCTATTATACAATTTCCATTCTATAGAAACTACTTCATTTTTATTTGCTAGTCAAATACCAATGGCAGGAGGTGGAACAAGGTTCTTAAACTTTAAGTATATATCTTAAGACTCGCTGACTTTATTTACGAGTATTTTAATTTAGAATTTTCCATATCTTCATTTTTAAATAACGCATTCAACAACCTGTACCTAATAATGCACGAAGCTTGGATTCACTCATTAAAGAGGGTAGCTTCGTTTCCTGGGAAGGTTTATTTGTGTAACCCATAAGCAGTGACAACTAAACAAAGTCAGTTTCGTCATCACCCTTTTAAGCAGCATTTTCATAAGCGTGAGGTCGTGCGGTGCCCAATGTAAACGGTAGTCACATATGGGACACATATAAATCTACCCATCACGTCCCACAGGATTTAGCCTCCTTCCGGCTGATTGGCTGTTCGAGGCTGGTGACGGCCTGTGTAGCGCGATTGCCGTGACCCCGTGCACCCCGTGAATATGGAACCGCGGCGAAAAAACAATGTGAAATCTATATTGTCACTGACACTCTGTAAAACGAGTTCCATCTTCATTTCTAATGGATGAAATAGAAGCAGAGGATTAAGAAGGTATGCCGATGTTAGAAGCTAAAACACTGTTCATAACAGGTTTCGAAGTTCCATAAGTCACTGTAGGAATAGCAGACATTACTAAGTTTGCATCACTCTGACAAATCGCATAAAGCCAGAACCATAAAAGGCATAACAGAATCAGGTAAGATGATCTTTTGCATGTAAACTTGAAATATACATGTTCAAGTTCACTTAAAAACACTAAACTTTAGATTTTCTTAACGCAGTAGGTTGTAAAATTTATGAAAATCACTAAACTCTCTTCTTCCTGGATCACGTAAAAACAACCCATCGTTTGTTTATTAAGTTGTCAACACCATCATCTTTTTTTCATTCAGATATATTTAATTCTGAAGATGCTGTTATAGCACTATCGGACAAAAAGAGATGTATAGTTAGCGTACGCTTGGCTTAGTCTGACTCAGTTAATTCAAACCATATTTATATATCACCTTTTCAGTTCTCGTAATTAAATTCTTCATCAACTTAGGTTCCCATTTAGAAGAAAAAAAATATATACGACGTCATAACTCTGCTCTGCTATCACTCATCATTCAGAGTCAACTGACTTCTTCCATGCTGTCAACCCTGACATTGTATAGCGGGTTGTGACGTCACACGTGGGTTTGTGCGGGATCGGCTAACCACAAACAAATAATACATCGCCACATCAACATGAATGTTGTAAAATTATAATCTATTTCTTATTATTATGTTTAAAAATAAATTTTAAAATCTTTTTCAATTTCAGAAATGGTTCTTTCCAAAGTAAAGCGTGTAACCATCGTCGCTCTGCACCAGTGTCTTGAAATGCAAGGAGATAATTGCTAGGGTTATTGCATGAATGAGCACTATCTTTAGGATCATTATTGATTTTAAAAAGTCTTGTTACACTACTGTAGAGAAGTTTCTTGGACGCCCAAGAGCTTTAAATCAATGCCAAGGTCGCTTCCTGTTGAGGTCAAAGCATAAGGATCGGGCTGCCTCCGGTACCAACTTGCTCACAATTGAGAAGTAGCAAGTGCGAACGCCTCAGCACGCAAAATGAGGCAAAGACTTTGCGACAAAGGTCTCAAGTAAAGAAGAGCTTAGAAGAAGCCTCAACTTGCCAAGATAACCTCATGGATAGGCTCCATTTTTGTATGGAATAAGAAGAATTGATTGGTAAAGATAGAAGCAAAGTGATATTCTCTGGTGCTTGCTTAGACCTTCTGGAATATTCCTCATTAGGAGAAGAAAGGGGAAATATTTGGTCATTCCTGTGTTGTGGTCAAGGTGGAGCATTCGGACATTCTCTATGTCTAAGGTTGCCTCTTATCTAAGGCAAATAGAGAACTAACGATTTTGCCATAGAACACTGCGATGAACTCAAAATGGTCCCAAAATGTGAATCATCAGCACCTTTTCCCAACAGTTCAAGACTAATTTTGGGATGTTAACTGCATTTTACATCATGGTGGCACACCTTGTCACAAAGCAAAAACAATACCAAAATTATTGGCTGAAAATAACATCGAGCTTTTGGAACTTTGGCCCTGAAATTCGCCGGATTCGAACCGAATAGAGAATTTGTGGGTGATAATCAAACTGGCGGTTGATAAACAGAAGCCATCCAGTTGTGAGCAGTTGCGGGTCCTTATTGAACAAAGATGAAGCAATATCAGTCAATATATCATCATAAATATAGTCTCCAGCATGTGAGACTATAAAGCATTCCTGAAGAATAAGAGACATCATTCTCTCTATTTATTAATAAAATTAGTCTGTGCTCTATTTTTTTGTATATTTCACCTGCGAATTAAAATAGAAACATATTAAAACACAAACCAACGTTTGATTAGTTCTATTAATTTCATTATATGAAAAATATAATAGTCTCAAGTCCTTTGACCATCACAAGTTATTTAAACTCGATTCTGTCAGAAATTTTTTCGGATTTAGGGGTAATTTAAAAAAAAAAAAACATCCTATAATAATAATAATGGACATTTTTTTAGGACCTGTTTTTTAAATACTAATAATACTAATAGTGAGATTGCCTCTTATAATGACGCTAAGGATAGTTTCACCTTATTCTCTCTTAATAATTCAACAAATGTCGCAAATTGCTTTTATCTAACTCACTCTATGGATTCCATCCCAAACTTTCGCCAGTCTTTTACTTTGTCTTTTCGTTCAGTTGTCTCTATGGTATTCGCTTACCAAAAAGTTGGTATCTTCGCTCAAACTTGTAATTCCAATTATATTTAGTAATTCTCCTTTTAGATCACTCGTGTAATCAATATTTATATGAAAATATGCTTAGTAAAATGATTATTTTTATTTTTATTCCACTCCTCTGATGGTCGTTTACTGACTTTTACCTCTACGAGAAGTCAACCATATGGTAGAGTTTTCCCCTTCCTTTTTTATTCTATGTAATCTGAATTGTCTTTATTCCTTAAAAATCTCGCATCGTCTTAAGAATAGTAATCACTGAAAAATTCGCCTATTTCCTAAAACTCCGAAAGTGGGTCACCTTTCAATGGAGAACGGGTAAAGTTTTAAGAGAGTTGTGGGGCATCTTGGCCATTTGCATCTCATATAATCTTTTCATTTACTACTTATGGACCACATAATGCCTCTTTCTTACCCAATCCCTGTTAAAAACTTTGGCCTGAGATAACGTCATTTTTATCGCTGTTTTAATACATAAATACTCTCTCAAAGTACTTTCCCTTCCAAACTGATCATCATACTTTCGTTTGATCATATAAATAAAGTGTACGAGGTAAAATGCTTTTTATCTTTACTGGATGTTCTCTTGCATTTCTATTTACTTCTGCTCTCATTAACCTAGCTTGTGTGTACTTACACACACTCTAAGTTAGCAGAGGATACAAAATTAGGAGGAGGCGTGAGCTCACGAGAAGCAATGGAAAGCCTACAAAACAGCCTTCGCAAGTTAGGAGAGTGGTCTAATACTTGGTAGTTGTCATTCAACTTTGACAAGTGCAGGGTGATACATATCGGCTATGCCACTCCTCGAGAAGGTTACTACTTCTTAGGTAGAGTTCTGGAGGTGACGGACCTCGAATAGGACTTAGGTGTGCAAAGTAACAACAACCTAAAGTTTTCCAGGGAGTGGGCCCATATAGAAAAAATGCACAAAGATTATTGGGATACATAAAGAGGCAATTTCACTTCCAAAACAAGGAGATTGTCCTCAACATGTATAAATCTCTAGTGAGATTTCACCTGGAGTACGCGATTTAATTCTAATCCCCCTACACTACCTAAGAACATAGATCGACTGAAACGGGTCCAGACCCAGGCCACAAAGTTAATTCCATCACTTAGGCACAAAGGTTATTAGCACCAGCTTCAAAACTTGACTTGACTTAAGGACGCAGGTCATAACGACCCCTTGCTCTGCATCTGTCTGCCTCCCCCCCCCCCTATTCCCCTGTCCCTAGTCCACTCTGTCCCTAGCCAGTTTTTCACGCTCGTTCAAAGGCAGACCAACATCTACTAAAATCTGGTCCCCCTATCTCTTGGGTGGTCTACCTCTCGGTCTCCAACCTTAAAAGCTGCCTGTATAGGCTTGTCGTACATAGTTTTCTGGTAGTCTTCTCATAACATGTTCAAGAATTGGAGTTTTCTCCCTGGAGACTTGCTGATTATGAGGCCAGCTAATAGAGACCTTAGATGATTTTATAGCGTGTTGAAAATGTGGACTACATGAAGTTATCCACGTTGAACACAAATCGTACTCGTAACCATAGTTAAAAGCTAGATTTTTCCCCATTCCAACCTAGTATTTGTGTGAACTATTTCTCGTATAAGATCTGCGGTACGTGGAATCGTCTTCAGTCAGAGGTGTCGAATAGTTCGTCAATAAAACAGTTCAATTCTGCAGTGGATAATGTAATCCATGAATTTGTATAGAACGTAGTGTCGAGTAAAGTACAGAGGTAAGTTAGATAGTTTTCAGCTTTTCTATTAAAATGCTTGATTGCCTCCTTTTTCACAACACACTCGGGTATCTTTTTCCCCTTTTGTCCCCGCAAAAGCGGGTGGGAGAGGTGAGATGAGAGAGCCTTCATCTGAGTTATGCTTCTTCTCATGCTGCATGTTAGGGCTCTCCAAAAATCCTACCGCCTCGGTAAGGTCAGCAATGTTCCTTTAGTTAGTACTATTCCTTGTGACTCCTAGTGACGCTTTGTAGTACTTGTGCGCACGCACACGCATAGGTCATAGAAATAACACTATCATGTACCACTAAGTGTCACCTAATTACCTACCTATTGTTATTTTAACTTAGTTTGTTTTTAATTGTTTTCTTTATTACTTTTATGTGAAATGCCGTGCCGTCGTCGGTGACAGACAGACAAGCGCAGTAAAAAAGGAAGCAGAAACCATGTCAATGAATATATTATAATTAATGGTGGTGATCAATACTAATAACACGGGGGAACAAATTTCAACTTTTTGTTTATTGACTTAGATTTGACAGTTAATTATACCTAATTTCGGTGCGCTGAGCACGAATTTTACTCCGTTTTGCTCTATCAGGTCCTAATTTTGTTCAGCACACTTTCTCATTCATCCTATTCATAACAAGGATATTTTCTCAATAATTTATAATTCTTTGGCAGTTGCACATTATAATTATAATTACACTGGGAAACACATTTTTTGTTGAGTTAGGTCTGACAGCTGTTTTTAACTAATTTTTCGGTGCTGAATCCAAAACTGATCTCCTTTTTTCTCTATCACGTCAAGTTTTTGAACTTTTTCAAATAATGACATACAATGAAATATGAAAGAAACAGGCATGATTGCAATGTTTATTTAACACTATTATGTTTTAGCAAAGGATATGGCTACTGTAATTATATAATTATAATTGTGTGCAAGTAGTTAAGGTAAAGATTTACGTTTATAGCTTTTTCTGGAGTGTTCAACTTGAGGACTATTGCTTTTGATGCTCCAATAATTAGTTAGTCATCATATGTACATCCCATCTACCCTGATAACGTTCTTCCATAACCTTCAAATCTTGGTGAAATCGTTCACCTTGCCCGTCGCTAACAGCACCAAAATCATCCGGAAAGCTGGCAAGATGGCAATGCAGAAAATGTAGTTTAATACTTATGTTGCAACCAAGCGCCTTGTAGCTCTCCAATAGATTCTGAACA
This sequence comes from Ceratothoa steindachneri, assembly GCA_963969495.1. Taxonomy (NCBI): domain Eukaryota; kingdom Metazoa; phylum Arthropoda; class Malacostraca; order Isopoda; family Cymothoidae; genus Ceratothoa; species Ceratothoa steindachneri. The sequence continues at coordinate 63,929,130 of OZ018322.1, read as the reverse complement.
ATTTCTCTGTAATTACTTGCACGTGTATTTCCAAGAAAGTTCTTGACGACGTCTTTGAATGATAACTAAGAATTCTTCTCAAGGTTTCACATAGTCCCGGTGAACTGTTCATCTTTGATGAGCTGTGGAATTTGTGGACCAGCAAACACACCGGCCTTGATTTTTTCCATTGACAGACCAGGAAATGTCAAGATGATGTACTTAAAACAGTCGCCATCAAGTGGCAATGCCTTTACAAACTGCTTCATGAGACCTAGTTTTATGTGCAGAGGTGGAAATATTATATTCTTCTTGTCAAGAAGTGGCTCATGTAGAATGTTGGGATCTCCAGGTTTAAGATCAGATCTTGGAGGCCAATTCGTCTCAACCCAATGCTTCCCTCGAGCTCTGTTATCACACATACAGAGAAAGCAGGGATAATTTGTGTACCCACGTTGCTGACCAAGAAGGAAGCACACCAATGTAAGGTCAACACAGATGATCCAATTGTGTTTGTCATATTGCAATAACTCAATGACCCTCTTTATATCTCCATGTTCATCACGAAGACAGACAGAATGCCCAATAGGGACTGCACCAAATAAATTGCCATTGTGTAGAGGGACACTCTTCAAGCTCCGCTTTGAGCTGTCAATAAACATTCGCCATTTATTTGGATTGTAGATTGAAAGCCCTAATTCCTTCAGTAAACTAGGAATGTTATGGCAATACACAAAGCCGCTGTCACTTCGAAAGTACTGCAGGAATGTACTTTCTCTCGTTCGAAAGTATGATACTTTTGCTCCTTGTTCGAGTAAATTTTTCTCATTCAGTCTTGAGGCTAGGATTTCTGAAGCTTTTTTTGATTGGCCCAAATCACGTGCTAAATCATTCAACTCGTGCTGATCAAATCCCCTACAAACCGAATCCTCGTGAATTTCGAAGTCTGTATCATTGCTGTCACTGCGTTCGTCAACATCACTCAGATCTTCTAGACGAGGTAGTTGTTCGAAAACTGGCACTGGAATTTCAGCTGAATGAGGCATTGGCATTATAGCCGACGGTTGATTAGGATATTCTATTTTACTTTTATTTTTCTTGTTAAATCCTGATGTTTTCACTAAACAAAGGTAACAGTCTGTGCAATGATCCTTTTGCCCCTCGCCAAACCATGGGGTTACCAAATGGCAACCTTTCACGCGTTCCTTTGGTCCACATCTGTAAACTCTCGACCACTGCCTGCACACTTTATGGGGGGCCCATGGTTTGTCTTTATCACCGAGTTTTACTTTAAAATAGGCTAAATATGCTTGTTTGACAAATGCACTGATGTTTGCCCTCTGACTTGGAATGGTGAAACTGCTACAAATGTAGCAGAAGGAGTCAGGGTTGTTTAGGCATTAGTTGCAGGAGCAGACATGATCTGAAACAAAGGAAATATATACCTATGTAAATAAAACAATAAGATGGAATATTTACCAGCTTTGAAAGCTAAAAAAACAGCATATAACGAAATAGAACGTACAACACACACACCTCTCTCACCGCACTGTCTCAATGGTGACTGCACAAACAAGTTGCCACGTAGCTGTAGATGAATTCAATCGTAATCAGCAGGAAAATCTTATTACAGCTAAGCAGTGGAATTTTACTTCTCTGTGGGGCAAGCTGTGGAGAAAAGAATAGACGTGCTAGAAAAAAGCTGACTACAAATTTGGAATCAGCATGCTAATTTAGTCTAAATCAGCACAAAAATCTAACTCAACAGAATTCTTTTTTCAATTGTTTCCCCGGTGTTATTATTAGTGCCTATTTAAACTAATGTTTGTTTTTATATTTCAGATTTTGAAAATAAATAATTGAAATACCTTAACAAATTGACAAAACAATCAAGTAATATGTCCTCAAGCACTAGAAAGAAAGTTCGTATGCAAAGACTCTCCTGATTCATTTTGCTATATATGTGTAAATTTTACACTTCGACATCAACGAAGAAATATAACGGACTTCGTGAAAAGAGCTTACTTAGCTTATTTTGGCATAAAACTGGGGGATCAAGTTAAATCATGGGTTCCACATAAAGCCTGCACTGTATGCATTGAAAGACTGCGACATTAGACGAAGGATTTGGGGTCAAAAATATCTTTTGGAGTTCCGATGGTAAGTTTATGATTTCATAACACTAAGGAACTTGGTCATTCGTATACTGTAAATTACCTAAGTGTAATGTAACTTAGGTACATAAACAAGTTTTGATAAAATTCGCTATTGTTAACGCTTCACAATTATTTCCCTATTTCAGCGGTGGCGAAAGCCTACATACAAACCATGAGACGGATTGCTACTTCTGCTTTGCCAAGACTTCGGGCATCACTAAGAAAAGTAAACATTGTATCGAGTACCCAAATTTCGACACCGCAATACGACCTGTACTACATTCAAATTAAATTCCCATTCCAAAGTTTAAGAGTCTGCCATCTCACGAATTAGTTGAAGATGTTTCTAAAAATATTGTTATGCACTCTAAAGAGTCAGACACCGAATTTGACCCCAGCGTAGTTGTAAGTGAAAGTGATCTGCAAAGGCTTAAACAGGCCGAGTTGAATGATCTTGTAAGGGATCCAAATTTACTAAAAAAAGGATGCGGAAATTTTAGCTTCTCTCCCTCTCCCATCTCTCCCTCCCTCTCCCCCTTCCCTCCCCCCCCTCCCTCTCCCTCCCTTACCCTCCCTCCCTCTCCCTCCCTCCTCCCTCTCCCTCCCCCTCCCACCCTCCCTCTCCCTTCCTCTCTCTCTCTCTCTCTCTCTCTCTCTCTCTCTCTCTCTCTCTCTCTCTCTCTCTCTCTCTCTCTCTCTCTCTCTCTCTCTACGGTCCTTGTCGGGGGGAGGGGGGAGCTTGCGTGTACTATAGATTTTTCGAGCTATGGTAAGGTTATCTTGTCGAATTGGTCGGGAATGAGGTTCCAGACAAAGTGCGTCCATCTTTGACTTTTCTATCCTTTATTGTGTTACTGGTTTCTCTATCCCTTCGACTGATTAAAAAAAATAAGATACTACTTTCCTTTAAGCTTTATCCTTCCTCTATCTAAATTTAAGGACCTGACAGCTACCTCATGCGTCAGGAGAGAGGCTTTGGAACCTCTAAACATAACGCCAATCGGCGCTCACTGGCTGCGAGAGACTAGGACTAGAGGGGTCCTAGGCGCTGGGGCGTGATGAATGGGATGAAAGTAAGTGCCCTGTTAATCTCTTCCCTGGCGCGTAATTACTGACCATTCCCAATTACCGTTAAGAGGTGCCTCTGGTAGCAACTGTCCGAGGTGACGAGCCTTGTTTCCAGGTTGGTTGCCAGGCAAACACAAAGCCTTGGTTCTAGTCTCTTGGTGTGGCGGGATATCCATTGAACTTTGCGCCGAGATCTTGGCCGCCCTGAAGGGAACTAGCAGGAGTTTAGTATGGGGCATGTTCCGCTGTTCACCTAGTACAAAATCGATACTCCCCTTCAGGGGCTATCAGTGCTGCTTGGCTGGGAGCTACGGCACGCCGGGCTTGAACGACTCGGTCGAACGAACAACAGCACATGGAGCGTGCCTTTTGAAAGATCCGAAACGTCTCCAATGGATAGGCGGGAGCCACTCACGCAGGGCGAACTCACCAACCCCCATTCTTTTTTATTGAGTGATCGCAAAGTATTCAGAGATATAAAGTGTTCAACATGACTGGAAAGAAAGGACCGGCTGCTCTTAAATACACATGTTCGGTGTGCAAAATGGGAAAGTGGCACGTGTACTTCCCGCTGGGGGTTACTCGAAATGCCACCCGGCAAGTATCTGCACTGACTGTGTCATTAAAGGAGAAGTGCAAGAGCTCAAGGATCTATATAGATCATCTGACGAAAAAATCTAAAGAACTGGAGAGGAAGCTGCAGAATATAGAGTCTGAACAAGCGCGTCAGCTTCGCCGTCTCGAGGAAAGGATCGTCGAGTTGTCCTCAAGACTAGACGCCTAGTCGGCTCACGATGCATTTCCCACCGACGTGATGGATCCACCGACGAGACCCTCACCAAAGAAGCGAGCACTGCATCGGCAGTCCCACGCCAGCATTTCAACGTCCCAGAGCTGGAGTCAGCTGCTGCGGGACTGGCTCAACTGGCCAAAAAGAAGAAGAGAAAGAGGAAGAAAGGAAAGAAAAAGAAGAGAAAGCAAAAAACAGAAGTGAAACCAGAGGAAGGTAGGAAAAAGAAAGAAGAAGAAGAAAAAGAAGAAGAATATGCAGATTAAAGAGGAAACGGACGAGTCGGTTCCAAAAGGGAAAACTCTTTCATCTGAAGACGACTGTGCAAGAGTCAACCTTATTTGCGACGTTCAATCACGGGGTCTGTAACCACTGATAGCAGCCCGCCTTCGTACCAGTGTGAAGGTAAGCTGCCAGCTAGGACGGGGAAACCACCGAATCAGGGTAGAAGAGGAGAAATCTCAGATTTCTGAGAACTCAGTCGTTGCCCTTATAGTAAGTGGCAACGACCTTTACCTCAAAGGAAGTAAGGTAAGTCTTGAAGGAAAGATTATACACACGGTCATGGGAGCCGTGGACGACTGTGGGTTGAAAACCCGCAGACGTGTTGAGGTCAGGATGCTCGAAAGAAGAGGCCCAGCCCGGATAGCTCATGCGTGGAACATCTCCTTTAACCAACGCCTGGCAGATTTGTGTACGACAGAGGTCTTTTTTTGTGGACCCTTACCGCACTTTTTATGTAAGAAACAATCTTTACCAAAGGGATGGAGTGCATCTTTGCTTTAAAAAAGGCTGTATTCTGTAACATGATACAAGATTTCGCGGAGCAGACCCAAAGGAGTGTCCAGCCCGGAGTGAGGGCGGACGTACGCCAGTACGCCCGCGTCACTCCTGGAACGACCTTCTCAGAGGGCGCAAAGAGAGGTGCCCCCTCGCCAACAAATAATTCGGGAAAGGGAAGAGCGTAGGGAGTCCTACATTTTCAGACTCCCTGAAAGTTCTTTTGTTTAATGCTAGGTCGATCAGGAACAAGTTTTAGAACTTCTTGGCCTCGTAGCCACGGAAGAACTTGAAATGGTAGCCATAACAGAGCCGTGGGTAAAAACCTCAATCCGATATTTTGAAGGTTAATTCAAGATTCCCGGTTACCAACTTCTCCAAAAAGATAGGCCAGACATAGAGAGTGGCTGTGTGATGTTTTATGTCGAGGATACACTCAAATCGACGAAGTGCAACATTGTATCCGACCAAGAGCTACTAAGAGTTGACCTAGATATAGGTCCTGCCAGATACAGAACCCTGCTGCTTTACAGACCCCCTGCCAAACTCGATGAAAAGAACAGGGATCTGTACCGGCTACTATGCAACTTGTTCAAGACAGTATGTGTATCACCATTGGTGATTTCAATACCCAAGTTAACTGGAAAACTAGATAACCCTGTGCCGAGAACGCAGTACTCCTGCAGTTTGCTAACAAGGAGCTCCTGACTCAATGGGTGAGAGAGCCGACGAGAGGCAATAATACCCTTGACTAAGTTTTCATCTCTGAGGATCGCATCGTTGGGATCTCTCTGTAGGCGAAGAGCTCGGTGGCAGTGATCACCGACTAGTCAGATTTATAGTTAAGGTCCCCAAGTTAGAATCTGCGACTGGTAAATCGAGGAAACTTGATTTGAGAAGAGCAGACTTTCCAGGTCTTTGTGTTGGATTGACTGATGCGAGGATGTGGAAGATTCGTGGAATAGATTCAAAATTACGTTAATGACTCTTCAATCACGATTCATCCCTTAAAAAAGCCTTCGTCGGTCTTCTGGTCAACCAAACTGGTTTAATCGAGAAATTGGTCAACTTCTGAGGGAGAAAAGAACGGCGTAACGGCAGTCAAAGATTTCTGGTGACTTTGACGAGTATCGTAGGCTAGCTAGGAGAGTGAAGTCCAGCATAAGGGCGGCAAAGCATGCCAAGGAGCTTTGAGTGGTGATACTTTGCAAGAAGAATCTCAAGGAGTTCTTTGGTTATGTAAACAGCCGTAAACCAATCCATAGCACGAATGGCCCCATAGTGAATGAGGAGGGGCCATTAAAGCACTCAGATGCAGAAAATGCTAACCTCCTCAACGACTACTTCTCTTCAGTGTTTACTGAAAAGTGTGGTCCCATTCCCAAAGCCACGGATTCTTACTTGAGGGAAAAGTTGGAGGAAATGGACTTCACCCAAGGAGAAATAGAAAAAAAGATCACTGATCTAAAGACGAATAAGTCCCCTGTCCCGGACGGGTTTCTACCTAAAGTGTTGAAAAAAGTGCGGGATGAAGTGCCACGACATCTGAGCACAATCTTCAACATGTCAATCTGGACCGGGTGCGTTCCTAGAGACTGGCGTGAAGCGGAAGTGACTCCTATCTTCAAGAAAAGAGACCCTAGCCAGTCGTCGAACTACCGACCTATTAGCTTAACCTCAATAGTTGGTAAACTCATGGAAGCATGATGGTGGACAAAATAACGTCCTATTTAGAGTCCAACTTGCGATTGAGGGGTTCCCAGTAGGGTTTCGAAGGCAACGGTGATGCCAAATGAATCTTGTGGAATACTTCCACTTCGTTTCAGTGAGCACAACCGGGATAAGGCGGTGGATGTTATCTACTTAGACTTTCAAAAAGCCTTCGATAAGGTACTACACCGCCACCACATCCGGAAAGTGCGTGCGCTGGGCGTAGAAGGAAATGTAGCAAGTTGGATAGAGAACTAGCTAAATGGCAGACGGCTACGCGTAGTGTTGAATGAACAGGCTTCTGAGTGGGTTCCCGTTACTAGCAGTGTTCCTCAAGGTTCTGTCCTGGGACCACTACTTTTCATCATCTACGTCAACGACACGGACGGTGGCATGGTTGCATAGTAAGCATACTAAGCTTGGTATGAAGGTCGCAAAGGAAGGAAATACTGCCCGCCTTCAAGATGATCTTCGGAAGATTGGGGAGTAGTCGGACACGTGGCAGATGCCTTTTAACGTGAACAAATGCAAAGTGATTCACATTGGCCACCGAAACCTCCAATTGCAGTATATCCTTAAGGGCACTGCTCTTGCATGCACTGATATTGAGAAAAACTTGTGTGCAACTATCACTAGTGATCTCAAGTTCTCGAGGCAGTGTATTGAGGTGGAGAAGAAAGCCCAAAGGATGCTAGGTTATATAAACCGACAGTTTTGAAATCGGAACAAGGAGATAGTACTGTGTTTGTATAACTCCCTTGTTCGACCACTTCGAAAGGATATCGCAAGATTAGAGCGTGAGCAAGCCAAAGCAACCAAACTGATTCCCTCTATCAGACACAAGAGTTATGAAGACAGATTACGGGAATTAGACTTGTTCTCGCTGGAGACTCGGAGACTGCGAGGTCAGGTTATTGAAGTGTTTAAAATACTTCGAGGCTTTGACATTTTAGACTACAGGAATATTTTCCAGTTTAGCCTGAGCAGAACAAGAAATCATGGCTACAAACTTGAATGAAGCGTTACGAGCGTGATCTGTGTGGGAAATCTTTCACATATAGCATCTGCGGCCATTGAAGTGCACTTCCAGTTGAAGTTGTCAACAGCGACTCTGTTGAACAGTTCAAGTCGAGACTAGACAAAGTCTTGAAAAATAGCCGTTTGGAGACTTCAAGCGTGGCGTAAGTGCTCTTCTAGAGCGTCATTCAAACCCTTTAAAGAACTGTGCCTGCTCAAGTGTACACTTAAAGGTACGCTCTTTGAATGGATCGTAAGGTCTACGAAGGTACCTCTTTTCCTTGTTACGCTCTCTTATAATTTAACGATATTGATATAGCAAATACTTTAAATGAATACTTTGCATCATTGTTTACAAAAGAGAGTATAATTAATAATCCCAAACAACTATTATAAATGCTGGCAATCAAACACTTGAATCGGTTAGATGCACTGTCAATGCTATAAGAAAGCTTATTGAGAAAATGAATAAATACAAATGTCTGGTACCAGATAAAATATCTCCAAGAGTTCTAAAAGAAATCAAAGATCAAGTGGCTGAACACCTAACACAGATCTTTAATTTATCGTTAGAAAGTGGAATCGTTCCTCAGGATTGGAAGTTGCAAATGTAACGCCAATATCGAAACATGGATGCAAACAACTAGCTAGTAATTATCGCCTGATAAGTTTAACTCCAATAGTTGGAAAACTGCTGAAACCTGTATTGCTGAGAAACTAGTTGAGCATTTAGAAAAGAATAAATTATTAAATTACTCCCATCATAGCTTTAGGAGACACAGGTCATGCCTCACAAATTTATTAGATTTTTTCCACTATATTAATACCGGGTATGACAATAAAAGATCATCTGATATTTTGTATTTAGATTTTCAAAAAGCATTTGATAAGGTACCGCATAAGAAGCTGATGTCTAAAGTAAGAGCTTAAGAAATAGAGAGAGAAATAGCAAAATGGATTGAAAATTGGCTTACTGATGGCAAGCAGAGAGTAATCATCAATGGGCAAGCATCAGATTGGACTACTGTGGGCAGTGGTGTTTCTCAGGGTTTTGTCCTTGGACCTTTGCTTTTTATTATGTATGCTAATGATGTAGATGATGCCTTGCTGTCAAAAAATTCTATATTCGCAGATGACTGCAAGTTAGGAAAAGGAATAATAACTGAGCAAGATGTTATAGAATTTCAAAATGATAATGATAAGATAACACAATGGTAGGAAGAATGGGAGCTACCCTTAAATCTTATTAAGTGTAAAGTAATGCATGTGGGGTATAAAAACCCAAGAGCAAATTATAAATTTTTTTATCAAATAATTACAAAAATTGATAATGAAAAAGATCTTGGAGTCTATATTCCAAATGATCTTAAGTTTTCTCGATATTGAAGTGGAAAAGAAAGCACGAAAGCTTCTCGGATATATCAAGCGTCAATTTAATTATAAAAATAAAACTACAATTTTGAATATGTACAATGCATTAGTAAGACAACAATTAGAATATTGTGCCCAGGTCTGGTCACCATACTTAAGAAAAGAAATTGACAGATTGGAGAAGGTACAAACAAGGGCCACAAAATTGATACCAAAATTACGAAATCATAATTATGAGGCAAGATTAGAAAGCTAAACTTATTCAGTCTAGAAACAAGATGATTGAGAGGATAACTATTAGAAGTGTTTAAAATCTTGAAAGGAATAGATAATGTAGACTATACTACTTAGTTCGAACTCAACACAAATAATACAAGGAATAATGGTATGAAAATAGCGCTGAAGCATTTTGGAACAAATTTATATGGAAACATTTTTTCATACAAAATTGTAAGCATCTGGAACCAATTAACTGAGGATGTGGTGTCCAGTAGTTCAGTCGACACTTTTAAAATTAGACTGGACAAAATAATAAACAATATTAGATAAAAAGTGACAAAACATTGTATGTTGAAAAAAAAACATGTTTTATGTTTAGATTAGTAAAATATTATTATTATCTGCTTTGATATATTAACAATCTATTGTATATATATGTTTATGTCAAGCATACCTAATATTTCTCAAAATATCCTATGGAATTGCAAGTTGATGAACCACCCCCCAAACCGCATGTTCGAAATTTACATAAGTAAGATATACTATTATTATTATTAATTTTCTTGGATGCATTAACAAGGTATTGTATATATTTGTATGTCGCACTTTTAGAATAAGACTGGACATAGTAAGAACAAGGTCTGCTGACCAAAAGGTCGCGTGCTCTCACTTATTCTGATTTATGACCTTACAACCTTCAAAACTTTCAATAATTCCCGGACTAACTTGGGAGGACCTTGACAAATCCCATCATTCGAAAGAGAATGTAAAACAAGCTAAGGATTTCAAATTTCGTTAAAATCGGCCAAATAGTTATGATGTTATTGCTAAAACAACATAATTCCCGGGCTAAACTTGGGAGGACTTAGCAATTATACCATCGAAAGAGAATGTAAAACAACATAAGAGTTTTGAATTTCGTTAGAATCAGCTGATTGGTTATGATGTTATATACGATCTAAATCCGCTTAATTACAAGCCTAACAAGGAATATAAATGCAACCACAATTTTCGGCACAACCACGACTAGATCATTGCACGATTTCCAGCCTGATATACGAATCTTGGAACGAAGGGAGCATGACTGTTGAAACCTTTCCAATCCCTGTTTCGTATTTTCATGGTTATTTTATCCATGTTTGCAAGGAAGACCAGAATATGAGTACAATAAAAATAAGTATTTACTGACCTTGAGTCGGTTTAACCAGAAATAAGACATGAAAACAATTATCCACTCAAGAAAGGCGAGTATGCTCGTATTTAGGTGTCTTTCGACGGTGTAAGTCATAGACGACGAAACAACAAAGCAATGGTGTTAGAGAACCAACAAACATTTAGGAGGAGTGCAACAAATATATGCAGTGGATGCTTGTTGAAAAATAAAACAAGACAGAGCTTGGAAATATGACGCGACTGAAACATTCACTCGTGCAGAGCGTGCAGTGCCATTATTGTAAAGCAGACATGGCAACTCTAAGAATTAACCGATATGAAAAATATCACAAACATGTATAAACCAATAACATCATGTTTTCTGGCGGCCTACAATTGATACACGCTCGCATTATATTTTATTTTAAGTTACGAAGGGCAGTCAATAAGTTTTGCGAATCGGTAGGGCAAAACAGAGGAAGGGGGATGGCTGTTTGTGGGGTGTTAGGACAAGTTATGAGAAGTCAGGACCTGCAGTTGCACGCTCCTGCCTTGTCTATTTAAGAAGCAGTAGCTGATCGCAGATCGTCAGTCACAAATTTTTCAACAATGGAGAAGGTTGAGCACCGCGCAGTGATCAAATTTTGGACCAAGGAAGGCAAGAATGCAAAAGAGATCCATGAACGCATGGTTGCAGTGTACATCGACACCATCCTTTCCTATGCAAACATTGCTCGCTGGAATAGGGAGTTCCGCTATGGTCGTGAGTCCCTTGAAGATGATCCCTGTCCAGGACGCCCGTCAGAAGTGACCAACAAAGACAATGTGGCCCGTGTGGAGAGGATGATCCTTGAAAATCGACGGATAAAGGTCGAAGAAATTGAGCGAGAACTTGGAATATCACATGGAAGTGTTATCAACATTATCCACGACAATTTAGCCATGACCAAGGTCTCTGCCCGTTGGGCCCCTAGAAACCTCACGCCACATGATCGACTTCAACGTCGTCAAAGTGCACAAGGCCAGAGTTGCACAAGCTGCCCTCCACGAGTGCAGATTCGAAAAGCTCAACCATTCTCCCTACAGTCCAGATCTGGCCCCTAGCGACTACTTTTTATTCCGCCAGCTCAAGGCTGCACTGCGTGGACGCCGGTTTGGGGACGAGGAAGATGTTTAGCTTGCCGTCCAGGACTGGATTGAACAGCAGTCGGGAGATTTCTGATTGTCGGGAATTCGAAGCCTCAGGGACAAGTGGCGCAAGTGCATTGAAGTCGAGGGTAGATATATTGAAAAATAATAAAACACTTATCCTCATATCTCGTTTCCTTATATCCGAATTGCAAAACTTATTGACCGCCCCTCATAATTTTAAAAATATTAAGTATCTATATAAATTTTTTAGTAAATTCCCCATATCTCAAAAAAATATTATTAAGGAGCTACTCTCAAAATTACCACGGCAATTCATTTACTTTCAGGATAAAAGGTCTTCTTTACTTTAAGGTTATTTTAATCGCATCATATTGTATTATATATCATTTTTAAGGTAATTTTAATATGTTTGGGGAGGATCTTTTCTCTTATTATGGCTCATCAAACCAACCAAATAAATATAACATAAAAAGTAATCCTATCCCTCGATTCCCACGTATGAAAAATGGAATTAAGAAATCTACCTGAGGAGCTACTCACTCTAGCCAGCCGAATGAGGAGAAGAAAATGCGCTATAATAGGAGAAAAGATCAAGTCTTTATTGCCATATAATGTCCTAGCTAACCTTGGGAGTAATTTGATAATTATATCATTGGAAAGAGAATCGGCCGATTAGTTATGATGTTATTGCCAATTATATCATTCGAAAGAGAATGTAAAACAACATGAGGGTTCAAGTTCGTTAGAATCGACAGAAAAGTTACAATGTTATTACAAAAAAAAAGCAAAATGTGGACCGACCGACATAGTGAGATGTAAAGTCACACGCGACTAAAAATAAGTAGATGATAAATGAAAATCATTGAAAGTGATAACAAAAATCAACGGAAAAAGAACATGTTCTAAGTTTAGATTAGTAATATATGTAAGTATTTTTAATTATATATTAGTGTGTTCCTGTTTTCCTGTTAAAATTTCCTAGTCGTGTCTATTTCTAAACAGTACCAGGTATATATTTTACTTTTCAAGCCCGAAAACGGGTGGAAGAGGTGGGTGGGGAGAGACTTCATCTTTGCTATCCTATGCCTTATACGTATTGTATATGTTTAGAATAAAAACAAGTACTTCATTTGTAATGGACCGAATGGTTTCTTGAATTACTTAGTTTCCTTGTAACACACACACACACACACGCACTCTCTCTCTCTCTCTCTCTCTCTCTCTCTCTCTCTCTCTCTCTCTCTCTCTCTCTCTCTCTCTCTTATACTCACTCAAAATACGGTGTAAAAATTCTAGTAGATTAGTGATACATGAACGGAACGCAAAAGCCGTTCATGTCTCACTAATCAACAAGAATTTTCCACAGTACTTTGAGTGAGTATGACCGTAGTCAAGCTGCGGATATCTTATACCTGGACTTTCAAAAATCCTTCGATAAGGGACCACACCACAGGTTGATAAATAAAGTCCGCACCGTTGGCATTATCGGCAAGGTAGCCGAATGGATAGAAAACTGGCTCTCGGGACGGAGCCTTGCAATGTGCGCCAGTCAGTAGCGGGGTGCCCCAGGGCTCAGTGTTAGGGCAACTATTGTTCATCGGCTACATCAATGATGTGGAGAAATGGCTACATTAAGCATCCTGGAGGAGTATAGGTACATTAAAGCCCCCCCTCCCTTATGAGGAGAAGCGTGGGAAAGGTAGCCGGCGAAAATGCTTACCATGTGTGATCTCCCCGTCGCTGTGGGCAGTTGGAGCTAACATCTGTTTGAAGGCGACCACCTAAGGTCCTTAAACGACGCTCTAACGATCGAATTACCTACGAGACCCATAAACCCGTGGTTATGAAAAAAAAGTGGTGCGAGTTAGAAGGCACGCCAAGTAATGGTGCGGTTGCGAGCCTATAATTTGCGAGCTGACTTGGGCACCCCAGTGCCACCTCAGGAATTCTCGCTCTCCCCAGATGCTAACTCACCATTCGCTCCCCCCTCCCCCTTTGCCGCTGTGGCCTGGTCACTTCCCCCTTTAGATGGGGCGGCAATCCGCCTATAAATAAGCCCCGCAAAGAAAGAGAAAAGGGATTATCAGAAGTCGATACGCCAGAGGTGGATTAGTTCGTGAAGATCGATCCATCGGTTAGACAAGAAGATTATTAGAAGTCGATTCGCCAGAAGAAAGATTAGTTCGTAAAGATCGATCTTTCAGCCAGACAAGAAGATCAAAAGTCGATACGCCTGAAGAAGGGTTAGATCGTGAAGATCGATCCTTCAGCCATACAAGACTATTTCCGTGAGAAACGATAGGATCAGATTGAGAAAATCGATCCCTCCTTTCAGGGCCGTATTAACCTAAATAGTCAAGTTTTATATCGGTGCCATACCGAAGAAGCTTTTTCAGTCTGCAAAGAAGTCTGACTGAAGAAAAGCAAAGCCGCTCACACTCGAGTGATTCTCACATCTCAAGCACCGTAAGAGTGAGGGGAGAAGAACCCAGCCCCAACGAGCTCCCGTTCTTTAATTACGTTGAAGAAGCAGCCCCCGTCACAGGCGACAAGCATTCCCTTCCGGACGAAATTTCAACCAGCGGCCACACCACTTCAAAGCGAGAGATAAGTCCTCCAGCGACATTCGGCAATCCCTAATACCTACCTGTAAGTTAACAATAACATTTATATCTCTATTGCGATAGTAGAAGTTTAGTACGTCCCACGTCTTAAAGGAGAGTAGAAACCATTATTCTTGAATCTAGGTCATATGTGTTTTGAGATGAGAGTACGTTAATTTAATGTTGTATGCTAATCAAATAGGGTCATGATAAAAATACTAATTGGCAATTGGTATGTTTACTGAAAGCCTATTTGTTTATGTTTTGTCATTGAAAGATCTCGGAGGCCAAAGATAGAAATGTGTTTACTGTTGGTTTGTAATATTTAATTTAAAATACATGTTTATTTTGATAGATTCTGGTGTTTCCTCTTATCCTTATGTGTTTAAAAATAGCTCTTCCTTAAGAACTAAACCACTAAAATAGCACTCTTAGAACAAAGCCTACTTAATCATAGAAGTAACGCACGCCCCTTAAAGCATACCGATACTAAAAGGGTGTCAAAGAGTATAGTGATCAAAGCCAAGGGTCATTCTACGACATATTATAAAAGTGGTGTCAGGTCTATAGGTTTTATATTAGAAAGAACCCAGCAGTGTCTATTTAAGGAAGAGCTAACACATAAAAGGAACACCAAGAATAATAGAATATTTGACGAGTGGAAAATTGGTAAAGTTAGAGGTGGATACCATCTAAAGGTAATTGTTAGGCTAAGTGGTAAGTTTCGGTGGTGGAATAGGTCAGGCTTGATTAAAAACAAGGTAGATGACTGACATAAGCGCGATGGCATTGTTTGACCTTTATCGGAAGCAAGGTCAAAGCCTCGGACTGGAAGGAACCGAGCTGAACTTGTATATTCAGGAGAAAGAGAGAAACGAAAGAGAGTTTTTTCAGGAGAAAGAGAGAAACGAAAGAGAAGAAAGAAGAGAGGAACTTAAAATGAAAATGGAAGCTGATGAAAGAAGAGAAAAGGCGAAAATGGAAGCTGATGAAAGAGAGAAGGTAAGGGCCCACGAAAGAGCTCTTAGCAAAGACGAGTTAGAGGTGCGGTCAGTGTCATCCAGAACAGGAGTGTCACCAGCAGCCAGCATGAAACTCCCGGAGTACAGGGACGATGAAGATTTATGCTCATATCTCTCCCATTTTGAGAAAATATTTGAAGTCAATAATTGGGACCTAGAAGAAGATGGGGTCGCCAGACTGTTACCGCTACTCAATCGTAGGATGAGAGAGATATTCGTATCTTTACCCTCAGAAGCGACTGTGGACTATTCCACTCTCAAAGCCGAACTTCTCTCAGCAACAAACCTTAACCCGGAAGAATATAGGATGAAGTTCAGGCAGTCTCGTATAAGACCTGGACAAACATACAAACATTTTGGCTTTGAGCTTCGTCGAAGCCTACAGTTTTGGATGGAGTCAGAAGGGGTAGAGAACGAAGTCGCTGCGGTCGTCGACTTCATACTTAGAGATCAGTTACTAAGTACACTACCCCAGGAAATCCGTGCATTCGTTAAGGACCGAAAAGCTTCTACCTTCAACGAGTGTCTGGACGAGGCTGACCTCCACGCGGTAAATCATCGGTTATATCCTAGGGAGTACAAGAAAGAGAAGGCTCCCTCCCCAAAGAAAAATGGGCCGCCACCCAGGCATTTACAGAAGAAGCCCTTTAAGTTCTCAGCAGCAAAAGGAACTTATAAACTAAATTTTGGAGGAGAAAAAAATCAAAAAAAAGGTAGGATTCCACAAGGATCATACCCTAATACCGGCACGTATCCCAGGAAGCCCGTCACTTGTTATACCTGCGGGATAATAGGTCACCTGAGTTTCCAGTGCCCACGGAACTCCCGACTGAGGGAGACCTCGAGACAACAGGTGAAAAACCTGACTGCCGCGATCCCAGCAGGACAAGCTGATTCGTCCTACGTCCCCGCGCCAACATCCGAAGGGCCCCAGCAACAGGTAAACTTTCTATTCAACAAAAGTTCGCCAGGCGGCCTACAATTTGAAGAGGGCACTGTTAATGGGTGCCGAGTATCCACTTTAGTCAGAGACACCGGATGTGCGTGCATAGTGGTATCCGACAAGTTGCTGCCCCCAGTAAACCCTAACCATAAGAAATTCGCAATCGTCCACGACTTTTTAGGACGCGACAATCGATTCACCGTCGTGAGATGTCATATAAAATGCAGATATTTCACCGGTTGGACGGACGTGGTAGTAGCCCCGATTAAGTTCTGCGCAGTACTAATCGGACAAAACCCCCTAATTCCCCAGCAAGAAGTGGCCCAACAAGTAGTCACCCGGGCACAAGAAGCCCAGAGCAAAGAGCAACCTGCTAAGTTGACCCCGAGGATTACCCTCGAAGACAATGGGTTCAAATTGACTTCCTTCTCCAGTGCTCAGAAGGAATGCCCCACTCTTAAACCTCTATGGGAGAAAGCTATTAAAGGTGAAATTCTCCAAGTGAAAGGAAAGAAGCCTATCCAGTATATCGTAGAAGACTCACTTCTCTACCGTACTATCAGCGAGGAGGATAGGGAGAACAAGAAAGCACTGTGTGTACCTCAAGAATACACGCAAAGAATTTTGAATACCGCGCATGATGGGTTTTTTTTTTTTTTTTTTTTTTTCCCTTTTTTTTTTTTAAGAACTCATCTGGCGACTGCCTACTTGGGCATTAGTCGCCGTATTAAAACTGGCCTAGTTCTAGGCTACTTTAAAATAAAATTAAAGAGGAAAAAAAAAAAAAACACCCCAAAAGGGGGAAAGGAAGCAAGCTGGTGCGTCGGGGAGAGGTCCCCCCGGCGCAGGAGCGTGCAACTAAAGGAAAAAAAAACAACAAAAAAAAACAAATGCAAAAAAACAACAAAACAAAACAAAAAAACAAACAAACCTTGCTTAAATAATAGGGAGGAGGCCGGCCTCCCCCAAGAAGTCAACAAGTCCACAAGTCAATGTGCACGAATCTGTCCCGAGCACAAGGGACAGGCGGTAGCGACCCCGCCCATCCCGGTACTGGGACAGGTATCGTGCGCGAAGATCACCCAGACTGGGACATTCGACAAGAATGTGCCGAACAGTCTGGGGGACGACGCAGTCGTTGCAATAGGGCGCAGGCAAGCGCTCCATCAGATAGCGATGCGTCACACGAGTGTGTCCGATTCGGAGACGACAGAAAACAACCTGAAGCCGCCGCGGCATAGAGGGATAGGTATATGGGAACAGTCGCGGCGCAATGGCACGCAACTTTAAGTTCCCTTCAACCGTCTCCCATCTTCTTTGCCAAGCAGTCCGAAGAGCTGCCCGTATTCCTGCCATGTAGTCAGTGTGAGGAAGAGCGAAACGCTGGTCCGGTCGCAGAGTCCTCGCGGACTCTTTGGCGCCCTCATCGGCGCGCTCATTCCCCGCAATTCCTACATGTCCAGGAACCCAGCAGAATATAATCTCGACATCTGCCCGGCTCGCCAAAACCGTGGCGTCACGGATATCGCGAACCAGGGGATGCGGAGATTCCAATGCCCCGAGAGCACTCAGGGCGCTTTGTGAGTCGCTATAGATCACAATCCGGTCTCCGAACCGGGCCCGTCGCGTAATCTCCCGTACCGAGTGGTGTATTGCCACCAGCTCGGCCGTGAAGACAGACGCAGCGCCTAGTAGAGCCCCGCTGACTTCAAACAGAGGGGATACGGCGTGGAAGCCGACCCCCTATTGGGACTTTGAGCCATCCGTATACACTGGCACAATACCAGCGTGACATGATGTGTGCTCCAAAAAGGTCGAACGCAATACTCCCGGCGCAGTACAAGCTTTGGGAGCAGAGGCGTGGCGACAAATAGCCAAATGTGGTACCCTCCAGGGTGGCGTCCTGGGCAGAACCAGGGTCGCCACCGGCCCGAGAGCTATATCTACCTCTCGAAGGAGTTTCCTGGCCCTAAACCCAAAGGGCTTAGGGTATGACTGGCGTCTCTCGGCGGCATAGGAACCATCGAGATCAGCTGCGGATGCAGTGAAAGCTGTTGGCGACTGAGGGAGGCACCGGGCTCGCGCGTACAGGCGAGTGATGCAATGCACGCGGCGCAGAGCGAGTGGCATCTCCCTAGCATCGACCAACAGGCTCTCAATGGGGGAAGTGCGGAAGGCACCGGTCGCAAGGCGAAGGCCGGTGTGGTGGATTGAATCCACCTTCCGCAATAAACGCTCCGCTGCGGATTCATAAAACTCGCATCCGTAGTCGAGCTTCGAGCGAACAAAGGATCGATAAAAAAGTAAGGCGGTAGCCCTATCAGCGCCCCAAGCGATGAACGTCACGGAACGGAGAATGTCCATGGCGCGGGTAAAAGAGACCCTAAGGCTGCGAATATGAGCCTCCCAGGTGAGGCGTCGGTCGAATACAAGACCAAGGAAACGGTGCGACTCAACCACATCCAGGCGCACCCCATTAAGAAACAAATCTGGGTCGGGGTGAAGCCGTGGATGGCGGCAGAAGTGCACCACCTTAGTCTTGGCCAAAGAAAAGCGAAACCTGTGCGCTTCGGCATAGCGAGAGACGCGGTTCAATGCCTGTTGGAGTCGACGCTCCAGAGTTGGCATCTGGGCCGCGCCAAAAGAGATCGAAAGGTCGTCCACGTAGAGCGTAGCGAAAACATCTTCTGGCAGCACCGAGGTGATGCCGTTGATGCTCAGGGCAAAGAGTGTGACACTGAGGACACTTCCCTGCGGGACACCCTCTTCCTGCTCCTTTGGGGCAGAGAGGGCTCCCCCCACCCGTACGCGGAATCGACGATCTCGCAAAAATTCAGATATAAACATTGGGAGGCGTCCCCTCGCCCCCATCGTGTGGAGAGTCTCCATGATACCGTATTGCCATGCGGTATCATAGGCCTTCTCCAGATCAAAAAACACCGTAGCGTAGTGCTGTCTACAAAGGAAAGCCTCGCAGACGGCATTTTCCAGTCGGAGCAGAGCATCCGACGTGGAGTGAAACTTACGGAAGCCGCACTGTGCAGAAGACAGATGGCCTCCGCTGTCCATGAAATAGGCTAATCTAACATTTACCAATTTCTCCATCAACTTGCACACGCAAGAGGTTAGAGAGATTGGGGGGAAACCGGTTGGAGTAGAGTGATCTCTCCCCGGCTTGCGAAAGGCGAGCACAGTAGCGATTCGCCAGGAGTCTGGGAGAAGACCTTCCACCCAGATCCTGTTGAACAGATCTAACAGAAATGCCATGCCTCGCTCACCCAGGTGTCGAAGCATGGCGTACGGGACATCGTCCGGACCATAGGCGGTGTCCGCGCACGAAGCGAGAGCGGAACGCAACTCACTCACAGTAAACTTGTCGTTGAAGGGTTCTCCGCCTCTGGAGGTAAAGTCCAGCCGGTGGCCTTCCGCGACATCACGACATGCATTGAATGCTGGCGGAGCAGCATCACGGCTAGAGAATGAGGAAAAAGCGGTCGCTAAGGATTCCGCCACGGACGCGGGGTCCGAGATACGGTCCCATTCTCCTGGAGAACGGGAGGGGGGTCCTGCGAGAACTTGCCCCGAATCCTTTTGACTCGCTTCCACACCTCAGCTAAAGGGGTCTTCCCGTTAAGTGAAGACACGTATGCCCGCCAAGAAGAGCGGCGGGCGTGCTTCGAAACATACCGGAACCTAGCCCTAGCCCGACGAAATTCAGCGACAGTGAAATCGTTCGGGCGGCGCTTATAGCGCATGTAGGCATAACGCTTCTGTTTGAGGGCCGTCTCACACTCGGCCGACCACCATGGGAGTGGTCGGCGTGCAAAGCAGCCAGACGTCCTAGGAATAGTAGTCAGGCCCACGGCGATGAGGTTGCCGGAGAAGAACTCAACGGCCTCATCTACCGACCTAAACCCCTCGACTGAGATAGAGAATTCAGTCATTTCCTGAAATGCAGGCCACCGCGCCCGCGCCAAGCACCACCGAGGTGGTCTCTCAGGCGGCAGTTGCCCTGAAAATGATATTTGAATGGTAAAGTGATCACTACCATGGAGGTCATCGACCACCCCCCAATCAAAATCAGGCTGTGCATCCGAAGAGCACAAAGATAGGTCAAGGCAAGAAAATGAAGCGGTTCTCGGACAGTGATGCGTAAACTCATCCACGTTTAGGACGCCCATCTCAATCTCTTCGATCAGATCGGCAAGGACTTGTCCCCTGGGATTTATGGAGTAATCTCCCCAGAGAGGATGCCTGCCGTTCAGATCTCCAAGCAAGAGATAGGGCCTCGGCAACCGTGCCACGACGCGGCGGAAGTCCCCCGCGTCGAAGTCAGCTGACGGTGGAATGTACGCAGAAATGATAGTATACCTCCTATCCAGGTGCAGCTGCACAGCCACTGCCTGAAAGGAGGTATCTAAAGAGAAAGGAAGAACGGAGACATCATGCCGGGTGTAAACCGCGCATCCCCCAGCCCGGCCATCCCGTGGTGGTGGGGTCGCAAGACCCTTATACTCCGGGAGGGCAGGCAGGGGGCATGCGCCTAGCATAGTCTCCTGCAAAAAAATAGCTAATGGGGAACGGGACGAGACGAGCCTCCGCAGCTCCTCCCAGTTGGCCCGGAGTCCACGGCAATTCCATTGAAGGAATATGCCCTCCAGGCCTAGCTCGGAGGAGACGCGGGGGCCCTCCTCGAATTGAAGACCCTCACGGGAATGGCCGTACGCTTCCCGGGGGCAGAACCCCGGGCGCTGTTGGCCGGACAAAGCGCTGAAGGCGCTGTCGCCTTCGAGGACTTATTGGGGGAGGTTGGGCTCGCCATGCGAGTCTTTTTCTCCCTCCGCCTCGAAACCTTAGGCGGGCGTTGCGGCTTCGGAGGCGGGGGGCCCTCTTTTCGAGGAACCACCGTCCCCGAGCCACTCGCTCCACATCGGGGCGTGGGTGAAGGGGCCGAAGCTCCTTTGTTGCTGTCCTCCTTTCGGGGAACAGCTTTAGGAACCCCGCAAGATGGCCTAGCGATCATCTTCAGGGGTGTTGCCTCCTGTGAGTCTAACGACTCGGTGGAGGCGCGTGGCCGTTTCGCTTTACGGGAAACGGTCACGCTGGGGGAAGAGGGGGGAGCCCTGGTTTTAGCCGGGGCAGGGTATGAACCCTTTTTGCCGCCAGCTTTACCAGGGGAGCGCCCCGGTTGGGTAGAGCCCGCAGAAGGGCTCCGAATGGGCGTGGAAACAACCGTGCTCGTTGGCCTGGATGGGCCAGGAGCAGAGGGTGCCTTTCTAACTATTGAGGCATATGACGTCCCAGGCAGAGCCGGGCGCGCCAGGACCAAGTCCTTTGCCTCGCGGAATGAGAGTCGATCCTGGGCCTGAACGGCCAGGATTTCTTTCTCAAGGAGATATGCACCACATTGCTTCGAAGAAGCAGGGTGTGGCTCTCCGCAATTGACACACTTGGCCACACACGATTTGGACTTATCGTGTGCGACCTTGGAGCAATTTACACATACTTCGGGTGACCCCGACTTTGCACGTCTACATGAGCGATTCGTATGGCCGAAGCGGTGACACTAATAGCACCGCCGCGGCAGTGGCACGAATGCCTTCACGCGGTAACGGTACCAACCGGCACGCACCGACTCAGGGAGCTTGTCACAGTCGAACGTGACGAAGAGTGTAGGGGTGGGTCTTGAGGCCCCTCCCTGTTTTCTCATCACACGTTCGACCTTGACCGCCCCATGGTCGGCCAGCTCTAGGGTGATGTCCTCAATGGAGTAGTCAACGAGTTCCCTCGCATAAACTACTCCTTGCACAAAGTTCATGGTAGAGTGCGGCGTCACACTCACCGGGGTGCCATGAAGTGTCCGAAGAGCACTTATCTTGGCCGCCTCGGCGGGATTCGCCGCATTCGCCAGAAGGCTCCCGTCCGAGAAACGGGTTACCTTCGGCTCTCTACCAATTGCACTAACTAATCCTCTCCTCTGATGGATCATGTTGCCCTTGGACAACATGGTGCCATCTTTGGAGCGAATAACGAGGAAGCGTTTGAGGCCAGCGGGCTCTAAAACCCTAGGTAACCTCTGAATCAGGGGCCCCGATGTCATCCAGGCTCCGCCCTGTGCACTTTTGGTCTTTGTCATCGTCAGGAGCTCCGTACCCGGGGAAGCAGAGGGCCCGGATGTGCCGATCTTGGCTTGGTCGCTTGCCAAAGTGGCAGCAGACCCATCCGTCCCCGTAGCCCCCGCGGATTGAGAGGAGCCCCGAGTCTTCTTCGTCTTTTCGGTCTTTTTCGTCCTTTTCTTTTTTGGAGAGGAGGGCGGGGAATGAACCTGCTTCTCACCCCCACCGGTAGAAGCCCCCAGGCCAGATGGACCGGCCTCAGCCAGGTCCTTCTCCAAAATGGAGAAGGTCCTGGTGGTCGCAGGGGCATCATCCGGAGGAGATCCCTCCCCTCCTTGTACTGCCTGAGAATCCACAGCTGTTTGATGAGGACCTTGCATAGGGGCGGATTCGGGTTCGGTGCTTGGCGCCGAGCCCGGATTCCCCCCCATGGAAGGCCCTACCTTCTGAGGCTGGTTTTTCTCAAGGACCATGTCTATCACAGGAGGGGCCTTCAGTTGGCCATCCCCTCCCAGGACATCGCAGGTCCCCTTGGCAGCGTCATAAGTCTTTAGTGGGGAGGCACAGGCCTTGACCCCGGCAAGGTTTAATATTTTTGCCAGCAGGTCTTTTGAGGGAAGCGACCGAAGGGGCCTGGCTTCCCTCTCCCCCCTAAGGGGGTTTGCCCTACTGAGCCGCTTGTACGAGGGGCGGTCGGCAATGGGCTGCCTGCTGGCTTTCTTGGCAGTCCCCTTAGAAAGCAAAGGAGGGACTGCCGCTGGAGATAGGGAGGTGCCCGAAAGCACCTCCAGAGAAGGGGGTGAGGGGGAGTCCCCTACACCCGTAGGCGTAGGAGAGGAGTAAGCCTCCTCTCCGGTTAAAGAGGTATGGAGGGTCCCCTGCGCAAGCACAGGGGGGGGGACCTCCATCTTTTCTGTGGAGCTGCACGAGGGCGGCTCCGTTGTTTTAGGGGGAATTAAGGGAAGATGGTTTTTTTTTCATCATTGGGCATGGTGACCCTCTTTGTTTTACGGGACGCAATCGCTCACCACCTCTTGCAGTAGCCCGCACTGCAAGAGGTGCTTACAGGCCCGGCAGAGCCAGGCGCCGCCATTTGGGACCACCCCTCCCGCCTGGTGGCCTGGCAGTCCTTCTGCATGGCGGCTCCACCTTAGACACGGCGTAAAACAGATAGAATGTGAAGAGGAGAGGAAAAGGGATGTGAGGAAGGTATGGGTGGGGATGAAGCAGGTTGTTAAAAAAAACCCATCCCGAACCGGAGCTGAGGGGTTAGGGAACAATGTCCCCTCCCCCCTCAGCCCCCATCCGGGGTGGTTGGCTTGAGAAGAAGATCAGCATTCTACCCTGTGAAATTAGAGGCTGACCAGAGAAAGTTGTGGGAGAGGTTGTATGAAAAGCGACGAGGTAGGGAAGAAATCGGGCTATCTGAAGGAAGGAAGAGAGGCTAAGCTATGGCCGGACAGAGCGCTGGATCCCGTCAGCACGGCGGCCAGGATGGCAAATCGACGCGCCCCTTACGGGGCCGCGCATGATGGAATATTAGCCGGACACTTTGGGCACAACAAAACGGCGCAGCAGATACTCCGACACTTTTATTGGCCCCAGGCCGCCAGGGAAATTGTGGCCTATTGCCGATCATGCGACGTGTGTCAGAAGGATCCCTCCAGAGGACGGGTACCTCCCGCTTCCTTACAAAAGGTGCCCGTTATAACCGAACCATTCTTTCGAGTGGCAATTGATTTGGTGGGACCAATTCACCCCCCTTCAAGTGGAGGACACTCCTACATCCTCACCCTAGTGGATTGTGCCACCCGGTTCCCAGATGCCGTGGCCCTACGGAAGATTGACACTATTTCCTGCGCGGAAGCATTAATTTCAATTTTTGCACGAGTAGGCCTGCCTAAAGAAATTCTATCTGATAGAGGGCGCCAATTCACCTCAGAATTGATGGAGTATTTTAACAAACTACTGTTAGTCAAGCCAATTTTTACGAGTCCATTTCATCCCTCCGCTAACGGAATCTGCGAGAAATTAAACGGGACTCTCAAAAATATATTGAAGAAGTTGTGTCAAAACAACCCTACACAGTGGCACAGATACCTGCCTGCAGCCCTTTTCGCATGCCGAGAAATACCTCATCGGACGTTGGGATTCTCGCCCTTTGAGCTATTATACGGGAGAAATGTGCGAGGTCCTATGAGTATTCTTAAGGAATTATTTTCCAACGCGAAGCTCGAGCAAGAAATCAAATCGTCTTACGCCTACGTGATGGATATGCGCGAGCGCCTAGAATACTGCTCTGGCTTAGCTCGAGAGAACGCCGAGAAAAATTTAGCCAAATACCGGGACTATTTCGATATGAAAGCAAAGGCTCGAAAATTAAAGGCAGGAGATGAAGTCTTATTATTACTCCCGACCGAAAATAATAAGTTATGGGCCCAGTGGAAGGGACCATTCGAAGTAATCGAGGCACGGGGTCCAGTCGATTACTTGATAGATACCCCAACAGGGCGAAGAACCTATCACATAAACATGCTAAAAAAATATCACCGCCGCGCGTGCATAAAGAATATTACCCCTTCTAGACGAAGAAGAACCGATGGATGCCGTTTACCCGGGTACGCCCCTGCAAGTCATACACACCGTGTGTGTGGAACAAGACAAGGAATACGAACTTCCCTCGCTCTCACCGACCCCGGAAGACCCTCGGGTGGATTTAAAGATAAATCCCCACTTAGAAATTCAACAAAAAGCTGACATGTTGAACTTGCTCATGGAATTCCCAGAAGTCATTTCTGAAAACCCCGGATGTGCCAAGGATTTTATCCATGAAATAAAACTAAAAACTAATTCAGTGGTTCGGAGCAAACCATATCCTTTACCGATCCACCTACGAGAAGCCTTCAATAAGGAAGTCCGGAATTTACTAAAATTGGGAATTTTAGAGCCATCGGAGTCCGATTATTGCTCCCCCATAGTAATGGTTAAGAAACCTGATCAATCATTTCGGATGTGCGTGGACTTCCGAAAATTGAATTCAGTGACCGTTTTCGACTCCAAGCCCATCCCACTAATAGATCAAAATCTCCATTTATTTGAAGACGCTAAATTCATCACCGAATTGGATTTGTGTAAAGCGTACTATCAAATACCTCTCGCTAAGGAGTCCAAAAAACTGACGGCTTTTGCGACCGAGAGAGGTCTGTTACAGTTTACCAGGCTACCCTTTGGACTACTACAGCCGGTAGCAATTATAATAGGATGATGAGGCGAATTATCGCTGGACTAAGTGACGTGTCGTTTTACTTCGACAACGTGTACGTAGCTACCCGTACATGGGAGTCACACTTACACGCCTTACGCTCATTGCTGGAGAAATTGAAGGAGCAAGGTCTAACCGCCGGGCCGACCAAGTGTTATTTTGCCTACGAATCCATTGACTACCTGGGATTCAAAATAGGACAAAAACACTTGACTACCCAGCAAGAAAAAGTGGACGCCATAGTCAAGATGCCCCGGCCGAAAACAAAGAAACAACTCCGATCGTTTATGGGAGCGGCCTCGTTCTATAGGCGTTTTGTACCACACTTCGCTTCCATTGCGGCCCCACTTAATGATTTGTTAAAAAAGAGAGCGTCAGACCCTGTCACGTGGAACCCCCATGCAATAACTCAGTTGTAGGTTCTAAAAGGAAAACTCGTAACTGCGCCCATTCTTCGCTTACCAAATCCCAACAAGATCTTCGGCCTTCGCACGGACGCTAGTCGGGACGGGTTAGGCGGAGTATTGCTTCAATACGAAGATGACGAAACAGCCTATCCCATAGCTTATGTCAGTAGGAAACTGTTGAGTAGAGAAAAAGCCTACGCTACTATCGAAATCGAAGCTTTGGCCATAATATGGTCCATAGGTAAATTCAAATATTATCTAATAGGGCGCGAGTTTAAGTTGGAATGCGACCATAAACCGTTGTTATACTTAGGTAAAAATAAGTGTAAGAATGGAAGACTCCTGAGATGGAGTTTACTCTTGATGGAGTACCAGTACTCCATTCACTATATAAAAGGGTCCAACAATTGTATGGCCGACTCGTTAAGTCGGAACCCTGTCGACGATTAAGGAGCAGCCCAACTATTGTATTATAGAAAAGTTAAGTGTAAATCAGTAGAATTGTAAGTAAGTAGGGACAAGTAAACCCCTAGTGGTAGGTAAGAAAATCCTAAGTTGGCACAGTAATATAGGAATTAATGTAAGGTCAGGTGAAATGTTATCGAGGCATTCTTGAGTGAACTAGAATTTATTGTATAATATAATGTTCCGTAAGTTACCCATGTATATTATTGTAAGCGTCGAATTGGACCCCCTCCCCGTTATTTTCTTAAGGAGGGAGGTAAATGTGGAGAAATGGCTACATTAAGCATCCTGAAGGAGTATAGGTACATTAAAGCCCCCCCTCCCTTATGAGGAGAAGCGTGGGAAAGGTAGCCGGCGAAAATGCTTACCATGTGTGATCTCCCCGCCGCTGTGGGCAGTTGGAGCTAACATCTGTTTGAAGGCGACCACCTAAGGTCCTTAAACGACGCTCTAACGATCGAATTACCTACGAGACCCATAAACCCGTGGTTATGAAAAAAAAAAGCGGTGCGAGTCAGAAGGCACGCCAAGTAGCGGTGCGGTTGCGAGCCTATAATTTGCGGGCTGACTTGGGCACCCCAGTGCCACCTCAGGAATTCTCGCTCTCCCCAGATGCTAACTCACCATTCGCTCCCCCCCCCCCCTTTGCCGCTGTGGCCTGGTCACTTCCCCCTTTAGATGGGGCGGCAATCCGCCTATAAATAAGCCCCGCAAAGAAAGAGAAAAGGGATTATCAGAAGTCGATACGCCAGAGGTGGATTAGTTCGTGAAGATCGATCCATTGGCTAGACAAGAAGATTATTAGAAGTCGATTCGCCAGAAGAAAGATTAGTTCGTAAAGATCGATCTTTCAGCCAGACAAGAAGATCAAAAGTCGATACGCCTGAAGAAGGGTTAGATCGTGAAGATCGATCCTTCAGCCATACAAGACTATTTCCGTGAGAAACGATAGGATCAGATTGAGAAAATCGATCCCCCCTTTCAGGGCCGTATTAACCTAAATAGTCAAGTTTTATATCGGTGCCATACCGAAGAAGCTTTTTCAGTCTGCAAAGAAGTCTGACTGAAGAAAAGCAAAGCCGCTCACACTCGAGTGATTCTCACATCTCAAGCACCGTAAGAGTGAGGGGAGAAGAACCCAGCCCCAACGAGCTCCCGTTCTTTAATTACGTTGAAGAAGCAGCCCCCGTCACAGGCGACAAGCAATCCCTTCCAGACGAAATTTCAACCAGCGGCCACACCACTTCAAAGCGAGAGATAAGTCCTCACGCAAATTGGTATGTTTACTGAAAGCCTATTTGTGTATGTTTTGTCATTGAAAGATCTCGGAGGCCAAAGATAGAAATGTGTTTACTGTTGGTTTGTAATATTTAATTTAAAATACATGTTTATTTTGATAGATTCTGGTGTTTCCTCTTATCCTTATGTGTTTAAAAATAGCTCTTCCTTAAGAACTAAACCACTAAAATAGCACTCTTAGAACAAAGCCTACTTCATCATAGAAGTAACGCACGCCCCTTAAAGCATACCGATACTAAAAGGGTGTCAAAGAGTATAGTGATCAAAGCCAAGGGTCATTCTACGACAAATGATATAGACAAAGGATTAATATTCTCCATAGCCAAGTTCGCCAACGATATCAAGCTATGAGGTAGTGTGAGCTCGCGAGAAGGAGTGGAACGCCTGCGAAATAGCCGTCTTAGGATAGGCGAATGGTCAGAGAGGTGGCAGACGCCATTTTACTATGACAAGTGCAAGGTAATGCACATCGGCCATGCTAACCCTCGGGAAAACTATTCCTTGCTAGGCAAACAACTAGATACCACTGACCTTGAGAATTATTTAGGCGTGCTAATCAGCAGTGATCTCAAATTCTACAGGCAGTGCCTCCAGGTGGAAAAGAGGGCCCAGCGAATGCTAGGGTACATAAAGAGGCATATGCGCTTCCGAAATAAGCAGATTGTTCTCTCTTTGTAAAACTAGTCCGACCACACCTTAAATACGCCGTACAATTCTGGGTCCCAACACAGAGGAAGAACATTAAACGGCTGGAATGAGTACAGGCCAGAGTCACAAAATTGAACCCTCTCCCTTAGACATAAAAGTTTCATCATAGGCTACGAGAACTGGGGATGTTCTCCTTGGACACGCGCTGGTTAAGAAGCCAGCTGATTGAAGTTTTTAAAATAATATGAGGAGTTGAAAATGTAGATCACAGCAGACTGTTCACGTTGAACGCAAGTTCTACACGTAACCAAGGTTACAAACTGGAATTACGCAATTCCATACTAGCATTTGCGGCAAATTCTTTCGTACAAAATCTGCTGAACGTGGAACCGTCTACGGCCAGAAGTGGTAAGCAGTTCGTCAGTTGAGCAGTTCAAATCTTGTCTTGACAAGATAATCCACACCTTGACCTGAATTTTACCACCTTAGTAGAGATTATAGATTTGAGGCAAGTATATAAATTTTAACTTTTCTATAAAAATTTCCTGTTTCTGTTTGAGCTTTCTGGGGTCTGCAATTGCTGGTGGGAGAGGTGGGCGGGGAGAGCCTTCATCTATGCTATACTTTCTCTTATGCTATAGGTTAGGGCTTTCACAAAATAGTACATCCACGGTATGGTCAGCAATATCCTTTGATGTACTACTATTCCTTGTGGCACACACACACACACACGCACACTCCCTCCTCAAAAGAGAGGTTCACCTCTCAAGATCAGAGAGGTGTAAGTGCTTAGGAGACTCCGAAGGGATGAAGACATCCAACGTCTCAGAGCAAGAGTCTTATGCAGCAGAACTGCTGGCTCAACGAACCAAAAAGAAGACAAGAAAGAGGAAGATAAAGTATAACGAGAAGAAGAGAAAGCAGAAACAGAAGTAGGGAACGTAGAAACAGAAGAAGAGTAGCCAAACGAAGATAAGAAAAGAAGAAAAACAAGAATAAGAAAAAGAAGAGAAATATAGAGAAGAAAGAGAAAACTGACAAGTCACTCCCGAAAGGAAAAATTATGTCCCCTACAGTTAAATGTGCGAGGGTCATCATTATTGGTGATTTTCAAGCACGGGACCTACAACCACTACTAGCGGCCTGCCTTCGCACCAGTGTGAAGGTAAGCTGCATGCCTGACATCAGAAATCTCAGATTTCTGAGAGCTCGGTCGTCATCCTGATGGTAAGTGGCAATGATCTCTACCTCAGAAGAGGTAGGGCAGGCCCGACACTTAATATCGCAGACGTGTCGTAGTCGGGATGCTCCCGAGAAGAGGTTCAACCCGGACCGCTAACTCGAGGAACGTCTCTTTGAACCGACGCCTGGCAGATCTGTGCACGGCGGAAGGGGTCTTTCTGTGGACCCTTACCGCACATTTTATGGTAAGCACGATCTCTACCAAAGAGGTGGGGTGCACCTTTCCTTGAAAGGAAAAGCTCTACTCTCTAACATGATACAGGAAGTCGCGGAGCGGACCCAAAGGAGTGTCCGGCCGACATGCCCCTCCTGAATACTAAGAAGCAATTAAGATCATTCCTAGGATCAGCTTCTTACTATCGGCGATTTGTCCCGAATTTCGCTGCAATTTCGGCGCTCCTCAGCTCCCGTTTAAAAAAGAATTCCCCCGATCGTCAACGTTGGAATGATGTCGCTGTTTCCCATTTTAATCAGCTCAAGAGTAAGCTCAATTCTGCCCCCATTTTAAAGTTGCCCAACCCGGAAAAATCCTTTGGGATTAAGACCGACGCGAGCAACGAGGGCATTGGAGGAGTACTCCTTCAATATGAGGATGACGGAACGAGTCATCCAGTTGCATATGCTAGTCGCCAAATATTACCACGCGAAAAGAGATATGCCACTATATAGAAGGAAGCTCTAGCAATTATCTGGGTTATTGACAGGTTTAAAATGTACTTGATAGGAAAAGAATTTCAGATAGGAACCGACCACCGCCCGTTGGCCTATATTCGGAATGTACGACACTCCAACGGCCGAATTATGCGCTGGAGTTTACTCTTGCAAGAGTACCAATTTAAGATAAATTATATAAAAGGTTCCGATAACCAGGTCGCTGACGCACTCAGTAGGAATGCGTTACCAAATAGCGTAGATTAATCGTATTCGTAGGATTAGGATCTCCATGTATGTATATACCGTCTTGTACGACTTAAATTAGACTCTCTTGTTATATAATTAGTTAATGTATATGTCTGAATTTTGTGGCTCAATGTTTATTTTTTTTCTCGTATGTATATATATTTGTACCCATTAAATTACGTATAAATTATTTTGTCTCATATGTACTAATTTTATATTATTTCATTGCTCCATGTCCCTTTTATGATTAAGTTTGTATTAAAGGTTAGTTTCCCCTATAATCAAAAGATCAAAATAATCATATGTATTGAGGTAATACTAGTTAGGTGCATGAAGGTACGGACGTTGCAAGAAAGCGAGTCCTGCACAACGGAGCTCTATCGTTGTCCCTTCTCTTTTTTTTTTTGAAGTGGCAACTTCCCCCGGAATGGAGGGGTGTGATAGAACGGTCTGAGGCCGCTTAATTTCAACCGCTATCACATGTTGTTTAGAAACACGTTGCTACCCACGTGCATCTTCACGTAGAAGCAGGGCGCCCTATCGCCACCTAAGTCAATATTTAACCAAGGAGGTCAGCCCCCCCCCCCCTCGGTTTCGCCCTATGCGTCGATCTCGCCAGATTGAGTTAGGCTTATGGGCAGATAAGGTATGTTCTCAGGCGTGGCTGGGCATTCCCTCGAAGCCCCCACTCCATTGTCCCCTACGCCAAATGGATGGCTCGACTATTTATATGGAAACTTTACCGATTAGAGCAGATCAGATCCAGATTATCTTCGCGAGATATCACGCCGATCCGGTCTCACCTTGTGCACCAGGGGCCCTCTACCTCGAGATCCACTATTTTGTCGAGAAGAGGACAATATCCCTTAAGTGCCAAGGTTCGAGCCTTCAAGACACCAAGTCCACAAGGCCCCCCTTGTTGTTCAGAAAGAGAACAACGTTAGAACAGGCATTGTTCCTTGAGCCCGTAGACAAGAGACGGTTCTCACCCCCCCTGTTGTTCAAAAGAGAACAACGTTAGAATAGCCATTGTTCTTCAAGCCCGTTCGTCAAGAAACGGTTCTCATTTTCAAGACGTCACGTCAGGATAATTTAATCCCCTCCCCCTCCTTCGGCTGGAACTCGCCAGCGGACCGAAGATTCAACCGCGTCGCCTTCCTCTGCACAACAACTTGTAATTACGTAAGCTGAGCATTACTTTTGAGTATTTAACCTTTCGTCAACCCTACCCTGTTCTTTAAATGGTTTAGCGAACAATCCCATCCCTTTAACTTTTATTTGTTTTACCTTTTTAAATCTCTCCCAAATCTTAATCCTCAGATTAGCCAGATATTCCCACGACCCTTTCCATTCTCTGTTTATGTAAACATTTTCCGTTTTGTGTGTTGTTGATAGTTTATTTAATAAAACTCTATTTTATTAATGATAGCCATATTATTATCCTTGAGCTTAGTTCCACTTCTTAAGCATATTGAAGATAAATAATATCGGTCAACCAGATAACCACTCACTCGAAATATAACTGAATTGTTCCCTCAACGAATAGTTATATATGGTATATCGTCGAGAGTCCATTCTACGACATATATATATATATATATATATATATATATATATATATATATATATATATATATATATATACTATTTAAATTTGGTATCAAGTGTGTAAGGTTTAACGCTATATCTTTGGAAACACTGGTCTCAGTGGAGTAAAGCATAATGTTATTCGTTATAGGAATAGAGTATAGTAGTTCCCTTTTGTTTTAACGATTGCTATCCCCTTTTTTGAAACTTAAGAAGCTGGAGTAGCTCAAGGAACTGTCATAATAATTTGTTTGTGTTTTTTTTTGCGTGATTTTAGTCATTGGTTATCTAGGTTGAGAAACCAATTACGAATAGTTCAGTGCCCATATTTAGGTAGGCTAATTCTCTAGAAGGCATAATTCTTATTGCCAGGAATTTAGTTGTTGACTATTGCGCACCCAAGTGCAAATATGACTCAGTTTGAAATCTTCAAAGCGCAAGGAGAATCCTTGGGACTTTCCGGAAGAGAATTGATTGAGTACGTTCAAGAGGAGCAAAGAACAGAAAGAGAAAAGTTAAGAGAAGAAAGGCAAAGTGAAGTTCAACGGGAAGAAAAACAAAGAGAAAGAGAAATCCAACGAGAAGAAAGAGGAAGATAAATCCAACAAGAAGAAAGAGAAAGAGAGGAACGGAAAAGACAAGCTGAGCTTCGACATAAGCTTGAAATGGCAAAAATACAAGTCAAAATACAATCAGTCAGTTCACGTTTGGAAGCCACGCCCAATCTCCCACTTAAGCTCCCCATTTCAGAGATGGAGAGGATTTCGGAGCATTTTTAGCCCACTTCGAAAAGATCCTCGAGATCAATAGCTTGGATCTGGAGGCTGAAGGTGTAGCAAGATTACTTCCCCTGTTAAATTGTAAATTGTGCGAGATTTTCATATCTTTACCATACCACATATGGCCGCTCATAATATGACTCCCGATTTCTACCGCCTACAATTTCGAGGAGGTCGTATTGAACCCGGACAGACGTTCCGTCAATTCGGATACATTCTTCAGAGGAATTGCAAATTCTGGTTAGAATCCTCAAAGGTTGATCCTAACTACGAGTCCTTAACAGACTTCGTGTTGCGGGATCAATTTTTGGCGTCTCTCCCGACGGAGATCCGCGCGTTCGTCAAGGATCGTTGGTGCCAGACCTTTAAAGAGTGTACCAAAGAAGTGGATGTCTATGCCGCAAGCCATAATTTATATCCCAAGGAGAATCGAACTTCTCACCAACCCCCCAACCAAGAAAGAAGGAAGGATTCGCGCCCCTTCCCAGGAAAGCCGACGAAGTTTCCGAGGCCCGTAAAACCCCAAAACTTTTTCCCCCAAAACCAACAACGGGACACCAAACCTCCCGTTAAGATTTCTCCTCCATCATTCTTCCCGAAGCGACCAATCATATGCTTCACCTGCGGTGTAGAAAACCACATGAGCTGGAATTGCGCCCAAAATTCTAGGCTTAAAAGCGGACCAGCCCACCAAGTTCACCAGATTAATGCCACCCCGGCTTCCCCGGTGGTGCAGAGCCAAGCAACAACTTCTCCCCCTCCGTCAGGCCACCAGGTAAATTTTATTTTTGACAAAAGTTCACCGGGAACTTTGAAATTTGAGGAGGCAGCGTGAACGGCTGCCGTGTGTCGACTCTCGTCAGGGACACAGGGTGCACGTGTTTCATCGTGTCCGACGAGCTCCTCTCCCCAGTGGACCCTAACCGCGAAAAATTTGCGGTGGTACATGACTACCTTGGGCGGGCGAACCAATTCCTCGTCGTTAGATGTTACCTGCAGTGTCAATATTATGATGGCTGGGCTGAAGTCATTTCAGCTCCCATACAATTCTGTTCCGTACTTATAGGACAGAGCCCTCAAGTAAGTTCCGACCCTGAGTCCCAGGCCACCCTTCCTCGAGGCCGAGCTAAGAAAGAAGCACAGGAGCCCGGCCCCCTCAGAACCCCAATACCGTCCGAATTCTCGGAGACCCTTAACCATTAATTTAGGACGGCACAGAAGGAGTGTGAAGTACTAACACCCTTATGGGATAAGGCCCAAGACAAGGACACGGAGACTGTCCGTGGACCCAAAGAAAAAAAGTACCCCCGACGCGCCCATGGAGATACGTTCGTAGCACTGGACGAAACATCGGCGTTTGAAAAGGATTACCCCGCGGAGTCCCTTAATGTAATACAGACAGTGTGCATCCAACCTGATGCCGATTACTTTCTTCCTTCCCTACCAGGCTAGTCTTTTAAA
The DNA here is from genome assembly GCA_963969495.1 of Ceratothoa steindachneri. Classification (NCBI taxonomy): domain Eukaryota; kingdom Metazoa; phylum Arthropoda; class Malacostraca; order Isopoda; family Cymothoidae; genus Ceratothoa; species Ceratothoa steindachneri. Next base: position 63,895,002 of record OZ018322.1, on the reverse strand, counting down.
CCCTCTGACCTGGATATCAACGCGCAGCTGACACCACATCAAAAGAGTCAGCTACAAGAATTATTATGTGAGTTCGACGACGTTATTTTAGAGAAGCCTGGATGCGCTACTAGTTTCGAGCATGATATTAAATTAACAACCTTAGAACCCGTCCGTTCAAAACCCTATCCCATGCCGATTCATTTACGCCAAGCTTTTAACGCCGAAGTTGATAATTTAATTAGTTTAGACATAATAAAACCGTCCACCTCTAGTTATTGTTCCCCAATCGTCATGGTCAAGAAACCTGATGGCTCTTATCGGATGTGCATCGAATTCCGGAAGTTAAATTCGGTAACTGTGTTCGACGCCGAGCCCATCCCGTTTGTAGACCAAAACCTCCACCTTTTTTAAAACGCCAAGTTCATCTCAGAACTCGATTTGAGCAAGGCGTATTATCAAATTCCCCTCGGGCCCGATGTGAACGCATATACCGCCTTTGCAACGGAGAAAGGCTTAATGCAATTTAAGCGCCCTCCTTTTAGCCTCGTGACTGCTTGTAGCAACTATAAACGTCTCATGAGAAGGTTGTTAGATGAACTTCCAAATGTATCCTTTTACTTCGATAACGTCTACGTCGCTACTCGTGAATGGAGTCACCATTTAACCACCCTATTAGCTCTCTTTGAGCGACTTCGCGAAAATGCCCTCACCATTGGCCCCAGCGAATGCCATTTGGCCCACGAAACCATAAAATACTTGGGTTTCAAAATAGCACAAACCCAGTTAGGTCCCCAAGAGGACAAGATTAAGGCAATCGCCGACATGCCCCTCCCGAATACTAAGAAGCAATTAAGATCATTCCTAGGATCAGCTTCTTACTATCGGCGATTTGTCGCGAATTTCGCTGCAATTTCGGCGCCCCTCAGCTCCCTTTTAAAAAAGAAGGCGGAAGTGCACCGATACGCCCGTGTCACTCCTGGAACGATATTCTCGGATGTCGTTAGAAAGAGTGCCCCTGCCTAGGGGTAAATAGGTAAACATAACGGGAAACGGAAGAGCGTAGGAAGTCTTACATTTTGGGACTCCCCAAAAGTTCTTTTGTTTAATGCGAAGTCAATCAGGAACCAGTTTCTTGAATTTCGTGGTCTGGTAGGGACGGAAAAACCTGATATGGTAGCCATAATAAAGTCGTGGGTAAAAACCTCGAACCGAGATTTTGGTGGTGGATTCACGATTCCCGGTTACCAACTCTTCCTAGAATCAGGCTAGACATAGAGGGTAGCGGTATGATTTTGTATGTTAGGGATATATTCAAAAGGACGAACTGCAACATTATATCCGACCACGAGCTACTAGGTGTAGACCTAGTAGCACGGGTTCCGATCATGCTCGTTTTCAGTGAGCACGATCGGGATAAGGCGGTGGATGTTATCTACTTAGACTTTCAGAAAGCCTTTGATAAGGTACCACATCGCCGCCTTCTCTGTGAAGTGCGTACACTAAGAATAGACGTAAAAGTAGCAGGCTGGATAGAGAACTGGCTAAGCAGCAGACGGCAACGGGTAGTGCTGAATGGACAGACTTCTAAGTGAGTACCCGTTACCAGCGGTGTACCTCAAGGTTCTGTCCTGGGACCACTACTTTTCATCATCTATGTTAACGACATGGATGGCAACATGGTTGCGAAGATTTCTAAATTTGCCTTTGATAGCAAGTTTGGTATGAAGGTCTCAAAGGAAGGAAATACTGCCCGCCTTCAAGATGATCTTCAGAAGATTGGGGAGTGGTCGGACATGTGGCAAATACCTTTTAACGTGAACAAATGCAAAGTGATTCATATTGGCTACCGAAACCTCCAATTGCAGTATATCCTTAAGGGCACTGCTCTTGCATGCACTGATATTGAAAAGGACTTGTGTGTAACTATCACTAGTGACCTCATATTCTCGAAGTAGTGCATTGAGGCGAATAAGAAAGCCCGAAGGATGTAAGGCTACATAAAGCGACAGTTTTGATATCGGAACAAGGAGATAGTACTTTGTTTGTACATTTCCTTTTTCCGGCCGCACTTGGAGTATGGCGTACAATTTGGGATTCCTTCCTTTCGAAAGGACATTACAAGATTAGAATGTGTTCAAGCCAGGGCAACCAAACTGATTCGATCTATCATACACAAGAGTTATGAAGATAGGTTATGGGAATTAGATTTTTTCTCGTTGGAGAACCGGAGGCTGCGTGGTCAGCTTATCGAAGTATTTAAAATGCTTAGAGGCTTTGATACTGTAGAATACGGGATACTTTCCAGCTTAGCGAGAACAGGACCAGAAACCACGGCTAAAAACTCGAGCTGAAGCGTTGACACCGTGGTCTGTATGGGAAATATTTCACATACAGCATATGTGGTACAAGTAACGCACTTCTAGTTGAAGTTGTCAATAGAAATTCTGTTGAGCAGTTCAAGTCAAGACTGGACAAAGTCTTGAAAAGTGGCCGTTTGGGCACGTAAGCCGTTGAGCAGAACTGTGCCTGCTCTACTGCTAGTCCAAAGGTACCCTCTTTGAATGGACCGTAAGGTCTACTAGGGTACTTTTTTTCCTTGAAGGTCATTGTAGGTCTCTGTCTCTGTCTCTCTTTCTCTCACTCTTTCTCTTTCTCTCTCTCTCTCTCTCTCTCTCTCTCTCTCTCTCTCTCTCTCTCTCTCTCTCTCTCTCTCTCTCTCTCTCTCTCTCTCTCTCTCTCTCTCTCTCTCTCTCTCTCTCTCTCTCTCTCTCTCTCTCTCTCTCTCTCTCTCTCTCTCTCTCTCTCTCTCTCTCTCCCTCTCTTTCTGTTAAACTTGTCTATCACTTCTTTGATGTGTCTCCTAGCATCCTCCTACTAACCTCTTCGATTCTATTAGTAGTAAGTTTCACCAACTCTATTCAACTGTCAAAAAAAAATATAACCCCGACAACAAAAACAAACATTCATCCCTATTACACATAAGTTGTTTAGCCATAAGAGCCTCACTAGCTACCTTATGCCTTGTGAGAATAGAGGCTTTGGAACCACCTTAAATAACGCCTTGGAGCAGTCATAGGTTGCAAGAGACTGAGATTGAAGGGATCTCAGGCGTTTGGGGTACGATTAATGGAGAAATGCTAGGTACCCCTTAGAAGCTTTCTCCTAACATGTAATGGCCTGACCAGCCTCCTGTGACCACTACTTGGTGAACAAAGGCTTCACTGGTCTTTGATGAGAGAGCTTTAGTGCCTTGCTGGTTGCCAGATCAACTAAAGATTCGGATGAAGTTTTGAGCACTTAGCTTTACTATTTGCTTTAAGTATGGCCGTTTTTAGTTGATTAGTAGGGCTTAGTACACCTCAAGCACCCCTGTTGAAAAATCAAAGATCCAGTTTACCTGGAGCTCTAGTGCTGCTCAGTTAGGAGCTAGCTGCAGCACGATTGGGACGTTCGGCCCAGTGGAGGCCTTAGGGTTGGTGGTTTGGTCAAAGGGTTTCTGTCGGCCGAACGACCGAAAACATCCTAGAAATAGGCGGACATGATTAGCGCGAGAAAAAAATCACACAAAAAACCTTTTCTAATGTGTATGATCCCAGAGTATTTTTTAAATGGCGAAGAAGAATGGTCCTCTGTTCCGCAAGTTAACCTGCAAAATCTGCAAAGTTTATAGATGGAGTGAAGACTTCGGGGGCTGGAGCTGCAAGGAGTTCACAGATGCCGTTAGTGTCTGTGACTTCTGCGAACTGGAGAAGTGCCTGGCCAGAGCATCGCTCAGCTGAGAGAGGATAACTCCCTCCTCAAAAGGGAGGTTCACCTCTTAAAATCACAGAGGTGCAGATGCTCAGGCGAGTGCGAAGGAGAGAAGGCCTCTGACGTCCAAGAGCAGGAGTCTTCTGCTGCAGGACTGGCTCAACGAGCCAAAAAGAAGAAAATAAAGAGGAATAAGGGGAAGAAGAAAGAAGAGAAATTAGAAAGAGAAAGTAGAAAAAGAAGAAAAGAAAGTCGAAACAGAAGACGAGAAAGTAGAAACAGAAGAAAATAAACGAAAAACAGAAGAAGAGAAGACAAAGGAAGACAAGAAAAAGAAGAAGAAGAAGAAAAATGTAGAGAAAAAAGAGGAAACCGGCAAGTCGCTTGCGAAAGGGAAGACTCAGTCACTGCATACAAATGTGCAAAGGTCACCCTTATTGGTGATTCTCAAGCACAGGGTCTGCAGCCCCTGCTAGCGGCCTACCTTCACACTAGTGTGAAAGTAAGCTGCCTGCCAGGAAGGGGTAACAACCACATCAGATTAGAGGCGGAGAAATCTCAGATTTCTGACAGCTCAGTCGTTGCTCTGATGGTAAGTGGCAACGACCTCTACCTGAGAGGAGGTAGAGTAAGACCTACGGATAAAATTCTCCACACAGTCATGTGCGCCGTGGAGGACTGTGGGCTGAAAACCTGCATGTGTGTTGTGGTCGGAATGCTCCCGAGGAGAGGTCCAACGCGGACCGTTCACTCGAGGAACATCTCTAAGAACTGGTGCCTGGCAGATATGTAAATAGCAGAGAGGGTTTTTTTATGGGCCCGTACCGAACATCTTATGGTAGGAAAGATCTCTACCAAAGGGATGGGGTGCATCTTTCCATTAAATGAAAGGCTGTACCCTCAATCCTGATACAAGATGTCGTTGAGAGGACTCAAAGGACGGTCCGCCCCAGAGTGAGAGCGGACGTGCGTCAGTATACCAAAGCAACCCCTGGAACGACCTTCGCGGAGGTCGCTCGAAAGGGTGCCACCACACCACCAAAAGAGAACAGAGAGACAAGTAAGACGGGAAACGGAAGAGCGCATGGAGTCCTACATCTGGGAACACTCTAAAAGTTCTTCTTTTTAATGCGAGGTCAATCAGAAACAAGTTTCTTGAATTTCGTGTCCTCGTAGCGACATGAGAACCTAAAATGTTGGCCATAACAGAGTCGTGGGTAAAAACCTCAAACAGAGATTTTGAAGATGAATTCACGACTTCAGGTTACCAACTCTTCCAAAAAGATAGGCCAGACCGAGAGGGTGGTGGTGTGATGTTGTATGTCAAGGATATGCTCAAATCAACGAACTGCAGCTTTGTATCCGACCAGGAGCACTAGGTGTTGACATAGACATAGGTCCTGCCAAATACGGGACTGTGCTGCTTTACAGACCCCCTACGCAACTCGTTGAAAAGGACTGGGTGAACTTTTACAAGACTGTGTATCGTCATGGGTGATTTCAACACACAAGTTGACTGGGAAACTAGAGAAACCTGTGGCGAGAACGCACTGCTCTTGGAGTTCGCGAACAACGAGTTCCTGACTCAATGAGAGAGAGAGCCGACGAGAGGCAATAATACCCTCGACTTGGTCTTCCCCTCTGAGGATTACATGGTTGAGGATCTCTCTGTAGGCGAAGATCTCGGTGGCAGTGATCACCGACTAGTCAGATTTATAGTCAAGGTCCCCAAGGTAGAGCCTGCGACTAGTGAATCGAAGAAACTTGATTTAAGAAGAACAGACTTTGCAGGTCTTCGTGCTGGATTGACTGATGCGAGGCTAGAAGTGTGCGAGGGTGTTGGAGATTCGTGGAATAGATTCAAAACTACGTTAATGAGTCTTCAATCATGATTCATCCCTTTGAAAAGCTTCTGTCGGTCAGCTGCTGAGGAAGAAAAGAACGGTGTACCGGCAGTCAAATATTTCTGGAGACTTTGACGAGTACCGTAGGCTAGCTAGGAGAGTGAAGTCCATCATAAGGGTGGCAAAATGTGCCGAGTTGCTCCAAGTGGCGAGACTTTGCAAGGAGAATCATAAGGAGTTCTTTGGTTATGTAAACATCCCTAAGCCAATCCAAGGGTACTTCTTTTCCTTGTAACTCCTTGAAGCGCTCTCTCTCTCTCTCTCTCTCTCTCTCTCTCTCTCTCTCTCTCTCTCTCTCTCTCTCTCTCTCTGAAGGTGCGCGCAGTTTTACTCTTGCTAATGATACTTATAAATATAGTGGTGTTTACAATTTATCACTTTTACATTCTAATTTGTGTTTTGTCAATATGTTTTCCATTTTTGCTCATTCAAATACTTTTTTGTGTTCGTCGATGAATTTAACACTTACATTAACTGCTTTCGCGAATTTTATACACTTGTTTACCGTGCATACGTAGTCTTTCGTGGTCATTTGGACATCCACTTGTCTCCACAAATTCCTGGAAATAATAATTCCCGTCAAACGGAAACAGTGAGTATTTCTTTTATATTTCTCTCTTTTTTTTGTTTTTACTTTCACGCGTGTTAACTACTCTTTCAATAGGTATTTAATTTTTTTAAGATTTCTCATTAATCGCAAAAATTTCCGATCTTTATTGAAAATAATTAACAGCTAAATCTTGCTTTCGCCCAATTAGTGCTGTGGTTTAATTATATCTTCCTGCCTCCCATTTTCATTTAGTATCTTAAAGTATATGTAATTTGCTAAGATTTTTCTGAGTTTGCAGGGCTTTGCGCATAATATTATTTAGGGTTTTGTTTGATTTCGTTTCGCTTTGCCTCTTGCCTGTGCACACGTGGGACCACTCTCTTGACTCTTATCGTAGTTCTGAGGCTCTTAACCAATTAGCGAGCGAGAATTAATCCGGAAGGCGCCTGATCCTCTGCATTCCAATATACATATTTTCATTTTGATGTTTTACCTATTTAACTCGTGTTTTTTATCAATTGATTAATTTGTCACTCCTATTTTATTTTGTAAAATATCTGCTCAAAACAGTATTTTTATTTTACGATTAATCTATACAAGTTCATAAACTGTATTGTATATTAAATTATCAAATTTCATTAGTGTAAGATATAGTGTTGGAAGTCGACTATTTTATAAATTGTAAATAAGTGCGTTCAAACGTAAGTGTAATATAGTGAAGTTGAAGATAAGTGAATATATTTACGAATTAACGAAGATGCCAGGAGCTTAGAAGTTAAAGAACTGTTGCTTTAAATGCAAAAGTACGAGATGGATAATAGATTTCCCTGAACAATCTTTTGAAAATATTACGTCAAGAAATGGGTGCGAATTTTGTAAGATGCAAGAAAAACATGAAAATGAAAAAGCAAAGTGGATGTCTGTAGTAAGCCAAATGGAAAACCGTATCAACGCCCTCCAATTAAAAAAGTGCAAATGTCAATCAGAATAGCTAGAGTAGATAATAAAATTGCGAAATTAGAACAAGAAGTAGCACTACTCACTAACAAAATGGACAAAACAAACATAGGAGAAAAGGAACAATTTATTTCAGTTTGAAATAAATGTGCATCTAAACCTCTCATACGAGAAGAACCAGTTGTCTCAACCCAAAATAGATTTGAAATACTGTCCAACGAAGAAGAGGAAACTTATTTAGTTGGTGATTTAATAATTCGAAATCAAATAGATCACTTAGGAAGTTGGAACAGCAAAAAACGCAAATTTTGCTGCTCCCCAGGAGTAAAAATCAACCGCTTAACAGAGGAAATAAGTAACTACGAGATAAAGAGCAAAAAGTGTCTAATTATTGTGAATGTTGTGAGCAACGACGTTTTTAACGGAATCAACTACCAAGGTTCAAAAAGCATAATGAAAGAATACACGGAAATGATAAAAACAATTTAATCGAAAACGGATAATGGAATTATTGTTGGATTACTCCCCAGAATATATGAGAAATATGGAAATCTAATTCGAGCTATTGGGCTTGTAGGGGAATAGTCACTTCCCCCCCCCCCCCTGTTCACTCGCGGGGCAGTCTCAAGGCGGTTACCGCAAAGACATCCGGCCCAGGCATCGGCGAGTCAAAAGCGTAACCACAGTGTGGCACAACTCGGTGCCATGAAAGACCCTAAAGGTCAAAATGTAAGATCTCCCCCAGGAGAGTGATATCCAGTTTCACGTCAAATAAGAAATTGGAGACGTGTTTCTCCCAATCTCGAAGGCTAACGAGGAGCCAATGTTTGACTTCGTGGAAAAAAACCGTTTAGAAAAAGAACTCTCCTGGGGCTGTCCTCAAGCCCTCCCCCCCCTTACCACTCCCCCAGTGGGGTGACGAGGTATAAATGAGGAACTCTGAGGAAAATCGAGGTAGTATACGTCAGTCTTTAGGTGACGAAGTCTTCGGATCAAACCGAACTACCGAGACTGGAGAGGTAGTGTACTTGGCTCGCCAGACCAAGAAGTACCCTGCAAGAGAGGCAGGGCTACCTACCTTAAGGGGCTAAGAAGAAGTTCATCATCGAGCTAGTCCCGGGTTATCAAACCAAACGATAAGTTAACTTTGTTAAGTTCAACTTACTCTCGCCAGAGAGACTCCTCATATCCTGGTGCACCTTAAACACCAGGGGTATTCCTCGTCCTTGAGGAATTAAGAAAAGAAGAATGAAAAGGCTCCCCCTCGAGCCCGTTATTCGGTGGCCACACCGAACTCCTAAGTTAACTTGGTAAGGAACCAAGTTCAAATTATTCTCGCCAGAGAAATCCCCCTCCGTTATACTCGCCCTTGAAGAAGACTGGAACTAAGAAGAAGTTCATCCTCGAGTTAGTTCCTTGGTTACCAAACCGAACTTTAAGTAACTTATTCTCGCCAGAGAAACCCCGTCTCATCGATCCTCGCCCTTGAAGAAGACCCTCCCCGAGTTCAGTCCTCGTCCATGAGGAAATAAGTAACGAAGGAGAAAAGCTCCTCCTCGAGCTCGTTACTCGGTGGTCACACCGCACTCCAAGTTAACTTGATTTAAGAACCAAGTTCGACACTTTCGCCAGAGAGACCACGACTGCCTAGGTGTTGCATAAAGCACCGTATTTGTTCTCGTCCTTGAAGAACCCCCCCCCCCGGAAGAACATGTGGACCCCCAGCTGCTACCCTCGCCAAAACGACCGCGTGATTCCACCCATCTACATCTTGACGAACGGCACGCGTCGTGAGTCAATAACATTTCTGAGGCCTTTAAACTCCAGATGAGTCCGTAAGCCTAATTCTTATATTATTGTTGTGTGTATAGAAATTAACCAATTTTTGTGGGTAAACTAATTTAATTAATTCTTGTTTAGGATAATATTCCGAGTATTGCTGTAGTTAATGTTTAAACGTTGTGTATTCAATTAATGAAGTTAAAATATAAGTTTATTTTGGGAGTATTTTGCGTTTTTCTTATATATCCTTACGTGTTTCGGAACGGCTCTGTTCTTCAAGATATTAAGATATCAATATATATTAGACACTCTTAGCACTCTTAGAATAGAACAAAAAGGGGGGATTTCTACGACAAAGTATTATAAAAGTGGTGTCAGGTTAGTAGGGTTTTTTTAGAAAGAATTCTACGACAGGGCTTAACCAGCGTTTGAAAAATCTTGGCAAAAAGGAAAACGTTAAATTTATTGACTTCTGGCTTATATTCCTGCACAACCATGGCGTGTATTCTCAAGATGGAATCCACCTCTCGGGAAAAGGAAAGAAAACATATGCAGAATTGTTACAAATAAACTTAAGAAACTTTTTGAATAATAAATATCCGGCTCAAGTAGCTCAGGGAAACGACCAAAGCCCATCAACGGAAGAAATAAGATAAATACATTAAAAGCCATTTTATTCAATGCGAGGTCAATTAGAAACAAGTTTGCAGAGATTCGAGTGCTAGTATCAATTAAGAACTACGACATTATCGACATCACAGAATCGTAGATTCACTCCCACTCCAGAGATCTTATTTCAGAATTTCAACTACAGGAGTACAAATTATTTCATAAAGATAGAACCATGAGAGTGGGCGGAGGTGTTCTTTTGTATGCCCGTGAAGATTTGCATCCTATAGAATGTAGCGTTGACTCTGTTTTTGAAATAATAAGAATTAAACTAAACCCCCCCCAAAATTCTGAAGGTAGATAATCAATTTTATGAATTCTTGACCAACATCAGTAAAGACAAGCTATCATTGATCATTGGAGATTTTAATGCGCTAAAGTAAATTGGTTTATGAAAACTGCTGACACAGAAGGACTAAATTGATTAATATTATTGATGAAAATTTCCTGACTCAGTGGGGGAAAGAACCAACAAGAGGTGAAAATATACTGGATTTAGTGCTGACATCAGACGACGAATTAATTTCAAATTTAAACGTAGGAGACAGAATTAATATCCCCCATGTTAGAAAAAATGTCAACATCACTAAACTAAATTTCAAAAGAGCCAATTTTGCTGTTCAAAGAAAGAGCTTGAGCAATTATACCGTAAATAACGAAGAAATCAATGAAGCATGGCATGAATTTAAAAACAATCTTCTAAATAAGCGATCTCAATTCATACCATGGAAAGTTTGTAGCGCTAAAAATGTAAATGAACCAAAATGGTTATCTGCCGAAATTAAGAAATTCATTATAGATAGAGATAAAGCGTACAGAATTCTAAAATCTAACAGTAACATGGAAAACAGATATCATTATCTAGAATAGAGAAGAAAAGTTAAAGCTGAAACCAAAAGAGCAAAACGAAATGAAGAGATAAGAGTAGCTCTAAATTGCAAAAAAATACGAAGGAGTTTTTTGCTTTAGTAAATAGCAGAAACCCGAAAAAAAGACTGCTTTGCTTGCCTGAGCCAGTCTAGTTCTTCACTACGTGTACAGATACAGCAAACCTTTTGTTTGATTTCGCACAAGATTTGTGAAAGTGTTTTCGCGCGTTTAGTGATTCCTCACTTACAAGTTCTTACGCAGCTTACGGGGAAAGTGTTATTACGTATTACAGTAAAAAGTGAAATTTCACACGCTTCGTGCGCCGGTAGCGAGGGTGAACTTGTTTCCACCCTTTCCCTCCGTTTTCCTCATCGGACTCCCTTTGAGGTGGACCAAGGACCTGTAGGCTCTCGGAAAGCGCCTGCAGTAAGGTAAAGTGCCATTTTTGCTTTGGTTATTTTTGCTTTGGACAGGGACTACCCTCTTTGACTAGCTCTGTTCTCACTGATGAAAAATCTCACAAACACACACACACACGAACACAGCCAAACGCACTGAGTCTTCACAAAAATTTGTTTTTCCGGACCCTAATGTGGAAATGGAAAAATAAATGAGGGAGACTCGGCTGATACCACTGAGGACCCTCTCCGATGGCCCCAAGCCAGATCGGGGGGAGGTTTTCGCAATTACCCATGGGGAACTAGGGGTCACCCTAGTGAGACTGATAGACACACACACTGGATACTCGGCTATCTGCTAAAAGGAGAGCGACTGCGAAGTCCTCACCTCCCAAAAAGCGGCAGAATCCCTAAGGAAAATTAATCTGAAACCCCATACGCCTCCACAAATCAAAACCCACCGCAGCATCATTCTTCGCCGCCTCGATCCTTGGGTCGGAGGCCACAGTATCGAAGAAATTCATGCTGAGGTCGAAAAAAATCACTCTTGGGCTAAGGTAGCGGAAGTTCTTTAATTTTAAGGACTATACGCACGTTTTTAAAATTGTGTTTAATGATTCGGCAATGGCGGTAAAAGCTACGGAGGGCGGTATGCTCCTCTTTAACGTTCGAATCTGCCCCGAGCAGGTCCAGCGTGAGGAGTTTATCGGCCTCCAAATGTGCTTTAAATGCTACAAGTATGAGGAGCACACTACAGCCAACTGCCCCAGAGGGAATGCTATCTTGTGTTCTATCTGCGCGTCGGACACCCATTCTTGGAGGAGCTGTGAGAGCACCTTCTTGAAGTGTCTCAACTGCGCTGGTGAACATAAGACACTCTCCATGGTTTGCCCCATCGAGAAGCAAATTTTGAAAAAAAAGCTAACCTAAAGAAACTGGAAGAGGAAACAAAGGCCAACACAACCTATGCCAAAGTTGCAAAAGCTGTGGTAGCGGAATCAAAAGGAAACCCGACATTTCTCCACGTCGAGAATGAAAACTCGACTAAAATTATGTGTTGCATATATTATGCTCATATTGCGAATCTCTCCTCCACGGGGTGCTTTGCAGAGGAGCTTAATAAGATGCTAATTCATAATGGAATGGAAAAGATGTGGTTCCCCCCCGAACCCGCGGTCAGAGGAGATCCTGAAAATTAGTCTCAAACCCCAGTGCGAGACTAGTTGTCAGAAGCTCCCAACTCCCAGCAATGCCACAATCCCAGCCTCCTCCAGGGACCCCAGGATCCAGGCTGCAAAAGCACGCACGGAACAACAACAAACAACGCAAACTCACCAAAACAAAACCACCCACGCACACACACCCACACAGGTTGACAATGAGGCTACGGAGACTGGAGTTGCGAGAGCCGAGGGGAGGGGGCACGTTCGCCCCGCTCACGGTAGACCTCGCAGCCCCAGAGACGCCCGAGATCGTCCTCTTCTTACAAGAGGGAATCTAGGCACGCATACCATTCAAGAAAAAATAACTTGAAGGTATTCGCTGCCGAAAGGTCCCCTTTTCCTAAGGAGATGGATGCCCTTGATGTATCTGAAAGTATGATCGCCGGAAGATACAAATGGGAATTTACCTCGGACGAGTACAGTGAAAAGCAGGTCGAGGAGGCTTTACTCCAAGGCTTGATTAAACTGACTCCGGATACTTTTGTTACCCTTACTGACGGCGAATACAGGAAAAAACGGACAGGTAAAACTATCATGCCTCCTAACACTCCACAAGGACTAAAGCTCGTAAGAGAATAAGTCCTAAAAAACATCATATCACACTCAAGAACCCTTAAGTGAACTATACAATGACGACTCTTAAAATATTACACTTTAACTCTGACGGATGGACAAATAAACAGACAGTATACGGAAATGTATTGAGACAATGCGACCCAGACGTTATATTTATTTCCGAACATGGAATAAATGACGCAAACCCACTAAAAAATTTTCCCTACGAGGTCTTGACCAAAAATCACAGCAGAGAACGTTTTGACGGATGCGCTATAGCTGTGAAAAGAGGTCTTGACTTCAGATCAATAAGTGGACTCAACGAATCTTACCTCGCTGTGGAGGTCCGTACAGTAGTGGGATCCCTGGTCCTGGCAACGGGGTACCAACCCCTAAGGAGAGGGTATTTGCCCCTTCCTTACTTCTTGCAGCTATGTGGTCACGGCAGAACCGTTCTTTTTGCCGGTGACCTCAATGCAAGAAGCGCTGCCTCCGGTTATACGTCGACTAACCCAGCAGGCAGGAATCTCGAGACACTTATCGATAGACATATTATGACTAGAATTTGACCAGACTTCCCCACATTCATCACACACAGGTCAGCCACCAAACCAGACATTTTACTAACCAGCAATATGTTACCATATAATTACTTCATTGAGCCGGGCCCCCCTATTCCTAGTGACCACCAGGCTATCCTTATTAAAGTCTCAACCTCCCCCATTCAAATCAATATCCCAGAGCGAAAGAGCTCCGCTCGAGCCAACTTGGATAAGTATAAACAACTTCTAGAAAGTTATAACCCAGAACCCTTAATTAATGCCTCCCTAGAAGAAATTGACGAGGAGTTGGATAAATATAATGAAAATTTATTAAAAGCCGACAAGGAAGCCGTCCCCTGAGTTAAGTATAAAACTCTCCCTGCCCCCTCATGGACCCCTAAAATAAAATCCCTCGCGAGGGAGTATGGGGAACGGATCAATGAAGTGAACCTCACTGGCCCCAACATCAACACACACCGACAAACACGACTCATTCGGGACGAACTAATGACTCTTATAAGGGACCAACAGAATGTACTCTGCAATAATTTAATTGACAGACTGAACGTAGAAACCGACTCACGTACATTCTGGCAGACTGTTAAATGACTAAAAGGCGGACAACCACCAAAGACTATTTAGCTTAGACGTGATGACACTGAAATTTCTGACGTGGAAAGAATCGAAGAGGAATTCAGACTCTTTTGGGCATCTATATTTAAGATATCTCCGGAAGAGAATGATGACTTCGATTTGGACTTCGAAGACGAAATCCTTAACGACCTGAATGATCAAATACACAGAACCCACCCTCACCATTGCGTATCACAGGATAGGGAAATAGAAGGACTCGGCGGTAGAATTACTGCCGAGGAACTCTCAATGACCTTAAAGTCCTTTCGACAGCGAATACCGGGGCGTACTGGAGTGACGAAGGAGAATTTTATTCGAGCCCCACCCAACATCTTATTGGGGCTCATGGAAATCATGAACGCGTGCCTGAATGTGGGTTACTTCCCTGACCAGTGGAAGGTAGCGAAAATGATATTCTTTCCAAAAGCTGGTAAACCACCGGACAGTCCAGCTAACTTCAGGCCTATATCTCTCTTAGAATTTTCAGGTAAAGTCTTGGAAAAGATATTGGCCAATAGGGTAAATACGTTCCTCGAGAATAACAATTCTCATAATAATCAACAGCATGGCTTCCGAGCGAAGCGAGGAACAGACACGGCGCTAGCGGTAATTACCGAGAAGTTGGCAAAAGTAAAATCAGAAAAACGCCACGCAAATCTGGTGCTACGCGATGTCAAAAAGGCCTTTGACAAAGTATGGAGGAGAGGCCTACAATACAAGATCTTACAACTGGGCCTCAATCCCATACTTGAGAGGATCCTTTGTGACTACGTGATGGAGTATTAAAGGTTATAGGGGCCCTGAGTTCGAACTCGAGGCAGGGGTGCCGCAAGGCGGGTGCATCAGTCCCCTGCTCTATAACATTTACACCATTGACCTTCCCCAACCTCTGACTAAAGGTTCCTTGTACGTCCAATTTGCGGACGACATAACGGGGCCTTATCGGAATGCGAATTTCATAGCACAGAGTACGGCAGTGGAAATCGAAAACATCGACTCTTTCGAGAGAAGATGGAAGATATCCACCAATGCCCAAAAGTTCCGTGTAATTCCATTATTCCGAAGGACACTGGCAGACATTCGTGTGGGGGGTGAACGCATTCCATGCCGCACGGAGGGCACGGTTCTGGGACTACATATTACGACTGGTGGGTATAGGAATCATGTAGCGAAAACTACACAGAATGCACGGAGGGACTTGGGTGAATTTTTCAAATTCGTAAACCTGAGCACCTCCAACAAACTTAAAATCTATAATGCGTGCATTCGCTCAAAACTCCTGTACCCCCCGGTCCCTATAAACGTAGTTTCCAAGACCCAAGTCCTTAAACTGCAAAGGGTCCAAAATAAGGCAGTATATATCATTACGGGAACCCGAAGGAGAGAAGGGAGAAGGCAGAGTGAACTCCATGGTGAACTGGGAATGACCCCCATAGACGTGGAGCTTCACCTCAGAGCAACCAAAATTTGGGACAAGGTGCACCGGCACCTCCATCTCGAGTTTGTGCTCGAGCACATTGACCTTGACAACCTAATCAACATAAGACGACCAATATCGTTTAAAAGCAGCAGACTACCGATTGACATTGACTTTGACCCAAAGTTCACTTAAAGTAAAATAAAAAATTCACAACACAAATCATGAACAAAGACAAGCGAAATTAGCCACTAAATTAGCATTTGTTAATTTTAGTTTCTAGTAAATACTTCCCCAAATTTTTGTGTGAAATATCGCCAAAAAACAAAAACAAACTAAAAAACAAAACAACACAAAACAAAAACCAAAATCTGGGTGTAATATACCCAAAAAAGAAGATGAAAATCTTCAACAAGCCACGTAGAGAATAAAAACATCTACTACTACAAAGGCTTGAATGCCCAGCGCATTATTTGAGAATATATTTATATATTGTCAAAAAAACAAAATGCAAAGAAAGCCAGTGATACCCTTTTACCAGAGATCTGTCTTTCATACTTCATTTCATTTTCACTTTCCTATTATTTTTCCCTATTTCCCCACTATTTCTCCTACTAAACCCCTCTTCTACTATATTCCTCACTTTATATATCCAATGATAAAAAACAGCATTGGCCCAATCAAAGATAAATATGATATTTTGCAGTTTAATGATATTGATGAAGCTAATACTTTAAATGAATATTTTGCATCAGTTTTTACAAAAGAGAGCATGATTAATAATCTCACTAAACCACTTGAATCGGTTAGATGCACCGTCAACACTACAAGAAAACTTATTGAGAAGATGAATAAATACAAATCTCCGGGAGCAGATAATATATCTCCAAGAGTTCTAAAAGAAATCAAAGATCAAGTAGCTGAACATCTAACGCGGATTTTTAATTTATCGTTAGAGAGTAGAATCGTTCCTCAAGATTGGAAGTTGGCCAATGTAACACCAATATTTAAAAATTGATGTAAATAGACAGCTAGTAATTATCGCCCAATAAGCTAAACCTCCGTAGTTGGAAAACTCCTCGAAACCTGTATTGCTGGTAAAAAAGTTGAGCATTTAGATAAGAATAAATTATTAAACGATTACCAGCATGGCTTCAGAAGAAATAGGTCATGCCTCACAAATTTATTAGATTTCTTTCACTATATAAACACCGAGTATGACAATAACAGATCAATTGATATTTTGTATTTAGATTTTCAAAAGGCATTTGATAAAGTACCGCATAAGAAGTTGATGTGTAAAGTAAGAGCCTTGGGAATAAGAGGAGAAATAGCAAAATGGATTAAAAATTGGCTTATTGATGGTAAGCAGAGTAGTAATTAACGGACAAGGGTCAGAATGGGTTCCTGGTAGTAGTGGTGCTCCACAAGGTTCTGTCCTTGGACCTTTGTTATTATTATTTATATTAATGATATAGGCGATGACTTGCTATCAAAAATTTCTAAGTTCTCAGATGATTGCAAATTAGGAAAAGAAATAATAACTGAACAGGCTGTTATAAAATTTCAAAAATATATTGATAAGATAGCACGATAGCGGCAGAATGGAAACTACCCTTAAATCTTAATAAGTGTAAAGTAGTGCATATCGGTTATAAAAATCCAAGAGCAGAATATAAACTTTTCGATAAAAAGATTACAGTAACTGAAAATGAAAAGGATTTTAGAGTATATATCTCAAATGATCTTAAGTTTACTCAGCAGTGCATTGAAGTTGAAAATAAAGCACTAAAGCTTCTCGGATATATAAAACGCCAATTCATATACAAAAATAAACTACAATCTTGAATATGTACAATGCATCGGTAAGGCCACAATTAAAATACTGTTCTCAGGTCTGGGCACCATACTTAAGAAAAGTGCCTCAGCCAACTGGCTGAGATTCAAAGACCGCTTCATGAACCATCAGTCCAGGTTCGTTCCCCAACAAGAGGTAAATGAAAAATCGGTTCAACCTAAATCGTTCAATCGCAGCATTGCCTCGGCAATTCGCAAGAGAAAAATGAGCTACGCTACATGGAGAATTAGTGGTAGCAACGAGAGTTTCATGAAGTATAGGCAAAATATTAGAACTATTAAAGCACTGCTACGCCAAGCTAAACGCAATGAGGAACTTCGGGTCGCGTCCCCTCTGCAAAGAGAACCCAAAGGAATTCTTCCTGCACTTAAATAGGTAGAAACCAGTTCGCCATCGCATAGGCTCTCTGAGAAATGACGTTGGTGCGTTGCTAGAGACGAATCTGGCTATCACTAACATGTTGAACGACTACTTCACCTGTGTTTACAATGGAAGAAGATGGTCCCCCCGAGGCCAGGGGTGTATCTCAATGAAGGGAAAAACCTAAGCGAGATAATATTAGATGACGAGGAGGTGGAGGCTAGAATAAAGAAACTTAACCTGTACAAGTCTCAAGGTCAATCTATCTTTCTCCCTAGAGTCCTTCGTGAAGTGAACGGCCAGGTTGCTCCACAACTTACTGCGATCTTTAACGAATCGTTGGAAACTGGGGAAGTACAAGAGGACTGGAGGACGGCGGACGTCACCATCATATTTAAGAAGGGAGAGCGCGAAAACCTGAGTAACTACCGGCCTATAAGTTTGACCTCCGTTGTGTTAGAGAACATGATAACAGATAAAATAGTAAAGCACCTAGAAACAAACAACTTGATCCTGGATTCCCAACACGGATTTCGCAGGAACCCATCGTGTCTCACAAATCTACTAAAATGTTTTCACGGCATTTTGGGCGAGTACGATCCTAGTCGGCCTGTGGACATCTTAGACCTGGACTTTCAAAAGCCTTTTGATAAGGTGCCACACCGCAAGTTGATGTGCAAAGTCAGCGCGCCTAGCACTACAGGTAAGGTGGCTAGCTGGATCGAGAACCGGTTGTCAGGCAGGCGACAAAGAGTGAGAATAAATGGGGTACCCTCGAGATGGGCCCCCGTGAATAGTGGGGTACCTCAGGGTTCCATGCTCGGCCCACTCTTGTTCATCATCTATATAAATGAAATAAACGATGGGTTGCTTTGTTTAATAGGCAAATTCACGGACGATACAAAATTAGGAGGCAGCGTGAAGTCACGCGAAGGAGTGGAAAATCTACAAAACAGCCTTCAGAGGTTAGGTGAGTGGTCGGAGACTTGACAGATGTCATTTAACCTTGACAAGTGCAAGGTGATGCACATTGGCTATGCCAACCCTCGAGAATACTATCACTTGGTAGGTAGAGTTCTGGAGGTGACGAACCTGGAAAAGGACTTGGGTGTGCAAATCAGCAGCGACCTATAGTTTTTCAGGTAGTGTGCCGATGTAGAAAAAGAGGCACAAAGACTATTGGGTTAGATAAAGAGGCAATTTCGTTTCTGTAACAATGATATTGTCCTCAAAATGAACAACTCTCTAGTCAGACCTTACCTGGAATACACCGTTCAATTCTGGTTCCCTTCACTGCGTAAGGACATAAATAGACTGGAGCGTGTCCAGGGTAGAGCCACCAAGCTAATTCCCTCACTTAGGTACAAAGGCTATCAGCGTAGGCTTCAAGAATTGGGGCTTTTATCTTTGGAGACCCGCCGATTACTATGCCTGCTAAGAGAGACCTTCAAGATTTTAAGGGCTGTCGAAAACATGGACTACAGAAGGATATTCACGTTGAACACAAATCCGACCCGTAACTATGGTTACAAGCTGGATTTGACCCCGTTCCAGACTAGTATTTGCGGAAACTACTTCTTGTATATGCTCTGCGCTACATGAAACCGTCGAGGTGGGGAATAGTTCATCTATAGAACAATTCAAATCTAGACTGGACGATATAATCCATGAATATGCATAGAACGTAGATTATAGTAACAAGTAAAATAGGTTTCAGCTATACAATTAAGATTTCTTGACTGTGATCCTTTTTCTCATCTCAATCAGGTGTCTTTTCCGCTTTCTTTGCACGCAAAAGCGGGTGGGAGAGGAGGGAGGGGAGAGCATTCCTCTCTGCTATGCTTTCTCTTAAGCTATAGGTTAGTGCCTTTCCAAAATAGTACCTCCACGGCATAAACAGCAATATCCTTTGAGGTACAAATTTTCCTGGTGACACACACACACACAAACACTTTCTTTCTCTCTCTCATGGAATATCCCAAGATATTCCATGTTCTATAATAATAGACTAGTAGGCGCTGGTGGAGGAGTTATTTTATATGTGAAATTATCACTTTCCCCACAGCAAGGAGTTTTTGAAATCCCTGAAACCATTAATGCAGTTTTTGTTAAAATCACAGATGTATGTAGGAATAGTTTGCTACTATCCGTCTATTATAGGCTACCGAAGCAGGTCTTAGAAGTTGATACAAATTTAGGCGAGACTATTAATAATATAGCTTGTAGGCACAACTCTTTAATCTTATGAGATTTTAACTTACCATCCCAAATCTGGGGTGAACCGCTTCCTACAACCTCTGGAAATACTCTCTACCAAGGTCTTTTGAGTGGTCCCCTTTACCAACTAGTAGAGGTGCCTACACAAGACCCAAATATTCTTGATTTAGTATTAATCTCCGACCCTAACATGGTAACAACCTTCATGTCGGCTACTTTTTCCCAAGCAGCTACCACAGACTGGTAGAATTTAAAGTAAACTTCAACGTAAATGCTAATTACAACAAAGAGGATACCAATGCTCCCCTCAAATCGGATTTCGCTAACGCTAAATGGAACCTAATGGTTAAGGAATTACAAAACCAGGATTGGTCAGCCCTAACTACTAGCGATAATCCCCAAGAATGCTGAAATGCTTTTTTGTCTATAATTAATACAAACTGATCAAGATACATCCCACAAAAAAGGAAGCAAAAAGCTTCAACTTCAAAGATGGTTCACCAGAGAAATTTCAAGAGCTCTTGGACAAAGGAAGGCTGCATACACTAGATTTCGGAGAACAAAATCAACTGTAGATGAAAATAACTTTAAAAAGTTAAGAAAAGAAACGAAGAAGCTGATAAAATCTTCCCCCTAAAACTTAGAAGTATCTATCATTCAGCAAATAAAAACCAATCCTAAGTTATTCTTCAGCTATGTGAATAGTAAAAAGACAACCTCCTTATCTATTGGCGCGCTCCTCTCTGAAGATAACGACACTGTGGATGATAATGAGGAGATGGCCCAAATTCTTACTAATTTTTTTGCTTCTGTGTTTACTACTGAAGATGAGACCAATGATTCCGTTCCAGTGGAATTGTTCGACAACAATGAACAACATCTGAATGACTTTTGTATTTCTGAAAACGAAGTCAGAAAAGGCCTGAAATACGCAAAGCAATCACTATCCCCCTGACACATATATTCAATAAAAGTTTAGAAATGTGTGTTGTACCAAAAGATTCGAAAATAGCAAATGTTACACCAATAATCAAAAAGGGAGACCGCTCCCGTGCCGAAAAATACCACCCTATTAGTTTAACCTCAGTAAAAGGAAAACTATTTGAAAGAATAATGACAGACAAAATTGTAGATCACATGGAAACGAAAATCTTATTAAAGATTCTCAGCATGGATCTCATCGAAAACGATCATGTTTGACAAACTTGCTTGATTTCTTTCACGACATATTCAAAATATATGATGAAGACCGAACTGCCGATATTGTGTATTTCGATTTTCAGAAGGCCTTCGATAAGGTACCACACAAACGATTGATTGCCAAAATTAAAGATCATGGTATTGGAGGGAGAGTAGTTAAATGGATAGAAAACTGGCTTAGTAAAAGAAGTCAAAGAGTAGTAATTTGTGGCAGCCCTTCAAGCTATATTCAAGTAACAAGTGGCGTGCCGCAGGGATCGGTGCTTGGACCAGTATTCTTCCCCATATATATTAACGACATAGACATCGGAATAATTAACAAGTTATCAATGTTTGCAGATGATAACAAAATTGTCGGCCGTGCAAAAACTTCCGAAGACCGTGCACTGATTCAAGATGACATAAACAAATTGGTTGAATGGGCGAGCAAATGGCAAATGAATTTTAAAGTCGCAAAGTGCAGTTCCCTCCACATTGGTAAAAACAATGCAAGAACCAACTATAAACTGGGCGGAACCGACATACCAAACGTCAGCGTAGAAAACATCTGGGTGTAAAAATTTACAGGGACCTTAAATCAAGTAAACAATGCATGGAGGCAGCGAAAAGGGCAAACAGGATACTAGGTCTCATAGGGCGTACATTTCAAAACAAGACTAAAAGATGTATTCTTACACTTTATATTGCACTTGTTAGATCAAATTTGGAATATTGCGTGCAGTTTTGGTCACCACATCTAAAGTGCAACACAGAAAGCTTAGAGAGAGTCCAGCGTCGAATGAACAATATGATTCCTCACTTTCAAACAAATAATTACCAGGACAGTCTTAAAGCTCTAAATCTATTCTCTCTTAGACAGAGACGCATACGCGGGGACATGATAGAGTTATTAAAATCGTTTATAGGCCTGAAAATATAAACAAATCAAAATTTCTAATATTTCTATCAAATGAATCAACGCGTGGTCACAACCTTAAGCTTGAGGGAAGTCACTTTCGGGCAGACGAAACGAAATTCTTCTTCTTCAACAGAACCATAAGAATCTGGAATAATCTACCAGATGCTATGGTTAATGCAGCTAGTATAGTTTCATTGAAAGACAACCTTGATAAATGGATGATGACAAATCCTAACCCATACTTGTTTTACACTAGATAAAAAAAGGGCGATGAAAAATAGTAACTGATATAGTTGCAATCTATTTTAGCAAAATTTTTCTGCCTCGCATTTACTTTGCCGTTTCATAGAGCTTTTTTGTTCCATAATCATTCTGGTAGCCTAATGAGGATCAGTAGATCTGTTGCTACTAGATTCTAAATCTATGTTCGATTCTTGTTTGGTCTGATTATTTAATAAAATACGAAGAGAGAACCGTCCAATTTAGGGTAAGTTAATCCAAGACAAAAAATTCCATTAATTTAGGATACAATGGAGAGATTGGATGTTCGTAGTTAGTAGAGATGTGTGGTATTGTTGAGCATATTTAAATTGTCAAAACTAATTTCAGACGCACGTATATTTATGTGATCTCCTATATGCTAGGTGTCTGGTTTGTTTAGACTAGCGTGCGGGTCGACCTTCGCCGATGCGTTTCGAATGACACTGGATTGACCTAATGGTCGAGCCAATATACGATGAATTGCAAGATCGCTCTACATTTATCAATCACTGATGAATGGCAAGGGAATGAAATTTTCTCATTTTAGCTGAAATGGGATCCAATATTGAATTTGGCTCGAGATATGGGTGGTATTTATTTAGTCTTCTTAATAAAGTCGCTTGATTTTCTACCAAAGTATGAGAGACTAATGAAATTGAATAATTAATCTACTGTATTTGTTGTAGGATTTCCATGATAGAGAGAGAATTAAGAAACTTTTTGACGTGTTTCTTCCCTACTGCGTCAGGATAACCATTGTTGTTGACAAAATCTTTTTAGAGGAGTCAATTCTAAATGCAGTAGTATGTATGAATAATATATATATATATATATATATATATATATATATATATATATATATATATATATATATATACATATATACAAAGAAAGAGAAAATACAAGTGCTGCGGGTGATAACAACAACCACCAGAGGGCTTTCGCCATATTTTTATTTTCTGCCTTTCAAATAAATTTGAAGACAGAAAAAAAGATGCAGAAACCTCTTATAGCTAACTATATATACATATAGTACAAGAAAAAGAGAAAATTGGATGCGAATGAGACAAGAAACCGGACTTTCCTATCTCATTGCTCATTCGTGTCCAATTTTCTCTTTCTCTTGATTTTATATATATATATATATATATATATATATATATATATATATATATATATATATATATATATATATATATATATATATATATATATATATATATATATATTTAGGCTCAATGGATAAAGATTTATACTAAGGATAACTTAAGGGTTCCTGGCATGAAACCAAAGAAGATTGTGCTTAGACCTGTATATGTATGTTTCCTAATCAGTGAAGTTTCATAGTTTGTTTTAGAACGACGCTATATAACGATTTCATAAACATGAGAGCTCACCATTTTTTTCAAACTCAATTGTGTAATTTATACGTCTATGTCTATAATTTAAATATTTGAGGATTTTTTTATCATAATGGCATAAGATGATGTTTACGAATGTTGGCCTAAGCGCGAGGCCTATCCCTGGCCTTTATTTTTTGCACGTAAAATTCTTTATTAAATATAAATAGAAGTTTTAAGTAGCCAAGTTATAAGGAGAGTTTATACAGAGTTTAAAAGAGAGTTGTGAATATATTTTCGACTTCACCGGAGTTCGATCGGTGCACAAATCTTCTACAATTGGGGGATGGAGGGAGTTAGCTATGATGTAGCCATTATAGGTAAGTTCGGAAACGTGGGCACTAGGAATTTTGATATCCCATACGAGGGTGTATTGCATGCGAAAAAAATGGGCGTGGTCCTAGGCACCGCTTGCTATTAGGCAAGGCAGGCAGCTGCCTGGTGACCCCAAGCCAGCAGGGACCAGCAGGAGCCCCCAGAGGGGCAACACGGCTCTAGAGCAATGGTTCCCAACCGATTTGGGCTTATGGCCCCCTTAGGAACCTTATTTTTTCCTGTGGCCCATAATCATTACTTTCAATAGGTAATATGCAGTTTAACTCTACTTTAAAGGATAAAAGATATTAAAACAGCTATTTGTATTCAGGTACAATTATATTTGTCACATATATAGGACTATAAACATAGCAAAAATTAAACAGTGGTGTAGTACTCTTTTAAAATAAATAATTAGTCTTACAAAAAATAAAATCCTTTAGCAAAATGAAATAAATATATCATCAACTCTTTATTCATTCAATGCGATCCTTGTGCTTCATGCAGTTTCACAAGTTTTTCAATATCAGGGTTTATAGTTGTTAGAGACAGACGAAGATCACCTCTTCTTACTATTTCTAAGCGGCTCAAGCTTTTGATAGGAGGTGTGACACTTTACTAAAACCCGACTCAACCAGATAAGAAGTAGGAAAAGCAATAAAATATAATTTCACTTCGTCCCAAAGCAAAGGGTATTTCTAGCAATAAGTTTCTGACACCATGCTTAAATCTAGCCAGAGAAGTTTGATCACTCTAACTCAATGAGGCTTTCTTGTAATCTGATATCAACATCAGCTGCATTAATTCCAAATGGGTCTACCACCCAACCTGGAATGTCTAGTTGTAGAATATTTCTGAACCTAACTTCCATATCACTATGCAATTTCTCCAAATGATCAATGTATACTAAAATATCATCTTTTTTCAGTTCACTCTCACTAGTGCGGAGGGTTGGAAACTGTATCAACTCTTTTCGCCCCATATTTGTCTTAAACAGCTTAATTTTCCCCATAAATGCACAAATAGACTCTTTGCAAGTTAAAATATTTGAATTTTTACCTTGTAGCTGTTTGTTCGAGATATTTAGCTTTTGAAATATATCTGTAAGTTGTCAGACTATGTCACATTTGGCAGCAATGATTCTTACTCTGAACTGCTTACCATCCAGAAATAACACAACACTATCCCAAAGTGCAATGAAGCGATTCAGACAATTGCCCTTAGAAAGCCACCGCACCTATGTATGCAAAAGTAGGCACTCAAACCCTTCTTCATTGGTAGCACAGAGTTGTAAAATTACTACAACTTTGCAGTATTAGGGTAAACAAATAAAAGCTACTTACATACTATAACGCCGAACCACTTGATAAACAGACTGTAAGGATTCAAAGTTCCACCTGAAGTATTTTCATCAAGCCAACAACGGTGCCAGGCGCATAACGATCAAGCGCACAATGGAGTGCGCCGCAGAATAAGCTTGTAAGATGCAAAATATTTGTTTATATATTAATGTAAATCCTATTATGATAATAAAATATTTAAAAAAGGGAAAATATATTTATTTATATTTTTAAAATGTAATTCAACTGCATAAATTAAAATTAAGTACTGCCCTAACTATAATTCAGGTTTCAATAGGTTGAGTCCTGTGGCCCCCGGTTGGCAAACCCTGCTCTAGAGTATAAATTCACTACACAGCAGCAGTGACATGTTGCAATGACAATTGGCCGGAAGGGGCCCCCTGAGTCAAAGAGAGAGCGTGCAGGCGCGTGCTGCCTCATCATATGTAAACAAACATGAGTGGCGCTGCTGCCGAATCTCCGACAAAACCTATCCTTCTGGAAGTGAAAAAAGAAAGAAAAAAAAGGAGGAAGCGGAAAAAAGAAAGCAAGACAGTGGCGAGTATAATAAATAACTGTAGTTTTAGATGTGTCTGACTGTCTCTAAAGTGCCTGTTATGACTTGGTATAACTAACTTGCTAATCATGCAAACAGATCAGCACGCTCTCGTTTTGTAGGGTAAATAAATATATCGTTTTGAACAGTACTTTTTCTTTATAAAATGAGTGTTTAAAATTACTAAACAGCCAAGCTAATATAAGATGCTAAATTATTGACTTTTTGCAAGAATATTAGGTTGTTATTCTACCTAAGTAATTACAATATAAGTTTCTGTGTGTGTGCACTGTACAGCCAGTAAGTAGTAGGCCAGGCCTATGCAAAGGTCTGTGTATATTTAAGTATTTTCCATTTGTCACGTTAAGTTGGCCTTGTGTTTTATAATAATGGAAAAAGAACATTATGAAGTAATGCGATACATTCAACATTTTTTTGTTTAAGGCAAAATAAGTGTAAATAATAGATATTGAATTTTTGCTTGCATGAGATGCATTTGTTTTAACAGTAAGTGCCATAACAGTGTCAGTATGTTATAAAAGAGTAATATGTGTCTCATCATCTATTATCATCTACATAACTAAACTATATTATTTGATTTTTTTACTTTGCTCAGGATCACTAAGAAGGTTTCTTACACCTAAAGGTGTTACAGCACCTTCACCAATTCCTGAACATGCAACTTGTAAGTAAATGATTCTCACCTTAACTATGTTTTACATTTAAAGGTCTTTTGACATATATGCCATGTTCTGTTCATTTTTATTTTTAGCTACCTATACTACAGCCCCCAGTACTGCTAACTCCAACACTACAGCCCCAAGCACAAGTATATCCTTCATTGAGCAGTCAGCTTCAACCAAAACTACAATAAAAATCATTCCTTCTCCTGACTTTGTTGACCAGGAGGAGAGAACACCACCACAAGAGCCCAATCCAGGCATGATATTTGATGCGTTTAAATATTTACTTGCAATTTTTTATTTTAGCTCAGGCAGCATCCACTGAAGAAAAATCACATCATGAAGCTACAACTATAAGACTAATACCCGAGGATCCGAATGGCCTGATGTTCTCGGCAATACGGAAAAATGTTCACTGGTAACGAAAGGACCTGTTCAGGTTCAAGATATTGTCTTTCCACAAAACAATGACAAAGTTCCATGCAGATTTACAAAGGACAATTATCATATGGTAATAAAAAATGGGGGAAAAATACAGCGAACATGGCTAATATATTCAGTATCTACAGACTCAGTGTTTTGCTTTCCTTTAACTATTTGATAAACAGGACAATGCTGCACTCACAAAAGAGGGGTTTAAAAATTAGAAAAACCTTGCAGGGCATCTAATTGATCACGAGTATTCAAAAACACACATTACTAATATGAAAAGTTGGCATGAGCTCCAGATGCGGCTAAAAACAAAACGAGTCTTGATCAAATTATTGAAAATTTATTATACCTCGAGGAGCAGCACTGGAAAGCAACAATTCACAGGGCGATTGCTATAATATACCAACTTGCAGAAATAAACCAAGCACTTAGAGGACATATAAATGTCTTATTTGACCCCCACAATGGAAATCTTTTGTCACAAGTGAAATTGATGGCAAAGTTTGATCCAGTTATGAATGAGCATTTGAAGAGAATTCAGCAGAGAGAAACAAATGTACACTATCATAGTCCACAGATTCAAAATGAAATCTTTGAAATGGTTGGATGCAAAATAGTAGCAAAAATAGCTAAAAGGGGGCAAAAAGCGAAATACCTTTCAATCATCATGGACTGCACCCCTGACACAAGCCACACCGAACAACTTTCCATTGTGTTAAAAATTGTAAACTGTGAGCCATTAGTGGGTGTACGAGTATCAATCACTGAAGCTTTCATAGTGTTTGTGGATGTAAAGGACACAACTGGAAGGGGTTTATGTGAGACACTACTGGAGAGGCTGTCTGACTTAAACTTAAGCCTTGCAGACTGCCGTAGTCAGTCTTACGCCAATGGCAGTAACATGATGGGGGCAAAAACAAGGTGTTCGAGGAAGAATCCTCCATCTCAATGAGAAGGCACGATGTGTTCTATGCAGCAGTCACACATTGAATTTGGTTGTAGCTGATGCGGCCAAATCTTCTGTGACATCCATCTCCTTTCTTGGTGTCCTGCAGAAGCTATAAAACCTTTCCAGCTCTTCTGTTCAACACAGGGCTGTTTTACAGCAACATGTAAAACACTTGACAGTAAAATCTTTGTCTGTGACCAGATGGGAGGCCAGGATTAACAGCGTAAAGGTAGTTCGGTACAATCTACTAGAAATAACTCAGGCACTGTCTGTCTACAAAATGCCTCTGTACAGAAAAGGGACGCGGAGACAATGTCAGCAGCAACCAGTGTAAAGAAAGAATTGATGACTTGGCGTTTCCTGCTGTGCACAAATATTTGGTATAATGTACTTTATCAGGCTAATCGTGTTAGCAAGTTTTTTCAGTGCCCCACTGGTTTTCTTGAACTCCTGCAAAGAGAAACATGTGCAGTCCGACAATACCTGGAACAGTTCAGGCAAAATGGGCTAGCCGATGCCAAAACAGATGCTAGAGAAATAGATGAAACCTTAAGAATTGAGATGACATTTCCAGCAAAAATACAAAGTAAAACAACCCGGCAGTTCCTGTATGAAAGCAGAGAGGAAAGTCAGTCTACTCTAGGATAACATTTCAATAGAGTTTTTCCTCTGCCCCTGGTAGACACAGCCCTGACTAGCCTAAATGACAGGTTTTCCAGACTTGAAGATGTTTATTTCCTTTATGATTTTCATTTTTTAAAGGAAGAAATGTATACAGTAATTCAAAATGACACCCTTACAAAAAAGTGGAAAAAACTTGAAAAAGCACTCCACGACATAGATTCTGAGGATTTAGTGCTGGAAGTCAGTCAGGGCTGCATACCATCCATTTCCTGATCATGTATCCTCCCCAAGAGAAATGCTTGACTATATTTACAAGGAGCAGCTTCTAGATCTTTATGCAAACCTTAGCATTGCCTTTCGACTTTTACTGACAATGCCAATCACTGTTGCCTCTGGGGAGAGAAGCTTCTGGCTACTCAAGTTGATAAAAACTTACCTCAGGTCCACTATGTCCCAGGAGAGGCTTTGAGGACTTGCTTTAATTTCAATAGAGCACAAGGTGAGAAGATCTTTGAATTTGGAAAACATGATCACTGCTTTTGCACAAGCCAAGTCTCGAAAGCCCCACTGGTAGGGCCATTTTTCATATTTTAAACATGGGAGCAAAATCAAGTGTGTTTTATGTTTTATTTTTTGTGTTTATTACTTGATAATGTCATTTTAAATACACATATATAATATTTAATTTGTTGTTTTTTTTATAAAAAGCTGATGTTCACTTTTGATTATATTTTTAGATTTTCCATATTGTATACCGAGAACGGAGCCCATATATGTAACTTGTTATATATTTCACCCATCCATATATTATTATGTTCTGGTTAGTTATGGAAGTATTAATAATTTTTTCTTCCTTTTCAGAGAAAATATGGCAGATGAAAGTCCATTTACACTTGAAGAGCGCATTGTGACAATTACGTGGGTACATGAGCGCAACAATACTGGTGACACCTTGGATACGATAAGATATATGGATGGGTAGGGATTTATGGACCACCCTGTATATTTACCTGTCTTCAATTTGGATAAGAATCTGATGATGCGATCTTCTATATGAATTAAAGTTTGAATAATAATTTATTGTACTTTTTAAAATTTATTTATGTCTGAAATTGTAGGCATCATTTTTATAGTTTACTCTTTCAGATCCATAATTATAACAAAAGTTCCTTTATTTCCAATATTTTAAAGCGGTCCGTCAATATGAAATTTTAACCTCACTTTATAAGATGAAACTTTGCTGGTAAATATGATCACAGATGCGTTCGCGTTTCAATTTAATTTCCTTATTAGGTAATTTATTTTGGCAGCATTTATAAAAGTTAGAGTTGTAGAGACACTTGTATAGTTTAAATCGTAAAAATTTAGAAAATATAGTGTAACTTTCATATAGGCACGAAAACTCAATTTCTAAAATGCACTTGCGAAGTTTTTTCGTTGAGTCATGGAATCTTTTAAATAAGTGTAGTGTCTTATGGTCGTGGTTCTGCGGATGGCAAAATAAATTACTTAAAAATGAAAGTAAATTCAAAAGTGATTTGTTAAAGTCCACAGCGACGGCTGCTTGGTTGAGTTTACGCTGTAGCTTTTAAACATTTTCAGTGGCTCTCTTTTCAGTATTGCAATTGACGACGTATCCATTTGCCACGTCTATGGTGCTTATCAAGGCAACATTCAGGTCACTATAGATTGTCTCGTACAATTGCCCTTTGATCGGTCTCGGTGATCCTTGCTCGATGTTCCTTAGTGGTACTCGGTTGCATCCGAGCCATCCTTCATTCCCATTCACGGGTGATATTCCACCATCCTCATATCGAGCGATCTTTCCTTTTGGTAGGTGATCGTCTACTCGATGTTTGCCAGCTCACTCCTCCTCGGATGAATCTGGCAAAGAGAGATAGACATTTAGACGTAACGGCCTATAGGTCCCTAAATGTCTATATATTTACAGTAGCACTCCTCGACCACCCTACCTAATAAGTCCTATTAATATTACGCGTTTCTACTAAATTTTTGTATCGTGGTCCTAAGGAGCCCCCTTCTTAGCGCCCCTAAAGGGGCTTTCTTCCAGCTTCGCTATACCCTACTTTCGAGTAATTCTGAGCGGAGAGGAAGTCAAGTTTTATTTCTTTTAGCATTTGAAATGTAGAGAAAAAATAGTATGAAGTTAGGCAAAAAATATAAGGATAGTTACCCCTTTAGGGTGGCTACCCCGTCTAGTAAAAACAGGATGAATCTCCAATCAGTTCCCTAGACGAATATCTTTCTTCTTTCCCTCGGTTTGCCGTAAGAAAAAATCACGTTTTTTTCCCCTCTCTTCTGCTTGTCAATGTCTCTCTTGCCATTGAGTATCTTTGCTGGACGCAGTGCGTATAAACAAACTATCTAACTCCTATAAAAAATTACAAATCTCACACAAACATACCACGACGAAAGAAAATAAAAAACCACAAACACCCAAACAATTACGGACCTATTTCTCTGTTAGCGTACTTAGATAAGATACTTTAGCGCAGGGTCAACATCCGACTCCGAAATTTCCTTGAGACGAAGAATTGTTTCACTCCCTGCCAATATGGTTTCAAAAGTGCCCAGTTCACTCAAGCGGTTGTGACCATCGTTCATGATTTCATACAAAAAGCAAAGAAAACACTACATCAGTAAAGACGTACAGTAGGCCTTCGATAAGGAAAGGGATGAAGGACTTCGTTGGAAAATAGCCACCAACACGGAGCTCCTGCACTGCTCCAAAAGGCTTCTTTCTCGCTACTCTAAAGAGCGGAAGTGTCATAAAATACAACACAACATTACGCCCATTCATAACACGCGCAGACGTACCCTAGGGTAGCATACTGGCATCCACACTCTATATAATATACACAAACGACACCCCACGCCCACATGAAAACTGCAGATGCACTTATAAATTTTCCTTTGCCGATGAAGAGATCATTCCATCTGCGGCCATGAACCAAACAGAATCGCACGCCACGCACAAATAATCATTGACGATAAAACAGAGTATGAGGATAAATGGCTCATAGCTACGAATCCTCAAAAGCCACAGGTGACACTCTAATGCCCAAGCGATCATTACACGCACAACATACAAATATATACACACACCAGACCCAACTAGACTCATATACATGCCTCACGCAAAAATGCTCAGGGCAACATTCGATATGGCTCTAAGATTCCAGAAACACCAAAAAATTATACAAGCTAACGCTGAAAACATTAACAAGAAGCAGCGCAGGTTTTAGTCTGTCAACCATAAGTTACAACTACACTTATACAAGACACTAGTCAGACCACTCCTCACATACTCTCCAATAACACTCGTAGCTACGAGTCATACATGAGAGAGGGAAGCACAGCGCATTTAAAACACCGCTCTGATACGCGCGTGTCGCTCTCCTTTGTACACACGAATTGCCACACTACATGAAAATTATTAATCAATATCACTCAACACATACACCTACATCCGTTTAACCCCACATTTGGTGAAGCTCGCAAGAGACCCTACATACACACAGATACACGCGAGACAATACACTGCGATGGCATCAAGACACTCCGCAGCCCTCGACCACCCTTAGATAATAACTATTCACACATAAGTTAACAGTACCATGAAAAGAGCGTTTCAATTAAAACGCGCCTCACCTCCCACCCACCCTCTATCATCCCGCCGCACCAATACCACTACATACACATAAATTAATCCCAAGCATCAGTGTCTAGCCAGCAATCTTTAAACTCTCCCTATCCACTCCAAAGTTTTCTTTTTCTACTACACATTCTCCTGCGGTCTTCCAAAGGGATCCACTTCTGGTCTTTTTCACATTAATTGATTGATTGGAGAAGAGAAATGAAAAAATAAGACACCTACACGAAGAGGCCAAATTACAACCAATATATAAGGTCCTCAGGAAAAGGGCAGAATATATATGGGAGAAAATCCATATTAATCAGCAAGTCTCCCATGTCCTTAAGCATGGGGAATACGCCTTTTACCCTTATGACTACCGAGGTTGCTCATTCTGACTCCTCACAGAAATTTTCCTCTATCATTTTCATTTTTCTCTCTCCTACTAAAACCATCTAAGAAACCCTGCTACGGACTCGCTTACCAGCACTTTCCCCTCGGTACA
The DNA here is from genome assembly GCA_963969495.1 of Ceratothoa steindachneri. Lineage (NCBI taxonomy): Eukaryota > Metazoa > Arthropoda > Malacostraca > Isopoda > Cymothoidae > Ceratothoa > Ceratothoa steindachneri. The sequence continues at coordinate 63,862,517 of OZ018322.1, read as the reverse complement.
CTTGAACTGAGGAGGAGAAGTGTGGGAGGTTTCTCTAAAAGCAAATGGGCCGTAGGAAGGAGATAGCTTCAAGCCTCCCCCCGACCTCTCAAAAAAATATATATCTGGCACGCTATATTATGGTGTGAGGCAAGTAGTCAACGTAGCATCTGGTGACCGGGTGGGAACACTAGTGAAGGTAAATCAGAATCCGATACAGGTACAGGTACTGGAAAGGAAGAGCTACAATCGAGCGAACTGAGACGAATACAAAGAGGATCTTAGAAGATTCGCTCCAGGTGATTTTAAAGGAAGGTAAGCTGGAAGAAATGGATGAAACTATTGAGCGTTTAAAATCAGCTCTATTGAGGCAGAGAAAAAGAAGGTACCGAAAACGAGACACCGCACACTTCATCAACAAAATATAGTGAAGAGATAGAGAAGAGAACTGGTATATCAGCAGTGTCTACGATCAAATCGATATTTCAGACTAAGCAGAGAAAGACAAACTGCCTTTACAAGAATAGTTGAGGCATCTCATAGAAGAACAACAAGGAACAATATGAGAAAGCCTCATCACAAAAATCGATGTAGAAAAAGAGGCTAATAAACAAGAGAAAAATAAGAGATGATAGAACCATCGAGCGTAATTTCAGACACTACTGCAAGTCCGTGTTTTCCATTAAAACCGAAAAAAATGTAGACTTCAATCTAGTAATAGAAGAGATGGCTCGCCAAAATCTCAGTGTCGAAGTATGGCCCTTTCTAATCACTCCACACCTGACACCACTTTTATGTAGGAGAATGACCCTTTTTAATCTCTCCCCACACAAACCGCTTTTGTCGTGGTATTCTTTGTGGTAGTGATATACTTCTTTGTTGAAGTAGGCTTTGTTCCAAGAGTGCTAATATTGTTATTTTAAATAAGAGCCGTCTCAAACACGTAAGGATATAGAGAAACGCACAATAATTCCCAAAATAAACTTATATTTTAACTTTAACAATTTAATGCACAAAAACTAAACATTAACCACAGAAATACTCCGAATATTTTTAATACACAATAATTACTTTAATTAGCTTGCCCCTCTAAAGATTGGTTAAATTCACTACGCACTTCAATATACAATATTTAGGCTTATTGACTCTACTGGAGTTTAAATACCTCAGGAATGTTATTGTCTCCACGACGCGTGCCGACCGGCCAGATGGAGGTGGTCGAGATCACAAGGTACTTTTGGCGAGGGTAGCTGATGGGGGCACACACGGTATTCAGGAAGGGTTCTTCAAGGACGAGAACAATCACGGTGCTTTAGGCAGCACCAAGGTAGGTGTGGTCTCTCTGGCGAGAGTAAGTCGAACTTGGTTCCTAAACCAAGTTAACTTAGAGTTTGGTGTGACAACCGGGTAACGGGCTCGAGGGGGAGCTTTTCTCCTTCGTTACTTAATTCCTCATGGGCGAGGACTGAACTCGGGGGGGGGGGGTCTTCTTCAAGGACGAGGATCGAGGAGGGGGCTTTCTCTGGCGAGAATAAGTTGAACCTGAATAGGTTAACTTAAAGGTCGGTTTGGTACCCAGGAACTAGCTCGAGAATGAGCTTCTTCTTAGTTCCAGTCTTCCTTAAGGGCGAGGATAACAGGGGGGGGGGTTTCTCTGACGAGAATAAGTTGAACTTGGTTCCTCCTCAACCAAGTTAACTTATGAGTTTGGTGTGGCCACCGGGCAATGGGCTTGAGGGGGAGCCTTTTCCCTCTTTTTTTCTTAATTCCTCAAGGACGAGGAGTATCCCTGGGCTTTAAGATGCACCAGGATATGAGGAGTCTCTCTGACGAGAGTAAGTTGAACTTAACAAAGTTAACTTAACGTTTGGTTTGATAACCAGGGACTAGCTCGAGGATGGGCTGCTTCTTAGCCCCTTAGGTAGGTAGCCCTGCCTCTCTTGCAGGGTACTTCGTAGTCTGGCGACCCAAGTAATCTACCTGTCCAGTCTCGGTAGCCCGATCTCAGTCCGGGGACTTCGTCACCTGAAGAATGACGTATTCTACCTCGATTTTCCTCAGTGTTTCTTATTTTTTACCTTGTCACCCCACTGAGGGAGGGGTAAGAAGGGGGGGCTTGGGGACGGGCCCAGGAGGGTTCTTATTCCAAACGGTTTTTCTCAAGCTTGAGAGAAACGCGTCTCCAATTTCTTAATTGAGGTGAAATTGAATATCCCTCTCTTATGAGAGATCTTGCATTTTACAACCTTTCGACTTTACATAGCGACGAGTGGCGAGGAGCTGTGGTTACGCGCTTGACCCGCGTTTCCTGTCCGGATGTTCTTGCGGTTACCATCTCGGGTCTCCACTGAGAGAGAACGGGAGGGTGACGATTTCCCTACACTCAGAAACAACTAACAAAAATCTCCCAGACACAAGTCGTAATATAACGTAGAGACAAGAATCGGGGTATAGGAGCCAGAATTACTATCGGAGAAATAAAAAGCGCTAAGTTCATTCAAACAAAGAGCGCCAGGCTCCACTGAAATCACCAAACAACATATTGAATCGATTAAGAACATATTCAATGTATGCCTCAATATCGGATACTTCTCAGACGACTTCAAACTAGCCAAAATAATCTTCATCCTAAAGCCATGCAAACCACCGGATCTCCTTATCAGCTACATACCTATATGACTTCTGAATTTCACCGGAAAAGACTTTGAAGATCCTCGATAGAAAACTTTTAGAATATGTCACTGAAAACAATCTCTACAATATATACCAGTTTAGATTCCGTAAAGGGTAAGACACCACAATGGTATTTGGCATCATCACGGTGTCATACCGGCCCACAGCTAGGAGCTTATTTGTAAGGACGGCGTCAGGATCGAAGGACCCGTCCGGAAGAAGCGCACAGTCTCAGCCCCACAGAAGTTTTCCCCCTCGGGCGTCTACGGGAGAATCTTTCCCTTTTGAGCGTCTACTTGGAGAATGTTTCCCGAGCGTCTACTTGTGGTACCCCCCCCCCCCACCCCACCCCCCTCCCCAAATAGTAAGATATTTACACCTTTCCTTCCTCATCGAGGCGGTGCGATGCCCTCCGAATAAGACTATTGAAGTAGTCTCCTCCCGAGTCATCTCGGATAACTAAAGTGAATTATTGTGGCTCTAAGGCTAGGATTCCATTCGTAGTTTCTTCCTAAGCCCTATCGGGTTAGTACTCGGAGTATTGAGCCCTTGCGGCATGAGTAATTATTGATCATTTTCCCGTTGCTGATTTAATTAATAACTAGAGAGTGTAATTATTTGTATTATATGTTTTGTTGTGTAATTAAAGATTATTTTTGCAATTCTTGTTTAAGTCCTCCAACCACCAAAGCCTAATTAAATAAGACCAATCACCGCCGACCATATTTAAAGTATTCGAGTAACAAAAACGCAGCGCACCTAACGAAATTCTATTCAATTATTATTTTGGGCTGTCGTAGTCCTTCCCTGAACAAACGAAGGAATTGAGAAATAGGCGATAACTGCCTAATTCTACGATACATGTATTAATTTAAAAAACAATGTTATTACAAGTTTTTCATTTATAATAATGGAATTATTTAAGTTGGGATATGTTTAAACATACGAGAATAATTATAATGGTGATATCTGGGAAAGATTCAATAATGGTTGCCAAAGGTCGCCATGTTTCTTATTTAGCGCCTCGGAGATATTTCTGTTGTTAAATCAATCATTAATTCGATTGGAATATAAAATATAGAGGGGATACTGTATTGCAATTGAATGGGACTTTTTATCGTTAAGCAACCAAAACAAATATCATATTCCTGCTTTTTGTTTCTTTTGAAAGAAAAAGCCTTGAATAAAATAAAAGGTCATACTTCAGTTTAGGGGCGCACGGTAGATGGCGCTTTTGGGGATCTACATTTTTAGACTATAATGCCTGGGTGTTTTGTTGTTGTTGTTGTTGTTTTTTTTTGGGGGGGGCGTGAACGAGTTTGAAGCAGACTAAACCTAACTAAATGACAAACAATACTTACTTTAAGCGGGTGGGTATAATTCTGCTGCGGCCAGTAGAAATTCTTGTAACCGGATACTCGGAAATTTCTTCACGAAAAGAGCGGTTGCGAGATATCCAGCAAAATGTTATTGCCTGCGTCCGAAGGTGGGCTCACTTTCCCTCGCATCCCTCCAGTGTTGTTCGATGTTCTGGGTGTTAACACCTGTTTCGGGATCCACGAAATTTTGCGAGTGGTTAACTGTCAGAAGCGTGTAACCTTCGGATGGCAACTGCGAATAGGCAGCCCACCCGTCAGAAACGATCGTACCTCCTGGTCGAACCCACTCTTTTATGGCCGCAATGAGGGTTTCGGCGTTCCTTTGGCTATAGGGACCATAAACACTTTTTTGGTTTCGCGTTCAAAACCTTCGAAAACCCACTGTCCTCTCAGCACGCGTCCGCGATTGCATTTTCGTTTGCCGAATTTCGCCTCGTCTATCTTCAATAATTTTACCAAGGATCGCGGATCGGTTAAGCGGTTTTTCAAAAAAAGAAATAAGTACTTGGCGACAAAAGCTAAACCAATCGGAGATTGTAATGTTTGAAAGGTCAGTCTGTTCACATATCTCAACATACGTAAAATGACTAATTACGAAAAGATATGAAATTTGAACAATATCATTCTGACTTAAATGGGAACCCGCGAAAAATGTACCCCTACGCGCTGATTGTTTGAAACGGCACCGCTGTCGCTTAATGTTTTCGTTAACATATATTTTATCGCAACGAAACATTAAATTTTCTGAAAATTTTTAATTCGCACTGCATTTCGGGCATTTTATAGTTTTATCGATTAGTTTATGCGTCTCTAAAAAATCGAAAAAATTTTCGCGGTCATGCAAAATAAAGCCGAATTCGAATAACGAAGAAGCACAAGTAGCGCACGAAGAAACCATAACGAAACAGAAAGATTTGAATGAATTAATGAATGGTGTGTATAGAAAGGACAGAAAGGGATCACTGTGTGCACAGGCAGTCGTAGAGGAAAAGGGTGCAGAAAGAACTTGAGAGGGGATAGGAAGAGTTGATAGGTTGGTGGCTAGACACGGATGCGTGGTGCGGTTGGGTGGGTCTTAAGGTGTTCGTGACTGGACGACGGTTGGAGGGTGGTCAGGAAGGAGAGCGTGTCTGCTTAGTCGGAAACGCGTTATTCATGATGCTTTTAACTTATGCGAAGAACGGTATGGGTTGCGGGTGGTCATGGGCTGCGGGGTATCGCCGTGCCATTGCAACATACAGTCTTGCGTGTAGTGCGGTGTATAAGGGGTCTCTGGCGAGTTTCCCGAGTTATTTTGTGAGTAAGGTGTGAGCGTATGTGTTGAGGGGGTACTAATTAGTGTTGTCGTGTAGTGTGGACATTCTCGTGTACAAGGGTGAGCGGCAAGCGCGCTTCAGAGCAGAGTTCTGAATGCGCTGAGCATTCTGCTGCCACATGGCACTAGCAGCTACGAGTGACAGTAGGGCTTACGCGAGAAGAGGCCACACGAGTGTTTTATATAGGTGTAACTGATGTTTTTTGCCCGCAGGCTAGAACCTGTGCAGCATTGTGTTTGTACGTGCGGTTCTTGCTTGTGTTATGTTCTGGTGTATATTGAACCTAAGGGTCTTGTCAAAAGTTACACCAAGGATTTTTGCCTTGTGCAGCGGACCCTATTTATACCCACGATGTTGCCAGCAAGAAGCTGTTGTTCGCAGCGAAACAAAAAAATACGAACAAAAACTAGGAAAAAACAATAAAAGACCTCAAGAAACCTAACCTAACTTAGAAAAAACTATAAACGAGCTGAGGCGCAGGTATTTAGTAAATAATACAGAATAAACGTTGCAAACCCCCCCAAAACAACAAAACAAATACAACGCCATGATTGGTCACATCTGAAGCTACCGCCTGACGTCATAAGACCTATATTGTAGCCCAAAATTGTAGCCTAGAACAACGCCCCCTACTGTACGCCCCTAAAGTGAAGTATTACCAAATAAAATTGTTACGGACAAAATAACGAACTGCTTACACAATGTCATTAAATCCTGGAACAAACGGTCTTTAGACCATTATTATGCATTCGGATACTTTTAAGTCAAATGTTTTACGGGGTTCGTCGTGTACTCAATAATATATATCATAAAATACGAGTACTTTAAAGTGCACATTTTTGTGATTGTGTTGAGTCTTTTATTCCATAATACAATACTCCTACGAGTGAAGTACTCTCTTTAATTTACTTATTAGTGTTATGTGAACCCTACGGAGCTTCCTTCACCCGTTTTACGTTTGCTTTCGTCGCACCCACATACATTGCGTGTCTTTCATTTTATTCATAATTTTTTGCTTCCCTTTCCTTATTTCCTTTCTTTTGAGGTATGCCATAGTCCAGTGTGGTCCATGGCAATTTATGCATTTACTAGTTATTCCCTTGCATTACCTGTGCTCTGTCGACTTAGGTGGCCTTCCTCTTTGAAACACCTAAAGCATATTTGTATATTAATATGTTTTTCAAGTTCCATATTTTCTGGGATAATCCTCACGTTGAACTGATGAGTTCTCGTTAGCATATTTTTGAAACCATCTTTATAGTTGCACACACAATTTTGAATACATTTGTGTGGTGGCCAAATTTTTAAAAATCGTTTATTTTGATACCTTCATGATTTTTCTCGATTTCTTTCTTCATTTCGACCTTGTTGTATGAACCTACCCAATTGACTACATTATGGCAGATAATGCTTCTGTTTGCTGTTATCTGAGGAGGTATTTGGCGCATCAGTCTAATTTTTTTGAGTGTTTCGATTCCTTCTTGTGATACGAATTTCTTCAAATCCTTCTCTACATTGGCCACTTTGTAGGTCGATGATCTTGACGAAGACTACTTTCAGATTGCCGTATCGCGCTTCCCATATTTTCCCTTTATCTGGCCTGTTTTAGCGATCGATTGTTCGTAGAGGTACTCGTATGCATTCTAGTGTGCCTCCTATCCCTAGTGAGGGGTGATCCACCGTCATCATTTTCGAGCGCCTAGGCGCTCTTTTCTTTGCTCCTTCTTTCGGAGCTTATATTTTTTCTTACTTCTTGAATAAAATCTGTGATGAGAGACAGTGCAAGCGTTCCCTAATAGCCTAAGGTTCCCAATTTATCAACCTATTTCAGCACTTCACGATCACACTATCTATTTGGACCTAAGCTATTAGGCGCCTTCACAGAATATCGGACTCGTCGTAGATACCCCGCCTACGGAAAACAGTAGGAATCTCCAATCAGTGAAATGGATGCATATTTCTCTTCTTTCTTGATCATTTTTTTTTCTTTTTCCACACTTCCAGTGAAAATTCACGTTTCTCCACTCAAGGACTTGCCTCCTTCGCCCGGCACTTAGCTCTAAGGGCGGAATATGTTTAATTAAAGATGAGCGACTGAGTCATCATAATCGTAAAAGCTGCAAAAGTTTACAACACCTTTTTAGAAACACAAATCGACATATTTGAGGTGACGCAGGCTAATAGAATTTACAACGCACGTGGAACTTTATGTAATAAATACAATTCAACGATCAGAAAAGCAAAATGGTGAACAGACAAAAACACTTTATATGGACAATACTGAAATTATCGTTATATACATATAAATTGCTTAAATCTACCAAAATGGCTCGTTAAAAACTAATCCAGGTTTTTCCCGAATATCTAGAATAATTAAACTAAATGCGAGATTTCTTTCCTCATCGTGTAAGGCTACTGCTCTTCCCTTACACGATAGTCGTCCCGTCAACATCTTCATAATGAAAAAAAAAATCAGTAAAGATCTTCGTGAACGTATTTGTAGCCCTTCATAGAAGTGGCCATTCAGGGCGGTAACCTCCCTTAGTAAATAGTGTCAGTTTAAAATGAATCCGGACGGAGATTCGAACTGCCGACACAGCGATTGCCTGGCAATCACGCTAACCACTATAGTAGCCGGAAGGCTACTCGCCCATTGGATCGTTCAAGTCATTTTCGGATGTTAACGGAACGTGCAATTTGAAAACTTGCTAGAACAGTCTCTGAGAGCAGCAGGAAGATCAGGAAACAAGTGGAGTTGAAGTTAGCAAGTATACAATAAGTAAAACACTGCGTCGTAATGATCTCTTTTCACGTACTCCAAGGAAGACACGACTCCTTAATAAAACTCAATGTAAATTTCGATTGGCGTTTGCAAATGGACATTTAAATAAACAGGCAACATTCTGGGAACAAATTTTTTGGTCAGATGAAACGTAAAAGAAACTTTCAGTCGAAATTCAATTATCAGAGATTGGAGAAAAGGTGTGAAGCTAACGCTCCAAACAATACGATCTTTATAGTCAAATTCAGTGATGGGTTAATCATGGTATGGGGTTGTTTTTTCTTATCGGGGGTTGGAAGAATAGAGGTAGTGGAAGGAAGAATGAAGGGCGAAATGGACAAGAGAAATTTGGAAAGAAATTTGTTATCTATCGTTGGCTCTCTGAACTTGAAACCAGGACGAGCATTTCAACAAGATAATGATCCAAAGTATACAACAAAACAAACTAAAAACTGGCTATATACAGGTATAATTAATGGTTTGAAATGGCCACGTCAACCTCCTGGCCTGAATCCAATCGAAAATCTGTGGAAGGAATTGAAACTCATGGTCCAGAAACAAGATCCGCGTAACTTAAATGATTTGTAGAAAATATGTTTGGAGAAATGGAAGAAAATAAGCCCAGACATTTGTAAAATGATCGTGAGAGACTACTTAAAGAGCCTACAAGCTGTAATTGACACAAAGTACTAAACCATGTTTATATGAATATGTAAACTTTTACGATATCAAATTTCACCATTATCTTTATAAAGTTTTTCCTTTCCACTATTTTGCTTTTCTGATCATTACATTGTATTTAGCACATAAAATTCCACGTGCCTTGTAAATTATAATATACTGCGTCAAATAAAAGTATGTAAATTTGCATTTCTTCATTTCTAACAGTGTATTGTAAATATTTGTTACTCCACTGTATACATATATATATATATATATATATATATATATATATATATATATATATATATATATATATATATATATATATATATATAGTGCTGATTTTTAAAGACCATATCAAAATGAGCCATAATTAATCTCTCTTTTTTTGTTTGGAACTGAGTGTTTGCTGAGTGTTTGCTCCTATGCGAGCATTTTCGGAGCAACTTTTCTTTGCATTTATTGATAAACGGCTTAACCATTTATTAAGAAAGAAACTCAACTATATAGTATACAATATAATAGAGAGGTAAAATGTATGAAAAATGTTGAGAAAATCTTTAAAAGGATAAGAGGAAAAACCACATTCGCCGACGAGTGGAACTCAAAGTTATGATATATCAAAATCTTCCCATACATAAATATAGAGTTACATTTTACAATTAGTTTTGTTTTGTTGTTATTTTTAAGGTTTGAAGTATCATTGATATATTAACAAAATATATTACTTTTCTTATTGCTAATTCTATTCTGTTTACTTAACCTAACCCCCTCTCCCCCAATATTCTGAAATCTATTTCACTCTATACTAACCTTCTTTCCATTTCTTATTTCACTGAAGTTGTCGATAATTTAGTAATTAATTACCTTCTGATATGTAAATAGTTGCTTTGGATAATTTATCCTGTAGTTTTCTCTCCCTGACCGGCGTGTCGGATCTCCATTTGAGGTCATTTTAACGTTTAATTTTTGTGTTGTTTACGAGCATCTCTCTTGTACCCATGTAGTAGTTCAACATGGTATTTAGGTGTACCATTTTGCAGGTACATGGTGGAGGGATGGATTATGAATGTTATTGTGATATGTATGTATTCAGACAGAATCAAGCATAGACTTCAAGGGAAACACTGAATTCGTAAATTACATCGGCAAAATTTATTTGATTGTTTTTTAATGATCTTATTGATCAAGTAATTATTGATTTTCTTTATTTATTAGTAAAATATTGTCTTTAGTCTTTCTTTTGACTCATTCAAATGAGTTATTAATGATTTTAAGTGGACATTTCTGATTATCTTGTTGATTCATTAATCACCGATTTCAAATCTTGTTTCCCGGCCCTTTACTATCTCGACTTTTTAAGTAATATACATCTAGACTTGGAAGAAACGATTAGTGTGGAAGTGTAGCTTTTTGCTTCTCTTTACCAAACATTTTTCTTCCATTTTTCTTATCTCGAAGATGTTGAGAAAATTTTAATAGAGAAAGTTAATTACCTGCTTTACCTTATTCAATTTTTTTAAATTTCCTTCTTTATATCTACTTATGTGCACAAAATCTTTAGCACTTGACGGGTGTACTATTTAAATGTTTTCGATATTTATTGCTGTGAAAATAGAACAAAATTGTATTTAAAATAATGTCTATTTGTTTTGTACATTATTCTGCACTAAAAAAAATGTTATTTTTTTTACCACAGGGGTGTACTAATGTACATATAATTTCTGTGTATGACACTCACAGCTAGGTACTTAATCGACGCCAATCTTTCCTTGATGCAAGGAGGATCCACGACCGGATAATGAAATTTACATAAAGGTCAGTATGACAATTGAATTGCTGGTCGGCCCGAGGGCAACAAAAGCCGGTCCTCTTTGGAGGAAAGGTGCCAGTAAGTATTATGTTTTGACACCAAACAGCGCTCAGGTGGAAGTCTTCGTCACCTCGGGGAAGAGGGACCTGTTCCGCGTATAGGTACGTGGATAATAATACTCATCGGCAGGATTCTTTGGAACAGAGAGAGTGTGTGTGTTGTGCTGTGAAGACGGGAGAGGAAAGAAAGTTTTGTTGTAATTGGCTATGTGTGTGATGAGAAGTGTAAGATCTACCCACTCGAATACAGGGGTGAGCACAGCGCGTCCACCAGTCGGTAGCCAGATCTCTACGTGAGTTGACGTTTGTGGCCGCTCATGCCGAGATTCGGGATCGAACCCGGTACCGCGACGTTGGGAGACCAACGTCGTATCCCCTTGGTTAGCAAGCTGTTTACATTGTATTTATATTTGAAATCTCCCTGTTATAGATGAGAATATTCTTGGATGTTTCAGGATGTCTAGATGATGTTTCCTATGGACCCAAGGCAAAATGAAAGGATCATTTTTACTTCTATCTCATTTTACCTACACTTACTAACATTCAGGAAGCATAAACTTACTTAAGAAAATTATAAACAACATATCTACTTGATATATTATTCAGGAAGCATAGAACCTTTTTAAGAAAATGAAAAACAACATGAATTTGATATATAATTACGATTCAACTGTAAAACTACTTGAATATTAGCGCCGCTTTTAACTTCATGGCGGCACCAGTTTATAAATATTTGTAAAGGCTTTCAAGTTTTAATTTAGCATCGATTTCGGTCCCAGGGGGTGACAGTGCTAACAGCAACGCTAAATATTTAAGAAGTAAGAAAAGAAATTTACCTGGAATGATTTTATTTCAGTGAGATACTCATTTTGAAGAAGGAAATGAATAGAGTGTGATAGAGGAAGAACAGTACGAGCTGGAGTAAATAGAGAATGGAGGAGTGTACGGTTATTATCTCGCATTTGTGACTTTCAGTAATTTGTGTTGAAGCGGCAAGAGACCATCCAGTAAAGGGGGCATTTTACCTCGTACACTTTATGTAGATGATCAAACGAAAGTATAATGATCAGTTTCGAAGGGAAAAGAAATACTTTGAGAGAACATTAATGTATTGAAAAGGCGATAAAATGACGGCAACTCAGCGCAAAAGTATTAAAGAGGGATTGGTAAGGAAAGAGGCAATCATGTGGTCCTTACATATGTAAGTAAATGAGGAGATTATTTGAGATTCGAATGGCCAATATGGCCCACAACTCTTAAACTTTACCAATTCTCCATGGAAAAGTGGCCCATTTTCGGAGTTTTAGGAAATAGGCGAATGTTTCAGTGATTACTATTCTTAATAAGATGAGAGATTTGTAGGGAATAAAGTCAATTTGTTGAAATGACAGTAGAAGATTATTAACCCCCTTATTATTACTTTAAATAAAATACCAAAGTATTGACAATACAATTCTTTTGGTTATACCGGGTTTTGCGAAAGTTCTGTTACACTCGTATTTTTTTATCTTTCGAGAGGCTTACGTGAGTGATAGAAAACGTTCTGTCGAACAAACTTAAACTTCTACTTTTCCAGCACATGGCATTAAAACGTATTTTCCATTGTGAGTTGGTGTGTCAAAATGGAAGCGAAAAAAAATCGAGATCTCTGCTCTCCTGCCCGCGGGCCACAGCAAGTCCGACATCGCTAAGCGGCTCAACGTCAGCCGAATGACCGCCGAGGCTCAAGAACGGGGAAGACCTCAAAGCTCGACCTCGTTCAGGCACACATCAAGTTGTCCATCGTTGTGGCCACAGTGGCCAGGGCCGTTAAGAGGAGCGTGGTAGAAAGTTGAGGTGCGTGGAAAGGCCTCTACTCCCCCACCGTATGGGAGAACAACGTAGAGAGCGCTGTCGTCGCCTTCTCAACAACTTTAAGATTGATGCCAATCGAGTTTTCTGATGGAAAAACCTTCACGTTCGATCCGGCCGAGACGTGTCCGAGGTCCGTTACGTGTCACCGACCTCCGTAATGATGGTCAGCGTCGTGGCTTCGAATACCTGTGTGGTTCGCGGCCGATTACAGGGACATCATGGCCACGAAAGTCCTGCCCTGCGTGAGAAAGATCACGAAGAAGGAGGAGTAAGTCTTTCAGCAGGACGGTGCCCCCCGACTCATTCGGCCAAGAACGTGCAGGAATGGTTGGGGTCGAAAATGAAATTCTGGTCGAAGCAATTTTGGCCGCCGCTGACCCGACCTCGATTACAATGTGTGGGGGATTATCGAGGGCAAGGCCTGAAAGAGAGTCGTAACGAGTGTAACAAGACTTTTGCAATACTCGCTACCTTTAACAAATTAACAACAAAAATTTGCAGACAATGCAGTGAATGATATTTTTATTTATTGCCATATTCGACTTATCGGATCATATGAAGATCTTCCTCCCAAAAGTACCCAACTGAAGATCCCCCCCCAGTCGCGCTCATATTAAGATCCCCCCCCCTCAACATTTTAATATAAATAAACTAAATAAGGAATAAAACATTATTCAGACACTCTGTTGTTACAATATGATACCCTATAATATGATACCCTTGGCTATATTATGTTAGGTGTGGTTATGCTAGGATAGGCTATACCAAACTACCCTATAGTATGCTAGGCTAGGCTAACGTGTGCAAGGGTATATTTACTAGGCTATAGTAGCCTATTCTAACTTGGCTATACTAGGCTAGGCTACTCTGGACGACGCTACGCTAGGATATGGCATGACATGCTAAGCAATACCTGGTTAGGCTAGGCTAGGCTAGCCTATAGTAAGCTAGAATACAGTAGGCAATGCTACGCTAGGCAAGGCTATACCAGGCTAAGCTAGACTATACTATGCTGGGTTAGAGTAGGGTCTACTAAGCTAGGCTAGGCTAGGCTAGGCTATACTAAGCTAAGGTAGGATAAAGTAGGGGCAAAACTGAAGATCGGCGGCGCGACCGATGGGACGCAAAATATTTCGTCTGTTCCAATATGTTTCACCTTTTTTGAGTAAACTTAAGGAGACTGCTGCTCGTGGGGGAGATATCACTTCGGGAAGCCCCCCTACGATGATCCTAAGTTTCAATCAATTGTAGGTCTGGGGGGCACAACCCCCAGTATATAATCATAATTGTTTATAGAATAATTTATAACGTTTTTATTTAACCAAACGCGCATCAATATTCATGCGCGGGTGAACGAAGCATAAACGCAACTTAGTGTCATTTCAACTGATAAAAAATACACTTTTCGGGCGCGCCGCCGATCTTTAGGTTTACCAAAGTAGGCTATACTATGTTAGGTTATACTAGGCTAGCTAGATTATAATAAGCTAGGCTAGGTTAGGTTCGGCACAGCTAAGCTATTCTATTTTAGGCTAGACTATCCTATGTTTGGCTAGGCTTAGCGGATCATATGAACATTCCCCCCCCAGGCTAGATCATATGAAGATCCTCCCCCCAAAACCTACTTGGGGGAGGATCTTCATATGATCCGACTTATCTTCCGATTTGTAAAAAAAAATATATTTAATTTCAGCATTTGATGAACGTTTTGCAATATTTATTCGTTTACAGTCGCTGAAAGCCAATCCTATCAACACAACTCTCATGATTGGCTCCAATTGGCTTAAACGTTGACTATGAAGTAAACCTCAATTCTCAGAAATCGATTTTGTGTATTTAATTAACATTTTTGTGGGGACAGAACACGGTAAATATGTAGATTAGCGACTCGGCCGAAAAAGTGTTTTTTGGGGGTAAATATTTTTGTTCACCCCTGCCCGAATATTCATGCGCGTTTGAGTCGTCTGAAGTCAGACCCTACCCCTACCCCCATTATAATTCGCAAAACGATTAAAGGCGCTGACATGATTTGGTTAAATCATTCTGTAAATATGTAGATTATCGGCGCGAACGATGGGACGTACTATTTCGTCCGTGTTCCAAAATGTTTCACGTTTTTGGAGTACATTTAAGTTGACGGCTCGTGTGGGGGTAAACACAATGGGGGGGACTACACTACGATGATCCTGAGTTTCATTAAATTGGGGGGGGGTCTGGGGGGCACAGCCCCCCAGTATATAATCCTAATTGTTTATAGAATAATAATTCGAAAAGGACTCAAACGCGCATGAATATTCCGACAGGAGTGAACGATAATATTTACACACAAATTTTTTTTCGGCCGGGCCGATAATCTACATATTTACCCAGAACACAGGAATAAACTGTTATGAAGCATTTTTCTTTACTTTCACAGATAAAGTGGGAATTCTTTACCACATTTTATTTTCCTAAGTCCTAAAAACTGTCTTATTTAAAGAGGGGTAATCCCAAGTTTCTTCTTGGCGGGAAAAGAGTGGGAAGGTATTTCCCAGAATTAGGAGTTTAAAAGCTTCTCGGCACGTATACTTCGGTGATGTGGTTCCATTATTTGCGAATTTTTCTAAAGTTCAAATCATCCGAAACTAACAAAGCAAGAGAAAAAAAAACTATAGAAATTTAAGGAAACTTAAATAGTTTAACAGTAATAACGTATCAACGTGGTAGAAATATAAGAAATAACGTTATCTATTCAAATGGGATTTCGAATAGATAACGGAAAGTTCTAAGTCCGAAAAGGCGTGTAAAAAGTTATTAGAATTAATAACCGCGAGAGGATTCAGCGAAATCCCGAAATCTTAAAACAGACGCGAAGAAATAAGCGCATGCACACGGGTGGACAGCAGATACGTGTGCAGGCACGTACATATGTGTGGATATGTATATATGTACACACATGTGCACAGCGAAAAACACGTCCTGGCTAAGCCTTTTTGGAAAAACTAATTGGCTAAAATTTAATTTGTTCTCACGATAGAACTTTTACAAAACTAAGATTTATGTGGCTTCTGACAAATACATATATAATTCGAGAAGCCTATTTACCGGAAGATGCTAGGCATAAACTATTCTAGCAGAGAAAATGACCTTCATGTCAAACGAGTAGTGAGATTCTAATATCACCTCCATATGCACTTAATATTCAAAACTACCAAGAAGTACAAACTTAAATACAATTAGATTAATTATGCACCAAACAGATGAACATAATTTTCGGACAACTTGTCTCGTTGAAGGCCGAACATCTCAACTTCTTTGGCCACCCTTTGGATCGAGATTTAGCTATTTCTTTAAGTCATAATTTGAGAATGTCTTTGTATCTTCACTAATTCATTTGAATCAACCTTAATTAGCACCCTCTGCTCAAGCATTATTGACTATTATGCAATTTTATTCCACCCAAATAAAGTAAATAATAATGAGAATTTCCTCCATTCTGCTAAGCCTACTACTCTGCCTTCTTTTCCCCACCATACTAACAAACCACCGCTACCATTCAATTCCACATCACCAATCTAGTTTCCACACTTCGCCCTTCTCCCCTCCACACTTAGTTGCATGCTTTATCTTATCCTCCTAAATCTATCTCTCTACCCGAAATATATCCATGTCTCTACCTTCGATGGATCATGATTAGGCTGCCCAGACGTACAGCATTTTGCTGGACTGTCCGGTATTTTACTGTTTTTAGATATTTGTCCAGCAAAAATGACTACTCAATGCTGGACAATGTAAAGTCCAGCATTGGGAAATGCAGGTGGACATTCTGTCAAACAATCATAAGTAATTATAGACTTGACAACATTTGGCAACGCCGCTTTGAATAGCAGCCTGTTCAAGCCTTTAAAAGTATATTTCTCGTCTCACAAACAATGTCCTATTCTAAGACAGTTTTTTGAAAATCCGTGTGCCGAGCCTTTTTTGTATTTTGCACACAATCAGAGTGCAGTATTCCATGATTAAATCCTAAAAGTGGAGTCTCAAAAGGCTTCTATGGCAGAGATTGCCTTTATTCTTAAAGACTTAAGGCTGAAATTGATTGAAAGAAATTTGAGTCATTTTTGCCCTTAGTTGTGGATAAAATGCTGAAGGATTTAGAGAAAAAAGGAAATGATATAGAAAAATCTAAAGAAACTACTTTGACATTCTAAAATTCATGTATGGAATATTTATTTGAACCAATGGACTGTGCATTTTGAAGAGATAGAAAATTCCAACTGGATTCTTCTTCGCATCTTAATCCTCTGGAGAGAAGTTAAAGAAGCACTTGAATTTATTCTTGCGAAGAGACCCAATTCCACAGTAAATGATGATGGTCTTTTCGATGAAGTAACTTGTGTTAAGAATTTTGTCACATTAGAAAAAATTAAAGAGTGGAATGATCGTGAATTTGAGGCTGACAGTAGATGGTTGGAAATATTTGAACATTTCAAAAGTCAGAATATTACATTTGAAAACATTTATTAGGTAGTAGAATTCTTTTAGTCTACCAGGATAAAATGCCCCAACAGAGAGGGTATTTTCAATGATGAAAAACTACTGGGCAGACGAAAAAGCAGGTTAAATTTAGATACTTTAAAAGCGGCACTATTAACTACATGCAATTATGAGATGAATTGTTTGCAATTTTCTGATTACCGAAGCTCAAACATAAACCTCCTTGAAAAGATCCATTCAAATGCCAAGTACAATTGTAGACAGAATTAGGTAAGTGAATATTGATTTATTAATAATTAAAGTTCGTTTGCTACTAAAATTACTTAATTTTTTTATTTAAATATATATATATATATATATATATATATATATATATATATATATATATATATATATATATATATAAAATATATATCTGCAGATGGTTCCGTCCAGCATCGGGTTAAAAAAATCTGGGCAGCCTAATCATGATGTCCCCTCTTTTTCCACATCCCGGTCGAGAATTCCTTTATGATAGCTGATCATTTTTCTTCGTCGACTCTTACATCCTCTGTCCGTTACTAATCCTTGATCATCCCGTTCTCTCACATTAGCCCAGGGCCGGTTTAAGGAACTGCAGGGCCCGTAGCACAAGGAACAGCGGGGCCCCCCACCCGTGTATATATATATATATATATATATATATATATATATTGTATCTCACCTCCAAAATTATCTGAGGAATTTAAAAGAACTCCTAGTATGGCTGGGAGGACTCAACTGAAAAAGAGGGTTTTATTTTATACAATTTTTATTCATTTATAAAGAACAACACCGAGCAT
The DNA here is from genome assembly GCA_963969495.1 of Ceratothoa steindachneri. Classification (NCBI taxonomy): domain Eukaryota; kingdom Metazoa; phylum Arthropoda; class Malacostraca; order Isopoda; family Cymothoidae; genus Ceratothoa; species Ceratothoa steindachneri. The sequence goes on along the minus strand of OZ018322.1, from coordinate 63,844,702 downwards.
ACCAGTAGCTTAGCCAGTAGACTATTTGTACTGCCTTGGGAATCTTGAAACCATTTTCTTAACTGAGTGCACACCAACTAGTTACGTGGCTCCCATGAAGCACTTACGAGACTTTGCAGAAAACTTCTCAATTATCATTGACGTGTTAATTTCCCTCAGTAACTCGCGTTCAATACTCATTAAAGAGAGATGGTTCGATCTTGTTTGACCCATACTGACTCTTACTTCGTTCTTGATTCTATTTAATTTTGAAAAGGAGCGCTGTCGAATCAGCCCAGTGTTAGCATTCTTCCAATCATCAAAACGTTCCTTGGCAAACTTAGAAGGGAACACCTGAGCTCATCACTTTACAAGGAAAGCAAAATAGGCAGCCTTGGCTTGGATGAGTAGCAGAGCCAACTTCTTTCTTGTTTACAATTTGTAAGTTTGTGAACCTTGTTAAAGTAAGATTTCTGACAAAAGCTTGTTTTATTTTCGCATTTGTAGTGTCTTTTGGAGGAAGTAAACGCCGAGCCTTTATTTTGACAGTCCTAGCTTCCTTTAGCAATCGAGTATTCTTTCAAAACCTCATCAAATTTGGTGGACACTTTCCTAGATCAGTGGAAAAGTTGTTTTTGTTCTCGACATCCACATCTTTTGCTCTTCTGCTATACTCTGTACCAATGTTTCGGTTTCTTCCAAATTATCAGCCTTCAGACTGTTATCCTCGTCATACTTGGGTGGTTTGTTGACCTCAGCTTCAAGTTCAACTAAGTCTTCATCAGCTGTTGCTGAAGGACTAGAAGGTCCACTTTGAGGTTCAGATTTGTCAGTGTCACTAGGTTGTATCTTGAAGAAAGTAGTCAACTTCGGAATTTTGAACACAGCCACTCTCTCCAGTTGAGTAGCCCTGAAATATACAGTTTACTACTATAACATAATGCCATAGTTACGATACTATGCAGTGAAGTTTTCTATATTTTTCTTATATATAGTAATATATATAATAATAATAATAATAATATTTAAAATCAGGAAAATGAATAATTATTTTGTCTCGGCCTTCTGTGCCTGAGGGCAAAAACCTAATTATTACTAATTACACTGGTCAACACACATTTTTCATCAGAGACCTTACTATACTTTTCTAGATGCATTTTCCATATTGAATCCGAATCTGCCTTCGGTTTTGTTCTAGCACGTGCCGTTTTTAAGATATGCCAAAAATTCAAAATGGCCACCTGCGATTATAAAATGTAGTATATTACTGGTATTGCTCTATTGCATGCATCATTATTGTACTGGTAAGATGAGCAAACTAGATTCTTTGTGAGTTCTTGCTGGTTAAAGGGGTATAGAGAAGAATTCATTTACATTTGTAACCTTCATGCATATTTTGCGCAATTATTTATAATTCTGTTTTATGCTTTCAGGTTCCTCATGTGATGTGCATCTTCTGAATTGCTCCTTCTGCGTTGATCATAAGAGGCTTCCAAATATTTCCACAAAGCAGTAACAATGCCTCGAGAGTGCAAAAATCCTCCAAGGGTATTTTACAACAAAATCTCAGCAGCGTAACTATCACAAATGATATAAAGAAAATTTACAAACTCTACTTCGGTTGCCATTTGGGTGACCAAGATAAAGCATGGGCACCACACCAAATTTGTACTTCCTGATCTAATGGATTACGTGACTGGATTAACAAAAAGAAAGCTTCAATGCCCTTCGCTGTTCCCATGATATGGAGAGAGCCCAGAGATCATCTCGAAGATTGCTATTTCTGCAATGTGACCACAAAAGGGTTTTCTGCAAAGAGCAAGCACCAAATTGTTTATCCAACCATGGATTCGGCGTGTAGACCAGTTCCACATGATGTATCTTTGCCAATTCCAGTTCCACCTGATGATGGCATCGTACCTGATGATATCAGTGATGATAGCAGTACTGAATGATCTTGTGAGAGATCTTTCACTGTCAAATGAGAAAGCAGAACTTCTGGCATCTCGAATACAAGAAAACTTCTTACTCGAGAAAAATGTGCATGTGAGTTACTTTAGAAAGCGTAATCGTGATTTAACTTAATATTTACAGTTAATGGACCTCTTTGCTACTGTCATGATATAAATGGATAACATGTTCGAAGCCTTGTCACAAACATTAGGCGTCTCTTTATTGAGGCTTCTAAGACAATGGCAATGTAAAGCCTTCCATTCCTATTGGCCATTCTGTCCACCTTAAGGAGACATATGACAATATGGATATTCTTCTTAAAGCCATAAACTACCAAGCTCATCAGTGGTACATCTGTATGATCTAAAAGTCATAGGCATGCTAATGGGTATGCAAGGAGGATTCACGAAGTACGTTGCTTCCTCTGCCTGTGGGATAGCCGTGCCACTGCAAAACATTATAAGAAGCGTGACTAGCCACTTCGATCTACATATGAGCCTGGAATGAGCAGTGTTCAGTTTGTCTCCCTGGTAGAGCCTCAGAAAATATATCTGCCACCTCTTCATTTGAAACTAGGTCTAATGAAAAGCTTCGTGAAAGCAATGGCTAAGGACAATTCTCAGGGATTCCAATATCTATGCAAAGATTTTCCACAACTGAGCGCGGCAAAACTAAAAGAAGGCATATTTGTGGGACCACAAATCAGGGAGCTTTTAGCAGACCCTGACTTCGAGAAGACCCTCACTCCTCTTGAACTAAATGTATGGCTAGCCTTCAAGTGGTTATGTGCAAACTCTCAGGGCATCAACAAGTCACCTGCATACAGAGATGGCGTGTAAAACCTTCTTCAATCTTATAAAAAAATGGGATGCCGTATGTCACTTAAAATCCGTTTCCTGCATTCGCACCTAGACTTTTTCCCAGAAAATCTTGGAGCCGTATGTGACGAGCAAGGTGATCGTTTCCACCAGGATATCAAGACCATGGAAACTCGCTATCAAGGATTTTGAAATAGGAGCATGATGGGAGATCATTTTTGGATGTTGCATCGTGATAATACTGAGAAAAAATTCAAACGCAAATCGCATGCACAATGTTTATGAATTCGACGTTTTACTTATTAGTCCTTCAATCATTGTTTACCATTCTTATATTTACATTCAATATAAGTACCATTAACTTTATGGTACTTGTGGAATAAACAAAACATGGTTATTTATCTGTATCATATGTTTACACCTAAATATAATGATAAATTTTAGAGTTTCTATATGTTAAATGCATCATTTTGTGTCAGTTCAACTTCTCAATGCACATGGAGATATACAGAAGGCAATTTTTTTCTAGCAATGGTGCTATGCAACCATATATCACCAGTTTCGGCAAAGAAATCAGAGTAAAACGCTACATTCTATCAGCGATGGCGCTCATATTGCACCTTCGAATATCTCGAAAATCTGATGTGCTAAAGAAAAACTAAAGTCAGAGAAAAATGCCATGAGAAAAGTTTGCTCAGGTCTCTGATGATTAAAAAAAGTTCAAATTTGTTGGCCAGTGTTATTTACATCACCGCGGGGCCCCATGAAGCTCGGGGCCCGTAACACGTGCTACCGGTGCTACTAGGTTAAACCTGCACTTCATTAGCCCATACCTCCATACCCAGCAGGTCATTCATCCTTTCTGCCCTTTTCTATCTTTCAAATTCATACGCGTTACACTCCACTACCACATGTTAAACTGTTTCATTTCCCCTGCCAATTCTACATACATACCAGTTCCTTGAGTGGAAAATGCATAAAAGTGAATCGAGTACTCGTAGAAGACGCTCAGAGAGAGATTAAGAAAGTGATGATTTCATGGCTATCGTCATGACAACAGCCTCAGATTCTTTTGCAAAAAACCCCACACATTTCTAAAGTACTTCAGAATATTTATTTATTACTTTTATATTAATTAAATATGATATTTTTAATTTGTTCGGGGTATTCACTATACTTTACATTTTTTTCGAGTTAATTATGATTCGCGCTCAATGGTATTCTCTTGCTCACGCAACCAACGAAATCACACAGGGGACACTGGTACAGGGGCTTGAAACCATGATGAGATGTTACACACAAACATATATGGATTCACTATTTTTGTTTTCCATTACTCCGATCCTGCGATCGCAGATTATTATCTCTTCCTCTTGAATTTAAGAGCCGTATTATTAAAAAAATCTTTAAGTCCAAAATCCTAACGTTTACAGATGCTTAAAATCCAAATCGTCTGAGCTCAGAGAGCGCTGTCCTGAGCGCTTTTCAATCGTCTTTGTTTCCGATAAGAGCCAAACGATCTTTCCAAATTGACTACTCATTCAGTCCAGTTCGCACGAGGGAGATAAAAATATAAAGAATTATTTATTTAAAAAATAGCTAATAAAGAAGCGAGATATACACATTCAGTAAGGAATAAAAAGAGACAAAGAAAAACCGATATAGAAATAGGTGATTCTCTCCATGAGAAGACAACCTATGCTATCTTCGAAATCCTTTTCACGCAGTTAATAAATATTGAACAAAAAGGTGGACAAACAAAAAGAAAGAGAAGAGTGAAAAGGTTGAAGATGAAATTATTAGCAATAGCCAACCTAGTGAAGTTTAAATACTGAAAATGGGAGATCTTATAAATTATAAGCTGCAGGATCATGTTCGTACGAGTATTATGATCACAAGCACTCAAAAGTACGCACTTGAATAATTTTGCGAAGATATTTTATAAATGTAAGCAGATTTAAATGTCCAATTTGGTTTTACCTGGAATGAATATATGATTTTTATTTAGTGAATCTGAAAAGGAGTGTAGTTATGGAAGAATTGTATGTTTAAGATACTTGTGGGGAAGGATGGAACTCTTTAAACCGTCTGGAATGTTTCACTATCTTCCCGAGTTCTGGTAGATAAAGGGTAAGAAAAGGGTGTCTTGTAAGAATCAGATTACAAAGACTGCGACGGCACCGTACTACATTTAATGTATTGGCTGATAGTGGTATGTACCATCCACAGATGTCCACTTTTCTTTACTTCCTATTATTTTTGTCAATCTCCATACAAGACGTTTCTGGTGCACATATCCCTATCAGTTTCCTTCCTACTTTTAAATAAAAATACCTCCGACCATTCTAATGGGTTGAGGAATAAGTTCTTGTGGTTTTATCAAATTTATTCATTACCATTAACAATTTTAGAAAAACTTCATTTTTAATTGATAACAAAACTAGTTTTTCGATGCCTCTGCAATAAAAATCTATGGATTTTGACTCGAAGAATTCGTCTAACCAGGTTTTTAATTCCACATCAGTATTGAACGAAACGCTGCACAAATTGTTGGAGAGGGATCGGAACAGATGGAAATCCGATGGAGCCAAGTCTGGCGAATATGGAATATGCGGCAGGATTTCCCAATTAAGCGTTTGGATGGCGTCTTTTGTCATATTGGAAATGTGAGGACGAGCATTGTCGTGTTGCAGAAGGACTACATAACGTCGATGAGGTCGCTTTTCACGAATAGCTTCGGCGAGTCGATCCATTTGTTGAACGTAGAGTTCTGCATTGACAATCTCGTTGTTCGCAAGGAGCTCATAAAGAATGATGCCTTCACAATCCTACCACACACACAGCATCGTCTTTCGTGGATGAAGTCCTTGCTTTAATCGCGGAATTGGTTTTATATTGGGGCTAAGCCATTGTTTTCGATGGTTCATGTTGACAGAAACACACCACTTTTCTTCGCCAATTATGATGCGTTGAAGAAATCTGTCCTTATATCCACGAGTAGCCTTGTGACGAGCAAGCAAACCTGCCGTAATCGTGGAGCGTTGAAGTTTTTTGCTTTCGCTCAAAGCGTGCGGAACCCATGCATCGAGTTTTTGAACTTTCCCCATTGAATGAAGGTGATTTACTACAGTTTTCTGATCACACGCTAATTGTACAGCCAATTCTCTAGTCGATTGACGACGATTTTCATGAAGAAGGTCGTTCAATCGATCTTCATCCAACTTAATGGGGCGACCAGAACGTTCTTCCTCATTAAGATTGAAATCAGCGTTTTTAAAACGTGAAAACCACCATTGAGCTGTCCTTTCTGATAAAGCATTTTATCCGTACACAGCACAAATATCGCGACGAGCTTTGGCTGCGTTTGCATTGTTCCCGTCTCGAGTGAAAATGAATAAAAACAAGTGTCGAAAATGCGCCTTTCTTTCAACTTGACATTCTATTTTGAGGATACAGAACAGAAATTAAATTAACACAAATTTTAAATAAACCGCAATGACTTATTACTCAACTTCAAGACGTAGCCTCAGCAAAAGCCTAATAGTCTACGCTGTTAAGAGACGAAGTCTAACCTTTGCACATTTTGCCCTCATTATTTATTATTGTTTCTTAATATGTGCACAAATCACGTCAACAAAACTTTAATCAACACAACATTAAAAAAAACGTAGGAACTTATTCCTCAACCTATAATGACAGCACGTGTTTCGTAAAGCTCTCTGAATATTTCGATTATTTGCTATACTTTGGTGATTGATAGAAGTTTTTACGCAAAATAGTATTACGTATAGTCTAGTGACATAGTAAACATAAATATTAAGTTATTTGATCGTATATTTGGTTAATATAATGAAGTTGTTTAGTATTGCTAATTTTTCGGCCAGGTTCTTTTGTTTACCTTATTTTGCGCGAGAAAGTACGTAGTAGCTAAATTAAATTAGTGTTTTTAAACCTCGTTTCTAGGTTGACGGTTTAATAGCGACTGATTTGGACTGTGTTGTGCCTTAAATCTCGTTTCGGTCTGTTGATTTATTTTTCGGTTTTTCTACAGTTTTTTTTTCACCAAAGAATCAGCGAAAGCTAAGTTGCTCTTTTTTTTCTTATTACTACTCAAGTTCTTTCTTTGTTTGAATAAGTGATGGAGTTCGAGAATGAAAGTGAGCATGAGTGTCGGAATGTATGCATTGGCTGTGGTGTATTTGGTGAGGGGTATACATGTGTTGTATGTGGGCTGCGTGAATGCATTGTAGATCTAGAGGGGATGAGAATGCAGGATTTAGACAGGATATGTAGGCTGGAGAGGTTGGTTACTGAGCTCAGGAGGGAACTTAGTGTTAGGCCTAGAGCTGGAAATGGGTTAGGTAGTGAGGTAGGCCAGTTAGATGTTTCAGGTGAAGGTAGAGGGCCGGTGGAGGAGGTAAGATATGATAGTTCTAGGGATAGAGAAGTTAGCCCCCTTAGATTAGTTAGAAATAGGCCTAGTGAGGATGGGGGACAGTGGAGAGTGGTTAGGAAACGTGAAGCTAGGGAGGCTTCTCCTGTTCTTTGTGAGAATAGGGTTGCCTCTGTTGAGGTTGTTACCCAGGGGAAGAATAGGTGTGTGAGTCAGAGGGACACAGAACCTATTAGCTTGACTAATAGATTCAGTGCCCTAAGATAAGAAGTTACTGGAAGTGGTATGACTGATGGGGGTGGAAGTAGAGGGACTGGTAGTTTGAATGAGAATAGGAGTGGGGATTGAGTTAGGTCTGTGGGGGTTAGGAATAGGAGTCTGACTGAAGTGCTTGTGATGGGTGATTCGCGAGTTAGATATTTAGATAGGAAGTTGAATGCAAGTAGATTGAATGGTTTGAGGGTGTGTTTGCCGGGTGCTGGAGTGAGAGATCTGTCTGATAGGTATGAGGAGGTGGTGTCTGGCTGTGCAAGGGGTGCGGTTGTGATTACACATGTAGGAGTGAATGATGTGAAGAAAGTAGGTGCATGTGAGTTACGTGAGAGGTACAAGAGGTTGATTGAAAAGGTGAAAGAAAGCAGAATCAAAGGTGTTGTGACAGGTGTGCTTCCAAGAATGGATGTTGGGGTAGAATGGATGTCTCGTGTGATTGGGCTGAATGATTATGTGAGGAGGATGTGTAAGATCGAAGGTGTCATGTTTTAGGCCTAGAACAGGGACTGGAGAGAAAGCAGTAAGTGAGATGAGTGGTGGGTGAAAGTGAACAGAATAGAAAGGTTAGGACAGAGGTGTGTGAATGAGAGGGACATGGAACCTGTTAGGCTAACTAACAGATTTGATGCGCTCAGAGAGGAAGAATTTGAAAGAGATTTGTCTGGTGTGGCAGTGTCTGAAAGTAGAATAGGAGGTCGAGTGAGTGAGAGCAGGAGGGAGGGTAATACTAGGCCTAGAGAGAATAGGAGAATGACTGAGGTGATTGTCATGGGTGACTCTCAGATTAGGTATTTAGATAGGAAGTTGAGTGAAAGTACAATTTTGGTCACCATATTATAGGAAGGATATTGATTTGCTTGAGTCTGTGCAGAGAAGGATGACAAAGATGATTGGTGGGCTAAGGAACTTACCTTATGGTGAAAAACTCAGAAAACTAAATCTACATACATTGGAAAGGAGAAGAGTCAGAGGGGAATTGATTGAAGTCTTCAAATGGGTAAAAGGATATAATAAAGGGGATCTGGGTAAGGTTCTTATACTTAGTCAACATGACTGGACACGTAGCAATGGGTTTAAGCTTGATAAGTATAGGTTTAGGAAGGAGATTGGGAGGAATTGGTTTACAAATCGTGTGGTAGATGAATGGAATAGGCTCACTAGACATGTGATAGAAGCCTCCTCTCTGGGTAGTTTTAAGAATAGATTAGATAAATATATGGATGAAGCTGCTAGATGGGACTGACCTTTTTTTTATGTACATATGTATATATTTTTCTAAGGAGTGGGGAGATTATATTTTGCGTGCGGGTGCATGAATGGACATAATCCTCTGGATGCATTTTATGTATATTGTAGATTAGATCTGACGAACTCCTGTAAAGGGTGACAATGTTGATGACTTTTCTCTCAGAGAAATCTTTTGTGTGTTTTCTGGAACAGGAGCTGCCAAGTGTAGGCCATGAATGGTCTTTTGCAGTCTCCTTTTTTTCTTATGTTTTCTTAAGTATCTGTAAGGAGTTAAAGCACATGTTTGAACTCCAAAACGAAACTCATCTATAGAACACAAGAACATAAACGATGAAACTAAGGAACATCTTTGTAGGTACGCATCTACTCAAAACTTCAAGAGAAAGCCATAACACCATAACAAGGAAATAACGATTGAGTTATATTGTAATAAAATTAATTTTATCACAATATAACTCAATCGTTATGAGAGCTAACTGGGAGTATCGATTACGGTAGACATTTTTAGAAACTTTTAAAAGAGCCTCCTTGCAGGTTTTTGGCTCGGGTAAATAAACTCCTAAGATAACGAAATGCCTATGGCCTATTCCTCGCCCTTGCTTTGACTTCGACGATCAAATGGAGCATTTTAATTTAAAATGTCAAGATCCAGTCAGAATCTATCTGGAGTATCCGGGGAGACACAAGTAATTCCTCGAGAGAAGTCACGGTGTCGCAGTTAATCATTCTGACGGCAAATAAATAACAATGCGTACAATTAAGTCAGAATGGAGGCTATCGCCGAAAGTGGAGTTATAAGTGAAATAAATGAAATGAGAAAGTAAAATATAACGTAAGTTGCCGACGACCAAGAAGACCCAACGGAGCGTTAATGATGGCAACAGACAAACAAAAACGTGGGCAGACGACAGAAATCATCCGAGTCGACTTGGCTTTGAAAGAGAGAGGTGGTCTGCAAGCATGGAAATGACCACTTAAAGTCGCCAGGTGAGAGAAAATAACAACGGTATACGATAGATGGTAGTCGAAAATAAGTTGGAACGCCGGTGTAAAAGGTCATCAATCGAAGGAGGCATAGAAGTAGATTAGCGTCAAGGAGACGATAATACATTCCTTTTGTCCTAGCCTCTTTACTTCCATGTCGTTTGTCGGTCGCCTCTTTGAATTTTTTTTTCTCGCATGCGATGACTGAGATGAATGGATTGTATTTCCGCTCAGGCAAACGTGACCTTGCCCGAACAGGACTTCGTTAAGTACACTTCGTCGTCTCTAGGGAAAATCTAGTACCGGAATGTGAGATATTCATCGCTGGAATGCGAAGAATCCTCAAATAGATGAGAGTTTGCAGCATTTTCGCCCCGACGAACGATTTCTCTCGCCAAGTGACATGTTTCAGTTAATTCATTGGGGGATGTATTCTACACTCACATGGGTGGGGTCACGCGATATACTGTATGCATTGATGTATCTTCTCTGAAATAAAATAGAATTTTCTTTGAAACAGACCGAGTACCTTTTTTTAATTCATGGGCGCCAATGTTGTTTTTGTTTCGTTTGAAATATTTTGTCAAAAAATATTTACTTCTCAAAAATATTTTTTACGACAAGCAAAAGCAGCCTTTATGAAATAGGAACTTACATTATATTGAGACTAACCTAGTGTTCACTTAATGTTTTAGTTACTTCGTTAAAAATTTATTATTTGAGTTAATAAAATGCAATTATTCTGCCTAGCACTTTCACATTCCAATGTTTCTCTTCGTTCCTTTTTTAGCCTAGGACTTCTTTTCCTCCCCTTTTGGGAATTCTTCTCCAAAGAAAGCACTTAACTTTGATGTGATAAGTCATCACGTGTTGGACAGTTGTAGGACCTCCTATTTCCAATTATTCTATGCATTATCCTTTATTGTTTCTCGAGCTATGTAGCTCCATCTAGCCACTTTACTTATGTACTTCATCGAAAAATGCGTAATGAACATGCAATCATTGTTATTCGTCTCTCTCCTTCTGTGTAATTTATAAGAACACACCTACCAATATACATACATACAAAGTGGTAATAGTGAGGCATAACCTAATCCTAAGATGTTTAATCTTCTAAACTTTAAGACTTAAACAATAGTTTGAAAGAATAAACATCATAAGCTCAGTTGTGCCTTATTATCACAATTATGTTCCATGAGCTCTCATAATTCCATGACAGAGATGCGTAGTACCTACATATTTCCTTGTACTGTTTTTTCCTCTTTTTTTTTAAATCAATTGTTACTCTCCAGATTTCGGAGTCGAACCCTTGCCTGATCTACACAGTAAGGTACATACACTCCTCCCTCTTCTAGTCCTCATATTTTTTGTTATTCTTCTCTTCTGTTCATTATTAAATGCTTATACCTTTGCGCTCTCGCGTTTCCCATTCTTTGCCACGAAACTTAATTAATTATCACTGATCAACAGTTAATTTTCATCACCAATGATTTGCTCTGCGTTCTTGTATCACTTGCACTTTTTATGGTGAGATGAAAGCTACTATAGTGTTACTTGCACTTGGACTTGGACTAAGAAATTTGGTGAAAATTTAGAGAAAGAGAGAGAGTTATATTAGTAAGAGAGTAAAGTGGTGAAATTGGGTAGAAGTGGAGTGGGAGATAGAATAAAGAGTTCCCTAGTGAAAGGGTAGCTCTGGTTAAGTGAACTATAAAATTTATAGTTTATAATAATTTTAGAGGCATTTAAGCTGTCAGATATATATATATATATATATATATATATATATATATATATATATATATATATATATATATATATATATATATATATATATATATATATATATATATATATATATATATATATATATATATATATATGAATGCAATATCCCGCAGGAAAAAATGAAAAGGTGTTTCCAAGTACTTTCGAACTTTAATAAGTTCCTTATCAAGGATAACTACAAGAAATAGTATTATATTAGAGGTATATATACGAAAGAAAAATATGAAAGACCGCCTCAAAAACAAGAAATCACCATTGAAGAAGAGGGAAGGGGGAAGGTAAAAAAACACATTAAGGATTACAAGAAGCAAGTGGTAAGGTCAAACTAAGTCGAAGGAAAGGGTAACAGATTAAAAGAAATGGAGATAGCCTAACGAAGGAGATTATAAGACACGATGAGCAAAAGGGGGGAAAATACAAAGTACAAAACAGAGCAGTGACAATTAAAAAATAAAAATGAATCATAAAAAAAAATAAAAAAAATAAATAAAATAGGGGCCACATAACTAAAGAATTTATATAAAAAAAACACTAGGAACGCAAGACAAAACTAATTTATTTGAGTATTAATCTTTTAATTATAGCATCTATTTTATATAAACTAGGGGAAAGGTTAAAATTATCACATTGGCTTATAAAAGCACATTCAATGATGTTCCTTTTGTACCAAAAACTGTAAGTTTTCGTTCGAAAGAAAATATTTCCTCCAAAAATTCGGATTTGCCATGGGTAATTGTCTTTCTCCTGTCCTTGCTAACTTATATATGGAGTTTTTTGAAACAAAACTTCTTCCTACTATCCTTGACGCTCCTATCGTTTGGTACATGTATATTGATGATGTCATTTGCTTGTGGCCTAATTCCAAAGATATTAATGTTTTTCTTACCAGACTCAATTGTCTCGTCCCTTCAATTAAATTTACCCATGAGTTGGAAAATAATAGAACCCTTCCCTTTCTTGATCTTCTTATTCATAGAACTCATACATGTTTTAAATACTCCATCTTTCGTAAGCCTACTAATTTAAATTCTTATATTCATTTTTACTCTTCTCACAGCCCTAAAGTTAAACGCTCTGTTTTTTCTTCTATGTTTCTACGGGCATTACGTGTTGTGGGCCCGGAATATATGGATTTGGAATTTTCCAATATCTTTGAAATTGGCCATAAACTTTGTTACCCTTACCCGTTTCTTCAAAACTGTCTTTCTTTTGCTAAAAAGACATTTTATCAAACTGTCCCTACTCTCCCTTTTAATAGTAATAATAATTTAGTTCTACCTTTTTCTCTTTGTTTTAGTGATCTTCCCCGTCTTTTGAATAACTTTAACATTTCTGTTGCTTTTAAATATGAGACGACCATTAAGAATTTATTAGTACGTAATAATCGTAATAGTTTGGGAGGAGGGGGAGTTTATTCAGTTGAGTGTTCTGGTTGTCTAAGTAAATATTACGGAAAAACAGGTAAACAACTTTCTGTTCGCATAAATCAACATAAATATAATGTCCGAAGAGGGGAAGATAACAGTGCTTTCTTTGTCCATATGTCAGATAAGAACCATTTAATTAACTGGAACTCGGCCAAATTTATTTATCGTTCCAATGACAAAATAAAAAGGAACATCATTGAATGTGCTTTTATAAGCCAATGTGATAATTTTAACCTTTCCCCTGGTTTATATAAAATAGATGCTATAATTAAAAGATTAATACTCAAAGAAATTAGTTGTGTCTTGCGTTCCTAGTGTTTTTTTTATATAAATTCTTTAGTTATGTGGCCCCTATTTTATTTTTATTTATTTTTTTTATTATTTAATTTTATTTTTTAATTGTCACTGCTCTGTTTTTTACTTTGTATTTTCCCCCCTTTTGCTCATCGTGTCTTATAATCTCCCTCGTTAGGCTATCTCCATTTCTTTGAATCTGTTACCCTTTCCTTCGACTTAGTTTGACCTTACCACTTGCTTCTTGTAATCCTTAATGTGTTTTTTTACCTTCCCCCTTCCCTCTTCTTCATTGGTGATTTCTTGTTTTTGAGGCGGTCTTTCATATTTTTCTTTCGTATATATACCTCTAATATAATACTATTTCTTGTAGTTATCCTTGATAAGGAACTTAATAAAGTTCGAAAGTACTTAAAAACACCTTTTCATTTTTTCCTGCGGGATATTGCATTCATTTGCCACCCTCACGTGATACTTTGTGAGTTTTTCATATATATATATATATATATATATATATATATATATATATATATATATATATATATATATATATATATATATATATATATATATATATATATATATATGCAGACCAAGAAGCCTAAAGGGGTATCTCACGGACGAACGAATCTTCAACCGGCATCTTTCGGTAAACTTCCGGGGCAATACCGAAGAGAGACGAGTATAGCTGGAGCCTGGAACCCAAATCAGCGAGAGGGCTCTAAGCCTTTACTCGCCGCGTCTTGAATCGGAGTGGGGCCCACTTCCGACCGCAAACAAAATTGCTTCCAGCGAAGGCTTGTATATTTCACAGCGCGGAAACTAGATAATTAGTATTCAAGCAGTAGGCAGGCACTGCTCACGTGGTATCCAAGTAGTAATCACGAGGATTCATTATAACCAGCCTAAGGACAAAGCGCGCTCATTCATACGCGACTTCCTGTTACTCTAAGGACGCGTATGCAAGAAACCAGTTGTTCAGAACTACGTCAGTTAAGGACGTAAGGATTCATTCTGGAATACGTGCTTTGTTCCAGCAACCCGCCTCTGCCAAACTGCCTGTCTTCAAAGAAGGGGAAGACTTCGCTTCATATTTAACCCACTTCGAGAAGATCTTCGAAGTAAATCACTGGGACATAGAATCAGACTACATAGCTAAATTGTTGCCCCTACTGAACACCCACTTGAAGTATATTTTCATTTCCCTACCCTCAGAAACAAGAATTGATTATTCATCGCTGAAGGCCTAGCTACATGCCATCTATAATATGACCTAAGATTTTTACCGTGTAAAGTTTAGACAGTGCAGAATTCAGCCCAATCAAACCTTCAGACAGTTCGGGTACACTAATGTCCTCCCGTTTTCGCTTGGGTAAATATTGTGCTACTCATAGCTCGTGTCAAAGCATTTCATTGTAAATTAATTCCTTTGCTGAACGATTGGTTTTCCCATAGTGTATAAATTATTGTTAAATTCTGTTATTTGTTGTATAATAGTAAAGATTATTTGTGCTTCTCTTGGTTAAATCCCAGAACCACATAAAAAGCCATTGATCTATTTCTAAGTCGGCCAACGGAATAAACGCACTCGAATATCTCCCATACTTAAAAGGGACTTCCCTCCCCCTGCGTCTAGGGCGGCAAGCGAAGGTCAGTAAAATCTACCTAACCTACGACACAAGCCATTTTTAGTAGCGGGTTTTATCCTGCTATTGGTTTTGAAAAGTTTAATTGAGTAATGATTTTTCTTATTTGGAATTTTCTGTTCGAAAATTTTAGTTGCATTAGAGGTATGATTAATTACTAAAGAATACTTAAACACTACGTTAGCCATTTTTTGTACTTTGTCAACGTGTATTTTGGAGTCACCTCGCAGACTGACAGTGCCTTGCTACTTTTAAATGGCCTTATTTGTCGGGCGACCTCGATGTCTAAGTGTGTACGAGAGAACTCGAGGGACAGGTGGGTGTCAATGGCTTGCTAGATCCTCTTTACTTTCTAGTGTAGAGCCACGTTGATCGGAGATAATCCCCCCGAGTCGTGGAGCTACCCTCTGTCTTATGTGTTCTCTCCTTCAGGTGTTTGTGATGATAAGCACCGCTTTGCCCTGGATTATTTGTAGTTTCGCAATGTGGGTCTCAGTGCTCGCGTTCATCGGTACGGGGGGTGACAGTTACAGAAGCCTCGAGCGAATGTACGCATGGAATATCTTGATTATATTTGAGCGTCCACACGTATATCATTGAAGGTCTTGAGAAACATGGGAATTATTCTGAATTTCGTGGTGTTGGTTGATATCTTCCATCTTCTCTCGAAAGAGTTGATGTTAGCTATCTCCTTAGCCTTATTCATCGCCATAAATTCCCTGTGAACATAAGCAGTGGTACAAATATGCGATATATCGCCAGCGAACTGTAGGTATTTCGAACCCTCAGGGAGTGGTTGTGGTAATTCACGAGTGTAAATGTTGTATAGTAGGGTACTGAGGCAGAGCCGTAGAGGCAATATGTTCCATGATTTGAATGTAAGCTCTCATTTCCATTATGTAGTCGTATAAAGTCCTCTCTAGAATGGGGTTAAGGCCTATTTGTAGGATATTATATTGCAGCCCCCTTTTTCAACCACATCTCCTGCATCCCGATTTTGACGAGCATGCGGTTGACTTCGGTGGCAATGTTTGTAATGTGTGCATAATAAATGCAATAAAATATTTTCGTAGACTTCATTTTCGATGTGCAGATCTGTCATTTGTTTATTGGTTTACGCGATAGCGGCTTTAGCTACTTTAGCATAAGTATTATTGGCCCTTTTCTTTCATTCTCTCGTTTTTACTTCGAGAAGATCTTCGAGGTGAATCAGTGGGATATTGAGATGGACGTCGTAACACAATTATTACCCCTGTTGCGCTCTCAACTTAAGGATATATTTATCTCTCTTCTTTCAGAGGCAACAATTGATTACTCATCATTAAAAGCAGAGTTGCTTGCCGCTTACAACATGACCCGCGATTTCTTTCGAGCTAAATTTAGGCACTGTCGCATTCAATCTAACCAAACCTTTCGACAGTTTGGCTACTCCCTAGAGCGCCATTTTAACTTTTGGTTTGCCGCATCCAAGGTGCCTCATGAATACGACGCCCTGGTCGATTTCGTCCTCAAGGAACAATTTCTTGCGTAGCTCACTTCGGAAATCAGATCTTTCGTGAAGGACCGGAGGTTCCATAAGCTTTAGGAATGCATCGATGAGGCAGATGGCTACGCGGCTAGCCGAAAGAAGGGAAGAAATCAGAACCCCCATTTCCTAAATCCCAAAACAGCAAAAACAAATTTGTTCCTAATAATGAGAATAAGTTCGTGAAGGTGACTGGGCCTGCCAAACCCAAACCCCTCTTCTCGTCGGACCACCGTGATGTTAAGTCCTTTTCTCCCAATCCACCTGCTTCGTCGTTCCCCAGGAGGACCATCGTGTGTTATTCATGTGGAGTTTCTGGCCACGTGAGATCCAACTGCCGTCAAAACTCGCAGTTTAGAAGCACCCCTTTTTCTAACTAATTATACCAGGTCAGTGCCACTTCTACGCCCCCACTGTCGCAAAATGAAGCCCCCTCTATACCAACCCGCCTAATACGGCTGGCCACCAAGTGAACTTTTTGTTCGATAAAAGTACTCCTGGGGCCCTCTAATTTGAAACTGGTGCCGTTAATGAATGCCAAATATCCACCCTCATCGGTGATACTGGGTGCATGTGCATTGTTCTATCCAATGCGCTACTTCCCCCTGTGTCTCCGGACCACGATAAGTTTGCCATAGTGCATGATTATTTGGGGCGGGCCAATAAATTCCCCATTGTTCACTGCTACATTAAATGCGCGTATTTTACTGGCTGGGCTGAAGTCGTGGCAGCCCCCATCAAGTTTTGCTCTGTGTTAATTGGTCAGTCCCCCAAGGTTTATTCCGCCCCGTGCCTCAACTCGTTACCACCCGTTCCCGCGCGAACAAGGGACTGAAAGCCCCTACACTTCTGGAACCTCCGTGTGTTTTCGAATTCCAGAGTGCGATGAGCCATGACTTTGCCAAAAGGCAGAGGGAATGTGAATCTTTTTGTCCACTGTGGACCAAAGCCCAGAATAAAACACGCGAAACCGTCAGAGAGAATAAGGTGATTTCCTTCCTCGTCAAAGACGACCTCCTCTATCGAGTGTACACCGAGGAAAACGACACCAAGTACCGCACACTATGTGTAACCCGTTCTCACGTCCCTCCAAACCTGAAAATGGCTCACGATAGTTCTGGTCATTTTAGTCACACGAAGAGCACTCAGAGGGTCTTTAAATAATTTTATTGGCCTGGCACGACCGACTAAATTCTTCGTTATTGTCGTACGTGCGAGACTTGCCAAAAGACGGCCATATAAGGACGAGGCAGACCTGCGCCCTTGCAGAAAGGACCACTAATCTCTGAATCCTTCTTCCGAGTAGCTATCGAACTAATCAGGCCGATCCACCTCCCTCTAACGAAAGTTATAGTTACATTTTAACGCTGGTTGATTTTGCCATTCGATTTTCAGAGGCCGTACCCCTCAAAAAAATCGACAGCATCTCGTGCGCCGAAGCCCTTATTTACATTTTTTCCCGTGTGGGCCTGCCCAAAGAAATACTCGGATCATGGTCTTCAATTTACCTCTGAATTAATGGAGTACGTTGGTCAATTAATGATGATCAAGCCCCTGTTTACCACTCTTTTTTACCCGAGGTTGAATAGAATGTGCCAAAGGCGAAATGGAAGCTTCAAGGCCATTCTCAGGAAGTTGTGTGCAGATCAACCCACTTAACGACACCGCTTTCTTCCGGCAGCCCTCTTTCCGTACCGTGAAATTCCCCATCGTACTTTAGGTTTCGCCCCTTTGAACTTGTATATGGTAGAAACGTCAGAGGCCCCCTGAGTATCCTGAAGGAACTTTATTCCAATCAAAAATTGGATCAAAATATCCAGACTTCTTATTTGTACCTACTGAATTTAAGAAAGAGCCTGGAAAAGTTTGCCAAAATTGCGTTACAGAACGCCGACGTCAATTTTGACAAGTATAAGACATACTTCGATTGCAAGTCCAAAAAAAGGAAATTTAACCCCGGAGAAGAAGTTTTGCTTCTTCTCCATACGGACAACAACAAAATGTTGAGCCAGTGGAAGGCCTCCTACCCCATAGTCGAGAAGCGTGGCCCCGTCGATTACTTTAATGAAACCCACTCGGGAAGAAGGCTCTTTCATATTAATATGTTAAGGTGGTACAACAAGCGCGCGAGCATCAACTAGATAGTTGCAATCGACGAAGAATCCCCCATGGAATCTGACTACCCCCTGGACCCCTTTTGCGTAATCCAAGTCGCCTGCGTGGAGCAAGACAAGGAATCCCGTTGGCTGTCTTGCCCGACTTTAATAATACTCCGCCTGCGGAAATTAAGATATGTGACCCGTTACTATCTCGTCAAAAGGATCAACTGCAAACGCTCTTGAGTAGTTTTTATGATGTCATAACCGAGATCCTCCGTTGTGCTACCCACTTTGAGCACAATATACAGCTAACCCCACTAGAACCCATCCGTTCCAAACCCTACCCCCTGCCTATACACTTCCGAGAATAATTTAATAATGAACTGGATAAACTTCTAAGGTTGCAGATCATCCAACCTTAGGAGTCGAGCTACTGTTCCCCGGTTGTCATGGTAAAGAAGGCCGATGGTTGGTATCTTATGTGCATCGATTTTAGAAAACTAAATTCGGTTACCGTATTCGATGCCGAACTAATCCCCACCATAGATCAGAACCTCCACCTTTTTGAGAAGGCCAAGTTCATCTCCGAGTCGGATTTATGCAAGGCCTATTATCAGATATCCCCTTGAGGGAGGAAGTGAATAAATTTAGTTCTTCCCCCACGTAGAAGGGCCTTATGCAGTTCCGGAGGCTAACTTTCGGTCTGGTAACGGCTTGCAGCAATTATAACCGGATGATGAGGAGGATTTTAGAAGTCTTACACAATGTCACCTTCTATTTCGATAATGTTTGTGTGGCCACCGAAGATTGGGATCAACACTTACCCACCCTTCAAGCCCTTGTGTATTGACTCCAGGAAAACAACTTGACAATTGGCCCCGTCCGCTGCGAGTCTATTCCTTCGATAACCATGATATGACATTATATAACCTTGGGTATGTGTATGGTATAACCCCCTCCACACAAACACACACACACACTAGCTCCACTACTTTGTATTTTAGTTCTATTTTGAAAATGTGTCCTAGGTACTCTCAACTTTATACGTTATTGTCATGCGACTTTAAGTTATATTCCTCCCCCACTAATCACTCTCCGATGTCACTTCTTCCTCTGAAGTTTCATCTGGGGATGGAGGAGTGTCAGAGATCACAGAGAGAGATAGGCAGAAAGAAAAGGAGAGAGAGAGAGAGGAAGATAAGCGCCGCCTCGCCCTCCAGTAGAGAGAGAGAGAGGAAGATAAGCGCCACCTCGCCCTCCAATAGAGAGAGAGAGAGAGAGTGAGATAACAGAGACCTGGGTGACCCTTTTTATCTACGCTAATGGAGGGACGAAATTATGAGATAACGTGAGACGCCACGATTACCTGAAATGCGGTCACCACAGAAAGCTGCGACAAGTGTGAGAGCTCAGAAGGTCAAATCTGAAGTTGGACAAATTTCGCCTCGGCGGCTTAAGAACCTTCTCGCGCTCGCGCTAAAAGACCAAGTCTATTCCCGTTGTATAAGTTTAAATACCGCGTACATAAGTGTACGTAGAAATACTCCGACACAAGCTACGTGTCCCTCCCATATTCCAAATGCACCAGCCTCGAATTCTCTATCGCCCCTTTTTCGCGCCATCGTAAACTGGGACGTGGTTCGAAGGTGTGAAAGACATGCTGTCTGCCCACAGATGAAAAAAAAGTCTTTCACGTGGTGATACGGATTTTACGAGAATTCGGTGCTCTCTCTCGATTTCTGCTCGCGAGGGAAATAAAAGGAAAACTTCTCCCTGGATTCGGGCAGAAGATGTTGGACCTACGTCGAGTGTGTGGAGCACGATCTACAAAGGAAACCGTTCGCCCGCTGCAAGGAAAGAACTTCTCGGGGAATGGGTTGTGTCCGTCACGGTACTTGTATGATCAGTATATCACCGGTCTAGGATTACCTTCTCATTCGATAACCTTGAACGGCCGGACTAAGTACGATCATCGTCACCAGAAGAAGACCTTCACCGTCACTTTTAAAAATACTTACGAACTCAAAGGTATCGTTAATTGAATTATCACCTCCCCTAACTACACCAGGTTATTTGTGAACTAGAATTCCCATCCCGAGCCCATAACCTCGAGTATTAGAAGTGCTTAATTCAGTGTTTAACTCAATAATAATATTCTATTCGTTCTGTTGGGTGCCATTAAGACGCAAGCATCCTAGTGAGTAATTTTCAAGTAATCCCCACGACATTTTTGTAGACTTACTTATTCAGTGCAAGATTAATTCTATTTATATTTATATACGCTGTTGCTTGTTTCAAATTCATGTACATTAAAGATTATTTTTGTATCTGTGTGTTTAACTATTTTGGACAAACCTTTGGCAATTATTAAGCAATCAACTCGGCTTAAATCTCAATATTACACCGATCCATCCATGATTGGCTTTTAATGAGTGGGGGACACACTCAGGGGATCATCATCTTAGTTTTGATCAAAAGGTACGCACCGGGGTTATTCTTATTCACCGGAAGTAGCTAAGGTAGGTGTATTGGATACTCTTCACCTCCGCTTCACCTCGGTGCGGTAATAAAATTTATGTCTAAGAAGTGGGACTTGGATTACCCACTCACTAAACCTCGACACTCGTCTACAGGTGCGTCTGACCGTAGAACCCTACCCTTCAGACGGAGGGAAGAAATTCCCATTCGACCCATACAAATCCTCCGGAACTAGAGTTGGAAGGCAGTATCCGCCGTCCTCCCTGCCCCGTCACTATCCTATGTCCGCCCCCGTCGGTATCCGCTATTCGCGTCCCGTTAGACTGTATAATTCTCGCAGAATCCCTCAAGCTCCCGGCATTTTCGTTAATTGACGTGAGTCTACCTCGACCCGCTTCCCCAGCTCATCGAACGCAGCGCGCTTAATCTCGATTCGTGTTAGTCGAAAGTAAGATTTAAGTCCCCGCCCCGGTAATAGTCATTATCCAGAGACTATTGTTTGAACTTTACGCCAAGGCAAGGATTACTCCCTCAAACCAAATCTTTAAGGTAACAGTAACGCACAACTCTGCTGTGCAAGTGCTCTCTCTGCGCCTACCCCCGTGTAAGCCTCATCATCGGCTTAGTTTACGCTCAAGGTCGTTCGAGCGTCCCTTGGTCAATATTGTCCGTTTGTTTGTACGGTGACCGTTCTCACCGCGTCTCCCCTCACCCTTCCTTAGCTGCTGAAGGCCTCTGTAAACTTCGCATGTATATAGCTCATTCTAAAACTCCTTATAACCTTGTAAAATAATATTGATTTGCATATAAGCAAAGTCATTTTTGTACCCGTTTTTCTCTTAACCCGGAACTCCAAGATAGTCGACTATTGGCCAACCTACTTTCAGTTAATTTTCACTCTGTTTATATTGTTAACTTCCCACGCACCTTGAAAGCAAATAGGGTAAACTAGACCCTATTCTACGCCATCTATATTAAACTGGTGTAAGGTGTGTAGGATTAACTTACGGCATCTATATTAATCTGGTGTAAGGTGTGCGGGGTTAATCTAGGACAGTGTGTGTGTGTGTGTACTTGATCCCTGTGAGAGTTAAATGTATCGAGGATGTCATCCTATTCTAGAGCGTGTTTTTTTACCTGTAGTTTTTTATGCTTGGGGGAATCTGTGCCCACATTTTCTTGAGACGCCACCAGAAGGAGGGGTCCGCGCAACGAGAATCCTCCGTAATGCGGAAGACTTCGCGCCACTGACGGTTCCGGTCTAGCAGCACGCACTGTAGGATGCGGGCTCGGAGGAGTGTAATGTTTAGTTGTCGTGGACCTCTACCGTAGTGGCTGTTGAATATCGTGATGAGTCTTTGGGACGGTGGGGAATTGATAAGGTGAAGTGTTTTATGAGTGCGTATGATTTTAGTGACGTGTGCTTGTTATGGGCTATTTCGATGGTGTTAAGGAGTACCTTCCACTGATTGTCAATTTGTGAGGTTATGGTCACCTGGAGGTTGAGTTTGCGTGGTATGTGTGTATCTATGTTGTTAGTGTTCCTGTAGTCATATAGGGGCGGTGTAGGAATTAGGATTAGAGACGTGGAGAGTAAAAGACAGATGGGAATGCGGTCGGATTGTACGTGGGGATCCGGAGCTGTGTGTAGGGGTAATCTTGATGCGTGGATTGTCCTAAGACACAATCGATCTGATGACCTGTGTCCTGAAACAAATTAGGGAATGGAAAAAAAACAATGCCGAGCAAAAACATAGGAAAGGTATCGCCTTAGGAGTGATTCTCGAGTCAAGAGACATACTGCGGCGGTGCTATCAGATATAAGGAGGGTTGTAGGGTTAAGCATGTACAAATATTAAATGCCACTTCCCCGTTTGACTCAGAGGGGGCTTCCAGGGTACCAAATCAGACGACAACTAGGCATCCAGCAAACTAACCTTGTTGAGTCTCCCATAAGCCAACTGGGACCAGAAAAGAAGGATATCTGCCAGGACAAGTTGGTTGACTTGCCTCCTACAGAGTTCTAGACAGAGTCATGAAGACCAAGTTCCCGGTCCATGTCATGTTGTTTGAGTTGGTCATTTGCGATGGCCAATTATGCCCCGTTTATCTTCCCGAAGAACCTTAGAATAAATACAAAAGACTACATTAAGTGCCTGAAGGAATTGGCGTTTCATTAGATCCAGGAGGTGGCCGTTGGAAAGCCGTGCGTGCCGCACAAGCAGGAAGACCCAGTCTTGGCTCTCAAATAGTTTCTTTGACCACATCACTTCGAACATCTGCCTTCCCAACTGCCCAGACTGCATTCCTCTAGACTATTATGTGTGGGGCGTGGTTAAGAGAAAATGACCATCAAGGCCTCGTTCACCACTAATGCGGGGCTTAAGTCCATGATTCCCACAGTTTTCAACCGATTAAACAGGGGAACCTTCGAGAGGACCTGCTGTAGGTTTGGACGCTGCAAGGAGGCTGTGGTTGAGCCCGACGATGATTTAACTTGAATAAAATGAATAGTGAAATCCTTCAAGATTTAACATGTAACTTTGATAAATATATATATATATATATATATATATATATATATATATATATATATATATATATATATATATATATACACATATACTATCTCTGTTATTATTTTTATATTGAAGTTAGGTGACAAATTACCCACTGCACCTTATATAATTGTGGAAAAGAAGTAAAATTGCAGGAACTACTTTTCCCGTATGTGCACTCTTCGCTCTTAAACGTACCTTGATAAACGATGAGCTGCTATTTTTTATCGAGATTATTACATTCTAATGAGGTCGGTGTTTGTGAAATTTGCATTGATATGAAATATTATCACCGGCTGCTTCGTTTTGAGAAAAGCCGAATGATGGTCAGAAATAAAAATAATATAACTACTTAAATTTAATACAAACATTCACCCACCCACCCCAAAATAGCGTTTACTCACTTCTCACAATAAATGAAGTAATTATTCAAGAGCCATCATCTATTGAGAGAATGTTGAACGTTGTTCAATTCAAATTCTTGCAATAGAATTTAGATGGCCTGTGAAATATTGCATCAGATGAGTGAATACCATTTTTTCGGTGTCGCTTTTTTTGTGAGTTTAAAAGGTTTTGTTTTAGCAATTTATTTTCAGACACTTAATTTCATTTAAACATTCAAATCTACTGTAGATTCCCAGTTTCTATCGCTCTCTGACATCATTGAACGCCCTCACAGGGCGCTGGGAGTGCCACTTCTGTTAGGAACCACTCCTGCTCGTTAACAATACCAACACGGTAGGCTGTGGTATCTACTAAGCCAGATGAGATATTTAAAAAAAAAATGGTATATACTGAATCTTCTGCTCTCTTTGGTTACTGTCAGGCGTGTTCATAAAAATAAGTGTGAATTTTTCATTTATACTGGTGCTATTGTATCTATAGTTCCATTAAATATTATAAAATCCGTCAATCTTACATAAATATTTCGATCGCTCATGGTGAATCAATAAAAGTTCATACTGAATTGCAATTAGCTGTGCATATGTACATCATCACCTTTATTGGGTGCAGATTTCTTGGGTCATTTGGAGCTTTTTGTGGACTGTGAGTTGAGTCATTGTCAATGAGACTCGTCCCGTTTTGAAAGTAATCAACTACCTTTAACATATTCCGCCTAATTGTAGGATTGGTCTAAGTATGAAGGGATATATAACCTAAGGTTAGTTGCTGTTCCATCTTCTTAACCGGTCTCTTTGGTGCATACAATTGATGAGACCGATATTGTACAACCAACTTTCGCTCATTCTAACAACTTCCACAATAAAAGCTACAAGTCTTCTAATTAACATTTGATGCTCTGTGAAAAGATGGAGTTACGAGTCCATTCATATGGTACAAAATCAGAATCTTAGAAAATACTAATACATTTTGGTGACTTTCGCTCTTTGAATGCCATGACGAAACCGGACCATAATCCTTTAGTTGGAATGCAAAGTTTGTCCTATCATCTTCATGGTAGTTATTTTCATTCGTCTAGATCTAGTTCGTACAAATTACGAGATACCAAAGAATTCAATGGAACGTGAGAAGACTGCTGTCACGAAACCATATAGTTTGTTTGAATATGTAAAAATGCAAGTTGTAAATTCCAGACACATGGAACATTCATTTCGTGGATTCGGTTTTTTTCTTTGTGTGCGTCGATGACATATTATTAATTTTCTCTAGGGACGCTAATAAACATGCAGAACATAGGTATTGGGAGCTATTACGTCAAATTAAATCAAATTTGGCTACTATTGTAGCTCCTCGAACTCAACTTGCACTTGTACAACCTAGAGCATGTGAACTAGCATGTATTCCTACAACACATTTTGAAACTGTGCATTGATATTTCGGGTCATCTGCCTTCTTGACCACTACCTGGACAGTCATATCTGTCAAATCATCGCTAATGGTTGTCTTGCAGTGATAGAGCTACAAGTTGGATTGAAGCCGTACAGTTTCTAGAAATGTGAGATTTTAAATTGTGAGATGGTTAAATATATGGTATAAAACCCCTTGGAAATATCTTCTAGCCTGGGGAGATAATGGGTTCGATAGGGTCACGCTTCGGATAGGCTTGATTTGCTGTACCTGGTAGCTATATAAGTAGTTAGAGCACCCGACTGGCAATTGAAAGCCTAGTTCTACCCATGGTCAGGATATTTCATTTCTTTCCTAGACCGTATTTCCGGTCTTCTCAGTATGGACAGTCTTACTTGACCGTTTCTTGAACTTTATCTTCCAATGTCTCTTTCTTTTACATTTAAAATTCCATCTTCTAGTAGTATGCGCTTATTCTCATCCAATTTTTCACTCTTGTAAAATAAGGATATATACAGGACCATACAAAAAGATCAGAACGCCTGTATTTCTATCACATTTCCCTTAACTTTTGCAGGTAGGAGATTTCAAAGTATCATCAAGAATGAAGCATCCACACTAAATACTAATTACATATAATTTGTACAAACGTTTTCCACTAATAATGCAATCGTTACATCCCAATAAAATTTATTTCTATTATCGTTCAGATAATTTTAGATGCTTCAATTTTTCTAGTAAATTCTCATCTGTTGATAACTTTGGTTGTATTCACCAAAATTTGCATAACTTTTACCCAGATGGAGTTATACTTTAAGTTATCTTACGCTCATTCTAGAAATCGCCAAAAGTTATGAAAGATATTGCGATAGAAATAAAGGCTTTCTGATCTTTGAGAGCGGTATTTTATTAACATTTTACATCTTATTAACATAAATATGATCCATCAATGAATTTCCAAAATGTAAGATTACGAATTCTTTATTAAAAGGGAACTAAAGGAAAGCAGAACTTAACGGTAAAAGTGTGGCGCCCAGAGTGTAAAGAAAGTAGGCTTGTGGCACCCATATTACAGGAAAATAGGCCCAGTGAGGAACCCCACAAATGGGTGCTCAATGGATCGATGAAATCCTAAGATTAAAAACAAACAGTAACTAATTAGGTAATAGTGCAGGTAATAAATAATAAACTATTGTAAAAATAGAGAAATACTTATAACATAACTGTATATTTATTAGAAATGTATAAGAAAGGCGAGCAAATAACTGGTTCCCACGCGGTTACACCACACACACATACACATACATACATACACAAAGAAGCAGCTGCGGGACGGAAAGATACCGATGCTTGATAATTAAGGAAGCAGAGTAAATACAGAGTGAGATATGGTTTATCGTCAAGTTTTCGGGAAGGTATCAAAGGAAAAATAAACCGTCATCTCTTGACAGGAACTGCCTCCGCCCAACGATCGGCTGAGAGGCTAACAAGCAAGTTTCCTATCGTTAGCTCCGCCCTGCACTTTGAGAAGAGAAAAGAGGTCACGCCCCCTTAAGCAGGGGAGTTATAAATAAATGAAAGAGGACATTATGAGCAGTCAAAGGGAAGATCAGATAAATCATTCAGCCGGTTAGACTCAAGTAAAGTCACTTGCCTCGTCTGTTTAGTTTTACTGGCATCACAGGTCCGTCCCTCGCTCCTAAGTCCTGTCACCTTGCCTAAGCTACCCCAACATTAGTAAAACTCCCATACCGCTGCACAGAACTCGATTTATTTCGCTATGCCTAATAAGGTAGACACTATTTCAAAAATAAAAACCCATTTATCGTGGCTTTCCCTTTTAGTTCTTTTCTTTAACCTCGAGGTAACTAAGGCACCTTCTGGAACCCAGCCTAGAAGCAGAATCTACGTAAGCCTTTGGAGTCAGAGCAAAATCAACGGAGGGATCAAAATATAGTCACCCGTCACGCTAACCGAAATCCGACCAAGCCTTTAAAGATCTTTAAATACCCTTACGTAAACCCATAAGACCACCGACGGCCTCCTTTTACCCTTTATAACCCCATTAACATTAAAAACCTTTAAACAAATCCCCTCTACCATAAAAGCATATGCGCAGAATGATCTTGAATTCAAGCGACGCTGAGTAACGAAGGCGGCGTTGCCAAGAAATACTTTTTTGTGGCTGAAGTGGCATCTTTTTCTACATTTTGTTTTCGAGAAATTTTAGGCGCAAATAATGTTTTTTCCTCTTTAGCAAAATTCTAATGATTTTTACAGGCATGTTAGATATTATTTATATAGCAGGTAACCTGGTTAGTACTATTGAAAATTAATATTTTAAATTTTAATAAATCAGTAGAATCTAACATATTAGAGTTATTGAATACACATTTTTAGCACTAATTTAAATAAACTTGTGAAGAATGAATCTCTCAATATCTTTCTAACCTTATTTTCCCTTTATTTATTCTCGTGTCTTTTAATTTTTGACCGATAAATAACGACGAATATTTTTAGTATTCCTCGTAAAATCTCTCAAATATAATTAATGAAAAATGGAACAGCATATATTGCCATAATGCGTGTGACCACCCTTACTCTACCCCTGCCTCAACTTGTTTCACCATCATTCACCACAACTTTAAATTCTGGCCCAAGATGGCCTCCGTGCAGTCAATTTCGACTCCAGTTCTGGCCCAAAGTTATTTTTGCTCAGTTAAAGTTCTCAAAATGAGAAATAATTATCTTTTATTAAGGAAATATCGTATAATGAGCTTAATGTTCTTTAACCTACACCGGAAAACTTTATTGGTCGGTGTCGTAGAATGCCGAGCTAATATATATTTATTTGTTTTATTAACTTTTAATAAACCAAATAACTTGAAATTGAGGCGTAGGTTCGTGCCTCGGTGATCGCTTGAGGATCGGGCTCTAAGAGTGCTAATCTTTATTTTTATTCATGTGAATGAATAAACTGGGTTTCTTTCTTGACTATCAAATATTGCCACTTTAATTCGTTCGGGGATAATTAAAACAGAGCATTTACTAAAGAAAAATAGACTTTAATGAACATAACCCATCTCTCTAAATAACATACAATAAATACAAATCTAATACACATAAAAAAAAAGAAAATGGGATTACTGGGTGAGTTCTCGTAGCTCGCTTCGAGATAAATTTTTACAAGGGGAACAATTTTTAAGTTAATAGCTTTGTCCTTAGTCAGACATCCACTAAACTAATTATTATTCACGGGGACATAAATAAAAGGATTATTCTTTACTTACATAAGGTAATGGAGATTAATACAAGTTTCTAGTAAGAATATCTTTGGGGATGTTTGATCGGGGGTGGTTGTTTGTTCGCTAGATGGCGTTCGTGGACTTGCCTAGCGAGTTGACGGATGACGTCACGAGGAATCTTGGGTAGAGGCGACTTCAAGCTAAAACTTAGCCCTTCCTCTTTGCTTCCGGACGAGATGAAATCGTTGTCTTCTTTTTATTTTTTCTATCTAGTTGGGGTTTGTCCAACTCAGATAGACTAAGATTTGGAGTGCTCAATCTGTGTAGGTTGATACTCCCTAATCATGGGGCTCGAACGGCGCCGAGCTTCCTTGGTACAATCTGGTATTTTACAAGGACTGCAAATTCTCCTTAACTTGCAATAACTTTGTACCGGTGATTTTTGAGTCTTCTTGTCCACCTCGAAAAATCTTCTGTGAACCGGTGACTTTCTTGTCTCTTCGGTGAGAACGAACAAAAAGCCTGGTTTACACGGGTCATCCTGTTATATACCCAACTTACTCCCGCTGAGGTGGGTGGGGAGGTGGATGGGAGGAGGGGCTTCACAAGGTGGGACCTCAGGTTGGTCTCCCGCACTTTTGCGTCTTGTGGCTCGGAGAGGGGGTAATACGATATCGGCAGTTTGCACTTTTGAATGGGTTGTTTATAAGTGCACCCTCCAAGGGCCTGCCTTTTTGAGCTGAGGTCAGGAACCAGTCTCGCATCACTTACCCTTTTGCCCGTTATCCTATGTTACCGGAGAACATCGAAGTGGCAAGGCTAAACCCAGATGTCTTTAGTTATTATTTCCTTAGGCTCGATATATATATATATATATATATATATATATATATATATATATATATATATATATATATATATACCAAACTCTTATTATACCTCTACATTCCTCCACCCTTAAGATGATCCTGGGGAAGGGGAAATCGCCTGTGCTCTACGCAAAGAGCCCTACTAAAACATCTGTACAAAAAGCTACTCGACCGGTAGCGGGAACGCTCCACTCACAGGATTATTCTTTACTTACATAAGGTAATGGAGATTAATACAAGTTTCCAGTTAGAATATCTTCGGGGATGTTTGATCGGGGTTGGTTGTTTGTTCGCTAGCTGGCGTTCGTGGACTTGCCTGGCGAGTTGACGGATGACGTCACGAGGGATCTTGGGTAGAGGCGACTTCAAGCTAAAACTTAGCCCTTCCTCTTTGCTTCCGGACAAAATAACTTAAGAATTCGTTGAAATATTTCAGGCACCAGACAAAAGGGTTTCTTTTGTTGTCCAGTATAATAATTGCAATCTTATTTCTTCTATATATTTAATATAAATCGAGTTTAATTGGCAATAAAAAGTATATATGTTTAAGAGCGCTGACATAAGAGAAATGGTGACATTTGGCAAACGTGCAAGGTATGACTTTTGCTCCTGTAAGATTAAGATCTCTCTGATTAAAATAAAACAATTTTACTATAAATTCATCTCCAAAACCTCTATTTTAACATTATAAAAACGCTTTATATTTAGCAAACCTCTGTCTACGGAATATGTTAAAGGAATCTACTGAATCTTATTAAATTACTTCTGGTTAATAATTCAACAATTGTAAGATGAGATAAATATATAAAACATTGTAAATGAATTAAATTAAGTAAAGTGAGGAAATGTATTATTATGTTGAATTCATATTGAATGTATTGAGCGGTCTGATATGAACTCAGTTTATTTATTTGAGGCTTTAAGAGTAAGTTACTCTTTCGTCATAATATTAAAGGAAAATGTCTCATTAGTTGCTTGTATGGTATTGAATAGCAATTGTGGGAATTTATAGTAGAGTAAGAATTTGTTAAATAAATTAACGTAAGTAGAGTGAATAAATTTGCTATGGGAGCTAATTAAATGTATAAAAATTAATTCGAGCGAAATGTCAAAATACCGCAAGTATGGGGGCCGTTTATGTAAAAAAGGGAGCTGGAAAGCACTTAAGGATGACTTCTCTAATCAAGAAAAGACATTTGAAGACCGTCTAAGTGCTCGCTGAATAAAGTATATTGAATCCAGTTCCAAGATTCCCTTTACATTTGAGGAAATCTCTGATCACCTTTACTCAGCCTACAATCAAGCATAAAGAGAGCTTTCTACCCTTTTGGAGTCAGTACCTCGTGAATACCGAGCACTCCCATCAGAAGCAAACCGGCAGCAGCCGCGAAGCTGAATCAAGAACCCCATTTGGCTTCCCCAAGAGTGGAACCAAATCTCGGTGACAAATCACCTTTGTTAATCACACCACTCTCTAAAAGCTTACACAGCCTATCAATCTATAAATCCTTCTCATGACGTGTGAGTAATCTATTCAAATATATTAATTTGTTGCAGAATCCTCTTTTCGTGTTACCATTTGTGATCCTTTAAATATCATTCCTAAATTCATATATATTCCAACATTTGTGACTCATATACATCATTCTTAATTATCATACCATTTGTGATCCCTAAACTCTTATTTTTAACAACCTTGTACCCTTAACAATTCTCTTTAATCTCTCTCTCCATCACTTTTGCGTTCTCAACCAATATTGTCTTGTATATAACGCGTTCAACTGATTACGTTATTAAACTAATAAATTCATGACAATTTCTTGTTAAAATAATTTACTTTTATCATGTTATTCTTTTGTTAATTCTTAAATAGTTATCTTTTGTGCTCGTTATATTTGATCCAATCAAGTGCATTACCTTGCACCACGCCGCGCATTAGGCCTAAAACCTTGAACTATTCATTAATTTCAAACATTTGTGTGTATCCGGTATTATGTTTGCTATGTTTAATAATATAATAATCGATACACCATAGTGTGTCCACGCGTTTTGTGCTGTGAAACGAGGAAAGACAGCGGTGTTGTGATTGATGTGCATGATGCCCTTACACACACAGGGTCCACCAGGGTCCATACAGGGCGTCCACTAATCAGTGGTGAGACCTTTCTGTGCGCTGACGTTTTGTCTGCTCTGACGTTAAAAAAAAACAACCCACCGTTTCCACCTGGCTCGCGATAGCTTTAACCTTACTACTCAAACAATATAACCTGTGGGATCAAACAGACAATTGACCAAATTTACCACAATGGTGAATGTGACGATTACGATGGCGCAAACAATAACGAACTGAATCGTAATGACATCAGACATAAGTCAAACCAACTGCAATGGTATTAAAACAATAGTGAAACGCCTCAGCTTATTCCCGTCTTCAAGCAGGTTTTCTACAAAGAAATGAAGGAGGAGGATTTTTTTTTTTAATAACTAAAAACAGAAGCAGTGAGTTTCCTTTGAAATAGAAAACTTGTGTTTTCGTAAAACAGCTTTCTGAGTACAAACCATTTCTTAAATATCATGATATGCGACATCGAAACAGAACACCAAACTCAAGACCAGAAAAGACCATATCCGCTTCACCCACGCATCCTCAAGAAACCAGATAAGGCTTAACACATTTACAATATTTGCACACCATAGTCAAAACCTACAGAGAGCCGAAATATTGAATTTCTGGAAGAGCCCGAAAGGGCTATGTAGAAATTCCCTGTTGGAAGGCAGGACGCAGCACTGATTCGCGCCTAAATATCGTTAAGAACTGCATAACAAGTACTCAACAGAATCCAGCCCCGGTTTATTTCCTAGGTAACTTCCATTATAAATCTCCTATACTCCAATGGCATAGACGGTGGTCTTCCTTGTTGGCGCAAATCCCGCAGAAACTGCGTCCATACGAAAGGAAGTAAGTAAACTATCAATATTAAAGGTTTAGTTATTGATTAAATCAAATGTGATACCAAAGCATATCACTTCCACTAACTATTCCTAATCCATAGTTTATATTGTGATGCTGGAAACACGTTTTAGAATCGTATATGACTCCAAAGTACCTCATAGAAGAGCATTTTGTAGTTTTATGAAATGCATAATCCTTGAATGTGATTGATCAATTTTGTAAAGCTTATGTCTGAAGAATCAGTTAACGTAACTTTATGTCTGAAAAATCAGTTAACGTACACTTTCCCTTAAGAATTTGTCTTAACCATGATTATACAATTTTGTAGCGCTGTCGTAGGTTGACCCCGCACAGCTTACACAAGATTAATATAGATGTCTTAGAATAAGGTTAATTCACCCTTTCTGGTTTACGAGTAGTGGGAAGATTACAATATAAGCAGAGTGCAAAGTAACTGAAAGTAGATTGGCCAATAGTCGACTATCTTAGGGTTCCGGGATAACAGAAAAACGGGTACAAAAGTAAATTTATTAATATGCAAATCAATATAATTTTAGAAGGTTAAAAGGAGATTTAGAATGAGCTATACACATACTAGATTTCACGGGTCTTCAGCAGCTAAGGAGTGGGGAGGAGAGAAGTGGTGAGACGGTCACCGTACAAACAAACGGACAATATTGACCGAGGGACGCTCAAATGACCTTGAGCGTAAACTAAGCCGTTGATGAGGCTTACAGTGCATAGGGGGAGGGGGAGCACTTACACAGGAGAGTTGCGCTTTTCTGTTACCTCGAAGATTTGGTTCGAAGGAGTAATCCTTGCCTGGCGCCAAGTTCAAACAATAGTCTTTGGATAATGATTTTTACGGGGGTGAACTTAAATCTTGCTTTCAAGTAATACGAATCGAGATTGAGCACGCTGTGTTCGAGGAGCGGGGGAAGCGGGTCGAGGTAGACTCACGTGAATTAACGAGAATACAGGGAGCTTGAGGGATTCTGCGAGAATTGTGCAGAGTCCAACGGGACGCGAATAGCGGGTACCGACGGGAGCGGACAGAGGATACTGACGAGACAGGGAGGACGGTGGATACTGACGGGGCAGGGATGACGGTGGATAGTGACGGGGCAGGGAGGATGGTGGATACTCAGCGGATACTGACTGGTCATAGAGGATGGCGGATACTGCCTTCCAACTCTGGTGCCGGAGGATTTATAGGGGTCGAATGGGGTTTTCCACCCTCTGTCCGAAGGGGAGGGTTCTAGGGTCAGACGCATCGGCAGACGAGAATAGACTCGGCCTTTTAGCACGAGGGCGAGAAGGTTATTAAGCCGGCAAGACGAACCTGGTCTGACTTCTGATGGGACCCTCTGGGCTCTCACACTTGTCGAAGCCTTCTGTGATTGCGGCATTTCAGGTCATCGCAGCGTCTCATGGTTTCTCATAATTTCGTCCCTCCATTAGCGCAGACAAAAAGGGTCACCCAAGTCTCTGTTTTCTCTCTTTATTGAAGGGCGAGGCGTCGAGTATCTTCCTCTCTCTCTCTCTCTCTCTCTCTCTCTCTCTCTCTCTCTCTCTCTCTCTCTCTCTCTCTCTCTCTCTCTCTCTCTCTCTCTCTCTCTCTCTCTGTGATCTCTGCTACTCCTCCAGATAGAACTTCAAGGGAAGAAGTGACATCGGGGAATGATTAGTGGGGACGATTATAACTTAAAGTCACATGAAAATAGCGGATAAAGTTGAGAGTACCTAGGGCTCATTTTCAAAATGGAGCCAAAATACAAAGTAGCGGAGCTAGTGGGGGGGGAGGGGATATACCATACACATACATAAGGTTATACAATGCCACTTTATGGTTACTAAAGGATATTTTTCTCTATGATACCATTAAGTGGGCTCACTGGCGTGGCCCGAGGGTATGTTATCCTATGATTAAACAAAACAAAACAAAAAAGTTTAGGATATAAAAGGAATTCATTGTACACAAATAAACAAACAATATATATATATATATATATATATATATATATATATATATATATATATCTATATATAAAGGATACGCGTTTTCTTATTATATGGTTAAATATACATAATTCATGAACAAAATTAATACATGGATTAATAAAAGGAAATGGCTCGGATCTTTTCTTGTTGGGGGAGGGGGGCTAATAGATTATTCCCGATATGGAAGCCGAGGCAATCGATAGTACCAAAGGTGAAGTGGCACTTGACGGGGCCAATTGTCAAATTGTGTTCCCGGAGTCGATACAGAAGGGCTAGAAAGGTGGTCAAGTGTTGATCCCAATCTTCGGTGGTAATATTTGAAAATCCTCTGAGTGGTCTTCGTGTACTAAAATGACCTGCAACTAGGCTATCATAAGACGTTTGGAGGATTGGAGCGACGTGGAAAGGGAAAACACATAGTGTGCGGGACTCGGTGTCGTTTTCCGGGGTGAACACGCGGTATAGGAGATCGCCCTTGACGAGGAAGAAAATCAACTTATTTCCTCAGGCCGTTTTGCATGTTTTATTCTGGGCTTTGTTCCACAGGGAACGAAGAGATTCACATTCCCTCTGGATTTTGGCAAAGTCATGGCTCATCGCACTCTGGAATTCGAGAACACACGGAGGTTCCAGAGGTGTAGGGGCTTCCATTTCATTGTTCGCGTGGGAATGGGTGGTAACGATTTGAGGCACGGAGCGGAAGAAACCTGGGGGGGACTGACCAATTAGGACAGAGCAAAACTTGATGGGGGCTGCCACAACTTCAGCCTAGCCAGTAAAATACGCACATTCAATGTAGCAGTGAACAATGGGGAATTTATTGGCCCGCCCCAAATAATCATGCACTACGACAAACTTATCGTGGTCCGGAGACACAGGGGGAAGTAGCGCATTCGATAGAACAATGCACGTACACCCAGTATCACCGATGAGGGTGGATATTTGGCATTCATTCACGGCACCAGTTGCAAATTGGAGGGCCCCAGGATACTTTTATCGAACAAAAAGTTCACCTGGTGGCCAGCCGTATTCGGTGGGTTCGGTATAGAGGGGGCTTCATTTTGCGACGGTGGGGGCGTAGAAGTGGCACTGACCTGGTATAATTAGTGAGAAGGAGGGGTGCTTCTAAACTGCGAGTTTTGACGGCAGTTGGATCTCACGTGGCCAGAAACTCCAAAGGAATAACACGCGATGGTCCTCCTGGGAAACGACGAAGCAGGTAGATTGGGAGAAAAGGGCTTAACATCACGGTGGTCCGACGAGAAGAGGGGTTTGGGTTTGGCAGGCCCAGTCTCCTTCACGAACTTATTCTCATTATTAGGAAAATTTTGTTCTTGCTGTTTTAGGATAGCAGTTGTGGCTAGCCGTGTAAACGTCTGCCTCCTCGATGCGTTCCTTAAGCGTATCGCATGTCCGGTCCTTCACGAAGGATCTGATTTCCGATGGGAGCGACGCAAGAAATTGTTCCTTGAGGACGAAATCGACCAGGGCGTCGTATTCATGAGGCACCTTGGATGCAGCAATCCAAAAATTAAAATGACGCTGTAGGGAGTAGCCAAACCATCAAATGGTCTGATTAGGTTGAATACGACAGTGCCTAAATTTAGCTCGATAGAAATCGCGGGTCATGTTGTAAGCGGCATGCAACTCGGCTTTTAACGATGAGTAATCAATTGTTGCCTCTGAAAGAAGAGAGATAAATATATCCTTAAGTTGAGAGCGCAACAGGGATAATAATTGTGCTACGCCGTCCCTCTCGATGTCCCATTGATTCACCTCGAAGATCTTCTCGAAGTGGGTGAGATAAGACCCGAAGTCTTTGCCTTCTTTAAAGATGGAGGGAGGGTGTTATGGTCGCAGACTGCAGTGCGTCTAGCCTAACACTCGAGGAGTTTATGGAGAGCATCTCGTTCCTCGCTCTACTCATCTTCAATTCGTGAGGGCGAATTCTTTCTCTTTCTTTTCGTTCCTTTTCTGCTCTGTCTTTTCTTACTTCTCGTTCCTTATCTTCTCTGTCTCTTATTTCGGCTCT
The DNA here is from genome assembly GCA_963969495.1 of Ceratothoa steindachneri. Lineage (NCBI taxonomy): Eukaryota > Metazoa > Arthropoda > Malacostraca > Isopoda > Cymothoidae > Ceratothoa > Ceratothoa steindachneri. Next base: position 63,808,330 of record OZ018322.1, on the reverse strand, counting down.
TTCTCTTTTATCTTGTTCCTTTACTTCTCTGTCTATTATTTGGGCTTTTTTCTCTTCTTTCTTCTTCCTGGATATAAGCCATCAAATCTTTTCCACTGACTCTGAGTAACTCACCTTGAGCCTTAAAAATTTCAAACGGCGACATGCTTGCTGGTTTACGCGAATGGTACAACAACAAGAATTAAATTAATGCACGAAAAAGAGTATGTCAGAATTACGGTTTCCTTCACGCAAGAACGGGAGTGAGAATGGTTTTACTAACCAACGAACACACGAACAACAAGGGGATGAAACACTCGCGAGAGAGCTTTTGCGGTCGAGATTTCATTGTAATTGAGACGAGAGCACAGCAATGCGAAGAATAATACTATTTTTGTATACCTTCAACTTGCGGCACAAGATGAAGCCTAATAGGCAACAATTCAATTCCATGAGGAATAAAATTAATAGTTAAGTACGGTCACTCGACAATCAATACAGAAAAAAAATAAATGGAAACGGGAACAAATACCCTTCGCAGAAAAACTGGTATGCAATGGTTATTTCTGACTTGTAATTCCAAGACTGGAACCAAGATTAGCCAACAATTAACAATTTAACCAAGGTTACCCAATAAATAGATTAATCAAATTTCAATCCATTGATTGACCAAGATTAACCCCATAAACCTGATACCAAATTAATATAGATGTGGTAGGTTAACCCCGCATACCTTACACCAGATTAATATAGATGTCGTAGGTTAACCCTACACACCCTACACCAGTTTAATATAGATGGCGTAGAATAGGGTCAAGTTCACCCTTTCTTCTTCCCGAGTGCGTGGAAAGTTAACAATATAAACAGAGTTCAAATTAATTGAAAGTAGATTGGCCAATAGTCGACTATCTTGGAGTTCCGGGATAACAGAAAAACGGGTACAAAAATAACTTTACTAATATGCAAACCAATATTATTTTACAAGGTTAAAAGGGGTTTTAGAATGAGCTATACACATACTAGATTTCACGGGTCTCCAGCAGCTAAGGGGTAGGGAGGAGAGAAGTGGTGAGACGGCCACCGTACAAACAAACGGGCAATATTGACCGAGAGATGCTCAAATGACCTTGAACGTAAACTAAGCCGCTGATGAGGGTTACACGGAGGGGGGGGGGAGAGAACACTTGCACAGCAGAGTTGCGCGTTACTGTTACCTCGAAGATTTGGTTCGAGGAAGTAATCCTTGCCTTGGCGCAAATTTCAAACAATAGTCTCTGGATAATAACTATTACGGGTTGAACTTAAATCTTGCTTTCGAGTAACACAAATCGAGATTGAGCGCGCTGCGTTCGAGAAGTGGGGGAGGCGGGTCGAGGTAGACTCAGGTGAATTAACGAGAATACAGGGAGCTTGAGGGATTATGCAAGAATTATGCAGATTCCACCGGGAGCGAATAGCAGGTACCGACGGAAGCGGACAGAGGATACTGCCCGGGAAGGGAGGACGGCGGATACTGACGGGGCAGGGATGACGGCGGATACTGATGGGGCAGGGAGGACAGCGTATACTGACGGGACAGGGAGGACGGCGGATACTGACGGGGCAAGGAGTACGGCGGATACTGCCTTCCAACTTTGGCGCCGGAGGATTTATATGGGTCGAATGGGGTTTCCTCCCCTTCGCCCGAATGGAAGGGGAGGGGGTTCTAGGGTCAGATGAATCGCAGACGAGAATAGACTCGGCCTTTTAACGTGAGGACGAGAAGGCTCTTAAGAAACCGAGGTGAACTTTATCTGACTTCAGATGAGACCCTCTGGGCTCTCACACTTTTTGCAGATTTCTGTGATTGCGGCATTTCAGGTCATCGCGGCGTCTCATGGCGTCTCATAATTTTGCACCTCCATTAGCGCAGACAAAAAAGGATTATTCCGATGAACCGCCAGAAAATAGATGACGTCCTCGTTGAGGATGAAATTTATCCGTACTCTAACGAGGGAAAAATCCTGGGCTTACGATTCACCAAATCAGTATATAAGACCCAAATTAACGACACAGTCTTCCTAGCCAAAAGAGAACTGAAGAAACTCTACAGATTCCCAAGCCTCAACATGCCGAACAAAGAGAAACTCTACACTGCCTTGGGTACGCTCCGTCCTGGTACCCAGCAGTGATCACGCAGATGGTCAGCTGTACCTCTGTCAGGACGATGCAGAGGGTGCAGTATAAAACCATACTGCTTATTGACGGTGCAAGAAGGATCAACTGTATTAGGCAGACAGTCCTACATGAAAGAGTGGGACTCAAGCCAATTAATATGGAGATCCAGAGGCTAGGCAGAAAGACATGGGATAAGGAGGAGCAAGAAATACTCCCGAATATCAAAAATAATGTCGACATACCTCAACGCAGACAACACAAAGTAGAAAGAACAGCACTGTTCCCCATGGGAAGAAACTGAGCGAGGGGTGAAATAAGACCGATCTATACCTAAGAATTTAAACCCAAAAATAAATTAATAAATAAGAGAAAGTGAATAAAACAACAAGAGACAATAAGGATAATTAAAAATAGGCAAAGTGCCCAAGTTAATACACCACACAAAAAAGGTAATAAGATAAACAAACAATAGAAGTTGATAAATATTAATAAAAAGAAGCGAGGTGCCCAAGTTAAATTTCAAATAAAATAAAAATAAACAACAAAAGTTAAAAAGCATAGATAAAACAGAGGCAAAGTGGCCAAATTTAATTTTGGCACTAAAATAAGAAAAAGAATAATCAAACAACAAACATAAAAAAACTTCAATAAAATAGGCAAAATGCCCAACATTATATATTAAAAATAGCAAATAACATAACATAAAAAGAGGCAAATGCCCAAAATTAAAATTTAAACTAAGATAAAGAATAAAAAAACGATAAAGATAACAAGCTTAAATAAAAGATGCGAAATGCCCAATGATAAAATAACAAATAAAAATAAAAGAACAGCTGACTAGTTAGCAAAATATTAACTTTAAAGGCTTGAAAGCCACGACGGAGGAACTTACTTAAGAATTATTCAAATATTTAAACATATGGAAGGACATGGCCGTCATGGACGGTCATCAATACTACAGAAGGAAGAGACATAAAAATCTAAAATTAAAAGAGAGAAAATGCTAGTGATGCCCTCAACACCAGGGCAATCTAGAAAAAAACTTTGACACTATGAAAACCTACCACACATTTCATCACTTTCATTAGAAGTAAATAAAGTAAGTAATCAAGGGGCTAGAGATATATGTTGTGTCCATTCCCTGAAGACTAGTCCACGCTGCCGCCGAATAAAGACGTTTGAATCCAGCTCTATAATTCCTTTTACCTTTTGAGAAATCTTTGATCACCAATTTACTCAGCCTACTAAGAAAGAAGAGAGCTCTCTTTTTGGAGTCGTATCCTTGGGAATACAAGGCATTCATTAAGGAAGCAACTAGGAAGCCGCACAGCCGAGTCAAGCAAACCATTTGGCTGCCCCAAGTATGGTGCCCAAAATTCGGTGACAAATCACTCCTTGTTAATCGCACCACTCTCGAAGAAACTTACCTCAGTTACCTCTGCCTAACTTACCCCCCATAATATTACTAATATGGTCTCTATCTGAGCTATATCGAATATCCAAAGCTTCGTGGAACAAAACTGTGAAACACACAAAATAGATCATGCACAAGTCATGAAACAACTTTATAAAAATCCTATCAGCCTAATTGTTGGTGATAAAAGTGCTTGCTTCTAATTATTGCAAAAGTATCTCTTGCCGTCAGTAACCAGGCAACTTAATTCATCTAACTTCCTGAGCTCAATTTATATTTGGTAAGGTAGGGTTAACGCAAGCAATGTTAACATGAAAAGGCCAACTTCCAAATGTAGCCACGGCGAACCTAATGTTCGCTGTAGTTAACTACTAAAGTAGGGCGAGCGTTAATGCTCGCAATTCAAGGGGCATCAACTTGGCAAGTATAACCTTTGCCTCGAAAACCAAATTGTATTTCCTAATATGAACAATAGAATAGATGGAAATTAAGTAAGCTTTTACATAAAACATGTGAAAATAATGAATTTTTAGGTCGCAACGAGAAAAAGTTACCTTTGTAGAGCAAAACTTCACCTCGATTTACAGCAGATGTGAAGACAAAGTACATAGTTAATTAAAGGGGCAATCAATAGAATTGTGAATAGATACCAAATCAATTGGTAAATAATTAGTCCAAACGCAGGTGGTTCGCTGGGTAAGCACAATCCATTAACTTAAACCTGGATAGTAAAATGTTCGTTAGTAGAGTAAATATATGGAAATCTTAGAGCCAAAAGAGAATCAGTAGGGCGCAATTACAAGGTGAAGTAGAGTCAACAAGGAACCTCACAAATTCAGCACCCCTATGGCACTATGAAATTTTGAAATAGGCATACAAACCAAACACTAATATAATATGCCATTATTTAATAATATATTAATGCAAAGCAACCCGTATATTTGTGAATAATGCTATACGGTTAGTAAAAATTTTTAATGCATCAATGCAAAGCAAACAGTATATTTGTAAATAATGCAAAAACCACGAAGCAATGAAATTGCTTTTGCTCTCACGGTAAACGCACAAACATTCACACGTTAGAAAACAGGTGCGAGCCGACCGTTTTTTCAGCGCGACGATAATGAAGACAAATGAAACAGCTGTGCATACAAATAATGAGTTTGATAGATAGATAAATCTGATCCACCAGCTTTGACATGGACCCTCTAAAGACGAAATTTTAGGTTACTACAAATATCGGCCTGATGGATAGAAATCAGATTTCGATATTCGAAGACTCTCTTGGTGTACACGCCCTTACACTAAATAAACGCACATGACTTCTGAACAAAGAAGCTCCGCCAGCTCTCGGATTGGATAAACGGAGCCACGCGCCTAATATTTTGTTAGACTAAAAAGGCTTGTAATAAATACACAAAGACAGTCTGACAGAGAGAAAAATTCAAGAAACACTGAGTCTGTTAACAGTGATAACCAGTCAGAAGGACGTGGTGACACTACGAACCAGGACTCAGCGATTTCACTTGCCGGAACTGAGGTGGTTATAAAATCAAGATTAAAATCTACAAAACCGCCATTTTTTTCCAATTTCCCTAACTGCGACAAGTAATAAGCCGGTTGCCGTTAACCCATCCTACAAGTGGATAACCCGCAGACATCTAGAACTTTCATGTGGAGTTAGATTGAATTCTATGGTATAACCAACAGCAGTCGTTAGCCCTAAGGTCGATATTTTTATTAGGGTGGGGGGGAGCCCATCTGGCGACTGCCTACTTGGACATAGGTCGTTGTACACAACAAAGCCTACTACTAGGCTATATTAAAAAATATCAATATGTAAATAACAAATAACAACGATAAAAAGGTCAAATGTTAAAAACAACAAGAAGAAAACAAAGCAAAAAGGCCAGAATGTAGCGCGTTTCGGCGTCAGGGGTAGGCCCGCCTCCCCCGGGCGCAGGAACATGCAACCAAACAAAGAAAAAGACAACAAATAAACAGTTAAAAAAATTGGAGGAGGCTGGCCTCCTCCAAAAAGTCGTATAGTCCAGAAGTATGTGTGCACGAACCAGTCCCGAGTACAGGGGAAAGGCGGTAGCGACCCTGCTCAGCCCGGTACCGGGATAGGTGACCTGTGCGAAGATCACCCATTCTTGGTGACAACGCAGTCGTGACAATAAGGCGACTGCGTCCCGCGAATGTGTCCAATTCGGAGACGATAGAAAGCAACCTCAAGGCGTCGCAGCATTGAGGGGTAGGTCCATGGGAACAGTCAAGGCGCAATGGCATGTAACTTGAAGTTCATCTCGACCGTCTCCTATCTTCTTTGCCAAGCCACCCGGATGGCAGCCTGTATTCCTGTGATTAAATCGGTGTGAGGAAGAGCGAAACGCTGGTGTGGTCGCCCAGTCCTCGCGGACTCTTTAGCGCCCTGATCGGCACGCTAATTCCCCACAATTCCACCATGTCTAGGAACGCAACAGAAGATAATCTCGACATCAGCCCGGCTTGCCAAAACCTTGGTCTCACAAATATCTCGAACTAGGTAATGCGGAGATTGCAATGTCTCGAGAGCACTCAGGAAAATTCTGAGTCGCTATAAATCACAATCCGATCTCCAAACAGGGCACGTCGCGTTATCTCCCGTACCGAGCGGTCTATTGCAACCAACTCAACCGTGAAGACAGACGCAGCGTCTGGCAGAGCCCCGCTGACTTCAAACAGAGGGGACACGGCGTGGAAACCACCCCCCCTCTTGGGATTTGGAGCCATCCATATAAACTGGCACGGTTCCAGCGTGACACGAAGTGTGCTCCAAAAAGGCCGCACGTAATACTCCCGGCGCTGTGCTGTAAAAGCTTTGGGAGCAGACGCGTGGCGACAAATAGTCTAAGGTGGTACCCTCCAGGGTGGCGTTCTTGACAGAATCAAGAGAGCCACCGGCCCGAGAGCTATACCGGGCTCTTGAGGAAGTTGCCTAGCCCTAAACTCAAAAGGGTTAGGGTATGAATGGCGTCTCTCGGCGGCATAGGCAGCGTCGAAATCAGCTGCAGATGAAATGAGAGCTGTTGCCGATTGAGGGAGGCGCCGGGCTCGCGCGTACAGGCGAATAATGCACTGTGCACGGCGGAGAGAGAGTGGCATCTCTCTAGCGTCGACAAGTAGGCTCTCAATGGGGGACGTGCGGAAGGCACCGGTCGTTGCATAAAACTCGCATCCGTAGTCGAGCTTCGAAAGAGCAAAGAATCGATAAAAAGGTAAGATAGTAACCCTTTCAGCTCCCCAGGCGCTGAACGTCCTGGAGCAGCGAGTATCAATGGTGCAGGTACAGAAGACCCTAAGGCTGTGAATATGAGCCTCTCAGATGAGATGTCGGCAAAATACAAGACCAAGGAAACGGTGCGAGTCAGGGTGGAGCCAAGGATTGCGCAGAAGTGCACCACCTTAGTCTTGGCCAAGGAAATCGGAAGCCTGTGCGATTTGGCATAGCAAGAGACGCGGTACACTGCCTGTTGTTGTCGAGGCTCTAGAGTTGGCATCTGGGCATCAAAAGGTCGTCTACGTAGAGCGTAGCGAGAACATTTTCCGGCAGCACCGAGGTGATCCTGTTGATGCTCAGGACAAAGAGTGTAACACTCCTGCTCCATTGGGCCGGGAGAGGGGGAGGGGGCCTCCCGCTACACGTACGCGGAATCGAAGATCTCGCAAAACTTCGAATATAAAGATTGAGAGGCGTCCGCTCTCCCCCATCGTGTGGAGAGTCTCGATGACAACGTACCGCCATGTAGTATCATAGCCATTCCCCAAATCAAAAAGTACCGTCGCGTAGTACTGTTTTATGAAGGAAGGCCTCGCAGATGGCATTTCTATGTCGGAACAAAGCATCCAACGTGGAGTAAAATTTGCGGAAGCCGCACTGTGCCGAAGACAGATGGACTCTGTTGCCAGAAAAAAAGGCTAGTGTAACTTTTATCAATTTATCCATGAACTCGCACACGCAGGAGGTTAGAGAGATTGGGAGGAAACAGACCAGGGTAGAGTGATCTATCCCAAGTTTGAAAAGAGCGAGCACAGTTGCGATTCACCAGAAGTCTGGAGGGATACCCTCTACACAGATCCTGATGAAAAAATCTAACAGAGAGGCCATACCTCGCTCACCAAGGTGTCGGAGAATAGCATACGGGACATCCTGCGGACCAGGGGTGAAGCCGTTGTACGAAACTTAAGCAAAACTTGACTCACTGAAAGTAAACATGTCGGTCGACGGCATTCCGTGACATCACGACGTGCATTGAATGCTGGCGGAGCAGGATCCCGGCTAGAGAATGCGGTCGCGAAAGATTCCGCCACGGACGCGGGGTCCGAGATTGCGGCCCCATTCTCCTGGAGAACGGTAGGGGGCTCCTGCGAGAACTTGCCCTAAATCCTTTTGACTCTCCTCCATACCTCTGCTAGGGTGGTCTTCCCGTTAAGTGAAGACACGTATGCCCGGCAAGAAGAGCGGCAGTCGTGCTTCGAAACATACCGGAACCTAGCCCTAGCCCGACGAAATACACAGACCCTGAAATCGTTTGTGCGGTGATTATAGTGCATGTAGGCATAACGCTTCTGTATGAGGGCCGCCTCACACTCGGCTGGCCACCATGAGGCGGTAGGCTTACAAAAGTACCAGACGTTCTAGTATTAGTAGTTAGGCCTATGGCGATGAGGTTGTCGGAAAAGAACTACCTCTCCACCTAAAATCAGGCTGTGCATTCGGAAAACACAAAGATAGATCGAGGCAGGAAAATGAAGCGGTTCTCGGACAATGATACGTAAACTCATCCACGTTTAGGCCACCTATCTCCAGCTCGTCGATCAGGTAGGTAAGGACTTGATCCCTTTCAGATTTCTGAGTAAAAGAAAGAGACTCGGCAGCCGTGCCACGACGCAGCAGCAGCCAACCGCGTCGAAGTCGGATGACGGTGGAATGTACGTGGAAATAATAGTATACTTCCGATCCAGGTGAAGCTGCCCAACTACTGCCTGAAAGGAGTTATCTAGAGCAAAGAGAAGAACGAGAGACATGATGTCAAGTGTAAATCACGCATTCTCCTGCCCGGCCCCCATCCCATGGTGGTGGGGTCGCAAAACCCTTATACCCCTGGAGGGTGGGCAGGGTTCATGCGCCCAGCATGGTCTCCTGCAAAAGATAGATAACGGGGAACGGGGGGATACGAGCCTCCACAGCTCCTTCCAGTTGGCCTGTAGTCAATAGTAATGCCATTGAAGGAATATGCCTACCAGGCCTAGCTCGGAGGAGATGCAGGGACCCTCTTCGAAGAGAAGACCATCACAGGAATGACCGTACGCTTCTCGGAGGCAGAACTCCAGGGGCTGTTGGCTGGACAATGCGCTGACGCCTTCGGTGACTTATCGGGGGAGTTGGGCTGGCCATGCGAGTCTTTTCCTCCCTCCGCCTCGAAACCTAAGGCAGGCTGGACGGCTTCGGAGGCGGGGGCCCCTCTTTTGTAGGATCCACCGTCTCCGAGTCTAACGACTCGGTGGAGGCGTGGGGCCGTTTTGCCTTACGAGTAATGGTCAGGCTGGGGGAACGGGAAGGAGACCTGTTTTTAGCCGGGGTTAAGTGTGAACCATTTGTGCCACCAGTCTTACCAGGGGAGCGCCTTGGGTGGGTAGAACCCGCAGAAGGGTTGCAAATGGACGCGGAAACGACCGTGGTCGTAGGTCTGGAGGAGCCAGAAGCAGAGGGTGTCTTTCTTAATATTCAGCTATAGGACGTCTCAGGCAACGGGGCACGCCAGGATCAAGTCCTTAGCCTCGCGAAATGAGACACGATCCTGGGCCTGAACGGCCAATATTTTTTTCTCAAGGAGATAAGCACCACATTGCTTCGAAGTAACGGGATACGGCTCTCCGCAATTGACACACTTGATACACCCGATTTAGACTTATCGTGTGCGGCCTTGGAGCAACTTACACGGACTTCGGGTAAGCCAGACTTTACACGTGAGCGATTTGTATGGCCAAAGCGGTGGCAGTAATACTACCTCCGTGGTAGTGGCGCACGATTGCCTTCACGTGGTAGTGATACCAGCCGGCACGCACCGACTCAGGGAGCTTGTCACAGTCGAACGTAACGAATAGTGTAGGGGTGGGTCTCGAAGCCCCTCCCTGTTTTCTCACCACACGCTCGACCTTGACAGGTCCAAAGTCGGCCAGCTCTAAGGTGATTTGATCTATGGAGTATTCCAGCAGTTTTCTCGCATAAACCAGTCCTTTCACAAAGTTCATGCTAGATTGCGGCGTCACACTCACAGGCGTGCCATCAAGTGTCTGAATGGTACTAATCTTGGCTGTCTCGGAGTTATTCGACACATTTGCCTTAAAGCTTCCGTCTGAGAAACGGGTCACCTTTGGCTTTCTACCAATCACGCCTTCTAAAGTTCTTCTCTGATGGATCATAAAGTTAGCCAACATGTTCTTATCAGTGGAGCAAATAACGAGGAATCGTTCGGAGCCAGCGAGCTCAAAAACGCCAGGTAACCTCTGAATGAGGGACCCCGACGTAATCGAGGCTCTGTTCTGCGCATTTGCACTTTTGGTCTTGATCGAGGACTCCCTGCCCGGGAAAGCACCGGCGACCGACGTCCCCATCTTTGCTTGGTCACTGGCCAAAACGGCAGCGGGCCCAAACGTCCCTGTGGCTCCCTCGGAGGAAGAGGGTCCCTTAGTCTTTTTACTCTTGTTCCTCTGCCTTTTCATTTTCTTTCCTTTGAGGAGAGGAGGGTGGAGAATGAACCCGCTTCTCTTCTCCGCCGGAAGGAGCCCATAAGCCGGATGGGCCGGCATCCTCAAGATCCTTCTCCGAGATGGTGAAGGTCACAAGGGCACCAGCCGTGGGAGGAGCTCTCTCCCCTCTGTGTGAGGCCTCGAGGACACGAGCCGTCTGAAGAGGAGCTTGCATATGGGCGGACTCAGGTTCTGTGATTGGCACCAAGCCCGTGTTCGACCCCATGAAAGATTTTACCGTTTGGTGCTGGGTCACCACAGGGGCCATGTCCATCTTAGAGGTGGGCCTCCATGTGGCCATCCCACAAAGATATCACGGGTCCCCTTCGAGGTACTTCTCGTCTTATCATGGGCAGGCGAACCGGCATTCATCGGGGAACCGAGGGAGGCACGAACAGTGACCCACTGTAATCTCGATATCAGCGCCAGCAGGACTTTGGAGGCCAAGGGCCGACGGGTCCTGTCATCCCTCGCTCCCCTAAGGGGCTTGGCCCTATCGAGTTGTTCCCGCCGGGAGCGGTCAATTGTGGGCCGCTGGCGTGCTTTCTTGGCAATTTCCTGAGAAAGTAAAGGGGGAGTGCCACTGTAAAGAAGGAGTCGCCCAAAGGCGACACCAGAGAACGGGAGAGGGGGAGTCCACTGCACCCGTAAACATGGGAGAGGAGTAAGACTTCCCTCTGGTAGAAGAAGTTTGGAGAATCCCCTGAAAAAGCATAGGGGGGGGGCTCTATTTTTCGATGGAGCTGCCCGAAGGCGGCTCCGACGATACTAAAGTATGATTTGATGGGAGTGTTTAAAAGAGTTGTTATCAGAGGGCATGGTGACCCTATTATGTCAACGGGATGCAAACTCTATCACCCCACGCTGTAGCACGCTCTGCGAGGGGTAATTACGGGGCCGGCAAAGCCAGCTGCCGCCATTTGAGGAGACTCCTCCCGCCCAGTAACCTGGCAGCCCATTAGCATGGCGGCTCCACATTAGGCACGGCGTAAAATCGATAGACTGTGAAAAGGAGAGAGAGAAAGGGTATGTTATGAAGGTGTGGGTGGGGATGAAGCAGGTTGTTAAAAACACACCAACCCAAATCAGAGCTCAGGAATGAGGGGGCGTTGTACTCTCACCACCTCAGTCCCGATCTGGGTTGGTTGGTTGATAGGAGGCTGGTTGGTGAAGTTGTAGGGAAAGTGAGGAAGTAGGAAGTTATAATTAAATAGGTTATAGGTAAATAATTAAGTTCATAACTAATATTGTTATTTCTTTCTTTAGGTTGAATATTAAATAAAATTAAAACAGATATGTAGTGTGTCGTAGCATGCGATGGTGTGCATAATGTATGGAGATGAAGATCTTGCAGTTCCTCTACTAACTGGATTCCTAGGCTTATGAAACCATCATTATGCCACTTATATTAATTGTTTGTTTGTTTAATGTACATGTGCCTATATTTATGAGTGCTCATGTAAGAGTGTGTTCATTACATATATTATTTTCTCTGGAAACCTATGTTCTGTAATTGTTTATTTCACTGAAATAAAGAACCATCGACCTAAGTAGTGCTTATCATTGTGTTCCTTTTCACTATGAGGATAAAATTCACACTACTTTCGAGGCATATGGGAGGATTTTTCAATTTAAACGCTAAATTTTGGTCTAACCAACGGCGTTTTCTACAAGGTTATACATCGTCCTGGTTCGCTCAACAGCTCCTGACGCCCTATCACGCACATTCTTCTCAAGCATGACCCATAATAATCTTATCGAGCTTCATAAAGCTCTCTGTTATCCAGGGTGTGATGGGATGCCCTCGAAGGACAGGCGTGAGAGGAAGCCACCTCGGAATACCCCTTTCAGCCCCCTTTCGCTATAAACCACGTGTTCCTTGGCGTGGGAAGTTTAGAATCTTCGAGAAGGAAGCAGTCCCGCGCTAAGTCACCCGACCCAGCTATATTTGCTTTCGGACGTTCCTCGCTCCCCTTTTCCCCGCGATAACGCCGAGCTCTTACCCGCATGCTTCCCAGGCATGTCTATCCCGCTGCGAGCGCAGCCGTACTAACCCTACTCCCATATCATGAGGCAAACTTCGCTGTCCGATCCGACTCGTTATCTCGAAGTAAGTTTACATAGACTGACGTCGAAAATCTTCTAGTAACGACCATGCCCTGGGGCTATCTATCGGACCAGCCACCTAGCTATTTTATAGGGTCTGTGGTTAATGAATTCTCTCTTGTAGTTTCGTAGGCTGGGATAAGTGATCAGAGAGCTTTCTTAGGATAAAGGAATATATATATATATATATATATATATATATATATATATATATATATATATATATATATATATATATATATATATATATATATATACGATAACCGATAAATCGATAACGATAACCATATCGGCGATAATCGATAACTGCCGATAAATTTATCGCCCGATAAGGTGATAACCGATGAATAGATAAATCCAAAATTATAATAAAATATTGATTATTGACTATATATAGCGTTATTTTATAATACAATAGCAAGAATATTTGAATACTGTTTCCTAGTTTCCTACCTGGTGAGGATCTCCTTCATCTCTTCATAAGTTTTGAGGATCCTGCTCCCCAGCGTCCTCCTGAATGGTACCTCTTTCTTAGAGTTGAGGGTGTGGACCATATCCCTGAAGATCTGACTGTCCACAATCTGCAGCGGCATGTTGTCCATCACAAACCTGACAATTGTCTTGTCGACGGTGGACTGCCGGACGGCGCTGCCCTGGACCATGATGTCAAAGGTATTGGCAATGGACATCTGCCGCTACTTCTTGCTGATTAACCCGCTGTCGTCTGACTGACCGGATCGGTTCCTGCTGCGGCTGCCAGTCCCAACGTTGGCCTTGCAAGCTTCATCAATTTGTTTTGCCTTGTCAGGATGAATCCTGTTGAAGTTGCTCTTCAGGTTGGCCTTGGTGCCTTTGTTCACCTTCACTTCAGTGATCTAGGGGAGGCAGGAAAAGCACTGGAAGATGTAGTTGTTGCCAACCATCTTCTTGTACTTCACCCACTTGCCAAGGAATGGCCAGGGTGACTGAGGCCCAGCCTCAGTGAGCTCAGAGTCAATAGACTCCGCTGAGTTTCTTTGACTTGATGGGGGCACAGTCTCTTGCGACGCCATCACTAATTCAATACTATAAAATAGCAAAGCACTGCACTACTAAATTACAATAAAAAAGGATCAGTGTTCAAAAAGTTAATAAACGGATATTAAAGAATAGCACCGAAAAGTACATGCATTCATATACACGTGCACAAAAAAAAATTAGAACGGAAGAAGCACGTGAACATAGGGAAAAATCATCAAAGAACGCGTAAAACTGGTAGCGCGCAGGAGCAACACCTCGTGACCTTTCGTCCGACACTGGTGAGAGACTGAAGCTGAGGGAACGTTTTGATAAGACAAGACCGGCCGCCCCGAACTCCGTTCAGTATACGTTCGGTTCCCAGCTCGGACCTATCTATTTCTTTCCCCAAGGCACGCGCGGCTCGCGCTTGAGCTAAACTGGACCAAAAACTGAAATTATCGATTATCGCTAGTTTGGAAACAAAAGTATCGGCGATACCGATGAATCGATAACGCGGAAAAAATATGGGATAACCGATCACCCAATATTGTTATCGCGATAATTTATCGCAATAACGCCCATATATATATATATATATATATATATATATATATATATATATATATATATATATATATATATATATATATATATGTAAATAGCTGGAATAAGCCTCGAAATGGCGAACAGTAATGACAACTTTTCTTCTTGAATAATAATGATAACTTTTTTTGAATCAGTAGGTGAGAGAAGAAAGGGTTGATAGAAGGATAGCATGGAAGGTTTTTTTGGGTTTTTTTTTTGCGGGGGAGGAATGTAAGTTGGTATGATGAGTGATGAATATATGCCAGGAGACTGGCTGTTCTTTCTTAAATTATTTTAATCAATCTATCTATACTTTTAGAAGTTTCTGCTTTGTTGGACCTTTTTCCAGGTACGTTAGTTCTATTTCTTTAGTTTATATAATTTTATACGAATATATATATATATATATATATATATATATATATATATATATATATATATATATATATATATATATATATATATATATATATATATATATATATATATATATATAATTGGGTATCTATATGTTACTTCTAGTTCTTTATTTATTATATGTTACTGTTTATTTATTGCTTTCATGACTTTGTGTTTTTGTCTTTTTTTACTTGGGTATACTTGTTTTGGTTTACTTTTTCATGTATATATCGGTAGTTCTGCCTGCCGTAGGTGGATCCTACGGCTTGGGAATCCCTCAGCTGAATTTCATTCGGTATCCTCAGATCTCTAAATATCTGTGGATGATTTTGTTCTATTTTCTGCCATATCTTCCTCGCACTTTTCTCCAGGGTTAGGTTGATTGGGTCAATCTTTGCTATATCAATTAAGTCTCTGATGCGTTTTCTTTTTGCTCTTCTAGTTTGGGTTATTAAGTAGGTTGCTCTATTTTGAATTCTCTGTAATTTCTTCTTATTTGCCTTCGAGATAGTGTACAACGGGATCGATGGGTATACTAGACTGATTCTACAAAGGCTTTTTACAGAATTTTGAGCAGTTTTTTGCTCATTCTGCCTAGGGTGTACATTAGTCTTAGGCCGCCTCTGGCTTTGGCTATCCGTGCCTTCGCATGAGCGTGGTAGCCTTTTGTGCCAATATGTAATCCCAGTACACTCCCTTGCGTTACGTAGTTGTATTCGATGCCTTCGATGGATATCTGGTCTTTCTTAAAGCTGGATAATAGTATTATTTTAAATTTGTGGATGTTAGTTTTTATTTTCCACTTGTTTTCGTAGTCGTTAATATTTTTTATTTCCCTTTGCGTGGTACGTGCTTGCCATCTTGGGTTAGTCGACCGCGATTGAATAATCTGGCTGATGTCGTCCGCGTACTGAATGTTTAGACATCCTGGTGTTATTGGGGGCGGAAGGACAGCCGTGAAGATCGCGTATAGGGTGGGACTCAGCCATCCCCCCTGTGGGGCCCCCGTCTATAGATGGAAGGTCAGTCCCATGCGGTTCGATGGAGACGTAGGCTTTCCTATTGGTGACATAGCTAGCCAACATTCTCTCCATCTTGATGCTAAGATCGAGCTGGAGAAGCTTATATCTAAGTCTTTCAACCCAGACCTTATCGAAGGCCTTCTTGACATCACGAAAGACCACGTTCACGTATTCTTTTTGCGATCTTGGCCTGCGCAATCTTTTCTGTTAGAATGGCTATTGTTGTGGTAGTCTCTTCTCTTTCGGAAAACGAATTGATGTTCATTATATTTTTGTTTTTCCTCCAGGTGTTCGAGCAGCCTATGATTTAGGATCTTTTCCATAAAGTTAAGTAGTGAGATCGGTCTAAAACTTAAAACTAAGTGGGTTGGTTTCCCCTGTTTCAGCAGAAAGACTATCTTAGCTCTTAAATTTTTATGGATAAGCTCCTTTGAACTGCAACTTGGCATGCCATTAGATAAATCCCGGTCAGCCGTAAATTGCACTCTGTATAAAAATCAAGTAAGCGGTTCCCCACTGCTTTAATTGCCTCAAAACATATAGCAAGCGGCCTTGGGTTGGCTATCTGCCCGTGCTTGTGTATGCGCCCTTGCGCCGAGCGAGTCTTCACAGGCATACCTCAACACAGAGATTACACGATTTCACCATTTTGTTCGAGTACGAAACTTGCCTTATTCTGTAGATGAGGTTAAGCAAGTGATGTCAGGGTGCGAAACGTGTCAAAGGTTAAAACCTCAATAATTATCGCCCAGAGAGGCAAGAGCTTATCCATGCAATGCGCCCTTTGATCGAATCAGCCTGGACTTTAAAGGGCCACTACACTCTTTTTCTCCCATTAAATATTTATTAATTCTGGTAGACGAATACTCGCCTTTTCCTTTAATTTTCCTTGTAAGGATATTTCTTCATCAACTATTATACTGTGTCTTACTACGTTGTTGTTTTTTTCTCTTTTGGGGTTACCAGGGTACGTGCCTTTCAATCGAGTTACTTCTTTCATATCTGCTTAAATAAAATCACTTTTGCACAAGAAAGGGGTTCTAACGAGTCGTTCAACACATTACCATCCTACCTGAAATGAACAACGCGAGCGCTATGTAGGAATTGTATGGAAAACTGTTCCCTTGGCGTTGGAGTCTAGGAAACCAGAGCATTAACCATTGGGAACACGTCTTCCCGGATGCTCTTCATTTCTTGCGTTCATTGTTATGTACTTGTACGAATGCAACTCTTCACCATTTTTTTTTATTCTCTCGAAAGACCACGACTGAGTATACCTAGCTGGCTTGCTTCACCTGGTGAAGTACTGTTAAAACGTCATGTACTGAATAAGGATTATACCTTAATAATCGCTGGAACTAATCGAAGCAATCCTAAATATGCAAACGTCAGATTTCCAGACGGCCGAGAAGATACGGTGGCTATCCACGATTTTGCCCCAGCCGGAGAGACCCAATTAAACGAGAACGAAGATGTTCCTAATGTTAATTCCAATACAAAATCCCCCATTCTGTTTCTTGATTTTCCTATAAATGTTGAAACTGAGAGATCTTAATTCATCATGTCATGATGTTCCTCCTCCAGTTGCTCTCCCTGAAAATATCCCTCGTCGACCTAGAAAACGACTGTTCTATCGAAAACGATACATCTCATGATATTTCTCTGTAGCGACTTGCGTGTACGTCCAAAATACGACACACGCGAGAGTCGCCACACACATAAAGTACACAGAGAGAGAAAAGCAAAGTTAGCGCCTTTTACGAGAATATCACAGAGCAGTAAACGAAGCACAGTTATCTCTGTTAGAGTTGGTCGAGGCAATCTTAGGCAAACATTGTAATCAAAGTAGAATTTAAAATAAACTGGATAGCTATCACAATTAAACAAATACAAGAGATATTAGAAAGCTGTCTCTATGGCAACATGCCACCGCCCACAGAGAATTTCACCTAATAGTCGGAGTGCCGCCCTTATCAATATGTTTGGCAGTAGCCAATCAAGAGGCGAGTTATATCGATGCCGACCAATAAACAGGTCGGCACATAAGAGGGAGGTGTGGCTTAGTTGGAAGTGAAACCTGTAGGGTGTGGCTTAAATTGAGTATAAAACAGTAAAAATTACTATTGTTATTATATCGCAGTATATCGCGTTATATATATATATATATATATATATATATATATATATATATATATATATATATATATATATATCGTTCATTCCGATTTCTAATATTTGCGTAATTCAACCTTGTATATAGTCGTGTACATAACAATTAAAGGCTCTATTCGTCCGGCCTCCTTTAGACTTTGCCTGCCCTTGGCCTTAAACTTAATTAAGTTATAACTTAGAACTTAAATAAAGAACTTCCTGTAAAGTGCAATAAGTTATAATTCAATAATAATTTGTATTTTTGTTTTTGGTGACTACAATATCCTGCCGTTTCTCAATCTCCGTGTTTCAAGGCCAAGGCCTTATTATCAGGAAACCAACCGTTGCGCATTCTCCTCACTAATCGCAATTCCTCGCGATTACTTGACTCCCGAAATACCGGTGTTCTACCCTGGTGTGGTCTATCTCTATCTTCCGAGCTATTTGACCCCGTCGCTAGTGTAAGACCGCCCCTCGACTTAGGGCACCTCATAGCATCAACAAAATTACTATCGAGAAAAGTAAGGAAGGGCAACGCAAATCAGCTAGGGCATCTGTATCAAAACCGGAGTTCTTGCCAAAAGATTAAGCGATAACTCGGTAATTTATCACCCTTACTAGTAACCAGCGTTCCCCTTCCAAGGTCTTCGGTTGTCCTCGCGATTACCTTCAAGGTTTCCCCATAATTAGCGACCACCTTCAAGAGCCCCCATACCTCATCCAGCTGCTCCCCATGACGCCTCCCCTGAAACTATTTTGCGTCGCTCTACTCGACCTAGAAAGCCTGTTG
Source organism: Ceratothoa steindachneri (assembly GCA_963969495.1). NCBI lineage: Eukaryota > Metazoa > Arthropoda > Malacostraca > Isopoda > Cymothoidae > Ceratothoa > Ceratothoa steindachneri. The sequence continues at coordinate 63,789,933 of OZ018322.1, read as the reverse complement.
AACGTTACATTGAAAATTATTGGATCCTTTAAATGCTCGAATTAGATGCTTGATCTAGTATTTCTTTTTGTAGAAAGGGAGATTGTAATAATTTATTAAGTTATAGGTAATTAATTGAGTTTATAACTAACCTGTTTCTTTCCTTAGGTTGAATATTAAATAAAATTAAAACATATGTAGTGTGTCGTAACGTGCGATGGTGTGCATAATGTATGGAGATGAAGATCTTGCAGTTCCTCTACTTACTGGACTCCTAGGTTTGTGAAACCAACATTATGCCATCTATATTGTTTGTTTATGAAATGTACATGTGACTATATTTGTGTGTGCTTATGTGTTCATTGCATGTAATTGTTTTGTTTTTATCAGAGAAAAAAATCCGAACTTTGGAAACTTCCTTAACTTTTGGGCTACTTCATAAGGTAAAAACACAGACTGTCGGAAAGAAGGAGAAGAGGCTAAGCTGGGGCCGGACGGGGCGCTGAGTCACGTCAGCACCGCGGCCAGAAAGGCAAATCGCTGCGGCCCTTACTGGCAGCCCCAAGCCGAAATCAAACTAATCATTCAACCTACGATAAACGGGTAAGCTACCTATAAACCAAATTCCTGCGATCCACAACGGCATTATGGTTAGTTCAACTCACAGACGTATTTGCTCGAAGCCAAGGGCTCACGGAAACGCGTAAACTCAATGCTTTTCAGTCTGCACAAAATAACTAATACCTTAATTACTAAATATTCACGCAAATTGCAGTCCTTATAGATAAATAAAGGTAACTGATAGAATTGGGTAAGATCTTTAGTTCACGCAACACTTACTTGAACTATTTATTAACTACTAAATAAATGGACTGGTTCACACTCAACACTACTAAGGCTGACTGACTGCTGCCAGAAAGAACGTACTAGCCTTTTAACAAGGTGAGACGCAGTGTCTGTCCCTTGTCCTACTTGTTATAAATACTTTTTGGAAAAACTCAAAAGGTCGTAAATAAACCAAAGCGCATACCTGAGAAGCAACACTAGAATACCTTACCGTAACCAATAAAATATTAGCTACCTGATACTTAAATTAAGAATAGAAAATATAATTTAGCAAAATCCATCAATTACTTGGCAGAAGGGCAAGATTACTAAATTCCACAGTGCACGGATGTAAACTTGGTAAGTTACTAGGAATCAAATGTCTTGTCGGAAGAATCCAAAAGGAGGAATGAAACAATGTTTCGGGTGATCGGTCTGGGTTGCAAAAAGCAGGAAAATAAAAAAAGCCCCTCGGACATGTAGATAGCTTAAAGTAGGAAGGGGGCGCAAAGAAAAAAAAATAAAGAAAAGTAGCGATACGAATTCAAACGTGCTTCCCGCGTTGCTGGAGAGCCGTTAGCGAGAGTCCTAAACCACTCGGCCATCCTGAGTCCCCCAAAATACTCATTCGAAGCATTTAAGCCACTCGGCTGAACTTCTCGCACGCTACAGACACCCCTCCGTGATTTGAAGTGGAGAGAAAATTTAGATTTGTTTGTTTTTTTAAGGAGCGTTAGCAGATAATTAACAATCCTGTTCGGAAATTTGTATTAGAATATACTCGCTAGTTATGAAGTTTCTGAAAAGCCGAGACAAAAAATAACTATATCAAAAAACTTGTGTAGAATTTTCAGTTGATTGCGCTTTTTTAAAGACAAAACTAACCTAAAGTGCGGTACCAAGCCCTTAATTTTAGTAAATAGGTTGTGTATTAGAGCCCTCACTAACAAAAAGATAGGTGGTTTCTATTGAGATGCCGGGTTTAATAAGAGCGTGGACACAAAACAACAGGGTCAAGAGCTGGCTGCTAATAACATCGCTCTCATTTCCTCTCGTCCTCACACCCCAAAGAAACTCTCTTCTCAGTTCAGAAGCACTGCCGATGGGGTACTCAGATTCACATACAGTTGATGCGGGAGCGCTGCCCCCGCACCTTCCAACGGGAGTCACAACAGGGTTCCACGATAGCTAATCGGTCTCAAAACCCAATAGTATCCGGGTACCTCACCTGCCACAGCCCTACTATCTAAGAACCGGCCCCTTGTGCGCTTGGGCTCGCCAGTGATTGGCATTTTGATCTTTGCCGATTTCCTCATCCGGTCAGAGGCCGGGGTTGTCCTCACGACAAGACTTGGATGTTTTTTTAGCAGCCCATCTGTCGACTGCCAACTAGGGGATAATACTAGGCTAGATTATTTTAAAAACATTCAAAAAGCAAGTAACAAAAATACAAAAAAATAAGGGCGAAAAATAAGCCCCCTAAAAAAAACAAGAATCATAAAAGCCAGAAGGAAACACGTTTCATCGTCAGGACGAATTTTTTTCTAATTTTAAGAGCCTATCTGGCGACTACCCACTTGGGCACGAGTCGCCGCACTCACGACAGCCTAGCACTAGGCTACTTTAAAATAAGAATGAAAAACAATAACAACAACAATAATAAGAGAAAATCGCAACAAGAGGGAAGCAAGCTCCGGCACCGGCGGGAGGTCCTCCCCGGCGCAGGAACGTGCAACCTACAAAGAAAACAACAAAAAACCTAGTTAAATAAAAAGGAGAAGGCCGGCCTCCCCCCAAAAGTCTATAAGTCCACCAGTCAATGTACATGCACTCGTCTCATCCCAGTACCGAGACAGGTAACGTGCGCGAAGATCACCCAGATTGGGACATTTGACAAGAATCTGCCGAACAGAAAGCGACCTGAAGCCGTCGTGGCATTGAGGGATAAGTCCATGGAAACAGTCAAGGAGCAATGGCACGCAACTATAAGTTACCCTGGACTCTCTCCCATCTTCTTTGCCAAGCAGTCGGAAGAGCTGCTCGTATTCCTGCCATGTAGTCTGTGTGGAAGAGCGAAACGCTGGTCCGGTATCCCGGTCCTCGCGTACTCGTTGGCGCCCCCGTCAGCGCGTTCATTCCCCGCAATTCCTACATGTCCAGGAACCCAGCAGAAGATAATCTCGACATCCACCCGGCTCACTAAAAACGTGGCATCACAGATATTGCGAACCAGAGGGTGCGGAGATTCCAATGCCCCGAGAGCACTCAGGGCGCTTTGTGAGTTGCTATAAATTACGATTCCGCCTCCGAACGGGATCGTGATTTATAGCGTGACACGAGATGTGCTCCCAAAAGACCGAACGCAATACTCCCGGCGCTGTACAAGTTTTGGGAGCAGAGGCGTGGCGACAAATAACCAACGGTGGTACCCTCCAGGATGGCGTTCTGGGCAGAACCAGGGGCGCCACCGGCCCTAGGGCTATATCTAGCTCTCGAAGGAGTTTCCTAGCCCTAAACCCAAAGGGCTTAAGGTATGACTTGCGTCTCTCGGCGGCATAGGCACCGTCGAGATCTGCTGCGGATGCTTTGAGAGCCGTTGGCGACAAAGGGAGACATTGCGCTCGTGCGTACAGGTGAGTAATGCACTGTGCATGGCGCATAGATAATGGCATCTGTCCAGCATCGAAAAGCAGGCTCTCAATAAGGGAAGTGCGGAAGGCACCGGTCGCCAAGGAATGGCCGGTGTCGTGGATCGAGTCCACCTTCCGCAATAAACGCTCGACTGCGGATGCATAAAAGTCGCATCCGTAGTCAAGCTTCGAACGAACAAATGATCAATAAAAAAATAAGGCAGTAGCCCTATCAACGCTTTAAGCGCTGAACGTCACGGAACGGAGAATATCCATGGTGCGAGTACAAGAAACCCTAAGGCTACGAATATAAGCCTTCCAGGTGAGGCGTCGGTCAAATACAAGACCAAGGAAACGGTGCGATTCAACCACTTTCAGGCGTACCCCATTAGGAAACAAGTCTGGGTCAGGGTAGAGCCGTGGTTGGCGGCAGAAGTGCACCACCTTAGTCTTGGCCAATGAAACCCGAAACCTGTGCGCTTCGGCATAGCGAGAGACGGGGTTCAATGCCTGTTGGAGTCGACGCTCCAGAGTTGGCATCTGGGCCGCGCCAAAAGAGATCGAAATGTCGTCCACGTAGAGCGTAGCAAAAACATCTTCTGGAAGCACCAAGGTAATGCCGTTTATGCTCAAGGCAAAGAGTGTAACGCTGAGGATGCGGAATCGGCGATCTCGCAAAAATTCAGATATGAAGAGCGGGAGGCGTCCCCTAGCCCCCATTGTGTAGAGGATCTCTATGATACCATATCGCCATGCGGTATCATAAGCCTTCTCCAGATCGAAAAACACCGTGGCGAAGTGCTGTCTACGAAGGAAGGCTTCGCAGAGCATCCGACGTGGAATTGAACTTGCGGAAGCCGCACTGCGCAGAACACAAATGGCCTCCGCTGTGCAGAAAAAAAGGCTAATCTAACATTTACCAACTTCTCCATCAACTTGCACACTAGGGTGATGACTTTTTTACAACCTCATATCCCTGTGTCATAATTTGATGAGCTTAAATTAAAGATTATATAAAATCTTACTTTCAAGGTGATTTGATAAAAAAAAAACTCACGCACAAAATGATTTTAAAAATTTTATTTGTCAGCTTTTTTTGTCCAGTTTTTGAAGTCACTGGCAGCATATACAAGATTGAACACAAGCTTATGAGTCACATATATATATATATATATATATATATATATATATATATATATATATATATATATAACATTATATAGGGTCATCAAACACACAAGGAAGTAAATTAGTTACAATAATGTCATTGGACAGGATGAATCTCAGTAATACTCGTAGGTTGTCCTTGTTGCGGTAGGACCCGTGCAAGTCTTGCATAACTTTGACCGCATGCTTGCAGTACTGGTTGCTTCGGGCAATATTGATTGGAGATTCATCTGTTTTCCAGTGGGTTTTCAAGCATTTGAGGCCTGTTGGGTATTCATCAGAGCTGCAGATAGTTCATAAAAATCTTCAGCGAGGAACAAGTGGGTGCTGAACCAATAGTTAGCCCATGAGTAAGAAATGAGTGAACAGATTTTACGCACCTGCTCCGGGTGTCAGGCATCAGAATACATAAATGCAAGAAGGGCTAGAATGGCCTGAGAGTTCCAACGTGCATTGCTGATGTTTGGGATCTTTTGAAACTTTACAAAGGGGACCTCATTCATCTCAGTGAAGTGACGGAAGACACGCGTGAGGTAATAGAGAAACTTCATGTCGTCTCTCCAGCCACCTGTTTCCTTAATCTCAGTTTTACCGTTGCTGAAGGCTGCTTTCAGTTTATCATAATTGCTCATAAAATCCTGCACAAAGAAGTATTCTATGTTTGGTGATTTAGTCGACATGGTGCTGGCAACTGATGAACTTGGGTTTGGGGTGACCTTTATCTTCGAACATTTGCTGCAATCGAACAACAACGCCTGTCTTTTTAACAGTATTCACGCTTGTTGTGTCGACGACAAGCATAACAATTGATTCCCACAGGTTGAACTCCTCTAGCACACCCTGGAGCTCTTTTGCAATTGTTACAGCTTTCCCATCCTTCAATTTGAGCGCAGCCAACTTTATTTCTTTCGCTTCATTCTTGAGGAACACAACCTGATATTCAAAGTCCTCAATGCGTTTGCCGTCAAAGTGTAAGCTTCACTTTTCAAGATGAAGCGTGCTCACCAAGTGCTTCTTCACCTGAGCAGCTCTCGTGTAGATAGCCTTTGGAATGCTGACTGACTGACATGGGGTTGGGATTTCAATGCCCTCACAAGAAAGCTGGCGACATACCTTTGCTGCTCTGTGGGACGACAACTTTGAGCTTGTAGCAAGGAGTCTTGCTAAGCCTGTTGGGTTATGCTTCCTTTTCCTCGTTGATGCTGCATTCTCATCCTCCCAAGAACTATCTTCGCTGTTATTGGATGAGTCCGTGCTAGTTTTGAAACAATCAGGTGGTGCTGGGCTGGAAAGTGGGGAAACAGTCGCTCCCATTGCCTTCTTTCACTTGGATGGGTGGATGGTCTTGGCACTAGCAGGTTTACCAGTCGAATAACCAACCTGGCCTTTGGTCAAAATTTGCTGTTTATAGAGGTTCTCATCTTTTTTGCACAACCAGTTGCCTTTCACCTTGGTCACGTCAAACAGTTCATTCAAAGAATTAAAGTTTTGTTTCTTTCTGCAATACTCATAGTCTTTCAGAAGTTTTTCTAGTTTTTCACAAATGGTTGATTAGATACATGCGGGAAGTTCAATGTTCTGCTCCATAGGGCTTTTAGCTCCACAACAATTAGGCCGATCCTACCCTCCGTTCTTTGGCGGTGGATTCAAGAAATTTGAAGCGTCCAACGGCGTGGATTTTCAGGGGCATGCGACTCCGTTCACTTAAGGGTTCTTCATAAACTGCCACGTTGCCTCTTCTTGATGGTGCTTGAAACTGGCCTAAGTTATTTGTCCAGGTTTTCTTGTTCTTCTCTGTGTTAAAAAAGCTTTTCTTGAACGACATGTATTGTACTCAGCAACTGAAATAGAAAATTCTCTATCACTTTCCATGCATAAATTATAATGTACCTTTCCCTCCTTTGTTGAGAATAGATGTTGGTAAATGTCGCGATGCTGGCCGGATGAAACTCTAGTTTATTTTTTGGGCTACTTTTCAGTGTTTTTCTGCTATCGCACTGGCCAATCATAGATCTGGATTCAGTTTCATAAATGACCAATCAGAAAGCTCTATTTGTTTCAAGGCTTTTTGTGCTCTTTATATTGATCAAAACTTGGTTTTTCTTATATTTTGCCGGGCACGACAGTCGTATCTGATGGGTGGGCAGCCTATTCAAATTTGTCATCTGAAGGATACGAACATCTTACCGTCAACCACTCGTGGATCCAGAAGCTGGTGCCAGCACGCAAAATATAGAAAGAGTTTGGCGGGATACGAGAGCCAATGTTCCCCACTATGGCGGAAGAGAGGAACATATGGACAGATATGTCTTCGAATGACCTTCGAACAGGTAGCACGTGTTTCGTAGAGCTCTCGGAATATTTTGATTATTTACTATACTTTGGTATGTGACATAGTAAACATAAATATTAAGTTATTAGATCGTATATTTGGTTAATATAACGAAGTTAAATTGTGGTTATTTTGTATAAATGGTGGTTATTTTGTTTTGGTGAGAAACTGACTTTTGTTTACTTCGGTGGCCATCTTGATTAGCAGGTTTTAAACTTGCACGCACAAATTCGGGTTAAATTCTTGTGGTTCGTAAGTTTTTGTTTCTATTATTGTTCTTGTTTAAGTATGGCTTACTGTTCGGATGTAGATAGTATGCATTTTGAAAGTAGTGTGTATGTAGTGTGCGATGCCTGTGGTGTAGAGAGGAGAGTCAATGTGTCTGAGTGCCGTGTATGTGCTTTGACTGAGGAGGTGAGTCGATTACGTGCAGAATGCTTGAGACTGAATGATTTAGTGTCTGAAGTGAGAAGAGATGCAAGTGTACGTTTGAAGAGTCAGATTGGGATCAGGAGGGAGGAAGTTAGGCCTAGAACAGGGACTGGAGAGAAAGCAGTAAGTGAAGTAAGTGATGATGAGTGGTGGGTGAAAGTGAACAGAATAGATAAGTTAGGACAGGTTAGGTGTGTGAATGAGAGAGACATGGAACCTGCTAGGCTAACTAACAGATTTGATGCCCTGAAAGTAGAATAGGAGGTCGAGTGAGTGAGAGCAGGAGGGAGGGTAATACTAGGCCTAGAGAGAATAGGAGAATGACTGAGGTGATTGTGATGGGTGACTCTCAGATTAGGTATTTAGATAGGAAGTTGAGTGAAAGTAAATGGAAGGGAGTGAGAGTTTGTCTGCCGGGTGCTGGTGTAAATGATGTGTGTGAGAGGCATGATAGGTTGGTGTCTGAGTGTGAGAGGGAAGCAGTTGTGATTACACATGTCGGAGTAAACGATGTAAAGAAGGTGGGTACTTGTGAGTTACGACAGCGGTATAAAAGGCTGATTGAAAGGATGTGTGAAAGTAGACTAAAAGGCGTTGTTTCAGGTGTGCTTCCGAGAATAGATGTGGGGATCGAATGGTTGTCTCGTGCAATGAGGTTGAATGAATATGTGAAAGGTTTGTGCGAGGAGTCAGGATTGGTGTTTGTAGATATTTGGAGTGGGTTTTGTCGGCAGTCGCCAGATAGCACCATAAAAAAATGGAGTGGGTTTTATGGGAATAAGGGTTTGTATGCGATGGATGGACTCCATCTGAGCCGAGATGGGGTTGAGGTTTTGTGGCGGGAATTAGATAGTGTTATTAAGTCTTTAGAGGCGGGAAACTAGGTTTTGATAGTGGTCAGTGAAATTTAATGGCTCAAAGTGAGGCAGGGAAAGGAAGCAAACACAGATTTGTAGAAGGTAGGCAGGCTAATGGAAGTGCTTTAGGGTTAAATCACTTGAGTAGTGATAGTGGTCAAGGAAATACAAGAGCACAGGGTCGGGGAAGGAGAAAAAGAAGATGCAGAGGAGATAGGCCCTCAGGTGCTTCAGGAATAGGTGGGCTGAGTTGTCTTTACACAAATGCTCGTAGTCTTAGAAATAAGAGGGATGAATTATTTAGTTATATCATTCATGAAGATATAGATATAATATGTATAGTTGAATCATGGGTTAATGAAAATATATTTAATGATAATGTCAGTGAATTTGAACTAGAAAGTTATACTATGTACATTAGTCAGTTTCTTCAAATCTAAATAACTCTATAAAGCAAGGAGAAGGTGAATCAGTATGGATAGATATTAAGGTTGGTAAAAATAGGAGAATACACTTGGGAGCTTTTTATAGACCACCGGGAGAGACTAATTGTATCAATGAGTTAATGATTAGGGAAATAAGTAAAGGATGCAAAGAAGATACAGTAATTCTTGGTGACTTTAATTTTACTTCTGTAGACTGGGAAAATATGATAGGAAGAGATAGAGCAAGTTGTAAGTTTATGGAGTGTTTTGAGGATAACTTTTTGACCCAATTTGTTAATAAGCCAACAAGGGATGCCAATATATTAGATCTGATTCTTTCAAATGATGATCACTTAGTTCAAGGATTAAGTGTAGTGGAATCATTGGGAAACAGTGATCATCAGATGGATTGGTTTAATTTGCAAATAGTTAAGGGTAGAACAACGACAAACTCCACAAAAATTCCAAATTTTTATAGGGGAGATTACGATAAATTACGCAGCATGCTAAATCAGATTAGGTGGGATATAGAATTCCATGGAAAGAATACTTATGAGATGTGGGATATTTTTAAGACTATATTAAACATGGTTCAGGAACAGTGTATTCCAATGAAGTCTATTAGAAAGAAATGTAGGAAACCATTATGGTGGAATCAAGAAATAGCTAATAAAGTTTCAGAGAAAAAAAGGGCATACCAGAGATTACAAAGTGAGAGTAGTTTAGATAATATAAACCATTATAGGTCAACCAGAAATGAACTAAATAAGATTATTAAGAAGACCAAAAGGACAGCAGAAATTAATTTAGCTAAAAATAGTAATAAAGATCCTGAAAAATTCTTTAGCTATTATAGAATCAATAATAAATCTAACATTGATAAAATAGGGCCTATTAAATATGAAGGGGTTTTGAAAGAATCTGATGAGGAAATAGTAGAGGTCATCAATGATCATTTTGCTTCAGTATTCACAGAAGAGAAACCAGTTAGATTAATTGATGATAATTCTAGGTCAAGGGAAGTAGTGATAAATTCTATTAATATAGACAGAGAAGAAATTAAAGGGCTTATAATGCATTTAAATACTAGTAAGGCATCTGGCCCTGACAACATTCATTCTAGGATACTCAAAGAAGGTGTAGAAAGTATTGCAGTAGCTCTTGAGAATATATTTATTAGATCACTAGAGTCTGGAGAAATACCAAATGATTGGAAATTGGCAAATGTAGTGCCAATTTTTAAAAAGGGAAGCAAAGAGGATCCAAATAACTTTAGACGGGTAAGCTTAACTTCTATAGTCTGTAAAATTCTTGAGAAGATGGTTAAAAAGGGAATTTCTGATCATCTAGAGAATAGCAGGTTAATTAATGATGCTCAGCATGGTTTTAGAAAAGGTAGATCGTGTTTAACTAATTTACTGGATTTTATGGATTATGTAACTAAAGAATTAGATAGGGGTAAGAAAGTTGATGTGATCTACTTAGATTTCAGCAAAGCTTTTCATAAGGTTCCACCTAGAAGACTAGTTCATAAATTAAAGCTGCATGGGATATGTGGGAACGTTTTAAATTGGATAACTGAATGGCTGAAAAATAGGAAACAGAGAGTTGTACTGAATGGAGTGAGGTCAGAGTGGAGGAATGTTATTAGTGGCGTACCTCAGGGATCAGTTTTAGGCCCTTTATTATTTATAATCTATGTAAATGATCTTGGGCAAGGTGTAAATAGCAAAGTGTCATTTTTTGCTGATGACACTAAATTGGCAGCTGTAGTCAAAGAGGTTGAGGGTAGCTTTAAAGTGCAGGGTGACTTAAATAAGTTGTTAGTTTGGGCTCAGAAGTGGCAGATGACTTTTAACCTTAATAAATGCAAAGTTATTAACATGGGGAGAGATAATAGGGAATTTAGCTATGAGATGGATGGGTATTGGCTTAATTCAGTTGAAGAAGAGAAGGACTTAGGAGTAGTAGTAGATAGGTCACTGAAATTTTCAAAGCAGTGTATTGAGGCAAAATAGAGCAAATAGGGTGCTAGGTTACATTAAAAGAAATGTTAGCTACAAGAGTAAAGAGGTCATCCTTAAACTATACAACTCTTATGTCAGGCCACATTTAGAGTACTGTATACAGGCATGGTCACCACATTTTCGACATGATATAAACTTATTAGAGTCAGTACAAAGGAGGGCAGCAAAAATAATACCATCCCTGAAGCACCTTGAATATGAAGATAGGCTGAGGGTATTAAATATGCTTTCATTTGAAAGAAGGTGTGTGAGGGGAGATATGATTGAGCTTTTTAAAATCTTTTCTGAGATGGATAAATTGGATTTCAGCAAGTTATTTGAGTTAGAAGGTAGTAATAGAACTAGAGGCCACCACTTAAAGATTAAAAAACAGGTGCAGACTGGATGTTAGAAAATATTTTTTTACTAACAGAGTGGTGGAATTTTGGAATAGTTTGCCACCTGAGACTGTAGACAGCCCAAACTTGAATGTTTTCAAGCGCAGATTGGATGATTATATGGGGATGGAGGGTTAATTTCTTACTTTTTGGTATGTGGATATGTTTCTTGACTCATTCCTGTGGATGCAGTTTCTTTTTATTGTATATTTTGGGGGACTTTGATTTTGTTTTTGACAGACTCCTATGCAGGCTTTAAATTATATATTGTAGATGCATGGTTGGTCATTCCTATGGATTGTTAAATTGTATATTGTAGATGCATGATCTGACAAAATCCTATGGATGCATTATGTAGGTGGGATTTGATCGATACGAATGATCTTTGATAGGCCCTTGTGGCTTTTGTCATCCGTGAAATTATGTTATGTTATGTTAAAATAAACCTAAATATTAAATAGGTAACAAATTAAAGAAACTGATATTGAGCTTTTATATATTTTATTAAAAAAACAGCAAATTACAATTATAAAAAATTCGAGAGAAGGCAGACACTAAAAATATTATATGCTATTATATTATATAATTATTGAGAGAGTTAAATGTAGCTTAGCAAATAATACCAGGACCTCTTTACAATAAACGCTGGAGAATACACAACAATTATTATAAGGCAATAATAATATTATAGTTTATGGTTATCTAGGTGATTTATCTTCTGTTAATAAATCAACCTAGATAGCGTTTCGAAAACCATAACCATAAATTTGTTTAATCGAAGTTGTCTGCCGTTAGTTTTAGGCCTAAGGCGACAGCGAAATAATTTTTTGGAATAATGACTTGGGCTTTAAGAAAGACAATTACACAAATATAAATATATTCATAAAATCAACGAATGTACAATGAGATAAGTAGGTTAGGTATACAATGTAAGATATTTTAACATATGATTTACAGTAAAAAGATGCGAAGAGAATTGAAGTATGTGAAATTAATATAGTGGAATAATATGGTGAATAATATAGTAAATAATAGAGTGAATAATAGAGTAGATAATAAAATAGTAAATAATATAGAGTATCTATGATGGACTGAATTGGGGCTGCAATGAGAAGTAAATATAATTAGGATCTACTCTCTTATGGTCGTTTGCAAAGAATTGCGAGAGAAAATGGAATTAACTAAGTATGATTTGTTTGGAGGTAAATAAATAATTGTAGAAGGAATGATTACCGACCTTTATACGAAGAAAGCTGCGAGTCGAGTGGGCGGCATAGCGTGCTATTTTGATTGAGCTGGGAACGTGTGTTTGTTTGTTTGTGTGTTAAATTTAAGAGATGTTGTTTTGAACAGTATACGTTAATTGAATTGACAAGTAAAATAAATGAATTAATTAATTATTAAGTTTAACATAAAATTATTTAATTTACAAAAGTTGACTAAATTAATTGAAAATTTAAATTGACAAAGTTAAAGTAAAATAATTGAATGATTAAATTAACAAAGTTAAAGTAAAATAATTGAGTGAACTTTATACATAATAAATGATGATATATATATTTAAGTTTCCCAGGAGGTTTTTATTATAGGAATGCCCAGAGGCATTGCTATAACATCAACGCCGTTAAAACTCAACTAGTAACTACCCGCTTTAAACACCTCGCTTATATACCACACGCGAAATGGCTGAAGAAAATTCTGGAACTCTACAGAAATCGCCCAAGCGATGACGTGATGATTTTCTGGAAAATTCTATACAATTCTATGGTACATAAATTATTGCACAAGTCTGTTTGATGACATATATATTTAATATACATATTTTTAACACATATAAAATGCTAAAATAGCCTATATTACATTTCTAAGTGGTTTGTGCGTGACCTTTTTCAATATTTCAATGGAATAAAAGTAATTTTTGTCATTAATAGGCAAAATTTCATTCATTCGTGCTACAGGAAATGATTTTTGATAAAAAAATCAAAAAGTTATCACCCTATTGCACATGCAGGAAGTTAGAGAACTTGTGCGGAAACCGGCCAGGGTAGAATGATCTCTCCCCGGTTTGCGAAGAGCTAGCACAATAGCGATTCGCCGGGACTCTAGGAGGTTACCCTCTACCCAGATCCTGCTGAACAAATCTAACAGAAAGACCATGCCTCTCTCACCTAGGTGTGGAAGCATGGCGTACGGGTCATCGTCCGGACCGTGGGCGGTGTCCGCGCTCGAAGCAAGAGCGGAGCGCAACTCACTCACAGTAAACTTGTTGTTGAAGGGTTCTCCGCCTCTGGAGGTAAAGTCCAGTCGGCGGCATTCCGCGACATCATGACGTACATTGAATGCTAGCGGAGCAGCATCCCGGCTAGAGAATGCGGTCGCAAAGGATTCCGCTACGGAAACGGGTTCATAAAATGCGGCCTCATTCTCCTGAAGAACGGGAGGGGCTCCTGCGAGAACTTGCCCTAAATCCTTTTGACTCTCCTCCACACCTCTGCTAGACGAGTCTTCCCATTAAGTTAAGACACGTATGCCCACCAAGAAGAGCGGTGGACGTGCTTCGAAATATACCGGAACGTAGCCCTAGCCCAACGAAATTCAGCGACAGTGAAATCGTTTGGGCGGCGCTTATAGCGCATGTAGGCATAACGCTTTTGTTTGAGGGCCGGCTCACACTCGGCCGACCACCATGGTAGTGGTCGGCGTGCAAAACAGCCAGACGTTCTAGTAATAGTAGTTAGGCCGACGGCGATGAGGTTCCGGAGAAGAACTTAACGGCCTCATCTACCCACCTAAACTCCTCGACTGAAATAGAGAATTAAGTCATTTCCTGAAATGCAGGCCACCGCGCCCGCGTCAAGCACCACCGAGGTCGGCTCTTAGGCAGCAGCGGCCCAGAAATTGATATTTGAATGGGAAAGTGATCACTACGATGGAGGTCATCGACCACCCCTCCTAATTAAAATAAGGCTGTGCATCCGGAGAACCCAAAGATAGATCAAGACAAAATCATCCACATTTAGGACACCTATCTCAAGCTCTTCGATCAGATCGACAAAGACTTGTCCCCTGAGATTAATTGAGTAGTCTCCCCAAAGAGCATGTCTGCCGTTCAGATCTCCAAGCAAGAGAAAGGGCCTCGGCAACCGTGCCACGACGCGGCGGAAATCTCCCGCGTCGAGGTCAGCTGTCGGTGGGATGTATGTAGAAATAACAGTATACCTCCTATCCAGGTGAAGCTGCACAGCCACTGCCTGAAAGGATGCATCTAAATTGAAAAGAAGAATGGAGACATCATGCCGGTTGTGAACCACGCATCCCCCATCCTGTGGTGGTGGGGTCGCAAAACCCTTATACCCCGGCAGGGTGGGCAGAGGACATGCACCCAGCATGGTCTCCTGAAAAAAAGATAGCTAACGGGGAACGGGAAGAAGACGAGCCTCCGTAGGTCCTCCAAGTTGGCCCAGAGTCCACGACAATTCAATTGAAGGAATATGCCCTCCAGGCTTAGCTCGGAGGAGACGCGGGAGCCCTTTTCGAAGAGAAGACTCTCACAGGAACGCCGTACGCTTTCCCAAGCGCTATTGGTGGGACAATGCACTGAAGGTGCTGTCGCCTTCGACGACGTATTAGGGGAGGTTGGGATCGCCATGCGAGTCTTTTCCTTCTTTCGCCTCGAAACCTTAAGGGCCCTCTTTTCGTGGATCCACCGTCTATGAGCCACTCAGCCCACCACTAGGCGTGGGCGAAGGAGCCGAAGCGCTTTTGTTGCTGTCCACCTTAGGGGGGGCAGCTTTAGGAACCCCGGAAGATGACCTGGCAACCAACTTCATGGGTGTTGTCTCCTGTGAGTCTAACGAATCGGTAGAGGCTAGTGGCCGTTTCGCTTTACGGGAAACGGTCACGCTAAGGGAGCCCTGGTTTTAGCCGGGGCTTGGTGTGAACCCTTTGTGCCGCAAGCTTTACCAGGGGACGCCCGGGTTGAGTAGAACCCGCAGAAGTGATGCGAATGGGCGCGGAAACAACCGTGCTCGTTGGCCTGGATGGGCCAGGAGAAGAGGGTGTCTTTCTAAGTGTTGAAGCGTAAGACACCCCAGACAAAGCCGGGAGTACCAGGACCAAGTCTTTAGCCTCGCGGAATGAGAGACAATCCTGGGACGCAACTGCCAGGATTTCTTTCTCAAGAAGATAAGCACCACATTGCTTCGAAGAAGCGTGGTGCAGCTCTCCGTATTTGACACACTTGGCCACACACGATTTCGACTTATCGTGTGCGGCCTTAGAGCAATTTACAAAGACTTCGGGTGACTCCGACTTTGCACGTCTACATGAGCGAATCGTATGTCCGAAGCGGTGACAGTAATAGCACCTCCGCGGCAGTGGCACGAATGCCTTCACGCGGTAGCGGTATAACCGGAACGCACTGAGCTTGTCACAGTCGAACGTGACAAAGAGTGTAGGGATGAGTATCGAAGCCCCTCCCTGTTTTTTCATCACACGCTCGACCTTGGCCACCCCGTGGTCGGCCAGCTCTAGTGATATCTTCTATGGAGTAGTCCACGAGTTCCCTCGCATAAACTACTCCTTTCACAAAGTTCATGGTAGAGTGCACTTATCTTGGCCGTCCCAGAGGGATCCGCCTCATTCGCCAGAAGGCTCCGGTCCAAGAAACGCGTTACCTTCGGCTCTCTACAAATCATAGTTGCTAAAGCTCTCCTCTGATGGATCATGTTGCCCTTGGACAACGTGTTGTCATCAGTGGAGCGAACAACTTAGAAGCGTTTGAAGCCAGTAGGCTCGAAAACGCCAGGTATCTCTGAATGAGAGGCCCCGACGAAAATCGAGGCACACTTCTGCGCATTTTTGGTCTTATTTTGGGATTCCCCGCCCACGCGAACACCGTGGCCGGACGTGCAGATCTTCGCTCGGTTGCGTTCAAGGATGGTAGCGGCCTCATCCGTTCATGTGACCCCCATGGAGGGAGAAGAGTCCCGAGTCTTTTTTTGTCTTCTTTTTATTACTTTTTTTTTTTAGGAGACGAGGGCGGGGAATGGACCCGCTTCTCCCCTCCTCCAGCAGGAGCCCCCAGGCCAGATGACCCGGCCTCTGCAAGGTCCATCCCAGAGATGGTGAAGGTCCCAGCAGTCGTGGGAGCACCGGCCGGAGGAGGAGATCCCTCCCTTCCTTGTGCTGCCTTAGCGTCCGACCATTCGGGCGAGAGCCCCGCATAGGAGCAGATTCGGTGTTTGATGCCGAGCCCGAATCTGCCCCCCACCTTCTGAGGCTGGGCTGCGTCAGGAAGCATGTCTATCTCAGGGGACGGGGGGCTCCATTTGGCCATCCCGCCCAGGTCATGTAGGCCTCGTCCATGTTCTTTGAGAGGGCATAGGCCTTCACCCCCGCAAGATTTAATATTTTGGCCACCAGGTCTTTCGATGGAAGCGGCCGATAAGGCCTTTCTTCCCTTCTCCCCTAAGGGGGTTTGCCCTACCGAGCCGCTTCAAGGGAAAGCGGCCGGTTATGGGCTGCCTGCTGGCTTTTCTGGCAGTCCCCTGTGAAAGCAAAGGCGGGACTGCCAGATTTGAGCTGGAGTCACGTGGTGACTCCAAGGAAGGAAGGAAAGGGGGTGAGTGGGAGCCCCCTGCTCCCGTAGGCACTGAAGAGGAATAAGCCTCCTCTCCGGTTGAAGAGTTATGGAGGGTCCCCTGGGAAACCACAGGGCAAGGGAGGCTCCATTTTTTCTGTGGAGCTGCCTGAGGGCGGCTCCGTTGTTCTTAAAGGAAAAATGGGGAGTGGAGCGTTTTGTTTTTTTTAGTTTTCATCCATGGGCATGGTGACCCTTTTTTTACGGGATGCCAACGCTAATCACCCCCCACAGTGGCCCGCTCTGAGAAGGGTGAGTTCAGGCTTGGCAGAGCCAGGTGCCGCCATTTCGGACCACCACTTCAGTCCCTCAGCATGGCGGCTCCACCTTGGATGCGGCGTAAAATGGATAGCGTTTGAAAATAGAAAGGAAGGAGGTGAGGAAGATGTGGGTGGGGATAAAGCAGGTTATTAAAAAACCCACCATCCCAAAATGGAGCTCAGGGGTGAGAGATCATTATCCCCTTTCCCCACAGCCCCGATCCGGGATAGTTGGCTGAGAAGGTCAGCATTTACCCTGTGAAATTAGAGGCTGACCAGAGAAATTTGTGGGAGAGGTTGTATGAAAAGCGAGGAAACAAGTGTTCTGAAGGAAGAAGAGGCTAAGCTGGAGTTGGACGGGGTCCTCGAGTCCCATCAGCACGGCAAATTGCCGCGCCCCTTACGGGGCCGTCAGGACGAGACCCACCTCCGACAGTCAAATAAAATGGAGGAGGCCAGCCTCCTCTAAAAAGTTAGATAGTACACAAGTCACTGTGCACGAATCCGTCCCGAGTACAAGGGACAAGCGGTAGTGACCCCGCTCATCCGGTACCAGGACAGGTAGCGTGCGCGAAGATCACCCAGACTGGGACATTCAACAAGAATGTGCCCAAGAGTCTGGGGGTCAACGCAGTCGTCAAAGTAGGGCGCAGGCGAGCGCTCCATCAAATGGCGGTGCGTCCCGCCAGTGTCTCCAATTCGTAGACGACAGAAAGCAATCTGAAGCCGTGGCGGCATTGGAGGGGGCAGGTTCATGGGAACAGTCGCGGCGCATTGGAGGAACCGATGGCGCATCAGTTCTAGGATAGGTATATGATAACGAAACTAAATAAAAAAACAATAATTCATTTTCTTTTATTTATATACAGTAGCTTCAAAACAGTCCACAATATAATATATTAATTTCTATCTTGAACTACATGCAACATAGATATGTAGTTGTTCTATTTTGTTTGATAATGGTACATCATGGGATTATTCCACGGAAAGAAGACAACCCAATTGTTGTACAAAGATGAAAAATTAGTACAGGAAAATAGTGAACAGTGTGATCCATCACCGATGTACATCTACAAGTATTCACCTACAATTCAATGGTTCCTTGATAGGTAGCGCTTCAAAGACTATTTACTAATAATACGGGCATAGTCCTCTCAATAAACCATCACTAACCACTAACCCAAAATTGGTACTTCCACACGACTATAAACAACCGTTTGAAAGGCCGGTGCATATACAAACTGAAAACTCAATCATCCACCTTTAGTTAGTTAACGAAAAGGAAGGATGGTAGAAAGTTTACAAATACCCTGATGATGAGCTAAGTTTAAAAGACTTAGACACTGAAGAATAAAATTAGCCTTTATTGTAGTATCGTAGCCATGACAAACAAAAAATCTAAGGAAGCAAGTTAAAATCACTAAATTGAGTTGATTCGAAACGCGACACCGTAACGAAATCCTTAGAACGTACACAAGTTTACCTAGGATTTTATAAGACAGTCAATATGAGGAAATAACCCTTAGAAGGGTGATTGGAGCGGCTTATACTTTGGGGATGAGGAATCGAGGAGGGTCGGTGACACAGTTGATGGAAGCGTGATGAAGTAGGGATAATAACTCGGTGCCATGTTAATTCTATGTATCAAGTAGATGATAAGGAGAACCTTGAATAGAAAAATGGAAGAGTTAGCGGCACTAATTAAAATGTTACCCGAATAGTGAAATACACAACTTTTATCCTCAAGTCAACACCACAGGCTTATTTATGCTTTCTGGGAAGTCGGTCTTCGAGGCGACTGGGAGATGTGGGATATATTAGGGGTTAGCAGTCTCAACGAATCTGATTTAAAGGCAAATTATTTTATGGGAATGAGGGTTTGTTTGCAGGCTTGTTTTTGTTGGCGTTTTTTAGGAGCCCATCTGACGACTGACTACTAGGGCAGAAGTCGTCGTAATCACCAAACAGCCTTATATTAGGCGATGCGAATGAGGGGTGCATGTGATGTGGGAAAGAAGGGAGTGGTCGTCAGTCTTTAAAACTGAGATTGCAGATGCTTGCTCATATGTGAGACAAACACGAAAGGGAATGAAGAGTTGGTGTGAGATGAAGTGAAAAACGGTGCAATCAGGTGTGTGGATTAGCGTGGTATGATACAAGAGTGAGGAGTGGCATGATGCTATGGTAGAGTATGAATTTGTGAGTTCGAGAATTATGTGGGCCAAGTTGAGATTTGTTGGGGTGAAACTGTGTGTGGTGGTATTTTATGGAACCTAAGAATCAAGAGGTTCTGGAATAAGTGGTGGATGCAAATGGGAATGAGTAGGGTTGATGATGGTTGTAGTAGATATGAATGGTCAAATGTGTTACATAATGAAAGAGGGGAGATAAGTGGAGCTTTTGGTACACACAGAGAGGATGAAAATGGAGAGAGGGTGGTAGGATTCTGTATTGAAAGAAACTTTTATATAACAAACATTCTTTCAGGACAAGGATGTGCATACACATGCGTTGAGCAAAAGGAGAGGGGAAGAACTTTAGATTGATCGGTGCCTAGTATAAAAGAATCAGCTGCAAGACCTATGTGATGTGAAAGCGGTAAGAGATCAACCTATATGATGTGAAAGCGCTAAGAGATCCATACATATGTAAAAGTGGTAAGAGATGAGTATGGGACTAACTGATAACAGGATTGCGCTGTGTAAGCTTAAATTGGTTAGGGCATGGATGAGAAATAGGGAGAAAGATGGAAAGGAAGGAAGAATCATAAGTGAAAGGTTATTGAATCAGAGAGAAAGGGGAGAGTATGTGAGAATGCTTTAGAGTAGAAAAGTGGAAATAAGTGCATTGAGATAGAGAAAATGTGGGACAAATTTAAGGAAATGGTAGTAGGTAGTGTAAGAGATGTGTGTTCGTGCGGCAGAATTAGAAAAAGGAAACAAAATGCTGAATGGTAGAATCATGCAGTGGAGAGCAAAAAGAATCGTATTTGCAAATGCTTAAGTGGAGACAAGTATGTTAGGAAGATGCGGTTGAATGCATACAAGGAGATGGAAAGAAAAGTGAAACTAGTGATTAAACTGAGTAGGAAAACAGCAAATGAGTGTTTGGAGAAAAGATGAATGAGGATTTAGATAGGAACAGAAAGCTCTTGTGAAATGAAATGAGAAGATGAATGAGGATCTAGATTGGAACAGTAAGCTCTTCTAGAAGGAAGTGAGAAAGAGGAAGAACCAGGAGAAGAAGAGCTGTGTGAACATCAAGGCCAAGAATGGCAAGGTACTTGTGAAGAATCGGGAGCTCAAAAGTAGATGGTGAGAATAGTTTAATGAGTTGTCTAATGGGGGTATGGAAGATGATGCAAATGCAAAATGATTGGCTTCCTGGGTGTAAATTGGGTGCAACATCAGACTATGGAAGCGATAAGCATGCAGAAGGTTGTTAATGCTTTTGAGAGCTAAAATAAATGGGAAGGTAGTTGAAGTAGATGAAATAGTCGCTGAAATGCTAAAAAGTGGTGGCGGTGTGTTATGGAATGGGTTTAGTGGCTGAGTTGTAAGGTATATGAAAGTGGAATGGAAGAGTGCCTGAGGACTGGAAGAGCGCAGTTGTATTGGGCTAAAGAAAGGAATAAAGGTGAATGCAAGAAGTAGAGCGGGATAAGTCTCTTGAGTGTTGTAGGTAAAGTGTTTGGACAAATTCTGATTTGGTGTATGAGAAGGATAACTAAGATATTGATAGTGGATGAACAATGGGGGGGGGGGGGAGCGTGTAGTGATTGATCAAGTGTAATACTGAAAGAGGAAACAGAAAAGACAAGGGATTAGAAATGTAAAGTGTATGCGGGGGGCATGGATCTGGAGAAAGATAATGGCAGATAGAGAAACATTATTGCAGGCAAGAATGAATGGAGTTGAGTGGTAAACAATTAGGTGGTGTGAAGACTATTTACGTTGCTAGTAAGGCGTGCGTTAGTGTGGAAGATAGCCAGAGTGAGTGGTCTGTCGTACATGTGGGAGTAAGATAAAATGTTGTGGTGTTACCATGGCTATTTAATAGCTTAATGAATATAGTACCGAGAGAAGTAGGTATGGGAATGAGGGAAAGTGGTGGTAGATTTTAATAAGGACTTTTACACGGCGCTATTCACAACCACGGGGCATCAGAGAACGCCCGTCTATCGCCTAAGGAGAAACACTAGAGAAGAGGTGGGTCGTCAAGGATCGTTTTAAGGTACCAAGGGGGAGGGGGTGAGCGTATAGCAGCAGGGAGATCATTCCACATTCTCGGCGCAAAGTTCTGTGGTGCTGGGATATGGTCAGTAAAGATGATAGGTAGGAGGGAACAGAGGCATTTAAGGACATATATAAACAGAAGGACCTTGAGGGTGATTTTGTAGCGAATGGAGAGCCCAGTGGAGAAGAGCCCCAAGTTTGAACCAGTTGAAGTCGAAGAGTGGAAGCTTCCGATCAAGTGAAAAGGGAGTTACAAATACTGAATAGAAACCAATACAGCCAAACAAGGCCCGTCACTTTCCTAGGCAATAAGCCTTTGCTCCCCTCACTTCCACGCTAGAATTACATGGCAAACATTCATGTGCTCCAATCTGACCACCTCCTAATCTTCATCACATAGCAAATATCCCAACCTATGAAAGAGCTAAACAAAATAATGAGCAAACTACAAAGGAGCAAAGGGGACTGAATTTACAAACTACATAGAAAACACCATATCCAACTTCACAATTTCCATTCCACACATGAAACTGTCCTGAGAAAAGAAAAAATTCCTCCCCAACTGAACAATGCAACCAGCTCATGCACCAATGTTAAGCAATCAACCAACTACCCACCAGCTTCAAAAATAGGAAAAGACTCAAAACACAAAAATTACAGCCCCACGTCATCAACAAATCCCTCAAAACATTGGATGCTAAAAACCTAGACCACATCCACCTAAAACAGCTTGGCGCCACAGCCAACGTCTGCACTCATTGACATCTTCAACTATTCCTGGTTACGCATAATTCCTCCCATCTTGAAAAACGCATACATGATGCCCATTGCAGTGTTGCTGTATGTGATGGGTGTACTGATTTGATTACTCTTTCCAAGTATTCTGTGTTGATTGCGAATGCTTCCCAGTGGCTCGTTTGAAATTTGTGCAGGTTTATTTGTGGCCAACTGGTATAATTATTTATTTATTTTTTTTTTTGTGGGGGGGCGAGTAGAACGTGATGTTTGGGGATGAATGGTGGTAGAGGCCTTGATAGGGGTTGTATGGAAGTGAGAGTTGTTGAGTAGGGTGAGGTTGTCTGTCTGTCTCTGGGTTGTTGACATACCAAACCGGCACCTCAGCCTTGAAGTTGTCATCCAGGATGGGGTTGGGTTAGATGGTGATGTGGTAGAGCTGAGGAAAAAAAAAAATTTGCTGGAACATTAAGAAAGGTGGTGGGGATATAAGCATTTAGTATTGTTGCGTGGGATTTTTGGACATAGAGAAGGAAGCGATTGGGATTGGAGGTAGTGGAGGAAAGTGTTGACCGGAGGGCATGAGAAGCAGGTCCGTGTTTGAGTAGTATTTTTTTTGGAAGCAGACCGAGAAAAAGTTTTGAATGGTAGAAGACTCTAAGGGATAATCAGAACATAACTAACTATCTACTAGGGTTGAACATAGGGTATGCGAGAAAGTCGAGCCAAAATACCACCACCCTCCACCCCACAATTCCCAACACTTATGCAAATACTTTACCAGGACTGATTGAAGGGCAAGAACAGGAAGCCAAACAGTGTAGCCATAATAGTTGAAATCCTCTCTGATTGAAGACATCAATGTGGGGAGACAACCCTGAGAGAAATGAGAGGCAATAAAATGGCTTTCCTTAGATCAGCAAAGAGCAAAAAGAAATAAACGTTTTTGCTCCCTTCGAAAGCCACCTGCCTAAATGGAGCTCTTCTAGCGGCCACAGTAGTGGATTTCTGCCATCAAAATATGGGTTCAATCCCAGCCAATCCAGACACAAAACTTTCCGCAGAATGACGAATCTGGCTGACCATTGGCGGATATGCTGAACTTATATCCCCTACAGGGAATTAATTTTTATATTATTTTTTCAGGCACTCATCTGGCAATTGTCACCATAATATTATATTAGCTTATTCTTAGGGTATTTTAAAACAAATAAAGAACAAATATAACCCAAATATAACCAGAAACAGAAAATGAATACAAACATCCCTACAGAAACAAAGCATCAACTGACAACTTAAATAATTAAATAGTATGAAGGAAGCCAACCTCCTCCAAAACTTGGTTACTCCACATTTAAGAATGCCACTCCCTGTACCACTCCTCGTGGTACAGGGATTTTTTTTTTTTGCTCGATTCTGGCAACTGCCACCAAGGGCATGAGTCGCTGCATTCAAATTTTCGCCTAAAAAAAACAAAACAGAACCAAGAAAAAGAAAGAAAGGAAATACACTCCAGCTTTTTGGGGGGGGGGGGTCTTCCCCAGCGCAGGAGCATGCAACCTACAATAAAGAAAGTCAAATAAAATGGAGGAGGCCAGCCTCCTCCAAAAAGTTAGATAGTCCACAAGTCCCAAATACAAGGGAGAGGCGCTAGTGATCCCAACCGACCCAGTACAAGGAAGAGGCGCTAGTGATTCCACCCGACTCAGTACAAGGGAGAGGCGCTAGTGATCCCACCCGACCCAGTACAAGGGAGAGGCGCTAGTGATCCCACCCAACTCAATACAAGGGAGAGGCGCTAGTGATCCCACTCGACCCAGTACAAGGGAGAGGCACTAGTGATCTCACCCAACCCAGTACTTGAAAACAAAAATGTGCACGCAAAAGATTACTGAGACGGGACATTGAAGAAGAATGTGCCAAGCAGCCTGAGGGAGACCGCAATCGCCGAGGTAATGTGGAGGGGAGCATTCAATCAAATGTTGGTGGATGCAGCGATTGTGCCCCCAATTCAAAGATGACAGAAAGCGACCTGACGCCGTTGCAGCATTGGGGTATAGGTCCATGGCAAAGGTCAGGGCGCAATGGCATGCAACTTTAAGTTCACCTCTTCTTCGCCAAGTAACCTGGAGGGCTGCCCGGACTCCTACCATGAAGTCTGTATGAGGAGGAACAGAACGCTAGGCTGGGCAATGGTGATACCATTGATGATCAGAGCAAAGAGAGTGACATTGAGGTCACTTTCTAATCAGTGATTGTGCTTTGCTGTGTGTAGACAACATTTACTTAGGTTAACCCAGTTCTCAATTCCTTTATTTTGGTCTGCAAACCATAATTATATAGTAGTCAGGCAAACACCTTGCATTTTGGGTTGGCTATAATGCACCTCTCTTTTTTTTTTTCTTATAGAATCTCTGGTATCAGTGATGAAGCCACTGCTCAAACGCTTAAAACCTTGAAACCGGGCCAAAAGTTAAGTACAACATGATTTGAAGAGAATTTATGAAGCAGTCCAACTTAGAGGAAGAATTCCAGAACCAGGAACTGTCATTTTAATCCCTTGATGATACTGTTCACATTTGATTATAAGCCCATTCAAACATGTTAGTAGTTGAACAAAGTTTCCTATGCCAAAAGAAAAATTCATCGGGTGCATTCTGCTGTGAAGGCAAAATGTGCATGTGCACTTACTGTCAGGTGATTCTATTGAATCCTCTAAAAAGGACATTGAATGTTGCCAAAGTTGTAAGAATTTGGACAGCTGAATGAGACTTATAAAGGAGAATATCAGGGCTGCCCCAATTCGGTGTGAGAAAATAGTTTCTTACTTAACACCTAAGAGTTGGTCTCAAGAAAAGACTGCCAAGGAATTCAGTGTCACCAATTACCTTGGAAAGTGTGCCAGGAAACAAAGGCAAGATAATGACATACTGGCACACGTAGCATCTAATTGGGTGGATTCTGTCAGAGGATAATTGCTCATTATCAGGATGACAAATACAAAAAATGTCCTGTTAAGAAAGATAGTTGTTGTGGTGACAGATGATGGCAATGTTTATAAACAAAAATGCATGATCCTAAATAATTTTAAAGGACTGTATATAGAGTACAGGCTTAAAAGGTATCCAGATGTTGTGGGATTCTCCAAGTTTTGTGAGTTATGCCCCACTTGGGGCAAACCAGTAACTGCCTCTGGTATACACACACTTTGTGTTTGCCAGATACACCAGAATGTCAAACTCATGACGGCAGCTCTTCCTGAGACTAAAGAACAGACTTGAAAGAATAGTGTATAGCAGAGTGGATGTTGCATCTGTGTGATGATTGTTTAGGGAAGGATGTTATAGAGACCCGTACATCCCCAGAAGCAGACCAGGAGAGGAATTTCTGTTAATTTTCCCATTTCTTTTCCTTTTTTAATGGGGGCAGAAAAGATCCTTCTTTTCTCCAGCCCCAGAGGTCTCTACTCTTCCTGTGACTCTTCAGGAGAATTTTGCAATGGGAAGACCCTGCCATCTGGGGCAGGGGCATTTCAACGTCACGAGGGGCCTCCAAATGGTCGTCCCTTACCATAAGGTTTTGAAGACCTGACCAGGGACTCACTAGACCTATGGCCTGTAGTCTACGCCATTGGGGTGGGCAAACCAATATCCAGTCATGAAGGACTCTGCCACAGATCCAGGGTCCAAGATTGCTGTCCCATCCTCCTGGATGAAGGTATGGTAGTCCTAATGAGACCTTGCATAGACTCCTTATGACTCACTTGCAGACCTCTGCAAGAGGGGTCTTCCCATTAAGTGATGACAGATGCCTGCCAAGAAAAGGGGCAGGCATTCTTTAAAGCATACTGGGGGACCTAGCCCTCGCTTGATGAAATTCAAAGTATAAAAGGAGCTTCCTTGTCCTAAAGGTTTACGGTATGATTGGCTATCATGTTGGCATAGGAACCATCATGATCGACCATGAAGGAAATCAGCCATTGGCAAAACAAGAAGGCTCAGAGCCTGCATTATGCATAATGCAGTGTATGGCATAAAAGTTAGCAGGATCTCTCCAGTAGCAAAAAGGATACTCTTTACAGAGGATGTGGGGAAGGCAAAGCCAAATGGAGACCTGTGTGGCGGATCAAGTTTCCCTTCTGCAAATCATATTGTTGTATAGTACTCTAGCTTAGAACAAGCTAGGGAGTAGAAGAAAAGTAAAGGTAGCACCACAAGTGCTGAATGCTATGAAACAAAGAATATCCAATATGCAGGTATAAAAACACCAAGGGTGCAAAATGAGAGACTAACTAGCTTTAGTCTTTGCCAAATAAAACAAACCTGTGAGCTTAAGCATAATGAGGTGGGCTCAGAGCCTGTTGGAGTCGATGCTAAAAAGTAAGTATGTGAGCAACAACAGAGGAGATCAAATGGTTATCTACATGAAGTGTTAGCAAGAACATGTTCTGGCAGAACTGAGGAAATACCATTGATGCTCAAGGTAGAGAGAGGAACATTGGACAATTCTCTCTTGGGTGCCAT
Organism: Ceratothoa steindachneri; assembly: GCA_963969495.1. Taxonomy (NCBI): domain Eukaryota; kingdom Metazoa; phylum Arthropoda; class Malacostraca; order Isopoda; family Cymothoidae; genus Ceratothoa; species Ceratothoa steindachneri. Next base: position 63,763,488 of record OZ018322.1, on the reverse strand, counting down.
ATAGCTGCCCTATTGGACTGTATTGAGCTCCCCCCAGCATTTTGTGAAATTGACTATCTTACATTGACTTGACAAGAAAATTAGTCTAGGTGACACACCCCACATTATGGAGGTAGCGAAAGCTGTACTGGGCATGAAGCTAATGACCTCAAAGATCCAAATGATAAGCTAATTAGACAATCAATTTCTCCATCAACTTGTACATGCAGGAAGTTTGAGAAATAGGGCAGAAACTGGCTCAGGTAGCGGTCTCTCCCAAACTTGTGAAAAGCAAGCATGTTAGCCATTAACCAGGAATCTCTGAAGATATCCTCTATCCAGATCTTAAACAATGCTTACAAAAAGCCCATGCCTCACTCATGCAGGTATTGAAGCATGGCATAGAAAATTTGGCTGGCTTAAACCAGGGGCAATATGAGTGCACAAAGATGGACAGAATGCAGGTCGCTTAGCATAAACATTTTGTTGAAGAGTGCCACACCACTCAAAGTGAAGTCCAGTCAGCAACCACACAATGTATTTTATGGCTGGTGGAAGAGTATCCCAGGTAGAGAATGTGGAGAAAGCAGTCATAAAGGATTTTGCAAAGGATACAGGGTCCAAGAATGCGGTACCATCTTCTAGGGAACAGGAAGGAGGGGGGGGCGGGGTCCTGCAAGAACTTATCCTGAATCATTTTGACACACTTTCACACCTCTGTAAGAGGAGTCTTCCTATTGAGTGAAGACAAAAGAATACCAAGAAAAACAGCAAGGGTACTTTAAAACATACTGGACCCTAGCCCTCACTAGATGACATTTGCACACTATCTTGAAAACTTGAACTAGTTAACCATTTTAATTTTTTTTTTACTCTCAGTGACCCATAATTAGCAAGATTGACTTTTTTTATGTTTCCAAAGCATTATAGCTGTATATCAGTGTTATAAGTGATGCCAAACTAATATATTATATACTGACAATGCCATTCTTAAATAGGTGTGTCATCTAGTTAAGCTGATTGGCCTCATACCTCAGTGATAATTTCATCCTCAGGTTCAGTCTTTGAAGCAATGTCTTTTCCACAACCATCGTTGACTAACAAACAGCATGAATCTGGTACTGATGTCCCATTACCATATATTGTGGAAAACCAATCTTTATATGACTTGACACCACAGCAATTGACCTTCAAAAAGAAATTTTTATATTAATAATAAATATATTCAAAAATCAACAAAATCACATCTGGTATGTAAGGAAAGGACAAATACTCACCTCTAGTTGAATTTCATCCCACATTTGGGTATCTGAGAGATTTAATGAATAATTTGATTGTGATATCAGCATTGATTCCTTCAAGTCACCTTGCAGAGCATAATCAAGGGATGATCTTCGAGTACATAGTTGCACTGTTATTCCAATGTGAATCAGCAACAAACCCATTAGAAGATAAGTACACTGAAATTATAGGAGTCAAAAGTTGAGAGGGTGTCAGTGTTTATGAATGAGAATGAAAAGGAAAGATAGAAAAGGGATGTATGGATAGACCTATAAAAGTGAAGTGAATGAATATAAAAGGTGGAACCGATCAAGTCATTGTTAAATTAAGTTTAAGAGGGTGTAATCAAAAGTACAAATTTCAATACCAATGCAACAAAGCTGAGAGGAACTTTCATTAAAACTAAAGTTTGATAATTGTATAACTTGTGTCTATTTAGTGGGACAACTAGGAGAGTGATTTATATACTGAACAACAATTTTTTCTTATTTCAATACACCTAAACTTACCAACTTAGATTTCAATTTATACAGCTTATATGTATAATACATATGCAGATCAATTTCTATTTTAAATATGTGAAATTGAATCTTATATATCAGTTGTACAATTCAAGAAAATCCATAATTTCATCATCCTGTTTTAATATCACTTTTCTCACATTCTATTCTTTGATATAAAATGACAAATAGAACAAATATCTTCAAAATATTTATAAATTTTTACTTTTTCCCCATATATCTGGTCTGTATTAAAAAAAATTCAAGGTACAAAATTATTTTCAAATATTATTTATTTTCAATTTTATTAAATAAAAAAAAATACTCAGAACCTAATAATGGAAACCAGACAAATTTCAAATACAAAATCATAATTATACTCACAAGTTTCAATGCGTGCGATTTGTTGGCAAGAACTGCTATGACTCCAAAAGTGCCTATAGCTGAGACAGCAATTGCATGTACAAAAAGACCAATATTTGCATACCACATCCATACTGGCAACCAGGGTGATAAGTATGCAACAGTTCTCAAGAGAAGATAACTTGCAAGGTATCCCAGGGCCAGACCAGTAACCTAAAAAAAAAAAAATTATAATACATAACTATTCCCAAGAGATGCTCTTATAATGAGTAAATTTTTGTTAGGAGATTACATAACAAAATACCTTTAACCCATCTATTGAAAAAAAGAGCACATAGACCCCTATTTTTTTTATAAGGTTTGTTAAGAAACTAGAGAAGTTATGAGTGATTTACCCCCTTGAATTTAAAGCGCAATAGCATTGAGACTATCACGCTTGTAAAGAGGGATCTGTAAAAGTGGTGGAGATAAAGGAAGTGAAACTGTAAGGAAGATATATAGCCACAGATCCTTCCGCAGGCATTGAGACCAGGAGGCCAAACACTGAGTATTGGAGTTGGGAGGGCAGGCTAGTGGAAGTGAAAATGTGTGTAAGATGCAGCCTGGATAGCCAAAAGAGTATATGGGGATGGTAGTTGTCTAGATATATATATATATATATATATATATATATATATATATATATATATATATATATATATATATATATATATATATATATATATATATATATATATATATATATATATTTTACCATCCAAAAAGATCAGAACCCCTTTATTTCTATCACAACATGTTCTAGAACTTTTGCCAGAAAAAATCAAAGTTTGCAAAATTGGTGTACAATAATGTACAGATATGAACTATATAAATAGGTAAAGGTTATGTAAATTTGGATCAATAAAAAAAAATTGATGTCTAAAATAATCTAAATGACAACAGAAACAAATTTATATTGTAATACCAGGCAATGGCTTTACCCCTCCCCCCTATGGAGGAAGCTTGCGCTTCGCTACTAAGATTAAAATTTAAAATCTAAAAAAAAGCAGCCATGGTTAAATTTTTAGAAATTTTCTGAACTTGGACAATTATGTTTTAAAAATTTTTAAAAGGAACTCTAAACTAAATTTCCCCCCCTTTCAAAATATTCTGTTGCTAAAATATAGTTATAGAAGATACGAGGGGCGGTCAATAAGTTTTGCAATTCAGATATAAGGAAAAGTGTTTTATTATTTTTCAATATAACTACCCTCGACTTCAATGCACTTGCGCCACTTGTCCCTGAGTCTTTGAATTCCTGACAACCAGAAATCTTCCGACTGCTGTTCAATCCACACCTGGATGGCGAGCTGGACATCTTCATCGTCCAGCGGTGCAGCCTTGAGCTGGCAGAATAAAAAGTAGTCGCTAGGGGCCAGATCTGAACTGTAGGAGGGATGGTTAAGCTTCTCAAATCCGCACTCGGGCAGGGCAGCTTGTGCAACTCTGACCTTGTGGACTTTGTCAATTTTGAAGTCGATCATGGGGTGTGAGATTTCTAGGGACCCAACGGGCAGAGACCTTGGTCATGGCCAAATTGTCGTGGATGATGTTGATAACACTTCCATGTGATATTCCTAGTTCTCGCTCAATTTCTTCGACCTTCACCCGTCAATTTTCGAGGATGATCCTCTCCACACGGGGCACATTGTCCTCGTTGGTCACGTCTGATGGGCGTCCTGGACGGGGGTCATCTTCAAAGAACTCACGACCATGGCGGAACTCCATATTCCAGCGAGCAATGGTTGCGTAGGAAGGGGCTGTGTCGTGTACACTGCATTCTTGCATCTTTTGCATTCTTGCCTTCCTTGGTCAAAAATTTGATCACTGCGCGGTGCTCAACCTTCTCCATTATTGAAAAATTTGTGTTGACGATCTGCGATCAGCTACTGCTTCTTAAATAGACGAGGCAGGAGCATGCTGCTGCAGGTCCTGACTTGTCATAACTTGTCCTAACACCCATACAAACAGCCATCCCCCTTCCTCTGTTTTGCCCTACCGATTCGCAAAACTTATTGACCGCCCCTCGTATATAAAAATAAATTTTCTGAACTTCACCATTTGTAATTCTTTGGGTTTTAAAAAATTCCAAATATTTTGATACTTATATTTATTTCTAAACTTTGATAAAAAAAACATTCCTAACCAAACTTAAGATGAAATTATTATTCAAATACTCAAAAAAATCCCCTTCTTAAATTATAGAGTTAGTGATGATAATGATTAAATTATCAGTTGAAAACATTTGAACAAGTTATAATTAATTAGTATAGTGTGGACTCTTGGAGGCCCTTCATCTTTAAGAATTTTCTAGAGTTCTTGAACTGATTTAAGTTTCCTTGCTTTAGACCTCTCTCTATCTAAATCTCTTCCAAACATTTTCAATGGAATTCTGGTCCAAATTTTGTTTGTGTTAGTTCATAACAGTGATGAGTCAGCATTCAGGAAGGTCTTCACTAACTTGGGTATGTTGCAGGGTGTGCTTTCTCACACAAAAATTGGAGGTTGGGCAAATGTTACATCAGCTGGAGAAAAAAAAAAAGATTGCACAACTATGGCCAAGCCATTGATCAATCTGAAGAACAAAGATAGTCTTGCATTCAATACTGAGCGTGTTACATGCATTGATCACCAATGGAGCCAAGAAAATTTAACTGACAAAACTAAGTTTAATTTGTTTAACTCTGAAGTTAGGAGGTTCGTTAATCACAGAGCAGGTGAAAAATAGTCTGTCAATTGCACAAAAAATAGTGTCAAGTTTGGTGGAAGTGTCATGCTTTGGGACATGATTTTGGTAGAGCCAGTCTTCCTGCAGAGACTAAACTCCAAAATCTCACTAACCTCTTTAGAAAGTACTGCAGCCATCTTGAAACAATCCTTCAGAATTTTGAGTTATGGCTGTCTTCCTTAGCCTACTGATTAATATACCAGCTTTAAATAAACCTTATTTGTCATAAGTTGCCAGAATATTGCGGATTACACTTGTTGACCACTTGATAGTCTTTGCATTGGCTTCAATTGAAAGACCATCTTGGTGGTGCAGCTTTACCATCAGCTAGTGGATAGAGAGGTATAAAAAATTTCTTAGGCATGTTACCTGGATGATAATTGGCAAGAGAATGACCTAATGTACACAAGATCAAGCTGAAGTTAGTTGCTATGCATTTGAATCATTTTTGACATTTCAATTTTTCTAGTAAATTGCTTATCTGGATAAAATTCATTTTATTCATCCAAATTTACATAACATTTACCCATACCTAGTTTATAAATGTAGGTTTGGAAAAGATGTTGTGTTAGAAATACACACATTCTAATCTTTTGTGGATAGTATGCTACATGAAACTCAATGAAATAGTTCTGAGAATAGTGACAGGATTAGATACAAGAAATAAGAAAATAAATTTATTTAGATAAATATAAAAAGAAAAAGTTGTTTTATCATTAATTTCACAAGAAAAATACATATTTCAAAAGAAATTAGGTTTTAAAAAAATATTTTGCCTGTAGTTGCTTCTTTGTTGTCCCTGAGTTCTCTAAAGTCAAATCGAACAGCTCTCAAAAATGAGTCCTTTCTTTTGAGAGTATATTGAAAGTTGTTCTGAGATGGCAAAGAGATGATGAGATAGGTACCGTTTTCCTAGTTGCTGTAGGTTGCAGTTTTGGTTATGAGGGTTTATTCTCCATCTGTATTCATTTATAGAGGGTATCTTGACCATAGTATAGGCCAGAAAAGGAGTTTCCTAGCACCTAAAACTAAAGGACTTATGGTATGACTGGTGTCTCTTTGTGGCATAGGCACCCTCAAAATTAGCCATGAATGCAGTGAGGCCCTTTAGTGACAGAGATCTTTTTGCACATAATGGACTGTGTACAGTACTGAGTGACATCACCCCTGCATTAACAAATAGGATCTCAATAGGGGACAAGGCACCAGTTACCAGACATAGGCTAGTGTGGTGGACCGAGTCCACTTCCAGCAATACACTTAGCGGCAGATGCATAAAATTTGCATCGGTAGTTTAGGTTCGAATGAACAAAGGAATGGTAGAAGGGTAAAGCAGTAGCCCTATCAGCACCCTAAGTGCTGAAAGTCACAGAATGAAGAATGTCCCTAGTACAGGTATAAGAAACCCTAAGGCTCTGAATAAGAGCCTCCCAGGTGAGGCATTAATCAAAAACAACACCAAGGAAAGTCTGCCAATTCACCACTTTCAGGCAAACCCTGTTTATGAATGTAGGAGAAAAGCATATGCTCCCAAGTTTTGCCCACCTCCCTTCTGGGTGGGGCGCTTATCAACCTTTCCCCTTCTGGCCCAATATCTGGTGGTCTTCAGCCAGAAGAAACCGCCAGCCATTTCAGCTAACCACCGAGTTCCTTCCCGGACTATTTATCGAAAAATGGGAGCCCATCTTCGCTTCCAATTGTTGCCGGAAGTTTATAAAGGATGAAATGGAGTAGCTTGACATCTAATCTATTTCCCGTGCCCTGAGAACCTCTCCCGAGTTTCGAGTATAAAAGACGAATTCTTTTAACCCTTAGTAGTAGAGCTTGTACAGCGTCTGGCAGGGCAGGAATTGTCATCTATCAGTGTAGTGGTAATTCGTCGAAGCATCAAGTCTTCAGAGAGGAGATCAGTCTCAGTTAGGGAGGCTCTTTACCACGTTGGTCTGCAAGTCAGTATGGACCCAAGCTCATATTCATGTGTAAGAGCCGAAGCTACAAACAGCCTCACTCTGGTTCCCTAAGTGAGAAAACTACATCTCCGCTTTTCTCTGTGACCCTACGCATCGATAGGTCACTTCGCCCCCCCCCCCCTTCCTCACAGAGGCACCCAAGATTCCTCAGAGTTCACGAGCGTGGGGCACTCTGTAACAGAAAGCTCCCATCACCGCCTTCGTCCAGCAGAATCGTGACGGAATTGTGGGATCAGGTCAGTCCCTGGAGAACCTACCTTATCGTCTCCACCTCTTACCTCACCACCTTCACTCACCAGTGCCACCCGAACATCAGGTTCCAAGGTAACCCTTCCCTTTCACATTTCCCAACTTCACCGCAAAGCTAACTAGCATTACAAGTGTATAGGGATTTGTATGGTGTATAGTAATTTTCAAGCCAAGTGAGATATCCGAGATTCACTTATTAATTTATATCTCAAAGCACTTTATTTGTATGTATGTATATATATATATATATATATATATATATATATATATATATATATATATATTTTCTTGTTTAGTGTTCATTAAAACTTTATTTTCATATTGTTGTATATCTAACTTCCTTTGGGTTGCTTGCTGGCAAAGTTCATTCCAATCCCTCCGTAGCCAACCTCTAAGCACTCTGAGTCAATAAACCCATTCAGGACACGGGCTGAACAAAGTATAAGGAGTAGTACGACGACTCCTTTGCATTCGGGATAATAGGATATATATACATATATATAAGAGTCGGGGATAACTCCAACCACCCCTTGGCCTATTCCTCAACAATGAACAATTCCAAGAAGTGCACCACCTTATTCTTGGCCAAGTAAAACTGAAACATGTGCAGTGCAGCATAGCGAGAGATGCGATTCAATGCCTGTTGGAGTTGATGGTCCAGAATTGTCATCTGAGCTGCTCAAAAGAGATCAAAAGGTGATCGACATAGAGTGTAGTGAGGATGTCATCTGGAAGCACTGAGGTGATACCATTGATGATCCAGGCCAAGTGTGAGGCTGAGGAGACTGCCTGCAGTGCAGGATGCCCTCTCGCAGAATTTAAGAGATAATAACTGGCCTCACAGATAATATTTTCCAGTTGGAGGAGAGCATTTGACACGCAATGAAACTTTTGGAAGCCACGCCGTGCACAAGACAGGCAGCCTCCGATCTCTAGAAAAATGGCTAATCTAACATTTACCAATTTCTCCATCAACTTTCAAAAGTAAGAGGAGATTAGAGAAATTAGGAGGAAACCAGCCTAGGACCATTCTCTCCCTGGTTTGTGAGCACAGTAGCCATTTGCCAGGAGTCGGGGATAGCAGCCTCTGTCCAGATCCTGCCTTTTGCCTCACTCACTTAGATGTTGAGGCGTAACATATGGAACATCATCAAGAACAGGGGCAGTATCTGTGCATGAAGTGAGAGCAGAATGCAACGCCATCAGCATAAACCTGTTATCGAAGATTTCTCTGCCTATGGAAGTAAAGGCCAGTCAGTAGCCTTCAGTAACATCATGAGATGCATCAAATGCTGCCGAAGCAACATCTCGGCTGGAGAATGTGGATAAAGCTGTCATGAAAGACTCCACCACAGACACAGGGTCAAGATTGCAATCTCTTCTCCTGGAGAATAGGAGGGGGTCCTTCAAAAACTTGCCCTAAATCCTTTTTACATGCTTCCATACCTCTGCAAGAGGGGCCATGTATGCCTGCTAGGAAGAGTGATGAGTGAGATTCAAAATATAACAGAACCTAGCCCTAACTCAGCAAAATTCTCCAACAATGAAATAATTTGGGCAGCACTTATAGTGCAGGCAGGCATACCACTTCTTATTGAGGGCCATCTCACACTCATAACAACCAAGGAAGTGGATAGTGTGCAAACCAACTAAACCTTAGGGAAATAGTAATTAAGACCACATCAAAATGGTTGCCAGAGAAAAGCTCAACAGCCTCATGCACCACTCTAAGATCCTCAACTTGGATAGAGAAATCAGTCATTTCCTGAAATGTGGATCAACACACTCGCTCCAATCCCCACAGAAGCAGTTTTTCAGGAGGCAGTGGCCCAGAAAATGATAGGTATTTGAATGGTAAAATGATTACTACCATGAAGGACATAGACTACCACCTACCCAAAACCAGGTTATACATCCAGAGAGCAAAGGGACAGATTGAGAATGAAAAATGAAGCGGTTCTCAGGCAGTCATGTGTAAACTCATTACTGTTTGTAATATACATTAATGATCTTAGCGAGGAGGTTAAAAGCAAGGTCAATTTTTGCTAATGAGACAAAATTGGCAGCCCTGGTAAAAGAAATTCAGAGAAACTTTAAAGTACAGAATCACCACAAGTAGAAACAGTAGTTCATCAGCCCAAGACATTCTTCAAACTCAAGCCAACAACAAAAACTCACAGATATTGAGGTGTATGTGGAGGATATCAGAAGGGGCAATAAGAGACCTGAAAGCGAATTCTGCCACCAGACCAGATGGGGTGCCAGCAATCCTCCTCCTAAAATGCAGTACAACCCTGGCTCAGCCTCTACAAAAAATATGGAGATGCTCAATGGACACCAGGATAGTGCCAAACATACTCAAGACAGCCACTGTGTGTCCAATATTCAAAGAGGGTAACAGATCAGGGGCAAAGAAATATTGACCAGTCACCCTCACATCACACCTCATCAAAGTATTTGAGAAATGTGCTAGAAACAAGATCAACATGTATTTAGAGGACCATAACCTACTCAGCATAAACCAGCATGGCTTCAGAAAAGGAAGATCCTGTCTATCCTAGCTACTGGCACATTATGACTGGGTCTTACAAAACCTGGCAGAGAGCAGAAACATAGATGTTGTGTTTCTCAATTTTCTCAAAGCACTCAATAAAGTAGACCACAGCATCCTACTTCACAAAATAAGACCTATAGGGGTAACAGGCAAGCTGACTGCACAGCTTCCTCACCAGACAGACCCAATTAGTCACTATAAGTGGACATAAGTCAGAAGATGCAGAAATTGTCAGTGGGATGCCCCAGGGATCAGTGCTGGGACCTCTCCTGAACCTTCACCACAAGAGAACCTGAAGTAATGATAACTCTCTGGAATGCCTTGGTTCAACCCATATTAGAATATTGAAGCCAGCGGTGCTCCCCACACAGAAAAGGTGACATCTAACTCCTAGAGGCAGTGCAGAGGTCATTCACCAGGCAAGTAAGAGGACTAAGTGACCTCAGCTACTGGGGTTGTATTCACAATAAAGAAGAGACATTTGGAAGATACTAGAGCAAGAAGCGCCTGACCCTATGCACTCTGCTCTACTACAACCCTATACCTCAGAGAACTGGACGCAAGTGTGAAAAAGAAGCCTACTAACAATGGCCCAGGCAAGAATCAAGACCCTACCTACATCTAGCTTGACACACAAAGGTCCCAAGATATTCAACTCACTGCCAAAGGTGAGGGATATCAGCAACTGTACAGTGGAAAAATTCAAGACAGACCTGGACAAGTTCCTCTGGATGGTGCCTGATGAACCTCCCCTACCGGGATACACTGTCAGCTGCAGGACCTCAAACTCCCTACCAGACCAAGTCGACCAAATGAAGAAGGATACCAGGACTGGGAGCAGCAGTGGACCACCATGGCTGCGAGGACTACACCCTAAACTAGCCCAAGTAAGTAAAAATAAATCTAAAGTAATTATATTTAATGTTGAGTTGCTCATCTGTAGAATTACCCAATTTTCCAATTATTTGGAAAATAGTTTTCTCCAGCCATTGTAATGCTTTCCACACCTTTAACAGAAGAACTCCAGCGACCACCGAATGCTTTTTCAAGAAAGAGACTACAGAAAGAACACCAATTGAGGAGGTCAATATTGAAAAGGACTTGGGTATATTAAAAGACAAACATTTAACATTTGAACCAACCAGATAATGGATATGATAGGACAGACATTTGTGGCTTTGGATGTCGACTTTTAGATGTCTGTTTGAGTCAATGGTCAGGCCTCAGCTGACCATTGACTTTCAGTTAGTATGGTCACCTTACAAAAAGAAAGAAATTTGCTCCATTGAAAATATACTCTGAGGAGCTTCTAAGTTACTGCCAGGGTTGAAGAACCTTACTTACTCAGAACAACTAAGGACATTGCATTTAAGAGGAAACATGATTGAGGTGTATAAGATTCTGTGTGAGAAGTATGATAAAGATGTGAACTTTTATTTGGAAAGAAACTTAGGAACAACACATGTTAAGAGAATGAAACTGGCAAAAGGAAGATGTAGGACCAAAAAATGGCAGATGGTATTTAGTCCAAGAATAGTAAATATATGGAACAGTTTACCCAAAGAAGTGGTAAAAGAAAGAAATGTGGGTAAACCTGAAGATCGGCGGCACAGCCGATGGGACGCAAAATATTTTGTCCCTGTTCTAATATGTTTCACCTTTTTTGAGTAAATTCAAGGGGACTGCTCGCGGGGGAGATATCACTGTGGGGGAACCCCCTACAGGTATTCTGAGTTTCAATCTGGGGGACACAGCCCCCAGTATATAATCATAATTGTTTATAGAATAATGTTTTTATTTAACCAAATCATTTCTGCGAATTATAATGGGGGGGGTCTGACATAGTGAATTTTTATTTTGGTTTTCACTTAATGTCTTTTTATTATCCTCATTTTTATTTGTCAATATATTTTTTCCCATTTTACTATTTTTATTTCCTTTTTTATACATTTAAGTGTACTTAGCTAGATCTTTTAGAGGAACTAGTTTTCATGGATCCTTTTGGGTGGATGAGAGACAACTTTTATGCGGTAATTTCAGTTTCAAGAATGGATTTGTTGTGTGCCAATTGCCCTTCATCTATTATTGAACTTTCTGCTTTATTTTCAGATCAAGAAAAGTTATTAACATTTTTGGATGATCATAATTTGATTAAAGTTACAATGAATTGTGAAGTTTGTGGTTAGGCATTAGAGATCAAAGATAATTATGAATTTAGATGTACAAAAAATAAATGTGACTCAAGCAATTAAGAAAGATTGCACGCTTTCATCACCACTATTTCAGAAGTATACCCACCGCAATAAAGTAAGTAAACAGCGTTTTTTGTTTGGTTATCTTCAGCATTTTTTTTTTAATGGCAACACATTTGGCAAACATGTAGATTGGTGGCGCGCCTGAAAAAGTGGATTTTTGTGCATTTAATATTTCGTTCACCCATGCCTGAATATACATGCACATTTGAGTCCTAGTTCAAATATACCCGGCGCCATTTTTTTACAAAAATGCTCTTTACTTATTTTATTGCAGTTTCTTTTTATTGTATATTTTGGGGGACTTTGATTTTGTTTTTGACAGACTCCTATGGAGGCTTTAAATTATATATTGTAGATGCATGGTTGGACATAATCCTATGGATTGTTAAATTGTATATTGTAGATGCAAGATCTGACAAAATCCTATGGATGCATTATGTAGGTGGGATTTGATAGATATGGATGACCTTTGATAGGCCCTTGTGGCTTTTGTCATCCGTGAAATTATGTTGTTATGTTATGATAGATTTTGATAAGTGGCTTGATGGGTTTTAGAAAGACCAAGCAGTTAAATTTGAATTTGAACCAGAACTAATAACCATCTCAGGATACCAGACCAAGTTGAGCTTCAATGAAAGAGAAGATCTTGCCATAGAGGCATAGGGTAATTGTGTAGAATATGGCTGGATCCGAGTCCTAGCTTATTTTGGCTATTTTTTCTAGTTACTTTTTCTGAGCTAAAATCTATGTGGACGAGGTTGATGGCGATTTCTGATTATATACTGGTAGGCTGTGCCCCCCAGACCCCCCACCCCAAATGATTAAAATCTCAGGAACATCGTAAGCCCATCCCCCAGACAAGCCGTCTCCAACAATGAGCCGACCCTCAAAATAAGCTAGAATCGCATCCGCCCATAACATAACAATTTCACGGATGACAAAAGCCACAAGGGCCTATCAAAGGTCATCCGTCAAAACCCACCCACAAAAAGCACCATCACCAGGGAAAGACAAAATCAAAGTCCTCCACAATATAATATAACAGATGACAAAAGCCACAAGGGCTCATCATAGGTCATCCAAGTCAAACGGCCTCTTTTTTTTAAGACACCCAAACTCCTAGGAGAACTACATCCAGAAACAAGGGTATCAACAATCAAGGCTTGTCAAGAACCAAATCATGCAGCTATAGATATATATAACACAAGAACCAAATCATGCAGCTATAGATATATATAAACAATATTAATACATACAAAACTTAGGAACCATCACAACCTTCCCTCCCCATAAACTCATCCAACCTACTCTTAAATACATTTAAATTTGGACTACCTACTACCCTTGGCAGCAATTTGTTCCAGAAGTCTACCACTCTATTGGTGAAAAAATATTTTCTTAAATCCAACCTAAACCCTTGCTTTTTAATTTTGAAGTGGTGACCTCTAGTCCGATTTCCATCATCTAACTCAAAAAACTTGCTAACATCCAATTTATCTATTCCAGAAAAAATTTTAAAGAGCTCAATCATATCCCCTCTCACACACCTCCTTTCAAACGAGAACATATTTAATACCCTCAGTCTATCTATATATTCAAGGTGCCTCAGGGAAGGAATAATCTTTGTTGCCCTCCATTGCACTGACTCGAGAAGGTTAATATCGTGTCTAAAATGTGGGGACCATGCCTGTATACAGTACTCTAGATGTGGCCTAACATAAGAGTTATAGAGTATAAGAATAACCTCCTTACTTTTGTAAATGACGTTTCTCTTAATGAAACCCAGCACTCTATTTGCCCTATTTCTTGCTTCAATACACTGCTTAGAAAACCTTAATGACTTATCTATTACTACTCCTAGATCTTTCTCATCCTCTACTGAGCTCAGCCAATGCCCATTCATTTCATAGTTAAATTTTCTATTATCTTTTCCCATGTTAATAACTTTGCACTTATCAAGGTTGAAAGTCATTTGCCACTATGTGCCCAGGATAACAATTTATTTAAATCCCCCTGCACTTTAAAATTATCATCAATATCTTTAACTACAGCTGCTAATTTGGTATCATCCGCAAAAATTGACACTTTATTATTAACTGCCTCCCCAAGATCGTTTATATAGATGACAAATAATAATGGACCGAGAACTGATCCCTGAGGAACCCCACTGATAACATCCCTCCACTCTGACTTTACACCATTTAGCACTACCCTTTGCTTCCTGTCTTTCAGCCACTCAGCTATCCAATTTGAAACACCCCACATATCCCAATCATTTTTAATTTATAAACTAGTCTCCTATGTGGTACCTTATCAAATGCTTTACTAAAATCTAAGTAAATTATATCTACATTCTCTCCCTTATCTACTTGATTTGTTACAAACTCCAGAAAGTCTAGTAAATTAGTCAAACATGATCTACCTGATCTAAACCCATGCTGAGCATCGCTGATTAACCCCTCCCTCTCTAGATGTTGGCAAATCCCTTTTTTTAACTATTTTCTCAAGAATTTTACAGACTACAGGAGTTAGGCTAACCCGTCTAAAGTTATTTGGATCCTCTTTACTACCCTTCTTGAAAATGGGGACTACATTCACTCTCTTCCAATCATCGGGTATTTCTCCATATTCCAGTGACCTAGTATACAACTTCTCCAGAGCTATTGAGATACTTTCTACCCCTTCTTTAAGTATCCTAGAATGAATATTATCAGGGCCGGAGGCCTTGGTAGTATCTAACTCACCTATTAGTTCTTTTATCGTCCTCCAATCCACACTAATGGTAGTAAATACCTCTTTCCCCGACCCATGAGTAACAAGGAGTAACAAGGAAAGGAAGTACCCTAGGAGTCCATTCAAAGAGGGTACCTTTGGACTAGAAATCGAGCGGGAACATGGCTGCTCAATTGTTTTGCGTCCCTAAACGGCCACTTTTCAAGACCTTGTCTAGTCTTGACTTGAACTGGTCAACAGATTCACTGTTGACAACTTCCACTGGAAGTGCGTTCCACATACCGCAGATACTGTAAGTGAAAAAATTTCCACACAGATTGCGGTTGTAACGCTTTGTGGTGGAGCGAATGTGAGTGTGTGTAAAAGGGCCATTCTCCCACCCCTTTTCTCATTTTCTCAGTACCCTCTCCCTCCCTCTGTAAGAATGTGTGTGAATGGGAATGGGTTTGTTTTGTTTTTGTTTATTTTATGTATAAAATGATTACCATGTTTTTCTTTCTTTCCAGGCGCCATATTCTGGAAAGATAGTAGCTAGTTTTGATATATCACTATAATTAAAACAAGATTGTACTTTGTTTATAATATTCTTTTAGCAAAGCGCCATATTCTGGAAAGAGGTAAGCTAGTCGATAAATTTATTTGGGTAATGCCCACTTATTAGGTTCCCTTCCATGTATAAGTAAATGGGTCATAAATGGAGGATATATCTCTTCTACAGAGATTGGAAGCGTGGACTGACGGCAAGAAGGGTTCTCTAGACGAGTGCTCCACCCAGCCCTGAGACGGAGGGCTTTCATACCTCGCTAAACACCTGGACCACCATACCCGCCTCCTTTTATGTTAGCTTACTACCACCCACCTCCAGCACACAAGTGATAGCGCATGCCCCTTTTCGTTCGGTTGTTGTTGTGTTTTTTTTATGTTTTGTGTAGATATATAAGTAAATTTGTTGTATTCGCCTGTTACAAAATTCTCTTTTGGTATCTTATTTGGATTGGGAAATTTGGCCTCATTTTGAAGTGTGCACACTTCCCTTGTAAATATAAAATTGCTGTAAATATAACTGTATTCTTTTGTAAGTAAAGGGACTGTATATACAATCCGTTTCAATCTCCCTCGATTTCAAACGTCCGGACAGTGTAGGAAGCGGGTTGGGTCGATTGGGATTAGATATATATTTTCGGCCCGCTACATTTGGCGCCCGAATAGGGATGTGAGACTTCAAAACCGGGAGCGTGACTGGATTGGATTGCAGTCCATACCCAATTAGTGTGACAAGTAGTTTGACTGATTTTTCCCTCCTCCTATCTTTTTACTAACTTGGGAACAATGGCTGTAGTGGAAACATTGAATGAAGAAGTAGTGCGATTGAGACTGGAGTTGAGAAAGAAAGAAGAATGTGAAATGTTGCAGGGAATGATGGAGGGAATGGAGAATAAAATAAAAGGGATGAATGAAAAGACTGATAGGATGAAGAAGGAAATGGGAGACCGACAGGATCAGACGGACCGACAGATGCAGGACCTGTATAACATGATGACAGGGGCTGGATCAGCTCCAGGACCTACAACCCTGACCCCTGGAAGGAAAGGTCATATGTTGGCAGAATGTAGGTGGACATCTGGTGCATGTTTTGGGTGTGGTAAGAAAGGGCATATGATAAAGGATTGCCAGGAAAGTGTGAAAGAGTGCTTCAAGTGTAAAGAAATAGACCATTTGAAGAAAGATTGTCCGAGGTTGAATGGTGGAGCAACTGGTGGGGAAAGTATAAAATATGCATGTGGTAATTGTGGAAAGGCTGGTCATTATGCAAGGATGTGTCATGACCACTGTCAATGAGGGAGGTATGGATGATAGTACGGATGTCAGGGTGAATGTTGCAGGTGAAGAGACGTGTAAATGGACGTATAATGATGTGAAGAGCATGGTGGAATTGGATGGATGTTTAACTGAGTATGAAAGGGAGGATGTGTATCGAATGATATTTGAACGAAAGGAGCCCTCAGTAAGGGTGATCTGGATTTCGGGGTTGCAAAGCTCCCGGAATTCAAGATTGTCCTGAAGGAGGACTCCCCAATCTATCAGCGGCCAAGGCATTTCCCACGTCCAGGTGCTGATGAGATTGAGGAGCAGTGCTTGGAATTGGAGCAATTGGGGGTGATTGAAGAGAGCGAGAGTGTATGGAATAGTCCAAATGTACCTGTACATAAGCCGGATGGAAGATTGCGTCTGTGTGTGGATTATCGAAAGGTGAATGAAAGGACTGTGAAAGAAAGGTTTCTGATGTGTGTGGTATCTGAGTGTGTGTATAGTATGCATGGGATGGAGTGGTTTACGAAGCTGCATCTGGTACGGGGGTATTACCAGATGCCCATTGCTGAGGAGAGCCGGCCAGTAACTGCCTTCTCTCCCTCAAAGAGGCATTACCAGTTCCGGAACCTCAGCTTTGGGTTGGCTAATGCTCCTGGAGCCTTCCAGCGGGCAATGACTGTTGTGTTGAGTAAGTTTGCGAGTAAGAATGTGATTGCGTTTATAGATGATATTTTGATTATGACTGAGACTTTTGAGGAGCATATGAGATTGGTGAATGATGTGTTGAGAACGTTGGAGAGTGTTGGTGTGGTGAAAGTGGCGAAGTGTGAATGGTTTGCGAAAGAAGTGGAATTCCTTGGGCATATGGTGAGTGAGAATGGGTTGTGAAAATCACTGAAGTATGTTGAGAAGGTGCGAATGTTTCCTAAACCGGTGACTGTGAAGTAACTGAAGTCGTTTTGGGGTTTGATTGAGTTTCAGCGAAAGTTTATACGTGATTGTTCTGGTGTGAGTAAGCCTCTGACTGAGTGGATGGGCAAGAAAGGTAGTACGGGTGTCAAGTGGAATGATAAGAGACTGAAAGAGGCAGCGGCTGAAGATGTTGAATTGGCTTACCCAGATTATAGTGTAAATGCTAAAATGCTTGAACTGTATACAGATGCGAGTGGGTATTGTATGGGAGGTTTTCTGATGCAAGAGCAGCGTTTGAATGGAGAGAATGTCAGGCAAATAATTGGGTATGTATCCAAGGCTATGAATGTTGCAGAACGAAAGTATTCGACTGTGGAACGAGAGCTGGCTGCGATAAGATATTGTTTGAAAGTGTTGCGTCCATTTTTGTATGGTGTGAGGTTTGTGATAAAAACCGATCATCAACCTCTTGTGTATCTGCAGCGTATGAAGTGGGCTGATAGTAGGATTGCAAGGACTTTGGAAGATTTGAGTGACTTTGACTATGTGCCTGGTGAACAGAATGGAGTGGCTGATTTGATGTCAAGGTATCCTGGTACGAATGATGAAAATGTGTGTGGAGTAAGTGATCCTGAGTATTTGCCGAAAGGGATTATGAATGGAAAAGAGAGTAAGGGTGGTGGTGATTCCTTGTTTGAGAGTGTATGGAATGGTTTGCAAGATTTGAAGAGTGATGGAGTAGATGTGAGAGTGCCCGATAGTGTAGATGATTTAAGGACGGAGGTAATGAATGAAGTGTGTAGGAAGCCTGAAAGCATTGGTATGGCAAAGGTGCGGAACTTCATGAAAGAATTGAGAGCGATGTGTATGCAAGGGGTCCCGCCATTTCAGGAAGTGTTGATTGTAGTGAGTCGTTTGTATGGAGTGATTGTTTATGTGCACTTTGGTGGTGAGAGGCCGATTGTGTACAAGGATGAGAAGATGAAGGGTTTGAATCCTAATGTGGTACATCTGCAATGTTTGAGCGGTGTGCACTACAATTGGGTGATTGAAAAGTGTTCATATATAAGAGAGAAGAATGATTGTCTGGATGAAGATGAGTGTGTGGTGAGTGATGATATAGGAGTTAATGACAGTGTGGATATCAGTGCTGATGTTGGTGTGCTTGTTCCTTCGGTTTATTGCGAACATGGTGGACCTGATATGATGGAAGCGAGAGTGAAAGTTGGTGAAAGGTTGTTCTGTGGTTTGATTGATACTGGAGCGCAGGTGTCTAGAGTGAATGAGAGGATTCTGAGTAAGTATGATGAGTTTAAATGTTGCGAGCATAAACCTGTGAAGTTACGGATAAGTGGATTAGGAAATGGCATGATAGTGGCATGGGAACAGGTTAGTCTGAAAGTGAGTTTGGGTAATGGTGTGAATGTGAAGCATGACTTTGTGATTCTGAAGGATGAGCAAATGCTGTGTTGTTTCTTGCTTGGTGTAGACTTTATAAGATTGAATGATTTGTCTTTGGATGCTGATAAGGATTGTCTTATGAAAGGTGAATGTGAGGTGATGAGGTTGAATGAGTGTGCAAAGAATGTTGTCAAGTTTTGCGGTATGATTGAGTTGGTCATGGATGATGAGAATGAGATTTTAAGTGATAAGGATATTCTAGAGATGCAAGAGATATGTCCTTTTGTTAGTGAGTTAAAGAAGTGTGTAATGATGCGTGTTGATTTGAATGAATGGCCAGAGTGTTTAAGTGATTTTAAAAGGTATGCTAAGGATTTTGTTGTTTGTATGGATGTTGTATATTTTGTGAGGCATGTGAAGGGTGGTGATGATATGTATGTACCTGTGATGTCCTTAGTTGGTATGATTGGTCTGGTGAAGGTTGTGCATGATAATTATGGGCATATGGGTAAGTTTAAGCTGTGGGAGTGTATGAAGGAGCGTGTGTTCCATCCGTTTCTGAGAACTGTTGTGAATGATGTTGCAACTACGTGTGAAAGGTGTCAGAATGGGATTCTGACAGAAGCGAAAGGTGCAAGGTATGCAAGTAAAACCACCGATGTTGAAAGTTGATGCGAAAGAACCGTTTGAATTGGTAGTGATTGATTGTGTGTCTTTGCCGCGTACGAGTGCTGGGAATGTTGGTATGGTTGTTATGGTTGATCATAAAAGTAAGTTTGTGTATGCAGCGCCTGTGAGAGATAAAAGGAGTGTGACTGTTGCACGTGTGGTTGAGCAGTTGTTTTTTCCTATGTGTGTATGGAAGCCTAGAAGATGTCTGAGTGATAATGGGCCTGAATTTGTAGGGGAAGTGTTTGAGCAAATGTTGAGAGAGAATGGTGTGGAGCATGTGAGAACAACTCTGTATGTACCGTCTTCAAATGGATTGGCTGAACGGACTATAAGAACCTTGTGTGAGATGTTGAGAATGATGAGTACGACAGTGAATGACTGGGATGTGTGTCTGGGGAGAGTGTTGTGGGCGTATAATTCAACTGTGCATAGTGCAACTGGAATGTCCCCATGTCAGTTTGTGATGAATTTTGAAAGGCGAGTGAAAGATAGGTTTCGTTTGAGTGAAAGTGAGCAGAGTGTATGGCGTGAGGCGCATGAAAGGTTCCATTCATTTGAATTAGGTGCAAAAGTATTGAAGGTGAAAGAAGTGAAGGGTAGGTTGAATGTGTCAAAGATGAGTGAGAAGTTTGATGGACCTTATAGAGTTGTGAGGGTTTGGGAAAATGGGGTGATGTATGTTTTGGAGAGTTTGAATGACGGTATGACTGAGAGAGTGCGGGCTCATCAGAGTCAGTTAAGGAGATGGAGAGAACCTCCTGACTACCTGGTGAGCCATCCGGTGTATGGACTGTGTAGAGAGAGAGGTAAAGTGCATGATGATGAGATTGAATGTGAGAGTATGGATCTGTCTGGGAAAGAGCTAGTCTTAGTCTCGAGGAGTAGAAAGCGTACAAAGAAGAGTGAAAGGAAGAATGCAAGTAAGAATGAAAGTAAGTCTGAGCAGAGTGTTTCTGGTATGGGGGATCTTGAAAGGGAGATTGAGTTTTTGCGTAAACAGGTGAGTGATTTGGCTGGTAGAAGTAGACGAGTGAGTGAGCTGCCTGTGCCTAATTTTTCTGGTTTTGGGAACAGTATGAATGATAGTGTGTTTGGGCAGAATGAACCTAGTGTGGCTGATTTTTCGGGTTTTACAAATGGTAATAGTAGGGATGAGTTTGATGTAGTGAATGATGAAGTGGCTGATTTTTCAGGTTTCTGGTGGGAACCAGTCGAAGGGGTTTCTGGTATGCCTGTTGAGAATACAGGGGATGTGAGTGACCTGTCTGTTTTGCAAGAATGTACCTTGAGTTGGATGAGAGCTGTGAGTGAGGAGCTGATGAATGGGGGTATGAAGAGTGAAGGTTCTGAACGGAAGAGTATGAAAGAATTCTGTCGTGAGATGGGAGAACTGGTAATGAGGGCTAAGAGTATGGTTGATGAGATGATCAATAGTGACGACGAGACTGACAGGACGACTGACGAACAACCACGACTAATTGCTACGCGTAGCCAGGGACCAGTAGAAGAGTGAATGGGTGCAGAAGAGTGTGAATGGGTGCAGAAGGGTGCGATTGAGCACAAGTGGTACCGTGAAGAGTGATTGAAAGGGTTTTGTGAGTGGCTGGTCGAATAGCTTAAGGAAGGAGGGGTGTGGTGGAGCGAATGTGAGTGTGTGTAAAAGGGCCATTCTCCCACCCCTTTTCTCCGTACCCTCTCCCTCCCTCTGTAAGAATGTGTGTGAATGGGAATGGGTTTGTTTTGTTTTTGTTTATTTTATGTATAAAATGATTACCATGTTTTTCTTTCTTTCCAGGCGCCATATTATGGAAAGATAGTAGCTAGTTTTGATATATCACTATAATTAAAACAAGATTGTACTTTGTTTATAATATTCTTTTAGCAAAGCGCCATATTCTGGAAAGAGTTAAGCTAGTCGATAAATTTACTCGGGTAATGCCCACTTATTAGTTTCCCTTCCATGTATAAGTAAATGGGTCATAAACGGAGGATATATCTCTAGACGAGTGCTCCGCCCAGCCCTGAGACGGAGGGCTTTCATACCTTGCTAAACACCTGGACCACCATACCTGCCTTGGTTGACAATCCTGCCTCCTTTTATGTTAGCTTACTACCACCCACCTCCAGCACACAAGTGATAGCGCGTGCCCCTTTTTGTATGTTTTGTGTAGATATATAAGTAAATTTGTTGTATTCGCCTGTTACAAAATTCTCTTTTGGTATCTTATTTGGATTGGGAAATTTGGCCTCATTTTGAAGTGTGCACACTTCCCTTGTAAATATAAAATTGCTGTAAATATAACTGTATTCTTTTGTAAGTAAAGGGACTGTATATACAATCCGTTTCATTCTCCTTAGATTTCTCACGTCCGGACAGTGTAGGAAGCAGGTTGGATCGATTGGAATTAGAGAGATATTTTCGGCCCGCTACAGCTTCAGTTCAAGTTTGAAGCCGTGATTGCGCGTTCTGTTCTCACTCAGTGTGAAAATATCCCGGTAGTCAACATTGTTGAACCCTCGAAGTATTTTGAAGACTTTGATGAGCTGACCACGCAGTCTACGGGTTTCCAGCGAGAACAGATCTAATTCCCTTAGTCTATCCTCATAACTTTTATGTCAGATAGAGGGAATCAGCTTGGTTGCCCTGGCTTGTACGCGTTCCAATCTCGCGATGTCCTTTCGCAATGAAGGACTCCAAAATTGTACGGCATACTCCAGGTGCGGTCGGACAAGTGAGTTAAAACATAACATAACATAATTAACATTCTCCTTAGATTTCTCACGTCCGGACAGTGTAGGAAGCAGGTTGGATCGATTGGAATTAGAGAGATATTTTCGGCCCGCTACAGCTTCAGTTCAAGTTTGAAGTTGTACAGGCACAGTACAATCTCCTGGTTCCGATAACCAAACTGGGGCTTAATATAGCCTAGCATCCTTTGGGCCTTTTTCTCCGCCTCAATGCACTGTTTCGAGAACTTGAGGTCACTAGTGATTGTTACACCCAAGTCCTTCTCAGTGTCGGTGGATTCCATAGCAGTGCCCTTAAGGATATACTTAGATTGGGGGTTTCTGTGGCCGATATGCATCACTTTGCATTTCCCCACGTTAAAAGGCATTTGCCACGTGTCTGACCACTCCCCAAGATCTTCCTGCAGGCGGGCAGTATTTCCATCCTTTGCAACGTTCATACCAAGCTTGGTATCGTCGGCAAATTTGGAAATCTTGGCAACCATGTCACCGCCCATGTCGTTGACGTAGATGATGAATAGTAGTGGTCCCAGGACAGAACCTTGAGGCACCCCGCTAGTAACGGGCACCCACTCAGAAGCCTGTCCATTCACCACCACCCATTACCGTCTGCCACTTAGCCAGTTCTCGATCCAGCTGGCTACTTTTCCGTCTATGCCCAGCCTTCGCATTTTCCGGAGAAGCGGCGGTGTGGTATCTTTCTGAAAGTCTAAGTAGACCACATCCACCGCCTTGTCCCGATCGTGCTCACTGAACACAAAGTGGAAGAATTCTACAAGGTTCGTCAGGCATGACTGTTGCCTTCGGAAGCCGTGCTGGGAACTCCTCAGTAGCAGGTTTGACTCTAAATACGACGTCATTTTGTCCACCATCATGCTTTCCATGAGTTTACTGACTATTGAAGTCAGACTGATAGGTCGGTAGTTTGACGGTTGGCTTCGGTCTCCTTTCTTGAAGATAGGAGTCACCTCCGCTTCATGCCAGTCTCTAGGAACGCATTCGGTCCGGATTGACATGTTGAAGATTGCGATCAGGTGTTGTGACACTTGATCGCGCACTTCTTTCAACACTTGTTAGAAACCCATCCGGGCCAGGTGACTTGTTCGTCATTAGGTCACTGATCTTCTTGTTTATTTCCCCTTCGGTGAAGTCCATATCCTCCAGCTTTTTCCCCCAAGCAGGAATCCATTGGCTGGGGGATGGGACCACACTCTTCAGTAAACACTGAAGAGAAGTAGTCATTGAGGAGGTTAGCATTTTCTGCATCTAAGTGCTTTAATGCTCCATCCTCATTTCTCAAAGGGCCAATCGTTCAACGGATTGGTTTACGGCTGTTCACATATCCAAAAAACTCCTTGGGATTCTCTCTACAGAGTCTCGCCACCCGGAGTTCCTCAGACCGCTTAGCCGCCCTATGCTGGAGTACTATACATAAGACTATTTAGTTTCTCCTTTGTAAATACTGATGCAAAATGACCATTTAGTACCTCAACTATTTCCTCATCAGTTTTTCTCACAACCCCTTCATATTTGATAGGCCCTATTTTAACTCTGCCAGACTTATTATTAATTTTATAGTAACTAAAGAACTTTCTAGGATCTTTATTGCTATCCTGAGCTAATTTAATTTCTGATACCCTTTTGTTCTTCTTTATAATCTTATTTAACTCATTCCTAGCCATTCTATAATCACTTAAATTTTGAATATTATTTTTTACCTATAATTTTTTATATGCCCTTTTCTTCTCTGAAATTTTCCTAGCTATCTCCTGATTCCACCATAATGGTTTCCTACTTTTGTTCCTAATGGCCTTCATTGGGATACATTGTTCTTGGACTACATTTATTATATGCTTGAAAGTATCCCACATTCCATAAGCATTTTTACCTCTGAATTCTATATCCCAGTCTACAAAATTTAGCAAGCTTCGGAGTTTTACATAATCTCCCTTATGAAAATTTGGAACTTTTACAGCATTCTCAGTTATTTTACCCTTCTCAATTCCCAAGTTAAAACAAACTATCTGATGGTCACTATTTCCCAATGCTTCCCCAACAGTCAATTCTTAACTAAATGATCACTGTTAGAAAGTACTAAATTTAATATATTGTCTCCCCTCGTTGGCTCATTAACAAATTGATTCAAAAAATTATACTCAAAGCATTCTATGAACCTGCCACTTGTTCTATCCCTACCTATCATATCTTGCCAGTCCATAGACCGTAAGGTTCTGTAAGGTTTAAATAACCTAGAATGAATGTCATCCAGGCCTGAGGCCTTGCTAGTATTTAACACCCTGAAACTAGAACTATCATAAGCTAAATATGTTACCCAAGTTCACAATCACTTTTAAGTTTATTCAAAAATGAGTTAAAACTAAACTCCATAATGAACAAAATGTTTGTAAATATTTTAGGTTGCAATACAAACAAATTAAAAAGTATTACAATAGCAACAGTTGATTTTGGTACAAAAGGAAAGATCAAAACGTATGAAAGAAAAAATTTACTTACAGCAAAAAATGCAAAACTAAGAATTAAAAAATATTTGAGTGGATGATTCATTGTAGACATTTCTCCCACAAAAGCGTTGTAACTAACATGAAAAAGAAACAAAACGAAATTGACAGAATGTATCCAACGAACTGATCGCGAAACTGGAATGTCAGGTGATCATGTAAACAGAGTGCAGTTGGCTTTTGTTACGATAAGCACCAGTTTCACAGTTGCCACGCCCGTCCATTTTATATGAATATTTTCGTTTCCTATGCGTATTTGTTGTTTCATAGTTCTTTATCACCGTGTATCATTTGAGACATCAACAGTCACCACAGACCATGAGAAACATGTTATGTGCTTCCGACTGGCGCCCACAATCGACTATGATCGTATAGTGACACCTTTTTATTGGTTTGACCTGCCAGAGAGTGCTCCCTGGATCAACCAGTAAATAAAGGAGACTTGTCTGATTTGAGATTAAGTTAATTCGGTTTTATTCCTAAAAGCTTATCTTTTAAAAGTCGGTCATGTCAAATTGCGAAGACTGGATCTTTTGTCAAAAAGATAACTGCATCAGGAAGACTGTGCGCAAATTGTGATGGCCGTAGCGGTCAAAACAAACCGGCGGCGGCAGCTCAGACAGCGCCCAGCAGATCAGCTGATCAGCTGATCAGCAGGTAAACAAAAGGAATACAAGAAGTAGTAGAGTAATTAAAGGAGCAAGTAATGTTAATGAAGAAGATTCTCATACAGATGAGAGGGAAGAAGACTCTGCCCTGTGCGGATAATGCTCTATGCTGTGATGTCTGTAAGGTATGGTATTATTTTGGCTATTTTAAAATTCATGTAAACAAATACAAAGCCATAATTTAAGTACATGACCTTGTCAGATGGTTTTTTAAGGGAATATGGTATCTCATGTGGATAAAAAGATTGAAGAAGTTATGACTGAAAGGATGGAAAGGCAAAAAGGTAAGGGATGATGAAATTGAAAAGGTAACCAGACTAGGAAAGGGGCAGCAAGGAAGCGATCAAGGCTTTAGACCAGTGTGTGTAAAATTCAGCTCAGTAGAAAAGGAGTACGAAATATTAAAAGCTGCAGGGAACCTGAGGGATGCTAGGGATGATGTACAGTGCAAAAAAAGACTGCATATAGTGCCAGACTATACTGTAAAGCAAAGGGCTGTAGGGGTGCGAAGATGTATAATAGAAAAACTTCCTTCCAAAAGCGAGAATATAAATAGCCCATTAAATTACCAAGTCACAACGGACTGAGCCGTGTCGTAACGGTAGAGTGCTTGCCTCGGGATACAAAGACCCAAGATCGATCCCATACAGTCCACAATTTTTTACGAAGAAAATTCTCGAAGAAAACGGAGAATGCTTCAAGGACTAACTAATCCAGAGCGACCAAGAAATCGACTCAAGAGAAAACCGCGCTCAAAGAAACCGGAATTCAAGGAAATACGACTTTCAAAGGCTAACTCGTCTCAACTCATCTAATCCCATCAAAATCGTCAAGAAGCATCAAGAAGTCATCACGTCATCAGAATTGGAAGGAATCATCACATCGTCATTAAAAAGGAAGATACATCAAGAAAAAAAGAAGATTAAGAATTAACCCAGCCAACTTAAAGAAATAAGTCAGATACATATGGAGTCGATGTTTCAAGGGGCATCTTCAGTCTAGAAATAATACATAGATACGAATACAGAAATCTCAAGTTGAAGTCAGATTGATAAGTAAATAAAGTTATAAGAAAGAGCCTCCCTCCCCCATAGAGCCATGAAAAAGGAAATGGTTCAGGAATTCAAGAGGCGGAAAGAAGAGGGAGAGACTAACATCTTGATAAAAAAATTTCAGGTTGTTAAGGTGGGAAATTTTCCTAGAACATATCAGGCACGAGAATAAAAATTCAAAATCAATTTGATAAAAGTTATGTTAAGGTTAAAAAACTAAAGTGCTGGTATACAAACTGTGAAATTATTATGAATAAACTAGCAGAATTTGAGACAAGAATATCAGAAAATAAACCAGATGTTATAGCTTTATGCGAGTCTTGGTGTAAACCTTCAGTATGTGATACTATACTTTCCTTAAATAACTACACACTAAACAGAAAAGATAGTCCACATAGGAAATGTGGCATTATTTTATATGTACATAACAGACTGAAAACAAATTTGTGTTTTGAGTTAAATAGCATTGCCTATGACGAGAGTTTCTGGTGTTGGATCAAAAACAGTGAAGACAAGGTACGGATACTGTTTGGAGTGGTGTACAGGAGGAACTCTGCAGGGGAGAGAAATGATAACGTACTTTTGGAAATAATGTCTCGAGCAAGTCAGCTTGGCAATAGACACTTATTCATAGTGGGAGATTTTAACTTGCAGGAAATAGTTTGGGAAAAAGCTGGCAATATTATATCACAAAACCAAGAAAGATATGCGCATAAATATTTGGAAGTGGTAGATGACAATTTCTTAACACAGCATGTAAGAGAGATAACAAGAGTGAAAGGACAATACCGACCAAGCACAATTGACCTTGTTATTACCAAAAAATGGACCTTCATAAATAATTTAAATATAGAAGACGCTTTGGGAAGCAGTGATTACGCAGTAATAACTTTTGAATATGAAATAGATTTCCTATATAGAAACAAGACGACACCAAGAGGGTACAATTATTTTAAAGGCGATTATAATGGAATAAGGAGTGTTATGAAAAGAGATTGGAAAAGCCTGTTAGAAAATATGAATGTAGAAGATGGATGAAATACTTTTAAGACAATATATGAAGAATGCGTGATGCGATTCATACCAAAACAATATATATGGAATAGGAAGGAAAAGCCACCATGGATGATCAAGGAAGCAAACAAAGCAATTGAGAATAAAAACTGTACATGGAAAAGATTTTTACAGAGGCAAGCCCGGGAAAGATATAGGCAATACTCCAAAGAGAGGGATAAGACCAAGAAAATACTCAGACGGATAAAGTGCCACTATGAAAAAAGACTTGTTAACGACATGAAAACTAATGGAAGAGCTTTTTTCAAATACGCTAACAGGAAGAGTAAAGTTAGAAGACCAGTATGCAATCTATCGAAATCCGACAGTACCACTGCACAAACTGACCAAGAAAATGCTGAGGTACTAAATGAATATTTTGCAACGGTGTTTACCAGCGAGGAAGACATAGACGTAATAACATTGAATCAAGGAATGCACCATCTGTATGGGGAAGTAACACCAGAACCCTTTGATTTCGAAGTGGAAGAACCTCTTTTGCAACTGGAAAACATAGAGTTTAAAGAGACAAGAGTGAAGAAAGAGTTGATAACTATGAATATATTAAAAACAACTGGACCAGATAACATGCACCCAAGAGTACTACGAGAAGCTTCTAAAGAGGTGCCAGTGCTTATAACACTACTTTTCAATAAATCATTAATTGAAGCCAAACTACCACAGCACTGGAAAAATGCAATTATCACAGCTATATTTATAAAAGGAGAGAATAAATTAGCAAAAAACTATAGACCTATATCCTTGACATCAATTGTGGTGAAGATTATGGAAAAGAAAATGTGAGAGATAGCTTACTGGAACACTTAAACAAGAATGAAATAATAACATCATGTTAACATGAATTTGTGAGTGGAAGATCATGTCTAACAAATATGCTGGAAACCCTGGAAGACTGGACTTCGTATTATGATAGTGGTGAATCTTTTGATATAATATATTGAAAGCCTTTGACAGCGTTCCCCACGAAAGACTACTTCACAAGTTAAATATGTTGGGAGTGAAGGGAAATGTTCTTGGGTGGATTGAAGGTTTCTTGGAGGACAGAAGGCAATGTGTGTCTGTAAATGGAGTAAAATAAAACTGGATAAAAATAAGAAGTGGAGTCCCACAAGGCTCAGTTTTAGTTCATGTACTATTTGCCATATACATTAATGACTTACAGCATAACATTAAATCAAATTGTAAAATTTATGCAGATGATACCAAAATTTATAGCAAAGTAACACACAATGAAAATGCATTAAATGAAGATTTGAAGAAATTAGAAGAATGGTCAGACACATGGAAAAAGACTTCAATGCAGAAAAATGCAAAGTAATGCACTGTGGCCATGGAAATAAAATTACACCCTATAAACTAATAAATAAGGAATTAGAAACAGTAAGTAAGGAGAATGACCTAGGAATAACAGTTACAACTTCCCTGAAAAGTGAAGAACATATAGATAATATTACCAACAAGGCCAATAAAATGGTTGGATTACTTAAAAATGCATTTGAGTTCCTGTGTCCAGAAACTTTCAAAATTCTGTACAATACCTATGTAAGACCACATTTGGAATATGCAGTACAGGCATGGTCACCTTATTTGAGAAAAGATATAGAAAAAAATGAAAAAGTGCAGCGAAGAGCAACAAAACTAGTACCAGGCCTAGAAAATATGACATATGAAAATAGATTAAGAAGCTTAAACTTAACAACGTTGGAAGAAAGGAGGACACGAGGGGATCTAATTGAAACTTTTAAAATAATTAGATGTTTTGAGAACATTGATAGCTCCAAGTTCTTCTAAAGAAATAAAAATGATTTAAGAGGGAATAACTACAAGATATTCAAGAAACAAAAGAGAACAACATTAATACAAAAGTTTTTTTTTCCCAAAGAGTGGTCAACCCTTGGAATGCCCTACCTAATTGTGTAGTAAATTCGACCACAGTAAATGAATTTAAGAAAATTTATGATAATTATATGAACAATCTAATGTAATATGTAGGCTACAAGAGATAAGTTTGAGAGACGAGACTTTATACTTTAAAGCACCAATAGGTGCATACACAGTCTCGCTTATTATACTGGTAAGTTAAGTTAATCACGAAACCCAACCTGTTCAAAAGCTCAGCTAATGGTAAAAGCTAGAAATGGCAGCGATGAGAGACATTGTGGCTAATAAGTAAAACGACTGATCATTGTCAAAAGGTAACTTCAGCCACAAAAGTGCGGAATGGGGCCGTGAAATCGATATGAATAGCGACAAAACGCGACGAAGAAAGACTAAAGGGAAGAATGGAAGCTTTTGTATGACGACAAACTATAGCGTGCTAGTTAGATATGCAGGTGCAAGTACAATTCCGACATCAGCATTTACCCCAAGACCCTGAAAATGTGTGATGAACTTCCGAGTAGATCGAACACGGGGATAAAAGACCATGAATTTGATTGAAAACATCTAGGTAGTGAGGGAAAGGAACGAAAGGAAATGGACAGTCAAACAACAAGCAATTGTTTCCTTCACCCTACAATTCAACTTTGCAATCTTCAAATTCAGATAAAAGCGCGCACCGTGGGTGTTTCTATTTCTTGTTCTTAGTAAGCTACGAGGAGCGGTCAATAAGTTTTGCAATTCGGATATAAGGAAATGCGATATGAGCAAAAGTGTTTTATTATTTTTCAATATAACTACCCTCGACTTCAATGCACTTGCGCCACTTGTCCCTGAGGCTTCTAATTCACGACAACCAGAAATCTCCCGACTGCTGTTCAATCCACTCCTGGACGGCGAGCTGGACATCTTCATCGTCCCCAAACCAGCGTCCATGCAGTGCAGCCTTGAGCTGGCGGAATAAAAAGTAGTCGCTAGGGGCCAGATCTGGACTGTAGGGAGGATGGTTGAGCTCCTCGAATCCGCACTGGCGCAGGGCAGCTTGTGCAACTCTGGCCTTTTAGACTTTGACGACGTTGAAGTCGACCATGGGGCGTGAGGTTTCTAGGGACCCAACGGGCAGAGACCTTGGTCATGGCCAAATTGTCGTGGATGATGTCGATAACACTTCCATGTGATATTCCAAGTTCTCGCTCGATTTCTTCGACCTTCACCCGTGAATTTTCGAGGATCATCCTTTCCACACGGGGCACATTGTCCTCGTTGGTCACGTCTGACGGGCGTCCTGGACGGGGTCATCTTCGAGGGATCATGACCATGGCAGAACTCCCTATTCCAACGAGCAATGGTTGCATAGGAAGGGGCGGTGTCGGTGTAAACTGCAACCATGCGTTCATGGATCTCTTTTGCATTCTTGCCTTCCTTGGTCAAAAATTTTAGCACTGCGCGGTGCTCAACCTTTTCGATTGTTGAAAAATTTGTGACTGACGATCTGCAATCAGCTACTGCTTCTTAAATAGACGAGGTGGGAGCGTGCGGCTGCAGGTCCTGACTTGTCATAACTTGTCCAAACACCCCTGTTTTGCCCTACCGATTCTCAAAACTTATTTACCATCCCTCGCATATGATTAAATATTCATGGGGCAAGGAACTAAAGAATTGTGTACCCGAAACTTCAGAAATGCTAGTTAGAGCAACTTTTGAGACAGGATAAAATCCGGGAACATAGCAAATTTCGAGAGTACTGTGCTAAATGAATTTCTAGCGACGCGTACAAACTACAGAGTGCACTCAGGCGTGTCACAATAAGGAGAAGTAACAAACTAATGCTAGCTTAAATTGGAATGCGAGTGATGGATTACTTGAATAGTTTGCCACCTAAGACTTTAGACAGTCCAAACTTGAATGTTTTCAATCGCAGATTAGAGGTATAGTATGAGTATTCAGACGTTATATGCCCCTTTTATGTAAAGTGCGAAAAGGGGAGCTCTTCTCATGTAGCAAGCTGATTTAAGTGATCAAACGATCTTCCCTTAGATAAAGGAAAATATTCAGCTGGATTCTTTATTCCGTCATAAATTGTGGGAACAGGTATCGAAAAGGCGAACGGTAAGGATTACTTTTTTCTTCTTGAATAATGAGTGCTAATACTATCTTAAACCACAAAATACAGCTATATAAATAGCTATTCCATCTAGTCATATTTATACAAATTTCAACCAATCAGAATTAAGCAGAATTTTAATGACAATCTTATGTTTAATTTATTCATTCAGCTTTAAAACAAATTTTATGTTTTACACATAAGCGCTGCAAAAATTGCCCAATCAGTATCAAACAGATTTTAGAGAATGAATAACGCACAAACCGTTTCGCATATAAACACGGCTGAAATCCATTTTCAAGAACTACATGGCGACAAAGGCAAAGGAGAGAGGGCTACTTCTCTTCAACGAAAAAATAAGTGGTGAGCAAACCGAACGGGAGGAATTCACCCCGGTGCAGATTTGCTTTATATGTTATAGACTCGAGCATCACACCAAGAAGGACTGCAAGGAGCAGGAATCGACCTGTTCCAGATGCAGCCAAAAAGGCCACGGCTGGCGTAAATGCCCAACAGCAGAAGAGAAGTGCCCAAACTGTGGACAAAGACATGGGGCAATGGCAATGTCCTGCCATAGAAATAAGAAGATCCTGAAAAGAAAGGCGAAAAATAAAAAGAAAGAAGGAATTAGGAGGGCGATCATCTCCTACGCCCAAGCGGCAAAAGCCGCCCCCTCATGAAATGTAGAGAATATCACCGTACAAAAAAACATATTTGAAGATAGGCAAAGAGAATTAAAACTCGACCAAAATCCTCACTTGCATATTATATGCCCACGTCTGGAATCTGACTAACCCAGGCTGCTTCGCTAAAGAGCTAAATATCATGCTCAAGAACAATGGCTTAGCAGAAATGTGGTTTCCGGAAAACTCCGCATCAGGGGAAGTCCTCCAGATGCAATACCAGCTAGATAAAGAGGCACCAGCGACTGCTTTCCTAAGAAATGATGAAGAAAGGGCGGAAAGGAACGAGCAGCCAGAAGGATCAAACAGGCTGAGGGTAACATCTTAAGCTCTGCTTCTTACTCTAAAGATGAACAAGAGTGCTCCCAGCCTCTTACGACCCATACGAAAGCGAGGAGTAAGAACAAAAGGAAGAGTTCTCGTCAGAACAAAAAATATGATGGAGAAGACATCAAAATACGGTTCTACAGGAAAGCTGAAACTTCCTTCCCATAGGATCCCAAGGTAGGGGAGATAATCAAAGGAGTTAAGGCTGGCATGTTGAAATGGACATATGATTCGCCAGACTAGGAATCGCTAATTGACGCAGCGCTCATGGTGGCCGAAATTAAACTGAATAGGAACTCCTGCCTCGCCGTAAGCGAAGCAGATTTTTTCAAAATTAGGGACGGTAAAAAGGCACGTAACAAAATCATTAGAAGAAGACACATACACAAAAAAACACAAGCACTAGACAACACAAACATGGAAAACACAAACAATACATTAAGAATACTCACAATTAACGTAAATGGTTGGGAATAGAAACACTTTCCTTACAGAAATATATTCCCTAAAGTGGATCCTGATCTAATCCTCATCACTGAACACGGCGTTAACACAAATACAAACAGAATAAAGATACCGAACTACACAGTTATGAACAAAACAACACACACATGATTGTTTCGACGGCGCAGCCATCGCGATCCGAAACAATATTTCATACATAACGCTTCCAAACCTAGATGAGTTATTTATGGCTGTTGAAAGACCAACCCTGGTGGAAAACCTGACCTTGGAGGCTGCCTATCAACCCCACGTCACAAATACCTGCCGATTACTAACTTGTACACTATCTTCGGGCGCAGGAAACTTACTTTGCTTGGCGGTGATCTAAATGCCAGACGCAGAGCATCAGGCTACGGAACACCGACCAAAGGGGAGGAAACCTGGAGCTGCTACTCGAAAGAGACAGACTCCAAAGGGTCGGGCCAGATTTTTCGACCTTCTTAACATTCGACAACTAAACTGGACATTGTGTTAACGAGCAAAAACTTTCCCTTCAACAACAGCAATGAGCCCGGACCAGTGGTACCAGGCGATCACACCCCGATTCTTACCACGATCTCGCATGCTCCACTACTCAAGCCCGTTTTACTTAGGAAAATTTACGCTAGAGCTAACTGGGAGCTATATAGAGAGATACTTAGTACATACCATCCAGCTGACCTGGGAGACGCTAATCTCGAAGAGATTGATGAGAAGATAAATAAGATCACCAATCTACTCATACAAGCGACGAGAGATGCGTCCGCAGAATCTCCTATAAATTTCTCCCACAACCTAGGTGGACGAACGAGATAAGAAAAATCGCTCGGGAACATAGATAAATATATGAAGAGATCGGCAGGACAGGCACCAATCAGGAAAGGACAGCAAGAAAGAGACAACTAGGAGACGAACTAAAAAACATAATAATTGAAAAACAAAGAACAATCTGGAGTGACATCAGTGGGAGGCTGAAGAGGGAAGACAATGGTGTAAAGTTTTAGAACAACATCAAAAGACTTGAGGGATTGCATCCCAGACCCAGAACCCAAGTCAAGGATTGAGACGACATCAGTGAGGACCCAGAGTCTCTCAAGAGGAAATTTAGAAACCACTGGCAAAAGATTTTCGCTATATCCCCTGAGGAGAACGACGACTTCGACCAGAACTTCGAAGACCAATTGCTTGATGACCTCAGTACAGTGATACATAGAACCAACCATAGGTGGGCGTTATCGCGATAAATTATAGAGATAATTGATCGCGATAACGATATCAGGTTATCGGTTATCCGATATTGTTCTGCGTCATCGATTTATCGGTATCGCTGATACTTTTGGTTCCAAACTAGCGATAATCGATAATTTCACTTTTTGGTTGCAGTTTAGCACAGGAGTGAGCCGCGCGTGCCTTGGAGACAGAAATAGGTAGGTCCAAGCTGGGAACCGAACGTATACTGAACGGAGTGCGTATCGGGCGGTCTTGACGTCTTCTCAAAACGTTCGCTCAGCTTCAGTCTCTCACCAGCTGTCGGACGAGAATTCACGAGGTGTTGCTCCTGCGCGCTACCGGTTTTACGCGTTCTTTGATGATTTTTTTCCCTATGTTCCTGTGCTTCTTCCGTTTTAATTTTTTGTGCACGTGTATATGAATGTATGTACTATTCGATGCTATTCTTTAATATCCGTTTATTGACGTTTTGAACACTTACGAAGTTATGACCCTATTCTAAACTGATCATATTTTTATTGTAATTTAGTAGTGCAGTATAGTATTGAATTAGTGATGGCGTCGCAAGAGACTGTACCCGCAGTATCGGAATTTTGGATTTATCGGTTATCACCTTATCGGGCAATAAATGTATCACCAGTTATCGATTATCGGTTATCGCCGATAAGAGTGATGGTTAACCACGGATGCCAGATAACTTTCGAAGAGACCTTGAACACCTATAAGGTCCTTCAAGAACAGGGCGCCAGGCTGGTCTGGAATTACGAAGAACAACCTTGTAAATTCCCCAAGGCAAATTATTCAGGATTTGGCGAACACAATGAACGCTGCCCTGAATACAGGCTACTTCCCTGACGGGTGCAAGATGGCCAAAATCATCTTTATCCCGAAGGAAAACAAGCCCCTAGACCAGGTGGCTAATTAACGCCACATCTCTCTTCTTGAGATGCAGGAAAATATCTCTCCCAGAAGATTATAGCAGACATGTTACAAGCTCAACTGAACGAGTTAGGAGCGCATAACCACCAACAACACGGGTTCCGCAGGAAAAGGGGCACAGATACCGACCTGGCGCTCCTAACAGAGAAAGTAGCATATTCCCAAGCGAACGGGTGCTATCTAGACATTGTGCTGAGGGACGTGCAAAAGTCCTTCGATAAAGTCTGGCTAGAAGGACTCCAATATAAGATCCTGAACCTCCAGCTAGACCCAATCCTAGAAGGATCCTCTGTTACTTCGTCATGGACAGAAGGGCCTGTCTCATGATTGAGGGCTACAGAGGTCCTAAATTCGAACTGAAGGCGGGCGTTTCCTAGGGAAGCTGCCTGAGCCCACTGCTTTACCTGGTCTTCACGATCGACCTTCCAACTCCGGTGCACAGGGACACGATGTATCTGCAATTTGCAGATCACCCCGCAAATTGCCCCATGCTCGGAGAGGAAAGCAAGGGCATAGGCAGCTCGCACGATAGCAGAAATCAACAACATCAACCAGTACGAGAGATGATGGAAGATCAGGACTAACAAGGACAAATTCAAGATCATCCAGCTGAGCCGCGAGTTGACATGGCCCATCATCATAAATGGGAGGAGATAAGGCTACTCTGCCGAAGTCACCGTCCTGGGCCTAAAGATCGCTGACCATGGATACTCGAGACACCACATGGAGAGGCGGAACCTGGCAAGGAATGAAATTTTCAAGCTATACAGGTTTAGAGATCTTAACTCGGCCAACATCAGGAAACTATATCTGAAGTATGTCTGGGCTAAGCTTATTTACCCCGCAGTGGTTAATCAAGCGACCAGCAAATCCTCGATGAAAAGACTCGAAGATGTGATCACCTTAGGCAAAGAGATTTGCACAGGAGGAAACATTTGGAGCACATCAATGTCGTCACCAAAAATTTGGTTAAAAAATCTGGTCTACCCTAACGGACGGTGTCATTCCGGAGCTACAAGGGGCAGTCGGCAGGCTTAACATACCTGCGAGACTGCGGGCAAAAATCTCACGCCGACGTCAGTTACCGAGCACCAAATTATGCTCACAGGAAGACATTACACCAATGTATACATAGACAAAACACAATACAACAAATATAACATAAAAGAATCAATGAGTACAAGCAACAACATTTTACCAATATATACATAAATGAAACCACATTACATTAAAATTTTAACATGAGATAAATTGTTGGCAATAAAGCTAACAAAGGCTTGAATGCTGAATTATTACACCAAAAATAAGTACACCAAACCATTAAAGAACAAACAATAAGAAGCACACTAAAGCACATGAAAATACAAAACATAGGACAAAAGTTCAAACAAATAATAAAAGCAAAAGTAAATTAAATAAAAGGAAAGCCATGTCCTTCCTAGTAGGGCAAAATACCCTTCCTTGCTTTAATTATGTCCCCACTATATCTTCCACCATCCCAAATATTCTAAAATTGAGTATATCATCTTCTTCAAGAACTAATATACCTGGCAGAGGAGGCAAAGTCAAGTGAAGAGGTTTAGAAAATCGTGAAAAGACGAGTTTTCAAACCCCAGCAAAAAAAGTGTCCTAACACATTAGATAGCACATTCACGTCATCAGGGCACTCCTAAACGGACCTCCACCCCCTAACCCCTCCGCTGAACTAAGACTGCCTAGAAAATAATCACCGTGACTCAACTCTAATTTTTGCCGATAACTGATGAAGGATCCCGGGAAGGCTTTGGGGCTGCCTCTGTCACCAACCCTGCTACGGAGCGGTGGTCTGATTGGAGATACCTCTTGTTTCTGACGATCCTGACAGGCACCTAACAGGGTGAGATAGACTGATTGGAGCTACCTCCTGTTTCTGAGGATCCTGACAGGCACCAAACAGGCTGAGATAGACTGATTGGAGATTCCTCCTGTTTCTATCTCGCCTGTGGAGTAGGAGAGAGCTACTCGACGAATACGAAGTGAGGCATCCCGCCCATTCCAATGATATGGAGTCCCAACAATGAACGGAGAAGGGGAGTTTGTGGACTTTCGAGTCCCACTGAGGCTCATTGGGAATGAAAAACCCGACAAATTCAAGTTCTTTGAAACGATCTTCGGGAAACTGGAGATTGGTCTTAAAAGACTAATCAAGGTCACCAGAGGGTACACCGCTATTTGCCACACTCAGGCGGACCTGGATAAACTAACCTCGACAACCAGCAACAGAGACCTAAGCGCCATAGTACTAGAGCCTAAAACTTCCCCAGCTCTAGCAGCAAGGAAGACTATCGTGTGCAGGCATGTCGAACCATGGGTAGGCGAGCAGTTCGCTAAGTAAATCAAACAGGAGATAGAGAAAAATCAGAATTGGGCAAAAGTTGCTGAAGTCATAAATTCAGAAACCTCACGCACGTATTTAAGATCGTGTTCAACGAGATAGAGATGGCGGCCAAGGCAAAAGAAGCAGGAGTAAAACTATTCTCCATGATAATCTCCCCAGAACAGATCGAAAGGGAGAGATTCTTCGAATTGTTCACCTGTTTATCCTGCTACAATTTAGAAGATCACCCAACCAACGCCTGCCCAGGGAAAAAGTCACCATCTGCTCTGAGTGCGCACAAACCTGTCACGACTGGATGCATTGCGTCGGTGATATAAAGATGTACATCAACTGCGCGGTGTTCCATCGGACCTTAATCGTACAATGCCCAGTCAGGAAGGAGCATCTAAAAAAGAAGAGAGAAGCAGCAGACAAGCCTAGTAGCTTTTACGCGGCAGTCACCAAGACCCCACCACAAACACGCTAAATAGTTCTGAAACTCACAGACGCGACACTTCCAAAAATGCTGGCATGCATTCTGCACGCGGATGTAATGAACCTAGCCTGTCATAGCTCATTCAATTGCGAGGTGAACAAGATGCTGGCTGTGAATGGACTAGAGCCTATTACGTTTCCGGAAAACACGCAGTCAGACAAAGTTACTTCAGCTACATGCCCCAAGGCAGCACCAGCAGAAACAGTCAAACCAGAGAAGGAAACAAAAGCTCAGGAAAAAGAACCTAGAGAGACAGAGAGAGAATCTGCAGGCGAACAAGCTAACCGGCATACCACGCTCAGGGCAAAAAAAAACAAAGAAAAATCCAAAGAAAGGCCAAAAAAACAAGAGGAGGGTGTAGAACGACCACAACAGCATGATGAACTTAAATATGACTGTAAAAAAATAAGACTCACCATCGCCCTCAACTCCCAGATCACACAACAAAGAAAGATAACCCTCGAGGACGTAGCTACAGGAGTCAGAAGATGCCACTTCAAGTGGTGCTACGACTCACCCGTAGACGAAGAATTGGTCAAAGCAGCATTATTGAAGGACAAAGTAAAGCTGTACGACGACATCTTCAAGGGCTACGAACCATCTCTCCATAAGAAGATTCGCTCAGGCAGACCTTACAACTATAAGCCATCGGGCGAATCTGACTCTCAAGATGGCAACCAGAAATAGGCTAACTATTCTAGCACATAATGTGCAGGGGTAGCTGGCACATAAACAACAGTTGTGTAACATACATCGAGAACTGGATCCAGACATTCTTCTGCTGTCATAAACTGGAATCACGGATGACGACAAGCAGAAGATCTTAGGATACAACGTTCTCCAAAGGGACGTTACAGGAGACAGATTCAATGGAACTATGATAGCAGTCAGAAAAAGACCTGCAGTACTGACCAGGAAATCCAATGGATGAATCCTTTCTGACTTCTGACGATCATACTGAGATGCCCTCTATGAGATATCGAAATGGATGCAGGCTACCAACCTCCCCGTCGCCCATATCTACCTACCCACGACATGATCACCCTTTTCAAAAAGAGCACACAGTATTGTTCGTCGGAGATCTGAACGCCAGAAATAGAGCAGCGGGATACGCGAGGACAGACGCAAGAGGCAGGAACCTCGATATATTACTAAGAAAGGATATTGCGGACCGCATCGGGCCGGACTTCCTCAAATTTTTATACCTGGGATTGGCCACCAAGCCAGATGTCGCTCTCACGAATCCCAACTTTCCCTTCCACCTGCTCGTCAGTCCAAGACCACTAACACCTAGTGATCACGCCCCCATGCTAATGACCATAACATTGGACCTCCCAGATTTGGAAGGCGCTACCGAGAAAGACCTCAACAAAAAAAACACTGCTATCAAGGACTGCATTTCCAACGCAGACGCAACAGCAATTCCGACAATTACTCACATAACTCTGCTGCCAACTACTCATACACAGGAGAGAGTGGTGGTACAAAAGAGGTTCGAAACTGTTTACAACCGCATCCTCGACATGGGTTACACTAGGCCCATGGAGTTCTATCTCGTTCATCACCTCAGGAGACAGCTCAAGAACGCACTGGCCCATGAGCTGAAAGTAAAATGGGACAGGCTGATCGAGGAGCTAGACACTGACATTAATCCGAAGTCTTGCTGGACAGCAATCAACAGACTGAAGTTGACTAACCAAACACACGACTCAACCGCAATATCGCAAGAGGGCATTTCTGCAACCTCCCCGATAGAGA
Source organism: Ceratothoa steindachneri (assembly GCA_963969495.1). Lineage (NCBI taxonomy): Eukaryota > Metazoa > Arthropoda > Malacostraca > Isopoda > Cymothoidae > Ceratothoa > Ceratothoa steindachneri. The sequence goes on along the minus strand of OZ018322.1, from coordinate 63,723,725 downwards.
AGGAAAGGCTCTTTCGCGGAGTCTGGAGAAATGTTTTTAGAATCTCAGACAAAGAGGAAAATTTGATCTAGCCTTCAAGGATCAGGTTGTCGAATACCCGGAGAGGATGGAGGACAGAATCATGCCTCATGATACTGTGAACCTCCACCGTCTTCAGGGTAACTCGCAGGAGGGTAACTGTCGTGGTCTACGGCCGAGTACGTATGTACGTTTACTCCGTATATGGGTAAATCCGTTCCACTTTTCTCTAAGAGTGCTTTATTTTACTCTGATTCTTTAACCAGAGAAGATTCTAAATATTATGTATCTATTGCCATTTGCAGCGTTCGAGGATCTAATTTAACAACTCGGGCAAAAATATACTTTTAATTACATAACAAAATGAAAGTTTATGCTTGTCCTGGGGGCAGTGGAGGTTGGAGGCGGGCGGCGAGACTTATTGACTTGAAGATGTAAGTGAGGGGATCTTGGATGAACTGAAGTTATTTCGATCCCTGTATTATTAATTCAGGCTTCTCGATGATGAGACTTGACCAAGAGGTGGATCTTTTATCGAGTGGGAATTCACGTTGGTATTCCTCAATGGTGAGGGGTATCTCTGTTTTTATTCGGAAAACTGAGATAGGGGATTTCTTTGGACGAGAATGGTATGAGAGTGGATCTCGATACTACTGGTCTACTTTTCTAAGCGACCAAAGCAACAGCCTCGGGAGGGGAAATCCTGCTCGGTTCCAGCTGTATTTTTGATTCCCTGTTTGACTCAGGGACTCGACTTCTTCTCTCGATTCCTAAGCGGATTCTCTTTTCATTTCTCAAGATCGAACTATATATATATATATATATATATATATATATATATATATATGTCGATTATCTCCTGGGGGGGAGGGAGACGAGGGCCCACAGTTAAGCCTCTCCCCTAGGGCATAAATTCGCAACGTTGAGACACTTCAGCCTTTCTGGTTTACGTACGGAGAAAGTGAAATTTTATCTATTTGACGAAAATAGACATAAACAATCGGAGGGGACAGTTAGCCTGTTTAAAGATTTTTATTCTAAAGGCTCTCACACCCTCGTTTGCTTATATTAACGGACTACGAAATCTGGTGAGTGAAATCCTTCTTTGTGAGCGACGCTCGAAGGGTCTTTGGGGCAGCGGGGAAAAGGAGATGGGGGAAGGTAAAGTCTTGCCCCATGTGGAGCGTAACCGTTGACGCTGTATAAACAAACTAGCGTCCGTTTTTACCTCATGATATTTATTCCCCCACAGTAACCCTATCACGAGTGCAGAATTGTGCTAGGCCATTTCATCGTTTCGGCCAAAAGCCCCAGGCCTCAGCCAGATTACCACCAGGCACTTGAAAGAGGCAACGGAGAGAATTCGAAGTAGACTGCTGAACCTACTCAATAAGTCCGTGGCAATGGGCTACTTCCCGGATAGTCTGAAGTCGTCTAAAATTATATTCATTCCGAAGCCGAGCAAACCACCCAACCAGGCCATGGCATACATGCCCATCTCGCTGATAGAGACGGTGAGAAGGTTTTCGAAAAGATACTCAACAGCAGGCTATCGGCTCACTTGTCAGAACACTCACTATTGAACGAGGAACAACATGAATTCAGGAAAGACTGAGGCAGGGAGACAGCCATAGCCCACATGCTGCAGCACCCAGCAGTAAGGCGAGCCAGGGGTGGGGGGAGGCTGGATCCACGTCATTTGCAGAGACGTTAAGAAAGCCTTCGACAAAGTCTGGATCAACGGCCTGAAGTACAAGATCTCGCTCATGAGTGTCGCGCCCCACTTCGAAAAAAATCATCTGTAGATACTTGACCAATAGGCAAGCCGTTATAGCCTTCGAGAAGCATACAGGAGAGGCCTTCGAACTCCCGTCCGGTGTTCCCCAGGGAGGATGCATAAGCCCCACTCTCTTCACCATCTACATGAGCGATATACCAAAACCTATTGATCAAACAACTCTGAACATACAATATGAGGATGATGTCACCCAGGCTGTGGTGAAAAAAAAAACAAAATCCGCCAGGATGATGGCTAAAGCCATTGCCGCTGACGCTGAAAGGATCTCCAGGTTCGAAAGACGCTGGAAGATCCAGATCAAAGTGTCTAAATTTAAGGCAACAGCAATAGGGAGACACCGAACCGTCCTCCTCAACTTGGAAGACACCAACATCCACTACTCGCCAAATGTGTCCGTGCTCGGCATTCAACTTGCCAACATAGCATGATTGTACACATCAGCACACGAATAGGGATTGCAAGTACCGAATTAGACAAACTAGCGAGATTTAAATAATTTAACCAACGTAATAAGAAAAAAACTTACACCACTTTGGTTAAGTTCAAACTGCTATATCCTCCCATACCGCTAAATACTGCTTCGAAGAAGGATACAATAAGACTCCAGAGAGTGCAGAATCGAGGTCTTAGGTATATAACCAACACAAAGAGCTATGACTTTCGGATCTCTTGTAGCCTAACCAAGAAATAGGACTGAAACCAATAAACATCTATCTCTACAAAAGAGGAATGGATATATGGTAAAAACTGGAAGAAATTCTTCCACTAGAGGCCCTAGCAGCCCTTGAACCTGAAAGAGAAACAGATGTCTTCAAACGATACCTCCCCAACACCAGAAAACTGGAACCAGTACCTATATACTGCTGAACAAATCGAAGAAAACAAAATATCACGGTAAAACAACAAAATAAAAGAACAACTCAACAAATCTAAAATAGTAAAAAAATAATAACAATAACAATAAAAATAAATAAATAAAAAGAAAGATATAGAATAAATAAATTAATAAAACAATAAACAAGAAAAGAAAAGATCCCGCAATGGGACATTAAAATCAAAGGAAATAAAAAGATCCCGCAGTGGTACAAGAAAATCAAACAACGAAGGCTTGAATAACGGGCATCATCTATATCTACTACTTCCTTCATCTTATAGATATTTTTGCCTTCCCAACTCTTCATTACTTATTTCCCCTCTTATTCTATCTGTCTACATGAAATGAAGTTTCGAGCTTTTAAGCGTTCAATCAGATTTCGGATCCAGCTACGCGACCTAATGTGTATTCTCGGTAAAGGAGGTAGAGGTTTTGGGAAGCGAACTCAATGGCGTGAACTCTTCCCTACGAGGTCTTACAAGGACAATAATAGAAGGAGCTCTAAGTAGCATCGACTCAACAATATCGCTCTCTGTGACCTGCACGATTGTTGCGCCAAGAAAACGTCCTTCACTACCCAGCACAGGAGGCAACGGTTTCGGATAGCTCTTTTACCGACCACGTATACTGTGAATTTCGTTCGTCCATTTACAAGAAAATAAAAGACTGCATACTGGGAAGTATAACTTCCCATTTGCAAAAGAGAAAGAATAGTACAAACTCGGAAGTCTATCTTCCCATTTCTGAAAGAGAATAATACATACCAGGAACTCTATCTTCCCATTTACAAAAGAGAATAATACCGGAAAGTCTATCTTCCCATTTATAAGGTTCAATGCGTGAACCGTTTAAATTTTTCACTTGAATATTATACTTGGTTCGACCCCCACAGAGGATTATATGGGAAGGGAGGGTTGATTTTTTTTTCTGGGGGGGGGGTATTCTGGATTCATTCCAGTGAAGGGAGTTTTTTATTTTTGTGTATTATGGGTGATTTGAATTTTGACGAGCCTTGATGATGATGCTTTTTGTTTTTGACGCATTCTTGTAGATGGTTTAAATTGTATATGTAGGTGCATGATTTGACACAATACTATAGATCGTTTTAAGTGTATATTGCAGATGCATGATCTGACACAATCCTATGGATGCATTTTGTGGGCGGGTTTTGACAGGTACAGGTGACCTTTGATAGGTCCTTGTGGCTTTTGTCATATATAAAAATATGTTATGTTCTCGAGAAATCATGATCTGAATAATTGGCGATCAAAAAAACAATGTTGTAAGATCATGTCAACATGGGTCTAGAATGCACTGAAGGACTGCCAGCGTGTGCCTCTAGACATTAGTGAGCCAAGCAGGTAGCTTAGGTAATAATCGCTTTTGTGGGACCGAACGCTTCACACACCTCAATCTATTAGTACAGTAGATATGATAAACTTTTAGGTTTCAAAGAAAGATGGTTCAATAAGTTCATGATTTTGTCAAGAGTAAGCATGAATCTGTTGTAGACATTAACAGTTCAAAAAGAAATCCAAGTTGTTTTGGCGATAAAGACAGGAAAAGTCAAGGATCGCTGCAACATTGTCCTCGTTGGGGCGTTTTGAGTTTTAGGTAGGAGTTCTGCTCCCATGACACATGTAGATGCATAATACCTTGCTTTATTTTCAGGGTGGCTGGGATGACCAAATAGATGGGAAGATGATGATCTAGATGGGGGACTTTATGGACTTTGGTAGTGTTCCGAATTTACTTTGTTTTCCCATGAGAAACTTCCAACAAAAGAATTTGAGTTGATGTGATAGAGAAACAGTATTTTGGAGCGAACGAATATTACAATTTAGTGAGGAAATTATGGTGAAGCCATTTGGTCAGTTTGATTAAAAAAGAAGCGGAGTTGGTGAAATTGCCAGTTAAGACACGGGACGGTGACCACAAACATCCAGGTCGTGTATACGCCATGGTCAAAACTCGACCACAGCGACCTCGCCCCTCGTCCCGATGAAAAGCGGAACGGTTAAAACTGTAAGATATCCCCTAAGGGTGAGTATTTAATTTCACCTCAAGTGCGAAATTGGAGACGCGTCTCCCTCAAACCCGAAGGTTCCTTAAAACCAGAGATACGACCTCCTGAGAAAAACCGTTGGAGTAGGAACCCTCATGCGGCCCGTCTACAAATCCTCCCCCTCCTACCCTACCCTAGTGGGGTGACGATGTATACATACAACAAAAACAGGGTAGAATACGTGAGTCAGCAGGCTACAAAGTTCCCGGCAATGAAAGGGATACCAAGAGAAGGGAATAAGAAGCAGCTCATCCTCGAGCTAGTTCCTTGTTATTAAACCGAACTTTAAGTTAACTTGTCCAAGTTCAACTTATTCTCGCCACAGAACCCTTCCCCCCTCCTCTATCCTGGTGTATCACAAAGCACCGAGATAGGACTCTCCCTTGAGAAGAAGAAGCTCATCCTCGAGCTAGTTTCCGGTGGCAACACCGAACTTTAAGTTACCTTGTTTTAAGAACCAAGTTCACCTTACTCTCGTCAGAGAGACCCCTCCTATCCTGGTGCATCCTAAAGCATAGAGATAGTCTTCGCCCTTGGGAATACCGAAACGAAGAAGAAAAAGCTCATTCTCGAGCCCTTTTCCCGGTGGTCACACCGAACTTTAAGTTAACTTGGTCTAAAAACCAAGTTCAACTTACTCTCGTCAGAGAGACTCCTCCTATCATTGTGCATCCTAAAGCACAGTGATAGTCCTCGCCCTTGAAGACCCTCCCGAGTCCACTCCCTCCAGCAATCTCCTGAGTCAAAGTATTCAAATCTTAGCGCATCGCTAGACAGTGCGAATTACTCCTCAGAGTAATCCGAAGAGGAGAAAGGAACATTCTTTCACTATCCCGTGGTGATATCCCTTCCTGACGAAGGCGTGTGGCTCCCCATCTGTCACACTTGCCAAAGTCCTTTGTGGCTTTCAAGTTATTCGTCTGCACCATCCATCTGGCCGGGTGGCACGTGTCATCGAGAAAATTACATTCCTCAGGTAAAGTAGCTCATTGAGTTCAAGATCAGACTCAAACTTGTTTCAAAGGGTATCCACAAAGGTATTTGCGGCCGATAAAGGCCGTTAGCTTTGTTTTTATATTGAAGTGAGTGGTGGGTCAACCATCACTATAATGCCAAGTAGGTCAAGTTAGAAAGCCTTACTTAAAAATTATTGAAGTCCTTACTGTGTATTTAGTTCGTAATATTTCTGCGGTTCATGTTAATTGGTTTCTGTATTTAAATTAAAGTTTTAGTTTGTTTTAACAATTTTTTTTATTCTATCCTCGAATCGCTATGTACCGCATAAGGAACCCTCAAAGTTTAAACAAGTCAATAATCAAGATAATAATAATCAAACATATATAGCACTTTTAGAGAGATATAACGTTAATCAAGGAGTCTTATTTTGTGTAGTAAGTAAACAACCCATACGTACCAACTCCTTCCGTCAGTCGGTCTTTCCTATACCACGACAATAATTTTGTTTGCCTATGTGTGATTGTATATAAGTGATTAGTGTGGATGATTGAGAGTATTTTGATTGAAAAATGATTGAAGATGTCGTCTTTTTCCCAGTTCCTTAAGGTGAGTGAGTGCCAGCACGCATTTGAGATTGTCATGTCAAGTCTTTCCAGTTTGGATCGTTTTGCCAAGGGACGCAATTTCTTTACGAGAGTGGGGTTATAGGTGGTAGTCAGAAGGTAACTGAGGTAAGCCTCTTCGAGAGTGGTGTAACTACCAAGGGGTGATTTGTCACTGGACAGAATTTTGTCCTGACTGAACGTCTTTTGAGGACCCTTTACGAAGTAGAAAATAATGAACTTTAGGGACCAGTGCTCTTTTGAGAGCACTCTTCAGATTCCCCTCCGTTCAATGTTTTATTTAAGGTTAAACGTGTGAAGTGATTATAAAATTTTATATAACTACAAAATGCTCATATATGAGGTGCTTTTGAGTCATATACGATTCTATAATGTGGTTCTCACACCACAGGGCCAACTTCAACGGACACCAAAGCCTAGGGCTTGATATCAGCCGAGAAGATTGTGCAAATCGTTACGAGCACAAAAATGCTATATTATATTGAGTGTGGCTACACATTATTGACGTATATTTCATATAACTCTATATTTCAAAGAAAGAGATTGTATGAATATTTAGAACAGGATTGTATATTTTTTTCGTTTTGGGTTCCCATTTACCACATTTCTTTCTTTATAAAATTTGTATAGTTGTAAATAAAAATGATAATAGATTCTTCCTTTCATTTTCCCTTCCAACAACCAGGTGGCCATCTCATGACACATCAGTCAGTGTGGCGGCATGATATCTGTAACCTGCCACCACATCAAAAGAATGAATTCCTTCACGAGATACTGTACTCTTCGAGACATGTCAAACGGCGTGGAGATAAAGATGTTCTTATAAAGAAGAGGAAAACGGTATCAGTAGGCCGACTATGTAGTAAAAAAAGTAATAAAGACCTATCAGAACTTGATATATAGAACACTCGAAGGTCTAGCCATTGTTGCAAAGACCATACGGCATTCAAAACACTTCAAAGAAACCGAAAGTAGTGGTAATGTGAAAAGGGAGTACCAGAACAGTTTATTTTATCCGCAACTACCAGTTGTGGGCGCGATAGCTAAAAAATGTATCACGATAGCCGATAAATAAATAACGATAACCTTATCGGCGATAACTGATAATCGATAACTGGCGATAAATTTATCGCCCGATAAGGTGATAACCGATAAATCGATAAATCCAAGATTATAATACAATATTTATTATTGATTATATATAGTATTATTTTATAGTACAATAGTAAGAATATTTGAATACTGTTTCTTAGTTTCTTACCTCATGAGGATCTCCTTAACCTCCTTATAGGTTTTGATGATCCTCCTCCCCAGCGTCCTCCTGGAGGGTACCTCTTTCTTAGGATCAGTTTAGAATACTGGCGTAAATTCGTAAGTGTTTAAAACGTTAATGAATGGATATTAAAGAATAACACCGAATAGTACATGCATTCATATACACGTGCACAAAAAAATAGAACGGGAGAAGCACGGGAACATAAGGAAAAAATCATCAAAGAACGCGCAAAACCGGTAGCGCGCAAGAAGAACACCTCGTGACCTCTCGTCCGACAGCTGGTGAGAGATTGAAGCTAAGCGAACGTTTTGAGAAGACGTCAAGACCGGCCGTCCCGCACTCCGTTCAGTATACGTTCGGTTTCCAGCTCGGACCTACCTATTTCTGCCTCCAAGGCACGTGAGGCTTGCCCCTGTTCTAAACTGGAACCAAAAAGTGAAATTATCTATTTTCGTAGGTTGGAACCAAAAGTATCGGCGATACCGATGAATCGATAACGCAGAAAAAATATCGGATAACCAATAACCCGATATCGTTATCGAGATAACGCCCACCTATGGCAACCACACTGGCCTATCTTCTATCTTATACCGCAAGCCCATATTTGCCGGAATAGGAGCCAGCTTCTTTAGTTTCATTCCTCGTTCGTTTAAACTAAACTATATTAGTACCCTTCTTCACAAATCCTTAAGATTTGGTCCACTTATAAACCATTACACGGAGAGTTCTATTTTCGAGAGAAAAATCAAATAATGTATACACAAGTTTTCTAATAGACAGCCTCATATGGAAATCCTTTGACCTTTACGTTAATCTCTCGTGTGCGCAAATAAAGTAGTTTACTCACAAAAAAGAAAGTTTGAGAGTTTGTTATTTTTGATCCCCTATCTTATATGAGAAAGTTCAATCGCCTTTATGAAGAATTAAATATGAAATTAAAATAATACAAAGAACTTAGGACTTCTGATTATTTTGATGTTTATATATACTTTGAGGATTAAAATTGGCTTCCTAACCATTACATAAGTATTATGTAAAATACTCTCTTTCTGGAACTGTCCAAATTTGTCATAGATTGGAATTGTCCTACCTAATGGATTAGAAATTCTAGGCGGGGGATGGGTAATTTGGATAGTTGGGTTTTGTCTAAGCACTTATATTGTGTTACTATGTGGGGGGCGACAAAGCAATAAACACAAAAATAAGTTTTGCTCGCAATTAGAAGTATCTGCTTCTGCGTGTGAACGTTCAATTGAGTGGAAAAGGTTAAGCAAAACCAATTAATGATACATAGAATTTCAGACTCTCTGAGTAGTTTGAAATTTATATTTATTGTATTTAATAATAAAAATTTGGTTCACACACCCTTAACCCCTACCATTAATAAAAAAAATAACCAAAGTTTACGGAGGAAAATGATCAATTTTTCCAATAATATTTAAACTACGAGTATGTGTATGTTATTTCCTATCCAGATTTTAGCCTTTACTATATTGTAAATATTTTTAATTTACTTAAAAAAATAAGAAGTGAAAAAAATTAGGAAAGAGGGAATAATGAAAAACAATCATAAAATTCTTAACTTGATTGACTGGAATAATCTAATTTTCTATGAAAAAGTTAAAAACAAGGAACAATACATAAAGAGATGTCATATTGGCGGAACATGAATATGATTTCCTTACCTTTGTATGCTTTTTTCACTACATACACGGCAGTTTATTTCTTGAAAACCAGACTTACTAGTTTTCCGAAGCGTATGAAGAGGGAAATTATTTCCTTTCAATCTGGATAGTAAAGCAGTTGGTTTGATTGCACAACATCTATACTTAGAAACTAAACCTCTAATTAACTCAATTAGAAACTTCAATAATCTCGTGTTTCAGCTAAAATTCAGTTATGTAGAGGCTCTAACTATTGCTTGAATGATTTTGGCCTTAGATAGCAAATGCAATAGTTAATACGTACATCAATTTTGTTGTTTTCGTTTTGTCTGATCGTACTGTAACGATAACGTGGATTTGAACTTCCCTTGTTATCATGGTGATGTAATGATTCAAGTTAACAAAAATAGCTGTGGTGGGTAGTGTGTCAGTACCGACGGAAGGTCCGTCAGTCCGTCACTTACGGACTCCCGTTTCGCTGGCGTACTGACGAATGACGGAAACTTTGAAACACTGACGGAATAAGCGCGACGGAAGCGATTTTCGGCCGTCACCCGAACCGTCACTAACCCGAAAAGCAAAAACAACCTTCGGCAAATAATGTTTTGCGACACACGTTGGCGCTTTGGTGCATTTTATTGCATCTAAAGGAGAGTTGAATTTGTTCATGTGTGCTGTAAAATTTTGTTGAACTTTGTTCATGTGTAGCTGGCTTGTTTTTGCATACCTTATTTTTATCTAATTCTGTTTACACTGGCTTAAAAATTATATTTTGTAAAATAACTTATTGATGATGGGGGAAGGGCGCCAAAATTTGTTCATGTGTAGCTGGTTTGTTTTTGTATACCCTATTTTATCTAATTCTGTTTGCACTGGCAAAAACATTATATTTCGCGCAATAACTTATTGATGATGGGGAGGGGGGAGGGAGGCGCAAAAATGGCTAAGGCCGGCTCTGTATATATATATATATATATATATATATATATATATATATATATATATATATATATATATATATATATATATATAAATTGGGCTCCTTTTTATTTAAATCTACTACTTTTTGGCAATTTTTATGCTACTTTTGCTGAAAAAATCTGGCAACCCTGCTGCGTCATATCAGTAGCCTGCTGGCTTTCATAATGAATGAGTGTCTGTTGCGAGCTCTCCGCTTCTGCGGTGCAGTTATAACTTGTTAGAAAAGAAATTTCTGTAGCATTCCAACCCGCGTTTGATCAAGTGAAGTAACATTGTTTAAATTGTTTTTCACCGCATTTCTCAACTTTTATAGATCATGGATAGATATCTTAGCAGAGACAGGAGCAAGAGTGTGTCTACTGATAGTGATAGACATGATAGTATGCTAAGTAGCGTGAGTGACAGAGACAGTAAAATGGACCAGAGCTGGCACAGTGACGCCAGCATATCGCTTGGTGCCAAGTCTCTGCGTAACACCCAGTCCCTGGAAGAGCCCGAGGAGGTGGAGGAGACAGGTGACACTGGGGACCAGGACAACGCCGAGACCATCAGGGAACTCAAAGGCTACCTCCAGAACTGTGAAATCTAAGGAAGGAAACCCTCTCCTGGGCCCTTTTCCCCAAGGAGCACAGGGAGACGTGGGTAGACTTGTTCATCAAGTACGAGGCCCCCCTCTCTTGCTCCACTGCCGTGGAGAGGATATTCTCCACAGCCAGCGACATTCTCAGGCCGAAGAGGGCCGCCCTGGCCAGCGCCAACTCCCAGAAGCTGGTGTTCCTCAAGGGGAACATGTTCCTGTCTGGGTACTCCAGCTACAACGGGCAGTTTGGGGAGGAGAAGCAGGAGGAGAAGGAGTAATAGTATAAGAATTTATATTTTTGTGTGTAAAGTGGTCCAAACTGTTTCTAAATGAATACAATTGTGTGCTGTTACCGTTGTAAACAGTTTTGTACTGACGTTCCTAAAATAGCGGTGACCAACTGAAATTTAGCGATGACGGAAGCGTGGTTAAAATAACAATGACGGAGTGACGGACTGACGACTGACGGACTGGACCGGCCTAAAATAATGACAGACTGATGATAACGGACTGGCGGGCCGGCTGCTGGTGAATGACGAAGGACAGACCGGCTAAATTTACTGACGCGCCCACCACTGAAAAATAGAATATATTATAATCTTAAAATAATCGATGATTTGAAGTTATTATTATACAAAATTGAATTGAATAAAGGAGAGGATATTTAAGGGATACAAATTGAATGCTATAAAGGGAATATTGAAGGATACATAGATGATTTAAGTCGAAATGGAATATAAGTTATGCGTTTGGAAAGTTAATATTTGAAAGCACCTGGCGAGAATGGTGTGCTCGCAGGTGTATATAAATATGTAATTGTAATTATTTAAGTACACGACTAATGATGGAATGTGAATTGGGGTCTGTAAATGAGAGAAGGAACAGGCATTAAGACCTACTCTCTTGTGTGGATTGTTTGTAGAGAATAAGTGGAAGAGGAATTTTGACTGACCTTTCTTTGAAGCGACGCTGTGCACGAGTGGACCTTGAAGAGCGCGAAAGGCGTGTGATTGTATGTGTGCTTGTTTAAGGGAAAATATTGTATAATAGGGATTTTGTCGTATTGGTGTTCATGTTATATAGAAATATTTGTTTCCTTCACAGAGTAATTGATTGATTAATTATATTTGATGCTAGTTTTACACACATACACACACACACACACACACACATATATATATATATATATATATATATATATATATCGCATGAAAGACTCAACGTATAGGTGAGAATGGATGGGGAGAAAGAAAAGTCCAGACACTACACAGAGCTCTTTATTGACGTTTCGCCTCTTGGCTTCCTCAGAATGGAACTGACAAGAGAGATGGAAGATCGCCGCTCGACCATTCGTAGAGTTAGTCTGGGTCGCGGTCACTTGCTCTTCCCCGGCCGTTTCCCCCTCGTCTCGACTCTTTCGCCTCTTCATTAATGAGCCTTGCCGCACCTGTCGCCAGCTTGAAGAAACCGTCCCGGTGATTTGTCAACCTATAGGAGAGAATATATGTAGCTTCAATAATCCTACGGTCACGTTTTGATAAACCCTTTTGAACTATACTCACCCCATCCCATTTGGGTAAATGCCCACATTCATCTATATGCACCACTAACGAGTTTGAAGTTCTATGTGCTCGGACGTGCCTCTTGTGCTCACTAAGTCTAGTTTTAATGTCTCTACCAGTCTCTCCGTAATAACTCTTGTCGCACCATTCACACGGAATCTGATAGATTATGCCCCTATCCGTTTGGGCCCTAAACTTTTTGTGCGAAACCAATTCTTTGATCTTCGTCCCAGCATGATCGGCAACTAGCAAAGGCTGCGCAGAGCATAAATGTGGCCCTCAGGAAAACGGGTTTGCTAGTTGCCGATCATGCTGGGACGAAGATCAAAGAATTGGTTTCGCACAAAAAGTTTAGGGCCCAAACGGATAGGGGCATAATCTACCAGATTCCGTGTGAAGGGTGCGACAAGAGTTATTACGGAGAGACTGGTAGGGACATTAAAACTAGACTTAGTGAGCACAAGAGGGACGTCCGGGCACATAGAACTTCAAACTCGTTAGTGGTGCATATCGATGAATGTGGGCATTTACCCAAATGGGATGGGGTGAGTATAGTTCAAAAAGGTTTATCAAAACATGAGCGTAGGATTATTGAAGCTGCATATATTCTCTCCTATAGGTCGACAAATCACCGGGACGGTTTCTTCAAGCTGGCGACAGGTGCGGCAAGGTTCATTAATGAAGAGGCGAAAGGGTCAAGACGAGGGGGAAACGGCCGGGGAAGAGCAAGTGACCGTGACCCAGACTAACTCTACGAATGGTCGAGCGGCGATCTTCCATCTCTCTTGTCAGTTCCATTCTAAGGAAGCCAAGAGGCAAAACGTCAATAAAGAGCTCTGTGTAGTGTCTGGACTTTTCTTTCTCCCCATCCATTCTCATATATATATATATATATATATATATATATATATATATATATATATATATATATATATATATATATATATATGAACTGCTTGCTGGTTCCTTTCGAGATGGCGTCCAACGGGACGTGGATGTCTTGAGTCCTGTTCTTTGTTGACGGAGTGACCAGTGGTGGCGAGGTTTTCTCTTGACTGGCCATCGCTGCCAACAAGGGTTCTTGCAGCACAAAAAGATGAGGGAGCGAAACGGAAGGTGGAGTTTGAGTAGTAGGGGTGATTGGAGATTGTTTGTGGGGATTACTTGAGCATAAAGGGTTAAAGTGGGAGAAAGAGTAGGTGAAGGGCGTTCTATGTGAACGTTTTCTATAGAGCACTATGTCATTGCGAGAGAATTGAGGACGTGTTGCTATAGCTGTATTTGAGTGAAGTGATGGCATGTTGCAATAGTTCTGTCTGACTGCTTAATAGATTGATAGCCTGTTGCCATAGCACTGTATGAGTGCTGAATGAAATAATGGCGTGTTACCATATCACTGTATGAGTGCTGAATGAATTGATGGTGTGTTGCCATTGCACTGTGTGAGTGATGAAAGGATTGAGGGCGCCATAGAAGTATGCGAGCGATATTAACTTAAATGCGATGAGTTGATGCGATATAAAGTGAGGATTGAATGTGGGGCAAAATGCAAATTGAGGGCTGTAGGGGAATCGTCACCCTCCTCTTCTCTCTCAGTGGAGACCCGGGACGGTAACCGTAAGAACATCCGGGCCAGGCAACGCGGGTCAGGCTTGTAACCACAGACCCTCGCCACTCGTCTGTATAAAAAGCCGCACGGCTTTAAACTGCAAAATCTCCCCTACAAGAGTATATTCAATTTCACCTCAAGTAAGAAATTGGAGACGCGTTTCTCTCAATCTCGAAAGCCAGCTGGAGCAGAGTTGAGACTTGATGACAAAAACCGTTGGAGTTACAACCCTCCTGGGCCCGTCCACAAGCCCGCTGCCCCTCTTACACCTACCCCAGTGGGCTGACGAGGTATAAATAAGAAACACATCAGAAAAATGGGGTAGAATACGTCAGTCTCCAGGCTACGAAGTCCCCGACTATAGAAGCCGGGCTACCGAGACTGGACAGGTAGATTACGTGAGTCGCCAGACTACGAAGTCCCCTGCAAGAGAGGCAAGGCTACCTAGGGGACTAAGAAGCAGCTCATCCTCGAGCTAGTCCCTGGTTATCAAACCGAACGTTAAGTTAACTTGTTCAAGTTCAACTTAGTCTTGTCAGAGAGACTCCTCCTATCCTGGTGCATCGTAAAAGCCAGGGAAATTCCTTGCTATTGAGCAATTACGAAAAGAAGAGGAAAGAGGCTCCACCTCGAGCCCGTTACCCGGTGGCCACACCAAACTCATAAGTTAACTTGGTTTAGGAACCAAGTTCAACTTATTCTCGTCAGAGAAAACTCTCCTCCTCGATCCTTGCCCTTGAAGAAGCCTCCCCCCCCCCGAGTACAGTCCTCGCCCATAAGGAATTAAGTAACGAAGGAGAAAAGCTTCACCTCGAGCTCGTTACCTGGTGGTCACACCGAACTCTAAGTTAACTTGATTTAAGAACCAAGTTCGACTTACTCTCACCAGAGAGGCCCCGCCTACCTTGGTGCCGTCTAAAGCACCGTGATTATTCTCCCACCTGAAGACCCCCCCCCTTCCTGAATACCGTGTGGACCCCCATCTGCTACGCTCGCCAAAGTACCTCGTGATCTCGACCACCTCCAACAATCTGGTCGAAGCACGCGTCAAAGGACCTACCAGATTCCTGTGGTATCTAGGCTCATTGAGTTCAAGGTCAAACTCAAACCAGCCGCCAGAGTAACTAAGGTATTTAAACTCCAGTAGAAACAATTAGCCTAAATCTTGTATATTGAAGTGCGTATCGAATCTAGCCAATTTTCGAGAGTCAGGTTAATTGAAGTAATTGTTGTGTATTATAATATCCGGAGTATTTCTATGGTTCATGTTTTGTTTTTGTAGAGTAACTTGTTAAATTTAAAATATAAGTTTATTTTGGGAATTCCTGTGCGTTTCTTTATATCCTTACCTGTTTGAAGCGGCTCTTCTTTAAAACAACAAAATTAGCACTCTTAGAACCAAGCCTACTTCATCAAAGAAGTATATCACGACCACAAAGGATACCACGACAAAAGTGGTGTCAGAGGTGGAGTGATCAAAAGGGGCATTCTACTACTAAAGTGGTGTCAGGTCTGTAGGTTTTTATTAGAAAGAACCCAGCAGCGTCTAATTAAGGGAGAGCCAACACGTAAATGAATACCAGGAATAAGAGAATAATTGACGAAAGGAAAATTGGTAAAGATAGGGGTGGAAACAATCTGAAGGTAATTCTTAGGCCAAGTGGTAAATTTGTTGTCGGAGTGGTATTACAACCAGCATAGTGGTGGGATTAAGGGTAAGTTAGGCTGCGCGCTACCTGGTGAGTGGAGGCATAAGTACTTGAGAGTACAGTAAGGAAAAATCGACGGACCAGCACAAAATGGATCCGGTCTAAAGATTCAACCAACAAGCCCAAATTCTGGGACTTGAAGGCGAGGATATGGATGCCTACATCCTTTCAGAATTGATAATACTAAGAGAAGAAGAAGAAAAAGAAGAAGAAGAAGAAGAAGAAGAAGAAGAAGAAATAATAGAGTTTGACAGAGAAATGGAAAATATAAGAAGAGAGGGGTAAAGAGAATGCGAAGCAATAAAAATACGGATGGACATAAAATTAGAGGAAGACAGAATACAGTTGAAACTGTTGAAAAGAGAAGCAAAAGAGAGGAGAATAAAGAACAAACGAGAAGATGATGAAAGAAAAATAAAGATAGAAATAGAAGATGAAAATTGAAGAACCAGACGGGAAAATGAAATAGTGAAAGCGGAAAAAGAAGCCGAAGAAAGAAGAATGAAGAGGGAAAAAGCGTCAAAAGAAAGATTGCTCGCACTCGAAAGTGCATCTATCGAGAACAAGATAGAGATCGAGGAAGTTTTAGCTCAGCCTGGACCTAAGAAAGGACCATCGATGGAAACCCAGCCAAATGGGATAATGATGGAAGAAGTAGAAAGTAGGGATGAGGTACCAGCGGGAGTACCTAAGGAAGAACCTACGAGGAGAACCCAGCCAAATGGGGTAATGATGGAAGAAGTAGAAAGTAGGGATGAGGTACCAGCGGGAGTACCTAAGGAAGAACCTACGAGGAGAACCCAGCCAAATGGGGTAATGATGGAAGAAGTAGAAAGTAGGGATGAGGTACCAGCGGGAGTACCTAAGGAAGAACCTACGAGGAGAACCCAGTCAAATGGGGTAATAATGGACGAAGAAGTAACTAGGGAAGAGGTACAAGCAGGTGTACCTGAGGAATTACTTACGAAGAGAACCGAGTCAAATTAGTTGACAAGGAAGGAGGAAAGAGGTGTTAATGCGATACACCCAGGTAAAAGGAGTCAAATAGTAGACGCGGATGAGTATGCCTTACCCCTAGCAGTCTCCTCCCCAAACGCAACGTCTACGGAGTTACCATCAAAACTCCAAGTCATAGTGAGTGCCACGCCCATTAACGACCCCGCAAGGAAAATTTTATTCGATCCACAAAGATCGAACCCAGACAAGATCTCTCCGTGTAGCTGGTTAAAGGAGAACTATGGGACCCATGTTCCCATCAATTATGCCCCGCTGCAACAGGCCGCTCTAGTCATAAAGTTCAGTTTAAATTTATTCAAGTACCATAAGAAGGGTAATTCGAGTAGGTTGAAATGCCACTACCATTTAGTGACATACTTGGGTAGACTCAATAACCCAAACGGCCGACTCAGGCGAGGTAAGGTAATGGTCACAGACTACCATTTTAATATTAGCTACATCAAAGGAGCCGATAAAGTACAGCCGCTTTGTAAGCTGAGACGAAATACCATTGAGGGTTATTTCAGTACCTGATGAGCGTGAAACCATGTTTCCATTTGTTTTTCGTGTTAATAGTTATCGGTAGGATTTAAGTTCTTAAAAGCTTAGAAATGTAAGGAAGTAGCTTGTTTTTGTTTTTTTGTTCTGTTGCGTGTAATCGATGAATTAGGTTTTTGTTATTTGAAAGATAAATTGTAGTGCGAGTATATTAAGGTGGCTGTGTAAAATACCCCCCCCCTTCCTAGTAGGCTCGCGAGGTCTAATTCGACCCAATGCCTGTGTACGCGAGCGCGTGTGCGGTCAAGTTTAAAGAAACTTAAAGTAAGGGAAGGCTCAAAGATATACAACTTTGCTGTACTCGACTAGGTTGAGTTAGTTGTTTTGAGTTACCTGGAGTCCCCTCCATTAAGTTCTTCGAAGGAGGTGTGTAGGACAATCGTCATCCTCCCGTTCTCTCTCAGTGGAGACCCGGGACGGTAACCGTAAGAACATCCGGGCCAGGCAACGCGGGTCAGGCTCGTAACCACAGACCCTCGCCACTCGTCTGTATGAAAAGCCGAATGGCTTTAAACTGCAAGATCTCCCCTACGAGAGTATATTCAATTTCACCTCAAGTAAGAAATTGGAGACGCGTTTTTCTCAAGCTCGAAAGCCAGCTGGAGCAGAGTTGAGACTTGATGACAAAAACCGTTGGAGTAACAACCCTCCTGGGCCCGTCCATAAGCCCCCCTCCCCCTCCTACCCCTACCCCAGTGGGTTCACGAGGTATAAATAAGAAACACATGGGAAAAATGGGGTAAAATACGTCAGTCTCCAGGCTACGAAGTCCCCGACTATAGAAGCCGGGCTACCGAGACTGGACAGGTAGATTACGTGAGTCGCCAGACTACGAAGTCCCCTGCAAGAGAGGCAGGGATACCTAGGAGACTAAGAAGCAGCTCATCCTCGAGCTAGTCCCTGGTTATCAAACCGAACGTTAAGTTAACTTGTTCAAGTTCAACTTAGTCTTGTCAGAGAGACTCCTCCTATCCTGGTGCATCGTAAAAGCCAGGGAAATTCCTCGCTATTGAAGAATTACGAAAAGAAGAGGAAAGAGGCTCCACCTTGAGCCCGTTACCCGGTGGCCACACCAAACTCATAAGTTAACTTGGTTGAGGAACCAAGTTCAACTTATTCTCGTCAGAGAAACTCCCCTCCTCGATCCTTGCCCTTGAAGAAGCCTCCCCCCCCCCGAGTACAGTCCTCGCCCATAAGGAATTAAGTAACGAAGGAGAAAAGCTTCACCTTGAGCTCGTTACCTGGTGGTCACACGGAACTCTAAGTTAACTTGATTTAAGAACCAAGTTCGACTTACTCTCACCAGAGAGGCCCCGCCTACCTTGGTGCCGTCTAAAGCACCGTGATTGGTCTTCCCCCTGAAGACCCTCCCTTCCTTCCTGAATACCGTGTGGACCCCCATCTGCTACGCTCGCCAAAGTACCTCGTGATCTCGACCACCTCCAACAATCTGGTCGAAGCACGCGTCAAAGGACCTACCAGATTCCTGTGGTGTCTAGGCTCATTGAGTTTAAGGTCAAACTCAAACCAGCCGCCAGAGTAACTAAGGTATTTAAACTCCAGTAGAAACAATTAGCCTAAATCTTGTATATTGAAGTGCGTATCAAATCTTCCTAATTTTCGAGAGTCAGGTTAATTGAAGTAATTGTTGTGTATTATAATATTCGGAGTATTTCTATGGTTCATGTTTTGTTTTTGTAGAGTAACTTGTTAAATTTAAAATATAAGTTTATTTTGGGAATTATTGTGCGTTTCTCTATATCCTTACCTGTTTGAAGCGGCTCTTCTTTAAAACAACAAATTAGCACTCTTAGAACAAAGCCTACTTTATCAAAGAAGTATATCACGACCACAAAGAATACCACGACAAAAGTGGTGTCAGAGGTGGAGTGATCAAAAAGAGCATTCTATAAGAGCCTACCTGAATAATCGAAGTGAGCTGTAGGTGATGTTGACCCGTTTATCCCTTGTCATTTTAGTTTAAAGGATACGATTGAAGAATTGAGGCTGAATTCGAAGGATTGTGAGAATTTAGAGAAGGTGGTTGGGATGGTTGATGTGAGAAAACTGGAGGGTTGATGTTAGAAAGAGGTACTGGTTCCAAATATGTGCACGGTTGCAAGCATTTCACAGCTTGTGCACCATAGTTGTTATGGTACCAGCACCATTGAGTAGATTGAGAGGAAAAGGAAACGTTATGCTTCAGAAGACTACTTGTTGCAGTATGTGAAGAATAATAACGGTGGCTACAAGGCTGTGTACATTGTACAGCGTTGTGACCGTAGTTTTGATGGTACCAGCATACGCCCTGATGGTGTGGAAGGTTAGAGGAATAGGCGGGAGAATGAGGTTGAAAATTTCGCTGCTTCTCACTTTTTGCGTTTGGATGCCCTCATTGGTTTCTCATTTAGGAACCAGAGCGGGACCTGCGCCTCCGATCGCCCAACACGTGTTTGTGCTAACTCCGTGATCCCTGTTGCAGCTTTAACCGCTGGATGTCGGCTTCTATCCTCCGTAGAGAAGCCTCAAGGTCCCTTGATAGAAAAGATGGAACCCTTTAACGCTCCGACCAGTCGTCAGAGGAGCTCGTCGTTCCCCGAACCTGAGCAATTGAAGTGTTCTTAGTTGGGCCATGATTTTTGCCGTTGCCCCAATTCACGTAGGGATTAACAAATAATTTATCGACGGTTATTGTTATCTGCTCTATATTCGAGGAGTTTGAGTTTAAAATAAGTGGCCTGATCCCTTCTGGGACTCCTCTAATGAAAGTCTCATTGAAAAAAGGGCTAAAAAGGTCGGTTTGTGCACCTTTTATCCTGATAAGGTCCTTTAGGTGCTTTAAGGAGGTCAAAGGACTCCTACCTCCCATTTCCTGAGTGTTCAGGAGCTCTCTCAGGTCGTCTACTTGGGACTTGCCGTATTTCATGTGAAAAGCCGTCCTCAGGTGCTTTAAACGCCAGCCTGTCCCCCGTTAATTAAAATCTCCTTGAATTCAACGGATGTACTTATGGGGAGACGCTAAATGACTGCTGTTGTCTTTTATTCTTCTGTGATGTTTCTGTGGTTGAGAAAGAGGGTTGAGACTACTAGCCATGCGATTGGAATTTCTGCATCGAATACTGGAAGCGAGAGATATGCATGTGGCTGCCTATGCGTGGACTGCGAATTAGATGCAGGCGCTTGATTGTGTTGATCATGTGAGCCGCTAGCCGATGTCTCATGTTGATCCATCTTAGTCTGTACTGTATATTTATGTGAACACGTGATGGTTGAACTAATATATTTCTATGCCTGAAGGAACTGTGGTTGCTATGAGTCAACGTGTGTTTTTATGTGTGTGCGCATGAACGCATACAGAACGCAAGTCTGTGGTTGTACCAGACAAAAATTTTAAAGATTGAAATTAAGGAAATTAAAGAAATTAAAGAAATTTATTCTCTGTATTTAAGGAATGTTAGTAAATCGTTATGATGAAGCTGGAAGCTAGGATGCGTTAACGAACAGAGGATTGAAAAACAGCGCGTGTGCTTCCTGAATGACAGCATGTGTTCCGAAATTCTACGATTTCATAAGATTGAATTTATTTACGGTAATTAAGCGAGTAGGAGCTATTAAAATCTGGGCACCATTTCCATGTAGAGGCTCTAACTATTGCATGAATGATTTAGGGCCTTAGCTAGCAAATGCAATAGTCAGTACGTACATAAATTTTATTGTTTTGGTTTTGACTGATCGTACTGTAACGATAACGTGGATATGGACTTCCCTAGCTATCATGGGAATGAAATGATTCGAGTTAACAAAAATAGGATATATTATAATCTTACAATAATCTATGATTTGAAGTTATTATTATTATACAAAATTGAATTTAATAACGGAGAGAATATTTAAGAAATATAAAATGAATGCTATACAGAGAATATTGAAGGATACATAGATGATTTAAGTTGAAATGGAAGACAAGTTATGCGTTTGGAAAGTTAATATTTGAAAGCACGTGGCGAGAATGGTGTGCTCACAGGTGTATATAAATATGTAATTGTAATTATTTAAGTACATGACTAATGATCGAGTATGAAATGGGCTCTTTAAATGAGAGAAGGAACAGGAATTAGGACCTACTCTCTTGTGTGGATTGTTTGCAGAGAATAAGTGGAAGAGGAATTTTGACGGACCTTTCTTTGAAGCAATGTTGTGCACGAATGGACCTTGAAAAGCGATTCCAGGCAGATGGCCAAAGGCGTGTGTTTATATGTGTGTTCGTGTAAGGGAAAATTTTGTATAAAAGGGATTTTGTCGTATTGGTGGCGTTACATAGAAATAATTTATTCTCATCAGAGAAACACAGAGTAATTGATTGATTGATAATATTTGATGCTAGTTTTGCATATATATATATATATATATATATATATATATATATATATATATATATATATATATATATATATATATATATCGTGTTTTGGATTCACGTATACAAAATCTTTCTATTCTACATCTTGACCTCATGTGAGATATGTACATTTTACACCCTAAGCAACCCTTTCAAAGCAATAGACGTTCATCTAGACATAAAGCCTTCAATGGATAATATGCAGATTGAAAACTTTCTGTGAATAAAGAATGGGACTCTTTTACTCTGTACAATTTTCCAGATACGTCATCGGAGCTAGAAAAATGCAAATTCTGTAGAAGAAATCTGTCCCTATACATTGTTTCTGAGAAAAATGGATACACAATAAGGAATCATTCGTTATATAATAAAGAAGTGTTGGCTTCTATATAATCCCCACTGAATTATCTACCCAGTCTGATAATCTGTTTCGTTTTTAATAGGCCTAAAATAACTTTCTTTCCGCATTCTTTAATTGCATATTTATTTGTTTCTTTAGTAATGATTCATAATTTAATAATTCTGAATACATTAAAAGATCACCTTCAAAAGGAAAGAAAAATCTCTTTTTTTAATCAACCCAAGTCCAATCAGCTGTTTGTGCCTGTGTTTGTTCACCTTCGTGTTCGTTAGAGCTACTAAATTTTTCATTGACAATACCACATTCAAAATGGCCATCAGTATCGCACAAAGCTTCAAAATCCATTTCTTCCAACTTTCTTGACATTATGAAGGTTGCAACAGTACCTTCTTATCGAATACTAAATGATAACTGGGCGCTCTAAATATTAAATTGTATTGTCACCGTCTCTTTAGACGCTGTAGGAGTTGCCAATTACCATACAATGTTAATACACGGGATTTCAAAGTTTTTATTGAGAAATTAAAATGATGTCCGTGATATGAGTTATGAAGCAGGGCCCGCGATATGACGGGATCCGCATGGAAAGGCTTAGCCATACATCTCTTGAAAATAGTCCACCGAAAATAGACGGAGGCTGTCTAAACGAGAGGTTTTGAGTAATTATATCTCCTTTGGGAAATGGGCGACCAAGTGGACGGAAGTCGTCATAACGACGAGGTTTTTGTATGAATAATGGCTAATCCCATGCCGTTAGTGAGTTATGCAAAATGCAATAGGCAGCTTTAAGCTTAGACACCTGCACCATGCGGCATTAGACCCCCCCCCCAAGGCAGCTGTGGATGCTTGCAAATAACTATGTAACTCGTCACTAATGCGGGCCACTAGCCTGGAATTCTTGGATCTTGAGATTTCTGAGATCTTTGAAATTAGTACCAATTTTTGCTACCCTCATAAATTTCTTTCAGGATGCCGAGATTTGGCAAATAATCCTTTTCTAGAACGGAAATCCCTCCCGCATACGATTTTAAGAACTCCCTTGTTTTACCGTTTTCTGAGTCCTTTTCTTTGCTTCCCCGCCTTTTGAATAAGTTAAATATTTCCGTTATATTCAAATATCAGTCTACCATGTATAAAATGTTGATTCATAATAATAAGAATAGCATAAGGAAAATTATTCCGTTGATTGTGCAGATTGCCCTAAGCAAGATTTTGGGCAAACCGGCAAATCATTAAGTGTACGCTTGACGCAACATAAATACAATATTATGAGGGGGCAATTCAGGAGCACTTTCTTTGTCCATTTATCGTAAAACAGTAGCCCAATCATTTGGACTTCTGCTAAATTTATTTACAAATCTAATGACTTTATTCAAAGAAATATTGTTGAATGCTCATTTATTAATTCCTCGCCTAATTTTAATATACCCCCTGGTCTCTTTAAACTAGATCTTGTTATTAAAAGGCTTATTTATAACGAAATTGTCCATTTTAAATCTTAGTCCTTTGATTTATTAACTTAGTTATGTCTCTTGTCTATTTTATGTATCACAATCGGGTATGTATGTACTTAGTTTAGTCACATAAATGTCTACATTATTGGCGCAGAGGTTGGGATTTTCACATCCGTCTTTGATATTATTTTTCTATTTTGGGTCCTTCCGTTGTACATGGGCGGGGCATTGCTCTTCTGTTTCACATATACATGAATACACCACCTTTGTAAAAAAAATGTCCTTATTCCTTGATAATGAACTGAACAAGTTCGAAAGTACTTGGAATCCGCCTTTCATTTTCCTGTGGTTTTTTTTTGCCTTTATTGCTCTACTCACGAGCTACTTTGTGAGTTTCTCATATATATATATATATATATATATATATATATATATATATATATATATATATATATTCTAAAAATAGAGCTTATTTGTTTTGTTTTTACTATGAGAATAAAAAAACATGGATCAGGTCTAAACTGATATCTATGAATTTAAAAGCTAATTTTTACTTCATATTAGACACAATCTAATCTAAGTAAGATATTATTAAAATGTATTAATTTTATTATTATGATAATGTTAACAATGTAAGATGATTTTTTATTTATTTATTGTATATGAAAAAACATGTTATGTTCAGATTTAACGCTGAGTGAGCGAGGCGTCTGCTGTATATGACGTGTGAGATTGTCTAAAGATTATTATTATTCAAGAAACAAAGCAAGAATTAATTATCTGAAGACAAGTCAATTTTCACATCATAACTGTGAAAATATATGGTAATTCTACAGGTGAACAACTCCAACTTTTTTCTTTTATACCTTCAACCTATTCTATAAGTCTGTCTGAACAGTTTATTCAGGGGCAAAGCCCTATGTTCGAGTTCTAAGCATTTGAAAGTAGTATCTTCCAATACATAAAGTTATTATTTACTGCTGCTAGTGTATCATAAGCTTCTGGGATAAAAGAGATTCATTGCACCGATTCAAGAAATACATAATGCGAACGATAATGCTAATTTAACTATAATGTAGAAAGTTAGGGGTAGTAAGTTTTTAAACACGTTTATTATCTTTTTAATTGATTCCAACCAGTTAGATTTCCTATTATTTTTGTCTTTCAATCATCGAATCACAAACATGTTATTTTTAGATTGGGCCTAGTATTTGACATAAATCAATTATAACTTCGAAACGGCCATAATACGTGAGAATGCAAGTGCAGTTATTTTACAACCATCACAAAGACCAGTCATTTGGGACTAAAGGCTCTTCTGGGAATATGCTTGTTCTTTTCTTTTCTTTTGTTAGAAAAGCTTTACACAAAATTTATAACATACTAAAAACAAACTAAACAAAACTAAAAAAATAACACAACCTAAAAACAAACTAAAAAGAACTAACCTAATTAAACCACCACCTAAGCTAAACATTGTTATGGTGATTCAAAACAAGATATCAATGGAAAGGTAGTTTTGCCAATCTATTTTTCGTCATAACGTCATAATTATAAATTTGCGCGTATTATTTTTTAAATAGAGATATTCATAACAAAGTACCTTCGATTGTATCTGTGTTGTTCATATGTAGAATTACCAAATAAACTAAAGAGAAGTTAAGAACTAAAGTAATTATTATCTTTCCATTGCTTGGTCCAGTCGTCTTCCCAGTTGCACCAAATTAAAGAAAGAAGCCACCTGCTTTTTGACGAAGAACAAATTGGGGTCAGATATATCTGCTGCTAACCTAATTCAACTGTTGACTGAACATATCAGTGGAAATATCAATTTAACTTTACCCTGAGGAAAGCAGTCAATTGGTTACATTCTTGTATCTACTGTACCATATACCTCTACGTGGATCCACTACATTAGACTTACTTCATTGGTGAGCCTCCGCATAGAATATTTTGGCTCGAAACACAGTGATGGATTCGAAATAGCAACAGACTTAACGCCGTCATAGTGATGTCTCCAGCCGTCGATGAAGCCACTATCGCTGGATGGGTCAACACAATGGAAGCGCAATTCAATATCCAAAATTGCTTGGGAAGATACACAAATTTTCCATGTTTTGCCTGTTTTGCCATCCGACAGAGTGGATCGACTTCCACCACAGAACATTTCCTCGCAAAGCTACTCTAAACTAAGAACAGAAATCATAGGGTCTTTGAAAGAACGAAGCCAGAATTATTTCATTAACTGATTTCTACGTGCACACTCACTGGTCTACCTTCAACAAACCTGGAAGAGCAACGGAGAACCGCAAACCAATTGGGCGTAGGTGAAGACCTAGGCGAAAGTTTGTCCAGTATTTACCTATGAACATAGCACTCATCACCACTACTCAAAAGGACTTAATACTAGCTCAAGTTGGAAAGTTAGCATACAAGATGATGGTATTCGTTCGGGAAAACTGCTTCAATGTAAATAACAGTAATAATAGTGAAAGTGTTCATAATGCCAAGAATGTTGTTCGAAGTTAAATGTAAATTCAATGCCTAT
This sequence comes from Ceratothoa steindachneri, assembly GCA_963969495.1. Taxonomy (NCBI): domain Eukaryota; kingdom Metazoa; phylum Arthropoda; class Malacostraca; order Isopoda; family Cymothoidae; genus Ceratothoa; species Ceratothoa steindachneri. The sequence goes on along the minus strand of OZ018322.1, from coordinate 63,697,693 downwards.
TCAGCCTTTAACAGAGTATATACTGTGAATGGTGCAAATCCAATGCTCGGTTATACGAACGGGCAACCAATTTCCTCAAATCCCTAGCTGCCACAGTATTGGAGGTCCCAAAATCGGATCCTTTCTCTCTTCAGAAATCGTTTAGCCGTCTCCACGTGGCAAACTAAATTTTCCGCGATAGCATGAACAGAGGTGCCATCATCACTTTCCTTGATAAGGAAAGATTTTTCTAGATAAGCACGGTCTCTTTGCAGTCCAATTGTTCTTAAAGAGAATAGATGTGTTAAGCGAGGTTTATTCCCAAACTAGGAATCTGAAATAAAAATTATTATTATCATCATTCAAGAAAAGAAGCAAGAAAGAATTATCTGAAGACAATTTCCACGTCATCGCTCTGGTCAAAATAAACTACGAAGAATTGGAAAAGTACAGTAATTATTATTCATACATCACTTGTTCTGAGTAGCCCGTTGCCCCTATGAAATTTTGAAATTGGCACACAAACCAAATATTAAATAATATGCCATTTGTTAATAATTAATGTAAAGCAAAGTGTATACTTGTAAATAATGCAAAACTGCTAGGCAATGAAATCGTAGTGCTCCCACGATAAACACACAAATATTCACACATTAGAAAACAGGTGCAAGCCGACTGTTTTGCCCGCACTGTGATAAGGAAGAGAATTGAAATAGCTGTTCATACAAGTAATAAATCTGATAGAAAGGAAGTGTGGTACATGATCTTTTGACATGGATCCGCGAAAGACCTAATTTTATTTGCTACGAATGTCGTCTGATCAGATATTTGTCAGATTTCCAAATACAAATACCCTCTCTGTGTACACGCGCCTACACTAGATTACGCACATATCCTCCAGCCAAATAGGCTCCGTCCAGCCATCGGATTGGAGAAACGGAGGCACGCCCCCAATCTTTCAATAGGATAAAAAGGCTTGTAAAAGACACATCAGCATAGTGACTAACAAAATTGAGACCAACATTAATATCAAGGGTGCAGTCTCTCATACAAAGACACTGAGACTGTCAACTCCGAAAGCCAGATACAAGGACGTGAGCATACGACAAACCTATAGGAACTCAGCAATTTCACTTGCCAGGAGCAGGGGCCGACCATAAGGCCAAGAATAAACCGACACAACCCGCCATTTTTATAATTTCCTTACCTACGCTAAGGGATAGGTCGATTTCTGTTAGGCCAGCCCATAAGTGGATAACAAGTGAGGGCATCTCAAGGATTCATTTGGAGTCAGATATAATTCTACGGCATAACCAACCATAACTGATAAACTCCAGACCCATAGTTGCAGTCAGCTTTCCAGCCAAACCAAATTGAAGTAAGAAGCAATCTGTTATTCGACGAAGATCAAATTTGAGTATGATCAATCTTCTAGTGGTGTCATCTAAACTGTTTCCCCCGCATGTCAGTGGATACATCAATTTGACCTTACCTCGAATAAAGCAGACAGTCAGTTACAGTATTGTATCTACTGTACCCGATACCTTTACTTTGAATCCACCACATAGGAACTCCTACAAGTTAATGCATTCATGCAAAATTAATTATTTAGCTGAAATCTAAAACTAGATGATTAAAACAATGACAAGGACCTACCTATCACTTCCAAAGCAAAGGAAGGTGAATAGAGTATCATCCACAGGTTTTACCCCTCCTTCCTAGCAGGGAGGGTAGGGAAAAGAACTCCCAGGCGACCCTTCTCGGCTCCCTAACGTCCTTCTCCCCCAGGTCCCAGCGTGTTTGGTGGGAAATAATTCTTCAAAAATTTCCATTGCTTAATTAAACAGCAATGATGGAAACTGCTGAATAAATTTTCTTTTTTGTATATTAAAAATAATTATATTTTCTTTTTAAGAAAATCAACATTAATTTCCTTACAACCTAATATAGCCTGATTTTTTAACATTCCCATATATAAATGATATCGTGAATATTGAAAATGAATTAATCCGGAAATTAAATTGTCTCGATGAACATATATCCATCATTATTTTAACATATATTGTTATTATTTTTTGCCTGAGTGGCTGTCTGTATGTGGGACTGGAAGATCAACCAGAGCATCTTTCGGCCGTAGCCTGGAAAGTCGTGGACCCGAAAGTTGTTTTTTTTTGTAGCGTGATACTAAATGACAACAGGAAAACATGGTTGTTCTGGATTGCGTCTAGCCGGTTTCATTACCCTGCGACACTGTGTGGATCGCTTGGGTCGGAGGAATGTGATGGGAGAGGGAGAGGTAGTCACTGTGTTTAAAAGAGAACAACAAGACAGAGAATGAAGGGTTTGTGTAAAATGATTGGAAAGAGTGCGATCGTGTATGAATTATGTTGGTTGATGTAAAGAGGTGCCGGCTGTGTTATTGTGTGATAAGTGGTGGTTGGGTATGAATGTATAGACTTTGCAAGAGTTAAACTAAATTTAGTCTTAGAGAATGAGAAAATGCTAGAAGTCAGGCTGAGTAAGTGTTTCTGGAATGAAGTTGGACAAAGTGTTAGATTGAATTGCGAATAAGTGTCGGTCGGTGGTTGTATACAATGTGACGGACGAATAGGTGAGAGGATGGGAGGTGCGATAACTGTAGGTTTTGTTAAACCTAGATAGATCGAAAACAGAGAGAGAGGGAGGGAGTGCAATTTTTGTATGAAGCTGGGTGTTTAGGAAGGTGTGACAGAGTGTTCTGAGTTGGTAGATAAAATTATGAAGAATGATTGAAAATAGATCTGTGAAGACAATGTGGCAGTGTTCGGATATGCAAATATTTGGAAGAGCGGGTAAAAAAGTTGTTGGATTATAGGAATGAATGTCTGGGAAAGAAGGGTTGGCAGAGGGACAAGTTAGTGATATTTTCTATGTAAGTGTGCATGGTAGGAGTTTGTGGGGTGACATCGCTGGGCAGAAGGCCCCAGCGAAGAACCCTAAGTGGACGAGGAGTTATAACCCATGAAACTCCATCGTTATGAAGAGGAAATTTAGCAATTTGTGAATAAAATAATAAAGTCTCTGCTAATAATGTTGATAGAGATCAGAACTATTTTTTACTGTTTCTGCTATGACTCATCATCTACGAGACATATACTTAAGCATCTCCCTATAGTGGATTTTTAGTAGTTGCATTTTACATCATAATTAGAACAAGTTAGGTTACTATGGTTCAATCTCTTAATAAACCCGACTTAACTTATCTTAGGGCAGATTTACAAGTAAAATACAAACAGTAAAAAAAGTCACAATAGACAAAGAGACCCATGAAAATCAATTGATTCGAGCAATCTCTCAAAAACACATTGACCATCATAAGCTTGCTCTCACGTTGCTTGCAAATATCATCTCATTTGGCTATTTGTATCGAAAAGGAAGTTTTATTATAAACAATATTTGTTTACTAATTATATTTATAGCCAATCATCATCTTAAGTTCTAAGGATGCTCAATAACCCATAAGAATAAGGAAATACTGATTCACAAGCAATTTCAACTTATTTATGAGACCAAACAAGAATCAAACAGATTAAAAAGAAGAGAGAGAGAGAGCAAACAGAATAAAAAATATAAAATATTTTACCTAAAAAGCTCTTTGCTTTTTAGGCTACTGCTCTAACGAATAAGCTATAATCGAAATTCCCTGAATTATCGGTTATAGAAAAGTTTATAAAGAAAATGGTAAGTTAGAGCAAGGGAATATTTTAGTCCACGCAGCCAATAAGAAAAAGGGCTAACGTCTTTAGGCGACGACGAGGCTTCTTTCTCCAAATATGCTCCCGTTCCGCCGCGGAGGCAAAAGATCATTGGCAAAGATTAATTTGAAAAATAAAATTTAAACATTAAAACATCCACCTCAATTGCAGGGAAGATAATAATGTCTCAAAAATAATGTATGTAATATTTCATGTAAATATATGTTAATGTAGAGTTCGTGTGCACACGACGAACGAAATTCATAAATCAGAGTCGCCCTCCGGAATATTTCATAATTATTCCAGTGATTGGCCACGAAATTGAAGATGTATATTTTTTTACTCGAATTTGGAAGCACAATTGCGGCGTGGCCGAAACTAACAGAGAGATCTTAAAAGAAATTAGCGGCCGTAGAAGAAGTGAAAATAGTAGAGAGCAAAATAATTGAACGAATTTCTTCTATTTAAATACTGTATTTTCGAAAATATGAGTAGGTAAATGATATTTCCATGGTACATAAAGGCATGCATTTAATATATTTTATGAATATTTCTTATGATACAATCTTATATTCAAGAAATTATACTAAATATGCTAACAAACGAAAATATTGACCCTCTCAAAATTAGAGAGCGAATATTCACAAAATTACTTAGCAATAAATACACTAGAAACAAAGGAAGATTTGACAACGATGAAACTTGAACCACTTAATATGAACTGTTAAAGCCTTTGTTTGTTATTACTTCAGTGCAACGACGACCACAGTACCTCACCAGTTTCTTGCAAAATTCTGGTGTTATTTTGTTCCATTCTTTCTCAATTTTCGTCCAGAAATCCGTCACATTTGAAAGCTGCTGGTCTCGAACTTTGTCTCCAATGATCTTCCAGAGGTTCTCAATCGGGTTCGAGTTCGGTCACTTCATTATTTCGATATCTTCTTATTCTAAATAGTATTTTACTCGCTTTGCAGTATGGCTTGGCGTGTTGTCTTGTATAAATAGTATTGGCTGGTTCAGATATACTCGGAGTGAAGGTATAACATGTTGTTGTACGAGGTTTAAGTAAATATTCGCATTTACCGCTCCAATTAATTGTACTCGAGGACCACTTTCTTCAAACGAAAACATCCACTGTCTCATCCATTCTTGGTAGACTTTTTTAACACATTTCGGTTTAAGTCTGTCACCTGCAGCGCATCTAACAAAGAGTCTGCCACCAGATCCAACTAAATTAAAATTTACTTTGGTCACTAAAATTAATTCTCTCCTAATCTTCATCCCTCCAAACAACGTGAGCTTCAGCATATTCGAGTCTCACATTCTGGTTCTTCTTACTGATGATTGGCTTGGTTGGTGGAGAACGAGCTTTTAAACCATATGGATTAAGACAAGGCGACACTCTTCATTTTCCGAGAAATTCCTTCTGCAGTCTCGAAGGGATCCGTCATAGAGAAACGCCCACTAGCTCCGTCTTCTCGGACGGTGGTTATGTGGGAGCGACTGATATTTTCAGGAGATTTATTGGTTTTGTTTTCATTATATAACTTCAGAACACGCGAAATCACACAATTAGACCTTCCCATCTCTCTTGAAATCGCAGAAAAATCTCCCTCCCCCCCCCCCACCATGTCTTCAAGTGAACAATTCTCTGCGGAGCTCAAGAGTAACTTTCACGTGTAGTAGCTTCTTTACAAAGTGAATACTAAGGCAATGTCAGTTTTACAGTTATTATCTACAAGCAAAATGTTGGCAGATGATTTGAAGAAACTTCTGGAATGTTGCTGAAAAAACCCTTATCTTATTTTGCTCGGTAGTTTAATCTCAGGTCCTCCTGCAGGCATTAGGGCCGGGAGAGTGCACCACGCTGGCACTGAGACAAAGGGGTGTAGCAGCTAACATCCTTGCTAGCTCCTACAAAAGCATAATTACCCGTCTGAGAGATTTCTTATCTCGCTTCCATTAATTCATATTCACGTACGACAATTCCAATCAATCATATATAATTCTACGATTTCCAACAAAATTTACCCTACGTATCGTGCGATAATAAATATCTTATACGTTGTATGATATATATTTAAACCAATCCAAATCTTTGCCTGTCGTATTTTAAACCGACCGACCAATCAGCATCAACTTACCTCGCCCCAATGTTTGCTGACAAATATATTACACTTGTGTTCTCGGTATCGTCAGACAAAGTACCCTTGAGATTATAATTCGAGCAATTAATCTATGTCCAAAACTGTTCCAAAGTCTACCCATCCATACATTAAATATATCATATCCTGTAAATTATATCGACCAAATCTTATATTAAAGATATCCAATATATCATTCCATAATTTCGAAATCAAATTTATATAAATATTTATTCGAATATATAATTACTCTAAACCTACATTTATATTCGATCAAATTCATTATTCTTATTCTGTGTATTTTCCATTTTCTCCTTGCTCTTTGTTTGACTTCTATATCTTTCTCGTTAATTTATAAATAAATATAGAAATATACGACTCTTAGTTTCCCCTGAAATTGCCGGTTGCCTATTCTCGTTTTTACTCTATTAGAATCTAACACGTGACTCCTCTATACTCCCAAGTAGAGAGAAGACCCGCATCAAGGAGGGCGATGACTACTTGGAGGATCCGGCGGTTCTGGAGGAAAGATTCCTCACGTTCTGGAAGGAAATCTTCTCTATAACACCAGAGGACGATGCGGAATTTGACCAGGAATTCGAAGACCATCTGATTGAGGAACTCAATCAGATCATACATCGTACGCACCCACAAGCCTACGTTGACGAAAGTAGGGAAATGGTAGACCATGGCCGACCAATTACAATGGTAGAGGTCATGGGAGTCTTAAAAACCTTTAAACAAAAGGCACCAGGCTGGACGGGCATCACTAAGAACAATCTGGTGCATGCCCCCCGGCAGATCATTCAGGGAATCACTAACATCTTCAACGCTTCCCTGAACACGGGCTACTTCCCCGACGGGTTAAAAATGGCCAAAATCATTATTATCCCTAAAAGGAACAAACCCCCAGATCAACTGGTGGACTACAGGCCAATATCCCTCCTGGAGTTTGTAGGCAAAATCTACGAAAAGCTTCTAGCCAATAGGCTACAAGATCAGCTGACCGAGCTGGAAGCTCACAACCCTCAGCAGCACGGGTTTCGCCGGAGGCGGGGGACTGATACAGCCCTTGCCCTCCTCACCGAAAAGCTAGCCCGCTGCAAAGCTGATGGGAGGTACGTAGATGTGGTGTTGCGCGACGTACAGAAGGCCTTCGACAAGGTTTGGCTGAGAGGTCTACAATACAAGATCTTAGGCCTCCAGCTAAACCCGGTCCTGGAAAGGGTCCTCTGTGATTACATCATGGAGAGAACAGCCCGTATCTCAATCGAGGGCAACAGAGGACCCATATTTGAGCTAGAGGCGGGGGTTCCACAAGGTAGCTGTCTGAGTCCGCTGCTGTACCTAGTGTACACGTTGGACTTACCTGCTCCAGTTGGGGAGGATGTGATGTACCTGCAATTTGCAGACGACATCACTCAAATCATCCCCGGTTCATATAGAAACGCTGGAGTTCAAGCAAGGGAGACAGCTACTGAAATCGAGAACATCAACCGATTCGAAAGAAAGTGGAAGATAAAAACAAACCGCCGAAAGTTCCAAATCCTCCCTATGAACCGCCGGAAGAGAGACGACGTCATCGTCAGAGACGAGCTTTACCCGTATTCAAATGAGGGTAAAGTCTTGGGTCTGCGCCTTACCTCAACGGGGTATAAGGCGCACATTAACAGCCGTGTCTCCCTAGCCAAAAGAGAACTGGGGAAACTTTACAGGTTCAAAGATCTCAGTTCTAAAAACATCAGTAAACTCTACAACATTCTGGTGCGACCAGTTCTGGTGTAACCCGCGGTGGTTATGCAGGCGGCCAGTTCATCCTTTCTCAAACACATGCAGAGAGTTCAGAACAAGGCCACCCTGCTTATAACCGGCGCGAGGAGACTGGACTATATTCGGCAGACGGAACTGCACGCAAGAGCATGACTTGAGCCACTGAATATAGTTATTCAGAGGCTAGGGAGAAAGACCTGGGAAAAGGTCGAAAGCGAGATCCTCCCGCATATGGATGCAGGCCTCGAGATACCGCAGCAAGCAATTGGACGGGCTACAAGGAGGGCACTATTCCCCAGTGGAAGAATGTGCTCTCGTGAAAACCAAGTAGCACTGTTCAGTTAGCGAGCAAATCTTCTCATCCAGGACGCGAAAAGATCCGTCCACAAGACCACCGTTCTTACAAATTCTACTCATAACAATACAATTAATAAAATAAAAGAGGCGAAGTGCCCAACCACTGATTATGACTCCGAAAACCAAAACAGACAAAAAGAGGCGAAGTGCCCAAACACCTAAAAAATAAACCAAAAATTAAATAAAAGAGGCGAAGTGCCCAAACATCTAAGTATGAAACCAATAAATTAAATAAAAGAGGCGAAGTGCCCCAAAATTTAAACAAACATTAATCCATTACAATAAACAAAAGAGGCGTAGTGCCCATACAATAAAAAGATAAGAAGAATACAACAAAGTAAGAAGAAAAAATGGGGAGTAATCCCCCAAAGGCGATAACTTTATATCACCAAACAAGCATAAATGGATAACAAGCTACGAGTTAGCATAAAGTTTAATTAAAAGGCTTGAATGCCCATTTCAAATGACGGAGGAAAGATTTTTATAAATAAATATATATATATATATATATATATATATATATATATATATATATATATATATATATATATATATATATATATATATATATATATATATATATATATATATATATATATATATATATATATATATATATATATATATATATATATATATATATACATAAGGAAAGAAAAACAAAGAAGGAAGAGTAGTTTAACACTACAGGGACGACAGCTGATGCTGTTCCAACCAAATGAGGGAAACCATTATAAACCAAGGAAAGAGTAGAATGCCTGTGATGCCCTCTGCTCCAGGGCAATACTAAAATCTCCTTCAACACTATCATTATCTACTGCACCTTTTCACCACTTTTTACATCCAATCCAATCCAATCTATTCTCATTCCTTATTAGATCTAGGCTTAACATTCCCATCAACCAGAGTATATATATATATATATATATATATATATATATATATATATATATATATATATATATATCATCAACTTTTCTCTCCATATATACGTATACCCGCTTTAGGGGTGCTGTTCCTCCAGGTTTCAGTTGTTGCAGAAGCATTACTCATATTATACCAGCAATCTCCTTGCAGGGTGACACTGGGGCCAAGAGGGTGTTCCACCACCCTATGTTTCAGTTAGAACAGCAGCTTTGCCTCTACTAACAAATTCCTCCCCTTGCGTAGAAAAGGTTAGAAGATTCTCCAAACTTAACCTGAATTGGGTGTTGTATGGAAGAGATGAGCATGTAAGAGGATGTTATTGCTTTGGTAGGTCTGAAAAATAGGAAGGCAACTAGAGTAGAGGATATAATAGCTGATATGATAAAAAAGTGTGGGTGAATGTGTTATGGAATGGGTCTGGTGGCTGCGTTGTAAAGCATATGAAAATGGAAGAGTGCCGGAAGACCAGAATAGGTCACTCACTAATAGGGGCTGCATAAGAAGGATAACTGAGTGATTGATATTAGATTAACAAGGGGGGTTGTAGAATTGAAATGTATGGGTATGTGTCAAAGATTTACAGTTAGGCACATATCTAAAAAAGACAAAGAATAAGAGGTGTAAAGTGATTGCTAGGGTCATGGGTCTGGAGAAAAGTTATGATTAGGAAGATAAAGAAGTGTTATGGTAGGTACTCAGAATATGTGTAGTGAATGCTAAACTATTGGATGGTGTAAAGAGGATTTATGTCGGAAGTAACGCGTGCGTTCGCGTGGAGGGTGGCCGAAGTGAGTGGTTATTATATGAGTACGTGAATTAATTTTACCCATAAAATAATTTGAAAAATACCGCATTATTATGGAACGACCAAATAGGTGGTCGATCGTTGAGAACCCATTTATTATACCAGCTTATCCTATCGGTTGTTGTTCATCCATTTAGTTGGGCAATAATTCTCGTAAAGAGGTTGTATACATACGAAAAATTTCTAATTGTAGATTATAAGAATTATTTATTCTTCTGTTTTCTGTATCAACATTTTTAGGGCATTTTTTTTAATCTTATTTTATACTTTGAATAAAAACTCCTTGGTCAAACCCAACCAACCCCTGGTATTAAAATAGTTTTTTTAAGATATTGAAACATGTAATTTAATAGGAAAATAGGCAGGATACGGATAAAGGAGAGTGCACACGGAAAAGGAAAAAATAAATTGATTAAAAAACGTGAATCGTGATAAAAAAATAGGAAGGAGAAATGATGGCAGAGCAGACCTGCCATAAAAGCTTATTTCAGACACCATGCAACAAGTTATTAGTTATAGTCCTTGGATATACCTGCAATGTTCTTAGTACAAATGGGGTATTCAAATTAGAAATTTTGCCCATATTAGAATTTGAGAAATGTTTTTTCCGTTTGATTTTCTGTGCCCGAAAGGTATCATAAAGCCCTTATCGGCTGAAATAGCAATTTTTTATCATTTCACTGAAAATTCCCTTTTAAAAACTTTTCATTTCATTGCAGGTATATAATCCCTCGAGGCAATCCGTAGAGCTGCTTTAACTTGAAGTTTTGAAGAAACATAACCTCACTAATGCGACTTGGCCATATTCAGTTAACGAAGGAAATAACAAAGAGATGAGAATACTTATAAAAGAGAAAAAAAAAGGAATGTTGAAAATAAACATGGATGGCAGGGACTGCAATAATCATTCTCAAAGCTAAATGCTGAGGAAAGTCCCCGCTTGCAGGGGGAGGCTGCAGCAGGAGAGTAAATTAAGAAGTTTTTTTTTGTGTCACTTGAAATGAGGAAGAGTCTCAATATTTTAATCTGGAACGAATGAGGGGACAAACGATAGGGCAGAGAGAGGCCACAATGCCACGTTCCTTTGCAGAGACAGAGGATATGTCGCCGCTCATTCAGATATCCAAGGTCGTAAATTTTATCAGAACGAATTCAAATTATTCATGAGTAAAAAGGGCGTGAAGAGCTTAAGCATTTTAACATGAACAACAACACTTTGGATTGTGGAAGAAAGAGCACGTAGAAAATGGACACTCTCTGCCGATATATATATATATATATATATATATATATATATATAATATATATATATATATATATATATATATATATTAATGGGTCTAGCAATGGAAAAATAATGTTAGTTTAAAAGCCTTTGGGGGAATCAAGTTTCTGTACAGTAGTTGGTATGGAGAGTGGTGAAGGAGGAGATGAAGTGAAAATGTTTGGAAAGTTGCGAAGAAGTTGCAGGAGTGAAAATTTAAGGGAAGTGTGAAAGAGGGGATTGAGTGAAAATGTAAGGAAAGTGGTGAATAAGCCGATTGGTTGAAAATATAAGGAAAATAGTGAAGAAGAGGATGGCTGAAAATTTTAGGAAAGTGTTGAAAGAGAAGAAATAAAACTGTAAGGAAATTGGCAAAGATCGGGGTGGAGCGATAATGTATGTAAGGTGGTGAAGGAGGAGATGAAATGAAAATGTATGGAAGATGATACAGCCACTTACCTCAAGGAATAAAAAAAAGGCGATTACTTTGGGCTCTTGAAATTCGAAGGACGCGCAACTCTCCTGAACTTGCGCAATCCTCCTGAACTTGCGCAATTCTCCTGAACTTGAGCAATCTCAACACAAAAGAACATCATTTATCTATATAAAAATGACTAAAAATCAGATTGAGTTGAAAATTTTCCGCAGAGGTACAGTCTGTTTTTCAGATCTAAATTTGCTCTAATAATTTACTTTTGGTTTACTGGGTTTTAAGGACCAGTAGCTATTTTCTAGGGCTAGAGATTAAAATGGAAAATCGATTTTAGAAAGAAGTGAGATAAAACCTTCAAATATAGGAAAGAAAACAACTACAAACACAAAACCAGCTATGCCTTAATGTTAAGAAATGGGGATTTTTTATTAAACTTGACCATTTCTTATCCCTTTTCTTTCAAACGGACTCTCCTGAATAGGGTTGGTGAATTCCAGGAGACTTTTCTAGCGGATTAAGGAATTCCCATTATTAGCCTTACCCTAACCGCATTGACTAGAACGTTATTGTTCATTTATCAAAATATTATATATATATATATATATATATATATATATATATATATATATATATATATATATATATATATATATATATATATATATATATATATATAAGGGCGAAGATCCGGTTTTCTGTTAAAGTTAAACGTTAACTTATACAAAAGACTTCTGGAAATTTCTCATTTTAGAGAAATGGCTTGTTGTCTAGTCGTATATGTAACGCTGAAATGGCTTGTTGTCTAGTCGTATATGTAACGCTCCTGAAGATGCTTGAGGAACTCAAGGAGACTTCTTTAGTGAATTAAGGAATTATTATCAGCCTTACCTAACCGCATATATATATATATATATATATATATATATATATATATATATATATATATATATATATACATACCAATGGTCGAAAACCAAAATTCATTATTCCTATTATATAGTGCCCAAAATATAGTTTTGTTGGCTGATTTCGAGAATGAAATCAATTTTAGCATATCACGTCTAGGATCCATGATAACAATTTTGTCTGAATATCACATTTAACTTCATGAAACAGTTCGCCCCCTATACTATAGGTGAAACCGATTAATATCCTTATATTTTTTGTTTGTAGACTTGTAATAATATCGCGGTTGGGATGTCCTGGCAGTGCAAGACTAATCCTGACTTATTTTGTTGTTTGTGGCTCGTTCATCCCAAGTCTCAGCAGCGCGCCAAGACTAATGAAGTCAATAAGATTGCCGGGTTGTACTTTGGCTCTCTTCTTGCGGATCAAGACAGAAAAGGGGCGCCTCAAGTCATGTGCATAGCTTGTTTAAAAGAAAATTTCTTTTGCCGTTCCCATGAAAGGAAGGGAGCAGAAAAGAACCCGCTACATATTGCAATTTTAGCGCGATTGGATTTTCATTTTTAAGAACAATCACAAATGCGTCCACCCTATTTTGAAATACGCGAATCGACCAGTGCTCTCTAACAATGACTTTCCCAATCCGCTACCATGGTAACAAGAAACCTTTTGCTAATGTAAGACACTCAGTGCATATGGCCGCTTGGTATCGGAACATAGAGACACTTTTAGAAGCTATAAAATACCATAAATAAATTGGAAATTATACGAAGACTTAAAAGTGATTGGTATATTTATGGTACTGCAGTTAGGTTTCACAAAGAACTGCTGTTTTCTATGCTGTTCTCTACATCCGAGCGACTACTTTACATTACGTGCAGTCGAGCTTGCCTTTGCGCAAACATACGAACTAGTAATTTTAAACATCGAGAATAAACCTCTGGTCGCATCACATAATGTTCTGTTCTCTCCGCTTCATATAAAGCTGGATTTGGCAACGCAATCCGTGAAAAACCTAGAGAAGAGAAAATTGGAGGCATGTGGTTACGTCGTTAAGAAATTTCAGAAGATCAGTGAGGCAAACCTGAAGGAAGGCGTTTGTATTTGTCACAGTTTAAAGAACTCCCAAAGGATCAACACTTCAGCAAACGTCTATATGATTTGAAGTTGGAGACTCCGAGTGCAAAGTTCTATAGGCTGGCATTTATTAAATACGATTGATAAATTGTTGCGAGATAATTCAATGATTATGGGTTTCATTCCTTCCATTTGCGCAGGAGAACGATAAATTTTTACTTGTAGTTGAAGATGGTCAATAAGTGATCAAACTGATGACATTTACAGGACGTTGGGCTAGATTTGGCGATTTTTAATGTCTCCTTCTTTTCAAGATTACTTTGATGTATCGGTAAAGAGTAAACGGCGCCGAATAACATTCAGAGTAAACTTTTAGTTGAGAAAAAGTTACATAACATGGAGGAAAGGAAGCCATCTGAATATTGGAAAAGAGTTACTTGCGTCATGATGATTCCCGCCGGGTATCAAAATGTCGACATCATGACTGGTGCTCAATGATCTGTTAACACCTTGAAGGCTGTAACTGTTAACACCTTGAAGGCTGTAAGAGGTGACATGGGCATCTTCAACGAAGACTATGAAGTCCTAGCTAGCAGAAAGGAACACAACACGCGTTCTGACTGTGTCCGCACGCCGGGATTCATCCAACAACTGCAGGGAAAGGTGATGCAAGACCCGAGCAAGGGAATTCGGAGTAGTTTTGCGAGAGAGATGGGTGCTGGAGTCACTACTATGAATCTGACCCTGAATAAGAAGCTTCACTGCCATTTGTACAAGTGGCTTGAGGAACAAATTCTGACAGCCAAGACCAAGGAGAAGCGCTTGACGATGGCAAAGAAGCTTCTGAACAAGCTCAAGCATCCTGCTTAGCCGAAGGCGATCTGGTTCTTCTCAAATAAAAGGAACTTCTGCCATGACTAATTACACAACTCCCAGGACAACAAATCTTTTGCCTATAATCCATGCGACGTTCGAAGTATTATGAAGACTAAGTTCCCCTAAACTGTGATAGCGTGTCTCAATTAAGGATGACGCCATAGCTTCCCCCTCCCCCCCCACACACATATCTTAGAGCAGGATGTTAGGCTCAATTCAAATGGGCATGTGAAACTGCAGGGAATAATGTTCAAGCCCTAGCTGGAGAGGGTTTTGCTGCTGCAAGGCGACACCTCGGGAAAGAGTAAGAAGTGGTTGTTGCAGACTCTCTACGTCACCAGCCTCACCTTCTGGTCTCCTAGATCTCTCGATTGTAATACGATGGATTGAGAAAGCCACCACCCGCTTTGCCTGCAACTCCAAGGTTGAGCTGGTTGCCAAAATCAAGGTGTTCAAAGATCTTCCCAGGAACAGAGTGAGGAACGTATGCACCAGGTTCGGATGCTCTCTTGAGGCCATGGTGTAATCTGAGGGCGGTTACTTTGAGTAAACTGTCATCTTCCAACCATAATCTAGTAGATATTTTAAAGTACACGTCGTTTTGGCTAAGATATTTCGGAGTGTTTTCTTTTATATAAACCGTCAAATTTAGCCCGAATACCCTGTATTTCGAAGCCAGAATTTTAGCCCATAATAAAATGATACAAGTTTGTTTGGAAATATGCCTCCGCATTTAGTATAATTGATTGGCATAAAATTTGATTAGACCGAGTTTTTGCAAATTCTTTTCTTAAAAAAAAGGTTTGGATTTATGATAAAGTCTGAGCCGACAGTCAGACTACTTGAAACTATTAGGGAGTAGTTTAAGTTTTTTTTTTTTTTACTGAAAGTGACGAGCGGTAGGTTTAAAATACTTTAGTTTTATCGGCAATCTTAGAAGGAATGCCTTTAAGGTTATTTTACGACATTATTTTCTAAGAATGCAATACAATCTGTCTCCCTTTTGAAAATATGTCACCTTGCCATGACCCCCTTTGTGTGTTTCAACCATATATACTAGGGCTGAGAGAGCGTGATACAAACTACTAGGAACATGTTGATGCAAGGGGCACAGTCTCAGATGATCGCACGAAAGAGGCGGTGTTTCTTGTCTAATATATACATGTGCACCAAGACTGACAATCTGAATTAATTAAGTCAACCTACCCTGACACCTGGATTTAATTCAATCTAACCCGGCAATCTAGCTTTCTCAAGTCAATCGACCCCGGCACCTGAATTTATTGAGTCAATTTAACCGTGCAATCTAGATTTCTTAAGTCAATCTACCCTAACACCTGGATTTATTCAGTCAATCGAGCCCGACAATATAGATTTCTTAAGTCAATCTACCCTGACAATAGAAATTAATTAATTCAATTTATCCCAACAATCTGCTTTATTAAGCCAATCTACCCTGACAATCTGGATTGATTAAGTCAATCGAGCCCTATAATGAGTATTTTTTAAATCAATATATCCAGACTATATGGATTTATTAAATCAATCAACCCTGAAAGTGTTGATTTATTAAGTCAATCTATCTTGGCAATCTAGATTTTTTAAAGTCAATAAACATTGATAATCTAAAATTATTAAGTCAATCTACCCTGGCAATCTGGATTTATTATGTCAATCTTTCATGACTATATGGATTTATTAAGTCACTCTGCTTTGACAATCTGGATTCATTATTTCAATCTACCCTAAGAATCTAGATTTATTCATTTAATTTACCTTGAAATCTTGATTTATTAAGTCAATCTTCGCTAATAATCTGGATTTATTAAGCGAATCACCTTCAAGCTTTGTATTTATTATCAATCTAGGCTAGCTAATGTGGAGTTATTTTCAATTTACCATTGAATCAGGAATTATTAAGTCAATCTACTATGACAATCTGGATTTAATAAGTCAATCTATCCTGAATATATGGATTTATTAAGTCAATTTACCTTGATAACCATAATTTATTAAGTTAATCTAGCCTGAAAACTTGGAGTTATTTAGTCAATCTACTTTTAAAATATGAAATTAAGTTAATCTCGTTTTTATAATCTTGATATATTAATTCAATTTAGACTGACAATCTGGATTTATAAAGTCAATTTACACTCAATTAGTTTAGTAAATAAATCTATCCCGAAAAACATGATTTATAAAGTCAATCTAGTCTGACAATTTGGATTTATTTAGTCAACCTACATTGACAATGTGAAATTATTTAGTTAATTATCCACTATAATCTAGATTTATTAAGTCAATCTAGCCTGACAATCTAGATTTATTCAGTATTAAATCACCCCATAACAATATGCTTTATTAAGTCAATCTACCCTGACAATCTAGATTTATTCAGTATTAAATCACACCATAAAAATATGCTTCATTAGGTCAATCTACTCTGACAATATCGATTTATTAAGTCAATCTACCCCAACAATCTGGATATTTCAAGACAATCAGCCATAAAAGAGTTGGATTTATCAAGTAAATCTACGTAAACATTCTGAATTTATTAAGCCAATCTACCCTAGCAATCTTTATTTATTAAGTCAATTTACTATCACAATCTAGATTTTTTTGTCAATCTACCCTGATTATGTCGATTTATTAATCAATTTACCCAGGCATTCTTGATTTATTTACTCAATCTACCAGTTCAATCTGGATTTAATGAGTCAATCTCTCCTAATAATCTGTATTGTTAAAGTCAATCTACCATGACAATCTTAATTAATAGCCTGGCAATCTGTATTTATTTATTCAATCTACTCTTATAATCTCGATTTATCAAACGATGAAAATATAGATTTATTTAAGTAAAGGTGTTCCGAGGAGATATCCTAACAATCTTGATTTATATTGTCAATCTACCTTGACAAGTTGGAGTTATTGAATGAATCTACTCTGACAGTACCAGGTTCGAACTCAGCAAGAGCGGACACAAAGGTCAGCGCACGGAGAGATCTGACCACCAATTAGTGGACGCTCTGGGCTCGGGTGTTTACTTACAACGCTGCTTTCTTTCCTGACTGCCTGCTTTATACGCCTGTGGACTAAATGTGCAATAAACAAACAAAAAAACCCGGCTAGTGTCAAAATACAGTAAAAGTGAACAATGTTAAAGTGCCCAGTGGTTCGCCACAAACTGGAAGCTTACTTATTTGCGAACAAGTTAAACCAACAATAACGAAACAGTGCTCACTTAGTTCCCAAAAGTCAGCTATAACGAAAATAAGTGCAGATATTACGACAAAAGTGAATAAATACTCTGTGCGAAACTAATACCCCTCAGGGACTAGCTTATCGCCCCCCCCCAAAAAAAAAAACCTGTAACTCTTTTACGTGTGAACAAGTTAATTTAAAAAGTGCTCTCCTCGGTACGCTTTCACTAATATAGTGCCTTTCCCGAATTGGCATCGAAAACAATCCAAATCGAACACAAGTGTAAATAAGTTAATATAATCCAGAAAAATAAACAGTGCCCCGATCTCAGTGAAGCTAAGTCCAAATAACTGAACAAAGGAATCAACTAATTGGTTGCACTGGTGTATGTAAATAAAAGTCGAACATAAACTATAAATAACATCAAGAATAATTTCGACAAATAGACAAGGACAGATATTATTTTTCTTTCATCTACTTTCCTTATTTTACCCCCCCGCATCTATACCCTCTTGCCCCCCCCCCAAAAAAAACCAACAAAAAACCCTTAATTGGCTTCCACCCTCAAATGACATTATAAAATACCTTACCCTCTTGTTCCCCCACGCCACTACACATATACTATGGTATCCTTTTCCACTCACTAAAGGCCTACCAAAATGAGGGAAACAACAAGGATCCCTCTTAAAGCCCTCACCAGGGAAAAACTTGATAGAGAGAAAGTATTTTTCACAATATATACAGAGCTAAACATTGCGCTAATTAGATTAATCGACACCCCTCAAGGTTATGCGGCATTATGCCAAAAAGAAAAGGACGTCGAAACCCTGACGACACACGGGGTGGTGAATATACTTAAAAATATTGGGCTGGCTCCTCAAATTCCACCCCAAATTCTCACGCATAGAAGCGTGATATGTCGGCGCCTGGACCCATGGGTCGGATCTCACGTTACGGAGGAGATAAAACGGGAGATTGAAGCCAACCACAGCTGGGCATCGGTACATGAAATAATAAAATTCAAAGAGTATACCCATGTCTTTAAAGTAGTGTTTCGCGACACTGGCATTGCACAAAAAGCAGCTGAGACAGGTCTACTAACTTTTAGTGTGAGAATCACTCCCGATCAGATAGAGAGAGATGAATTCACAGAAATACAGATCTGTTTCAAGTGCTACCAAATGGATGACCCTCCCACAAGAGATTGTAAACAGGTAAAGGAAAAATGCTCTGAATGCAACGCCGATAACCACAATTGGCGGAACTGCAATAACGAAGAGAAAAAGTAGCTGAACTGAGGCAACGAACACAGAACCCTCGCAATGACATGCTCCTTTAAGAAGGACTCAATAAAAAGGAAGAAGGATGAAAAAAGACAAGCAAAAAAGAAGAAGAAGAAGAAGAGCACCACTTATGCCAAGGCTGCCAAAGCATCACAGGCAGAAGCAGCTATAGATAGAACTCTGCTTCATGTTGAAAATGAGAACTCAACACAATTAATGGCATGCATTTACTATGCCCATATAGCCAACCTATCAAGGCCAGGAACCTTTAAATCAGAGCTAAACATGATACTGAGGAATAACAAGATGCTACAAATGTGGTTTCCTGATAACCCCCCATCCGGAGAGGTGCTGAAAGTAAAGCTTGTCGAACCCTCCCAGACTCAACCACCTATTTCTACAGAACGAAGCGCTTCAAGCTGTCGAGATCCATGGATTGCCACACAGGAAGCGAGAAGGAACACTGAAGCAATTAAGAATCAGAAAAAAACAAAACAACGCAGAAGAAATAGAAACAGAAAATGTACAAAAACAAAAACTGGAGGAATACTCAGAACGGGCAGCCAGATAACCAAAAAAGTCGAACAGCCAACAAAGGAAAAGAGCTCCTACGTCTACCGCGAGGGAAAAAAAAACAACAGTTAAGTGCAAAATGAATAAATTTCAAACTATACGCTACAGAAGATACACGCTACCCTAAGGAACACCACACTGAGCCCATCACTGATGGAAAAATAGATGAGGAAATTAAGTGGCAATAAGAGATCAGATGTCAGAGCATCAGGTTGAAGATGCCCTATACCAAGGAAATATTAGATACACACCGGACATTTTCAGCAATATATCTCAGAATGAGTTTAAGAAAAATAGAATCGAAAAGTGCAGAACCCTTTTTTTTTTTTTTTTAAGAGCTCATCTGGCGACTGCCTACTTGGGCATTTGTCGCCGTATTAAAACTGGCCTAGTTCTAGGCTACTTTAAAATAAAATTAAAGAGAGAAAAAAAAAACAACACCCCAAAAGGAGGAAAGGAAGCAAGCTGGTGCGTCGGGGAGAGGTCCCCCCGGCGCAGGAGCGTGCAACTAAAGAAAAAAAACAAACAAAAAACAAAACAAAAAAAAAACAAATGCAAAAAAACAACAAAACAAAAACAAAACGAACAAACCTTGCTTAAATAATAGGGAGAAGGCCGGCCTCTCCCAAGAAGTCAACAAGTCCACAAGTCAGTGTGCACGAATCTGTCCCGAGCACAAGGGACAGGCGGTAGCGACCCCGCCCATCCCGGTACTGGGACAGGTATCGTGCGCGAAGATCACCCAGACTGGGACATTCGACAAGAAGGTGCCGAACAGTCTGGGGGACGACGCAGTCGTTGCAATAGGGCGCAGGCGAGCGCTCCATCAGATAGCGATGCGTCACACGAGTGTGTCCGATTCGGAGACGACAGAAAGCAACCTGAAGCCGCCGCGGCATTGGGGGATAGGTCCATGGGAACAGTCGCGGCGCAATGGCACGCAACTTTAAGTTCCCTTCGACCGTCTCCCATCTTCTTTGCCAAGCAGTCCGAAGAGCTGCCCGTATTCCTGCCATGTAGTCGGTGTGAGGAAGAGCGAAACGCTGGTCCGGTCGCAGAGTCCTCGCGGACTCTTTGGCGCCCTCATCGGCGCGCTCATTCCCCGCAATTCCTACATGTCCAGGAACCCAGCAGAAGATAATCTCGACATCTGCCCGGCTCGCCAAAACCGTGGCGTCACGGATATCGCGAACCAGGGGATGCGGAGATTCCAATGCCCCGAGAGCACTCAGGGCGCTTTGTGAGTCGCTATAGATCACAATCCGGTCTCCGAACCGGGCACGTCGCGTAATCTCCCGTACCGAGTGGTGTATTGCCACCAGCTCGGCCGTGAAGACAGACGCAGCGCCTGGTAGAGCCCCGCTGACTTCAAACAGAGGGGATACGGCGTGGAAGCCGACCCCCTCTTGGGACTTGGAGCCATCCGTATACACTGGAACGGTACCAGCGTGACACGATGTGTGCTCCAAAAAGGTCGAACGCAATACTCCCGGCGCAGTACAAGCTTTGGGAGCAGAGGCGTGGCAACAAATAGCCAAATGTGGTACCCTCCAGGGTGGCGTCCTGGGCAGAACCAGGGGCGCCACCGGCCCGAGAGCTATATCTACCTCTCGAAGGAGTTTCCTGGCCCTAAACCCAAAGGGCTTAGGGTATGACTGGCGTCTCTCGGCGGCATAGGCACCATCGAGATCAGCTGCGGATGCAGTGAGAGCTGTTGGCGACTGAGGGAGGCGCCGGGCTCGCGCGTACAGGCGAGTGATGCACTGCACGCGGCGCAGAGTGAGTGGCATCTCCCCAGCATCGACCAACAGGCTCTCAATGGGGGAAGTGCGGAAGGCACCGGTCGCAAGGCGAAGGCCAGTGTGGTGGATTGAATCCACCTTCCGCAATAAAAACTCGGCTGCGGATGCATAAAACTCGCATCCGTAGTCGAGCTTCGAGCGAACAAAGGATCGATAAAAAAGTAAGTCGGTAGCCCTATCAGCGCCCCAAGCGCTGAACGTCACGGAACGGGGAATGTCCATGGCGCGGGTACAAGAGACCCTAAGGCTGCGAATATGAGCCTCCCAGGTGAGGCGTCGGTCGAATACAAGACCAAGGAAACGGTGCGACTCAACCACATCCAGGCGCACCCCATTAAGAAACAAATCTGGGTCGGGGTGAAGCCGTGGATCGCGGCAGAAGTGCACCACCTTAGTCTTGGCCAAAGAAAACCGAAACCTGTGCGCTTCGGCATAGCGAGAGACGTGGTTCAATGCCTGTTGGAGTCGACGATCCAGAGTTGGCATCTGAGCCGCGCCAAAAGAGATCGAAAGGTCGTCCACGTAGAGCGTAGCGAGAACATCTTTCGGCAGAACCGAGGTGATGCCGTTGATGCTCAGGGCAAAGAGTGTGACACTAAGGACACTTCCCTGCGGGACACCCTCTTCCTGCTCCTTTGGGGCAGAGAGGGCTCCCCCCACCCGTACGCGGAATCGACGATCTCGCAAAAATTCAGATATAAACATTGGGAGGCGTCCCCTCGCCCCCATCGTGTGGAGAGTC
The DNA here is from genome assembly GCA_963969495.1 of Ceratothoa steindachneri. Taxonomy (NCBI): domain Eukaryota; kingdom Metazoa; phylum Arthropoda; class Malacostraca; order Isopoda; family Cymothoidae; genus Ceratothoa; species Ceratothoa steindachneri. Next base: position 63,675,814 of record OZ018322.1, on the reverse strand, counting down.
TCCATGATACCGTATCGCCATGCGGTATCATAGGCCTTCTCCAGATCAAAAAACACCGTGGCGTAGTGCTGTCTACGAAGGAAAGCCTCGCAGACGGCATTTTCCAGTCGGAGCAGAGCATCCGACGTGGAGTGAAACTTACGGAAGCCGCACTGTGCAGAAGACAGATGGCCTCCGCTGTCCAGGAAATAGGCTAATCTAACATTTACCAATTTCTCTATCAACTTGCACACGCAAGAGGTTAGAGAGATTGGGCGGAAACCGGTCGGAGTAGAGTGATCTCTCCCCGGCTTGCGAAAGGCGAGCACAGTAGCGATTCGCCAGGAGTCTGGGAGAAGACCTTCCACCCAGATCCTGTTAAACAGATCTAACAGAAAGGCCATGCCTCGCTCACCCAGGTGTCAAAGCATGGCGTACGGGACATCGTCCGGACCATGGGCGGTGTCCGCGCACGAAGCGAGAGCGGAACGCAACTCACTCACAGTAAACCTGTCGTTGAAGGGTTCTCCGCCTCTGGAGGTAAAGTCCAGCCGGCGGCCTTCCGCGACATCACGACGTGCATTGAATGCTGGCGGAGCAGCATCACGGCTAGAGATTGCGGAGAAAGCGGTCGCTAAGGATTCCGCCACGGACGCGGGGTCCGAGATTGCGGTCCCATTCTCCTGGAGAACGGGAGGGGGGTCCTGCGAGAACTTGCCCCAAATCCTTTTGACTCGCTTTCACACCTCAGCTAAAGGGGTCTTCCCGTTAAGTGAAGACACGTATGCCCGCCAAGAAGAGCGGCGGGCGTGCTTCGAAATATACCGGAACCTAGCCCTAGCCCTACGAAATTCAGCGACAGTGAAATCGTTTGGGCGGCGCTTATAGCGCATGTAGGCATAACGCTTCTGTTTGAGGGCCGTCTCACACTCGGCCGACCACCATGGGAGTGGTCGGCGTGCAAAACGGCCAGACGTCCTAGGAATAGTAGTCAGGCCCACGGCGATGAGGTTGCCGGAGAAGAACTCAAAGGCCTCATCTACCGACCTGAACTCCTCGACTGAGATAGAGAATTCAGTCATTTCCTGAAATGCAGGCCACCGCGCCCGCGCCAAGCACCACCGAGGTGGTCTCTCAGGCGGCAGTTGCCCTGAAAATGATATTTGAATGGGAAAGTGATCACTACCATGGAGGTCATCGACCACCCCCCAATCAAAATCAGGCTGTGCATCCGAAGAGCACAAAGATAGGTCAAGGCAAGAAAATGAAGCGGTTCTCGGACAGTGATGCGTAAACTCATCCACGTTTAGGACACCCATCTCAAGCTCTTCGATCAGATCGGCAAGGACTTGTCCCCTGGGATTTATGGGGTAATCTCCCCAGAGAGGATGCCTGCCGTTCAGATATCCAAGCAAGAGATAGGGCCTCGGCAACCGTGCCACGACGCGGCGGAAGTCCCCCGCGTTGAAGTCAGCTGACGGTGGAATGTATGCAGAAATGATAGTATACCTCCTATCCAGGTGCAGCTGCACAGCCACTGCCTGAAAGGAGGTATCTAAAGAGAAAGGAAGAATGGAGACATCATGCCGGGTGTAAACCGCGCATCCCCCAGCCCGGCCATCCCGCGGTGGTGGGGTCGCAAGACCCTTATACCCCGGGAGGGCAGGCAGGGGGCACGCGCCTAGCATGGTCTCCTGCAAAAAAATAGCTAACGGGGAACGGGACAAGGCGAGCCTCCGCAGCTCCTCCCAGTTAGCCCGGAGTCCACGGCAATTCCATTGAAGGAATATGCCCTCCAGGCCTAGCTCGGAGGAGACGCGGGGGCCCTCCTCGAATTGAAGACCCTCACGGGAATGGCCGTACGCTTCCCGGGGGCAGAACCCCGGGCATTGTTGGCCGGACAAAGCGCTGGAGGCGCTGTCGCCGTCGAGGACTTATTGGGGGAGGTTGGGCTCGCTATGCGAGTCTTTTCCTCCCTCCGCCTCGAAACCTTAGGCGGGCGCTGCGGCTTCGGAGGCGGGGGGCCTCTTTTCGAGGAACCACCGTCTCCGAGCCACTCGCTCCCCCTCGGGGCGTAGGCGAAGGAGCCGAAGCTCCTTTGTTGCTGTCCTCCTTTCGGGGGACAGCTTTAGGAACCCCGGAAGATGGCCTAGCGACCATCTTCAGGGGTGTTGCCTCCTGTGAGTCTAACGACTCGGTGGAGGCGCGTGGCCGTTTCGCCTTGCGGGAAACGGTCACGCTGGGGGAAGAGGGGGGAGCCCTGGTTTTATCCGGGGCTGGGTATGAACCCTTTTTGCCGCCAGCTTTACCAGGGGAGCGCCTGGGTTGGGTAGAGCCCGCAGAAGGGCTCCGAATGGGCGCGGAAACAACCGTGCTCGTTGGCCTGGATGATCCAGGAGCAGAGGGTGCCTTTCGAACTACTGAGGCATATGACGTCCCAGGCAGAGCTGGGCGCGCCAGGACCAAGTCCTTAGCCTCGCGGAATGAGAGTCTATCCTGGGCCTGAACGGCCAGGATTTCTTTCTTCCAGAGATATGCACCACATTGCTTCGAAGAAGCAGGGTGCGGCTCTCCGCAATGGACACACTTGGCCACACACGATTTGGACTTATCGTGTGCGACCTTGGAGAAATTTACACAGACTTCGGGTGACCCCGACTTTGCACGTCTACATGAGCGATTCGTATGGCCGAAGCGGTGACAATAATAGCACCACCGCGGCAGTGGCACGAATGCCTTCACGCGGTAGCGGTACCAACCAGCACGCACCGACTCAGGGAGCTTGTCAAGGTCGAACGTGACGAAGAGTGTAGGGGTGGGTCTCGAAGCCCCTCCCTGTTTTCTCATCACACGTTCGACCTTGACCGCCCCATGGTCAGCCAGCTCTAGGATGATGTCCTCAATGGAGTAGTCAACGAGTTCCCTCGCATAAACTACTCCTTCCACAAAGTTCATGGTAGAGTGCGGCGTCACACTCACCGGGCTGCCATGAAGTGTCCGAAGAGCACTTATCTTGGCCGCCTCGGCGGGATTCGCCGCATTCGCCAGAAGGCTCCCGTCCGAGAAACGGGTCACCTTCGGCTCTCTACCAATTGCACTAGCTAATCCTCTCCTCTGATGGATCATGTTGCCCTTGGACAACATGGTGCCATCAGTAGAGCGAATAAAGAGGAAACGTTTGAAGCCAGCGGGCTCGAAAACGCCAGGTAACCTCTGAATGAGGGGCCCCGATGTCATCGAGGCTCCGCCCTGTGCACTCTTGGTGTTAGTCTTGGTCAGGGGCTCTGCACACGAGGGGTTAGAGGGGCCGGATGTGCCGATCTTGGCTTGGTCGCCTACGAAAGTGGTAGCAGACCCATCCGTCCCCGCAGCCCCCGCGGATGGAGAGGAGCCCCGAGTCTTTTTCGTCTTTTTAGTCTTTTTTGTCTTTTTCTTTTTTGGAGAGGAGGGCGGGGAATGAACCCGCTTTTCACCTCCACCGGCAGAAGCCCCCAGGCCAGATGGACCGGCCTCAGCCAGGTCCCTCTCCGAAATGGAGAAGGTCCTGGTTGTCGTGGGGGCACCTGTCGGAGGATATCCATCCCCTCCTTTTACTGCCTCGGAGCCCTCAGCCATTTGAGGAGGACCTTGCATAGGGGCGGATTCGGGTTCGGTGCTTGGCGCCGAGCCCGAATTCCCCCCCATGGAAGGCCCTACCGTCTGAGGCTGGGTCTCCTCAAGGACCATGTCTATCACAGGAGGGGCCTCCAGTTGGCCATCCCCTCCCAGGACATCGCAGGTCCCCTTGGCAGTGTCGCCAGTCTTGTGTGGGGAGGCACATGCCTTGACCCCAGCAAGGTTTAAAATTCTTGCCAGCAGGTCTTTTGAGGGAAGCGACCGAAGGGGCCTGGCTTCCCTCTCCCCCCTAAGGGGGTTTGCCCTACTGAGCCGCTTTGATGGGGAGCGGCTGGCTAAGGGCTGCCTGCTGGCTTTCTTGGCAGTCCCCTTGGAAAGAAAAGAGGGGACTGCCGCTTGGAAAAGGGAGGTGCCCGAAAGCACCTCCAGAGAAGGGGGTGAGGGGGAGTCCCCTGCACCCGTAGGCGAAGGAGAGGAGTAAGCCTCCTCTCCGGTTAGAGAAATATGGAGGGTCCCCTGTGCAAGCACAGGGGGGGGGGACCTCCATTTTTTTGCTGGAGCTGCCCGAGGGCGGCTCCGTCGATGGAACAGGGGAAGTTGAGGGTTGGGTTTGTTTTTTTTTATCATCATTGGGCATGGTGACCCTTTTTTAAACACGGGATGCAATCGCGCACACCTCTCGAAGTAGCCCGCACTGCGAGAGGTGCTTACAAGCCCGGCAGAGCCAGGCGCCGCCATTTAAGACCACCCCTCCCGCCTGGTGGCCTGGCAGTCCATCAGCATGGCGGCTCCACCTTGGACACGGCGTAAAAATTAATAGATTGTGAAGAGGAGAGGAAAAGTGATGTGAGGAAGGTATGGGTGGGGATGTAGCAGGTAGTTAAAAACCAGCCACCCCAGACCGGAGCTCAGGGGTTAGGGAACATTGTCCCCCACCCCCTCAGCCCCGATGCGGGACGGTTGGCTGAAAGGAAGGTCAGCATCTACCCTGTGAAATTAGAGGCTGACCAGAGAAAGTTGTGGGAGAGGTTGTGTGAAAAGAGAGGAAAGAAGTGTTTTGAAGGAAGGAAGAGAGGCTAAGCTGGGGCCGGACGGGGTGCTGAGTCCCGTCAGCACGGCGGCCAAGATGGCAAATCGCCGCGCCCCTTACGGGGGTGCAGAACCCACCCAACACTAGACCACAGGACAAAATCAGGACAAAAAGGAAGACCAGTAAGGGTAAGCAAAGGTAAAAACAAAGCAAAGAAACACATTCTTAAAAATGGATACTGCAAACAAAAATTTAAAAATACTGTACATAAACGTGAACGGGTGGACGATGAAAAGCTCCCAGTATGGGAACATAATTCAAAAACTTGACCCAGATATTGTTTTAATATCCGAGCTCGGCATCAATACTAAGAACCAAGAAATAAAGATATTTAAATATCAAGTGCATACAACGAGCCATACGGATGAAGCCTTTGATGGGGCTGTTATCGTAATCCGAAATGGTATTGCGTACAAATTACTACCACTACTTGATGAATCCTACGTAGCAATAGAGGTCCAAACTACCACAGGATCTTTGACTATTGCCACTGGGTATCAACCCCTAAGGAGAAGGTATGTCCAAACACATAACTTTATGAGACTCTTTGCCCATAAAAAGGCTGTAATGTTTGCTAGAGACTTACACGCCAGATGTAGGGCTGCTAAGTACACCAGTACCAACAAGGCGGGACAAAACCTGGAACTGCTACTAGAACGAAAAGTTCCAGTATACAGTGAACCAGAATTCCAGATCTACTGCTCAGCGAGGGGTGCAACAAAGCCCGACATTATCTTAGCGAGCACAAGAAATGATCGCCCTTCAAGAAGAGTATAGAGACTTAGTAGGCGCGATCAAAAGATGGGGACCCAACAGGGACCTATACCAAAGGATGCGCAAGACGAAGAAAGACCTCCACCAGCTGATCACACAACAGCAGACAGACATTTGTGACAGACTTATTGAAGCACTTGATGAGGAAATGTACCCTAGGACCTTCTGGCAAACTGTGAAGAGACTCCGGGGAAACCACCAAACAAGAAGACGAACATCAAAAACCGCCAAGGCGGTGAAATCACGGAGCCAGAAGATGTAGAAGCCGAATTCAGAGAACATGGTCAAACATATTCAAAATTACCCCCGAGGAGGAAGATAAGTTTGAGTTCCGCAATGAAATAATTGATTAACTGAACGAAGAGATTCAACGGACATATCCGTTCTATAACGCATTGACGGAAAGGCCAATGGTGGGTCATGGGAAAAGAAATTTCCGTACAGGAATGGAGCAATACCCTAAAAACCTTTAAACAGCGTGCGCCAGGCCACGCAGGTTTAACTAAAGCGAACTTCAGTTACGCTCCACCTAAAATCAAACAATGACTGCTGAATACCAAGAACGCAGCCCTTAATACTGGATACTTTCCCGATGCCTGGAAGTTATCGAAGATGATATATATTTCTAAGTCGGGAAAGTCCCTAGTCTCCCCAGCAGAGTATCTATCGCCTGATCTCTCTATTCAAATTTAGTGGAAAATCTTTTGGAAAAATCATTGCCAATAGGCTACAGTCCTACCTGGATGCCAACATTATTCATAAATTCTAACAACATGGCCTTAAAAGGACGGGAGATACGGACACGGCACTGGAAATGATAACTGAGAAATTGGCCCAAATTGAGAGGGAGAAAAAACACGCGGATCTAGTATTGAGGGGCGTCACGAAAGCGTTTGATAAAGTATGGCGCAGAGGACTAGAGTTCAAGATCTTCCAACCGGGACTAAACACACGACTGGAGAAAATAATCTGTGACTACGTCATAGATAGGCGAGCTTACTTCAACATCGGCGAGCAAAAGGGGCCGGAATTTCTACTGGAAGAGGGCGTCCCTCAAGGTGGATGTCTGAGCCAACTGCTTTATTCCATATAACCTAGAGACCTCCCTAGCCCTAAGCTCGAGTAGTCTATGTATATGCAGTTCGCCGATGGCGTGTCACAGATTGTGGTCTCTCCTCATAAAAACGAGAGAACAATGGCGAGGATAAAGGCATACAAAAATGAAAACATAAATATTTATGAAGGACGATGGAAAGTTGCAACAAATACAAGCAAATTTACCATTATTCCAATCAAGTCGAATAAGATTGCGCCAATCTTTGTAGGAGAGGAGAGAAGAGGTACCCGTACAAGAAGGCAGGCACCGTGCTAGGCCTAAAAATAAACAGCAAGGGATATAGGGATTAAGTGTGCAGCATAATTGCACGCACAAGTACAAACCTCAAAGAGCTATATCGCTTCAGGAACTTAAAGATAAAAACAAAAGAAAAATATACTCTGCCTACATCCAACCAAAGCTTATGGATCCACCCATGCCTCTGGCGGCTATGCCAAACTCCTGGATTATTAAATTGCAGAGAGTGCAAAATAAAGCACACCTATTAATTAATAACACCAAAAAGAGGGACAAAAGGCGTCAACTAACACTCCACGAAGAAACCCAGATTACCGCGGTAAATAAAGAGCTGGGTACCGGAGCACTCAAGATTTGGAGGAAAGTAAAAGAGAACACAGACCATGATTTCATCAGAAATCATTTCGGTATTCCCAACCACCTATTGAACCAGTCAAAGAGAAGGTTCCCCAGCACCAGGCCTGCTGCACGGCACAATCACCATCCAATCTACACATAATAATGCCGAGAATTTGCTACCGGAGAAGAAATAGACTCAAAAGACATCAAAGCAAGAATTAAGTCACAAACACGCAGAAAAAGGCTCGAAAGCTACACTGTACAAAGAATTGGTATGTACAAACTATTAGCATAGAATTTAGTATTTTACCAATTAAATATTAGTTAATATATATATATATATATATATATATATATATATATATATATATATATATATATATATATATATATCAAAAATAAAATAAATAACCCGCCGCGAAATGAGATATTTATATACCAATAATAGATCAACTTTAAAGGCTTCGAAGCTCGAAGCTAAACAAACAAGATTGAAGAATACAAGTAAAACACAAATATAAAACAAAGACAGATACCATTTCCTCAGGGACCTATCTACCCTCTCTCCACTCATTTCAAAATTTCACCACTATTCTACTAGATACTTCACTATCTATCTATTCTGAACCTCATGTCTCTCCACTTTTTATGTCCATTGTCCATTGTTTTCTATCCTCTCCCGTCTTCGCATCACAACGCGCGCACACACACACAGACACACTCTGTTCCAAGGAATCCTCCCGATAGGTATCTATATCCATATACCTCAGACGCGGAAGAGGGTTTCTCTGCCCCAGGGCACCGAAGATTTCACAGGTTTCACCTGAGCGCTGTTTGGTGTTAAAACATAAATACTTCCTGGCACCTCTCCACAAATAGGACCGGCCCCTGGTGCCATCGGGCTCACCGGCGATTGTCATACTGCCCTTTATGTCTATTTCCTATCATTCTTGATCTCAACTTTTCTGCAATAATAACAACTACACTCCGTCAAATGCGCAAGTCTCTTCACTGTAAGCTAATTTTCTACAATCCCATCCCTATAAATTTTAGAGTAACGGTCACAAATGTAGCCCTTGAAATCGAATACAATGATTGGACTTCTCAATTTATTGCCAAAGGCGAACTAACGATTTCTATTCTTAATTTCCACTTAGTTGTTTTCACTGCGGAGAGACTTTGAGATCATCCTATAGAAATGATCTATTCCATCACATTCCCGGTAAATTTCCTTCCTTCAACAAGTCCGATGCTTTAGAAAATAAATCGAAAGTTAAGTTTTTCATCAATCTTTTGAAATTCTTGATCTTCAAATTCAATTTTATTATACAATTTAAAAGTTGAAATTGGCTCCGTGGTCATATGAATCTTGAATCCATCCAAAATATGCAATGGATTACGAATACTAATTGAAAATTTCAATAAGAAACTAATACTCGGTACCGATATGAAATAATTCCTCGATTAACTTTAAAATTTACAGATGCTTCACACAACCCAATTTCCGCGGTAAAGTTAACGTTTCCAGTCAATAAGTCATAGGACCCTATTTTTCTCTGATAAGTAATATATTTCAAAAGAACCAATTATTTCTGTTATGGTTTGTTCTTCGTTCCCTGTTGAAGAGCATCTAGTCACGACTTCATATTTATTATTTCTAAAGAGGAAGAAAAAATTGAGAAAATTAAGATCCTTTCGAAAAACTTAGGAAAATGTTATAGGAGCGAAATATATGAAAACTAATTCTTTGAGCGATAAAATAATACGCGATAAAAGCATAAAAGTTTTTAATGGAATAAAACAGAGTGAGAAAATAATAAATATATTTCTAAAGACTTCAATAGGCCGAAGTCATTGCTCAGTTTGATCATAAAAAATGTCGATGTTAAAAATGAGCGAATTATCTATATAATTAAAATAGAAAAGTAATGATAAATATAATATATAAAAATTTAGAAAAATCATAAATTTTAAAATTGATAATTAGGAAAATATATAAAAAAGTAAAGAGAATTGCAAATTTAGGTCAAAATACGAAAAAATAAGAAATTGTATGTGGAAAAGGAAATCGCGTTTATTATATGTAAAGCTATAAGTAAAAAATAAATAAATTCCGATTATACAAAGAGAAAATTCTCATTAGTTTCCCTTTGTTGATTTTCAGTTCTCAATAAAATCTTTATGGCATGCTTGTTTTTGTTTCTGCTTCATTTTTCATAAAAAATAAAACTGACCCCCACCCCTCCCCTAAATTATCGAGTCAAGTTTTTGATAATCATTATAATCAGTCGATAAAATTAGACTAGTTTTTCGGGATTCATCGAGAGGAGCGTTTATAATATCCATTTTGGGGAATCCAATGCGCACATCGTCCATCGATCTAGAAGAGTTTACGGAGAGTCGTCAGGTAGAGGAGACAATGTTGTACTTGGGCCAGCTGGAACTGGCCGGCGGCCACAAGCATCTTTTACCACGAAGTGCCGTGTTGAAGTCACCCAAGTCAGTAACGCCTTAGCATTCGAAAGGATTGGTCGTGTTTTATGGAACTCAGACTTCTCTCCGAGTGAAGTGTATATAGCGCGAGTTTCACGCCTCGGGAGGGAAGGGCGAAGAGATATAAGGTGGGTACTGAGAGCACAAGGGATTAATAGGTCAGTGTTGCATGCAGAGGTCATGGAAAAAAATAAAAGGGGGGCTTAGGATTTGCCATACGGATCGAGGCTTTGTTCCGTTTCGGAGTTTTTACGGAAAAAGATTTCCGGCCACTAATCGTGATAATTGCGCTTTTGTGAGGCAGTTATGAAAATGAGAGGACTGTTGTTTCATCTACACCCTACACTTCCGCTCATGTTCGTACTATGGAAATTTATAGGGCACCCACGCGAGCCGACTGAGCCGGTGCCCAAATTAGTTTTAGCCTGGTGAGGTCTTAAAAAAACCCCCATTCGGTCCAGGTATTTGTGATTGACTTGCTTCTCAAATACCAATCATCCCCAACATTATCACTATCTCGGCCTGCTCCTATTCATTATCCTTGTCTCTACCCTTGGTCTATCTTCGATCAGTAATAGTATCATGCTCCAAATTTATTTTCTCAATCTTAAGATATCTATCTAACTATCTACCTCTCTTTCTCTCTCTCTCTCTCTCTCTCTCTCTCTCTCTCTCTCTATATATATATATATATATATATATATATATATATATATATATATATATATATATATATATATATATATATATATATATATATTTATACATATATATATATATATATATATATATATATATATATATATATATATATATATATATATATATATATATATATATATATATATCTGGAATGTGTACTAGCATTTATCTCAGTTTTTTTGTTAGTCTCTTCTTTATTTAGTTTCCTAATTTGGATATTAGTCTTTGACTCTTCAAACTTAACTCTCTTATAAAAAAACCCCAACATTTAATGAAATTATTCATCCTCGTAAAGTATTTTAAAGAGATGCTATATTTACTTTGCCTATATATATATATATATATATATATATATATATATATATATATATATATATATATATATATATTATTTTTTTTACCAAATAGTTTTTTCCTTCTCTTTTACTGTCGTGTTAAGCTCTTGGGAGAGATAAGATGAGGCAGAGGTTAAAATTGGCTTCGTTTCCACCGAACGCGAGCCCCACTGGGTGACCCGCGGTTTGCCAATCAGCACATACACCTCCGGTCCGACGACGCTGATATCGAGGTGGAACTACGACCATACAAACCTGACAAATGGCCCATGTCTCCCGCGGGTAATCTTCGCCCCTATGGGACCCTGGTCAAATATTTAGCATGTACAGTATCCCCCCACGATCACCCAAATCCGATAACCGCAGGGGACAACTCTCTGTCGCTGACATCCTCGCCCCTCATGGGGGCGGAGTGGGGGTGGGGGCTGTGCGTTCGGATACCTGGGTTAGGGGTAGGGGGCTTGGGCATGTTATTGAAGTCCTTGCTACTAATGGTTATTCCTTCCTTTATCCTTTATTATTTGTTGTTTCCTTCATATATCTTCCTTCTATCTCATCCTCCTTCCTTATTCGTTTATCCCTATTGAACAAATTACTTCCATTTTTTCTTTATAATAACTGAAGAGTTTCATATATTGAAACGAAACATCGCTTCCGCTTTGATTTCTTTTTCCTGTGGGTATTGCTTCATTCATCCAAGTGGATATTCCCTCGTAGGATTACCAGGTTCATTTATTTACTAATAACTAAAGAAAATATGTACTGGAGTCACTTGCAGGGGAGGGGGGGGAAACTTCATACTTTTGAATTATTGTCCTCATTGTATGAACTTTTTCGGGTGGTTTCGAACGTGCCCTCCTTGCCCCAGTTCATAGGGTTAAGGAGGTTTGGTGTTTCAGTCTCGGTCATCTTTACCCTTCCTCCCTTGGTAAATTAGAATGGGCCCAGGAGAGTTGCGCGCTCTCTCCTGAACTCTAGAGCTCCAAGTAGTCTTTTCTTTTGGTTACTCGGGCTATGCACCTTCGACTCCATTTCACTCTCCTTAACTTCACCACTTTGCGAAGAACCTTTTCTTATTTATTTTAATCATCATCATTTTCATGATTAAAGACCCATTTCCCCACACCGAGGTGAGATCATACTTATCAACGCCACAAAATACCCCCCCATTCCCCCAACCCCTTTACTCCCTGTTTTACATCGAGCCATTGAACATTCAGTGGTGTGTCAGGATTCATCTCCAGAAGGTCCCCAACACCCCCTCCCGCTCAACAATTTCCTCTTTGTACACATACCATACACAATACTCTTTATGCTTATCTACCCTACACCACCCTCTATGCATAACTACAATATAAATCACTTATTATGTACACCTACCATACACAACAGCATCCATATGCTCCTCAATCAGCTCTTTCTCTCCCTTTCAAACACATTATCAACCCAAGTTACGGCAAGCTGTAGAAACCTTTGCAATCCTTACCCCACTACTAATATTTCCATTTTAATTCATTGCTCTTTTTTTCTTCTGTCTGCTCTTCCACTCCACAGCCGAGTGTGGTTTCCCTCGTTTGATTATGCGGAAATCCAATTTCGCCTCAATAATTAATTGATAGGCTCAACCGTCTTCTCCCAACTCTTCGTCCTCTGTCGATCAACAATCTGGATTCCCGTGGCTGATAATACCCTTCCGCTCCATAGGAATAAAACATCTTCCGGTCCCTACCAATAAACCATCTTCCCGTCACTACCATTAAAACATATTCCGGTCGCAACCATTTAAAGATTTCTGTCCCTACCAATAAAACATCTTTCTTTCCTTAACAATAAAACATATTTCGATCCCTACCAATAAAACATCTCGTGCTAACCAATAAAACATCTTCCCGTCCTTACAAATAAAACATATTCCGGTCGCAACCAATAAAACATTTCCGTCCTTACCAATAAAACATTTTTCCGTCCTACCAATAAAACATCTTTCTGTCCTTAACAATAAAACATATTTCGAGCCCTACCAATAAAACATATCGTGCTAACCAATAAAACATCTTCCCGTCCTTACAAATAAAACATATTCCGGTCGCAACCAATAAAACATTTCCGTCCTTAACAATAAAACATTTTCCCATCCTACCAATAAAACATCTTTCTGCCCTTAACAATAAAGCATATTTCGATCCCTACCAATAAAACATCTCGTGCTAACCAATAAAACATCTTCCCGTCCTTACAAATAAAACATATTCCGGTCCCTAGCAATAGAAACATTTTTCCGTCCCGTCCAATAAAACATCTTCCCATTCCTATTAATAAACATCGTCAAAGCCTTACCAATAAAACATCTTCCCGTCCCTACCATTATAACAATTTGATGGAGTCATATGAGTGAAATCTATTTCGGATACGTGTCAGCGTTAGTCTTGCCATCTACACTTTACGATCCCTTGGAGAGAGGAGGAGCTCATCAAATAACGAGAGGAGACGTTGTCAGACGCCAACTTTACGTTGCACATCTCAGTAGGGAACTAACATGTCCATGACATGGAATACCAGGCGTATCCAGAGGTGGTTGGGTCACTCGAGATGGAATGTACGAGCTCTGAATCTCAAGTCGCTGCTTAGTTGAGCGGGCTACCGGCAGATAATAAAGATAATTTTACCAATCTTTTGCATCTAATTAAAGAAGCGTCGAAGCTATCTCTGAAATTGCCTTGAAACGCTGCTTATATCTCAAACTGCATCAATTTGGCTCAAAGGCAATAATTACCATATCAAGGAAGCTGTGTTCCCATTTCAGCCGGCCGTTTGTTACATCTTTTCCACTGTGGTATTTTGAAATCTCTTTTATGGAGCCACAATTGGCCACTATTCCTGGCTAATGAGGTGATTTTTCTCTCCAGTGAATTTTAAGATTGTTTTGTTTTCCTGCACTCGGCCATATTGTTTTCAAATACTTGATCTACTCAATCATTATCAGATAAATGTTGAATATCTCATCTGACTTGAATTCGCCACAATTGACTAATGACCAGCCAAATTTGTCAAAGCTTAGTTAAACTTTGCATTCGTTTATATTTTTGAGACGATTTTTTGGGAGGGTTTCAAGTGAATAATAATTTTTATTTATATTTTAAACATAATTACTCGTTCTTTTCGCATAACTTCTTATGTAATGTTTTTTAAGTATTTATAATTTGTTTTTTGTTTTTTTTTTCATACAAAGATCACAATGTTTGGCCAAGATAGGTCTAATGCTGTAGTTTATATCGATTTCATAATAACTTTTGACACCATTCCACATAAGAGACTTATTAAAGCTAAAAGTGTACGTAATAGGGAAAACCTACTAAAATGGGTTGAAAACTTGCTTGAAAAACCGTAGGTGAGCAGAGTTGCCAAAGGAAATAGTTAATGCTCATCGCTCACTAGCGGTGTTCCTCAAGGATCAGCTCTAGTTTCGTTGTTATAAATCAATAAATATTATATGTATATATATATATATATATATATATATATATATATATATATATATATATATATATATATATATATATATATATATATATATATATATATGCACTATTAATGGTTTTAAGGATGGAGTACAGCGATGCGGCGAATGCGGATAATCTAATTTTCTAACCTAGTACCAAGTAGAAAAACGTCAATTTAACCACAGTCCATTTTGATTCTCTAGAACTGAGTTCGAACAAAAAGTACAAACACTCAAAATTGGAATTTTCACCACTTACGGGGTTAAGGTAACAACACCCCTTAATTTTCTATGAATTCCGCTCCTCCCCAGAGTGCCACTCCTCTATCGCCGCGGTTTTGGAGACTGGGATAGCTTACGACTAAGGAGGGGAAGGAATTATAGCGTTCGAGCAGTGCCGGCGAGCGGCTTAAAAGCTTCGTTTGAATGAGTCTTTTTGAGACTCAGGATGGCGGAGTGGATTCGCCGCTGGCTAACAGTGGTCCAGCGACGCGGGAAGCTGTTCGCAACTCGCCTACGCTATTATCTTTTCTTTGCCCCCTTTCCTACTCTCCTCTATCTACAGAATCGCCGCATACAGGGGACTCCCCATTTAAGCAGGGATGAAATGAGAAGCGGAAGAGGGATGGCAAAGGTGTGTAGAAGATCAGGAATAGTGTAAAAGATGGGAGTTGAGAAAAGATGTTATTGTAAGGTTTATCATCCTTAAATATAGTCAAGAGATGGAATCTAAACTAGGAATTTTTGAAAAGAGGCTAGTAAAGAAAATGGTGGAATAAGGGGAAACATCGAAGACGACAAACATTCAAAATAATAATAATTAAGTACGAACTTTAGCCCCTTGGACGTGAACTAACAACTCTTATAACTATCATCCCTATATCTCAATCCACTAATTTCTCACCGTCTAATTCATCTACCTTTTATTCAAGTGAAGCAAAATGCTTCATAAAACCATTGAGAATTAGATATTAACGTGTTTTGCATTGATATTTGCCTATTTTATTTTAATTTGCCGATGAAATCTATTGTTTTGGAAACGTTAAATAAAGAGTCGAGCAAATGCTCGTCATTTTGGCCCCTGGACTTCCTCCTCAAGATCAAATACAAGCTGTAGATATTCTACGGGTCTACCTTTTTTTATCTAGGGTTAATTTTACATGGTTCGAAAGTTAGAATCTCGCGTGAGTTTTCTAGAAAGATGAAACGTTTGAGTTGACTTTCGATTTCTTTCTGGTAAATAGAGAACCAAAATTGACATGGACATCATTCCTCCTTCAAGCCGTATTCGTTCCTGCTCACTCCTATTCATCGCAAAGGGATTTATTTATCTTGGTTGCACGATTGGAACAAGAGAATTGCGCGCCTTTCGAATTCCTCGCACTTCAAATAGTCTACTGGTCTATCTATGTACCTTCCATTCTAGTTCGTCTATATATCTTCCGCATATTTTTCAATTCGAAATTTTTTCTCTCTGGCTTCCCATTGTTAAGAAGACCACGATTGGGATGACAAAGCTCGTTGATTATCACCTTGCTCGCCGCGCTCTAATAATCGGCCTGTGTTGTGCAGGATTATTGAAAGAAAATGGCAAATTCCTTGTTATTTATTGCTCGTGGAAGGTGAAAGAGTCATATAAACCCAATATGAAAGGCTTGGTTGGATCTTTATGAAGATCAATATTATTTCCGAAGTTCAAACGAGTTTGATGTAAACAAAGATACTCTTAAAAATGATTTTGTATCTAATTTGTCTTGTATAAATTTTCGTGTTTATTCTTTTTATAATTGACATAAACCTATTACTTTTTTTCCATTTCACGCTTTAGCTATATTAGAGAATCCAATATGAATCATAGATACACAGGTTGACAAGTATGTAACGAAGTTCTAGAAACGGTAAAAAAAAAATGATTTTGAGGCTCATCTAGACAAGGGTGTATCTGATTTCTAGCGGTAGCATTGGAGTTAAAATCATCTTTGGGGCTATGTAATTATTAAGATGGTTAATATGGTAGTCTCTGATATACATAGTTTGTTGTACCTCTCAACTTCTTGCCTCTCGGAGTTGCTTTGGGTGGATCTAATAGTTTTTCCCCGCTTTAGTTCTGTAGTTCATATCCTTCTTTTTGTCGGCAAATCGCTAATTTTTCTACTCATATATCCCTATTTTTCACCTCCAAATTTGGCGATTGATCTTGTTTTAGCCAAATCTCCACAGTGAAGGGAGAAATTTACTCCCGTTGCCAAGGTGGATAAAGAGCATTCATGCCTGTCTCGGGAAGTGCGTCTAAAAAGCCATTGCAGGGCGGCTGAGGCGATTATAATTGAGCATTTGATGAGGAAGTCCGACTCTATCGGCAGAAAAACTAGGTCTCGCTCCTCCATGACGGAGTCCAGACTTTTTGGATGTTTATGGGCTTTTTTTCTCGTGTGTCCTCCCTTAAATGGACTTAATTTCGTGTAACTTTATTCCAGGGAGCTTCGACAGCCTCCTTTAAAGCACATACTGAAAGCTCGGTGTGGACTTTGCAATTCTTTTTAGATTTGTCTTTTTCATTAATACTTCGCTCGAACTTGTCTACCAGGTCATTCTACTGATTCTCTCGTTAGATCGCGCCAGTTTCTTCTTAATTATAACGCAATCCATCTAATTTGGGGCTTATAAGGTTATTATGCTTTAAAATAATCTAAAATTAAAAAAAAATAAAAATCTCTTATTAAATTAGGTTTAATGAAAACCTAGAAGAAAAGGTCCGTGACAAGATACTATAATCAGATTATTTTTTATTTATATTTTAAATTATTTAATTCATAATCATTTCCAATAGAATAGTTAATATTAGTCTTAATCACGAATGAATTCGCAACTAGTTTCTAAAAATGCTGCCTTGTCAACACGCCCACCTTTATTCAGGCGGATCCCGACCGGATAATGAAATAGACATAAAGTTCAGCATGACAATAGCTAGTGAATCCGAGGGCACCAGGGACCGGTCCTCTTTTAGGGAGAGGTAACAGGAAGTATTTATGTTGTGACGCCAAACAGCGTTCAGGTGGAAGCCTTCGTCACCTCAGGGAAGAGGGTCCTGTTCCGCATCAGAGGTACGTGGATATAGATACCCATCGGCAGGATTCCTTGGAACAGAGTTTGTGTGTGTTTGTGTGTGTTGTGCTGTGAAGACGGGAGAGGAAAGAAAGCAGTGTTTAATTGGTTATGTGTGCGAGGAGAAGTGTAAGATCTACCCACCCCAGTACAGGGCTGATACAGCGCGTTCATATCTCTACGTGCGCTGACGTTTGTGTGCGTTCTTGCCAGGATCGAACCCGGTACCGCAATGTTGGCAGATCAACGCCATATCCACTCGGCTAGCAAGAGTTCTAAAGAGGCGGGGCGGAGTAAGTGTGTGACTAACTGAAGCACCCTGGTAGGGAGCAAAAATGAGATGATCCCTGGTCGGGAAAGTTTATCCCTATGGTTCCTTCTTATTGTCTTCAGTTTGGAAGAAGATTGTCAGCCATCATTAATTTCTGTCCCTCGACTCGATTAATTAACACTATTTGATTTTTGCTTTACTCTCCCTAAGCGGTTACCTGCTATTCAAATCCTGACCTTTGGTAACACGTTGGGTTTCTCTTATTTTAGGGTTTTCGGGTGGACCACAAAACTATATTTTTGGTTTCTTTAAAACAAAAACTCCCTCTTCCCTTCCCACCGAGCATAGATACCTAACATAAAAGTCAGCAAGAAGTGTTTAACAGGAGTAGAGAACTTCTCTTTACCCGTTCAAACCCCATTAGGGTTCACAACACATTACTTGGACATGTCCATGTGAGTCATTTGGGTGGGTACTGAACAACTATACGAACAAACCTAGTTAGGGTCATATAGCGTAACTCAACCACCACAAGAAGAACCTGACAAATCGAACGATGGACCATGATCTGTAGAAGCTTCCCAGGAGACGAGTTTGCCCAGTAGTGATGCAAGGGCTGATGATGAGCGAAAACTCCAGACTGAGGAGTGGAAATGTGTAAAAACAAATAAAACAAAAAAGAATCGTGATAAACGGAAGCAAGATGAGAAAGGGGGGAAGGATGAAAGGACGAGAGAGGGGTGATCTATCATTTCTATCTAATTTTTTGACTAATTAGGGAACCTAATTAAGCTGCTTTGTTCTATCTCCACTTTAGCAAAGATATATTAAAAGATTGAAATTCTCTTTTAAATATTTTATTCAAAGGAAGAGAAAAAATAAAGCGTATCTGCTCGAAATTTTGGAAAGATCTATTCGTAAAGAAAATTAGTGAAAGATAAGAACCCGAGTGAACTACATGGGGCGCTGGGGACGTGGAAATCGAGCAACCATCTTGAATCTGCCACCGATTTACAAGGGAGGCACCCTTGAGTAGTCGAGTAATCATAAGAAGAGTCTCCTTGGGGCAATAGATACTAAGGAGAGGGGCCCTTCTCCGAACCAGTCTCTATTCCGCAACGAACCAGACGCCTTTTTTGTGGGGGCGGGGGGGCGAATCGAGAGGAAAGGATGGGCAATTTCGAGCTGCCCAGAGGATGAAATATTAGAGAGACTAATTGCGGCTCGCTTAAACGACCATTCGAAGAGGAGAAAGTCTCCTTTAAAAGGAAATCCATTGGTGATTTCTACAAGGGAGGAGTCGTGTGGGAGAGATGATTGCTCCTGATTGCAAAGAAGATAGCTCTGGTACCCTGTCTTATCCCTGTTTTTTCTAAATAGAGTTGAATAGATTGAACTTAGGGGAGGGGTTCGACGTCCAGGAATTAAACAACATAGCGATGAATCAGAGAAAGCATTAAGGGGTTGTCTCCATTTTTAAACAACCCGATTGATTTAAAGATTGGGAGGGGTGAATGCGGATGAATGAGTGAATGCGGATGAATGAGCGTTGGATGCGTGGGTTAGCGGTAGATTATAAGAGAACGGACTCAGCGAATGACTATGGGGTCCATTTCTAGCCTGACCTCTCTTCAGAATATCCATTTAAATTGGAAGGCAAGACGATCGTTAGATATACAGGGTGACCCCAAAATACGGGCCCAGCCTTTAAATAGGCTTCATTTCTTAATTATTGGTCTAATTAAGAAATTAAGCCTATTGAAAGTTGTGTATGGGTTTGGGGGGCACCCTGTATTTATAGATGACTCGACGACGTTAAATGACAAACGATTTCTTAAATTAACCACTTTATGCGTTAACTAATTAGCTATTTTTGTCTCCATCTCCTCTTCTTCCATTTATAACCGTGACTTCTGGTTCTTTCGCACACATCCAACTCGAGGGAAGAATCCACTTTCACATTATTAAAACCATGCAGTATCTTATAGACGTGGATAAGTTAATGGCCTACCAGCTTCTTTTTTCATACCATCATGGTTAATGTTTTAATTGTAGTATGCGGTTAAAGATTTAGGGCATTTGAAATTGGTTATATTTTTAGTCGTTGCTATGGATACGATTTGTTAAGGTTTCTTGTGGCGGTGGTGTGGACGGTATCCGTTTAATGGCCTCCAACTACTAAGGTCATTGGCGCAGTGCCTACAGTTTAACGTGAGATCAAAATCACGGGACCCCCTCCACATTTTGGCACATTCTAAGTAAATTTGGCCCGAGTCTGACTCCATCCAGGAACTAAGCACACCCGATGTGGCTTAATCTCGCCCAATTGGCAAGTGACTTTCCCATTCGGCCAACTCATATCCATATCTATTTGGGTAGGGGCCCAATTCTGTTCGCTATGGAGCCACGAAAACGGGGTCGTTGGGAGATAGAGGTTTTTTTTTTTCATTTTAGGGACTCATTTTTTTCTAGTTCCTAAAAGAAGAACCACCGCTTTGCCTATGGCAGGTGTGTAGTTTCAGAAAGGTGGTTTAACTAGGCAGTTTCGTAGATATGGCTAAAAGGCCGAGAATAGATATTCCATTCCATCAAGTTAAAGTGAAACCTAATCTACCTCTGTTAGGGGGTAGGAAGAAATTATAAACATTTAATTGTTCACCATACAAAAAACTACAAGCACTCAATAACATACCAACGTGATCGAGTAGTATTGGGTTTGTGTCGAACAATGAACTAAACAAAAGAGTGTGGCATTGTTCTTTCTCTATTAGATTAGTATTTATTTGATTTTTAGAGCCAAACTAAAGACTTGGTGGAACAAATTTTTCAGGACAATACCTTTCATCCTCTCACTCAAGAAAATTTAAAATCGTAGTTTTTCTATATTCTTCGTGTTTTATAACCAACTTAATTTATCTTCTTGAATAAAAATAGGCCTTTTAAGGTTTTCAAAGGTGTAACGACAATGCGCTGGAATACGTGAAGGGTTTGAGGCTTCGGAAGACGAAGGCCATGGGCCATGGGTTGGAAGCGAAAATAAAATATGGCCCTAAAATAAAGACGTCCCGATATAGAAATACATTCATCTTATGCATAACAGAACATTCAACTCGAAGGACAAAAAATATAAATCATCAAATAAAACACAAACCAAAATAAAACAACCTAATCTAACCTCCGTATCACAACAAACAACTTAATACCAAATAATAAAGACAAAACTCAAATAACCTGACCTAACTTTCGTTTTAACTAAAACAGCTCATACTCATCAAATAAACTATGGCACCTAAACAACCTAACCTATCTAGGAAAGAGCAAATTTCTTTAAGAACCTCTTATTGTACATTCGGGAGAACCGTAATTAAACTGGAGCAACGCCTAGCATCCTGCTAGATTCCATAAATTTCAGTGAATTTGACCAAAATAAGAATTATCGAAGGGTTTTTATTCATAATGTAAACTAATTCAGAAAATTTATTACATAAAAATGAAAAATAAATTGCAATCATGTTTCCGCCCTGGTTGTTGTCAGGCTGCCAAACTCTGTGTTCAGGGTGGCAGACCTGTTTGGCCAACACTAATCCACTCGTTGGCATCTTAAGTCCACGGTTCTCATTATAAGAGACTAAACGGAACATAGGCAGGAGGGGCGAAAATAAAATGTTCTTAAATGTATCATCTCAGAGGCTGCACCAATAAGTCATTTGGTTCTAGCATCTCGAGTCAGATCTAGCATTTTTTTAACGATAGGTTCGTTTGCTTGCAAAAGACGAGGAATATTTCTTTTCTTTTCCTCTATTCAGGTCGAAAAGACAGCGTTCTACAGAGGTCTTAGAGTTTAGGCCGCGTTTTATAAAT
Organism: Ceratothoa steindachneri; assembly: GCA_963969495.1. Lineage (NCBI taxonomy): Eukaryota > Metazoa > Arthropoda > Malacostraca > Isopoda > Cymothoidae > Ceratothoa > Ceratothoa steindachneri. The sequence goes on along the minus strand of OZ018322.1, from coordinate 63,654,397 downwards.
CTACTCTAATTTACCTACGGAGCTGTCGCAGTGAGGAACTTTTAAATAGTTATTATAAACAAATACTTTCAGTAATCCAGCCAGCGTACTAGGGGCGGTCAATAAGTTTTGCGAATCGCTAGGGCAAAACAGAGAAAGGGGGATGGCTGTTTGGGGGGGTGTTAGGACAACTTATGACAAGTCAGGACCTGCAGCCGCACGCTCCTGCCTCGTCTATTTAAGAAGCAGTCGCTGATCGCAGATCGTAAGTCACAAATTTTTCAACAATGGAGAAGGTTGAGCACCGCGCAGTGATCAAATTTTTGACCAAGGAAGGCAAGAATGCAAAAGAGATCCATGAACGCATGGTTGCAGTGTACACGGACACTGCCACTTCCTATGCAACCATTGCTCGCTGGAATAGGGAGTTCCGCCATGGTCGTGAGTCCCTTGAAGATGCCCCCGTCCAGGACGCCCGTCAGACGTGACCAACGAGGACAATGTGGCCCGTGTGGAGAGGATGATCCTCGAAAATCGACGGGTGAAGGTCGAAGAAATCGAGCGAGAAATAGGAATATCACATGGAAGTGTTATCAACATCATCCATGACAATTTGGCCATGACCAAGGTCTGTGCCCGTTTGGTCCCTAGAAACGTCACGCCCCATGATCGACTTCAATGTCGTCAAAGTCCACAAGGCCAGAGTTGCGCAAGTTGCCCTGCGCGAGTGTGGATTCGAGGAACTCAACCATCCCCCCCTACAGTCCAGATCTGGCCCCTAGCGACTACTTTTTATTCCGCCAGTTCAAGGCTGCACTGCGTCGACGCCGGTTTGGGGACGATGAAGATGTCCAGCTCGCTGTTCAGGAGTGGATTGAACAGCAGTCGGGAGATTTCTGGCTGTCGGGAATTCGAAGCCTAAGGGACAAGTGGCGCAAGTGCATTGAAGTCGAGGGTAGTTATATTGAAAAATAATAAAACACTTTTCCTCATATCTCGTTTCCTTATATCCAAATTGCAAAACTTATTTACCGCCCCTCGTATGTCCAATCATTAGAGAATAAAGGAGATGTGTAAAGGAGAAAAATGAAAATATTACAAACCGCTACAACCTTTCTCCTTACAGCAGGTGGGTTCATAGTATTACTTATGAACATTTATACTCTTTGAAGAAATTTGTTCCTCGATACCTTCATTTCCTACTGCCGAACATCATCTAGACATGATCCATTTGACTGTGAGATCTTTTTAGGCACTCACCATTTTTCTTTGTCTGGTCTTACTCGTTCTGTTTCCTGGATGGCTGCTACACAAATAGTTGTACTCTTAAGAAGGCCGAGAATTCTAATCTGGATATCGCATTTTAAGCCTCTGAAGCCCAAGACTAGAAAATAATAACATTTACTTGAATCTGAGAAGAAATAATAAAAAAAATCTAGTCGTAAAAAGGGGGAGAATTGACAATAAATTAGCAAGAAAAGGAGTGTTAAGATAAGATTAACCCCATCTAAAAAATGACCTTGAAGACCAAAAATGCATTCAAGGAACAAAGAAACTGCTGGGTACATGCTACTGTAAAACAAATATCCATCAGTATCAAGAACATATTTCGGGAGTGCCAGAAAGTATGATACTTGGAGACTCGTGAGCTGTCGTCAATTAAAAATTAACCAAATGGGAGGAAATGACATTTCTGTGCAATTCTCTTATTTCGAAAAGAAAAATAGAGAGATTTCATGAACGAACTCCGTTCAAGAGGCAATGAAAGCAACTCATCCTGTTGAGTACAGATGTAGTTAAAAACTGGAGGAGAATTGAGAACGAGGTAGAAAGAAATCTAGTATTTTAAAGACTTCTAATGTTGGTGGCTTAGTTCCTTAGAATCCTCGTTTAATTATTCATAATAATGCGATATAATGATTGATACAACTGTGGGACATAAAAGCTTTAGGAGATGATATAAAAATAATCTGTACCGAAATTCACTGTCAAGTGAGGTTAGGTTAGGGTAATTTAGTTTAATGAAAAGATTGATGTTTTTTTATTTTTTTTTCACAATCATATTGCCATCTGTTGTTAAATAGAGAATGAGTTAATAGAGAAATAAAAAAATGTGATGAAAAGATAAAGAATGAATAAGTTACCAAAGGGGTGAATAAGAGCATGTCTGCGTGTTTGAGTATAAAAAAGAATTTCCTAAAAATATTACCTAAAGGAAATTTCTACCCTAAAATGCATATATACCCAAATATATCCTTAAGAAAATATCAAATTACTTTCAGTAAAGATTTATTTCCTCCGAAAGCTTCTTGGAGGCCGGTCCTCGTGCAGCTTCATTCCGCCAATCCTACCCCCGGCCCAATGCCCATTGTTTATCCTGACATTATCGTTTTCTGTCGATATAAAACACTTTTCCCAGAGCCTTGTATGTCCAAAACAACGTTTGGAAGATTTTGATAAGCTCTCTTTCACCATACGCTTAATTTCCTTCCCGTCGGCGGTCAGCCACGCATCCTAAATATGGGTTTGGTCTGTGCAATTTACATTGTAGGCAATTTAACTGAAATGAGCTCAAATTACAGGGGATCTTGAACTGAGCCTCGATGTTAAGGTAGACGACAGCGAGCTTTGAGATTACGTACTTCGCATGAACTCTCACTGCCATATTTCAGTTCTAAGTAATTGACTAATTGTTACAATTAAACGACTGCCATCGCCTCTGGAATTGCACTTTATATTTCATATTCAATTTTCTTTCTGAGCATTGAACAAAAAGGGAGGATTTGAAAATTACAATCTTACCAGGAAGTCACATTGGAGTAATAAATTTTCGTGTCGGGTAGAACTACATATGATTGGATCATAAATCTCACGGTAAAAAGCTGTTAAATATAATGCGTCGTAGACAATAACCTTTATGAGTTAAATAGACGCCATTTTAGGGTGAAACGGTTTTTTGAAGTTATTAACGTGCTTTTAATGCTTGTTTATTCTCATATTTCCCTTTTGAGAGCGATACTAAAGATTAGAGTCAAACAAATTTATATGACACTTGTAGGTATCAAATTATGCCAATCACTTGGAGTTTTACTCGTTAATTCATTGATAATAATCATCTAAGGACCCTCTTTTCATCCTTTGGGGAAATTCTTACCCGCGTGTCATTCGCCATAGAAATAAATTTGATTTTAGTGAGGAGTTATCAAGTTGTGAATCGCTCTCCGCCTTATCTCTACCCAAGATCTGCACGTGCAAAGGCGTGGGGTAAATAAAGCCTGGACTAAATTACTCGCAGTCGCCAGCTAAGATATTATGGTATTTGGCAAATTATTTGAGATTGTCCTATTTTGGGTAATCGTGAACTGTGAGTGAATATTAAGACCATTTATTGTTTGTCGGAGGGCGCTTTTGATTATGTAAAGTTGACGCGTGTCTTCTCGCTTTGACTTCTGAGCACTGAAGTTAAATTGACATGTGTGCGGTTATATAACTTAGAAATGATATAAGGAAGTAGTGAAACTCTAATTTTATATTTGAGCTTTTTTTTGGTCATTGTTTTTAACTTGATTAGATACTTAGCATTACTTCAACCTTAAAGTTTATTATTTTGATGCCTTGTTTTATTTCTTCGTTAATAACATTGTTATTATTTTCATCACCGAAGTGTGATATTAGTTCAAGCCATAATATAATCTGAAAACTGCAAATTAACAAATGTACTTAGGATCGCCCATCAATTTTTAGGATGTGTAAAATATAGGATTGTTGAAATCAGGTTATAATTGATATTTTAAATTCAGTCGAGAAATTAAGCACAAAATGGTAATTCCATTGCACGGACAGGCTATTACTAGTACACATCTTTGCTTAAATAATTTATATTCAGTGATCTGAAGTAATTTAAGGCCCAAGGAGAAATCGAAGCAACTCTTTTTCCAGTAGTACTCAATAAAGCAAAAGCATCATAGTACCAAAACGAGAGCCAAACTTCGCACCAACTTCACATGCCTCGGATTGCCGAAATCTCTAGCCTTAAAATTATCCTTCAGTTCAACATTGGATTTAAGGGAAACTAAAATACAGACGTTGGATCGAAGCAATATTTTTGAATGTCCCTTTTTAATCTCTTGTTGAATTGCCAACTATCAGAAGCCTTCGAATTTAATTTACCTTTCGGAAGATGTTAAATTCCTTTAACCCTCATAGCTGGGTCAATCCAGGCGTGTGAACGAATGGGAACAAAATGCTACAATAAAGAGATGCCAAGGAAAAACACCCCAATAAAAAAAAGTATAAATGAAAAATAGTTTTATGAAACGATTTTCATTACAGATTACGTAAAGGGAAAAACTTTCGAGAACAAATGTGTTCTTCAAGGAGCACTGGTACTCATAAGAACGAATAATAACAACCTCGTTTGATTCGATGTACAATAAAAGACACTAAGAGTAATCAATAGCGAAAATTATGGCAATTAGGAAAAGATAATTGAAGCAAAAGTGTTTACATGCAAATCGAAAGAGAGAGAGAGAGAGAGAGAGAGAGAGAGAGAGAGAGAGAGAGAGAGAGAGAGAGAGAGAGAGAGAGAGAGAGAAAGAAAGAAAAGAACTTTGCAAAGCAGTTTCGACCTTATCCCCAAGATATGAAGTGCTACGGGACACAAATTCTGTCGCAAAGCGCTTTCGTAAATGCTTCAGCACAACAAATCTCGCAAAAATTACGGCTTTTCCACTATCATGATTTAGTCACCTTTTGCCACATCCAATTATTCCTATCAAATTCAAAGCGATAAAATATTAATTTCAAAATAATTATCATCCAATATTTACCCGTTTTAATCATTAGCCAATATTCACACTTTTTTTTATTATTTTATTACTCTTTTTATTATTATGCAATATTTGCCCCCTTTTTATTATTTTGCACTATTTAGGCCACTTTTTATAAGCAACGATATCCATGGCGAATTTAACTCCTCTTTTATACGTTATATTACCAAAAATCGCAATAAATATGAAAACGAGCGTCAAGATAGAATATTTTAGACCGCCAGAATTTGGTAGCCTATTGAAGGATAGCAAATCATACGCACAACATTGGAAGACAATAGGCTCTAACTCTCACGAAAATACACAATCGCCTCGTTTTCCAATTTCGACCTTTTCAAACCTATAAATCTAGCCCATGATTCCTACTCCTCCCATTTACGTATACACTGTTCTTTTATTTAAGATTTCATAGGATAAAAGAAAGGTTTCTTAGACTCGACAATATTTTAACAACTTCGCATCCCCGCAATCACTAAAGTAGTTTATCTTGCGAAGAATCAGGACCATTTTGTATTAAAAAACTGAACCACAGAAATAAAACCAGAGGTTTAATTATCTGGATTTAATCGAAGAAAACATATGATACTTACCAGGCAATGGCTTCGCCACTCCCCTCTACAAGACGAGCTTGCGCTTCGCTACTAAGATTAAAATTTAAAATCTAAAAAAAAGCAGCCATGGTTAAATTTGTATAAATTTTCTGAACTTCGCCAATTATAATCATTTAAAAAAAAACTCAAAACTAAATTTCCCCCCTCTCAAAATATTACATTACCAAAATATAGAGTTACCAGGCAATGGCTTCGCCACTAGCCCCTACAGGGGGAGCTTGCGCTTCGCTACTAAGATTAAAATTTAAAATCTAAAAAAAGCAGCCATGGTTAAATTTTTCTAAATTTTCTGAACTTCGCCAATTATAATCATTTTTAAAAAGAACTCAAAACTAAATTTCTCCCCCTTTCAAAATATTACATTACCAAAATATAGAGTTACCAGGCAATTGCTTCGCCACTAGCCCCTACGGGGGGAGCTTGCGCTTCGCTACTAAGATTAAAATTTAAAATCTAAAAAAAAGCAGCGATGATTAAATTTTTAAAAATTTTCTGAACTTCGCCAATTATAATAATTTTAAAAAGGAACTCTAAACTATTTCCCCCTTTTCAAAAAATCACGTTACTAAATTATAGTTATAGATAAAATAAAAAAGCAGCCTTACTTAAATCTTAATAAATTTTCTGAACTTCATCAATTGTAATTCATTTTCTTTAAAACATTTTAAAGCATTGGATGATCATATTTATTTTTTCTGAACTAAACTATTTTGTTTTTCAAACTCTAAATAAATTCTTAGAAATTACTTTGATAAAAATTTAAAATATCCTTAAGTCATAACCAAACTAAGATGAAATTATTATTCAAATACTCAAAAAAATCCCGTTCTTAAATTATAGAGTTAATGATAATGATGATGATAAAAGATATATAAAATTAAATTTTCTGAAATTCACCATTTGTAACTTTCTCTATCTTCACCACTTTCTTTACAGATCTCTCATTACAGAATTTCTGTTTAAGATCCCCTCGTTGATTCTCACTTTACATTTTGATAACCCTCTTCGGATTACTTCTCTCATCCACCTCATTTTCGCGATATCATTCACCTGTGCTTGTCATCATCGGATTACCTCTACGCCGACGCTGTCGTTCATTCGGCACCCACTAACGAGTGCGCGCGCAACCGTTTCCAGAGTAACCCTCACTAAGGTAACCGCTCCTAAGGCAACCGTCTAGAGGGCAACCGTATCTAGGGTAACCGTTTCCAAGTCGTAAGCAAGCGGACTGAGTATCAACGTCTTCTCCCTTTTTTCTACTATTCGGTATTTCTTGAACGACGTTAATTAACCCAACCTATTAACCGATCTATTCATTCGTATTTACGCAATTATTCACTTGTAACTACTTGTAACTAGCACCGACCCTTTTGGTTGTACTTAATAACACTCCTTATTTTGTTTTTACATTTCTACCAGTTTGATAAGTATCAGTACAACCTCGCTACACCTCTCTGATCCCCTTTCTTAGGGTCTAGGGATAACTGGCCACCGCCACCTCATTGTAGCCATTACTGGACGATCTTCGAGGAATATCGGTTCCAATGGGAAAAACTTGGGCCCCCTATTGTTCAAATGGGTTAATTTGAAAGTAACGGGATTAAAATGGGCGGACCTAGAGTCGCGTACTCACTCTTTAGAAAATATGAGGCGTTTATTTCATTGTTAGCGTGGTGGGCTGGAATTTCTTTTGTTTACATTAGGTTAGTGTTTGTATCTATGGGACCGAATAGAGCTGAGTCGCTTGCTATGTTTGGTCATCAAGACTAATCTCAATAAATGATTTTACAATTTCGATCTTTATATTTCCTGTTTTGGGGGCCTATATACTTTAAATGTCCCTAAACTAGAACCTCTCTTCTTCAAATGGGGAAAACTGGAAACCCTATTGTTTAAATGGGTCAAAGGCGACCACTATTTGTCCAAAGCTCCGCCAGGTGGCTAGTAAGCTAAATTTCAATTTTAACATTTACTAGTTACCACAAAGTGGAGTCGGAGCACTTCAACGCCAATAATAATAAAGCCACCGATCTTTTTCTCCACGCTGAAAGCCCTTCGTAATGGGATGCAATGTACACTAGTACATCGTCCTGTCGGGGCTCATCCCTGGGCTGAAGGCCCCAATCACGCCCCTTATCCCTCACACACACCTTCCTTGTATACATATACCCGCCTCAGTCACCTCTTTCTCTCTCTCAGTCACGTAATCAAATCACCTTTTACGCGCTCGTCCAACACTTCTCACTCCGTGACACTCACTCTCCTATCCGGTTCTGTCAACGGACTTTTGGTCTAAAATCTTTTTAAGGTTTCCAGTACATATCTCATACTAATTTTCTCTTGGGCTTTGTTTTTCAGATCCATGTCTACTTTTTAGGCCTAAAGGCAAGAACAAGACTTTTATTGTTGCCGGTTTATAAATCCAATTTTCTCTTATTTCTCCTTTTCTTTTGTTTTCGTTTTATTTGTTTTTCATCTTTTTCTTTCCCTTTCATTTTCTTTTTCTCTAGTTTGTAAAAGTTTTGGGGCCATTGACTCCTGTTTTGCTTGTTTTTGTTTACTCGTTTTAAGCCCCCCTCCCCCTCATTTTTTAGCCTCTATAATCTCATTAACAATATTATATGATATATTTTCATTTGTTTTAATCACCTCTTTATTGCATAAAACAATATCTGTTTTTAATTCATTTTCTTCAAATTCAGTAACAATATTGTTATGTATAATTTCAGTCTTTTCACGTCTTCATTTGTTAAAGCATTATTGTCATTTAATTCATTTTCTTCGAGTACATTGTGCCTTATATTTATATATATAATTTTTATTTTATTATATTATTTCAATTTGTTATGTTCATTCACAAAATATGGAACACGCTTCGAATGAGCACAGAATTTTTTTTGTTTTTTGTAATGATATTTTTTTATGAATAAACTCTACGTAAAATCTTTAGCGAATATCAAAACGTTATTTCTGGGTAATTTTTTATAAAGTTATTTTTTGTCCTTTAAATATTGGTCAAAACTTATTCTATAGAATTTTGGTAAACGATTAAATTCATTAAAGAAAATATTAAACATAAATTAATTTCGTTTTTTTTTTTAAATAGCAGTTGATTCGCAGAATAAAATCTTTTCCTTTGTTAAATTAATTACAAAATTTTGCCTTAATTTCAACAATTTATGGACATTTTTTGACGCTCTTCCTTTTCTGAATCTCTTTCTTAAAGCAAATCAAGAACACCAAATGATGATTTTTAATTTCTAAAAGTTTCGTTATGTTAAAAAAAAATCGGAAAACGCAACTACAAAAAACGATACTTAAATTAAAGATTAAAATGAAAAATCTATTTTAGAAAGAACTTCGATTAAAGCTTCGAATATACGTAAAAACAAAAACAACAAAAAAAAACAACCATGCCAGAATTTTAATAAATTTTCTATCTTTTTTTCTAAACTTCACAATTTTTAATTCTTTTTGTTAAAAACATCCAACACATTAAATAATCATTGTGAAAAAAATGGAAAAAAACAACTACAACAAACGGCACTTAAATTATAATGTAAAGGATCGGGTTAAAAATTAAAATGGAAAAATCAATTTTTAAGATCTCCGATAAAATCTTCGAAAACACGAAATAATTCCCATAATAGATTTTCTTGCCTTTGGGCCAAGAAAATGCATATAAAATGAATAGAGCAAGGAGAAATTTTTAGGAGATATGTACTAGAAACCTTTTTTTTTAGACCAAAACCTCGTTGCTAGAGTCAGAATAGGTGTAAGTCACAGACCGAAGGTCTGCCTGCGAAGCGCAAGCTTTTCCTGTAAGGTGGGCAAAGCCGCTCCTCTTGTATCCTAATAATATACTCTTTGGATAGTTTTTTTCAGATCCATGCCCTTTTTCTAGGCCTAAAGGCACGGAAAAACTTTTATGTGAATTCTTTTGATACACGAAAATAAGTCTTCAGAGCTCTTTTTTCCCTCATCTAAATTCGCTTTTATATACCCTCAAAATAGCATACCTTAATTTTAATGCATTTTTTAACTTTACGATTTTTTTTTAGAATTCCCAAAACTTCAAATATATGAAAAAACAGCCTTAATTTTAATAATTTTGGAAATCTCTCTATTTTCCAATCCTTTTTCTTAAAAAAAAAACACTCAAAACATTGAATAATAGCCTTTCATTTCAAAAAGTTTCATTGTTACAAATTTTTAATAAAATTACAATAACATACAAAGTCATATTTAAACTAAGAGGAAAAAATATCAAACTGTTAAAATTTGCCTTCCTAAAATATAGTTTGTGATAATAATAATACTAATTTTGATATACATATAAACATGGCATACATAGTTACATAAATCACTTTTGACCAACTTAAAATAGGTCGCATGGGCACCGTGCTTCAGCGTTAATGGTTAACATAAACTCACCTGGTGTGAGTGAATAAGCTAAGAAGCGGTTTAAGTCACTATTTTTAGAACCTTTACTCCTTGTACATAAGAACTTGCTGCTGCAAAATCATGCTACCCCCAACCACTCCCCTCCAAAAATATTCAGTAATTATAAATTCGTAATTTAGGTTTGCATCATTTATCACTATTCTTACAATATTTGTCAGAGATTTTTTATCGGGTTTAAATCAGGGCTCTGCGCAAGCTAGTTCACCACATCGATATTTTCAGCATTCACGAACTGCTTCTCCGTCATTGTTGTGTGGCACGGAGCATTGTGATGTTTGGAAAGAGGGTATCAACATGTTCCTGAGGCAGATTATTGTATATTGCAGCATCAATTTGCTGCGTAAACGAACGAGTGGACATAATTTAGCATTTGAAATCATTTCCCACACGCTGCCATCTCCAATTTAACAGTCTTTTTCTTGCATGTGAGTTTCATATTTTTACCTGTACTACGTCTTCCATGCTTTTTCCCAACCGATCAGAACAAATTATACTTGTTCTCATAGCTGAAAAACATTCTTTCCTACTTCTCAATATTCCTCAGTAGCGAAGGCCAATCAAGTCACTTTATGTTTTTTTACTTATGAGTGGTCCTTGGTAGGGGAGCGTGCTCTGAGTCACCAACGACGTGAGACAGTGTGGCAAGACACATTCAGGTTCAAGTTCTAGGACAGTGGACCAGAAATACCGGCTGCTTGTTTCAAGTTGGTCGTTTATTGACATCATTTACATTATTCAATCCTCTCTGGGAATATTTTTTTCCGAAGGCGACCGGTTTTCTTCGTTGACTCACACGACCGAGTATCATTATGGAAATTTCATTACAATGCCACGAAATGTTAGTGGCATTCCTTTGCTCTTCCAATAGAAAACCTGCTTTCTAAAGGATTTGTCCGCCTTAACTCATCTCACAATCCTGATAAATGTATAATACCATCAGTCGCATTCTAAAATACACGTGGGACAATGTTGTCCTGCATACGTTGCGAACTTTTACGTGTAAACAGAAAGTTCTGTTTAAGACGAGACCTTTATTCAAATACACATTAATTTTCTCATATTTTTTATTAGAATAAAATTTAAAAGAATATTCTTTGCAATATTTATTAACATTAAACGAGTATTTTCCCAGAAAATGTAGATAGGGTTTTCTGTTCTTTCGTTTTTGATGTTACTGTATGCATCTCTTTTGCGTCAAAGCAAAGAGAATGGCCAGGTAAGTTAGATTTAAGCGCGAAAATTATATTAGATTGAGAATTTCTCTTTCTGATTTGGGCCTACTAAAGGGCTATGAAACATAATTCAGATGGATCAACTTGAAACAACAATTCATGGACCAAAACCCGAGGTTGCGCCTGCAAAGTCTGAAATCTGAATGCACACAGCCAAAATGTTTAAGATGCGAGATTACTAATGTAATCACTTGCAGGATGCAAGCGTATAGATAGTGGAAATTGAGTTACAACCATCAGGCGCTATACATGTATGTTTCTTAAAGAAGAAGATTCAATACACTCGTTTGGAAGGCTAAACGTAACGAAGAGGTTCATGCGACGTTTCTTAACAAAGGAAACCCAGAAGAATTCTTAGCGTACGTTAACAGCCGAAAACAGTTGCGACGCGACGGCGCATAGGGCCACTTAAGGATGGAGATGGTATGATGCAAGGCCGTAATTTTAAGATCGCCAACGTACTTAATGATTACTTTTCCTCTGAGTTTACTAAGGAGAATGACCATGAGATACCAAACCAGCTATTGAGACTAGTACATAGAAACACGCACTTAGAGTGAGATAAGGACAAGAATGGCAAGGTAGCAGCGAAGCATCAAATGTCAAATATCTACAAATCGCCAGGTCCGGACGGTTTCCTGCCGCACATCCATCATGAGGTCAAGGACGAGGTATCTCTTCTTCTTTCCGAGATTTTCAATGTATCTGTGGGTGCCGGTGAAATACCGACAGTCTAGGGTGTGGCTGACGTGACTCCAATCTACAAGAAGGGTGATCGCAGTTGTACTGGTAATTATAGGCCTCTAAGCCTGACCTCTGTTGTAAGAAATGTCAAATAAAGTATTATATCAGAAAAGATTACAGAGCACTTACAAATTCCAGGAACTTCTAAAAGACTCCTAACACGTATTCCGTAGAAAGAAGTCGTGTTTGACGGACTTACTTGAATTCTCTCCTGAAATAATAAGCGAATACGATAGAATCCGGGCGGTAGACATAAAGTATTTGGACTTCCAAAAGGCATTCAAGAAAGTACCTAACTGTATAATGATAGCCAAAGTGCGAGCGTTGGAAAATAGTGCATAAGTAGTCCATTGGATGGAAAAGTGGTTGTGTGGAAGGTGGTAGATGGTTGTTTGTGATCAACGATTGAGTCTCTCGCTGGTTGGTTTTCGGTGGTGAGCGGAAACCCTAAGGGCTCAATGTTAGGCTCTCTGTGATTTATTATCTTTATAAACGACATAGTAAATGAATTATTTAGAAAAATAGCCAAGTTTACAGAAGACACAAAATTGGGTGGTGGTGTAGCGTCAGCTGAAAGCATCAAGAGGTTTAGGACTCACCTGCGCATAGAATAGGAGAGTGTATGGATATGTAGCGGATAGCCTTTAACTAAGACAATTGTACGGTGATACACATAGGGTATAAGAACCCCAGTTCAGACTACATTCTACAAGAGTAAGATCCAATAGTCACCAACGTGAAGAAAGGCTGATTAGCAGTGACTTAAGGTTTTCTAGACAGTGCGTTGATGCAGAACAAGGTCTGCTGACCAAAAAATCGCGTGCTCTCGCTTATTCTAATTTATAGCCTTCCGACCTTCAAAAGATTCAATAATTCCCGGACTAACCTTGGAATGATTTTGACAATTATATCATTCAATTTGGAATGTAAAATAACATAAGGGTTTCAAATTTCGTTAAAATATTCCACTGCTTTCGCTGCCCACTCTAATATCTCTTTTGTGTTCGTACAATCTCTTGTCTAGATTTCTCCCCGTTTGCCCTATATAAACTTTATGGCAATCGTTGCATTTGGAAAAGCGGGTATTAATCTAGCCTTTAAATATATTAATTCCTTAAGCCAATTGATGATGGCCAAGAAACCCAAAGAACATCATAACATAGGAGTATATGCAATACCATGCAACGATTGCCATAAAGTTTATATAGGGGAAACGAGGAGAAATCTAGACAAGAGATTGTACGAACACAAAACAGATATTAGAGTGGTCAGCGAAAGCAGTGGAATATTTTGCAATGTTAGCGACAAGAATCATACGATCGATTTCAATGGAAGTAAAATGGTATTTAAATCGGCTAACTATGTTAAGAGAAGAATCGTAGAATCGAACTTGATATCGTCAGTTCCTAATTTAAATCTATCTGAGGGTCAATTTTCTTTTAATCCTGTAATAAGAAAGCATATAAACAAAATAGTTAAATGTCAGCCCTTCAATATGTTTAGGCCTATCCTCCCCCCCTCAGATTAGCCACAAGTAGGGGATTGGGGGAAAAAAGAGCGATCTTGTGTTATGCTCATATGCATTTCTCTTATATTTTCTACGCAGTGTCAGTTGAAAAAGGGTGTGAGATACACCGAAACTGTTCTGAATTAAATTGTCTTCGGAGAATTTGGTTTAATTCCTCATATTTTCTTGCGATATTGCATTAATTTTCATCATATATATATATATATATATATATATATATATATATATATATATATATATATATATATATATATATATATATATATATCCTTGGCCCAAATTATGATGAGTCAGGTATGAAAAAGTGAAGAATATGATTGAAACTCATTTATTTCATACTTAACCTAATACAAAAAAACATTTTTGCGTAGATTCCACTAATAATTAATATTTGATGTGTCCTCCTTTTGCTTTTATAACCGCTTTTATGCGTTTTTGCATACTTGAAACTAAGTTGGCATATGTGGTTGGCTCAATTTTCTGCCACTCTTCATGAATTTTGGCTGTTAATTCACATTTTGAGGAACATTTGTACACCTTTACTGTTGTGCTCAAGTGGGACCACAAATGTTCAATGGGTTGGGTCTGGAGATTGAGGGGGCCATTCCATCAACGTCACTCCTTTCTTTTCAAATCAACCCTTTGAGATGCTAGATGTGTGGCATGGAGAATTGTCTTGTTGGAAGATTACACTATCTGGTATGTCATCATTGAAAATTTTACCTAAGGAAAGTTGATAAACTTGGTTTAACATGCTGGTTTAAGTGTTGGAATTAATTCTGTTCTCACAAATGAACATTAATCCTAGACCTGAAGACAAAACGCAGCCCCAAATCATTGCACTGCCACCTCCGAACAAATTTGACTGTTGAGAGAACACATCTTGGATCATAAGCTTCCCAAACTGTTCAACTAACATAAACAGCTCCAGATGTTCCAAAGATCTGAGAATAAATACAAATTTTACTGATCATTTTTGGTATTTAATAAAAATGTGTACAAGCGTAAATTATTGGTGGAAACTAATGTGGAGAACCTACCTCATAGTTTCTTTCATCAGACCAAACAACTTTAGCCCAATCATCATCAGTCCAATTTTCATGCTCTTTTGCCCAAAACAATCGCTTCTTCTTGTTCAACTGAGACTGCCACGGTTTCTTTCTAGCATTACATCCTTTGAGCCCATCTTCTAATAACCTTCTTCTCAATTTGCTTTTCCATATCTCTTTGTTTGTTGCTGCCCGAAACTCAGCAGCTACATCAGAAGAGGTATTTTTTCTTATCGGCCAGAGATGTCCTTTTCAGCAACCTTTTGGACACCGTTTCTCGAGCATTTGAATTTTCTTGCACTTTGACTTGGAATATTCACTCTCTGGACAATGCAATGATTTGAGTTCTTTGAGCTTCAGGAATCTGTTTCTTCAAGGACATTTTTAATAAACAATTACCACTTGTAAGTTAACAATAAGATAATCACTAACAAAATAGGAATAAACGTTAGTATCACACATTGAATGGAAGAAGGTTGCCCGAACTACTTATGCATAACATGCAAAAACGCATTAAAGCGGTTATAAAAGCAAAAGGAAAACATAAATTGTGTCGTCCTTTGCTCTCTTTGATCATTTGTTCTTTCAATGTCTCTTTCTTTTGCCTTTAAAAACTCCTGTTGAGGCCATAACGAGAGTTTTAATGTATCTGATACAGAAATGGACCCTGCCATTTTGACAGAACGGGGGACGATTTAGCAGACTTGTGCAACCACTCTGCGGTCTATAGTACCACAAGTAATCGATTGGTCTTTTCAGGTTATCTACTTTTCTTACATCTTCATTCACCTCCTTTCACAAACCACTTTCCCAAATTTTCTGGCAGAGATATTCTTGTTAATTATTGTCTTCTTTAAATCAAATTTCCCAAGTCATTAATTTTCTCCACATATTTGATTTCCAACGCTGTGTTTATCATTTGGGTCAAGTGATAAACGAAACGTGCAATGAATTTTTGACGGATTTATGAAAATTGCGGACGTGTTGGTCATGTCTCGAGAATCAAATAGATTATGGCTTTAATTTTCCGGAGTTGTAATTTGGTTGTATTGTAGATGGAATACTTCAACTTTGCTAATCATTTTCAATTTATAAAGAGAGGAGCTATCCATATTCCACGGAGAAGTTTTATTTTGTGGTGGGGCGTTTCCTTTCGTCTCCATCATTTTGTCCCTATCATTTTTTCTTATAATCTTGTCATCACCTAAATTCAATTTTCTTGCTCCCCATTCCTCTTGAATATATTACCACTAATTATTGGTTGATTTAATTCCTTCGTTACCATTCATATGCGAAGATAAATCTCTCTCTCAAAATAAAGAACTTGAAAATAAGTAAAATTAGATATGTTTATCTCCAATTTTCAACTATAACCATTTTTGCATACGATGGGATCTGCGTGATTCAACGCCACTGAAAATAGATTCCCCCATAGCACCTCTTTATGCTGTATTATCCTTATGCATGCTTGAGCTATACTGAGGCAGATAAAGAGAGAGAGGGGTGTTAGTTAGTTAGCGCCAATCCTTCCATGATACTAGGAGGATCCCCGACCGGATAATGAAATTTTTATTTAAGGTCAGTATGACAATCGCTGGTCGGCCCGAGGGCCCCAAGGGCCGGTCCTCTTTGGGAAGAGGTGCCAGGAAGTATTATGGCTTGACACCAAACAGCGTTCAGGTGGAAGCTTCGTTACCTCGGGGGAGAGGGACCTGTTCGGCGTCAGAGGTACGTGAATATAGATACCCATCGGCAGATTTCCTTGGAACAGAGAGAGTGTGTGTGTTGTGCTGTGAAGGCGGGAACGGGAGAGGAAAGAAAGCAGTGTTGTGATTGGCTTTGTGTGAGGTGAGAGGTGTAAGATCTACTCACCCGATAAGAGGGTGAGCACAGCGCGTCCACCAATCGGTAGCCAGATCTCTACGTGCGCTGATGTTTGTGTCCGCTCATGCCGGGATTCGGAATCGAACCCCGTACCGCGACGTTGGGAGGCCAATGCTGTATCCACTCGGCTAGCATGAGCTCTAGAGAGGGATATAAAACACCTAAGTGAAATCTAATAACAACCATAATGATTCATCAATTATCACATCCCATCCCTCGTAAACATGCGCACAAAAACTATACCGATTCAAGTGAGCTCATAAGTGTAAAATAAATGCTTTATAAATTGTTTATTGAGATGAAAAGAATTAGCCAATCGAGGCCTTAAATCTTTGCATTAGATTGTGTGGTTCATCTTATTCCTCATCCATTTTTATCTTATCGGGATAATGATCAGTGCATCGATTTGGGAGGAAAACATAAAGTTCTCTGCCACCCACAAATTCGCCCTTATAATCGAACCGTGTGAAGAGGAGCCAGTCTCTGGATTCCGGACTTTATCTCAGAATTCGATCTTCCATTTGTGGCGAAAATATTTGGAAATTTGTGTTTATAATAAGCATTAATATTTAACTTCCGAATTTTCTTTTTATTTTAATTTTAATACTAAAATTATTAATATGCTTAAACTTGAGTCTTTTGGTTGATATTTAGAATTCGTGAGATTGTATCGGAGGTCGTCGGGTAGTAAGATCAAACCAGGCGTATCAACTGCATGTCGTAGGTGACTTAAATACCTACACTCACACGTGGGTTTGAAATCCGTTCTCCTATATAATAATCACATGACGTGTTAAATGATCCTAGGTTAAATCAGAGGATTCACTAGCCCCGACCTGGCTTAAAGGCACTCTATTTTACCTGTGGGGGTGGGAGTATCCTTTAGCGTATGCCATTACACATAATCATGATAAAGAAAAAAATTAAGATAACCTTAATTTTCAAAACTACATAATCTCCCCCCTGTAATGTTATTTCACCTAAACACAATTCAATGAACAAGACTCTCTCACGTTTAGGATCAGATCAAGTAGAAATATAAACTCCTGAAGGAATTCGAAGTCCAGCCTAGTTATGTTCAGTTCTTATAAATCAACTCAAATTATTGATTATTGAGCTTTTCTAGATTCAATGGCAACTACTAATGTGCTGGATAAAATGATCCTTCATTCATTACGACATTCAACATCTCTGTTCCAAAAATAGTAGTGCTAAGTATGCCTATTCTTATTGGAGCTTTTAGAATAAAATCTATACTGTCTTGGCGGTATAGATTTCTCCTCTTGCTCGTCCTCCGCAGTGCAAGCTTTCACCTCGCGACAATTGACAATTATTAAATATATCTTTCACTCTTTTTCCTATAACTTTCATGCGACTACTTGCAGTCAGTGTCTATTTATCCATTACTTGTTTTTGTATTCTATTCGTTCAGAGAATTTAATTTATGTAATGTTACGCAGTATTTAACTATTTAAGCTGTAATTTAATCCCAAATTAATTATTTACCTCAGAAAGAGGAATATTCAGTTACGTACTGATATGCTCTTTTTGCTTATCCACTTTAGACAAAACTCGGACCAATTCTAGACAACGACTCCCAGCCTATGTTAAGGGGCATTATTATTAAGGATTGAGATTTTGGGAGGTCAGTATCTAGGAATGATCTTTCTGGAAGTCATTAATTATGATTTAATTTTTTAAATGCGTAATAGTAATTGATGATAAGATTAAGATAAAAAATGAATCATATGAAGATCCTCCCCCCCAAGTAGGTTTAGGAGGGAGGATCTTCATATGATCCACTTTTTATAAATATTCTGAACTTCACCAATAATAATAATAAGAAGAATATCTTGATTTTAGAAACATGCAAAAACATACCAATTTTATTCAAAGAATTCATATAAAGTTTGACAAAATAAAATGGTGAAGTTCAGAAATAGATGAATATCGAATGCTTTGGATTAAAAATAATAATAATAAAGACCAGATTTTTATTCATATATATATATATATATATATATATATATAGTTAGTCACATTTTGCTCATGTACTCGGTATCAAGAGCACCATGGACCGTGATACTTTCAAGACTGTTGTGCTGCCCTTGCTAACTGAAGATTCTCTGTCAGTTATTAATTTGCTTAAGCAACGCAGAATGCTCAAAAGTGAAGTGAAGTATCCCTATTGTGATAGTAAAATGAACTGGACGAAGTATGCCAAATCCAATGATGGCTATGCTTGGAAATGCCAGACCAAAGATTGTACCAAGTATAAATCTACAGTATCTATAAGGACTGGATCGTTTTTTTCCAACTCTAGATTAACGCTTCAGACCTGGGTTCATGCACTCTATATGTGGAGTGAACGTATTGGTGAATCAAAGGGCAAGCCGTCAAGTTGGTGTTTCTGAGAAGACCATGATCGACTGCTACAGTTTTTTTCCGGGAAGTGTGCAGTAGATATCTTCAGGCCAACCCAGTGCAACTTGGTGGTCCAGGAACAGTTGTGCATATCGAAGAATCGTGTTTTTCTCACAAACCAAAGCATCATCGGGGCAGAGGACCTCACACTCCTATGGGGGTGTTTGGAATGGTCGATACCAGCACCTCACCAGGAACAGGATACATGGAAATTGTGGACAAAAGGGATGCTGCCACACTTCTCTCTATAATACAAGCAGTAGTGCAACGGGGATCGATAATCCACAGTGATGAGTGAAAGGCATACATTAATATACAAGGACTTGACTTCACAGACAGGACAGTGAACCATTCACTCAATTTTGTGGATCCGCAAACTGGTGTCCACACTCAGGCCATAGAATCGTACTGGAACAAACATAAAGCACATATCAGCATGATGCGAGGATGCAGGCGGGAATCTTGGATTCTTATCTTCAAGAATTTATGTGGCGTGACCGTTTCTTGAGGAATGCTTTTGATAACCTATGTACTAATATTTCCTTGCAATATTTAGTGTAATAATTCTTTTTTTAAGAACCTATGTACACAAATTTCTTATTTAGTTTATTTATATTAAAATGTTGGGGGGAGGATCTTCATATGAGCGCGACTGGACGGGGGGGTGGATCTTCAGTTGGGTACTTCGAGGGGAAAGATCTTCATATGATCTAAAAAAAGAAAGTAAAAATGCTACTTAGGATTTAATTTGGTTAAGGTAATATTGGTTAGCTTAGATTAGGTTCAAATAACCTAACCTAACCTAGATGGCAGGATCGATTCGGTTTAAGTTGATTTTAACATTTATGCCATCATGTTTCTCTTTTTGACCACTTGGATAATATTTTACTTTCTTTAGCTTAATTGTGTTAGTTTTATTTGTTTGTGTATTTTTTGTTTTTTAATCAAATTTATTTTACCGATTATTTTTAAATAAACCAACAAGTTTCTTGGTGGTAATCAACTAGGATTGATATTTTGAAGGTCATTAATTTGTATTGCTGTTCTTGGGAGACGTTGTCTAGGATTGATCCCAAAATTCTATCACTCAACTGGCGATAGCAACAACGGAATTAGTAATGGTGTCATAACGTGCTATAATCCTCTAGCACATAGAACTTCATGCTTCGAGTTAGTTAAAGTATCATGCCCAAGAATATGGAAGGCAGTCCAGCGGATACACATAGCCCCTGGAACACACGATAAAGATACTGATGATAAACGATTGAGGAGGCGAACAGAACCCCAATTACAGCTGGTCAAACAAACTTCTTCTAAAAACGATGAACTATCGTATCAGCTAAATTACAGCACACATAACAGTTAAAGGAAGACCCCCTCTGCAAACAATTCCATAATGACATTAATGGCTGCTAACCATTATAAAGACACGAGTTGAAGGCTTTTAAATTTCGTTCTTTACAGAAGATTCGATCGACAGGACGTCACTCTGTCCAGAGTTCTCCCCGAAATGGGACACCAGATCGGTCTGCGCTCACAATCCGAAGCAGCCATTCTCTCAGAACAAATACTCTCCCTTCAACTCAAGCAATTATTTATCGAGCAATGCTCAAAATTTGCGTAATCTTCCTCATACATCCACGCTTAGATTGGAATTACTTCGCTTCCCCTCGTTGAGTTATTGCTCATGACTTGAAGCAACCCACACAACAGTCGCCGAACGCCTTGTACCCTTGAGAATTCGACCATTACACTTTGCCGACCTTAGGACCAGAGCTGGCGATGGACGGGATATAAGTTCTCTCACTCTCCAGCTCTTTACGAAAAGCATCTTCCTCTTTGCCATCCTTCAATAAATAGCATCTTCCTAAGAGTGTGTTTTAGTGCAAACCTACCAATCATCCATTGCATAAGCAGCATTACAAAGGTTGAAACAAAAGTCATATAGAGTTACCAATTCCATGGGATGTTAATAAATGACTAGTAAGATATATTTATTTTTTTATATACTCATAAAAATGAAAATTAAAAGAAGCATCAAGGTCATGCATTTTTTAAACGATTCATAAGCAAATTAAGGGTAAGTTTAAGTTTTTGCAACAGAAATATTAAATCTTTTGAAAAGTTAAAACTGTACAAATGTTTGTGGTTTGCAACATAGATGTTAAATCTTTTGAAAAAATAGTATCTAACCAAAACAACAAGAGATATATTTTAATGTTTCAAAGCCAAAATAATCCGCAGATTTCCTCCAATATAAGTTTAACCATGGAAACGCTCCTTTTTACTACATATTTTTTTGCATTGTATAAATTTATTTATTTAATGTATAAAATACTTGCACTCTTTCCAATAAATATATCATCATCCTTTTCTTTTTGTCAGTTTTGAATTTCGTCCCTTCTGGTTTGCCGCAAAACATGACCTCAAAAATTACTTCACCTTGCCATTATTACAAGGAAAGACCTTTAGTAACTCCATTTTTTGTGCAAAAGTGGTTTCTACTCGAAGTGAAAACAAAAAATGACTTCATTTTATTCCATTAAATATTTAGACATTTCTATAAACGGTGAGAGATACTATTTTCAAAACACAATGGGTCAAAGTTATGAGTTAATCTTCGACAAATTAACTTTTACATTCTAACTCTAGTCGGTATTTTCTTACCCACATGCAGACGCATTTTGTTCCCACAGACAAAGACTGTACACAATTGAAAAATTCGGAGCTTCATTTCCTTTTACCTTTAGTTATTTTAGCACCCATTTTCCAATTCGCCTCCCCCCGCCCCTCGTACTCTATATCACACGAGACAACTTCACAAAGCCACTAGTGACCCGCATCTGATTGAATGCAGCACCACGTGATGAGGGACAGCAACACAGGAATTAATTATGTAGACAATAATAAAGATTTTCGGAAGTATTAGATGGAAAATTTCTGGTTCAGTCGTCCTCTCCTATAATCCAAGTTTGGGGGTTGGAGGGGGAGGGGCGTTACATTCGTGTCACTCGTGTTGGCGCTGCCACGAGAAATTCGGGCATCGGCAATCAAGTATCATACTCACTTCATCTTTCATCCCAAAACATTTTTATACAAAGTTGGATCGGAGCGCATCGACGCTAGTAAAATAATATCCAAGCACCCACTACCCTTTTATGGCACATCACGCACAAAGCCACACATCATTCATTTCATATTAAATTGGCTCTTCCTAGTGATGAAGTACTGTGTACTGCACCATCTCGGCTAGACAGTGTTCATCCCTAGACATAAGGCCTCAAACACTCTGCCTTACAAAATTCCATCCATGCAAACTATCATAGACTATATCATATATATATATATATATATACTTCGTATTAAACAGCCTTTATAAGCTCGAACCACAAGTCGAAAAAGAAAAAAACAACCTAAGAGTGACGAAGTGAAATTGGATAAGCACAGTAAGCAGTAGCTGTCAAGGAAATGACGGGTCTCCAAAGCCCTGTAATTGCCCACAGCTCTGAAATCTCTAGGTGTATACTTTGGTACACCATGGTGTGAAGAGGTCTAAGGTGACGTTCATGGATGGCCAATGCCAGCATCTAGCATATATTCATTCAAGCTCAATAAGCATTGTCGAAATTTTATCTTAGGCTAGCCATCTAGGAAGGGCGAAAACAGGGCTCCCTGTCGCTTCTATCAAATGAACTATACTGTTTTTAATCAGCCTTTCATTCGAAAGAGGCAGGGAAAGAGCGGCAAAGTGCTGCAGAAGACATTGAACGTGTTTATTGGCTGAAGCAAAACGGATAGAGAGGCGAGAACTTTGAGAGAAAAAGTATCCACAGAGAGTGAGAAAAGTGGTACAAAAGACAATCTTGCGAGTCCGAAAATCGCCAAGAGGTCATGGGCAGAAAGGAAATCGAGGCCATATAGTGTGTCTAACTCAGCTGTGTCAAAATTCCACTTAAAGAATATACGAAGACTGAACGTAACTTGAAGTTTACGCTTTCCATAAGTCCTAATTTCACAAGAGATAGTTCATGAAAGACAAGAGAACTTTGAAGAACACTTTAGTCAGAGTCAATCATGAAAGCAAAAACGTTGTTAAAATTACGGAAAGAAGATACAACCTGAAGAGAGGAAGATAGGGTAGAGGAAGTTGATCCTAAAATCGTCATGCATTTTTATTTTGAATTGGCTATTTATATTTTACAACTTTTATGTCATTCTCTGTGGGACCAACATAGATACAACTATTCAGAAGGAAAATTATGAATGTAAGAAGCAAAAGACGATTTTTACCTCACCTTTTTGCTGGAATGCCTACCCTGCCAGTACCGCCTGCGACTACCTATATGCCGCAACTTCATGTCAAGGAGCTTCTTCAGTATCTCCCCATGAGGGTGCTTCTGTCCGATAAAGTAGAGATCATACGCTATTGCACTCTTGTCGAGTGGCTTTAAGCTACGCCGTGTTATTGAGCTGTCGTCGATGGCTGGAGTTATGACTCATGAATCTATGGTCATGTAATTGCATCAGCCATTTCTTCCGCATTAAGCAGCCTACCAACAGTCAATACGGTCGATTGTCAAACTTAAATTTTCATTCTGTCCTGTCCAGCTCCCTCATGTGAGCCAGGAAGCGAGTAGGCTTTCTATGTTCTACGAGTTTAATGTTCAGAAACTCAGGTATGCTTTCGACCTAGAACTTCCCAAACTCAGAGATAAAAGCCGCCATCAATTCATATAAAACTCCTACATGCTTATCTACCCACACTAGCATCAAGAATAGAGAAAAACTACTTAAGGAGACACTCTAGACAATTTTCAGTGACTTATGCTGCGTGCTATAGTTGTGGAATCCATAAACATATCCACTAGGTCCAGCACTCGACCTTATCTTCTTAGTCGAAAGGCCCAAAGACGAAGGGTGAGGGGGGGGGGGTAGTCTTGAGATTTGCTGACAAGGGGCTCAGGTTTGAGCCAAATTAGATCATGGCATAATGAGTAATGTCAGCCCCAGACCCAAAATCGCAGGCTGGTTTTACGCGATGAACTAGTTACCCCTCAAATTTCTGGTGAGTGTTTGGGAATCTAGTCTGAATAGTTTTGTTTTGTCCCAAATATTTAATGTTGTGTTTATAATATGTTTATTCAAAGCTAAATACTAAAACAAAATGAGTAAATACAGAAAAGAAGGATTGATTAGATATTTCCAGATTCATACTCAACTGGTTGTCTACGCGAAAAGCTTGGTCAGAAATTGAGAACGGTAGCAAATATAAATGAATTAAACTGGATGAATTTTTAAGTTTATAAATTAACTAATTAACCGAGCTTTGGCACTGCTTGTGGGGAGCCTAAATTGGCCTAAACAACATTTATACACCCACAATTGATTTATTAAAAAAAATAAAGAAATTACGCGTCAGAAAATACATTTTTAATCCAGATAAAAATTATTATAAAAAAATTAATATTGAGATTGTGCCGCAAGAGATACTATCCACGTAAATTAGTGAGTGCCAAGTTTATTATTTAGTAAGCGTCACTTAAGTAAAGACAGTAAATATAGAACTCAATTATCAATTAAATATTGCTTAAGCTAATTTCTGTCTGCCCAAATATAAATGCAAGTATCCGGTTTACATTGACAATGACAGGAGTAGAAAACTAACCAAGAACATATCAAAAGAGAATAACATGGAATAGAATAATAAGGAATAATAGTAGATGAACGTTGAGAAAAAAAAAATTGTTACGTATAAAATTACACATTAAAATATAATTCGAATAGCACTTTCATGTTAACGCACCTCGAAAGCGGATAGCGGTTGGAAACGAATGGCCTCATTGGAAATGCAGTCACTACGCCATGGACTCAAAATGACCAAATATAGCAGTATGCAAATACAACACATTTATTTTTTCGGGCTAAATTTGGCGATTTTTAATCTCTTTTTTTCATGAAAAATTTGATGTATCGATAAACAGTCAATGGCGTAGGATAGCACAAAGAGTAAAGTTTTAGTTGAGAAAAAGTTAGCCTACATGGAAGACTGGAAGCCATCTGCATCATGATGATTTGCACCCTGTATTAATATTCTGACCTCATGAATGGTGCTCAATGCTCTGTTAACACTGTAAAGGCTATAAGGAGTGACATGGGCAGCAGCAACAGAGACTACGAGACCATGGTCAGCAAAAAGGCGTTCTGATTGCGTCCGCACGCTGGAATTCATCCAACAATTATCGGACAACGTATGACGTGACATGGTCAGCAGCAACAGAGACTACGAGACCATGGTCAGCAAAAAGGCGTTCTGATTGCGTCCGCACGCTGGAATTCATCCGACAAGTATGGGGAAATGTGATCAAACACCCGAGCAAGTAAATCCGTGTTTTAGCGAGAAAGAACAAGCTAAACATCCTGTTGAGCCAGAGACGATCAGGTTCTTTTCAGATGAAAAGAACTTCTGTCAGGACCGGTTGCACAACGTTCCACTTATCATGAAAATCAAGTTTCCCCAAACTGTGAAGGTCTATGAGAGTGTCTCCAGTTAGGGTGATGCCATGTCGCCCAACATCTTTGATTAGAGTCTTAGGCTCAATTCAGACAGCTATGTACAGAGTCAATAAAAAAAAAGAAGTATATCAGCTTAAAATCTAAATAACTTTTTCATCGAACATTTGAGGGTTTTTTTTATTTAGAAAACTCTTTTACTTTACACTGTAAATGGGTTTGCAAGAAAACATCATAGTATTTAAGCAGCATGCATTTGAATTAAAGGGTATACAAAAGTTTATTTGCTCGCAATTTGATCACTGAGACAACAATGGTTGTGATATTGATTTAATAATAAAAAAAAACATAATAATCTCAAAATAATCAATCCTTAATAACAGTTAACTTTTTATTTATTGGGTTTTACAAACCTATATCCTTATTCAATATGACGGACATTTCTATTTATACAGAGGTAGTCTCTATCCCAAATCGCCCTCATCACTCTTTTGATAACATCTGGTCTCTCCTTTAAGATGTTTATTTCATTTGTGATGCGATTCCTCGTCATCTTAATTGAGGGGTGGTATTAAATAAACTGCACTCTTCAAATGAACCCATAAAAAGAAATCACATGGGGTCAAATCAGGGCCTTTGGGAGGTTATTCGGTCTAATGGCCCACTGCTATTATTCGCGTTTTGAATACTTCCTGCAAACGATTCTTAATAATCAGTATTCTGTGAACAGGAGAACCATCTTGAATTCATTAAGCGCGATTAAATCTAGCTCCATAAGCAACATCTAATTGTGGAATGATATTTTGATGTAAAATTTCTATATAAGTTTCACCAATAAAGTTCCCGTGAATAAAAATTGGACCAGTTAACGATCTATAGCCATACAGTCGTACCCACAAAGATAATATTTTTCTACGGATACTCTTTTCATACCCGTAATCTTCGGGCGGTTGGTTCCTGGCGCATAGTACCGGGAGTTCTGTCTGTTTACTTGACCATTCATATGGAATCCAGACTCATCTTCAACCACTAACTGTTCAATGAATCTTCCGAGAAACCATTGAACAAATCTGAGACGGTGAGGAAAATCATTTTCTAGCATTTATTTTTTTCATAGATAATGTGAGCTTCATACATAATTTCTTCTTGAAATATTTTGACTGCAAATATGATTGAAAAACGACGGGAAAATACATCAAAATTAATACTCCTCTTTCAGAAATAAGACTTGATGTTACGCCTATGTACTTAAAGTTACGATGCTCACAGTCACCGTTTTGAAATGAATATTGGTACATAGACATAGACCTCTTGTAACTTTTTTCTTCATCGAGAAGTTCAACCTTAGACATGAGTTCATTTATGAAAAAAATTTGTACTGGAAATCTCCGTCTTTTTACCAACAATTATTTCAGACCGATGACTGAGAGCATCGAAACTTTAGGTAAATTGGGGTGAAATTAAGTATTATTTCAGAAAGAGATGTGTTAGTTTTGCTGTTTTCTCTTGTTATTTTTTCTAGCATATGTTCGTTCTAAATAGTTTCATTTTAAATTCAAAAATTTTTCATTTTGATCTCAAGTTTATTTTTTCTATGTTACTCCTCAAAATCTTGTAAAATATCTACATATATTTTGTATTTATAGAACAGAAATTCTTTAAATTTATCAGTATAGCCCCTGAAGATGACCAATGTAGTTGAAAGAAGCCTCGGGCGAATAATAAATAATGATTTAAAATGATATTTATGG
This sequence comes from Ceratothoa steindachneri, assembly GCA_963969495.1. Taxonomy (NCBI): domain Eukaryota; kingdom Metazoa; phylum Arthropoda; class Malacostraca; order Isopoda; family Cymothoidae; genus Ceratothoa; species Ceratothoa steindachneri. The sequence goes on along the minus strand of OZ018322.1, from coordinate 63,627,392 downwards.
TCTCCCCTCTTTTAAGGGATAATCAATCATTTATGAACGTTATCAAGAAACTGAAAAATGCCTCTTCTGCTGTCAAATATAACAATTAATATATATATATATATATATATATATATATATATATATATATATATATATATATATATATATATATATATATATATTTAAGATAAATAAGCAGGCTAAATTTAGGAAATTCATTACTATATTATAACTTCTTGGTGCCGACGTTTCGGGTAGGAACCCATTCTCAAGGATGTGAGATTATAAATATATACAAACATAAGAATTTTTTAGAGAAGTTATCAGATATTTATAAATTAATTATATGGGAAATGGGAAGCAGCAGAGGTGGTAATATTCAAATTATAAAAACGCGTGGCTTTTAACTATTAGGGAATAGGAAATGTTTTTGTTTTTAAATAAAGCTGAGATTAATTAGTTTTGGGTGTCTTCATTGTAAAAAGGGAAAGATAATAGAAATATTTGAAAGATAGGGGTTGTTTTGGGGGAGTGGATTTTGGCGTGTGTAATTCATGGGTGATTATAGTTGTAGTAAAAGTGGAAATGAGCTTGTGTCAGAGTTTAAAGTGGGTTTTTTAAATCTAATATAAAGAGATTCCAGTGTACTCGTACATAGTTGGTTTTCGTTGTTTGCTGTGTCTTTAAATGAAAAATAATTTAAGTTTGGTTTATGGTGTGGATATCTGTTTTCGTAGTGTATTCGGATAGGGAAAAACGCGGGAGTAGTGAGTGGGGCTCCAGTTCTATTGCTGATGCCTAAATGTGCGCAAATACGGGTATGTAGTGTGCGCTGTGTCGACCCTAAATACACCTCGGAATTACATCTTGAGCAGTTGAATTCATATATGATGGAGGATCGAAGCAGCGTTGGTATTTTGTCTTTAATATTGAAAAGATGTACTTTGCGTGTGTTTTGAAAAATTGGTATAAAATGTATTGCAGGAAATGAATTTTTAAGAAATGGTGAGAGTTTGGCCCAGAGAAGTGAATTGAGGGGTCCTATATATGGGAGAGGTACAAAAACCTTTCTTTAGGGACGTTGTATGAGGGATCTTTCGGAGTAAATATTTTATTGATAAAATTTCGAAGAGTTCGGTCGTATAAGTTTGAAGGGAGGATATCCGTTTTGTTGGAAATATTTAGTGATATAAGTGATCTCGTTGTGGAAATTGAGGTATGATGTATATAGTCAGCTTATTTAAACCTAAAAATACGTATACGCCTGGCAACGCGCAACCTCTCTGCTCTCTTAAGATATATATATATATATATATATATATATATATATATATATATATATATATATATATATATATATATATATATATATATATATGGGTGGGGGCGGTATTCGTTCGTTTTTATGATGACTGTATCGGGGAAAAATTAAAACAGTGTTTTTATTATTTTAGATATATTCGTCAAATTTGGGCTACTTTGTCTTCCTGTCATGTTCTATCGATTCACTCTGAATTACTTTGGGTACATCCTTGGGTGCAAGACAGCGAGCCATATGTTCTGGGAGTTGATCTTCTGGTCTTGGCAGAAATTATTTTCTTCGGAAAAAAAAACTAGATCATGTCTGGTTCCAACAGTGTTTCAACTTGTTGATCAGCTTCTTGGTGTGCTTGAGTCGCTTTTCCTGCATCACCTTGGACAGAAATTGTCCCTTCCTCATCTTGTATGAAAAATAGCGAATGCCCTTATCCACGACCAGCCTGATGACCTTTTTTATCAATACCTCCTGTATTTCAGGAACAAATTTCGGCGTTCTGATGGCGCCAGATCATAGACTATGGATTTTCATTTCTGCTGTCACCTCTTAGTCATATCATAACTCTTGTAAATCATTTCTTACCTTTTCTGAAATCTCCTTATTTGTCCTTCCGGCGCGGATTCCTGGTGGGACTTCCGCAAATTTGGGGTGTAGTCAAAATTTACGCGGTTACTCTACCAATTGGAAGCCTCTTCGACACTGCGTTTGGCTTTCCTGGGTGCCTCTACGCATCCACGCCAAGCGAGTGGCTGGCTATATCAAATAGACCAATTTAACAGCCTTAAAAAGAACGGTTTCAATTGGCCATATTAACATTTACTCTTACCGTCACAGGACTCCGCAATAGTTTTCACATACTCTGCCAAACACTTCAATCAACATTTTCAATTTTCTCTTCAGCCAACAATACCAGGTCTTCAACAAATACTATCAAAGGTAGAACCCACTTTCATCATTGTTTAATAACAATCTTACACACCTTTCCTTTGTTCTTATACTTCTTTCTCTCAATACTCCATCCATAAAGATATTAAATAGCCTTGGCGACATCAAGACCACCTTGTCTTAGACACCAGGTATGTCAAACCTCTTACGTCGGGTATCTTTCACCCTAGAGTACTCGTTACTTCCAACATAAATACTCTTCACACCACCTAATAATTCACCATTTATTATATGCATTCTTAGCCCCTGCCATAATGCTTCTTTATCTACCCAATCAAAACTTTCTACAGATATATGAATCCAGATTTTACACTTTACACCTCTTATCCCTTGTTTTTTCAGCTCCCAGTGCAAAAACTTGACTACACCCAACCTACTCGCTTGCCTCTCCCTTCAAACCGGTCCAATCATATTTATTCCATGCATTTGCCTAAAACACTCAAACTTATTATCCCACTGTACTTCTTGCAACCAATTACAATACAGCTGCCTCTTCCACCCTCTTTTTCTTCGCACATAGCATATCACTCTTCCGTCTGGGAAACTGGCGAAGGGGTTTCCAATCCATACTCCCGTCCCGGGGAACGGGTGTCACTGCCTTGAACCAACCTGGCTGGTGGCAAAGTACAATACTACCGCTTTTTATGCTCCCTTTCCCCCAACGAGAAAGGGTTCTTGGTATCTCCCGTCTTCTAGGCGATGGTCAATCTGATTTTTATGTGAATTTCATTATACGGTCCAAGGGCCTCGTCCAAGATTGAAACGGGATGGGGAGCACCATTACCTTAGCCTAGAATGAGAAAGGGGGTTAATGATGAAAACGAAATCAACCTCAAACCTCTTTAACTTTAAAAATACTGGTTATGGATGACGTACAATAAGCAAAATGTTCGTGCAAACTGTAAAAACATTCAAAAATACGAACAATGGCTCCCCCTGGCAGAGGACACAATCAGAATTTAGGGCTAACTCCTCTATTTCTGCCACATTCCAGATTTATTCTTTAATTGTCGCAATCAATCTTCATAATTTTTAAATTTATTTAAGACCTTTAGTTACTATTGTCTTAACTTTACCAAATGTATAGCACTGTTTTCTGTTCCAACTAACCTCAATTATAAATCAATCGCATTCTTGTATAGGACATATACTTACCAACCTATGGCTAATGTGGATGAGGGAGGCAGTTTTGACCACTCTGCTAATGCATTTCCAACTTATCAACTTATTATAGGGAAAGTGTGGAAAATATATAGCCGCATGTCCACTGCTGGGGACGGGAAGGTACATAATAATCCAAGTGTCAACTGTAGCATGGTTGCTAATATTACACCTGACGTACTCTTGTGAGGGAGAGAAGTTCGGGAAGTGAAAATATATATAAGCAACCCTGGTTAACTATCATAATAATTATTGTATTAGATTTGTGAGAAATGAACCTCCTTACGCTAAGAGGCCAGAGCAATCGTAAACCTTAGTTGACATTCAATTTTCTTCTTTTCAGATGTTCGAGTCCTTGGCAGTCTCCCTCTTCCTTCTTCACTGCGTTAACTCAATTACTCTCTGTCCACAAACATGCTCTTGTTCTTCAAACGAAAATGGACATTGGCAGGTTCTATGTTTAGAAGGCAACATGAGTGATCCGATTCCAGTTTTGGACATACCCTCAAGAACAGGAATTCTGCAAGTAGGTGCCTCAGAAAACCAAACAAACTCCCTAACTCTCGGACCTATATTTCGAAAGTTACCAAACCTAGAAGAAATCCATGTGGTTCATTCGCAAGTTCCAGCTCTTGGTGAACATTCATTCTGGGGTCTAAAAAAGTTATTAATTTTGAACGTTTCTTATAACTCAATCACAGCGCTTCTACCTACCAATTTCAGGGGTCCAGAGGTTCTGAAAATTCTGGACCTCAGCCACAATTGGATAGAGTCAGTACCTTCAGCGGTGTTCAGATATGCCAATAAACTTCAGGCACTTAATATGTCTTATAATCGCTTGCCCCACTTGGCTTCTAAAATATTTTTGGGACTCTCTAAATTAAATCATCTGGATCTTAGTTTCAATCCTCTAGGAGACTTGCCTTCCGATCCATTTATAGATGTACCCCTCTTAGAGGAATTTAAGTGTATTAGATGTGGTTTAATGAAGCTTTCACCAACTATTTTTAAAGCATTTAAAAATTTGGTAAGTTTGGATCTCAGCAACAACCGGTTAACTTCAATTCCATCAATCAAAACTGCCTTCAAGTTGACATCCCTAAACTTGAATAGAAATCATATTGCGACAATAAAAGAAGATGATTTGCAGATTAGCTCCTTGACAGACCTCTTCATATCTCATAACAGACTATGGTCCATCAAGGATGGAGCGTTTGATAATTCATCTTTGAAAACCATGGATCTATCATATAACAGACTCGCGTTACTGAAATTGGAAACTATAGAACCGATTCTGTCACGATTAAAGTCCTTAGATTTTTCGGGTAATTCTCTTCATATTAAACAGCTGAAAAAATTTCTTCCCCAAACCCGACAACTACGAAAACTCGGGATTGCCGATCTCGGTATCACTCAATTACCGCCGGATCTCCTTCGACGCTCTCGTAACCTCCGCTTGTTAAATTTATCTTCAAACTATTTATCAAAATTTCCCCACGAGTTACTTTACTCCGTTCCGCATTTGCAGACGCTTGACCTATCTGCCAATAATTTTCGAGGTCTTAATCAAAATTTAGTGTCTGCATTTAATGCAATGTCATCATTGGTGTCAGTTCGTCTTGAGCACAATCCTTGGCAGTGTGAAAAATGTCACGTTTCTTACGTAATGGAATGGTTGAAAGAAGCTATCAAACAGCCGCATTCTGCATCCTCCTGTGAAATTGACCCATCTTCAACGCTCTGCCTAAAATGCGTCGGCCCTGAAAAATATGCTGGGAAGCCATTAATCCTTATGACTAACAAAAGCCTAAAAGAATGTGCTCTAGCGACCCCTTCTGGATGGCCAAGCTGGGAAGGAGCGAATGAAAATGTCCAATCCGATCAACCACATTTGTCGGGAGGGACCAAGGATTTTGAGGAGAATAACTCATCTTTTAATAAGGTTAGGACTTTCTTCAAAGATCACATTGCCTGGTTGATTGGAGTTGGTTGCGGCATTATTCTATCTCTCATGTTAGTTATATTGACAACACTCGCATGCTCTAAAAAACAATCAGCTAACTATTTTACCAGTGAGGATAAAGAGAATAGAGAGAAACTCGTGCAAAGAAATGGTGACAAGCCTGACTCAGCCTCCGGAGGACATAAGACCATAGATCCAACCAAAGTTCTTCCCTATGAACCTATGGCAATATCAAAAGTGCATGCTCGATCTCCAATCTATGGAGGAAAATTAAAAGAGACTTCAATAGACAGTTTAACGTCTAATAAGCGGCAAAACAGCGTCACTCCGAATCTATGAATAAATAAATCTTTAAAAATCTTGATACGATTATATATAGATGAAATTTATATAAATGACTACATAGTTTGCAATTATTATTTCCTGCGGAATTAATCGAATTCATAAAATGAAGAAGAAATATCTTACTATTGATCAATAGGAAGATGTATAATGAAATAAATGCTAAAGACAATGTCGTCAGAAATTCATTGTGGAAGCGCAACTCTCCAAGCTAAGTAAAAAAATAATCAGATCATTTTCTGTTACCTTCAAGTAACAGAGCACGCATTTTTAAGGTTTTGAAATGTCTACCTTGTTTGAATACTCAGGGAATTAAAAAGAAAGATTAAAATACTCGTTTTTGTGTTGATACATTACAAATGTTTTGAAGGTGATACTTGATGTACCCATGAAGAGATGGAAGCAAAAATCACTAAGTTGTTAGTAATGTCACATTTGAGTAAGAGTGTGCTTTCTTAGACTTTTGCAGTATCATTTCCTGTTTGAATACACGCAGGATTGACCATACAGAAGTATGAAAAAGGGTTTTGTATTTCTGTGTTAGCATACTACCGATGTTTTAAAGTACTACTTGTTGTATATATGAAATAAGAAAAGCTAAATGCAAGCTCGATTATTTTGACGGACAATATAAGTTACCATTTGCCAGCAACACAGAGGAACTATCGTATGGAATTTCACTCGAGGAACTTGAACTCAAAGTAAAAAAACACAACCTCACACAACTTTTGAACCCTTTCTTCTGGGCAGACTCAACAAATCCCAATAGTATTACTAAAGATTAAAAAACAATTAGCCAATGCATGACCTTGATTTTCATAACACTGAATGGTCCATTCATTTTCTAGTCTTGAGGCATAAAACAGTGCACTAATTTTTATGGTTAAAACGTTAAAATGTCTCGGTCATCTGAGTCAATTTCTTTTGGCATTTATGAGTATGATTATATCGAGAGGGCCTCAAATTCGTGTGTTCGAACCCCTCTAATCTTTGTTCACAACTGTGGCTGTTTTATCTTTTCTTTCTGCCTCTCTTCCTTACCCAACAAGTTCACTTCAATGGACTCGTCGTTCTAGGTAGAAATGAACATTTAATTTAGTATAATGAATTATGATTTATGTAGCCGGCAAAAGGCACTTTTGTTATATTTTGTAAAATACTACCTTATCTCATATTGCATTATGTTGCTGTAAATTCTTTAATACTGCTCGGTCACAGTGTTTAGGTCTAAAGAGCTAAAACAATATGTGTAACCCTCTATGTACATTCTATGTGAATAAACTATGATGTTTCGACGTTTCTTTTGTCCTGATAATTGGATTACACAAAATTGGCTTCAGCAAGTCCATTTAGATGATCTATTATCGTGATGGATATTGCGATAATAAGATAAAAAATAGTTTCTCAAATGTCTTAGTTGGTGCTCCTAAGAATCCATTCAATCATTAAGTCTATTTTATCTACCGATTAATGTCTGTTATCCACTGCTAATAATTCCACGATTCTCCTTAGCAATCTTTTGACAGCACTTGCCATAACATAGACGTTTCGTGGGAATGGAATATTTTCGAGCGAGGAACGGCTTGAATAATACAAAAAGCCACTTTAAGTAAACAAAATAAGGAAGCAATCGAAAAAAACAGGGCTACCATATTAACCAGTCATTATCCTTTTCAAGAGAGACAATGGCTAACCGCTTGAACAACAGAGTGCAAAGATAAGCACAAGTACAATTTCAGAGCCTAATTTAAGACATTTTGAGCCACGAAAATTTTAAAAGAATGAACAACACAAACAATATAATTATCTCTTAGGAAGGACGAAAGGCGGGATTTAGAGGTTACATTATAAATCGCTGTAAAGTTCGACCATTCTTGGAAGGGATGCAATTATAGCTTCAGAACTGACAGCGTCTTCATCAATGTCAGACTTGGAAGATTCTGAATATTTGAAAGTTAATGAGAATTGGATAAAATCTTAAAACTTTCAGATCCTCTCCTCATTTTAGTTGAACACCTCACACTATTAGTAAAATTAAAAGATATGCCATGGGATCTTGATGGGATCGGATTTTAAAGCGTTGAAATACGAAAGCAGCAATGGCGTCATTTGTCATTAATAACTACAGCGAAAATCAATTACGCTCATTTGAAAATAAGAAAAAAATGAAAAGGCTATTGGTGGCTTCTTCGTGCCCCACATACATAATTTACGAATATAATTTAATACTCATAATAATGCCCTGCGTTTGAGACTCAACGGTGATGTGCCCGAGGAAAGGTTTTTTATTGTATGTGTTCGCACACTACCAATGTTTTGAATTAGTACTTAATGCATATATGAAATGATGAAAGCTAAATAAAAGCTCGATTATTTAGACAAAAAATATGTTACCATTTGACAGCAGCACACATGAACTATCCTATAAAATTTCAGTTGGAGGATTTAGACTAAAAAAACAAAACAATCTCAGGCTGAGCAGACTCAGCCGATCCCAATTTGCTAATACATGACCTTGATTTTCATAATACTAAATGGTCAATTCTGTCAATCTTATCTCGGCTTTTTGTCTTTTACTTTTTTCTTCGTCATTCACCTGAAATACCTCTACCCTGCTTTGCCTTTCTGCAAATGTTATCTTTATTCCTTCGGTGTTGCCTTTTCCCCTTTTCTTTCGATGAGCAAAAGAAACGAAAATCAGGCGTAACCAACAAAAGCATCTTTACTCAATGTAGAGTCGCTCTCGCCAGCCTAACGAATACCGCGCTGGATTTCTAGCGTCGAGGCGCGGGTTTGATCACAGTGGCGTAAAAAGCTTGCTGCCCATTGGAGAATACGCTGAAGCTTACCCGTGCGGGGGTACGTAGCTTCACACGCGTTATCACGCACATAGTTAATCATGATACCGCTATCATTTCATTACCTTTTTCGTCCACTATATCCTCTGTTCTGGACCCTACCGATGGAGTACTAGTCTTCCCTACCGGAGTACTCATATCCGCATTCTCCCGACGCATAATCACAAAAAGTTCTCTCGTTGATGCCAACACACGATACTCCCCGAGCCAACTCCCTTCAACGAGAGCTTGCCTCTGGTGCCCCGGCTCGCCATCCCCTGTCTTTCTGATCTTTATGTGAATTTCATTATTCACTCAAGGGATCTCGTCTATGATGTGCTGGACGGATAGTGCAACCTACGACTCAGTGGAGAGAGGAAAAACAGGGAAACATAATAGAAAGATGGATAAATAGAAAGAACAATGTGAAAATGAATAAAGAGAGATGCATCAGCAAACTTCGTCAAACTTAAATATGAGGACCGAGAGGAAGGAATTCGTATAAAAAGGACCGGAATTCCAAGTTACAAATTGAACTTACTTGTGGGAAGGTGGGGAGGGGGTGAGCAAAAATTGGTTGTTATTCCTCGGCGTTTGAGGTGGTTGTGAGGCTGGTTAAATCGAAGCGCGAACGAGTAGAGAAAAAATACAGGAAAATCCAAGATAAGAGAAACGCTGCTCCTAAGGACAACGCAATTACCCCCTTAGAGGAGACAAGAGAGAAAAAATATCAGGAAAAATAACGGATAATAACAGAGAAAAAGGAGATAAGAATTGCCAATGGGTTGCCAACAATTAACACCAATTTGATTGGTTTCAAGCTTTTGTTTTGTTTGATTCGACCACAAAATCAATGAAGACATTGATTGAATTGGAGCGAAATGAGAACGTTTAAATTACACTTCCTGAGGGAGGCAAGAAAAGAAACCGAATTATTTTTGATTTATTTTTACTCCTAGTCAGTATTATTGATTGATTCAGCAAGCTCTATAGAAATTGAATGCAAATGAAACTTTGGATTGAGAGAGTTATCGCTACAGCAAAAGTAGCACGGATCATTTAGACACTGATTAGATTATCGTAATTACACGGGGCAATCATTTTCAATTATTAGTAATGTGAAAGCGTTTACCATGAAAATAATTATTTGGATAAATTATATTAATTGAGGTAAGGATTAAATAATAGGCATTTCTGGCTGCCCTGTATGAACGAAAAGTTAGTGGGAATGTGCAGATGAATCGAAGCGGTTTTTTAGGGAGGTGACTTTGTGCCTAGGGGACGTGATTAGAGAGAGAGAGAGACACACTCAATAGCTATGGAGGTAAAAATATCACCGAGAAGCTACGCTTTGAGGGAGTTGGTGAATGTTTTCTCTACGGGAATATTTTGTGTTCTTCAATCGAAAGTTTAGCAACTTATCTCTCTCCCTCGCACTTACAAGCGAGTTTTGTTTGAACAAAATTGGAGTAATCGACGCTATCCTCTGCTTGGAAGAAATGTTACCATGAAGGAAGTAAGCAAAGGAGATTAGGGCAATCCCGTTCTCCCATTCCAAAGTCCCACTAGATTAACGGCAAGCCTAGCAATCAGCCTAAATTAGAGTGGAGGTAAAAAAGGAACAAACGGGAATTTCTTATTTGCCTGTCTCAGGGCGAAAACAGTAAGCTGGCCCAAGGCCCCCCTAGTCGCTTTGTGCATCGGTGTATATACATGTATTCAAGTAGGTGGGACGCAAGGAAATAGCGATTCGACAGACGAATGGTTGACTGGGCCACAGGTCGTTCGAAGAAGCGAAATGCTCTAAATGTCAAACGGGTGGTATCGAAGAATTATTAGGTCGTTACAAGACGTACGGTACGGCCTTGACTTGTATCGAATTTAACCTAAACCCTAACCTAAATTAGAGTTTATTCTATTTTAAATAAACTAAACCCACTAATGTAGCTTATTTCATTGTTTCTGTTATGGTATCAGCATTATTTAAGTATTTTTTGCCACTTTGTTCTGTACTGTTCGAACAATTCGTCCGTTCAACACACTCTAGCCATTTTATTCGTTAAAACTCTGTCATGACAATTTTCCTGCATACCGAATTCTTCAGCGAGAGCATAATTATTATGTGATTAATTGAATAATAATCTCAGAGGTCCAATGTATAATTTTGAGAATAGTGATGCATTGGACTTCGTTAGATATGAACATGTGGTAAATAAAAGTGATGAAAGCAAAGAAGAGATAGAGAGAGAGGGGTTCGTGACATCCCAAAACTGTGGCTCTAATTTATTAGGGGTTATTTTCAAATTAGGAACGTTAGATAGCAGATGGTTAGTTTCTTATATACCTGAGCTTTACTATATGGTATCGGTGTTAAGGTTTATGAAAATTCATTACCTATTCCAGTCTTTCAGGTGTGTTGGAGATTATATCATTTAAATACAGTTATTCAGCTAAAGGTGATTGCACGAGAGTAGGTTAGGATCTATTTTCTTTCGTTAATAAATTGTTTCGAGCTGAAGAGAGACAGTTTGCACATTAAGTGCTTGCTTTTTTCTCTTTTCGTCAAATGCCCCTTTGGCTGAGTAAATGTCGCTGATTAGGTGTAATCCGACTAAATATTGACCAAGTCTGATATAATTGGCAAGTAAGGAATCAGAAGCATCGGACCACATCCCTTCACACGCCCAATGGCGAATAAGCTATCAACAAAAAAGACCTGTGGAACACTGCTGAGAGGTAAGTCTCAGAATCCCTCGATAAAATCAGATTATGAGAATTTGAAAGAGAACCCATTAATTGAGATAGATTACTAGCTAGTCGCTAAGAAATATTATAAAAGCATGGGTTTCATTCAAAATTCATGGACTGTAAAAGAAATTTCACTTTACCATTCTGTAAACATCATAATTACGAAAGAAGATGTCGACCTTTTAAGCGACTTGGATTTAAACACGCTATTCATGGTTTTAGTGAATCGTTTGACTTTGGTGAGAAAAATTAGTTCTACTTTATAATGTTTTCAAGTCTTTTCAGTACCATAAATTATTTTATTTGAAAGTAAAAAGAATATGACGAAACAAGCGGGGACATTTTTACTTCTTGGATAATGATGGATGGGCATGCAAATAAGAGGAAGGAAAACGATGGATAGATAAAAAGAAGTGAATAATGAAAAAGGTCTAGAATAAAACCTTGCGATAACAAACCTCGATTTTTTTTTTAAACATTTGAGATGAGATGGTGTATAAAATTAACTTAACAGGAACAAGTTCGTACAAGGTTTACAAATACTTGAAGCTACCAACTTGAATTTCCATTCAAGGTAGAAGAGAAAGATTGAGCACAACTCGCAAACGCTGGCTTTAAGATAATAAAAAGATAACATCAGCGTTTGTTTACTTGGAGTGGTAAAATACCATTCGGCTAAAATAAACATGACCCTCGCATTCATAAAGATGACGCAGACTTGAGCAGTAGATAAATGTAACCACTTGAACACACGATACTGGCCATTTGAACATCTTCCCTCCTTTGGATTGGACAAAATAAGAGATGAAATATAGGTAGAATTAGAGAGAGAATAGTAAGAGAGTAAAGTGGTTAAAGGGTGAGTTTAAAGAATAGATGGTGTGTAGGAGAAAGAATAAAAAGATCCCTGGTGAAAGGGTAGCTCTGTCAATGTGAAGTTTTGTGTTTTCTTTGTGGTTGTTTAATATATTTTTGATAAACTATGAATTACAAATCCATAGTTTATATAATTAAATTAAACATGTTTAATTCAATTGCTTAAGGCATTCAAGCCTTTATTTTTGGCGGGGGTTTTATTCCCGCTATGACTTTAGTAAAAGTTTTGAAAAGTTTTGATTTATTAATTAATATGATTTTTTGAAAAAAGTGAAAGTGAAATTATTTTATTTTTGCGTTTTGTAGGTGGTTTTTAATTTGATTTGAATATTCTAAAGGAACCTGCGAATTACTTTTGTATTTTGTCAGTTCTGTCAGGTGTATTTTGGGATCACGTCATTGTCTGTCTGTAGCTTGCTACTTTTAAAAGGTCTTTTTTGTCGGTCTGCTTCGATTTCTAAGTGTGTACGAGATAATTCAGGGGTCGAGCGGGCGCCAATGGCCTGCCATATCCTCTTAGCCCTCTCGTGGAGCGCCACATTGATCGGAGTTAATCCAACCGAGTCGTGGAGCTCCCTTTGTCGTTTATGTTCTCTTCTTCGGGTATTTGTAATGAGTAGAACCGCTTTGTTCTGGATGACTTGTAGTTTCGCAATGTGGGTCATGGCGCTCGCGTTCAGCGGCACCGGGGGGTACAAGAGTCTCGAGCGAATGCACGCATTGAATATCTTGAGTTTATTTGAGCGAGTTAGGTCCATGAACCTATAAAACTCCCTCAAATCTCTCTTGCTATTCGCGACTGTCCGCTCGATATGACACTTGTATCCCCCTGTGGTGATTTTGAGCCCCAGGACCGTCCCTTCCGAGCAGTAGGGGATTCTCTCCCCCTCTACCCGTATATCATTGAAGGTCTTGCGAAACATGGGAATTATTTTGAATTTTGGGGCATTGGTCGAAATCTTCCATTTCCTCTCGAAAGAGTTGATGTTGGAAATCTCCCTAGCCGTATTTCTCGCCATAAATTCCCTGTGAACGTAGGCGGCTGTACAAATTTGCGATATATCGTCAGCGAACTCAACGTATATCGTACCTTCGGAAAGAGGTTGTGGTAGGTCATGTGTATATATGTTGTATAAAAGGGGGGAGAGACACCCCCCTTGTGGGACCCCAGATTCGAGCTCGAACTCGGGGTCTTTGTGCTCTTTGATCTGTATATACGCTCTCCTCTCCATTATATAATCGCATAGAATCCTTTCAAGAATGGGGTCGAGGCCTACTTGCAGGATCTTAAATTGCAAGCCTCTCTTCCAAACCTTGTCAAATGCTTTTCTGACATCGCGGAGCACCAGGTCGGCATGCCTTTTACTTGCCTTGATCTTTGCAAGTTTTTCCGTAATAACGGCTAGTGCCGTGTCAGTCCCTCTTTTCTTTCTGAAGCCGTGCTGTTGCTCGTTATGCAGGTTGGCTTCGTCAAGAAAAGAGTTGACCCTATTTGCCAATATCTTCTCGAAGACTTTGCCAGCAAATTCTAAGAGAGATATCGGTCAGAAGTTTGCAGGGCAGTCCGGGGGCTTTCCCGATTTGGGAAGGAAGATCATCTTGGCCACTTTCCACTGGTCTGGAAAATAGCCTGTGTTCAGAGCGGCATTCATGATGTTAAGTAGCCAACTCAGAACATTAGGCGGGGCCTTAATGAAATTCTCCCTGGTCAGCCCCGTAGTACCCGGTGCTCTTTGACGAAAGGATTTTAGTGTGATGGAGAGCTCTTGGGCAGTTATTTTACTCCCATAGCCCTCCATCGCTCTTTCCTGCGACACACAGTGATGAGGGGAGGTTTTATGTATTTGTGTGTTTAACTGTTGGATAATGTTATTTTCGAAATCGAGGTCATAATTGTCGTTTTCTTCGGGGGTAATTTTAAAGATTGAGGACCAGAACGTTCTAAAAATTTCCTCAATCTCTGTATTCTCGTCAATTTCTTTCTCGTCATGCTTGAGTACAATTTTCTTTTGAGGGGGTTGTCCTTTTAAACGTCTGTATGTCTGCCAAAAAGTCCGTGAGTCTCTCTCTATGTCAAGTCCCTCAATTAGTCTGTTCCATACCTGTATTTGTTCGTCTGTAATGAGTGTCTGAAGTTCGTCTTTTATCTGTCTTATGCGTCTATGGGTATTGTGTGTTGGGGCCTGTCAGCGCTATTACATTGGACAGGTCTCTATACTCTTGGGCCAGGGCTTTCATGGGGGGGGGGTCCAAATAGGAGCTGGAAGGGTTTTATATTTAATGTGGGGAATGCTATTTTTATCTGCTTTTATAAGGAGGTCGGTGATTTTATCCAGCTCTTCATCTTTTTCTTCTAAATTAGCGTCAATTAAAGGGTCTGGGGTATAATTTAGAAGATAATTTTTGTAGCTTTCCCAGTCCGCCTGCTTATAGCTTTTGCGTTCCGGGATTGTAATTTGAATGGGGTTTACGCTAATTGTGATTTTAATTGCCTGGTGGTCACTTGGAATAATGGGGCCTGGTTCAATGTAATAGTTATATGGAAACCTGATACTGGATAAAACAATATCAGGCTTCGTTGCTGCATAACCTGTAATGAATGTCGGGAATTCTGGTCCGATTCTAGTCCCGTATTTTCTGTCAAGTAGGACTTCAATGTTTCTACCTGCATTGTTGTAGGAGGTATACCCTGACGCTGCACACCTTGCGTTCAGATCTCCAGCAAAGATTGCATTTTTCTTATGGCTGAAGACCTGTAGAAGGTTGTGCAGGGGTACATAGCCGCGTCTTGGGGGTTGGTACCCCGTGGCCACGACTAGACCCCCCAGGGTAGTGCCTACCTCAATGGCAAGGTAAGATTCATCTAAGTCGGGTAGTCTTTTGTATTTTAAACCTTTTTTGACGGCTATTGCGCAGCCGTCATACCGTTCCTGGCTGTGATTTTTGCTGATGACGTCGTATTGAAAAATTTTTATTTCTTTATGTTCGGTCATTCCGTGTTCATTAATCAGTATAATGTCGGGGTCACTTTGTCGCAGAATGTTGCCATAGATGGAACCTTTTCCGTCCCATCCATTGACATTCATTTGTATTATTGTTAGTCTGTTGGTCATTTTGAGTAATGTAGGTTCTTTTAGTGTGTGGAGTTACAGTAGACGCTTATTCGCGATCTACTTTAGCCCCATGTGGTGTATTGGGCGGGGGGTGCGCTCCCTGCCGTTTCTTTTCTTTTTAAATTCAGTGTCGGTGATCGTGTAAAAACAGTCCGTGGCCAGCTTAACCTTATTTTGAGAGAGAGCTTCCTCAACCTGTCGCTCCGGTACCTCATCGGAGCATTCCCATTTGTATCGTCCGGTCCTAAGACCTTCCGACACTTCACGGGAGTCCAATTCAGTTGGGAATGGGGCAGATTCAGGGGCGTACAATTTAAGGTTAAAGCCTCTTGAGTGGTACTTTAGCTGGTGCTCCCTTCCTCGTGATGAGGAGGTAGACCGTGGGCCGCGAGTTTTTGAGATCTTTCTCGACCTAGGGGACCTGATCTCCTTGGGTCGGACTGCCTCTTTTGTTGGTGTGGATGTGGGGGTGTGTGTTTTTGTTTTTTGTGGTGTGGATATTTTGGGGGTGAGTGGCGCCTGTTTTTGTGTTTGTGTTTCCTTGGGTTTGTTGAGTCGGGGGTCCCGTGAGATGGCTGTGTTTTGGGTCTGAATTTTCTGGCACTTTTCTTGGCATTGAGGAGCAACGGTTATTCTCATAACCTCCTCTGAAGGGGGATTATCGGGGAACCACATCTCGCTAAGTCCGTTCTTCACGAGCATACGGTTAACTTCTGTGGCAAAGGTACCAGGACGTGTTATGTTTTGTATGTGTGCATAATATATGCAGCACATAATTTTCGTGGAGTGTTCATTCTCGATGTGTAAGTATTGTTTTTGGTTATGGTTATTTGACTCGGCGATGGCGGCTTTCGCTACTTTAGCGTAGGTGGAGTTAGCTTTTTTCTCTTCCGAATCACGTTGGAGTTTGCTCTGCTTGCTTATTTCCTGTTTTTTAATCGGACATGCCATAGACATGGTCCGGTGAGGGCCTGAGCAATTAAGACATTTAATGGTATTGTTCTTACAGTCGCGCCAAAAATGGTCACGACCGGCGCAGATGGAGCACAACTTAAGGTCTTTGTTTTTAGGGCAGTTGGACGTGGTGTGTTTGTTGTATTTGTAGCACCTGAAGCACATTTGCAAATCAACAAACTCCTCACGTTCCATCTGCTCTGGGCAAATTCTCACGTTGAAGAGAAGTAATCCATTATCCTTAGCCTTCTGGGCCATAGCCGTGTCTTCGAATACCACTTTAAATACATGTGTATATGTTTTGAATTTAAAGACTTCCGCTACCTTTGCCCATTCGTGGTTGTTCTCGATTTCCCGTTTAATTTCGTCGGCTGAGTGGCTCCCAACCCAGGGGTCAAAGCGCCTGCAGATCAAACTGCGGTGGGTCCGAATTTGTGGTGGTGTCTGTGGTCTAAGGTTGATTGTTTTAAGGCATTCAACGGCTTTCCCGGAGGTCAAGGCTTCACAATCAGCCTCCCTCGCGCAGATAGCCGAGTAACCATTATTCAAGTCCACTAGTCTTACCAAAGCAATTCGCAGGGATCCGTATACCGTTTCAAAAACCTTTTCTCGGTCAGGTTTCGGGCCCTCCGGGAGGACCCGAAGAGTTATACGTAGGGTTTCTCTCATGTTATGTACATCCTATGATGCGTTACAGTTTTTTATGTTTGTAATGTTCACTGTGTTCACTTTTGTTTTTAGACGGAAAGAGGTGAGAAAGAAAAAGAGGGTTCAATGTCCCAAAAATTTTTTACTTTACCTCAAAATAACTTTTTCCAGGCGAGCGGGTGGGTCGGGGAAGGTTTTGGTCTCCGTATCCACGAAGGAGCGAAGAGTTCTTCCGTAACCGTATTTCCTCTTGTAAAGCAGGTAGTCCACTGAATCACGAAGTATCGTGCTACTATCAACAAGTAGGGTCACGCTATTCACTTTTCTCGCTAAAAATTCACTTTTATTGAGAATCCGTGAAGTTTGCTGTCAAAGCGGGAGGGGTCTGCTCATGCAAGCAAGGCAATCACATCTTCCCTCCTTATTTTTCACTATTCAATCTCTTATATTAAGCATCCACCCACCTAACGTTTTTACTGGGGAGGAAGGTGGTGTTCAAGGGATCTAATAAATTACTAAAACTCCCAATTAATTCATGTATTAAATAAGAATAAAAATGATGAAAGGGTGTTTAAAGGAACACTCTTTACATCATCTGAATGGAACACTATAAATTATTCAACACTGGTGTCCAGAATGTTCTTGCCACCATAGGAATACCATTAAGAATATGTTGGCGGGAACAGCACAATGGCCTGTGGCATTCCCGTCATCTCGAGGTTATAAGACCGAGTAAATAATCTATATTAAGATCTTTAAATAAGATCTTCCTTTATGGTTCAAAGATTGCGATGAGAAAAAAAGCGTTCTTGAACGGTTACTATTTTCCTTGCGTGTGTGTGTATGTGCGTGTGTGCGTGTGTGTCTCATTACATCAATCCTTGTGTATCTGCATCATTTAATATATTCAGAGTGGATTTAAACTACATGGCCCAATTTGGTGTGATACGGAATGGAGAATCATTTGCCTAAATCCGTCGATATTACCACAAAAATTCGCCCAAGTGAAAGAATGGCCCTAGAGGCGATGATTTGCTCAGTCTCCTTCATTAAGTGATGAAAAAGGTCTGCTATCACCCGGGTCAATAACTCATCTGACCCGCCCTTTTCTGACCACCCGCCTCCTTTAATGAATCTCGTGATTGATGAGATCCGCCCTAGGAAGACAAAAAAATGGCTTCCTACTGGATTCTTGCGAATCAATCCCAAGGGGTCGGTCGATACCCTTGACTTTTACACTTGCGCTGCTTTGCTCTAATTGTTTCCTAGACGTTTTCAGGTGTGGCTTGAGGGACCCTAAAGGATTCCACTTGGATGAGGTTATTAGTCTGTGCCATTCTTGTTCTGATTCTCATCTTTCTATTTTTCCCCCTTTTATTACTCATCATTTCAGACCTCCTGTGGGGCAGGAGACAAATATACTCTCGTGATCTCTAGTGGTCTAGCTCTCTATCTAGCATCTCTTTTGGTTGCGCAACCACAGCAACTTCCATACATTTTCACTTTCTCTAACTTTGCCATTCAGGAATCTTCTTTTTCACCCAAAAAATCGATAGGCCAATGTTGTTTTTGTAACACTAGTAATAATAACAATGTTGTTTTGTAATACTAGTAATACTAACAATGTTGTTTTTGTAATACTAGTAATAATAACAATGCTATTTCAAACACTTATCTCAACTTGCAGCCTTTATTTCCTTTATTCCTCTCATATCTCTTAATTAGTAAATTTATTAACAAAACAAACCCGTTTAATCAACGATGATATTATTTTCACTTGATGAGAAAGGGAGTAAGCAGAGGAGGATAAAGGTGTACAAAAGAAAGAATAGAAATAATATTACCGTTAATGGAGATGAAGAACCCCATTATTGAAGGAAGTCACCGGTAAATAATGAGGCTATGGGCCGGAAGTATAATACTCAATGAAATATTCGTATAAGGAGGGTTCCAGGAAAATTTGTTCCTGAAGACTCTGTTCGGGAAAACTGGTCCCCGAAGACTATGTCCTATAAAATTCGTCCCCGAAGACGTTCATGAAAAACTGATCTCCGAAGACTCGGTCCTGTAAAATTCGTCCCCGAAGACGTTCATGGAAAACTGATCTGCTAAGACTCGGTCCTGTAAAATTCGTCCCAGAAGACGTTCTTGGAAAACTGATCCCCGAAGACTCGGTCCTGTAAAATTCGTCCTGCAAGACGGTCCTGGAAAACTCGTCCCCGAAAACTTTTGTATGCGTTTAAGCATTTAGCGTTTAGTTATTTATTAAATTGTGACTCTATCAAAGATAATTCTAAATTTTCAAATTTTTAGTCGTTCGAAGGAATATTGCCGAAAAGAGATGACTAATAAAGGAACATTCTTTGACCGCCAATGTTGCTTCTTTGACCCCTTCACAGCGAGGAAATAAAAAGTAAATCGAGAATTATGTATAGATATGGTCATGATTTTCATAAATTTTATTTTTTGCGGAAGACCTTTTGACGATGCGAAAAAACGCAGGGGTGACACTTAAACGAGTGATGAGAATGCTGATGTTAAAGTGCATTGTCACCTTGCAAATGCGTCTTAACTTAAACAAGAACTGCAACTTCAGAAATGAAATCTTAGGTAAGTAGCTCAATTTCACCCACTCCACTTCAAACTTCAGATGAAGATGTAGATGATAGTTTTCCAAAGTTCACGATAACTGAAGACAAAGAAGTTTTAACATGCATCTATTGATGACAAGTTTATATATTTAGCAAATAGTGAAAAAAATTCTACACTTAGATACTGGTTCAGATTATTCCAAAAGGATTTTAATCTTTGTAACAAATAAAGCAGTTGATTAATATGTCGCTTCTTTCAACTAATTATATGAATGGACAGTGCAATTTTAGTTTCTCCAAATAGGTGTTATCAACTCTTTCGCATAAATTTACAGAAAATAAACTTATTTGCTGTATGTTTGAATGTTTGACAGAAGTTAAATCTCTTACTTAACCTTTCACCGCTGAGTGAAGATTAAGGCCAAACTTGAAGCCCAGTGAAATAATGTCAGATTTCGAAAAGTCATTTTATAACAACTGCAGACGTTCATTTATGTGTAAAACAGTTGGTTATTTTTTTTTATCAACTAAATTTCAGAAACATTTGCGATCAAGGTTTAAAGGTTGAGTATAATACTGAATGGTTTTACGATGAAGGTTTAGATTTTTTGCTCCCTTGCATTTTTTTTTTCAAAGAACGTCGCGGCCTTTGAAGTCTCATGCAATGATGACGAGACACAAATTACATTTATTAATTATTTTAGAGCAACTTACGAATATATAGCAATTTGTAGAGAAGCCCCCTTTTTTATAACTGCTTGTAGAATAGCCGCGAAATAGTCGTAACCAAATTGCCTAGGTCAAATAATACCGTTGATGGGTTTTACAGTGGATTTAAATCCTGGATTCTGATTATCAACCCAAATACATAACTGGAACCTAATCAGTGCTCTCTAAAAAGAGGAATTGCTAGCAAAAACCGAGGGTTACATTTTGATTCAGGTCACAACGAGAAGCAACAATACCAAACATATTTATCCGTGCCAATAATTTTGATTTTTATTCTTTTGACTAATGACATATTTCTTCCTTTAGTAAACTAAAGACGAATAAAAATCAGCGTTTTTGGAAAGGGGGGTGAGGTATGATGATGTCTGATTCACCATCTTAATTTTTTAAACCAAAAGTATTTTGTGCATTCTTTAAATAGGATATCTATTTTTTGTGAAAATGCAGAGTTATGTCTTAAGTATAATTTAATATTTTAATAACTTAATAAATCTTAATGCCATTCGTGAAGTTCCAATATTTTTATTTTTTCGAGTTGGGTATACTACGAGTTAATTAGAAAAAATTGGGGGAAGTTATGGGGAACGAAACCACACTATTGTTTCATAATCTGGTAATTTGAAAACTGGTGAAAAAGAATGAAAGTATTAAAAAAAAGAAACAAGAATTGTCGTTAAAAAAACTAAACGATCAAAAAGCAATTCAAACTATGTATATCGCGGAATTTTATGGGTATAAAAATGAATTATTTTTCTTATTATGGCAAACGCAATTTGATATCGGTTCACACGTAGTGGTTCGACTGGAAGTCGATATGTTCAGAAGTTTGTGAATCTTGGCTAAGAAACCAACTAACCAAGATTGCTTGAAATGGGATTATTGTCAGGATAGATGAAGGCGAATTTAGAAAAACTAAATATATTCTAGGTAAGGAAGTTACGTGTGTTCGATCATTTGGGGCTAGTGAAAGAGTATAAAAAAAAATTAATTTGTTTTGCCTGTTCTGAATCATTCGGCAGATACATTAATATCTGTAATACGACAGTACATTTTGTCTGGTTCAGTAAAGGGAGGAAAGATAGGTAAAGTAAAATATACATTTTAATGATCCTCTTGATATGTTTTTGCCTAAATCTAACCTCATTATTTTGTCCACATAAACAGAACTCTGGTGAAATTAATACTTCATTTTTTTAGACTTCTCTGCAATTGCACCAAAAAAATAAGGTTAGATTGAAATAAAACACATTAAATGTACCATTAATATGTTTTTTTTTTTACTTTCAAAGTAGAGTTGGGACCTTTATCAAATAATTACCAAACCGAGATATATCAAATGGGCTTTACTAAAGAACGAAAATATCAAACAATTAACCAATGTATTGATGTTTGCTTAGAAAAATCTAATACACAAGACAAGTATTGCTTAAAATTATCAGTTCATATAGGAGCTGTAGACATTTTAATGCATTTTTAATCGATTTTTGCCAAGTTGCAAACATGTTTACTAGTTTTTTAATCAAATATGTGTAAACTTTTTAAATAAATATATTTTACGAACGAAAATGGTACTTTTAGTACAACGAAAAGTCATTGTTACCAAATTTTCTGAGACTGAATTTTCCAGGACTGTTTTTAGGGACTCAGTTTTCCTAATTTTTCGGTAACTGAGTTTTCGGAGACTGTTTTCGGGACTAGAAAGATGAACTCAACCTGCGCAACAGATTATTAGTAATAAAAAAACAACCAACCAACCCGTTGTTTATTAATTGAATTTGTAATTAATTTATCGCTCTTTTACAGTCTCAATCGACCTTGCGAAGCGTGCTTTAAAAGTTTGTTTATTCGGAAGATTTGTTGGTCTTCCGCGTAGCCGAGTGGACTAAGGATCGGTGTAATTGGGATCAAACGTTTGCTCGCTCCCTTATTGTGCTCGGTTCGAATCCCACCCAAGTACGGAATTTTTCGAATTAGGAAATAACTTTTACGAAGAAAAAATTATCCTGTTTTTCTGTTTCTTGCCGTATACTGGATTTATTTCATCATTCTTTTGCGCTCATGTAAGATTTATACATTGTATATTCGCCGTGTGTTTACCTCAATTTTTGCTTTATCCTTTGAATTCCCAATTAATTTCTCTCTTTCATAGTCCCGATCGACCTTGCGAAGCGTGTCTTAAAAGTTTGTTTATTCGGAAGATATTTTGGTCTTCCGCATAGCCGAGTGGTCTAAGGCACGGTTTAAATGAGATCAAAGCTGTTACTCGCTGCCTCATTGTGCTTGGTTCGAATCCCACCCCAATATGGAATTTTTCGAATTAGGAAATAATTTTTCCTAAGAAAAAACTATCCTGTTTTTCTGTTTCTGGCGCTATACTAGATTTATTTCATCATTCTTTCGCGCTCATGAAAGAATATATATATATATATATATATATATATATATATATATATATATATATATATATATATATATATATATATATATATATATATATATATATATATATAATTTCACCAGGAATGAGAGTACATAGAATGCGGAGAAATTCATCTTCATTTATTGGGGATAAACAACGTTTCAAGCTTTCCGCTCATCTTCGGGTTCTATGATATAAAGGAATACATAATTTACAATGAATTAGAATATTAAAAGTGTTGATAAATATTTTAAAAAAGAGACTTTTTTTCTATAATACAAAACCTAAGAAAATATATAATTTATAATGAGTTAGAATTAAAAATCCTAGAGGAATACAAGGGAGAACCATCAAAACACTCACCATTGTTGGCCTGACTCCAGAGGGAAGTGGGGAGGGGGGATTTAAGTGGACATAGGTAAGATTGTATTGGTAGTAGAGTTATGTCATAAGTAGGGAAGCAGCAGACGAGTCCCAATTATGACTAGGGGCACGTGATTTAATATAAAGGGATTCTAATACTCTTAAGCTTTGCTCATTGTTATCTTGATCTATTAATGTAAAATTATCTAAAGTTATATCCGCGTTGCATTTGATTACATGTGCTCTGATAGGAGATGGTTCTTTACGATTAAGTGGTTTTTCAGTACGGGCGCTGATGCACATGTGTGAGGAGAACCTTGCTCTCAGGGAGCGAATCGTGCAGCCTATGTATCTTCCTTGAAGACACCGAGGACAAGTAAATTCGTAAACAACACGACTGCGCATCCCTAGAGGAGGTTTGTCCTTTTGACTGAACCAACTACCAATATTAAGTTTGTTAACAAATAAGAATTTAGAAAACTTTTCTGAATTCTCTATTAAGCGGACCCATTTCGGGAAAAATAAAATATTTTGAGTCTTTACGAGCATTGAAGGAAGGATTGGGAGGTAAATATTGGGAATTTAAAAATTTACAAATAAGGGTATTTACTACTGACAGGGGATAGCAATTATTCTTGAAATAGGATCTTATATATATATATATATATATATATATATATATATATATATATATATATATATATATATATATATATATATATATATATATATATATATATATATATATATATATATATATATATATATATATATATATATAGCATTATATTAAACTGGTGTCAGGTATTTAAGGGTCATTAGTGAGGATTAAACAAAGGCTTTCAAAGTGGCGATTTGAGGATTTCAAGAGACAAACTTTTTTTAATTAATTATTGGCGGCGGTAGACAAACGTCTAGGAAATTATTAAAAGGGGTGCAGAGTATTTTAATTGGTTTTGATAATGGTCACCTTGAGGATTTGCCTCATTTAGATCATGTTTCCTTATCGCGTGTACATTTGCTTTCGGTGTGCGTATTTTAGGTTCCTCAAAAATTCATCGGCGCCCCCTTTCTCCACACACACACATATAAGTGTTACCCAAGCTTTAAATTGGGTTAGTAAGTCTGAATGTCGTCGTTTGACATATTTAAAACACAAGGAGAATCTTTAGGATTAAGTGTGAGAGAATTGATGTCCTACATACAGACAGAAGAAAGGACTGCGAGAGAAGAAACAGAGAAAGAGAAAAAGAAAGAGAAGAGAAAGAGAGAATAAAGGGACAGAATTCGGGCACATGAATTCGAAATCGAGAAAATAAGGAATGAGGCTCTATCAATCACCTCTGGACCTTCGATTCATCAACAGGCGTCCGTTAAATTACCCGCATTTAAAGATGCGGAAGACTTCGCCTCCTACTTAACTCATTTTGAAAAGATCTCTGAAGTCGACAAATGGGATATTCAGTCGGACGGTGTAACGAGGTTGTTGCCACTCTTAAACACTTCCACGTTAAAGGCAGAATTGCTCTCTGCCTGTAGCATGACTCCCAGCTTCTTACGAGTTAAGTTCAGGTAGAGGCGTATTCAACCCAAACAGACTTTTAAACAATTTGGGTTTACTCTTCAAATACCCCTAAATCTTTGGCTAGACGCCTCAAAAGCCTCAAGATTACGACGCCCTCATTGATTTCCTCCTGCATGACCAACTTTCAATATCTTTTCCTTCAGAAATACGATCCTTCATCAACGACAAAAGATGTAATAACTTTAAGGAATGTGTAGAAGAGGCTGATGTATATGCCGCCAGCCATAATTAGTATCCCAAGGAAGCAAAGAAAATGGAACCCATGTTCTCCAGGTCGCGTTTTCAGAAGCGCCCCTTCTTTCCTTTAAATATAGGAAAATCTGTCCAGATAATAGACCCGGTTAAGTCAAAACTGAAGCAATTTCTCACTAGGCAGGAAAATCAGCCGTTCTCTTCCAATCTTTCCAATCCCCATCCGTCAGCAGTCCCCAGAAGAAACATCGTGTGTTTTTCGTGTGGAGTTGATGGACACGTTAAATACAATTGCCCTCAGAACACCTAGCTGAGAAACAACTTCTCCTACCAGGAGCACCAGGTGAGTGTAACGCTTACTCAGCCCACTTCGCCTCCAAGATCCTCGACCTCTTCAAGTGAACCCGGTCCGTCTGGCCATCAGGCAAATATTTTATTTAATAAAAGTAACTCTGGGGGCCTCTATTTCGAATCGGGTGTGGTAAATGGATGGATGCCGTATATCCACCCTCGTCTGAGATACAGGGTGGACGTGTATCGTGGTCTCTGATAAGTTACTTCCACCAGTAGCACCGAATCACGAGCGGCTTACCATCGTTCATGACTATCTGGGACGTGCTAATAGGTTCCCCATAGTAAAGTGCCAAATCGATTGCGCCTACTTCACTGGCTGGGCAGAAGTAGTGGCGGCCTCATAAAGTTCTGTGCGGTTCTGATTGGGCAGAACCCCAAGGTCTCATCGATCCCGGTGGCTCAACCAGTGACCACCCGCTCTCAGGCGAAGAGAGATTCCGAAGCGCCCGTCCCCTTGGAAACTCCCGGAACAGCAGAACCAGATTGTAGAAACTTAGTCAATGAGGACTTTTCCAAGAAGCAAAAGGAATGTGATTCCCTTCAACCCCTGTGGCGAAAGCCCGCGAAGGAACACAGGAAGCGGTAAGAGGTTGCAAATTGGTCACCTTTCGGGTTAATAAAAATCTTCTCTATCGCATTTGCTCCCACGGAGACTCGACTGAGTCCCAGACAGTGTGCGTTCTGGGCTCACATGTGCGTCTCATACTTTAGACCGCACATGACAGCCTTTTTGCTAGTCATTTTGGCCACACGAAGACCGCTAAACGAATCTTTAAATATTTTTATTGGCCTGGGACGGCCAAAGAAATTTTGCAATACTGTCGATCGTGCGCCGTATGTCAAAAGACAGCAGTTAAGGGGCGAGTTAAGCCGGCCCCATTTCAAAAGAGCCCTATTATTTCTTAACCTTTTTCCCGTGTAGTTATCAACCGGGTTGGTCCAATTCACCTACTATCTAGCGAGGGGCATAGTTACAGCCACACCCTAGTTGATTTCGCTACCAGGTTCCCCGAGTCCATCCCACTAAAAAAGATTGACAGCATCTCATGCTCCGAGGCGCTCATTTTAATTTTTGACCGCGTTTGATTAGCCAAGGAAATTCTTTCAGATCGTGGCCGTCAATTTACTTCTCATTTAATGGAGCAAGTGGGGGAACTTCTTATGATAAAACCTTTATTTACCACAGCGTTCCACCTGGCTGGGAATGGAATGTGTGAGAAGTTAAACGGAAATCTCAAGGCGATTCTACGAAAGTTGTGCGTAGAGCAACCGATCGAATGGCATCCTTATCTGCCAGTGGCTCTTTTCGCTTATAGGGAGATACCCCATCGTACTTGGGGATTCGCGCCCTTTGAATTATTATATGGTAGGAATGTTCGTGGACCCCTGAGTATCCTTAAGGAGCTCTTTACAAATGTTAGTTTAGACCAGGAAATACATTCCTCGTATTCCTACTTGATCGAGCTCCGTAAGAAATTGGAAGAATGCGCCGAGTACGCCTACCAAAATGCTGACGTGAACCTGGCAAAGTATAAGGCCTACTTCGATGGAAAATCTCAAGATCGGAGGTTTAAACTCGGTGAAGAATTTCTACTATTACTCACGACGGACCCCAACAAACTTTTGAGCCGATGGAAAGGTCCCTTTAGGATAGTTGAGAAGCGTGGTGCCATAGACTATCTGATCAAAACTACAGGCGGAAATAGGCTTTTCCATATCAACCTCCTCAAGAAGTATCACCGGCGTGCAGGAATTCATCACAATGTAGCAATTGATGAAGAATCGACTCTCGAAGGAAATTTTACCCTGGTTTCCCTGAGGGTTTTCTAAAATGCCTGCGTCGAGCAAGATGAAGATTACCCTTTTCCCGTGCCAGAGATAATGGAGACTCCTTCAAAGGAGCTTAAATTCAGCGAAAAATTAACGCCCCAACAGAAAGCTCACCTCCTAGCCACCCTCGAGTGGTTTCGTGACGTCATCTCCGACGTACCTGGATGTGCTACCGAATTTGAGCACGATCTTCAGTTGACGACCCAACAAGCAGTTAGGTCTAAACAATACCCCTTGCCTGTTCACCTGAGGGATGAATTTAATAGAGAGGTGGGAAATGTATTAAAACTGCAAATCATAAAGCCTTCCAAATCCGACTATTGTTACCCCCTGGTCATGGTAAGAAAACATAATGAGTCATACAGAATGTGTATTGACTTTAGGTAATTGAACGTAGTCACCGTGTTTGACGTGGAGCCTATTCCGCTAATTGACCAAAATCTGTACTTGTTTGAACGGGCGAAATATATTTCGGAACTGGATTTATGCAAAGCGTACTATCAGATTTCTCTGAAGGACAGTGTAAAGAGATTTACTGCATTTCCTACCGAAAAGGGGTTAATGCAGGTTATAAGGCTTCCTTTTGGCCTCGTCACCGCTTGTAGCAACTACAACCGGATGATGAGACAGATCTTAGACGGATTGCCTAATGTGTTCTTCTATTTTGATGGCATATATGTTGCCAAGAACGATTGGGAAACCCACCTGACTGCCCTTCAGTCTCTACTACAAAGGTTGAAAAGCCATAAACTTACTATAGGGCCAAACAAGTCATTTTACCTTCGACACAATCAACTACTTGAGATTCCACATAGGAAACCAACGATTAGCCCCGCAGATAGAAAAAAATAAAGTTATCGCGAGAATGCCGCTACCCATTAAAAAATGGCAATTAAGGTCAATTATGGGCTCTTCCTCCTTCTACAGGAGATTTATTCCGAACTTTGCCTCGCTTTCCGCCCCCTTATGCGACCTCTAAAAGAAGAGAAACCCTGATCGACTCGCCTGGACCCCATCTTCAGTTGCCAGCTTTAATCAACTCAAAAGTAAACTCACATCTGCCCTTTAACCGTTCACTGAGATGGACGCTTTAGCGTCGATCGGCGGTCATAATCCTCTACCATAATAATAATAATTCACGTACATAGGTATAACTAACTTTCGGTCCTTGTTAGGACCCTTATTGTAAATATACCCCCCTATCTGGTGTGACCGAAGCCCGATGGGCCTATGCTGAAATTTTTTTTAATTTTTAAGTTGTTGAGTAATTTACCTTAGCCATGACTACCATGAACTTTAGTTTTAGGTACTATGAATTATTTTTTCCTTTGTGAATGTGCTTATATGTAGTCGTAGCTATACCCTAGTTGAATTATTTATTACCTTTGGTATCGTAGTAACGGGTGAACATGTTTTCTTACAATCCCGAGTGTAATTATTATAAAACCATTGTGTGGGAGCATGAAACTCAATACGCTGATATCACACATAATTTCCCTGGTCGAGACAGATCAGCGAAGCTGTATTTAATTTGGGGTGCTGTATTATTGTCTTCCCCCAGTTTGATAACGCGGTTCTGCTCTGAGGCTCAGCAGCCGTGTTCAAATTCCTCCCTTTGGGGGTAGAAGGGAATCTCGCTTATTTTCCTTTCGCCTTGTCGATGCTCCCAAACTATCAAGTTCCATGTTTGCTTAAGCCGCGTCCGATATCCCTTCGGACGCCTTGCTGTGCACAGCCTTCTGAAGACCATGGCTGTGTCTCCTATTTAAGGTGATGCCCGCAAAGCCTCGGTAGATAGAGAGAGACCGAGCTTCTTGCTGTCCAGATCCGAGTAATTATCCCCCGTGAAGTGGTCCCCTCGCCCTTATGATCTCGTCAGCAGATCGTCTTCGCGTAATCCGCCCTGATCAGAGGAAGATTACAGAAACCCTGTTTACGCCCCGGAAGATTGCCCTGGGTTTCTCTCCTCTCACTACATTGGTTGAGACTTCCTGCCGTCCCGCAGACGAATCTCGATTTGTGATCACTTCTCTCTGGAGCCGAGGTAATCTCAACCCCCTTCGCAGTCTCTCTGGACGCCTTCGCATCAGGGCCCATCGAGGAAGACTTGACCATTGGTGTCCTACCTCCCCAGGTCATCCACCAAAGGTAACCAGGAGTCCTTTCCTCGTAAGTCCCACCTCTCCGTTTCCACTCCTAAGAAGAATCCCCCCCTTTTGTGTAACGCCAATAGACTTGCTAAATTTTTCCTTCAATCCAACTTATTTAATCAATTATATATTTTTTCCCGGACCTAGTTTTCTTAATTTTTGCCCGTCATAATTTTCTCTGGTGGTACTAATTATTATCTAGATTCCCATATTTATCTGTGCTCTTGTTCTTATTATTATTTGTATTAAAGTTTATTTTTGAAGAGGTGTTTATCTTTCGAATAACCCTTGAGGCAAACTCGGCAAACGTATTCCCATTTAAAGATCCAACCTTAATAATTTAATTGCACCCGAGCCCAGCGCCGACAGTGGCGGCCTGGCTTACAAAGGTGTGTACCTTTTTGAGACTTTTGGGTCACACGCCTTCGTCCCTCGACACATTGTATATATGTATTTCTTTTTGTCTGTAATTGACACCACTCTCGGGGGTGTCTTCGGTGTATACCTTTAATTACTATTATTTGTGATGTCACTTCCCTTGTGCGTTCCATCTTGAGAAGGGATGTGTGTCAAAGAAAGAGAGATCAAGTAAGATTTTGTTGTGAGAAGTCGTGTGAAACGAGAGTTATCAGGAAGAGCAATGCCCTACGCACGTTGGCAAACTCCGGCGAGATTAGCCGAGGATTTCTTTGGTTCAGTTGGACCATCAAAACCCCTCCGCCGAGCTATAAACGCCTAGGCGGTGAGGCAGGACTTAATTGCTTCTGTTAGCAAATATAAGCGTTCCGGCAACGCCTATATATTCCCGGTCACAAAATTAATCATGGAAGTATTCCGTCAAAATCTGCCCAAGGAAGAGTCCCAAAGACGTAGCCCCCATATCCCCATCCTTTGGAGAAGACCCCAGGTCGTGGTGGTGAGCTGTCTCTACGTTGCTCCCGAGTGAGCCAAGCCCGGAAAATACAGAATTCGGCGGCCTCTTTTAAGACGTCTGGGGAATCATCCACTGACGGCGCATATCCTCGAGCGATAGAAGACGGTGTCATACCAGCCCGCAGTAAGATCTTATTTTGGAACGACGGCGTCAGGATCGAAGGACCCCTTCAATTTTCCCCCTCGAGCGTCTACAGGAGAAGAGAATCTTCCCCTTTTGAGCGTCTACTTGCGGTAACCCCCCCCCCCCAAAAAAAAATAGTATGATATTTGCACCTTTCCTTTCCTCGTCGATGTGGTGCGACGCCCTCCGACTAAGACTCGTCAAGTAGTCTCCTCCCGAGTTTTTTCGGATAACTAAAGTAAATTATTCTGTCCCTAAGGCTAGGATTCCATTCATAGTTTCTTCCTAAACCATATCGGTATTAGTATTCGGAATAATGAGCCCTTGTGGCATAAATAATTATTGATAATTTTCCCATTGCTGAATTAATTAATATCTAGAGAGTGTAATTATTTGTATTATATGTTTTGTTGTGTAATTAAAGATTATTTTTGCAATTATTGTTTAAGTCCTCCAACTACCAAAGCCTAATTAAATAAGACTAATCACCGCCGACCGTATTTAAAGTATTCGAATAACAAAAACGCAGCGCACTCAACGAAATTCAATTCAATTATTATTTTGGACTGTCGTAGTCCTTCCCCGAACAAATGAAGGAATCGAGAAATAGGCGATAACTGCCTTATTATACGATATATATATATATATATATATATATATATATATATATATATATATATATATATATTTATATATATATACAGTGCCCCGCAAAAGTTTACAACACACCATGAAAAACAGACGTCTATGTATTTGTGAGCACGATAAGTAAATGAAACTTTTATTACTGACAGGATATGCATTCAAACAATAAATAAAATCATCAGGACCATACAAAAACATCAATATAGTTGTTTTTTTAAGAAATACAATTAATTAGTAACGCAAAAGTTTACAACACACATCGATTTTTATCACTTACTCATAAATGATCGAGAAGGAAAAATTTCTTACAATTTCTAGAATGTTCTACATTAATCTACGCACATAACTTAGGGACTGGTATAAGCTATCGCGTCATTCTTTATCAGACAGCGTCCTGTAAACATTCGGACGATGGGGAAACAGAAACGAATCGATCAAGATCTTCGAAAACGTATTTTAGACCTTCATAAAAGTGCCATTGGTTATTGAAAAATATCTCGTCAGTTAGTAGTACCATTGAGTTCAGTTGGAACGATAATACGTCACTGGAAGTCTCAAAATTCTACTCTTTCTCTCATCAGTTCTGGCCGTTCTCGCAAGATAATCGAATGTGCAGGGAGATTATTAGTAAGAAAGGTCAGTAAAACACCCAAGGTTACTCTTAAAGAACTTCAGTGTGACTTAGAAGTGAGTGGAGTTACAGTGAGTAATGACAAAATTAGTCGATCGCTTCGTAGCATGGGCATCTACTCACAGTCTCCAAGGAAGACCCCACTTCTTACAAGAAAACAGGTTCGTGATCGTTTGAATTTTGCAAAGGGTGTGTTGGTAAACCTGCAAAGTTTTGGGACAACGTACTTTGGTCGGATGAGACAAAGATAGAACTGTCCGGCCGTAATGGAGCTCCGAGGTTATGGCGAAAGAAAGGTACCAAATACGCACCGAAGAACACTACCCCAACAGTAAAATATGGCGGTGGCTCAATCATGATCTGGAGTTGTTTTAGTGCCGAAGGTGTTGGAAGTATCGAAAACATAGAAGAAAGGATGAATGGAGAACATTATAGAAGAATCTTGAAGAAAAATTTACGTCCAAGTGTGCATTCTCTTAAATTGAAACAGGATTCGATCTTTCAAAAGACAATGATCCAAAGCATACAGCAAAACTGACACAAAATTGGTTAAGATCAAATGGTGTAAATGTTCTAAAATGGCCTAATCAATCCCCAGATCTGAACCCTATCGAAATTCTATGGAAGGAACTGAAGCTCAGAATACCCAAAAGAGAACCAACAAACATGTCTGAACTGAAGAAAATATGCATTGAGGAATGGAGTAATATTAACACAAACACATGTAAGAAGTACTTAGGAGACTACTCTAAGTGGCTACAATCTGTTATTAGCAAAAGTAGTTATGCTACTAAATATTAAGAAACGATTTGATATATGTGTTGTAAACTTTTGCGTTACTAATTAATTGTATTTCTTCGACAAAAACTATGATGATGTTTTTGTATGATCCTGATAATTTAATTTATTGTTTGAATCCATATCCTGTCAGTAATAAAAGTTTCATTTACCTATCGTGCTTACAAATACATAGACGTCTGTTTTTCATGGTGTGTTGTAAACTTTTGCGGGGCACTGTATATATATATATATATATATATATATATATATATATATATATATATATATATTACTGATTAATTATGTCAATACCTCGCTTCCGATATTAAAGGATAAATTAATCCCTAAATCAGCCGGATGGAGGAGTCCCGGTTCGGGGTCGACTTCATGGCGGTAACCACACATTGTACATACTCGTAGAGCCCCGTCGTTCAGAGGATAATAATTTGAACACTGAGAAATAAAATGCCTTGAACCGAGTGTATGATGATCGGTGGTAAAGTTCTTACCATTTGCATTAATTACTGCGATTATAGAGTTCATTAAATAATGTTCAGTTATCTCAGTTAACATAATTAACTCAGTTATCTAAGATATCTTGGGCAGCAACTTTCGAAAGGGGGATTATAAAGAAAGAGATGTAATAAATGGGAGTAAAGATGCGTGGTGGCTTGACAGGCCTGCTCCAAATGTCATTTTGGGGAGGAGGGGGCTCTTTCCTGGCTAATAATAATATATCTAAGAGGAGACACAGTCTCACACACACACTCATACATATCTACGAACTCCACAGGTCTTTTTCACACTTTTTAGTCTTTTCTTTCTTTGCTCTCATTACTTCGCTTCTCGGAGAGGAGGGTGTGGGGAAATGTGGAGTGATGGAGATAGAAACAGAGCCCATGCTGAAGGTGGGGGGGGGAAGGTGGCATGTTGGAGAGCGAGTGGGGATTCGGATATCTCGACTCCAAGTCGAGAACGAGTTAATAAATTAACGGCCGACTCCGACTCCACCCATGTTCTGACCTAAAATGAGACTCGAAGAAACGGTATTATTATTATCACTATTATTACTATTATTTAAAAGAATGGATGAATTTTATTTAGTACGTGAAAACCAACATGGGTGTCTTTCAAAAATATTTATATATATTTGAAAATAAAGTGATGAAGTTAGGGAAAGTGAAAATATGTATAAGGATTAAACAGATGACGAAGTCTCATCGAGGAGACATCCTAGGGCGTTAAGGACAAAGATGAGGTGCAACATTCCTGAATCCGCCCCCTGTACCCTCGCTCATCAGCTTGGCTCTAATTGGCGCCCTATATTTACTAGAGAGACAGGGGGGGGCGGGGCGACGCTCTACGCCTTTGGACTTCCTAAGGAACTTCTTAGATGGGGTTTCGGGCCCATGACAAGTTTTTAAACTGTTTAAAAAACAACTAATATTATATAGTGAATTTTATAGTGAATATATATGGTACTTGGTCATAAAAGAAAAAAAACCCAAAATGCAAAGTACAACATTTCAAAAGAAGGGCTAAAGTAATATTAGCTAAAGTTAATGATTTAATATAATAAAATAAGTTCTAAATTTGAAGCAGAAAAAGATATTCAGACCAAACTTGTTATCAGCGAGTCGAGAGAACGACTGAGAAATTTAAAAGAAAGGAACAGCATTATGTATAGGTTGCTGGTTGAAACTTGTTAACCGGTTTGGAGTTGGTTGGTTGTTCTTATTAATCAAAAGGGGTCGCAAGTTGACTTGGTGATTAATGTGGGAGGTTTGTGTTGTTTTTTTTAAGCGACTACAAATTGCTGAGGTGAGTGATATCAGGATTAGAACCAAGAATCTCAACATTTTCAATGCTGGCATCACCCTTGCATTGTATGATGTGGCCTCTGATCGCCATTGAAAATTTTGAGATTCTTGCTTCTAATCCTAATAATAACTACTTGAGAATTTTAGAGGCGCTTTTCATTAAAACCTACGCCCCCATATTAAATACTGAGCTAACTCTTCACCCCTTGTTGTTAATTGCAAAATCCAGCCAATTTCCAATTTGTTAACAGTTTTCATCAACCAACCTAAATTTGACAGTCCTTCTCTTTACTTGCTGATAACAGGTATGTTCTGAATATCTCTTTTTGCTTCAAATTTAGGAAATGGTCAAGCGTGATAGGCTCCAGGGTGGCGTTCTTGGTAGAATCTCAAGTGCTATCAGCCCGAGAACTTCATCAACCTCTCGCAGGAGTTGCCTAGCCCTAAACTCGAAAGACTTAGGGTAAGCTCGGAGTCTCTAAGGGGCATTGGCATCGCCGGACCCGTGCGTACAAGCGCATATTCCACAGTATACAGGGCAAAACGACCGCCATCTCCCAATCATCGAGAAACAGGCTTTCAACAGGGGACGTGGGAACGGACTGGTCGCGAGACGCACACCGGTGTGGTGAATCGCATTCACCTTCTGTAAATGACGCTCGGCTGCGGATGCATAAAACTTGAATCCAAAGTCGAGTTTCAAGCGAATAAAGAAACGATGGAAGAGCAAAGCGGTGGGTAACATTATCATCACCACAGATGTTGAACGTTACTAAACCAAGACTGTTCATGGCGCAGTTAAAAGGAACCCTAAGATTGCGAATATGAGCTTTCCTGTTAAGGCGAAGTTTGAAAATAAAACCAAGGATAAGGTGCAACTCGACTACATCTCGGTGGTTTCCATTTAGGAACAAGTCCGGATCAGGGTGAAACTTTGAATGGTGGCAGAAGTCCCCCAACTTACTCTTGTTTAAATAAAAATGAAACTTGTACGTTTAAACATGGCGAGAGATTCCGGTAAAAATGCCTGTTAGAGTCCACGATTCAACGTTGCCATGTGGTTTGCATCAAGTTAAGGTCGACAAATCATTCAGAAAGCAAGTTGAAGAGTTAAAAGTGAAGGAATGACACTGCTGGACATTTCTAGACATTGTAATATGTCAAAAAAGTTGGATTTCACACTTAACTCTCTCATTCATATATTTAACTAAAATTAAAATTAAATACGAAACGTACGCAATATAGAAACATTTGAAGTCACCTGCGCCTCAATTTAAGATTCAAATCTCTTGTATGGCCCACTAGAACCGAAAGATTGCCCATGAGTGACGTACACTGTCTTTCCAGATGCTCTGCCGAGAGCTATCGAATACTTACCAGCTACTCCGTAGAATTTACTCATCAAGAATGTGCCTGGAAAGAAATTCTTGCAACGCAAATAGCTGGCTTGCTACTAACAATACGATGATGGAAAATAATACTTCTACAAAAGATGTCAGATATTACAGAATTAAGAATCAGCAAAGAGCTTAAGATCCGCTCGAAGGTAGTTCAAAGAAGAGCGGAAAGAGTGGATGTCAGACATGAAGAACTGGTAAAAGGTAGAGAGGAAATTGTCTAAGAACTAGGCTCACAACTCTTATTTCTGTGAGGTTATATTATAAAGAATTAGGGTGATCGTAATGTATTTACGTATTTTTCAAAGGAGACAAAAACAAATACCAATGAAGTTTAACTAACCTGTTTATCCGTAATTTAATCAATACACTGGGTTATAAACAAATCTTTCTAAATCGTCTCAGTTCAACTGATTTAGGACAATTATGCACCGCGGAATACGAAATTGACATTCATTTCTTCCGATTAAGCCAAGTTTTTGTGCTAGCTCGATTTTTACAAAATTTGATCTTATAACTAAATCAATTATATTTTTGTGGCATTTTCGGTTGATTTTTGTTAATATTTCTCATTTGAAATAGGTTTTTAAGATTAAAAAACATAGTTTTCTAACAAAATCTATTAATTAAATGTTAGAATTTTTGATTAGTCTACATTGAATAGTAGACATTGATAAAGATAAGTACATGTAAATTGGATATTAGGTCATCATTGTTGAGAATTCAGGGCATGAACTTCAGTTTTTTCAAACTCCTAGAATGCTCAGCGGTGGGATGTTTCTCTTCAGAGTCCAACTGTAATCAGCCATCATAACTCCATCCCACCTTTCCTGATACCTGCTCTCCACTTCTTTTATGTCCTGATGGAATCTCTTCCCACTGATGCTCAAAAAAACGATCCATATGTGAGAATAATTAATGTCGTTTGTTGTTTTTATTGCATTCGAGGTTTCTGAAAGCAGTGAACATATTGATGACAAGTTCTGTGTAGTTCCTGTCCTTCTTGTTGCCAAGAAAGTTCTTCATGCCAGAACAAAAGGCTTCGACGCTTCCACTTCATTCGTTGAGTTTTCAAACTCTGGATCTCTTATGAGCTGGTGGAGATGAGGACCGTCAAAGATGCCAGCTTTCAACTTCTCCATGGTCAATCCTGAACAAAAGCGTGGCACAAGTAAATGAAGCATCCACCATCCTTGTCCTGAGGTTTGGTGAACTGTTCAATTAAGCCGAGCTTAATGTATAGCAGTGGGAAGAGTATCCTGTCCCTGTCCACCAGAGGGTCGTTTATTACGTTCCTTGCTCGGCAAGGCATCAATTCCTCCCGTACAGGCCAGTCATTCTTCGTGTAATACTGACCTCGATCCTTAATATTCCATATGCACATACAGCACAGGTACTTAGTGAACCCGGACTGTTATCCCAACAGAAAATTCACCATTTTCAGGTCAACACAAATCAACCACTCATGCTAACCATAACGAATTTTCTCCATCCTGTACTTCACCCTTCATAATTTACTTCAGTTCTAGTCGAGTGAGCGAGAAGTAAACAGGCAAACTGATTGCAGTTGTGCAGCAAAACACATTTCAGCGATCGCTTGCTGCTGTCAATCAACAGTCTTCAATCTCCGGGTTGGTATTGTGGCACTCCAAGGCTGTACAGAAGCTGCGCAATATCTGTGCAGTACATCAAGTCTTCTTCAGATAAAAAACCGAGGTACTCTTGATGTCAGAGAGCAGATTTTTCCTTCAATGTAGATGTCAACAGTTGGACAGAGGACTTTGACACGATGATATCGCAAACTAGATCATTTAGCTTCTTTAAAAAAAAAAAGCTGTGGAATATCATCGTCAAAAAAACATTTCATTTTCTTTAACAGTGGAGGAATCTTTGTCACTAAATTGAGGAAGTTCTCCAAAGAGAGGTACTGCAATTTCATCGCAATGAGCTACAGGGCGACGTGATGATTGAAGGTCAGGATACTTTAGGCTGCCCTAGTTCTTTCTGTTGATCCCATTCAAATCAATAGCACAGAAATAGCAGTCAGTGTCTTGGTTTGTCAGCTCCCTCCAAACCATGGGAATACCAAAACTTCCGGCACCTCTTCTTGCTCTCAGGCCAACGACGCAGATACTCGGTGCATGTCTTCCATACCATACCTAGTTAGTAACAACGGTGTATTCGCTGCAGATGTAGCAACATACATCAGCCTTATTTTTGCCAGATTTTTTGGCAAAATTCATTTCATCCACCTGCAAAATAAAAATACCAGTTAGTCAAAAATTGCTGCCTGTAAACTCTTCAGAATTCGTATATTTAAAGAAGTAAGAAAGATTTTTGCATAATATAGATAGAAAATACCTGTCATGTAAAACACGTAAAAATTCAGCAAAAGGTCCGATAATTTGAACCCATACATTTATAAAATGAGCTACAGTCACTTTTAGAGCACGAGCTCAAGGCAATTATAAGCCAAGTAGCGAGTTCCCTAGGTACCTTTAGGATGTTGAGGGTCTCCTTCAGGTCGATCTGGACTCACATAGTCAGGATAATAAATGAACATTTTGTGAATGTTTTTACCGTCGAATGTACTATTTTCTTACCTACAAAAAGAGGTGTAACTAATTTTTATCGAAGACGCTACTTTTTCAAATATTCATATAACTCTAAATTAGTTTTTTCATTAAAAAACTACGTACATTTCCAAAGAGCCGGGTCCGGAAAAAATCTATCTGATCCACCTTAAAGAATTAGAAAGCGAGCTGTTAAAACTCCTTTCTACACTTTTCAGTCATCCTAGTTCAAAGAAACAAATGTACTGCCAGTTTCCAAAAATAGCATAGATGCGGAACAATATTGTAATATTGGAACGGGTTGAGAGAGAAAATTAACTCCTGAACTTAGAAATAGATTGTACATATAAATAGTGAGCCAACTCAAACTACTTTTATTAGAAGTTTGTCATCTGTATCAACAATTTCATAATGCCTTTAAAATACTAAAAGGAAAATTAATATAGATCATGACTTAATCTTTGAGCTAGATAACCAAACACCATTAGAAAAAAAAACAAGGTCTGCTGGCCAAAGTCGCGTGTCCTCACTTATTCTAATTTATGACCTTGCGAACTTCAAAACTTTAAATAATTCCCGTAATAACTTTGGGAGGACTTCAGCAATTATATCATTCAAAGTAGAATGCAAAACAACATAAGGGTTTCAAATTTCGTTAGGATCGGCCGAGTAGTTACAATGTTATTACAAAAGCAAAAAAGGCAAAACGGTGATCGACCGACCAATGACCGACCGACATAATATGATGTAGAGTCGCCCGCGACTAAAAATTCACACAGCGATAGCACAACATTTCTTTTACTCGTAAATAACACAAGGTTGGAATAACCTGGCAAGGAAATTCCTTGGAGGGAAAAATAAGCAAATAGGTTGAGGAATAGAACCGAGAAATATTATTTTAAGATATATCAGTACATAAATACGAGTTATTAATTATTTTATCTACGTTCCTTCTTCCTTATCCCGTCATAGAAAATGAAAATGTTATGATTGATTTCCACTCATAACATTTTTATTTCCTATTACGGTAAACTAGGCAATATATAAGGGAATCTATTGAAATGCATCATTTTATGTACATTAAAGCGATTCCATGAAAATCGCCTAATTGGCGAGGAACGATGCCCGGTCCTCGGGATCTGATACAGCGTCGGTTATCAACTTTTGTTATCTACTAACGGCACCAATCTGTCTTGAAACTTTTCAAAATTTTTACACACACACACGCATATATATATATATATATATATATATATATATATATATATATATATATATATATATATATATATATATATATATATATATATATGCACTCACAAAGGAAAAATGAAAAACGATTTCGAGCGCTTTCTTCTTTATTCTTAAAGACCTTTTCAAGGAATGAACAACTCACGTCTGAACTTTAATTAAGGGGTACAAAATCCTAAAACAACATTATTTGGGATTTTATGTATGTAGTGATAATGAGGTCTAGCATGAACAAACTAGGGCTAAGGTTGAAATTTGGAAACGCGATAATGGAGATACATTCTAATATATTTCTCGAAATATAATTACTACCTTTTATGACTGGTTTGGCACTGTGCCAGTTAATGCTATGGTTAAGATTGTACATATTTATAAAAAGCGCAGATTATTCACTGTGAGTACCTACGTTGGTTTGATGTTGCTTAACCCGGACATCTAGTTCTTTCCCGGTTTGTCCATATTAACATTTTTGGCAGTTGTCGCAGCCTATCGAATAAACAATGCCAGGTCGGGAAGGGGGGGAATTTTTGACAACGATGCTATATATTGTAGTGTCGTACTTTCCTAGATATTCTAATTCATCGGACAAACCATTGTTTCAAATATGAAATATATAGAAAACCCACAACCATAGACTCCTATATACATTTTTATTCTAACCGCCATAATAGCATTAAACAAAGTGTTTTCTCCTCTATGTTTTGCGTGCCCTTAGAATTGTCTCACCAGAATACCTAAACAAAGAAGTCGATAGAATATATAAAATAGGAATAAATTTGTGTTACCCTTTCTACTTTCTCGACAATTGTTATAAGTCTTCCAAACGTTCCTATTATCAAACTAATGTTAATATCCCTAAGTTCCAGGCCAAATACTTATTAGTTTTACCATATAACCATATTTTCATTAAATTACCTCGTTTACTTAGGCCTCTGAACATAAATGTTATTTTTAAGTACGAGACTACAGTTTATTGCAACCTTGTCAAAAATTCACCCCCCGACCTGACATTGTTTATTCGATAGGCTGCAACAACTGCCAAAAATGTTAATATGGACAAACCGGGAAAGAACTACATGTCCGGGTTAAGCAACATCAAACCAATGTACGTAATCACAGTGAAACAATCTGAGCTTTTTCTACATATGTACAATCTTAACCATAGCATTAACTGGAACAGTGCCAAACCAGTCATAAAATGCAGTAATTATATTGCCAGAAATATATTAGAATGTATTTCCATTAACGCGTTCCCAAATTTCAACCTTAGCCCTGGTTTGTTCATGCTAGACCTCATTATCACTACATACATAAAATCTCAAATAAAGTTGTTTCAGGATTTTGTACCCCCTAATTAAGGTTCAGAGGTGGGTAGTCTAATCCCCCACCTTCCACGATTTAAGGCAATGTATGTCCTGCCTTCCTGCAGTTCTATAATATTAGTCTGTGGTTTATCACATCCTGTTCTAGCGTTTTCGAGCTGCCCGCTCCCTTGACATCCGAGGGCGACATGAACGATCCAAAGAATGAATTGAATTACGAGACTTCCAGTTGCGTATTATGGTACCAACTGAATATAGAGGTAATTTAAGCTGTGCAGAGATATTTCTGTACCCAAGGCCACTCTTATGAAGAGCTACAACACGTTCACGAAGATCTTGACTGATTTGTTTGTTTTCCCTCATGATGAAGATGTTGACGGTTCCACATCTTGTAAGGGATGACGCAGTAGCCTTACACGATGACGAAAGAAACTTCGCATTTAGTTTAGAATATTCTAGCTATTCGGGAACAAATGAGGATTAGTTTTAGATGAGACATTTTAAAGATGTAAGTTATTTATATAAATGTGTTGTAAACTTTTACCTTGTAAAATTTCATTATTGTCCTTATAAATTTTTTCCTGTTCACCAGTTTGCTTTTCTGATCATTACGTTGTATTTATTACATAAAGTTCCAATGCGTTGTAAATTTGCATTTTTAACTGTGTTGTAAACTTCTGCGACTAATAGTAATTTCATAAAAATACTAAATAAGTCGAAATAGGCTTATTAATAGGAGTATTTTCTTAGGGCGTATTAAAAGTAGTTTTTCCTCTCTGCTATAAAAAAACAACCTATTATTCGAACCATGTCAAGAATTTTAATTACGATTGAACTTACCGTATTCGATCCAGTTCAACCCCGGGCTAAAAACTGCACTATGAAGAGAGAGAGAGAGAGAGAGAGAGAGAGAGAGTGTGTGTGTGTGTGTGTGTGTGTGTGTACGTGTGTTTTCGCACATCACTGTCATTCTCAGTAGCAAAGGGCTTAAAATATTTGAGCCAAATTTATCAGCACTCGAAATAGATTCTTTTTCTTTAACAAACACCATATCATTGAATCATTTGATAGAGAGTAGTGGCCATCTGATTCCGTTCAAATCCAAGTGCTTTGCCAACCTGGCCAAACTTATGCAAACTATTCTTCCTCTACCCCCCCCTTTCCCCCCAAAAAAAAACTATTATCTTTTGACTGTTCTGGGCCTCTAAATACCTCCCAAATTCCACTTTCTTTAACTTCGCCAATTTCTTTACGAGTATCTTTTCATAAACCTCTTAATAAATACTCTCCTTGTTTTCGCCTATATTTTTTTAACAAACCATTGCTTAAAATTACATCCATATGTTTATTATTTTTGTATAGGAATTTTAGGTCGCATTGCAGAGTTCTTTTAAAAAATCAGCCTCTAGTTTGTGTATAGGTACACTCCTTGTATTCTATTAAAATTAGCTGATTTCATCGACATGTTTTTCCTCCCTCGTTTACGATAACTTATTCTTTTAGTTTCTAGAAATTAAAATAAGCGTTTCCATTTTCTAAAGTGTGATATCGTCAGAAAATACAAGAATATAAATATTAACATGGTAAAATTATATGTGTAGAAGCTTCGAATGTCAAATCACAATAAAACTCTTAATTTTATATACTTTAAAAATACAAAACGAAAATATTAAGCTGTAATATTTCCAAAAAAGAATTAATACAGGTTCGAAAATGTCTCGGTTTCTGAATTAAAAAATGGAATATTTATCATAATTATTTCAAGCCTAAATAATTAAAGATAAGCGCAATACCCAACAATAGCAGTTATAGAGAAGGGCTGGGTGATTTTAATAATAAATTAAGAGAAATATTTCTTTAATAAATTTGCCCATCCTTGTTTATTAAAAAAAACAATCCAATTTCAATGTGAAATAATTTATCTGATTTTTCTTATATTCTACTCGATTTGGTCAGATTGAGCTAAACAAATATCAAAACTTCTTTTATAAAGGGATGTGTAAACTGGCCGCAGCCCAACTCGCCATATTCTATAACTTTAAATATTTTCTTCTAAATATATGTACCCACGTCGCTGTAGCCAATTAGCTACAGTTGGCTGGCCTCGGCCGGTTGAGCTACAGGGTGTTGTCCTATACCCCTCCCCCCTTTTCAAGCTCATGACCATTTCGCAATCAACCTCAATAACCATCCTTTGAATTTTAGGATAAATTCATCCCTTGAAAAGTAATTTCCGTGAGATGAATCTACGTCGGTGTCATTGCAACGCGATTGGATTGGCGCAATGATGACACAGATGGTAGAGGTAATCCCACTGGAGATTATACCGTCGTCTGTGGATGGTGCTAAATTCGTGAAAGTGTCTCATCATCTCTTATGGTAACACGAGATATGTAATCAGACTTTTTCACTTCCCTAAACTCACTACTTTTCTTGCGCACTTCTTTTCCAAAATCGTTTGACACATTTCCTGGTGAGGTTTTATTCACTTTTTAAATAAATAAATAAAATTCATTTTGTGGCTGATAGCGGCCTTTATACGAAGGAGTAATAAACAAGACCATGCCGAAGACTAAAGTTCACAAACCAAGCGCATCAATCACACCAATAAGGGAAGTAATTTCTCCCAGAAACATTTAAAAGGGTACAAATCACCAGCCTCCACCAAGATTTAACCCGATGACCTCTAGCATGAGAATCGCGGCCATTGCCAGAGGCAACTCACCCGCGTTTCCGTGCGTGACGTAGCTGGCGGTTCGAATCCTGGTGGATTTTAAAAGGAAATCTGAAAGGTATAAAGAAGCCCTTGATTCGATTTTAAACTCAAAAAGATTGTGTAATTCAACCAAGAATGATAGAAAACAGCAAAATATGACTGGGTATAGAAGTGTTGGAAGAGAACCATAGGCCAGAACCTCTTCAGCAAGTTTCCTT
This sequence comes from Ceratothoa steindachneri, assembly GCA_963969495.1. NCBI lineage: Eukaryota > Metazoa > Arthropoda > Malacostraca > Isopoda > Cymothoidae > Ceratothoa > Ceratothoa steindachneri. The sequence continues at coordinate 63,583,882 of OZ018322.1, read as the reverse complement.
CACCATAAATATTTAGAGTTAGAGGGTGGTGTGGAAGCCCCCTTGAAAACGGGTATGAAGAACGACAAGGTAACCGACCCTTAAGTTCGAACTAGAATCCCTCTTCTGAACTCAACAAGGAGAAAATCATGTTTGAGCAATGGAGTAGAGCAGTATGGAATCATTGAGAGGAAATGAGGAGGGGAACTTTATTGACAATGGGGAAAATAAAAGCATTTCTTTCTAATTTAGAAAGAAAAGGAAATAGAAGGAAAGGGAAGAGAAGAAAAGGGAAGGGAAGGAAATACTGTCAAACGTCATGTCACTTGTCCCTCCTAGAAGACGATTTACATAATCCCACCGCGTCGATTGTTGAAGTGGGGGATAACACAATGGTGGGCAGGAAAGGCGCTAAATAAACCGTAGGGATCAACCAAGTTCATACATATTAACAACTTTCTTTCTCCCCTTGCAAACTTTCTGGCAATGTCTTCGTTGGTTTCGCTTTTTTGTTTTAAGTAACCATAACAATCCCTGAAATTAGGTCAACCTTAAATCGCCGTCGAAGAATTATAAATTTCTTGATTTGAAGCCTAAGAAAGGATTCTTCACATCGGGCGTCCATGAGGCTTAAGCCCTTGTCGATATCGGGGCAAATGACTGCGGCGTAGCGGGGAAAAGACCAAATACGAGCGAAGATAAGCCACATCGTGTGTCGTTAGTTGTTGGATGGAATCCAAATTCTTCTCAACCTTTCGGTAGCTGTCAATGCTGTAGCGACACATGGTTCAAATCTCATGTTAATCTGTAGGCCCTCTTTCGCTGGTTTTGGGGTTAGATGACAATAAACGGATAAAAGCAATTAAGCCACTTTGCCAAATATTATGATGGTTAGAGCGATGAGGGCTATCTTGAGATCGAGCGTTCGAACCGTTAGTGTTTTTTATATATTTTTAATTACTTACCCTTCCAAATAAGGAACTTCTATAGTCCCATACAGCCTATTGAGATAAGGTCCTTCAAATGACAAATTAGCCGTTTTTAAAATACCAGAAAACTTATTGAAATACATATTTAAAATACTAAACAGGTTTACTAATATAAATTATGACTCAATATTCCAGCTAGATAACCAAGTGAGCACAATAAATAACAGTTTCAAAGTAGTAAACAAAAGATTTGACAAAGCTATGGTAAAAAATTCTTACCATATAAAATAACAGATGTAAAATAGCTTGCCTTTCCTTTGCTTACAATAAGTCTGACTTACATCTTTTCCCATCTTATTTTATTGAATCTTCTTGATTGAATCTTAAGGTCTCACTTGGTTCCTAATTCTATACCATCACCTGAAGTGCTTCTTTTAATTGTTGTCAGTCAAATTGGTCAATAATACATGTAAATAGCTTTCGATAGATAATTAAGGAGCTTAAGGTTAAAAAAAAGCACATTTCCCTGATTTAGGGTTAAATAGCTGTGCGGTTTATGATCTTAATTGTATAGCTTAAAGATATCTTAGAAGTGATATGGGAAACCCGGAATAGGAGATTTAGGTTTTATGGTACTCGTAACACTAAGAACACACACATATACACTCTCTCACTCCCTCTCTCTCCCTCTCTCTATCCCCCACCCTCTCCCTTCCCCTACGCACTCACTCTCTTTCACTCTGTCTCCTTCTCTCTCTCTCCTTCCTTCTCATTTTTCCCCTCTCTCTCCCTTCGATTAAATTTACCCAGGAAGTTGAAAATAATAGAACCCTTTCCTTTCTCGATCTTCTTATTCATAGAACACCGATTGGTTTTAAATACTCCATCTATCGCAAACCTACTAATTCAAACACTTATATTCATTTTTACTCTCCGCATAGTCCCAAAGTCAAACGTTCCGATTTTTCCTTTGTTTTTACTGCCTTTTCGAGTTGTCAGTCCTGATTTTTTTTTCTTTAAAGAGCTCATCTGGCGACTTGGGCATTAGTCGCCGTATTAAAAATTGGCCTAGTACTAGGCTACTTTAAAATATAATTCAAAAAGATAACTTACCCCCCCAGAAAAAAATGGGAAAGGGAAGCGAGCAGTGAGCAAGCTCCCTCGTCGGGAGCAGGTCTCCCCGGTGCAGGAGCGTGTGACCTATAAGGGAAAAAAACAGCAGCAAAAAAAAACAAAAAAACCTGCTTAAATAATAGGGAGAAGGCTGGCATTCCCCCCAAAAGTCAACAAGTCAACCAGTCAATCAATGTGCATGCACTCGACTCGAGTACAAGGGACCCAGCAGAAGATAATCTCGACATCCGCCCGTTTGACAAAACCGTGGCGTCACGGATATCGCGAACCAGGGGATGCGGAGATTCCAATGCCCCGAGAGCACTCAGGGCGCTTTGTGAGTCGCTATAGATCACAATCCGGTCTCCGAACCGGGCACGTCTCGTGATCTCCCGTACCGAGTAGTGTATTGCCACCAGCTCGGCCGTGAAGACAGACGCAGCACCTGGCAGAGCCCCGCTGACTTCAAACAGAGGGGATACGGCGTGAAAGCCGACCCCCTCTTGGGACTTGGAGCCATCCGTATACACTGGCACGGTTTCAGCGTGACACGAGGTGTGCTCCAAAAAGGTCGAACGCAATATTCCCGGCGCTGTACAAGCTTTGGGAGCAGAGGCGTAGCGACAAATAGCCAAATGTGGTATCCTCCAGGGTGGCGTCCTGGGAAGCACCAGGGGCACCACCGGCCCAAGAGCTATACCTAGCTCTCGAAGGAGTTTCCTGGCCCTAAACCCAAAGGACTTAGGGTATAACGGGCGTTTCTCGGCGGCATAGGCACCGTCGATATCAGCTGCGGATACAGTGAGAGCTGTTGGCGACTGAGGGAGGCGCTGGGCTCGCGCGTACAGGCGAGTGATGCACTGCACGCGGCGTAGAACGAGTGGCATCTCCCCAGCATCGACCAACAAGCTCTCAATGGGGGAAGTGCGGAATGCATCGGTCACAAGGCAAAGGCCGGTGTGGTGGATTGAGTCTACCTTCCGCAATAAACGCTCGGCTGCGGAGCGATGGATGGTGGCAGAAGTGCACCACCTTAGTCTTGGCGAAAGAAAACCGAAACCTGTGCGCTTTGGCATAGCGAGAGACGCGGTTCAATGCCTGTTGGAGTCGACGCTCCTTTTCATTTTTCCTGCGGGACAGTGCATTCATTGCGAACCTCAGGTGCTACTTTGTGAGTTATTCATTTCATATATATATATATATATATATATATATATATATATAGGTTGAGGATAAATCCCAAAGTGAGACATGTAAATATCTAGTAAATATCTAAACATCTAGTACCTCTACTTAACCCTTTTACCATTAATCAATACAAAGTTAACAATAGTTATTCTCTGGCTGAAGAATTCAGGAACTTGAAACTTCCTGGTCCTGACTTTTTGTGTAGCTTTGATATCGTCTCCCTTTCTACAAATATCCCCGTAAATGAAACCATAGACCTAATCATCCAAAAGGCCTTTCCAGAACCAGATTCGACCTTTCATAAATTCACACCGTCGCTTTTACGGAATCTTCTTGAACTAACCATTAGAGACAACTGTTTTCTGTTTAACAACTCCATCTATCAACAAGTTGATGGTGTTTGAATGGGTTCCCCCATGGGTCCTCTTCTTGCTGACATTTTTATGTCCAACTTCGAAGAAGTTGCTTTGCGAGAATGCCCTCCTGATTTGAAACCGATATTTTACCGTCGTTTTGTTGACGATACGGTTCTAATATTTAAAACAGAACAACAGTCTCTTTCATTCTTTGAATATTTGAATCATCGCCATTCAAATATAAAATTCACAATTGATAAAGAAAAAGATGGAAAATTACCATTTTTTGGATTTTCTCATATCACGCTCCTCGCCCAACTTCACCACTTCCGTCTATCGTAAATCCTCCTTTTCTGGTCTCGGCATGAACTTTTACAGTTTTTGTGATATTTCTTATAAGATCAACAACATCAAAACCCTCCTTCACCGTGGCTTTCAGCTTTCATCTGATTATTTTCTTGTTCATTCTGAATTCAGTTTTCTCATGGGTTATTTTCAAAGGAATTGTTTCCAGCCCTCACTTGTACAAAAATGTATCCGTCAATTCTTTGATAAAATATACCATCCTCCACAAGAAATTTCCTCTGTCCCCAAGGATGTCCGCGAATGTCTTCTTCCTGATATTGGCCCACTCAACCTACCCTTACGCCGAAAACTTAATAAGCTTTTGAAAAGTTTTCACACGCATACCAACTTCAAAATAGTTTTCCTTAACAACTTTCATATTGGAAAATTTTTCAGAACTAAAGACAGAATTCCACCTGAAATGAGCTGTTCAGTTGTCTATAAATTCATTTGCCCCAGGTGCCACCAGGGAATCTACATTGGCAGCACTGTTCGCTCACTTAGGGCTAGGGTCTGTTCTCATCTTGGTATTAGCTCTCGCACTGGCTCCACCTTGACCAATAAAGAAACTTCTCCCATTCGAGATCATTCAATTAAATGTAAGACAGAAATTTCCCACAAAAACTTTCAAATTATAGGACATGCAAAGGACTCCACTTCCCTGCGCATTCTCGAATCATTATTTATAAAACAACTAAATCCCAGTTTAAATTCTGATTTAACTGCTTTTCCCCTTCTCATTTCATAAACCACTCAAAATATTTTCACAACCTACCAATCTCTAATCGGTTCCCTCTATAATCTTTCCTCAGTCTCTCCGCTTTTGCCGTCCACTAAAGGTGACTAATATATTTGTGTACCAATTAATTGCCCCAATTAGTATATTTTTATATTTATCTATATTTATAGCATCTACATTTAGTGTCAAGTTTTCAAATGATTTTTTCACATTTTCAATTTATTAAATAATTTATTACTATTGCTGCTTGATTAAGTGTCTAATATCTGTGTCAACCAATAATTGCATCAACTAGTGTTATATTTATGCATATTTAAAGTACCCATAATTGATTCATATCTAAATTTCAATAGCTTTCAAACGATTTGCCTTAATTTCAATTAACTAAATAATTTATTTTTAATCTTTGTGTGCATTATAATTTTTGTAATTTTAAACGTGTTCTAAATCTCTTTTATAGACCAGAAGATGGGTAAGATACCCGAAACGTTGTACTTAATTAAATGAGAAATTTTACATGTCTCATTTTGGGATTTATCCTCAACCTCAAAATAAGCCTTCTTAGAAGCAAACCTATAGAATATATATATATATATATATATATATATATATATATATATATATATATATATATATATATATATATATATATATATGAATCCATTAAACCACATTGAAAGAGAAAACAGAATAATTTTTTCCTTGCAGTAATAATTTTATTACCTTTTGTCGAATATATATATATATATATATATATATATATATATATATATATATATATATATATATATATATATATATATATATTATTCCTTGTTAGGTTTATTATCCCGAAAGTATGGCAGGGCTAAGCAAGGTGGAGGCGCTTAGGTGAGAGGCGTTCCTCTCCGATTGCTTCGGAAAGATAATTTTGTCTATCCAGAGATTATCCGAAATGATAGTACTCGTAAGTTCCGAATGCCCTCGTTAGTTAGTGTCTAGTTTAAGGATATAAAAGCTTACATCGGTTGGAGCACACGGGTGATATATGACTAATCGGATTTCTTGGGCATTGGTCAGCAACTGGCAAAGGCGGCAAAAGTAGGCCCCAAATATGCCAGAAAACGCCTCCATAATCGGTTCCTCTCGACGACGAGGAAACTTTTAGAAATATAAGAAGAAAGAGAAGCCACAAGAGAGATTATACCCTATTACTCCTACACCATTTCACCGCTTTTCATCATCTTTTTTCAGGCTACGCTTTTTAAGAAGATGACCGGGTAAAACCATCACCCCCCACCCCCACCCCCACCCAACCCCCCGCTTCACAGTGGCCCTATGGAGGGAAATCGCCCTACACAGCCTCGCTCAACTATGTCGCTCATTAGAGAAGACATAATTGAGGGCATTGGAGGAAGCTGGTTTGAGGATTCGCCCACAGTGGATAACTGTCAAGAGGCTCGACTGGACAAGGGACGGACTGCAACTTCCGTTGCTAATCATAGCGGAGGCCCATCCTAGGATCACAGAGGGACCCATATCCGCCTTTGTGTATGGTGGGAGCAGTCGCGATTCAAACACCCCCGAGGAGCAGCGTTGTCAATGAGTCCGCCAGTAGTCATCCACCGGGAGGATCCCACCCAATCTCACATATACTCAATTATCTTTTCTTCCCATCATAATGCGCCATTTCCATATTCATCCCAAGATTCACCAAGGCGAATATCTCTGGGGTTCAAGGTTGCTCAAAAAGCGTGTGGGGGAGGGGTACTTTCAATACACACTTACTGATCACCGAATTACACACCGCATAACATAAGTCGGCTTACTTTACGAGTTTGCCTCAGAATGACCACGAGGGGGTTACCCTCAACAACATGGCAATGGATCTGGCCACACGGATACCCCTTAAGGTAATCAATGACCAGGCCAAAGCTGAAAGAGGCAAAGTTTTCGAAACGATATTTGGAAAACCACAACCGGTTACTTGGCGATCTGCGAGAGGGAGAACGACATCGAGACAATCAGCAAGGAAGGTTGCCTTCTCTCACTCCAGGAGATAAACCTCCAGCCCGCAGTACCACCCAAATCCAGGCCGACCGCAGCGTGATTCGCCGTCGACTCGATCTCTGCATAGGTGATCGCACGAGAAAATAACACTAAAAGAACAAAAAGTAAGAAAAAAAAGCACAGGTACGACGGTAGAGAACTAGGTCTGAAGGTTTACCTTTCTAATAAAATCCCCTTCCTTGAACAAATATCCCCCGCGGACATCACCAAAGGCATTAAGAACCAGAAACTCAAATGGACAATAACAGAATCGGAAGACGAAAATGAAGTTGTGGCATCACTCTACTCAGATAAAGTGAAACTCGACATCGCCTCCTTATTTACGATCCTGTCCATGGAATCCAAGAAGACGAAGAGCGAAAAAGTCCGAAGGCACAAGGAATAAGTAAGCAGCACACTCTAGAAGTAGACACCAAACATGGAGAACATAAACAACACCTTAAAAATTTTAACACTAAACACGAATGGATGGTTGGGAAAAGCGAATGAATATGCAACATATTCAGCAGCGCGGACTCCGACATTATCCTAATATCTGAACACGGTGTCAACACGAATAACACTCGGATGAAAATCCCCATCTAGCACGTCCTGGCAAAGAACTTCACAGAAGATAGATTCGACGGTGCTGCAATCGCCATAAGAAAGAACATCACCTTCAAAAGGCTACCAGAACTTGATGAGTACTTCGTAGCTATCGAAAACCCTACACTTTTGGGGACTCACGATTGCAGCAGCATACCAGCAACTACGCCATCCATATTTGCCCATCAATAATCTACTAACCTTAACTGTTCACCGCAGGAATGTATGCATAGGGGCGACCTCAATGCTAGACTGGGGGCCTCTGGCTACACAAGAATAAACGAGAGGGACAGAAACCTGCAGCTTGTCATTGACCTGGATAGGCTCGAGAGAGCCGGGCCAGAATTTCCGACCTACATCACTGAAAGATCAGCGACAGCCCCAGATATAATATTGACGAGCACAAACTTCCCTTCTAATCTAGTTAGTATGCCTGTCCCCACGGTTACAATCGACCATATCTCCATCATGACCACCATCTCCCTCGCACCTATTTTGCTTCTTATCCCACACAGGAAAAGCTTTTCAAAAGCAAACTGGGAGCTGTACAAGCGAATGCTCAACAGCTTTAAACTAGCCAGCCTAAGCGAAGCTATCCTGGAAGATATTGACGAAGAAATAAACCGGATAACACTCCTGATCATGGAAGAGGACGAGAAATGTATTCCATACACCACGAATAAAAGCCCTCCACAACCCAGGTGGACTGAGGAGATGCGAAATATTGCCTCAGAACACCGAGAGATCTACGAGAAAGTCAGGCAATTTGTCCCAAACAGCGATCGCACCAGGAGACTCCGACAACTCAGAGAGGAACTCAAAGCACGGATTAGCGAACGGCAACGCGCCATATGGGAGGGAACTATCGAGATGCTCGACACAGCAGAAATTCTGGAAAAATAAAAATAAAAAACTGAGAGGTATGCTCCCGAAGGAGAAAATGAGGCTGGAAGAACATGGGAAAACCATAGAAGATCCAGAGACTTGGAAAAAAGTTCAGGAGGTACTGGCGACAAATATTCTCTATCACGCCAGAAGAGAATGGGGATTTTGACCTGGACTTCGAAGGCCAGGTGATTGACAAATTAAATAATATAATCCACGGTCGACCGATCACTACTGAGGAGTTCCTGAGCAGGCTAAAAACCTTCAGCAGAGAGCTCCTGGTTGGACAAGGATTACCAAAAACCATCTAGTAAATGTTCCCCCACGCCTCTTTCAGGGCATTACCAACTTATTAAATGCGGCCCTGAATACTGATTACTCCCCTGGGGGATACAAGGTGGCAAAAATCATCTTTATCCCAGGGAAAAGAGTTGCCAGAACAGCCGATGGACTACAGGACCATCTCCATCTTGAAAATCATCGGCAATATTCTGGGAAAGATCCTAGCCAACAGGCTTCAAAATCAACTTGACGAGAAGGGGGCCCACACCCCACAACAACACGGGTTCAGGAAGAAGCGCGGAACGAACATCGCACTCGCGCTCCTAACCGAAAAAATCGCCAAGTGCCGAGCGGATCGAAAGTACATTGACATCGTACTAAGGGACGTGTAAAAGGCCTTCGATAAGGTCTGGCTGAAGGGCCTTCAACATAAGATCCCGAACCTTCCAACTTGACTCGATCCTGGGACGAATCATCTGCGATTTCTTCATGGAACGGCACGCCCGGATCATGATAGAGGGTCACCAAGGAGCAGAGTTCCTCCTTGAGGCCGGAGTCCCACAGAGAAGTTGTCTGAGCCCCCTCCTTTATCTAATCTACACAAAAGATTTACCAACTCTGGTAAAGGAGGACTCATTATATCTCCAGTTTGCTGATGATATAACCCAGGTGATATTTGGTACATTCAATAATCCCAGGGGTCAGGCTATCGAGACTGAAAACGAAATCCGGAACGTAAATGAATACAAAAGAAAGTGGAAGATCCGCACGAATAGCCAAAAATTCAAGATCCTCGCGGATGTAACAATAGGGCAGCTAATATTCTCCTATTACTAAGAAGGGAGTGTTCTGGGGCTCCACATCACCCCCACCTGATATAGCCACCACTTTATAATGCGGGAAAATCTGGCGAAGTTAGAACTCAACAAACTTCACAGATTTAGGAAATCTGACCTCTAACAACATCAGAAAAATATATCTTATGCATATTCGAGCAACACTCATATACCCCGCAGTAGTGGCTCAAACCCTAAGTACGTCTCGCTTGAAGCGCCTGCAAAGAGTCCAGAACAAGGCGACTCTCTATATAAACAAGCGCAGAAGGAGAGATTGAATACTCCAAAGAGAACTCCATCGGAGAGTCGCCTTGACACCAATCAATCTGGCAACCCAAAGTCTGGCCAAAAAAACATGGGGGAGGATCTTGAATGAAACAGCACCCGAACTAGCTGAAGGTCTAAACATCCCAGAAAACAAAAGGGAGAAAGTGGGCAGAACAAGGCAATTTCCCAGCTCGAGACAATGCTCCGAGGAACAGTTGGCACCGTTGTTCACATAGAGATCACACTGAACAAACAACTACACATACTACTTGTATATATCAACAAATACACTCACAAACATTAATGAATATGTTTGAATGTAAGCAGAATAAATGTAAATAAATGTATATATGTCAATATAACTAATAATTAAGAAAAAAATCTTAAATTAGTATAGAAGAATTATAATAAGTGATTAACTATATTATTACTTTTCAAAATCTGATCTCTCTTAAAATAAGTATAATACTAAGGAGATAAATATATAAAATTATAAAAAACAAATAAAATAAAAAAGGCAGAGAAGAAAGATACTCTAAAAAATAAAAAATAATAATAATAAATAAATTTTAGAAAAATAGTTCAAAATTAAGGGAAAATAAAAATAAGGCTGCAAAGTAAGTATAAAAGAAAAGCTTGAATGCGTTATAATTTAAACTCAGATGCAGATACCAATACAAATTACAGGATTTAAGGTTATCGACAACGAAAAAGAAATCTAAGAAAAATTAGAAGCGTAGCCCTCACTACCAAGGCAAACCCTACACACTCTCTTCACCCACAATCTATCATCTATCTTATCTTGCACACCATTTTTTTTCTTAATTATATTCATCAATTCAATTTAACACGGGTGAGAACCTACTTGAAGGAAGGAGTCGTTCAAAGTGCCGCAAACTTCGGAAGTTTTATGTCCGGTCGAGTCCAAGAGTCAGAGAGTTCGAGGAGAATTTTGAATTTTGAGTTGATGAGTTTGACATTTCTTTCTTCTTCCTGCTTCGGAACAGATGCAGTGGCCAAGAGTTTAAGTTTTTTTAGAGGAGCTTTAGAGACTTGTTTCTACTTCTAACTTCCAAACTGTCCTGTTCACGAGTCCCTCTTGCGAATGGGTTTTCAAGTTACCGAGGGAGGAGGAGTTGGAGGATGATAATGGTGGGAGGAGAGCTGGGGCCGTAGGCGTTCCGAGGCCCAAAAGACTCGTAAACACCCTATTTCCCTTATATAACCATAAACCACTTGGATCGGTACTCGATCGCTAAGAACAGCACGAGTGCGGCCAAAGAGGTGGAAGGGGGGGGATGCACTACAGAAGGAAATCATCCAAGCTGTCCTCCATCGAGAGACAGGCGTTCAGGCTCAGGCGGACATATGTGTATGACGGCGCAATAGGCTGTAATCTTAACAACCTCCCGGCCAGAGAAGCTTAACAACTTCATAAAGTTGTGAAGCTGAACTAAGAAATCCTGAAATTTAGTTAGCGTAAATATCAGCTAACAGAACGGAGTATTTGTGATGGGTCAGTTGAAGGAGGTACTTGAATAAGTACTCAAGGGGAGGCATTTGAAGGGGGACATTTGAGAAGAATTTAATGGAATTATGAAACATTCGAAATGAAGAATTTTAATGAAGTAATTGGAATGATTAAATATTTTACTTGATGTATTTGAAATAAATTTTAAGACGATCAAGAATTAGACTTGATCATGAAAGTGAAGTTTTGAAATGATGTTTGAGAAGTTTGAGCAGATCAAGTATCAGATTTGATCATGAATTCGATGAAATTTTGAAATGATGCGTAAGAAGTTTGAGGTGATCAAGTATATGACTTGTTAGTGAATTTGAAGTTTTGAAATGATGTTTGAGAAGTTTTAGGTGATCAACTATTTGACTTGGTCATCAATTTGATGAAGTTTCGAAATTATGTTTGAGAAGTTTGAGGTGATTAAGTATCGGAGTTGATTATGAATTTGGTGAATTTTTGAAATGATGTTTGAGATTTCGTGAAGTTGGTCATCTTATGGTACTTAAATCAAAGGAATTGAACTTTTTTCAGATAAAACATCGCTACGAACTTTCTTAACAGCTAGGCAGATGGAGGTAACCCCAAATCCTTCGTTCTTAATGCGGGTGAGAGTGGAGTCAATCCCAAAATGTTTACATTTCAAATGAAAATTTTGAATAATTAAATTAGATCAATTTTGTAGAACAATAGATTGAGAATCTGTAGTAAGACGTGTTTCATCGCAAATATTTTAAGCTTTGCCCCACCATCGTCCTCAACGGCACATCGTGGAATTTTCACTTCGACCAACTTCACCAAATCAGTGCGAGGTTTTCCCAAGATACGATATCAGAAAGAAATCGAACTATTCCAATCCAATCTCTGTGACCACAGCTTTCTCATGAGAACTCTACTACGAATAAAACCAGCATATATAATCCAAGGGGGTCAAACAATTGACAAATCATCGATAGGACATTATGCTTAGTTTTAATGATTACATCGGATTTAGGGTATATTAATTATTTAAAACTTGAGGGTAACAATGATGTTTTAAATGAAATTTAACACAAAGGGGGAGCAGGTTAGACTGAAAACAAGTGACTTGTATCTATAAGAAACGAGTCTACCTTCTCTAAACCAGAAATGATTCTTGTCGCTCTCTGACTTCAATTAAATTTGAAGAAAAGCTTGTTTAATGTCGTAAAGTAAAACATATTTGTTAGAGCGAAATCTACATAAGAGGGAAAACATAGAAGCCAGTTAATTTACTCCTCTGAAGGAAGCCTTGTTTAGTGAAGGCGCCTGGACACAATTCAGAGACCAATTAAATACATGTCGGATTTTTGTGGTAGTCTGAATAGCAGTTTTTTTATGATAGGGCAATGTGGGATCCATTTATAGAGGGGATAGTCTTTGGATTTAACCAAGATTTCTTCCAAAATTCCAGCCTCTAATTGAGTCTGAAACAGTTCGTTATATGCTTGATCTAGTCCCTGCTTCTTTAGTCTTTTTGCTACGCTTCACTGTTCCCAAGGCAATTTTGAAATTGGATATAACTTGGGGAAGTATATCGCGGAACCAGGGCAAATCAACGAAATACCTCCCATTCCTAAGATCTATCCACTTTTTAAATTGTTCAATTTGATATTTGTCGATCGACCTTGCATCAACATCTTTTAACCCAAGAAATTCTAGGGAAAACAGATACTCTAGGTCAAAATCTATATCAAGTTCTGATTTTGTGAAATTCAAAGGGTGAAAATAAGAAGGCAATGGACTTAGGCCAAAGTTGACTACATGTTCGAAATTTTCGTCAACCTCCGGTTTCAAACAAGATCCTTGGGGCAAATAAACCTCATTTTCCACTTCGTTTCCCGCCTTGCTCTCGGAATCGGAGGAGCCGGCCTCCAATGGATTACCATCTAGAATGAAACTACCATTATCTGTGTAAGAGTTCTTTGAGTGTTTGTGCTTATTTAGCATTAAGTGCTGCACAAAGTAAACCTATTCCTCGCGTTGCAAAGAGAGGGTACCTCCTCTTTCGTTTAACCTACCATAGCCGCCTCGGTCTAGCTGAAGAACAGGCAAAGCCTCTCGTGGGAGCACTTTGGTGAGCCAGCTCACCTGTAAATTGATAATTGCACCCAAATGGGGATCAATGTCTGTTTTCTGAAGCGTGGCGGCCTGGGGCGCGGGGTACCGCGAGTGACCCTCTAATACTAGAGTATCGCTTATTCAGTTGATACTTTTGTAAGGTATCAGGCCATTCACTGTCTCCAGAGAGGTTCCGCCCATGCAATCCCTGTCTAAGAACTTCAGATTTGTATGCCCCCTCCCCTCCCCAGCAGACAACCTATTCTCCTTATTCTATCCCTTGAACAAAGGACTGGAAAAGGTCTCGTCTGCCAGTGAAATGACCCTTCTCCCTCAGAACCAGAAATTGCATTTTCGATACTTTTTACAGTAAAACCCAGGTTTAAATTGGAAGTGACCAAGAATTTGATAGACATTTGGAAAGATCCGAAACGAAAGACCGCCTCCAATTCCCTATGTGTGTGATTTTTGACCCGATAAATGTTTTAATCGTACAGAAATACGAGGCTAATTCCTCCGGATTCGCACCCATTTGGGAAGCTACAGGAATTTAGCTCACTATATCGATTACTCAACGCAAAGGCAAGAATGTACTACCAATCCAAGATATCAGACCAGAGTCGGAAGTAGATAATATGGATAGCGTTTTGAATAACGGAACCTTTGGCTACGTCCACATCCGACTTTAGTCCTAATCTGCCACAGGTTTAGTCACAAATTTACATCGCGTTTGACAGGGATGGGGTATAGAGCAGATATGTGAGGTTTTTTCCTGGCAGAACTTACACGGGTTTGAAAGGAAACGTTTGAGCGCGGGGCAAGATTCTGGGGGATGTTGAGTGGAAGAACAACGGGAGCACAGGCTTAGTTCTAAACAACGTTGAATTCTACTATCATGGGTTTGCTATACGTTACAGTTCACCATGTTATGAGTTCCGGTGCACAATTTGCGCTTAGAAAAGAGGGAATTTGAGTTTAAGTTCAAAAGGTGGAGTGAGTTTGAAGTTTGAGTTTTGAAATTATGAATAGGTTTAAACTTGCTCTTTGAAATTGACGCCTCTCCGCCGGGAGGGGTAGAAATGTTAGATTTGATAGTTTTGACATAATGGGGAGGCTTAGAAAACGAAGACTAAGACATAGGTGGGCGCGATAACGAAAAAAATGTATCACGATAACCGATAAATCAATAAGATAACCTTATCGGCGATAACCGATAATCGATAACTGGCGATAAATTTACTGCCCGATAAGGTGATACCTGATAGGTCGATAAATCTAAAATTATAATACAATATTGATTATTGACTATATATATAGCGTTATTTTATAATACAATAGTAAGAATATTTGAATACTGTTTCTTAGTTTCTTACCTGGTGAGGCTCTCCTTCATCTCCTCATAGGTTTTGAGGATCATCCTCCCAGCTCGGACCTACCTATTTCTGCCTCCAAAGCACGCGCGGCTCGCCCCTGTGCTAAACTGGAACCCAAAACTGAAATTATCGATTATCGCTATTTTGGAACCCAAAATATCGGCGATACCGATGAATCGATAATGCGAAAAAAATATCGGATAACCGATAAGCTGATATCGTTATTACAATAAATTATCGCGATAATATATCGCGATAACGCCCACCTATGGACTGAGGCATATAAACCATTCACGGAAGCAAAGAGGGACTTGACCGTATATATCTTTGTTTGCAACACATCAGGGGCAATGACCCCCGCCTCTTCTAAATCAAAGCTAATTTTATAAAATATCACGGCGATTATAGGTTTAAACGACGCCCGATTTCTCAACAAGACTTTGAGGTGGGATACGATTTCATCATAGATGGAAATTTGAGGATTTTCTGCCATCTCAAGTTTGAAAGGAAAATGAGAAGCTTGGTTGAGTGAAAAGGTAATCCAACGAGAGAATCTCTGGGAGAACAGAATTCTCCAAATCAATCGGAATTTCCTTTAGAATAACTAATGAAAATAAAAATTATCTTTCCAACGTTGTTAGATTTATTATCCCCCAAACAGGGCAAGGTTAAGCAACGTGGAGGAGCTTAGGTGAGAGGCGTATCTTCTGCGATTGCTTGGGAAAGATAATTTTGTAACTCCAGAGATTATCCGAAACGATGGTAAGTTCCGAATGCTCTCGTTATTTAGTGTCTAGTTTAAGGCTATAAAAGCTTACCTCGGTCGGAGAACACGAGCAAGGTCCTACTTGAAGGAGGGAGTCGTTCAAAGTGCCGCAAACTTCGTAAGTTTGCCGAGTCCAAGCGTAAGAAAGTTTGAGGAGAATTTGGAGAGTTTTGAGTTGATGAGTTTGATAGTTCTTTTTTCTTCCTGCTTCGGAACGGTTCTGTACAGTTTCCAAGAGTTGGAGTTTTTAGAGGAGTTTTAGAGAGTTGTTTCTACTTCTAAGTTCCAAACTGTTCGGTTCACGAGTCCTTCCTGCAAAATGGGTTTTCAAGTTACCGGGGGAGGAAGAGTTGAGGGATCAAAATGGTGGGAGGAGAGCGATAGGCGTCCTGAGGCCCAAAGGACGCATAAACACCCTCTCCTTCCTTATATAACAATAAACCACTCGGATCGGTACCCGATTGCTAAGAACAGCACGAGTGCGGCTAAAGAGGGGGGATGGGAAGCCACCTCGCAAGGAAACCATACAAGCTGTCCCCCATCGAGAGACAGGCGTTCACGCTCTTTTTTTCTTCTTTTTTTTTATTTAAGGGGCTATCTGGCGACTGCCGACTTAGGCATAAGTCGCCGTAAACAAACAGCCTAGTTCTAGGCTACTTTAAAAAAATGAACAGGAAACAACAATAAAAAGAAATAACCACAACAATAACAAAACAATAACAAAAACAATAACAAAAACAACAATTAAACCTGGTTAAATGAAAGGGAGAAGGCCTGCCTCCCCCCAAAAGTCAACAAGTTCACCAGTCAAAGTGCACGCACTCGTCCCGAGTACAAGGGACAGGCGGTAGCGACCCCACTCATCCCAGGACCGGGACAGGTATCGTGCGCGAAGATCACCCAGACTGGGACATTCGACAAGAATGTGCCGAACAGTCTGGGGGACTACGCAGTCGTTGCAATAGGGTGCAGGCGAGCGCTCCATCAAATAGCGATGCGCCACACGAGTGTGTCCGATTCTAGGACGACAGAAAGCAACCTGAAGCCGCCTCGGCATTGGGAGATAGGTCCATGGGAACAGTCGCAGCGCAATGGCACGAAACTTTAAGTTCCCTTCGACCGTCTCCCATCTTTTTTGCCAAGCAGTCCGAAGAGCTGCCCGTATTCCTGCCATGTAGTCGGTGTGAGGAAGAGCGAAACGCTGGTCCAGTCGCAGAGTCCTCGCGGACTCTTTGGCGCCCTCATCGGCGCGCTCATTCCCCGCAATTCCAACATGTCCAGGAACCCAGCACAAGATAATCTCGACATCTGCCCGGCTCGCCAAAAACCGTGGCGTCACGGATATCGCGAACCAGGGGATGCGGAGATTCCAATGCCCCGAGAGCACTTAGGGCGCTTTGTGAGTCGCTATAGATCACAATCCGGTCTCCGAACCGGGCACGTCGCGTAATCTCCCGTACCGAGTGATGTATTGCCACCAGCTCGGCCGTGAAGACAGACGCAGCGCCTGGTAGAGCCCCGCTAACTTCAAACAGAGGAGATACGGCGTGGAAGCCGACCCCCTCTTGAACCTTGGAGCCATCCGTATAGACTGGCACGGTTCCAGCGTGACACAATGTGTCACGCTTAGGGTACGACTGGTGTCTCTCGGCGGCATAGGCACCATCGAGATCAGTTGCGGATGCAGTGAGAGCTGTTGGCGAAAAAGGGGGGCGCCAGGCTTGCATGTACAGGCGTGTGATGCACTGTACGCGGCGCAGAGCGAGTGGCATCTCCCCAGCATCGACCAACAGGCTCTCAATGGGGGAAGTGCGGAAGGCACCGGTCGCAAGGCGAAGGCCTGTGTGGTGGATCGAATCCACCTTCCGCAATAAACGCTCGGCTGCGGATTCATAAAACTCGCATCCGTAGTCGAGCTTCGAACGAACAAAGGATCGATAAAAAAGTAGGGTAGTAGCCCTATCAGCGCCCCAAGCGCTGAACGTCACGGAACGGAGAATGTCCATTGCGCGGGTACAAGACACCCTAAGGCTGCGAGTATGAGCCTCCCAGGTGAGGCGTCGGTCGAATACAAGACCAAGGAAACGGTGCGACTCAACCACATCCAGGCGCACCACATTAAGAAACAAATCTTGGTCGGGGTGAAGCCATGGATGACGGCAGAAGTGCACCACCTTAGTCTTTTCCAAAGAAAACCGAAACCTGTGTGCTTTGGCATAGCGAATGACGCGGTTCTATGCCTGTTGGAGTCGACGCTCCAGAGTTGGCATCTGGGCCGCGCCAAAAGAGATCGAAAGGTCGTCCACGTAGAGCGTAGCGAGAACATCTTTCGGCAGCACCGAGGTGATGCCGTTGATGCTCAGGGCAAAGAGTGTGACACTGAGGACACTTCCATGCGGGACACCCTCTTCCGCTCCTTTGGGCCAAAGAGGGCTCCCTCACCCGTACGCGGAATCGACGATCTCGCAAAAATTCAGATATAAACATTGTGAGGCGTCCCCTCGCCCCCATTGTGTGGAGAATCTCCATGATACAGTATCGCCATGCGGTATCATAGGCCTTCTCCAGATCGTAACACACCGTATCGTAGTGCTATCTACGAAGGAAAGCCTCGCAGACGGCATTTTCCAGTCGGAGCAGAGCATGTGACGTGGAGTGGAACTTGCGGAAGCCGCACTGTGCGGAAGACAGATGGCCTCCGCTGTCCAAGAAAAAGGCTAATCTAACATTTACCAATTTCTCCATCAGCTTGCACACGCAAGAGGTTAGAGAGATTGGGCGGAAACCGGTCCGGGTAGAGTGATCTCTGCCTGGCTTGCGAAAGGCGAGCACAGTAGCAATTCGCCAGGAGTCTGTGTGAAGACCTTCCACCCAGATCCTGTTGAACAAATCTAACAGAAAGGTCATGCCTCGATCACCTAGGTGTCGAAGCATGGCGTACGGGACATCGTCCAGACCATGGGTGGTGTCCGCGCACAGAGCGAGAGCGGAACGCAACTCGCTCACAGTTAACTTGTCGTTGAAGGGTTCTCCGCCTCTGGAGGTAAAGTTCAGCCGGCGGCCTTCCACGACATCACGACGTGCATTGAATGCTGGCGGAGCAGCATCACGGCTAGAGAATGCGGAAAAAGCGGTCGCTAAGGATTCCGCCACGGACGCGGGGTCCGAAATTGCGGTCCCATTCTCCTGGAGAACGGGAGGGGGGTCCTGCGAGAACTTGCCCTGAATCCTTTTGACTCGCTTCCACACCTCTACTAAAGGGGTCTTCCTGTTAAGTGAAGACACTGATGCCCGCCAAGAAAAGCGGCGGGCGTGCTTCGAAATATACCGGAACCTAGCCCTAGCTCGACGAAATTCAGCGACAGTGAAATCGTTCGGGCGGCGCTTATAGCGCATGTAGGCATAACGCTTCTGTTTGAGGGCCGTCTCATACTCGGTCGACCACCATAGGAGTGGTCGCCGTGCAAAACGGCCAGGCGTCTTAGGAATAGTAGTCATGCCCACGGCAATGAGGTTGCTGGAGAAGAACTCAACGGCCTCATCTACCGACCTAAACTCCACGACTGAGATAGAGAATTCAGTCCTTTCCTGAAATGCAGGCCACCGCGCCCACGCCAAGCACCACCGAGGTGGGCTCTCAGGCGGCAGTTGCCCTGAAAATGATATTTGAATGGGGAAGTGATCACTACCATGGAGGTCATCGACCACCCCTTAATCAAAATCAGGCTGTGCATCCGAAGAGCACAAAGATAGATCTAGGCAAGAAAATAAAGCGGTTCTCGGACAGTGATGCGTAAACTCATCCACGTTTAGGACACCCATCTCAAGCTCTTCCATCAGATCGGCAAGGACTTGTCCCCTGGGATTTATTGAGAAATCTCCCCAGAGAGGATGCCTGCCGTTCAGATCTCCAAGCAAGAGATAGGGCCTTGACAACCGTGCCACGACGCGGCGGAAGTCCCCCGCGTCCAAGTCAACTGACGGTGGAATGTACGCAGAAATGATGGTATACCTCCTATCTAGGTGCAGCTGCACAGCCACTGCCTGAAAGGAGGTATCTAAAGAGAAAGAAAGAAGGGAGACATCATGCCGGGTGTAAACCGCGCATCCCCCAGCCCGGCCATCCCGAGGTGGTGGGGTCGCAAGACCCTTATACCCCGGGAGGGCAGGGAGTGGGCACGCGCCTAGCATGGTCTCCTGCAAAAAGATAGCTAACGGGGAACGGGACGAGACGAGCCTCCACAGCTCCTCCCAGTTGGCCCGGAGTCCACGGCAATTCCATTGAAGGAATATGCCCTCCAGGCCTAGCTCGGAGGAGACGCGGATGCCCTCCTCGAACTAAAGACCCTCACGGGAATGGCCGTACGCTTCCCGGAGGCAGAACCCCGGGCGCTGTTGGCCGGACAAAGCGCTGAAGTCGCGGTCGCCTTCGATGACTTATTGGAGGAGGTTGGGCTCGCCGTGCGAGTCTTTTCCTCCCTCCGCCTTGAAACCTTAGGCGGGCGTTGCGGCTTCGGAGGCGGGGGCCCCTCTTTTCGAAGAACAACCGTCTCCGAGCCACTCGCTCCACCTCGGGTCGTGGGCGAAGGAGCCGAAGCTCCTTTGTTGCTGTCCTCCTTTCGGGGGACAGCTTTAGGAACCCCGGAAGATGGCCTAGCGACCATCTTCAGGGGTGTTGCCTCCTGTGAGTCTAACGACTCGGTGGAGGCGCATGGCCGTTTCGCTTTACGGGAAACGGTCACGCTAGGGGAAGAGGGGGGAGCCCTGGTTTTAGCCGGGGCTGGGTATGAACCCTTTTTACCGCCAGCTTTACCAGGGGAGCGCCCGGGTTGGGTAGAGCCCGCAGAAGGGCTCCGAATGGGCGCGGAAACAACCGTGCTCGTTGGCCTGGATGGGCCAGGAGCAGAAGGTGCCTTTCTAGCTATTGAGGCATATGACGTCCCAGGCACAGCCGGGCGCGCCAGGACCAAGTCCTTAGCCTCACGGAATGAGAGTCGATCCTGGGCCTGAATGGCCAGGATTTCTTTCTCAAGGAGATATGCACCACATTGCTTCGAAGAAGCAGGGTACAACTCTCCGCAATTGACACACTTGGCCACACACGATTTGGACTTAACGTGTGCGACCTTGGTGCAATTTACACAGACTTCGGGTGACCCCGACTTTGCACGTCTACATGAGCGATTCGTATGGCCGAAGCGGTGACAGTAAAAGCACTGCCGCGGCAGTGGCACGAATGCCTTCACGCGGTAGCGGTACCAACCGGCACACACCGACTCAGGGAGCTTGTGACAGTCGAACGTGACGAAGAGTGTAGGGGTGGGTCTCGAGGCCCCTCCCTGTTTTCTCATCACACGCCTCTAGGGTGATGTCCTCAATGGAGTAGTCAACGAGTTCCCTCGCATAAAATACTTTTTTCACAAAGTTCATAATAGAGTGCGGCGTCACACTCACCGGGGTGCCATGAAGTGTCCGAAGAGCACTTATCTTGGCCGCCTCGGCGGGATTCGCCGCATTCGCCAGAAGGCTCCCGTCCGAGAAACGGGTCACCTTGGGCTCTCTACCAATTGCACTAGCTAATTCTCTCCTCTGATGGATCATGTTGCCCTTAGACAACATGCTGCCATCAGTGGAGTGAATAACGAGGAAGCGCTTGAAGCCAGCGGGCTCGAAAACGCCAGGTAACCTCTGAATCAGGGGCCCCGATGTCATCGAGGCTCCGCCTTGTGCACTCTTGGTGTTAGTCTTAGTCAGGGGCTCCGCACACGGGGGGGGGGGTAGAGGGGCCGGATGTGCCGATCTTGGCTTGGTCACCTACCAAAGTGGCAGCAGACCCATCCGTCCCCGCAGCCCCCGCGGATGGAGAGGAGCTCCGAGTCTTTTTGGTCTTTCTTGTCTTTTTATTCTTCTTTTTAGGAGAGGAGGGTGGGGAATGAACCCGCTTCTCACCTCCCCCGGCAGAAGCCCCCATGCCAGATGGACCCGCCTCAGCCAGGTCCCTCTTCGAAATGGAGAAGGTCCCGGTAGTCGTAGGGGCACCTGTCGGAGGAGATCCCTTCCCTCCTTGTACTGCCTTGGATCCCTCAGCCGTTTGAGGAAGACCTTGCATAGGGGCAGGTTCGGGTTCGGTGCTCGGCGCTGAGCCCGGATTCCTCCCCATGGAAGGCTTTACCGTCTGAGGCTGGGGATCCTCAAGGACAAATTGTGTCACAGGAGGGGCCTCCAGTTGGCCATCCCCTCTCAAGACATCGCAGGTCCCGTTGGCTGTATTATCACTAGTCTTGTGTGGGGAGGCACAGGCCTTGACCCCGGCAAGGTTCAATATTCTTGCCAGCAGGTCTTTTGAGGGAAGCGACCGAAGGGGCCTGGCTTCCCTCTCCCCCCTAAGGGGGTTTGCCCTACCGAGCCGCTTACACGAGGGGCGGTCGGTAGTGGGCTGCCTGCTGGCTTTATTGGCAGTCCCCTTTGAAAGAAAAGAGGGGACTGCCGCTGGAAAAGGGGAGGTGCCCGAAAGCACCTCCAGAGAAGGGGGTGAGGGGGAGTTCCCTGCACCCGTAAGCGAAGGAGAGGAGTAAGCCTCCTTTCCGGTTATAGAAATATGGAGGGTCCCCTGCGGAAGCACAGGGGGAAGGACCTCCATCTTTTCTGTGGAGCTGCACGAGGGTGGCTCCGTCGTTCTTATAGGGGGAATTAAGGGAAGATGTTTTTTTTTGCATCATTGGGCATGGTGACCCTCTTTGTTTTACGGGACGCAATCGCTCACCACCTCTTGCAGTAGCCCGCACTGCAAGAGGTGCTTACAGGCCCGGCAGAGCCAGGTGCCGCCATTTGGGACCACCCCTCCCGCCTGGTGGCCTGGCAGTCTTTCGGCATGGCGGCTCCACCTCGGACACGGCGTAAAAAAGATAGATTTTGAAGACGAGAGGAAAATGGATGTGAGGAAGGTATGGGTGGGAATGAAGCAGGTTGTTAAAAACCAACCACCCCAGACCGGAGCTCAGGGGTTAGGGAACATAGTCCCTCTCCCCTCAGCCCCGATCCGGGATGGTTGGCTGAGAAGAAGGACAGTTTCTACCCTGTGAAATTAGAGGCTGATCAAAGAAAGTTGTGGGAGAGGTTGTATGAAAAGCGACGAGGTAGGATAGGAATACAGGCTATCTGAAGGAAGGAAGAGAGGCTAAGCTGGGGCCGGACGGGGCGCTGGATCCCGTCAGCACGGCGGCCAGGATGGCAAATCGCCTCGCCCCTTACGGGTGCGTTCACGCTCAAGCGGACACATGTGTACCACAGTGCAATAGGCTGTAATCTTAACGTCTTTGGTTGATTTTTGCCTTTTCCAAAATAAATAAAAAGTATTTATTAATTTAGATCATCTTTGAGTGGGTTTATGGAATGCAACAAAGGTTAACCGCAGAGCTACAACTGAAACCCAGAGAGGTAGCGCCCCCTCCCAACACCACTGCCCCGAGAGAAACTAGGTCTCTCTCTCCGGTCGTCTTTTTTACCTCTTTTAAATCTTCCACTATCTTTTATACGCCTTCCTAGACCCAACAAAGCGTGAAAGAGGGTGTTAAACATTCTTAAAATAAATACTGCTACTACAAATTTGACCGTGGTCTACATTGTCTATTTTCACTATAGTATTCGCTCTACGGCAATAAATAGGTAGTTTACAATGCAAAATTATTTATAATTAATTCATAAACAAATAGGTTGAGTTTAAGGTTTAATTTATTTCAAAGCAAAAATGAAAAAAATGAAAGGTCAGAAATAGTATTTATAAACAATTCTAATGTTTAAAAAAAGCAATAAATAAACCGTCTGTCTCCTTCCGTAACATTTAACAACACAAGTGTCTAGATGGTATTGTAATCAGTGGCGGGTCCAGGCTAAAAATTTGTGTGGGGGGGCGGGGCTATCCTGAATTTCTCCCTTTAAGTCTTCTGAGAAAAGGGCATTGATGATTAATAATGGTCATCTTACACAGCATTGATAATAAATAACCGTAACTCACAGAAATTATGAATTGTGGTTTATTGTAGTTTTTGAACGTCAGCCCCGGAATAATACTGAATTTAATGATAATTTCTGAGATTTACCTTTATTTTAGACATGTATCACATAAGATACATTCAATCTTAACGGTTTAAAATGTTCTTTAGATATATTCTATATTATTACATAACTTTCTAAATGGCAGAACACAAGTGTGGCTTAAAAAAGAAATATAAACATAGGCCGGTCAGAAATTGGAGGGGGGGGGGGCTCAGCCCCTCTGGATCTGTGCCTGATTGTAATAATTGAATTGGAACTCATTTCATCTTCTTCAATACATTTATTTTTGAAGCTAATCAAAAGGGCTCAATACCCTGTGCATGAGGGGGTGATGATGGGTCAACATAATGAAGTTGATGATTAACTGTAGAATGGAGGTGTCCCGAAATTGAGACTTTGATACGATGGTTGTTAGTCCGATTGCGTCGCTGAATCAACATGACATTCCCTTTGAATTATTTGTAGCCAAGTACTCATGTCACGACGTAGTAAATAAAATATTGTCAATCAGATTTTTGTTTCTATCCAAAATCCCACGTGCCATGGTTTCTTTTGGTTGTCAGCATCAATATCCTCCGAAGATGGAGGATAATCACCTTTTAACATCCTTCCGTGGTTCTATTTCCGTCTTCCAGCAAATCTTGCCTAGTTTATTTGATTAGGTGAATCAAGAGTGCTAACTATTTGACCTCTATGTGACACGATTGTTGTACACACTCGCGGCACATATTACACCAGAAGGTAATGGTATTAAATGACTTTTCTGTCAATGTTTGTGGAGTATTCAGAAGAATTTACATAACGAACAGGAATACCAACTCTAGGATTTCACATAGAGTTAGCCTGCTATTGATGCGATTATTCAAGTCAGTATAATGAAAAAACTGCCTTATTGATCTGGATGTTTGGCTTCCTCTCCTGTGGCAACGAAGCACTGGCCTAAACTAACCTTTACGGTCACGCCTTCTTTTCTGTGACATAACACTTCCGTATTTGCTACAAAGTTCTCCTTCTTGCATAGGGTTTTAATAAATTATGATAGCACAAAAAAACGCAGCGGTTTCTTCAGAATAAATAACATTACGATATAAATCTTTTAAAAAACATTGGTAGCGAATTATTTAAAGCTTAAGATACAAATATCACAACTTAGCCACGTTGTATTTCCAGTTGAGACTAAGACAGTGGAAGTTTATAGTTTCAAAGGTACTTCAATTTTCCTTTTCTTCTTTTCGGTTTATTTTTTATTTTATCTTACCCCGTAAATATTTCTTATTTTATATGATTGTAAGTTGAAAAAGTAGCAAAAATATATATTTTTCTGTAACCAGTAAAATATGAGTTGATTAATGATAGACTGCATACTATTCACCAGTGGTTCCCATCGTGTGTGCTAGCGCTCCCTTGTGGTCATTGGTGTGATAAAAGAGGGCGCTATAAGTTTATATTTTAGTTGGGGGAATGAACATACACAAGGGAGCGGTGGCCATTTATCTATTTTTATTTCAAATTCTCAAAGATTATTTAATATTAGTTTAACGGGGTTGTTATTGAAATAAATAAATTATCTATCGTCATAACTTTCCTGTCGATTAAGATTAGAATGATGGAAAATAACGTTCTATGGAGGATACACACGTACGAATGGTTAGATGGGAAATATAAGGTAAAATTAAATATTCGAAATAATGAGAATAAAAGTATATTTATTGAAAACAATTAGCAAATAAATATGTGAAGAATATCATCAAAAGTTTATTTAATAAATGCTAAATATAATTTGGTTGATAATATGATACCTAGAGAATTGGTAAATAATAGTAGTAATAATAATAATAAGGATTAAAAGAGTTGAACTAATTAAGGGATTTTTATAGTAGGATGGAAATAATAGTAGGATTGTAGATAGTAATAAGATTGTAAATAATAATAAGATCACGTTAATGGGATATACAAATATAGTGAGCTGTAATTATTATTGAAAAGAATTTCAATTAACACGTTTTCGGAAACTAGAAGACATATATAAAATTTACTAGTAGAGATTTTTAAAGCAAACCTGTTCAATGGTTTATAAATTACATAATTAAACGATATAATGGAATTGCTAAAGATATATATATATATATATCTATATATATATATATATATATATATATATATATATATATATATATATATATATGTATATATATATATATATGAACAATTGATGCATAAATTAATTCATGGAAACGAAAGTAAACCATCTCCGTGGGAAAAATATAACTGAATTTCTAATATAACTTCCAGCAAATAGACTGGACAGAAAAACTGAAGTATCTTAAGCTTTCCGAAGAAGTATACCGCCGGTAAAGGAGGAAAAGAAAATGGAGAGCCACCCCAAAAACGTGAACTTACCACACTTTTTATCCACGGGGATAACAAGAAAGAAGGTAATTTACGGAGCCACGCATAGCCGACCCATGTTTGGCTAATCCTCCCCGCGGCCCCCTCATCGGAGCAAGGGAGCGGAAGTGAACTGAACTGCCATTCATTTAGTCTCGATCCAACTATGTCGGTCTCTTCGAGAGACATAAGTGGAAGCGTAGAGGAAGAAAAGTTTGAGGATTAGCCCACTGTGGAACTCAGCGTCAGAGGCAACCCGGTTAAGAGGCGATGCTGAAAGCTTTGGGGAAGAGTTCTCTCTAGTCTCTAAGGGTAGTTTCCGGCCAGGACCACAGGGGGACATGTAACTGTCCCTGTGTAACTTGGAAGCAGCATCGATAACCAAACCCCAGGCGAGGCGGCACCTTCGGGTGGTGGTTGTTGATTCAATCACCACCCATCATTAAGTCCACCACATTTCACCGTCTGAAGGGCCTCTCCGGGTTCATCCCTCATCATTTATCCATCCCATCCGGAAGTTCATGCTAATGGAAACTTGCTTGCAACCAGGAAGGGATGGCTCTCAAAGCGCTCTACCAAAAAGAAGCGGACAAAACATATACAGTGAAACTGTTTAAGCGATTTTATTCTCTTTCAACACTATTATAAGGTTTTTACAGGAGAAAAGTTTTTTATTTGACTGACGAACTCTTAGCTTGCAAATGTGGCATTGCCTACTTAACAGATTTATTCAATATATTCAATGATCTGAATTTGCAATTTCAAGACTGTAATGTAAATCTTATCAAAGCAAAATCTGTTTATTATTTGCACATCCATGGACAAGTTTTCACTCTTTACGCTTAATATTGGTCGGCGAGAGCTATCTCAATATTTTAATCTTGGTTGACTAGAAAATGATTATGAGACTGATAACTCCATATTATGTCAAATATAGATGATAACTTCTTGATTTATTGCGACCATTCGAATTCTTTGTACGAGGACATTAGCTGTAGATATCAGGATCTCATTAATACGGAGATACCCGACTGGCTGATAAACCCATTTATTGATGCTATTAAAAATGACACCGATTCTGCAATGCAAGAGAAGTTAATTGCCTTTTACAACGAATTCGAATTAAAGCCCCTCTTTACGCTTAATATTGGTCGGCGAGAGCTATCTCAATATTTTAATCTTGGTTGACTAGAAAATGATTATGAGACTGATAACTCCATATTATGTCAAATATAGATGATAACTTCTTGATTTATTGCGACCATTCGAATTCTTTGTACGAGGACATTAGCTGTAGATATCAGGATCTCATTAATACGGAGATACCCGACTGGCTGATAAACCCATTTATTGATGCTATTAAAAATGACACCGATTCTGCAATGCAAGAGAAGTTAATTGCCTTTTACAACGAATTCGAATTAAAGCCCCTCTTCAAATAATCATACCAGAAATTTGGGCTACAAAAGGAAATTTCCCATAGGTATACAAAGCAATGAGAAGCTATCAAACATTTTTCCATTGATTTTTCAACATTCTATATGGCTGAACGTGGTTTTGGTGCAGTTATTCAGCTTCCTACTAAACAAAGAAACCGCCTGCAGATTGCAAAACGAGATCTGAAATTATTTCTAAGCAGCCTGGAACCTAAAGTCAGAGCCTAAATCAGTAAGCACCAAAGTCAAACATCGCCTTCAAAACATTTTGGGGTAAGGTATCCAAATAGGTTTTTTAGCATGTTTATCATTAGTCTTTATGATAGAAATAAAAAACTACATTCAGATTATTTTTGCACTAATACCTAAGTGATATCTCATATTAAAGATAAATTTAATATAGTGTTTAAAATTTAATTTGACAGGTGGGGCGATGACAAAAAATTTGTGTCCAAAGGGGGCGCTAGTCTAAATAAGGTTGGGAAACACTGTTATAGATTAAGCGCATTTGTAGACCGCATACTATATAGTGAGCACAACTGTATAGCGCATATGATAGCTCTAAATATTAAATAGTAATACAGTGAATCAAGACATTTCCTTCAGCTGCTTCACAATATTTGGGGAAATTTGACAAGAGAAAATTTCTTGTTTATTTATGTTATAATCGATGCAATTATACAATTATTTCCTAAATTAAGAGATCTAATTTTATAGTATTAACAAACATACTAAATATAAGATTCGAGAATTTAATGAGTTTTTAACTCAATATTTTGGCGTTTATCTCACATAATTACACTAACAAGAACGTAAGAGCCAAGATTATTTACATATTGTTTTCATACTTGAGTCAAAATTTAACAAATTATTTGAATGTGTCTGGTTAATAGTTTTATTAATCAATTCCTTAGATTTTTATCATGATAAAGTCTACTTAATTACATTAATAACGATAAGCTATTCGCACGATAAAGCATTCGTATTATAATATTTTTTTCCATAATGCAAAGATTTAAATTATTTTGGGGAGGATATTAAAACTCACAGGAAAAGATTCTACCCAGTTATCTTACATCTTGGTTTCCACCAGAATCTGTTGATGAATTATCCTTTGAAGATATTAACCAGCTAATTTTCACTTTATAAAACGTTCAGTAAAGGAAAATATTACAGGGAGAAATTTCAGATGAACTATTTCAATATTAAACCTGCTTGAGCAGCTTCTGCTGCTAAAATAAATATGAAGAATCAAAAACATTCATGGAAAATCTCTTTAGTTTTATTCTTCAAGCCGATGGACTTCATATTCGTAGTCCATAAACTCTTCCAAAGGTTTGCTAGATAATCCCCAAAGATATTCAACGAGCAATTCTTTGGGAAAAATGCAAACAAATTCAGGATCACATACAACAAAATTGCCCCAACAATTTTTTGGCATTAAAAAAGGTGCCCCAGTAGGCAATAAGGATGTGGGTGTAATTTGCATTGAAAAAGACAGAAATTAACAACCTGGTACCAGAAGAAGTGATCAATCAGCTGCCAGAATTTATATCTTTTCTTCCAGAACCTCTCCTTCAAGAATTTCTGATTCAATACGCTGAAGGGG
Organism: Ceratothoa steindachneri; assembly: GCA_963969495.1. Lineage (NCBI taxonomy): Eukaryota > Metazoa > Arthropoda > Malacostraca > Isopoda > Cymothoidae > Ceratothoa > Ceratothoa steindachneri. The sequence goes on along the minus strand of OZ018322.1, from coordinate 63,555,104 downwards.
TTCCAGAATTAGTGTATTTACGAAAAGAAGAGCTGTTGTCTGATAACGAATTTAATTCATTTATAAAAATCGTTATAAAACAAATATAAAATATACCTTACCTAGTCTGAGTTGCATGAAATAAATGTTTAATAAAACTATTAGCTATGAATTGCTCATAGCCTGATAATGAAATACAGTCAATTCCCTAAATTAAAGATAAGAAGGTACTTAAAAAAATGCGTCGTTTTGATTTAATCCCACATTGATTACACAAACCGCATGAGTGTAAAGAAGGGTTCAGTTATGCCTAAACGCAAAATCTCTTTATAAAATATATTTAAGATAAAAGTGGAAATAAATTAAGAATCTGTGGCTTGAAATATAAGCGGGTAAGGGAGGAAAAAGATGGAATTATTTGAGACTCAATGATAGTTAAATTTTACCCTATGTAATACTTGAAATCTTCATTTAAGAATATAATAAAGGGATATTTTAAATAAAGATTTGGGATTGACGTAAATTACTTAAATGAAAATTAACAAGGAAAAAAATGAACGAACGAACGAAAAGAGTAATAGGACGATAGGTGTTTTGGAAGAAAAACATTATTAAATTCAAAGATTAAATTTCAGGTTAAATTTAAAGATTAAATTTTCCAACAATAAGATCTTGATGGATCTGTTGGATGGAAATAACACGGTAAGTGTTAAGATTAGTGGCGCACGATTTTGTTAGCGATTTTTGCTAAAGTTTTGCTATGTTCCTAGCGTTTTTTCAGCATGCCCACTCCCCAATCAGCAATATTCATCATTCACCTTTGGGTCCTGCCTTTTTAGGCAGAGGCTAAAGGAAGGATACCTTGATCACAAACCAGGATCGGGGGTACCTATAGGCGAGCACCAACAGACCGGTGTCTCGGCAGCTCACGCAGCCGACGATGAAGCATGGGTCGTCTCAAGCCTCTCTCGCCACCAGGGTCCATATTCCCTTGGTCAAGATACTGATCCGAAGACTGCACACATTCCTACCAGTTTAAACCTATGTAATGCAAGTTGATGCCATCAAGATGGCATCCGTCATCATCGACCTTGATGGATTCCCAATCATAAACGTTTATTTTTCCTAGGTTCCTTTTGTGCTTCAAAAAGAAGGTATAGGATTTTTTCGAAGTTTCTTTTTGAAGGCTATTATCGATGTCTCCTAAATAAACTCTCCTTTTACCTGTTTTGGTTTGTAAGTTGTTTTTTTTATGTTACTGTTATTTTTACGGGTTTTATGTTTTGTTTGTTTCTGTTATTTGAATAATTTTTATCATCGGTTTTTTTGTTTATTTTTAGTTAAAACAAACTTTGTATAAATGCATTTACTTACATTAGGCTAATGGGTAAAGTTTTGCTGCAGCGAGCAGGAATTTGTGGAATCGCTCTTTTATAATCGGGTATTTCGGAAAATAGCTGCCCGCTATTTTGTGGATAATACATATATATATTTGTGCTTTAAAACAAGTTATTGTTGTTTTTAATTTAAGGGGATAACACATTTTTTCTTGAGTCAGTTTTCACGTTGTTTCGTTCAAAATTCGCATTTTTTTAGGGGGGGGGGGTTGTATATCATTTTATTCCAAATTTTATGCACTTTTTTAGGGTATAATTATTTTTTTAGCAACATGACTAAAACATAGTGAAAATTAAGATAATGCAAGATTGTATACATTCGCGAATTTTGTCTTAGATATTTAAAGTTAATTTGTGAAAAAAAACTACACCATTGAATTTTATATCATTTTATTGCAAATTTTATGCACTTTCTTTTAGTATATATTTTGCTTTAGCAACATGACTAGAACATAATGAAAATTATGATAATGCGAAATTGTATACATTCATGGAAATCCTCCGTAGACGTTTAACGTTAATTTGTGAACACAACACAAAACTTCACCATGCGATTTCAAATATTTGCTAAAAAAAAACAGCGCCTGAGAACTATTTATATTTTAAGCACCATTCGAATATAGATTGACCTAAATTCTAGGGCATTCAGAACGCCCCTACTATTTACCTAAGATCCTCCTTTCCAACTGAGAAGAAAGCCTATAGTTGACCATGTAGGAAAAATATATTTTTCAGTCCACCATTAAAACAAATTTTGATGGAACTAAAGAAAACTGATTTCATATGATAAGTAAATCATATTTGCATATTTTGCTTGTGAATTGAGATTGATTGCTTAATATTTAGTAATGCTATAGCCATTTACATGATATCAGGTTTCAAGGGAGGGTTCTGAAAGCCCCCCTCCTGTATCTCAGGAACGGCGCCGTAGGTTATTATCATTTTGGCAGGAATAAAAGATCTTTTAATGAGCTTTAATTTTATATATGATAATCTAACGTAGTAAAAAGTTAAAAAAATGAATGTGGTTTACCCTTAAAGACTGTTTTTTCTTGGGCATATTAAAAGAAGTGTTTTTTGTTTTGTTTTTTTGGTTCAGTTTTTGGAATCGCATAATAATGTATTATGTAGAATTTTGGTAAAGCTTACGATCTGCTCTCCGGCCGCGATTGTGCTTTTTTCCATAATGTTTCGTCCACTTTACCAATATGTTTCACCTAACTGTTTCAAGAACGGTTGTGGGGGTCGCAGCCCCTTACCAAAACAAAAACAAAATATAGGGGTTGCGTGGGGGCAAAGCCCCTCTCCCGTCATTTTTATCTCGTTTTACTTATACTGACATGCCTGTTTATTCCATATAGAATCATTTTAAGGTTTACTTAGGTTCTTCATATTTATTTTTTTACCCATGTTTTTTCTACCTTTTTTTAGTTTGTACCATTTTTCAAATCTTCATTTTTTTATTGATTTACCTACTAATTTAAAATATATAATTTATATAATTTGTTGCTTCTACAGCCATGATACAAAGAGATGACGCGAAACCATGTCGTTCAAATTGAAAACATTTTTTTTGCGTTTATTTTCTTTTTTCTATTTCATTTTTTAATATTTTTTTCCCCTTATTTTTTATACTGACATGCTTGTTTATTTCTTATAGAATCGTTTTAAAAATCATTTAGGTTCTTTATGCATTTACCTAACATTATAAAGTAAATAAAGATATTTGAGGGACGCGAAACCATGTCGTTCAATTTGAAATCATTTTTTTGCGTTTATTTTCTTTTTCTATTTTATTTTTTAATATTTTTTTCTTTCTCTTCTCTATTCTATAAATTTTTCCCCTTATTTTTTATACTATCATGCTTTTTTATTTCATATAGAATCGTTTTAAGGATCATTTAGGTTCTTTATATTTATTCTTTTACCCATGTTTTTCTAGCTTTTTTTATAGTTTTTATCATTGTTTAATTTCTGCATTTTTTTATGCATTTACCTAACATAATAAAATAAATAAAGATATTTGAGGGAACTAGTTTTTGCCGTAATTCAACCATAATACAAATCTTGAGTCGTTGGAGTCAGTCCTCATGATGTCAAATGTGCCCGCGAAATTCGTTTACGCTTTCCGCGTTAGTTACCGATCGCGAAAAAGTGCTACAATTTTTAGGCGACCACAATTTAATTCAATTGTCTATTAACTGTGAGCATTGTGATCAACCCCTCGCTATACAACGAGATTATATATTTAAATGCTCCAAGAGCAAGCGTGACGAAGAGACCGATAAGAGCGCCCGCCACTATTTTTACCGGTCTGCTCTCAAGGGGACATTTTTTTCAAGGTCGCGCCTCTCTATAGAAACAATCTTACATTTTATATATTGGTTCGTGGTAAACCAAAACGGAAACATCAACCAATCAGGTTGATGTTTCCGATGAAAACATTAATTGATGGATTTAGTTTCTGTAGGGAGGACGCAATTGACTTTTGTGAAAAAAATAGATGGTGTTGGGGAATTCGAGTGCGATACCACGTTTTCCTCTTCGCTATTTCGGATCTCTATCCGCTTGCATAATGCAAGTAAAATCATTTTTCATATTTTTATTTCATTCATTTGTTTGGCTAATTCTTGTGTTCTTTAAAGACAAACAAAAATGGCACCCTCGCCTTTGAACTCGGATTTAAACTTGTACATAAACAACGTATTCATGCGCGCTGAACGAAACATTTAGGCCCGAAAACAACAACAATCGCGGCCGGGCAGCGGATCTTAAGGTAATTTTGAAATGGGGAGTTTCGCCCCCATGCCCATAAAATTGTAAGGATTGCACCCCCACTATTTTTTAATAATCTAGAGATATTCCAAATTCGAAAGCCAAGCATTTGATTAGAATTCAAAGGCGATTGCCAGACGTCATAGGCAAGCCTATAAAAAGTTAAAGGAATGGGCCAAAAGTAGCTAGAAAGGTAGCCAACAAAAATCGCTAGCAAAATCGTGCGCCATTAATCTTAACAATTACTGGCCATTATTGTTTGCATGGAAAATTGAATGAGGACTGCGTGACACGAACCTATTTTTTTATAAAATATTGATTTATTGAATTAAGTCGTTACTTTCGGCTGGACTTTATAATTTCCAGGAGCACCAAAGACACTTGTCATTAGAACACGAAAACAAAAAGAATCAGATCGAGACCATCGTCGCTTTTTCCAAGCTCAAACAAAGGAGTTGACAAATTTGTATTTTTGTGCAGGAGACTATTTTAATATATTTGCGATATTCATTTTTCTTTACTGAGTTGTTAAATAAGTTAAGGTTGCAGAAGAAATACATATGTGTTACAATTTTAAGAGGACAGAATATCATCATGTTAGACTAGTCTGCAACGGGTGTTTATAATAGTACAAATACACTAGAGAGTAGGACACTATGAAAATGTGCATGGATTTATTCAATTAATAAAGAGGAAGTAACTATAAGTGAACTGTATCAAGATTAAAAGGTCTTCATATCAAATTGAACAGATCTTTCGCTAACCTAGAAATAATACATGTGTTGGATTTCCACGCATAGGTCGCCGCAATGAAGTACCCTGTGTGGACTGTTACGACAGATACCTGGAGGAGCAGCATGCCCTTCTGTCCCCAGTGCATTATGCAGTGTCTCAAATCACATTGAGACATTATAGGCTTTAATCCTTCAAGACATTTCCTTTGTACACTTTTTTGACACTTATTTCAAAGCCATTCTCACTTATCCTTGTTTGTCATGGGCTAATTTTGCAAGCTATTCGTAAACTAGCTTTCGTCCGTTCCTAATTGGAGCCGATGGGGGGGGGGGGGGGGGTCATACTCCTACCCCTCATCACCGGGTAGAGGGTAAAATGATTGCAGTGTGCTAAAATTTGCACCATTCTACTCTCCTCATTTTTTTTCTCCGTATATCCTTTTACGCCTAAGACCGGATTGTGAACCTCATCGCACAACGTTTTGCCATTGGGCGGAAGAGGTGTTCCCTAGTGCTTCCAAATCGGTCTAACAGACACCCTATATGAAGGCTCCGGATCGGGTTCCATGGGCTGGAATTTTTCGTTGCTAACCAAAATTACATGTGGGTCTCGATGCCCAATGTAATTAATACCTCGCGGAACTAAATGGATGAAGATGTAACATTTTTTTAGGTTTATAGATCAGAATGATGCACCATCATAAAGGGATTTTTTCCCATTTACCACCATTTCCTCTTTATGAACCGCTCTTAGGCATACGGCTAATGGGTCGGGAAATTTTCTCCTAGCCCGAAGGTCAGAAGGAAGATGTCCCACATGAAAGTAGACTCATTGTCACTTTTCTGTGGTGAGCATCAACGGCATCACTTCGGTGTTGCCAATAGATGTTACTCACTACGCTCTGCGTAAACAGCTCCTCGATCACTTTTGTCGCATGTCAGATTCCTATCCTTAGATGTCAGCTCTAATAAGCTCCCTACCGCGTCTTCTGATATACTAAAACGCCCGGGTTTTGGGGTGTTTTTTTTTGGTAGGGCAAGGCTTTGCCCTAAAATGCATCACCCCAACATTCAACGTATCCTAAATAGGGGTCACCTTGACGCAGTGGACTCGCTCTTGTATTTAGCAACTCCTCACCTGAGAGGAGCATATACGTAGCCTTAAAATATCTTGTACTTGCACTATGGATACTACGTTCTGGGGCGTTCAGTACATGCGATGTTAATAAGGACTCCCTACCCTTGTTTTAGCGTTTCTTTTTTCAATCAAAGCTCAACAAAAATTGCTAGTTTTCTTCATCCAAACTCAAGCAACTATTGCGGATGGTGAATCCGATCATGGACGCCTGTCCCTGGTTGGCTACTATTGTCTTCCGCACATCCACAACATGGATCCTTCTTGTTGATGCAAGGGAGATGTCGCGTGCGTCGTGACGTGCGCACTGCAACATGCGCTTGTGTGTTCTGTTTCAGCGTCTTCCCCAATCGCTGCCAGCTCTCATTTCATCCAGAAGCGATGTCGAAGGTGCTTATACTGCCGAGAGACAGCCAATCAACGTGAGGAAACTCCGAGTGTTCGATGTAACTTTTGTACTAGTGATGCGTATGGTTATGCGCAAAAAGGCAACCTAGGAGATCCCACTTTGAATATCTGTCTCCATAGCTCTGCTCCGCAAACTTAGGAGCTATCCTATTCTTCTCAAACGTTCCAATTTACTATAGAATATTTTCCCCAAAGTTTGAAAAACTTCCGGACATTTGGTTTAAATGAATTAGTGACTATGCGATCATTGAAATAGAACATCTATCCATGTTGCCTTCACTTTTCTACTGGTATAATATAGAATCGTATATGAAACCAGCATTTATTTATTATAATCTCCTGTTCTAAATGATTTAAAAGTAACTATTGAGGCAAAGAATATTTGGATCATATTAAGATCTCCCCCCCCCCCGAGTAGGTTTGGGAGGTAGGATCTTCATATGATCCATTTTTTATAAATATTCTGAACTTCACCAATAATAATAATAAGAAGAATATCTTGATTTTAGAAACATGCAAAAACATACCAATTTTATTCAAAGAATTCATATAAAGTTTGACAAAATAAAATGGTGAAGTTCAGAAATAGATGAATATCATCGAATGCTTTGGATTAAAAATAATAATAATAATGACCAGATTTGTATTGGTATATATATATATATATATATATATATATATATATATATATATATATATATATATATATATATATATATATAGTCACATTTTGCTCATGTACTCGGTATCAAGAGCACCATGGATCGTGATACTTTCAAGACTGTTGTGCTGCCCTTGCTAACTCAAGATTCTCTGTCAGTTATTAATTGGCTTAAGCAAACTTTTCTACGGCACTATTACGTATTATCGTTACAAAACAATCCAGTCGGTTTTGGCTGGTTTATTACGAAAAGTTTGACACAAAAAACACACTTGCTCGCTGTTTTGCCTTTTTAATTTGATACATCTTTTCCGTTCGCGTGAGTGGTATAAATATTTGAGTGTAGGCCTAGTCATGCAGATTTTCAAAATGGCAAGTGCCTGTGACGTGTGCTTGTTGTCTGGCCATCGTCTACGTTCTGGTTTATCCAACAACGGTAAAACTTTCGATTTTTTAGTGAACCATTAGCTACTAAACACCAAGAGCGAGTGCCCACCCTGTAAGTCGGAACTAAGAGTAGCATAGATCTATGGGCGTCCGCAGAAAAAAATGCAGGGGGAAGGGGGTAAAATATGGATATGTGTCGTGTCGTGAGCATTGGCTGTGTTCATGGCCATCCGCAGGGGGGCAAGGATGGGCATTTTCCCCCACTAGAATTTATGGAAAATAAAAAGTATTGCATGGGAAATACAAAATGAATAAAATACCATGGACATTGTTCAACTGTTTATTCAGTTTTCCACTATTCAAGTATTATTATTATTACTACTACGTGAACAGGAAATGGAGTCGTCGGGGGATCTCTTCCAAACTTGTCAATGACCCTGTTCATTATCTCTGTGTTCTGGCTGTTCACTTTTTCACGGTGGACGCTGAACACATAGAGGCCGGACAAACGTTGATCGATCATTGTTGACCTTAACCAGGTCTTCACTCTGCGCATTGTGCTAAAAGACCTCTCTACTGTACATGTTGTTGCAGCCAGAATCAGTGCGATGAGGATAGCCTTGTGCACAGCAGAGAACAGAGTGGTCTCCTTCAACAGCTCAATCATACCCAGAGAGCGAGAGTTGTCATCCAGTGGGCCCTTGTGTTTTTGCACGTGTCATACCACGCTAGTGCTTCTTCAACAAGCTTCTCAATTTCGTATATTTCTTTGATAGATGAAACGATGTTCTTAAATTCACCTCTTTCTATTTTCTTCATTTATCTTGGACTTAATGCTGCAAAAATATGAAAATATGATGTGTTACTATCACCGGAACCTCCTACATGCGGCCGGTTGATCTGGCGTGCGCATCTTCGAAACATAGTCAATTCTATACCAAGTTCTCCTGACAATATTTTCACCTCACGGATAACATATTCTGAAAACACACGATCCGCTTCATCCCGGTGATCTCGGAAAGCCTTCATTAACAAGTCAATGTGATCTCGGACTCCCATCATGTCCATCTCGACTGCCTGTAGCTGTTGGGTCACTGGCTCCAACATCGCTGAGTACTTCGCTATAATCTTGAGACAGATGAGGAACACTGCGGTACCTGCTGCACTCCCCAGCTGATGTGCCGTCCGACGGGTACTCTGTGCCTCATGTTGGCTTACCTCCAGTTGTTCCACTTTTGCATAGATATCAAAAGTTCTCTGAAAAGACGCGGATGCTTTTTTACTTTGCGCTCCATCTAATGTCACAAAACAAAGGTAGATTTGGAACCAGCCTTCTGCGTTTGGGACTGTCACGGAAAAAAATTGATGATAGATTTAACAGTTCCAGTTGTATTCCGAATATCTGCGAGAGAATTCAGATCATGAACCACCAAATTAAGTCGATGTGAAGAGCAGTGCACGAAAACGGCTTTGGGATAAGTGTTCCCGATACGGGCCTGTACACCATTATCTTTTCCTGCCATGGTTGAGAATCCATCGTAGCCTTAACCATGAAGCTTGTTGAGGTCAAGACCAATTCTTTTTGCTTGGTTGATGATAATATCTGCAATTGTTGCAGCGTTCATCATTTCCAGTGGAACAAATCCAAGGAATTCTTCGCGTATGATGGCTGAATCATTACGTTTCTCCTGCAGCTCAACAAATCGTACGCCAATGGACAGTTGTTCGGTACCTGATATGTCAACAGTTTCATCAGCAATGAGCGAGGATTCATTTGATTTATTTGCAGCCTTCACAATACCTTCTCTTATCACTTCTTCGGAGAAAAGTATCAGCTCGTTCTGTACACGAACTGATGTGTACCTCGCATTTTTACTCGCGCTCTCCATAAGATCGTGTCCCCTGCTTCTGTCCTGAATCGCAGTAGGTCACAAAGGTTTCCTGATGTACTTTACTTTCTCCTCAAAGCTATGTCATGACTGCAGCAGAACAGAATACTAGATAGGATAGAAAACAGTTTCTCACGGTTTTAAGTGACTTCTTGGTTGACTGTTCGGTTCACCTGGCTTAAGAGGGTCAACTCTGGGGTTTTCACATTGGTGAGGAAATTGTTGGCATCTTGTAGTGCGCCTTTGTGCCAGGATGAAAGCATGTGTTTCCTCGCGTGCTCATTGAAGTCTTTGTATTTGGCAAAAGGAGTCACGATAAAAGCACCCATTAGATCTCGGTGCACTGGTTGAGGGAACAGCACACAGTATTTGCACAGAGCACCTTTCAAGTGACTTGAGTAAGACAACCATGGAGAATATTGGTTTATCCACGGGTGACGGAAACAATGTGAGCCCTGTGAGTCTTTCTGATAGTTGCAATCTGTTGGTGAGGAGACATATGTGTTCATCAGGAGATCATATCTTCTATCATTGGTAAAATGTTCTTCGGTGTTGACATATAATCCGATATCCAGAGGATGAGGCAAGTCATTGGCCACTGTAGCAAGTAGTGTTTGGGGTGGCATCTGATTGGTCACTATGAGTAACAACTGCTCATCATATCCTCCATGAAGCTGCTCTGCTGGTTTAGCATGCGTCTCTGATGTGCCTGGGGTATCTTGACTGTCATCCGAGTAATCAGATTTACGTGTTTTAAAAAACCTCCTGATATCCATTTCACAATCCCCCCCAAAATGAATTATTAGGTTGAGGAATAAGTTCTTGCGTTTTTATGTTGTGTTGATTTAAGTTTTATTGACGTGATTTGTGAACATATTAAGAAACAATAATAAATAATGAGAGCATTATTTGCAAAGGTTAGGCTACGTCTCTTAACAGCGTAGATTATTAGGCTTTTGCTTAGGCTACATCTTGAAGTTGAGTAATAAGTCATTGCGGTTTATTTAAAAGTTGTGTTAATTTAATTTTTTATTCTGAACCCTCAAAATGGAATGTCAAGTTGAAAGAAAGGCGCATTTTCGACACTTGTTGTTATTCATTTTTAATCGAGACGGGAACAATGCAAACGCAGCCAAAGCTCGTCGCGTTATTTGTGCTGTGTACGAAGAAAATGCTTCATCAGAAAGGATAGCTCAATGATGGTTTTTACGTTTCAAAAACGGTCATTTCAATCTTAATGACGAAAAACGTTCTGGTCGCCCCATTAAGTTGAATAAAGATCGATTAAACGACCTTCTTCACAAAAATCCTCGTCAATCGACTAGAGAATTGGCTGTACGATTGGCGTGTGATCAGAAAATTATAGTGAATCACCTTCATTCGATGGAGAAAATTCAAAAGCTCGGTGCATAGGTTCCGGACGCTTTGAGCGAAAGCAACAAACTTCAACGCTCCACGATGCCGCAGGTTTGCTTGCTCGTCACAAGGCTACTCTTGGATATAAGGACAGATTTCTTCACCGCATCATCACTGGCGACGAAAAGTGGTGTGTTTATGTCAACATGAACCATCGAAAATAATGGCTTAGCCCCAATAAAAAAAACACTTCCGCGATTAAAGCAAGGACTTCATCCACGAAAGACGATGCTGTGTGTGTGGTAGGATTGTGAAGGCATCATTCTTTATGAGCTCCTTGCGAACAACGAGATTGTAATGCAGAACTCTACGTTCAACAAATGTATCAACTCGCCGAAGCTATTCGTGAAAAACGATCTCATCGACCTTATGGAGTCCTTCTGCAGCACGACAATGCTCGTCCTCACATTGCCAATATGACAAAAGACGCCATCCAAACGCTTAATTGGAAAATCCTGCCGCATCCTCCATATTCGCCAGACTTGGCCCATCGGATTTGTATCTGTTCCGATCGCTCTCCAACAATTTGCGCGGCGTTTCGTTCAATACTGATGTGGAATTAAGAACCTGGTTAGACGAATTCTTCGAGTCAAAATCCAGAGATTTTTATTGCAGAGGCATCGAAAAACTAGTTGAACGTTGGGAAGAAGTCGTAAATAACAACGGAGAATACATTATTAATTAAATTGCATATTGTTATCAATTAAAAATGAAAGTTTTACTAAAATGTTAATGGTAATGAATAAATTTGATAAAACCGCAAGAACTTATTCCTCAACCCAATATATAATATTATATATTAAATTATCCATATAAAAATTATTTTTAAGTATCTTAGATGTCTTATCATTAGGATATCAAAACATACAGTAACTATTACATGTAAAAACAAAACTACAGTACTATTAATTTAATAATATTAATATAATAATTCAATAGTTTAATAATTTATACTCAATAATTTAATAGTATTAAATGTAAAAGCAAAAAACGGAAATAACGACTGTTATCAAATGTAAAAAAAACCCGACTGCTATCAAATGCTAGCCGCCTATATTTCCCGCATATTCCTATATTTCACCTTTTCATGAATTCGGGGGGGGGGGAATGCCCCTCCTTGCCCTTCCCCCCTGCGGACGCCCATGCATAGATCTTCTTTACGGTGTAATAAGTTGTTTGCTGGCGCAGATTCTGGATCGCCCGAGCGAAACTTTACCCACCGGCTCGAAGTAAGTAAATTAAAAACATAAAAAGACCTAACCTGGCCTAACCTTAGATTAGGTAAGGTTAAGTTAGGTATTTTTACCTTAATAATTAACTTATAAACTTAAAAACACCTAACTTACCTAACCTTAAAAAAGTATCTAAAAAAGGTAGCTCTCATTGAGTGGGGGATGAAGTGAAGTGAGCAGGGGAAAAAAGTAGCTAGAAAAATAGCCGGTAATCTTTTACTTTAGCGACTCGGGTGCTTTTGTTGTTGCGTTTCCTTCCAAATTGAACGATATCGTGTTTCATCTTTCGTGCATCCGCGCATGAATATGCGTTCGAATTTGAAGGCGCCATTTTTGTATGAGTGAACATCGGGAAAAATAAACTAAAAATAAGATATTGGTTACTTACGTTATTCGGGCTTATATAGATCTGCTGTGGCGGCGATGAAAGCGTAGAAGTGTTCACGAATACCAATTTTTATCAAAGCAGGCAAGTAGCAAGATATCCGGAAAAATGGCTATTCACTAGGGCTGTAGCCGTAACCGGAATTTCTTCTTAAATCCTTTCGTCCGTATTCTGATTGACCAGAAACCAAACGATTATTTGAATGATCTTTTCAACTGGGATGTGATTGGGGGAAAAAAAGCTCATTTGAGAAACGAACGCCTAAACAAATATAGCGGGTGCTTTCGCAAGTTGATTCTTCTCGCGCAATTTCAGAGCACACCGAAATGTTAAATGTTTGGGATAGGCAGTGGTTTTTGACAATGGGGACAGGGGATTTCCAGCCGAATAAGATTATTAGCCCCTAAAAAAAGCAATTAACATTTTACGATTAGAAATTAAATTAAGAACTTCGCGACAGGTAACTGGGATACTTTAACAAGAAATAGCGGGCGCACTTTCACTGGCAGAAGCTATTGTAATACTAAATACCCGATGAAAGATGTTGTTCCTTAGACTAGGAACGGGACAAACTAGTTCCAATTTAATAACTAAAGTTTAAGTAATTAAAAAGGATAGAGGAGGAAAAAGAATGAAAAAAAATGTAAACAGGAAAGATTAAAATCTCCTAAAAAACGCAATGCATCACGTAAATTAAAAAAAAAAATAATTGAATGTGGTGGTCATAAAAGGGTGGTAAGTTAAATTTATAGATCATTCGTATATGCGTTTGGTTACTGGAAACCGTTTTCGAGCCGTGTTACGGTTTGTCCTTGGTGTACAGAACAAGTAATGGACCTGATCATACCTGTATATGTTTTTGTTCTACTTTCATTTATCATACTTTATTATTCACAACTAGTTTCCTGTCCCAGTTTAAATGACGATTTACATATATCCTGCAATTTATATACCGCTTGGGCCTCAGCAACAGGGAGGACAAGGAAAGATTTTGAAATCAAAGGACGAAGATTTATGCGATAAAAGCAAAAAAACCGCCGGGGTCGCTAACTTAAAGAATTATCAAATAGCAAAAAAATCGCTAGGAAAATAGTGCGCCACTAAAGTAGACAATTGCCATAAGAACCAAACATTTATTTTTGCAAAATAATATTATGAAATAGATTATAATTATACAGCATTATCCATTTAACACAGTGTTTCTCAAACCCATAGACGCAACCCGGTTGCAAAAGTTTTCCTGAGGGTGGTGGGATGGCTACAATATATATATATATATATATATATATATATATATATATATATATATATATATATATATATATATATATATATATATATATATATATATGGAAGAGAGAAAGAAAGATAAAGATTAGAAGTAAAAATAGTTCAAACATAATTATTAACATCATAATTGTTGAATATAAATCGTCATTCAAACTGGGACAGGAAATTAGTTGTGAATAATAAAGTACGATAAATGAAGGTATATCAAGACCTATTAGAGTATGATCAGATTCAATACTTGTACTGTACACCGGCGGTTGGAACTTGAATTGATGTTTCTGCAGAATCTTCAGAATCTTCAGTTCTGACGTAGCTGTGTTCAGAGGTGGGCACTAAATACATTTAAATACTAAATATTAAATAGATGATAAAAATGTACTTAGATAGTGGTACCGAATATATATATATATATATATATATATATATATATATATATATATATATATATATATATATATATATGATGATGATGAAATTAATGCATTATCACAAGAAAAGATGAGGAATTAAACCACATTCTCCGAAGACAATTTAATTCAGAACAGTTTCGGTGTATCTCACACCCTTTTTCAACTGACACTGGATATAAAATATTAGAAAAGTGCGTACATACATAACACAGGGTCAGGTCGTGAAAGATCCCCTTTTTTTCCCCAATCCCCAAATTGTGGCTAATCAGGGAGGGAGAAGTAGGCCTAAACATATTGAAGGGCTGACATTTCACTATTTTGTTTATTTGCTTTCGTATTACAGGATTAAAAGAAAATTGACCCTCAGATAGATTTAAATTAGGAACTGACGATATCAAGCTCGATTCTACGATTCTTCTCTTAACATAGTTAGCCGATTTAAATACCATTTTACTTCCATTGAAATCGATCGAATGATTCAAGTCTCTAACATGGCAAAATATTCCACTGCATTGGCTGCCAACTCTAATATCTCTTTTGTGTTCGTACAATCCCTTGTCTAGATTTCTCCCCGTTTTTCCTATATAAACTTTATGGTAATCGTTGCATGGTATTGCATATACTCCTATGTTATGATTTTCTTTGGGTATCCTGGCAATCATCATTTGGCTTGTGTGGCGTGTGTGGGCCCGTCTTCTGTTAGGACTATATAAGGTCCCACACTCCCCGAGACGGGACGGACGTTTATCAGCCTTCTGCCTGGTCACACCTGCTCATCTTCTTCCTTTTGCCTTCACTTCCCCCGGCGCCCTGCGGCTTCCGGGGATGAGCTTAAGGTCTACCAGTAGCAGGCTTCGGCTTGTCCCGCCGACTTCGGACCTTCAAGATCTTCTAACGCAAGAAACCCAAGACTCTGGAACGTGCTCAGGGGAAGGCGGTCTCAGCGCCGGCTCACAGGAGAGCTCTACGCGCTACATTCTCCCCGACCGTTCCCAGAGCCTCGCCGGTTCCCCGGCGAGAGAGAGGCCAGAGGATCGCCACGCTAGGGGCCCGTCGCCACCTCCGGTTCAGGCTCTCCGTCGCCTTGACCTTGAGCCCCTCTCTTACGCACTCGAACCTGAGACCCCTAGGTCGCCAAGCCGACCGCCGCCGGCGTATGAGATCGCCCCAGAAGACACCACAAGAGCTCAACCGGTCGACCTCGAGTGTTACGCCCACATTAGGTGGGACGTAATCCTTCAGCACCTTCGTCGAAACCTCACCGCCGCCACTTTCAGACCACGAGACCGTATTAAAATTGAGCTGCTGCTGGCTCTATACCCCTTCCGGTTGAGCATCTCGTCCACCACCTTTCATACTCTGCATCAGCGCATTCGACTCTTCTACACCGTGTCGCTCCACGGTTGGTCCGCAGCCCTCGTAGATACCCGCCTCCAAGCCGCAGCCGAGTCTGGGATTGAGTATGACTCAAGGATTCTCAACCGGTCAACCACGGCCAGGCCCCCCACCCCCCACCAGCATATGGATCCTGGTATCGCGCCCCGGCACCCCGACGAGTTGGTCGGCGACGCCCTGCGGGTCGGTCTCAACCGGGCCCGCAGGTTCCTAACCGACGTTAGGAACAATGTGGATTGGCAGGCGGAGGTACGAATAGCTCGCCATCGTCGCCGTATTGGACTGGATCGGCGCACCCTCTTGGACACCTCAGACAAATTTCGATCCCTGAGCCCCGGGACCCCTCCTTACTTCCCCAGCCCTGATCCCACCCTTGATTCGTCGGCCTCTGGTTTTACAATCTCCGAGACTTCTTCAACACCAGAATGGATACCCTGCACCCGCGACGACCTCTTCGGATCCCCCCAACATGTGCCCCCCCCCCCGTGCCTATACCCCCGTTAGTGTATGAAGTGTTTAGGCCTGTCTCCACGGTCAATTCCTCGAGTAGTGATCTCAGTGTTCATAGTGTGCCTACTACCCCTCAGGTGGTGGATCTCGAGGACCCAGTGATTACCCTCTTCCCTCCTCTCCCGGAGCCAGACATTGCCTCCTTCTTTGAGGCCGCCGCCGTTGAACTCGGCACCCTGGTTATCCAGGAACCCCCGGTCCCTAACCTTTGTTACACCATGTGTATTCCACAGCCCGGCTTAGCGGTCCACACTGTCCTTCAAGGACCTACCGGGACCTACCGCCTCCCCGCCCGGCTCAGTCACGTCATATGACACCCACCCTTTGGACATGGGTGACGTATTGAATGATCCAAACAGCGGTCCCCCGGACATCATGAGAGGAAGAGGTAATAATAACGACAACGACGATAACAACCAGCAACAAGATGACAACAACAACCGCGAGAACCGCGATGACGACAACCAGGGAAACCAGTGGGAAAGCCCAGGCCTGGATCCCCTGGAACCCGAGACCCCAAGGGTGGACTTTTCCACCCCTCTCGACGTCGAGGAACCTGGGTCCTTCGACTCCATCGAGCCCATCTCTCACCTTCAAAAGGCTAACGCCAAGGATGGCATCAAGTTCTTCCTGAAGAAAACCTACAATAATTGGGCCTCTTCGGACGATAGAACCATCTCGTGGATAAACACCCTCGTCGAGCGCGGTGTGATGGAGGAGGGCCACATCCGTTGCTCCCATAGGATTTTCGGGGTCACCAAGCCCAATGGCACCGCTAGGCTTATTTACGACATGTCGGCGGCCAGCAACGCCTACACCCCGTCTAAATTCAGTCTTCCAAGTATCAAGAAGATCATTGACTCGGCCACCGAAGGCCTTTGGGCCATGAAACTGGACTTGAAGGACGGATTCTATCACATCCGCCTACACCCAAAGGCCCGCCCATGGTTTGGCATTCGCTGCCAAGGCCGTTCCTTCAGGTTCACGCGCCTACCAATGGGCTTCAACGGGGCGCCTTTTGTGATGCAGAAGCTAACCGCGACCACCATGAACCAATTGGCGGCCAGACACCGCATCCAGGTCTACACGTACCTCGACGACGTCCTCTGCATAGGCACTAAGCGTGCCCTTCGCGCTTTTATGCGCACTGTGGATCACAGTTTCATCAACGCTAACTGGCGTAAGTCAGTAACCACACCCTGTAAAAAGATCTCCTACCTCGGCTTCAACGTGGATCTTAAACTCAAGAGGATTCAGCTCACCCCCGCTATGCGGGACAAGACCAGGTCGGCTTTAAGGATCATGTCCTCCCGCCCGGTCTCCCGCAAAGCTTGGATCCGCCTCGCAGGGCTATTAAACTTCGTCCTCCCCGCTCTTCGGCTTCCCGCCTGTTGGGTTCAGCTGTGCTACTTGCAGCTTTCCCACCCCAACCCCACCCCGTTTTTTCACCTTAGCCTTCATATACACCGAAGATGGACCCGCTTTCGCCCACCTAAAGGCGTCACCCCGGCCCTCTTTGTTGATGCTTCCCCATGGGGCATCGGATGGTGGTGCCGGGGCGCTTCCATGGCCCTGGACTGCCGCCAATGGGACACAGGAATCTTTGAACTGGAATCCTTGGGGCTCATCCTCTCCGTCATCCTCGCCCCCCACGCTATGTTGTTTAGTGACAACATTGGGGCTATATGGAACACCAAGCGAGGCAAACTTCCCGAATCCATCCTCCTTGCCCTCTCCACCCGGGCCCTTATGGCCTTTTCTAAGTCCTTTCGCATAGCCGCTAGAAATATCGGTTATATACGGAGAAGGCGTAATCCAGCGGACGTCCCGTCTCGTCACTTTTCAAGAACCATCGAGGCGTGTGTGGGCCCGTCTTCTGTTAGGACTATATAAGATCCCACGCTCCCCGAGACGGGACGGACGTTTATCAGCCTTCTGCCTGGTCACACCTGCTCCCACCGGCCACCCCTTCTCCACCTAGAGTTAAAGCTTTGTTTATAATATTGTTTTATTTCATGTGATTTTTTGTTAAAGCTTTCTACTGAAAGCATTTTTGTAAAATTTTTTTTAAAATAAAAAGGAAGGTCCTCCTCACCCTTTGGGGGGGGAGGAATTATTATATTTAAAGGCTAGATTAATACCCGCTTTTCCAAATATATCCTTTAAACTATTTAATTTATTATTAAATGGCAATGTTATACATTTGCTGAAGTCATTAGTGCGGGAAGGCTTATTACCATAGAATGTTTTCCTAGTTGCAAAATGGGCAGACGATATGAACCAATCGGGGTAATACAAATTAGAAAAAATGGTCCTGATAATGACAATTTCCTCATCTAAATCGGAAGGATGACATATTTTATATGCTCTAAGGAAAAGGTTAGAAATTACCGATTTTTTAACAGTATTATCGTGAAACGAAAAATAATGTATATAGGCATTCGATTGGGTTGGTTTCCTATAAACGTCAAGTTTTAATTCATGGTGATCTTTATTAATTAGATCACCATGAATTAAAACTTGCCAGGTACAGTAGGACGGAGCATACTAAAGCAGTGTATAGTCTCTCCTTGTTTGCCGCATTAAGGTCTCAGAACTTGTAGTTCCCGTAGTTGCTTTTTGGCTAGGCAGACTCTGGTGTTGATGTGGGTTTTGTAACCAGACTTGTTGAAACGGAAACCCAGGACTTTACCCTCTTATGAGTACGGTTAGAAGTCGTTGTTGACGATGACGTTGTCTATTTTCCGACGGTTCATTGGGATTATATGGAATTTTTGGCAGTTAGTTTTTATCTTTCATTTCTTTTCGTATCTGTTTGTTGTTTATTTCGGCAGCTATATCCCTTGCCTTTATTCCGGCGTTCCTATAGGAACTAGAGACGATTTGAGTGATCTCATCTGCAAACTGCAGATACATCGTATCATCCCGTACCAGAGCAGGAAGGTCTATTGTATACAAGAGGTACAGCAACGGACTCAGACAGCTGCCTTGTGTAACTCCCGCCTCGAGTTCGAATTCGGGAGGGGGGAAGCCCGATGGAGATTTTGGCTTTTCTCTCCATGATATAATCACAAAGGCCCATATCCAGGATTAGGTTCAGCTGGAGGTTTAGGATCTTGAATTGTAGGCCCCTCAGCCAAACCTTATCGAAGGCCTTTCGTACATCGCGCAGCAGCACGTTTACATATTTAACATCGGCTCTGAAGTGTGCTATTTTCTTCGTTAGGAGGGCGAGGGCAGTTTCCAATCCTAAATACTCACAGAGAATCTTCTGGAAGAGGAAAATATGCCTGTGGCTCCAAGGGGTTTGAAATCAGTTATCTTTCTCTTAAGTGGACTGCCTGTCATAGCTGCGAGCTCCACCTACCCGTCCCCAATGTGATGCCCAATCATGGAGGTAACCTCCCTAGTAAATAGTGTCAGCTTAAAAAGAATCTGGACGGAAATTCGAACTGCTGACCCAACGTTTGCCGGGCAAGCGCGCTAACCACTATATTAGCCGGGAGGCTAAAATAATAGTATCAATTTTCTTTTTAAACATAAAACATTTTGAAGTTATCAAATAAATAAATTTTAGGATTAATTGGTGATAATTCTTTAATAATGCAATAACTATTATAGACTCAATGTATAATTTTATTCATATAGAACAATAAGAATTTAAATGAATATAAAACTTCTTTTTTTTTTACTTTACTAAAATACTATAAAAGCCATTCAGCATTGACCTATAGTAATTATGTGGTCTTCAATTTATAGTCATTGACTCCATTTATTCAATTATAGTGGAAGGAATAAAATAAATTTGTAAGACAATTTAATTGTATAATTTAAAATTTTCATTGTAAACCAAGTTTAAACAAAATATAATAACGATAATAATATTATTAGTATAAATAATAATGACATTAAAATGATCAATAATAATATTAATATCAATAATAATAATAAATTATAATAATTCTAAATAAAATTGAAATGATAATTGTTACTTTTGAAATCTTTTGTCTAAACAGTTCTTAAAATTATTAAGTGACCTACAATTTACCGCCTCTGCAAGCAAACTGTCCCAAAAGTTTACCACTCTGCCTGAAAAAGATTTTTTTTTTACAGTCTAACCTACATCTTTATTTGTTTTAAACTATATTCCCTATGGCAATAATCCCTGTCTATTTCAAAGAATCTATTTATATCTACTTTGTATATTCCATTAAAAATCTGATAAATAAGTCAGTAAGTCTGCTTTGGCAATCTTTTTCATTAATTTGCATACGACTTACTGATGTTAAGCTGATAGGCCTATAGTTACTAGCATTCTTTCTCACTTCTTTTTTTTAAAATATAGGTACTATATGAGCATTCTTCCAATCACCTGGTACTTCTTCAAATTCAAGTGAACGAATGAGAATTTTATTCAAACAAAGGCTACACTGCTTATTTATTTCAATTAAGGGCCTAGGGTAAATTTTATCCGGTCCTGCTCCTTTATGATTATCTAAACTTAAATTCATTTCAGGAATCTGTTCCTCAGAAAATGAGACGGTATTAACAAGTTGTTACAACTAACAACATGACAATTAACAACTTAATAACAACCAGTATACACTCACCGTTATTTTGTTCCGTAATTTCGGGTATTGTTCCTCCACTTTTCTCATATATTTGATACATAATTTATATATTGCAGTTTAGTTTATTTTAATGCCTAAAAAAAGAAAAAAATCCTTAAAAAAAATATTTTGATTTGTAGAAACTAATGGGAATGCCCCCCCCCCATTCCCCCAAAGTATCACTAAAATTATGTCATTTAGACAGAACACTCACCGCAAAGCCAATTTTCGCAGCGTCAACCACTCTCCTATTTCGGCCTCTTATTCTTTTACATATTGACGAAATATTATTATCAACATCGCGAGATCAATGGCGAGTTTTAATTGCAGTCTTGTTCCTAGGTAAATTAAAGAATACTATTTCCACTAGAAGTTACTCCCGAACGAGGTGTAAAAGTTATTGAGGGGCAGGTGCGCTCTTCGAGGTTGTTGATATGCTTCCACTACCACATGGTGGCTCACCAGAGTGGACAGTTCCACGGCCACAAAGGACTTATCCAGTTCCGTAAGGTACCTGTACGAGATATTCCTTTTGATAGCGACAGCAGCACCACCGAACCTTGCTTGTGAGTGGTTTTTCATGACTACTTTGTAGCCCAGTATCTTTATGAGACTTGATCTTGTATCGATACCGTGTTCTGTCAATAATATAATGTCGGGGTCGAGCACACGGAATAGGTTGCCAAATGCTGTGCCCTTTCCTTCCTATCCATTAACATTAAGTGCCACAATCATGAGCGTGTTTTTGACGTTTTACATTTCGAATTACTGGCTTTTCTTTCTCTCCTTAGTGTTTCTTGGTTGTCGCCTTCTTCCTCCCGTTATTTTTCTTCTTATATTCCATTGATGATAATTGATCGCATGTGTTCGAATAGAGGTTCATGTTGTGGTAAGGAGTGCCTCCTCGTCGTGATGTGAGTCATATCCCCATTTAAACATTTTCCTCTTGATACCTGTGAAGATTTTAGCGTGATCCATGTCTTTGGGAAAAGGAAATTGCTCTGATGCATAGATAGTGAGATTGATCCTATCTGCATCAAGGGGTTTCTTAGTTTCCAGCTTTCCTCTAAGTAGCATTGTTCCGTGCTTGTGACATCAGAGTCAGAGGTGTCTGAGGAGTCTGTTGTATCTTCTTTTTAAGGTTGATTACCCTTTTGTTTGCTTCTTACCTCTCCTTTTTTACCTCAATCCACGTGTCGGGCTTTCTGCATTCTTCTTTCGATTTGACTATTCTTTTGTGGTCTCTTTGTTTTCTCCTTGTCCTTGTGCTTCTATTTTTTGTGTTAGGGCCATTTGTAGATGCAAGACGTCCCTTGATGGAGGGTTGTCCGGAAACCACATTTCTATCAATCCATTTTTGTCCAACATTTGATTTAATACTTTGGCAAAAGTTCCCGGTTGAGTTAAATTCCTGACATGCGTGTATAGTGTATATCGTAGATATACTCTAGATAGTGGTTTCAGTACATAATGTGGGCAAATCTCTAATATCATGTTATGAGGAAAAAGAGATTGGCCGCCATTTTGGAATTGAAAGAATCTAGTAAGTTTAATTGTTTTATTTTTGTAAAGTTTTCGCCTCAAAAGAATCGGTTACGTAGGGTTTTTTATAGTTTATTTTTTTTAAATTTTTGTAAAGCATTTTATCTATTTTCTTTTCTATTAAGATGCTACAATTGCCTGCATGTGGGTGTCAACGTGTTAATTAACAGGCTATAAACAAACAGGGGCCTAACGAGATTTGGCAATCGCGCTTTTGAATTCGAAACCGAAAGGCTTTTTCGAATTAGGAATATTTAAGAGTTGGGTTTTTTTTAATTTGCGGGGGCGTAGAGTGCAACCCCTCAATTAAATGAGGGTATTAGGAGAAGCCCCCATTTATAAATTAAGTCCAAAATTATTATAATACAATATGATGCGATTACAATACCCTAACAACCTCCCTCCCATCACCCAAAGCACTTTTTTTTAATTTGCCCAAGAAAAAAACATTGTCTAAATTACCCCCCCAAAATTAACACGCGCATATATATATATATATATATATATATATATATATATATATATATATATATATATATATATATATATATATATATATATATATATATATATATATATACTAGGCAATTGTTACGCCACTCCCCCCTAAAGGGGAAGCTTGCACATCACTCTTAAGATTAAAATTTAAAATAAAAAAGCAGCCTTATAGAAGAAGATATATAATATATAATGTATATATATATATATATATATATATATATATATATATATATATATATATATATATATATATATATATATATATATATATATATATATATGATGAAAATTAATGCAATATCGCAAGAAAAGATGAGGAATTAAACCACATTCTCCGAAGACAATTTAATTCAGAACAGTTTCGGTGTATCTCACACCCTTTTTCAAATGACACTGGATAGAAAATACAAAAAAAGTGCTTACAAACATAACACAGCGTCAGGTCGTGAAAGATCCCCTCTTTTTCCCCCAATCCCCTACTTGAGGCTAATCAGGAAGGGGGGGGAGGGTTAGGCCTAAACATATTGAAGGGCTGACATTTTACTATTTTGTTTATTTGCTTTCGTATTACAGGATTAAAAGAAAATTGCCCCTCAGATAGATTTAAATTAGGATCTGACGATATCAAGCTCGATTCTACGATTCTTCTCTTAACATAGTTAGCCGATTTAAATACCATTTGACTTCCATTGAAATCGATCAAATGATTCGAGTCTCTAACATGGCAAAATATTCCACTGCTTTCGCTGCCCACTCTAATATCTCTTTTGTGTTCATACAATCTCTTGTCTAGATTTCTCCCCGTTTCCCCTATATAAACTTTATGGCAATCGTTGCATGGTATTCCCATAAAGTTTATATAGGGGAAACGGGGGAAAATCTAGACAAGAGATCGTATGAACACAAAAGAGATATTAGAGTGGGCAGCGAAAGTAGTGGAATATTTTGCCATGTTAGAGACTCGAATCATTTGATCGATTTCAAAGGAAGTAAAATGGAATTTAAATCGGCTAACTATGTTAAGAGAAGAATCGTAGAATCGAGCTTGATATCGTCAGTTCCTAATTTAAATCTATCTGAGGGGCAATTTTCTTTTAATCCTGTAATACGAAAGCAAATAAACAAAATAGTAAAATGTCAGCCCTTCAATATGTTTAGGCCTACCCCCCCCTGCCCCCTGATTAGCCACAAGTAGGGGATTGGGGGTAAAAAAGGGGATCTTTCACGACCTGACGCTGTGTTATGTTTGTAAGCACTTTTCTTATATTTTCTATCCAGTGTCAGTTGAAAAAGGGTGTGAGATACACCGAAACTGTTCTAAATTAAATTGTCTTCGGAGAATGTGGTTTAATTCCTCATATATATATATATATATATATATATATATATATATATATATATATATATATATATATGTAGCGACCGGCGTGTACGTCTAAATTAGGACACACGCGAGATTCGCTACATACATAAAGTACACAGAGAGAAAATTAAAGTTAGCGTCGTTTACGAGAATGTCACACGGTAGTAAACGGAGCACAGTTATCTCTGTTAGAGTTGTTCGAGGCAATCTTATGCAAAAATTATAATCAAGGCAGAATCTAGAATAAACCGGATAGCTATCACTATTAAACAAATAGAAACCAGATTAGGAAGCTGCCTCCATGGCAACATGGCCCCCACCCACAGAGAATTTTATCCAAGAGTCAGAGTACCTTCCTTATCAGTATGTTCGATTGTAGCCAATTAAAAGTCGAGTTATCTTAATACCCAAAAATCAACAGGCCGGTAAATAAGAGGGAGATGTGGCTTAATTAGACGAGAAACTTGTTGGGCGTGGATGAAATTGAAGCGAGATAGATTAGAATTAGATTGCTGCTTTTATATAGCAATATATCGTTTTGGCCGATCTCTCGGATTCGCGTAATTCATCTTTGTATAGAGTCGTGTACATAACGCACACATTAAGGTGTAACTTCTAAAGGCTCTATTCGTCCGGCCTCCTTTAGACCTTGCCCGCACTTGACCTCGAAATTAATTTATGTTATAACTTAGAACTAAAAACTTAATTAAAGAACTTTTGTAAAGAACAATAAGATCTATTTGAATAACAATTCTATTTTGGTCTGGTAACTTCAATATCCTGACGTTCTTCAATCTTCCTCCTTCAAAGCCTTATTAATTAGGAAAACAGCCGTTGCGCATTCTCTTCGTTAATCTCAATTCCTCGCGATTACATAACTCCCGAAATACCGGTGTTCTACCCTGGTGTGGTATATCTCCATCCTCCGGGCTATTTGACCCCGTCGCTAGAATAAGACCGCCCTTCGGCTTAGGGCACCCCATAGCAATCAACAAAATAACCCTCGTGGGAAAAAAGGAAGGGCAACGCAAATCAACCGGAGCATCTGTTTCAACCGGAGTCCTTGCATAAAGATTACGCGAAAACTCGGTAATCTATCACCATTACTGGCAACCAGCGTCCCCTTCTAAGGCTCCTGGGTTGTCCTCACGATTACCTTCAACGTTCCCCTATAATTAGGGACGACCTTCAAGATATATATATATATATATATATATATATATATATATATATATTGAGGAGGAATTCCCTTTGGAAAATATTATTCCCCCCTTCCTCTGAGCCAGTATTTCGGGAGAGAAAGCGAGTTATCTTCCCTCTTGCCTCTTCCGACCTTTCCCTCGTTGGACCCGCCGCCAGGCTCCCGTGAAATTCGCACCGAAGCTTCCTCCCGGTCATCTCAACCCCCATCCCCCTGCCCGCCCTCGGGTCGGGAGACTGCTTTGTATCCTCGCCGTGAACCGCGTTTATGGCCCCGCCGCTGTTTCCCCTCTGGCTGCTGATCCCAGCCGTTGACACTTCCTCGTAAGGAGGCGCTCGGTTTATCACGCCCGATAACGAAGGTTAAGAAGGTCTCAATCTCTCTCTCTGTTTCGAATAGCTTCGGGTATTATGCCCCCGCTCCAGGCTGATGGACAGATTCGGTTAGACAAGACATCCCCGAAAGGAGTACAAATCAACGAGCTCACTCCCAAGAAGTCTGAATGACGGTCGCAAGCCACGGAAGACCTGGACATCACCCCCGTATCTTCGAGGCAGGGAGAAGAGTCTCGTGCGGCAACGTCAGCCTTTTTCACTCGCCTTTTAGTTGTCCTCTTTTAGTTCGTGTGTATTAAAAGTCTATTTTCGCCATTGTGTTTGTTATATTCATTTGGTACGCGGCTGCCACTATCTATTAAATCTCACTCTTAAAAATAATAACAGCTGTCGCCTTGCTTGGCCTACCTTAGTGCCTGTGTGCGCATATTCACGTACACTTGGCCATACCTCGATATATATATATATATATATATATATATATATATATATATATATATATATATATATATATATATATATATATATAGTGCCCCAAAAAATTCACAACACACCATGAAAAACAGACGTTTATGTATTCGCAAGCACGATAGGTAAATGAAACTTTTGTTACTGACAGGATATGTATTCAAACAACAAATTAAATTATCAGGGCCATACAGAAACATCATTATAGTTTTTTGTCGAAGAAATACAATTAATTAGTAACGCAAAAGTTTACAGCAGATATATCAAATCGTTTCTTAATATTTAGTAGCATAGCGGCTGTTGCTAATAATAGCTTGTAGCTGCTTAGAGTAGTCTCTTAAGTACCTCATACATGTGTTTGTGTTAATATTACTCCATTCCTCAATGCATATTTTCTTCAGTTCAGCCATGTTTGTTAGTTCTCTTTTTGGGATTCTGAGCTTCAGTTCCTTCCATAGATTTTCAATAGGGTTCAGATCTGGGGATTGACTAAGCCATTATAGAACATTTACACCATTTGATCTACACCAATTTTGTGTCAGTTTTGCTGTATACTTTGGATCATTGTCCTGTTGAAAGATCCAATCTTGTTTCAATTTAAGAGAATGCACACTTGGACGTAAATTTTTCTTCAAGATTCTTGTATAATGTTCTCTATTCATCCTTTCTTCTATGGTTTCGATATTTCCAACACCTGCCGCACTAAAACAACTCCAGATCATGATTGAGCTACCTCCATATTTTAGTGTTGGGGTAGTGGTCTTCGGTGCGTATTCGGTACCTTTCTTTCGCCATACCCTCGGGGCTCAATTACGGTCGAACAGCTCTATCTTTGTTTCATCCGACCAAAGTACGTTGTCCCAAAACTCTACAGGTTTACCAACAAACTCTTTTGCAAAATTCAAACGATCACAAACCTGTTTTCTTGTAAGAAGTGGGGTTTTCCTTGGAAACTGTGAGTAGATGCCCATGCTACGAAGCGATCGACTAATTGTGTCTTTACTCATTGTAACTCCACTCACTTCTAAGTCACCCTGACCTTTTTTACTAATAATCTCCCTGCACGTTCGGTTATTTTGCGAGGACGGCCAGAACTGATCAGAGGAAGACTAGAATTTTGAAACTTCCAGTGATGTATTATCGTTCCAACTGAACTCAATGGAATTACTAACTGACGAGATATTTTTCTATAACCAATGCCACTTTTATGCAGGTCTACAATTCGTTTTCAAATATCTTGATCGATTCGTTTATAGGACGCTGTCTGATACAGAATGACGCGATAGCTTATATCAGTCCCTAAGTTATGTGCGTAGAGTAATGTAGAACGTTCTAGAATTGAAGAAGTTTCTCCTTCTCGAACATTGACGAGTAAGTGATAAAAATCGATATGTGTTGTAAACTTTTGCGTTACTAATTAATTTTATTTCTTCATCAAAAAACTATATTGATGTTTTTGTATGGTCCTGATGATTTAATTCATTGTTTGAATACATATCCTGTCAATAATAAAAGTTTCATTTACCTATCGGGCTTACAAATACATAAACGTCTGCTTTTCATGGTGTGTTGTAATCTTTTGCGGGGGTATATATATATATATATATATATATATATATATATATATATATATATATATATATATATATATATATATATATAGAGAGAGAGAGAGAGAGAGAGAGAGAGAGAGAGAGGGAGAATTAGGTAAAAGGCCATGTTGTATGCAGGTTTCATTGAATTCCACAGTTGTGGCAGCGTTATTAATTTTAACTTGTATTTTCTTAATATTTCTTACAGGTTTTTTACCCGGGTCTTCCAGGCGAGAAAAAAAATATCCGTGAATGACATTCTTTATTCCTAGACGTCTTTCGACCATGTTAGGTCATATTTAGGGAATGAACAGAAATGGAATTATTTAAAAATTGCTACATTATATATAGTATTTCTACGCGAACATAAGTATTACAAAAATTGGCCAATCATGGCGGGGAAAATTTTCAAGGGAAAACATTAAAGAATATAGTTATAAACTAGCGGAAATAATATTCGTCCCAAAGCCAAGAAACCATTAAACTACCTCAGCAGTTATCGGCCAATATCGTTATTGAACTTCATGGGCAAAGTCTTCGAGAAAATCCTAAACAGAAGACTAAAGAATATCTTGAAGAAAATTACCTTTATAATGATTAGCAGTTTGGATTCAGAAGTGGCAGAGCCACCACAATGGCACTTCACATAATAACAGAGAAAATAGCAAAAGCTAAAGCAGAGAAATAACTAGATCGATCTAGTCCTGAGAGATGTAGAAAAAGCATTCGACAAAGTCTGGGTCAGAGGAATGCTATATAAGATCTTAAATCTCCAGATGAATAGCAATCTGGAGAGAATTCTCTGCCATTATGTCACAGACAGAATAGCATATGTGAAGATCAATGGTTATTCAGGACCAGAATTCGAATTAGAAGCTGGACTCTCGCAGGGGGACTGCCTCAGCCCCACGCTGTATTCAATATACACAGCAGACCTGTCATCACCAATAATGCCTGGTTGCCTAAACATACAGTTCGCGGATGACATAAGCCAACATGTCGTCACTCCGTACAGGAACGTATGCTTTCAGGAAATGACGACAGCTTTAGAAATCAGCAACATCAACAACTACGAAAGAGATTGTAAGATAAGGACGAACAGGAGAAAATTTACAATAATCCTAATCTCCAGGAACAAAACAGCTGAAATTGTAGTTGAAGATCAGAACAACAGATATCATAGTGGGGGCAAAGTGCAGGGACTCAGAATAACAAAAGAGGCTACAAACAACATATAACGGGGGGCGAGGGAGAACAAGGCGACTCCGATGCTTAACCTACTGTACAATCTAAGAGGGTTAGGCATGAAAAATAAATAAAAATCTATCTTGCACTAGGAAGAGAGGTACTACTATACCTGCCAACCCCTATCAACGGTGAAACAAGACCAAAAAATTGGAACTCCAGAGAATACAAAATAAAGCTATCTACCTAATCACCAACACAGGTAGGAAAGAGAGAGAGGAGGAGACTACAGGATCTACACCAAGAAGCAGGATTAGAAACGCTCAATATCAACATTAGGAACAGAGCGGAGATAATATGGAGGAAGTTAGACGATCTACCTCTGATATTTGAAGAGCACACGAACACCAGAGCTGGAGTCCCCTTTAACACTCGATTTCCCAGCGGCAGACAACATCTGAGAATCGAGGAGTTTCCCATGTTTACTTAAGTATAAATTCAAAAAGAGAGAAGGAACAAGCATAACGATAAAGATATTTACCCGACTATATGCAAAACCATCCAACGAAATAACCACTAAGCACCAGATTGATACCCTAATAAGGCAACCGAATTTAAACAACCTAAATAGGAAGAAACAACCGACTAAGAAGACAACACAGATCAAATGTGTAAACAGAAATAATGCGAACAAAATGAACTAAAAGTGAAATAATTGAACTATATTAAAAAGTTTAACAAAATTGATAGTGAAGTGAAAGTTAACAGTAAAACAGAAATAAAACGAACATAGTAAACTAAAAGTGTAATAAGTGAACTATAGCATTAAAAAGTTTAACAAAAATGATAGTGAAGTGAAAATTAATAGTAAATAAGTGAAAAAAGTGAAACTAAAGCTAAAAAGTGATTCCCATAAGAGAAAGTGAAACAAATTAAGGAAAGTAAAAACAAGTAACATAACAATAAATAAACAAAGCTCAGAGCTCAGATAACTCAAAACGGCACGAATGCTACAATAAACACATGAATAAAAGAGGAAGAGAATAAGAGAACAGAGATTAGGCGGTTCTCCCGCTTTTGTATGAGGAACATAGATGCTAAAAGTGTGAGAAAGGAAGTAAGAATGATGAGTGATAAGTAAATGCATGACGGTGGTTCGGAATCCACGTTAATCTGCAGGTCCCCCTTGTCCCTCGGGCAAGGGTATTCCATTCTTTCCAACTTTGACTATCGAGGTTGCTCAATCTGCCTCATCACCAATCTGTCCTCTTTTAACTAAAGAATTTCCGTCTTCCACTATAAACCCTCTTCTAAAGCTTGTTCCGGACTTCCCATTAAGCACTTCACTATCAGTTCACTTGAACTGAGAGTCAGAAATATGGGGAGTTTCTCCAGAAGCAAGTCGGTAACGGGTCTCCTCCTCTTCTATGCTCCCCTGATCGTGGGAGGGGTAGAGAGGAGAGGAGTAACCTCGAGCCGTACCTTTTCTCCCCCTAAAATAAAAAAAGTCTGAGTATTTGTCTCTCCGATCTAGTTCTCTGGCAAAGGAGGCAAAAGAAAATGAAGTTTGAAAACGTACTTCTTTTAACGGCGGTCAACTCGGAGACGCCGAGATGTCGGGAGTATGGTTTCCGGCTGAAGTTTTACGTTAATTGTCGGTTTCTTCATTTGAATGATGACGGCTTCGGCCATCCGCAATCTTCTGCGATTTTAGAGTCTCAGGATAATGAAGGTGTCCTGATTCAGTTTTTCACGGGTTAGGGTTGTGCCATGAGAGTGGCACTATATATATATATATATATATATATATATATATATATATATATATATATATATATATATATATATATATATATATATATATATATTAGTGTAGTTGGGTAGCATTCTTTCTCGAATACAAATTTTGTGTATTTCGCTTTAATTAATTTCCTTTGGCAACTTTTTCTTCCTCTAACTATCTTTTTTATTACATCTTGTAGATGGTGGATCCCTTGTCCTGTATTCATCTCTCTTTTAAATGAATGTGTTTGGTAAAAACCAAACTAAATTGATGAGCTTTCGATCTTATTCGATCATCTTCGGAGCGTTTGGAAATGTTCTTGCCTCCTTTACCGATGTAATGAGTGGAGTGAGGATCTGAAAGAAGATACAAGATTTATTAGAGCGATAACTATACAATAAGTTTTCATTTTACAAATATTAAAATTAAATCCGTTTTTTGTAAAACGAAAGAATAGATAGGTGTAGTGGTGAAGTTATATTTTTATGAAAATTCAGCGGGAAGAGTAAGCTATAAGTATGAGTATGAAAACAGATTCTTCCGGAATCATCGGGGAGGTCATCTTATTAAAACTATATATTGCTTTGATAAAATACATGAAATGTTTTTAATTTTAGTTATATAAACTTAGTACAAATTTTTACAAATTAGTACAATTTTTGTATATAGTCACATTACATTCATAGTTCGATTTAATTTATTTTAGCATTTATGGTTTTAGTTGAGTTGTTCTTTTACTCATATATGGATATATTAATTATTCTGCTTTTATTATTTCCTCTAGTTTCGTTTAACACTTTATGTTATTATTATTTACACACTCGAGTTCAACTATTATCTTATCTGTTAACTAACTGTACTGATATTTTTATTCTCGTAGTTCACTTATTATTATGGCAATTAATTGCTAACTGACTTATGTCAATTATTTAATTTTCGCGTTTTAGATTAATTTTAATGGTTTGTTTTAATCTAGTCACTTTTAGCTCATTCACTAGTTGATTATTCTTTATATTTTACACTGTTAGCCCTTTTTAATTATTATTTTCTCGATTCATTCACTTTTCGCACTTTTGATTGCTTGTTTTAGTCACTTTAATTTGTTCATTTATTTTTTTATTTGCACTTTTGATTACTTCTTCCAATCACTTTGATTTGCTCACTTATTTATTTATTCACTTATCGTTATCACATTTTACACTTATTCAATTTCTGAAGTCTTTTGGCCAGTTTCTATCTTCTTAAAGGTAGACATATCGACGGTGTGTACGCACGCGTCAGGGATGTACATCGAGCGCTCCATCAAGAGTCCACATATTTCCTTCGGGGACCGTGGTCCTTCGTATGTCCATTTGTATTCGCCCTTGTTGATGCCGTCAAGCAGTTTTCCATTGTCTCCCCTAAGGGGTCGACATAGGAGAAGACCCAAGACTTTAAGGTCCACGTCCTTGACGTCGAAGAAACAGCCCCGCAAAAAGATATCCCTTTTCTCCGTGAGGGAAACTCCCGGATACTTTAGGATTTCGTCTTCGTCTGAGCTTTCTTGTGGTTGGTTTGTTTCCTCTTCTTTCTTTGCCTCTTGTTCCACTTCCCTTTTCTTTTTCCTTTTTATTTTCTTCTTCGTGATCTTTTTCGTGTTTCCATTATTTTCCAAGTCTTCTTCCGTTGTTACTTCTTCTTCTTCCTCCGAGGGTTTTTTTTGTGTTGATTCGCTATTTCTTCTTTTTCCATGTTCTTTTATTGGGGTTCATCGATAAATTGGATTCTTAACATTTCCTGCGATGCGGGGCTGGGCGGAAACCATAGCTTTTTCTGGAACCCGTTCCTTTGCAAGAGGCGATTTAACTTACCTGCAAAGGAACCGGGGTTAGCTAGATTCGCCAAGTGGGCAAAGATGATCATAGTCATAATCTGCTTGGACTCACCTGTCATTACCAGTTTCGGGGCAGAGTTTTCTGTGCCATTAGTGTTCGTTGTTACCACTGCCTCGACGTAGGTCCTGGACTTTATCTCCTTTACCTTGATCACTTCGCGTTTTTCTCGGATAGCTTCTTTGCCGATGGGACACCTCATGGCCACGGCTCTGTGGTCGCCTCCGCAGTTAACACATCTCTGGTTTCTCGGAAGTGCACTATTTCCACCCGTGATCGAGTCTGGAACAGATGGAGCAAGTGATGTCAGCCGCCATACACTCTTTAGTGGCATGCTGTTCCACGGCAAGGCAGCGTTGGCAGAACTCAAGTTGGATAAACTCCTCCGCTTCAACCTGATATGGGGCTATACGTAGCAAGAATTACAGGAGTCCATCCTTCATGGCCCTCTGAACCATCTCGATTTTCGCAAAGATTACTTTAACGATGTTTTTTTCCGAATTTTTCGGCTTTGTCGATTTTTGCCCAATTCTGCTGTTTGGTTAGCTCGACCTTGATGTCCTCACAAGAGTTATCCGTGGGAAACGGGTCGAGTCTCCTAAGAATTATGGTATGGCGTGCGGGGATTTCCTTGGGGATAACAGCTTCGAGGCCAATCTTACGCAGAGGCTCTTTGGCTTCCTCCGATACCAGTTTCTCGATATCCTCGTCCTTCCAACACACCAATGCGTAGCCCTTGGTGGTGCCAAGGAGCCTAATTAGTGCTATATTGAGCATGCCGAAGATGGTTTGCATGACTTTTGTAATTGGTGCTTTGGTCGCTCCCCCGATAATACGAAGGGGGAACGTCTTGTAGTCCCGGTTGGGAGGCCCCATGGCCCCCTTCGGGCTTTCTACTCATCTTGCTTTAAGTGTAGACCGTCTACTTTTAAAGAATATTCTTCTTCCGAATTACGTAGCTCGAGTATGAAATTGTCTGGTGAGGGTGTCTTAACAGACCTACCTCTTAACTTTTCCTCCTTTGCCACGACCAGACATGATGAATTCCCAAATCAAATGTCTCAGCCTCAAAATCAAATTCCACTCGTAAGCATCTGAAAGAAAACGATTTTTAAGGGGTATTTATTCCACCAGGATTGAGTGTACCGTTAGAGGAAACTGGCCAGTCCGGTGAGTGGAATTTTAAAATAATTTTAATGCTTGATTTCAGCTTGTCGCTTTACTGTTGATGGCCGGCTTATCTTCGGCTTTCTACTCATCTTGCTTCAAGTGTAGACCGTATACTTC
This sequence comes from Ceratothoa steindachneri, assembly GCA_963969495.1. Lineage (NCBI taxonomy): Eukaryota > Metazoa > Arthropoda > Malacostraca > Isopoda > Cymothoidae > Ceratothoa > Ceratothoa steindachneri. The sequence goes on along the minus strand of OZ018322.1, from coordinate 63,521,363 downwards.
TAAAGAATATTCTTCTTCCGAATCACGTTGCTCGAGTATGAAATTGTCTGGTGAAGGCGTCTTAACAGACCTTCCTCTTAACTTTTCCTCCTTTGCCACGACTAGACATGATGAATTCCCAAATCAAATGTCTCATCCTCAAAATCAAATTCCACTCGTAAGCATCTGAAAGAAAACGATTTTTAAGGGATATTTATTCCGCCTAGGTTAAGCGTAACGTTAGAGGAAACGGGCCAGTCCGATGAGTGGAATTTTAAAATAATTTTAAAGTTCGATAGAGTGGATATTTTAATTCAATGAACATGCATGTTATGAAGGTCATCTCATCTTGTGACCCCTGTTTTTTACAAGATGAGATCACCTTCATAACATGCCTATCTAAAGCCAGGGCAATATTTTACCGTCCCCAACAAATAAATAATCTTACGTGTAAAAAGAATTGGTTATCTCTACCATATTCCCCCTTTCTCAACAGATTAAACTCCATTATATATCCCAACTTGACCACCTTCAAATATCCCCTAACTATAAAAAAATCTTTCTGTTCCACCAAGCCAGAATTGCAAAATAAGGATGCAGGCATCTATTTAATCCCGTGTAAAGCCCCAAATAGCCACTCCTTCTACGTCGGAGAAACCGGAAGGTCATTAAATAAACGCATATATGAACATAGAGGGGGACATTCGTAGAGCGAGCAATGCTTCCAGTCTTTTTAACCATGTAAAAAAACGCCAACCATTTAATATATTTTCCTAGTGCCCAAATAGTTTACCATTGTAGCAATTATAATAAAAGAAAAATAATTGAATCCTTACTAATCAAAGAAATTCCAAATTTCAATTTGTCAGAAGGCCAGCATAAATGTAGCCCCTATATATCAAACCTCATTCTAAAGGATATTGTTAATCACCTTAAGCTAACTCCTGCAGATTAAAGTCAGTTGCCTGTTATTGTATTTCCAATATTTCAGTTTTCTCTGTCAACTTCTCTTAGTTAACGGCTGAAGATGATATGGTAAACTACATATCGAAACTGGTCCCGTTTTAATAATAATAATCTCTATGTTCCAATAATAGTGGTGTTTATATATATATATATATATATATATATATATATATATATATATATATATATATATATATATATATATATATATATATATATATATATATATAGGGTGTTTGGAAAGTCACTGTGCACTTAAATATTTATTAACATAAATGTTTCAATATAGAATACAAGAGGTAAATATGAATGACAATTATAAATTATGTTGAAAGTGACCCCCCCTTGGCATCAATACAGGCTTGGACCCTTCCTATTTTGTTTCTAAACACCGCTATCAGTTGCACTTACATATTTATTAACATAAATGGTTTGGGGTCGAAATCTGAAATATAAAAAAAAATTATTAGAAAAGTGCACAGTGACTTTCCGAACACTCCGTATATATATATATATATATATATATATATATATATATATATATATATATATATATATATATATATATATATATATATATATATATATATATATATATATATATACAAAGAGAGAGAGAGAGAGAGAGAGAGAGAGAGAGAGAGAGTTACAAGTTACAAGGATAGTAAGTACCTCAAAAGAACATTCGTTCCATTTCAATGGAGGTACTTATTTTTTTGTATTTATTTGCTACATCCAAACTTTTTATTATGCTACTTGTGCTACATTATGCAAGAGTTAACTCTTTTTTGTCTATTTGCTGTTCTCTCATAACTTACTTATTCTATATAATATTTTACATGCATATATATATATATATATATATATATATATATATATATATATATATATATATATATATACATTCAACTTAGATTAGGGTTTCTCGTCCAATATTAGAACATAAACTCGTTTTTTGTCTTTGGTTAATGATTCTGAGCTATAAGGAATATTTAGAACATATTCATGTCAAAAAGCATTTTATTATGATTTCATACAATAAATATATTTTATAATAAATACAATTAATATTTTTTATATCTTAAAATTAGCATACAGATTTTATTTTAACTTATTAGTCACGTAACATATTATGTTAGATTTCTTAAAATTTTGTCTAATTTCTTTTTAAAATTTTCTACTGTATTACATTTCACTACATCCTCTGGTAATTGATTCCACTTGTTCACAATTTTATACGCAAATGAGTTCCCACATATATTTGTGCGAAAATTCTTTGGTTTTATTTTCATTCCGTTTGATCGCGTAGTAGATGTGCTAAACTGAAACCAAATATTAGAGTCGACATTTTCAATTCCTTTTAGTATTTTAAAAATTTCTATTAATTGACCTCTCAATCTTCTCGTTTCAAGGCTGAATAAATTTAATCTTTCTAATCTTGTTTCATAATTATAATTCCTTAGTTCTGGAATCAATTTCGTGGCTCTGGCTTGTACTTTTTCTAACTTCTCAATATCTTTTCTTAAGTAAGGAGACCAGGCTTGGGAACAATATTCTAATTGTGGCCTTACTAGTGCATTGTACATATTCAGAATTGTAATTTTATTTTTGAAAGTGATTTGGCGTTTTACATATCCAAGAATCCTTTGCGTTTTCTTTTCGACTTCGATGCACTGCCGTGAAAACTTTAGATCGTTTGTAATGTAGACACCTAGGTCTTTTTCATTTTCAGTTTCTTTGATCTCATTGTCGAACAGTTTGTATTCTCTCCTTGGATTATTATAACCAATATGCATTATTTTGCACTTTTCAAGATTTAAGGGCAATTCCCATTTTTCCGTCTATCTTACTATTTTATCAATATCATTTTGAAATTCTTGAACGTCCTGTTCAGTAATTATCCCTTTTCCTAATTTACAATCATCAGCAAACTTAGAAATTTTTGATAGTAGGCCATCATCTATATCATTAACGTACATAATGAATAGCAACGGGCCAAGGACAGAGCCTTGCGGGACACCACTACAAACGGAAACCCATTCTGACGCTTGTCCGTTTATAACTACTCGCTGTTTTCTATCCGTAAGCCAATTTTCTATCCATTTTGCAATTTCGCCTTTTATTCCAAAGGCTCTTACTTTACACATCAACTTCTTATGCGGAACTTTATCAAATGCCTTTCGGAAGTCTAGATACAAGATGCAAACCGATCTATTATTGTCGTACAAGGTATTTATATAGTGAAAAAACTCTAGTAAATTTGTGAGGCAAGATCTCTTTCTCCTGAAGCCATACTGAGAATCATTTAGGAGTTTATTCTTTTCTAAATGCTCTAAAATTGTAAGGGAAATGTGAGTTTCAAGGAGTTTCCCAACTACGGAAATTAAACTTATAGGGCGAAAATTGCTGGCAGTCTCTTTACATCCATTCTTAAATATTGGCGTTACATTTGCCATCTTCCAGTCTTGAGGAACAATTCCACTCTCTAGGGATAAATTGAAAATTTGCGTAAGATGTTCTGCTACTTGATTTATGACTTCTTTTAAAACTCTTGGGTATATTTTATCCGGTCCCGGGGATTTAAATTTATTCATCTTCTCTATTAGTTTCTCTGTGTTGTCGACACTGCATCGAACCGATTCGAGTGGTATAATATTAGCCATTTCACGTGTTTTTGTATAGTCATACGAGTTACGCTCTTTTGTGAAAACAGATACAAAATATTCGTTGAGAGTGTTTGATATTCCAATATCATCGAACTGCAAATTATTGTACTTATCTCTTATTGGGCCAATATTGTTCTTTATGGGTTTTCTGCTGTTTACTAAGGCAAAGAACTCTTTAGGATTATTTTTGCAATTTTGAGCTGCTCTTATTTCTTCATTTCGTTTTGCTCTTGTAATCTCGGCTGTAACTTTTCTTCTCAATTCCAAATAATGATTCCTGTTTTCTATGTTATGGTTGTATTTTAGCCTTTTATATGTTTTATCTCTGTTTCTAATGAGTTTCATAATTTCTTGTGATAGCCATTTCGGTTTATTAACATTTTTATCTTTAATAACAGCCAGTGGTATGAATTGAAACTGTTTGTTGAGAAGATTGTTTTTAAATTCATGCCATGCTACGTTTATTTCTTCATTATTTATCCTAAAAGTGCTCAAATCTTTCTTAGTTCAGCATAATTTGCCCTTTTGAAATTAAGTTTAGCGGTGGTGTCATTTTGTAGGACACGTGGTATATTAATTTCAAAATCTACTGCGTTATGATCACTATTTCCTATTCTGTCTCCAACATTTAAATTTGAAATCAATTCATCGTCTGATGTTAACACTAAATCCAATATGTTTTCATCTCTTGTTGGTTCTTTCACCCACTGAGTCAGGAAATTATCCTCAATAAAATTAATCAATCTTTGTCCTTCTGAGTCTGCAGTTTTGTTAGGCCAGTTTATTTTAGCACAATTAAAATCTCCAATGATCACTGATAACTTGTCTTTACAAATGTTTGTTAAGTATTCATAAAATTGGTCATCTGTCTCCCGGAGCTGTTGTGGACTTCTATAAACTAAAATAACATATAGGTTCTTTTTTGGTTTATTTTAACCGTTACCATTTCAAAAACAGAGTTAGTGTTACATTCTACAGGGTGCAAATCTTCGCGTACATATAAAAGAACACCTCCACATTCTCTCTGTAATCTATCTTTGTGAAATAACTTGTATCCTTGTAACTGGAATTCTGAAATAATATCACGTGACTCTGTATGTATCCATGTCTCAGTTATTCCTATGATGTCGTACTTTTTGGTCAATACCAGCGCTCTGAACTCGGTAAATTTGTTTCTAATTGATCTTGCGTTAAAGAATAGAGATTTTAATGTGTTTAACTGATTTCTTCTGAATTGGGGCTTCGATCGTTTCCCTGTGGTTCTTGACTTAGTGCTTTATTTTTCATTAAATTTCGTAGATTAGTTTGTAGCAATTCTCCATATTTCATTTTACCTTTTGGGGAGAGATGGATGCCATCTTGAGAAAACAAGTCTTTGTTGTGGATGAAAAGTAGCCAGGGGTCAATAAATTTAACATTCTCCTTCTTGCAAAGATCTTTTTGACGATGATTTATCCCAATTGCTCGACTTAGATTTTCGTATCTCTCGTAAATTCTTGGTAGCACCCCAACAACAATTGCATTATCCGTTTTGGTCTTGATTGTTTTTATCATTTTCTTGTAGTCATTCATTATGCTTTCCGAACCTTGATAGTTTTTTCCGTTGCACACATCGTTGCTTCCAACATTCGCTATGATTTGACTCTCTTTGCTTTTCATCTCAAAGTTGTTTAATTGTTCTGTTAATTGCTCAATCTTTATTCCTGGATACCATCGGAATTTGCGCTTTTTGATGTTTCAACTTCCAAAGTGATCGATTTGATTCCGAATTATTGAGTCACCAGCTAAATACGTTTCTTCCTCTTCTTCGTAGGACAATATATCATATCTATTTTTGGTTGAGATTGTTGTTTTTTTCTGAATGATTGGTTTGAATGGGCGCTTATTTCTGACTTGGATGAAATTGTCCTCGTCTTTTATGTTTGATGTATCAATTTTGTTAGTGAGAATTGCGACTTCTTGTTCCAGTTTCACGATTTTGGTATCTACTCGAGATATTCTGGTTTCATCTTCTGTTTGACAAGCGCAGTTCTTTAATTCGAGGGCATTGATGCGGTTTTCCATAGAGCTTATTACAGACATCCATTTTGCCTTTTCGATATCAAATTTTTCTTTTATTTTGCAGAATTCGCATACACTTCTCGACGTGATATTCTCAAAGCATTGTTCTTGAAAATCGATGATCCAACGTGTATTCTTGCATTTAAAGCAACAATGCTTTAATTTGGGGGCTCCGGGCATCCTTCTTTTTTATAATAACCTCACTTTTCTTCACTTTTCTTCGATTTCACTTATGTACACTTATACTTGACCACACCGTTTTATGCTTGATTCAATACACGTTAATTAAACACTAGAGCCTACGATAGCGAAAATTGGTATTTAGAACTTCACTTTATATTAGAAAATTGCTAAACAATATAAGTACACTTACTTACAAATTTTAATTGCAAAATAGATTTATTATTACAGACTGGTCGATTTTAAAAAGGACGTGCTAGAAAACCAATGCCTATCAACCGTTAAATATCAACCGAAATGAAATCTATAATTCACTAAATCGAAGAGATATATCTTGTATTAAAGAAAAATTAGTATTTAAAACTTATCTTTATTCCTGAAAAATCACTAAAAAATAGGGAATATATACTAAATAAATTATGATTTTAGAACGAAATATTTTTAGGAAATTACTCGCTTAGAGAGAAAGATGAAGCAAAATGGCGCTGGCAGAAACACGAGGCGGATTAAGGGATTAAAAAGGCTCTGTTGTGATTGGTCAAAGGCCTGTGACAGGAAGGTTAGCAACAGGAAAGAACAAAATTAAACGAAAAAAAGGGATAACTCGAAGACAATATTGATAAATAAAATAATTTATTAACACTCAGAAATTACTTACAGTTGGGTGTCTATTGAAGATGAACTTAGGAGATGACGGCAAAAAAAACAAAAAACCGGCCGGATAGTGTCGATTATGTATTTATTTATATACACGCACACACACAAAAATATTTAATTGTAATTACAATGAAACAAATCTATGTTAAAAAAGAAAAAATTGCTTTAAATATAAGTAAATTATGTACAAAAAAATTTAAGAATTAGATTCGAGTGCGCAACACTGAACACCTGCGAACAAGACATAGGCTGGCGGGCAACTGAGAGAGAGAGAGAGAGAGAGAGAGAGAGAGAGTAACAAGGAAAGTAAGTACCCTAGGAGACCTTACGGTCCATTCAAAGAGGGTACCTTTGGACTAGCAATCGAGCGGGCACATGGCTGCTCAATTGTTTTGTGTCCCTAAATGGCCACTTTTCAAGACTTTGTCTAGTCTTGGCTTGAACTGGTCAACAGATTCACTGTTGACAACTTCCACTGGAAGTGCGTTCCACTTACCGCAGATACTGTAGGTGAATAAATTTCCACACAGATTGCGGTTGTAACGCTTCAGTTCAAGTTTGAAGCCGTGATTGCGCGTTCTGTTCTCACTCAGTGTGAAAATATCCCGGTAGTCAACATTGTCGAACCCTCGAAGTATTTTGAAAACTTCGATGAGCTGACCACGCAGTCTACGGGTTTCCAGCGAGAACAGATCAAACTCCCTTAGTCTATCCTCATAACTTTTATGTCGGATAGAGGGAATCAGTTTAGTTGCCCTGGCTTGTACGCGTTCCAATCTCGGGATGTCCTTTCGCAATGAAGGACTCCAAAATTGTACGGCATACTCCAAGTGCGGTCGGACAAGTGCGTTTACAGGCACAGTACAATCTCCTTTTTCCGATAACCAAACTGGCGCTTAATATAGCCTAGCATCCTTTGGGCCTTTTTCTCCGCCTCAATGCACTGTTTCAGAACTTGAGGTCACTAGTGATTGTTACACCCAAGTCCTTCTCAGTGTCGGTGGATTCCATAGCAGTGCCCTTAAGGATATACTGAGATTAGGGGTTTCTGTGGCCGATATGCATCACTTTGCATTTCCCCACGTTAAAAGGCATTTGCCACGTGTCCGACCACTCCCCAATCTTCCCAAGATCATTTTGCAGGCGGGCAGTATTTCCATCCTTTGCAACGTTCATACCAAGCTTGGTATCGTCGGCAAATTTGGAAATCTTGGCAACCATGTCACCGTCCATGTCGTTGACGTAGATGATGAATAGTAGTGGTCCCAGGACAGAACCTTGAGGCACCCCGCTAGTAACGGGCACCCACTCAGAAGACTGTCCATTCACCACCACCCGTTACCGTCTTCCACTTAGCCAGTTCTCGATCCAGCCGGCTACCTTTCCGTCTATGCCAAGCGCTCGCACTTTCCGGAGAAGGCGGCGGCGTGGTACCTTATCAAAGGCTTTCTGAAAGTCTAGCTAGTCCACATCAACCGCCTTGTCCCGATCGTGCTCACTGAAAACGAAGTGGAAGAATTCCACAAGGTTCGTCAGGCATGACCGTTGCCTTCGGAAGCCGTGCTGGGAACTCCTCAGTAGCAGGTTTGACTCTAAATACGACGTCACTTTGTCCACCATGATGCTTTCCATGAGTTTACCGACTATCGAAGTCAGACTGATAGGTCGGTAGTTCGACGGTTGGTTACGGTCTCCTTTCTTGAAGATATGAGTCACCTCCGCCTCACGCCAGTCTCTAGGAACGCATTTGGTCCGGATTGACATGTTAAAGATAGCGCACAGATGTCGTGATACTTCATCGCACACTTCCTTCAACACTTTAGGTATAAACCCGTCCGGTCCAGGGGACTTATTCGTCTTTAGGTCAGCGATCTTTTTCTTTACTTCTCCTTCGGTGAAGTCCATTGCCTCCAGCTTTTCCCTCGAGTAGGAATCCTTTGGCTGGGGAATGGGACCACACTCTTCAGTAAACACTGATGAGAAGTAGTCATTGAGGAGGTTAGCATTTTCTGCATCTGAATGCTTTAATGTCCCCTCCTCATTCCTCAAAGGGCCAATCGTTCGACGGATTGGTTTACGGCTGTTCACATATCCAAAAAACTCCTTGGGATTCTCTTTACAGAGTCTCGCCACTCGGAGTTCCTCAGACCGCTTAGCCGCCCTTATGCTGGACTTCACTCTCCTGGCTAGCCTCCGGTATTCGTCAAAGTCACCCGAGATCTTCGATTGCCCGATTTCTCGATTAAACTACTTTGGTTGAACAGAGGACCGACGGGGGCATTTCAGAGGGATAAAACGCGATTGAAGACTCATGAAGGTGGTTTTGAAACTGTTCCAAGAGTCTTCAAGAGCCTCGCACTCTTCTAGCCTCGCACTCTTCTAGCCTCGCGTCAGTCAGTCCCACGCGTAGACCTGCAAAGTCTGCTCTTCTCAAATCGAGTTTCCTTGATTTACTAGTTGCAGGCTCTGCCTTGGGGACTTTGACTACGAATCTAATTAGTCGGTGGTCCCTGTCACCGAGCTCTTCGCCAACAGAGAGGTCATACATAACATAACATAACATAATTTCACGGATGACAAAAGCTACAAGGGCCTATCAAAGGTCATCCGCATCCGTCAAAACCCACCCACAAAAAGCACCATCACCAGGGAGACAAAATCAAAGTCCCCCACAATATAATATAACAGATGACAAAAGCCACAAGGGCTCATCAGGGTTTAAGCAGATGTGGCAGATAGCGGTAGAAAGATAAGAGGCCTAACAACATTTTACAATCGCCCGTTATAACCTGAAGAGCAATTGAGATGATAACATATAACATAACATAACATAACATTCTGTCCAATTGGGCTGAGAAATGGCAAATGAAGTTTAACATAGACAAATGTAGTGTACTTAGTATAGGTAGAAATAATCCACTGAATAGTTATAAATTAAATGGGAGAAATTTAGGGAGGACCGATTGTGAGAGGGACTTGGGTATTTTGGTAAGTTCAGACCTTCGTCCTAGAAAGCAATGCCTAAATGCTAAGAATAAAGCTATAGGATATTGGGATTCATTAGGAGGAGTGTAAGCAATAAGAGTGCTGAAGTCATTCTAAAACTGTATCTGGCGCTAGTTAGGCCTCATCTAGACTATGCAGTACAATTTTAGTCACCATATTATAGGAAGGATATTGATTTGCTTGAGTCTGTGCAGAGAAGGATGACAAAGATGATTGGTGGGCTAAGGAACTTACCTTATGGTGAAAGGCTCAGAAAACTAAATCTACATACATTGGAAAGGAGAAGAGTCAGAGGGGAGTTGATTGAAGTCTTCAAATGGGTAAAAGGATATAATAAAGGGGATCTGGGTAAGGTTCTTATACTTAGTGAACATGACAGGACACGTAGCAATAGGTTTAAGCTTGATAAGTATAGGTTTAGGAAGGAGATTGGGAGGAATTGGTTTACAAATCGTGTGGTAGATGAATGGAATAGGCTCACTAGACACGTGATAGAAGCCTCCTCTCTGGGTAGTTTTAAGAATAGATTAGATAAATATATGAATGAAGCTGCTAGATGGGACTGACTTTTTTATGTACATATGTATATATTTTTCTAAGGAGTGGGGAGATTATTTTGCGGTTGCATGAATGGACATAATCCTCTGGATGCATTTTATATATATTGTAGATTAGATCTGACGAACTCCTGTAAAGGGTGACAATGTTGATGACTTTTCTCTGGTAAGAAATCTTTTGTGTGTTGACTGGAACAGGAGCTGCCAAGTGTAGGCCATGAATGGTCTTTTGCAGTCTCCTTCTTTTCTTATGTTCTTATTACAACAGCATCAGAATCAGCCCTAATGGCCCTACCTAGCTTAGTATCATCAGCAAATTTACTCAGGTCACTACTTATACCTATGTCAAGATCATTAATATAAATAAGGAATAGCAAGGGACCCAAAACAGATCCTTGCGGAACTCCACTGCTAACACACCCCCACTCAGATTTAACTCCATCTATACTAACTCTTTGCTGTCTGTCACCAAGCCATGACTGAATCCACCTAAATATACTGCCATCGATCCTGTGTGCTTTAACTTTGCTCAGAAGCCGTAAGTGTGGCACTCGATCAAAAGCCTTACTAAAGTCCAAGTATAAAATATCATAGTTTTCATCCTTATCTGCTGCTTCATACACCTTACTATAAAAAGACAGCAAATTAGTCAGGCAGGATTTACCCTTACTAAAGCCATGCTGTGATTCTTTTATCAACTTATGCTTATCCAAGTGATCCCTAATATTCCTTGCTATAATAGATTCCATCATTTTCCCTACCACTGATGTCAAACTTACTGGTCTGTAATTAGACATATTTGTTTTATCCCCTTTCTTAAATATAGGTATCACATTGGCTTTCTTCCATGCCACTGGCACAATGCCACTCTCCAATGATTTTCTAAAGATGCATGCTAGGGGCTTACTTAACACATCCTTACATTCTTTCAAAATTCTAGGAAAGACCTCATCAGGACCGGGTGCTTTACTACTTTTGATTTTATCAATTTCCTTTGTCACTATTTCCTTTGTGATCAAGATATCCTTTAATTTCTCTTCATCATTACCCCGAAAGATCATTGACACCTCGGGTATATTTAGAGTATCCTCCTGTGTAAATACTGAGAGAAAAAATTCATTTAGCATTCCAGCCATTGAGTCCCTATCACTCACTAATTCTCCATTGGAATCTATAAGTGGGCCTATTTTATCTCTAACCTTAGTTTTGTATAATTGATAAAAACTTTTAGGATCTTCCTTTGCCCTATTTGCCACTTTAATTTCATAATTTCTCCTTGCTACTCTAATTAACTTTTTAACATCTCTTGCTAGTTCATTATATCTCTGCCTTAAGTGATCCTCTCCATTTTTTATTCTCCTATAAATGCCCTTTTTAATGCCAATATAATGCTTAATTTTATCTGTCATCCATTTTGGGTCATTATTTTTAGTCCTAATCTCCTTATAAGGAATGTTAATCATCTGACCTGTAATTAATTGCTCAATTATTCTTTCATACTCCTCTTCAATTGTAGTCTCTTCCTCCTGGTGATTATTGTCTCCACTAACTGATATCATTGAATCTATTCCTGAATTGATTTCATTGCCTGGTTTCTGTACAACCGCCTCCAGGTAAGTCCTTAGCCCATTATAATTTGCTCTTCTAAAGTCAGGAATTTTAACATTGTTCATGCTACTATCAATACCATTCCATTTCATCTTGAATCTAATTTCACAATGGTCACTATTACCCAAATTTCCTCCAATCTCAGTATCCTTAATAACTTCTTCCCTATTTGTCAGAACTAAATCCAGTATATTATTACCTCTAGTGGGTTCGTTAATAATCTGCCTCAGAAAATTATCTTGGACAACATTCAAAAATTCCTCAGCCTCCTGATCACCCACAAGAGCTTCCCAGTCTATATTTCTGTAATTAAAATCGCCCATTATACACACATGCTTACTTCTACATGCCCGTTCAATCTCCTGCCACAGAAGATTTGAAGCTTCCTTACTAAGATTTGGTGGTCTGTATAATAATCCTATGACAAGCTTGTTTTTATCTTCATTTACATTTAGCCATAATGACTCTGTGTTATCATCTAATTTAATTGTACTGTTTACACAACACTGGAGATTATCTTTAATATAAATAATAACCCCTCCTCCTCTCTTCTTATTCCTATCTGTATGGAACATGTTAAAGCCCTCAATCTCAACCTCAGGTTTAAAGTGATTTCCTGCCAAATCAAGCCATGACTCTGTTATCGCAATTATATCAAAATTCTCTTCACTCGCTAAGGCTCTTAAGAGATCTATCTTATTCCTTATACTCCGACCATTTGTGTAGTATATTTTTAAGTTTTTTTTATTATTCCCATCTTCATTGCATCGTGCTTTTCTTTTCCTAGTTATCTGCTCATTCACTTGTGCATTAGTCCCCCTATAACGCATCAGTATGCCCTCTCCCTTAGCTATTCCTCTATCTCTGCATCCCTTCCATTTCCTACACCTGCCCTCTATTCCTGTTATTCCCTTACCTCTAACAGCTTCTAGTTTCCCACCCGTAAGGACCTAATCACACTATCCAGCTCCCCCCATAGAACCTCAACACCTGCCCGACTAAGATGGAGCCCATCCATCGCATACAACCTCCTATTCCCGTAAAACCCTCCCCAGACATCTACAAACACCAATCCTAACTCCTCACACAGTCCTTTCACAAATTCATTCAAACCAATTGCACGCGACAACCATTCTACCCCCACATCCAATCTCGGAAGCACGCCAGAAACAACACCTTTTACCCTGCTTTTACTCATCCTTTCAACTAACCTTTTATACTGCTCACGTAACTCACATGTACCCACCTTCTTTACATCATTCACTCCCACATGCGTAATCACAACTGCATCCCTCTCACACCCAGAAACCAGCCTATCATACCTCTCACAAACATCACTTACACCAGCACCCGGCAGACAAACTCTCATTCCCTTCCACTTGCTATCACTCAACTTCCTATCTAAATACCTAATCTGAGAGTCACCCATCACTAGCACCTCAGTCATTCTCCTATTCTGTCTTGGCCTAACATTACCCTCCCTCCTGCTCTCAGTCACACTACCACCCATCCTGCTTTCATCCACAATCACACCAGGCAAATCACTTTCACACTCTTTCTCTCTCAGGACATTGAATCTGTTAGTCAACCTAACAGGTTCTATGTCCTCATTCACACACCTAACCTGTCCTAACTTATCTATCCTATTCATTTTCACCCACCATTCATCATCACTCACAACTTCCACACTGTTCCCAGTCCTAGCCCTATCTTCCACCCTCTTAGCACTAATCTCACTCTTCAATCGCACACTTGCATCCCTTCTCACCTCAAACACCAAATCATTCAACCTCTTACATTCCCCACTCAACCTCCTAACCTCCCCTTCCAGAAAACACACACGGCATTCAGTTACATTCACTCTCCTTTCAACTCCACATGCATCACACACCACATACACACTACTTTCAAACGGCATGCTCTCACCATCTATACAAAAAGCCATACTCTCAGAAATTTACTAAGGAAAAAGTTAACACTCACCCCCAAAAATTCTTGCTCAGGATTGCTGCCAGTTATCTTCCCCAAAAGTATTAATCACTAATGTATTTATTACACAGTGATTTATGTATTAAATAAATACAAGAAAAACTATTCACCCAAATCAGTATTATATCCCAATCTTAGAATGAGAATCAAGAGCTTCCTGCAAGACAACCTTCCAGAACAAAGCCAGACAGCCAACTGACAAAGCCAGTCTTGGATAGAGATAGGTAATATAAATGGAGATGGCGAATCCATTCTTTTTGAGAGTGATGTTAATATTTTTAAAACTGATAATGAAATAAAAATAGAAAATAAAGAAAAAATTATGCAAACTAAAAGAGAAGAACTAGAAAAATGGAAAGATGTAGTAGAGGAAGTCTGTAATGTTCAACAAGAATGTCTTTCAACCACATGGGTCATCATTGATAAGAAAGTTGAAAATGGAAATGTGACTACTAAAGCAAGATTGGTAGTGAGAGGGTACGAAGAAGAGAATAAAATAAGGTCAGAAAGATAATATTAGAATGTTAGCAGCAATAGCAGTTGCTAAAGACTGACAAAGCCAGTCTTGGATAGAGATAGGTAATATAAATGGAGATGGCGAATCCATTCTTTTTGAGAGTGATGTTAATATTTTTAAAACTGATAATGAAATAAAAATAGAAAATAAAGAAAAAATTATGCAAACTAAAAGAGAAGAACTAGAAAAATGGAAAGATGTAGTAGAGGAAGTCTGTAATGTTCAACAAGAATGTCTTTCAACCACATGGGTCATCATTGATAAGAAAGTTGAAAATGGAAATGTGACTACTAAAGCAAGATTGGTAGTGAGAGGGTACGAAGAAGAGAATAAAATAAGGTCAGAAAGATAATATTAGAATGTTAGCAGCAATAGCAGTTGCTAAAGACTGGAAAATACAATCTTTAGATGTCAAAGCAGCTTTTTTACAGGGCCAAAGCATAGAAAGAAACTTATATGTTACTCCACCAAAAGAATTTAGAAAAGAAGTATTTCTATGGAAATTGAAGAAAGTGGTCTATGGGCTTAGTGATGCCTCATGGAGTTGGTACCTAAGGGTATCTCAAGTTCTGAATGAACTTGGAATGAAAGTTTCTAAATATGATAAAGCAGTATTTCTTTACAACACTAACTCTCTAGAAGGAGTGATTGTAATGCATGTTGATGATATGCTGTTCTTTGGATCAAATAAGTTTTTAGAAAAAGTCATAAACTCTTTTGAAAATGTCTTTAAAATATCACAAGAAGAAACTGAAGTATTTAAATATGTAGGAATCACAATATCACAAGATTCAAAATCCATAAAATTGGATCAAAAGGAATATCTTGCCTCAATGAAGTCTGAACTCATCCCTAATGATTTGGAAAAGGACAAATTTCGATATGCAAATGAAAAAGAAAAAAGATTGTTCAAACAGGGTGTTGGTCAGCTTGGGTGGCTTGCAAATGTAAGTATGCCTGAGGCTTGCTTTATGTACTGTATGCTGAGTATAGTGCAAAGTAAACCTCAAATGATAGATTTTACTAGATACAAGAAGATAGTAAGAGAGCTGAAAATCTCACCTTCATGGCTTAAAATAAATAAACTTGATCTTGAAAATGTGCATATATCAATTTTCAGTGATGCCAGCTTTGCAAATTTAAATGGCGGAGCATCCCA
Source organism: Ceratothoa steindachneri (assembly GCA_963969495.1). NCBI lineage: Eukaryota > Metazoa > Arthropoda > Malacostraca > Isopoda > Cymothoidae > Ceratothoa > Ceratothoa steindachneri. Next base: position 63,506,018 of record OZ018322.1, on the reverse strand, counting down.
ACTTAGATATAAGAACATAAGAAAAGAAGGAGACTGCAAAAGACCATTCATGGCCTACACTTGGCAGCTCCTGTTCCAGTCAACACACATCCTATTCCTACATGATAATTCTGGAAACTCTGTACCTTTGCCATGGGCCTCAAAGAAAGCAAAGAGAGTTGCTACATCAACCTTAACAGCGGAAACACTGGCGGCAGTAGAAGCAATTGATATGGCCTTTATGAGCAAGAAGGTATTGGAAAGAGAATTAGGTCCAACAAATCTCTATGTTGACAATAAAAGTTTACATAATGCTGCAAAAACCTCTAATGTAATAGCTGAGAAGTGTTTAATGGTTGATATGTCTGCTCTGAGAGAAATGAGTGATAAAGGTGAAATTTATATTAAATGGATCAACACTGAAAATCAGCTCGCAGATGTGTTGACCAAAGCTGGTGTAAATAAAAGAAAGCTCACCGGTATGTTATCGAGTGGGCGCATAGAATTTTAAGCTTAACCTTCCTCCCCATAAAGTGGAAGAAATAATTTTGTTACCTATATATTTGTGATTTTCTTATGATTTCTTGACCTGTTATAAAGAGGAGATTATATTGTTTTGATATTAGGAAATTTAAGTTTCATGAGCGGTAGTTTCATTTAAGTGTGGCATCTATGCGGTAGGTTTGTAATTTAAAATTGATTCTATATGGTAGAATTGTAAATCACATTAAATATGTATAAATCTTTGTTTAGAGAAAGAGAGGGAATCTGTTAGGAATGTATAAGTAGTATAATGTTGAGATGCCACACTAATCATTTATCTTATTATAGGATTATATTATTGAGTTAGCCATCAATCTTATGTGCCTAGTTATTACCTGCCCTTAAATGTATATCTATGTTATGAGTCTGGTTTGGGATGGGTTTTTTTTAACAACCTGCTTCATCCCCACCCATACCTTCCTCACATCCCTTTTCCTCTCCTCTTCACAATCTATCCTTTTACGCTGTGTTTAAGGTGGAGCCACCAGGCGGGAGGGGTGGTCCCAAATGGCGGGGCCTGGCTCTGCTGGGCCTGTAAGGTCTCTTGCAGTGCGGGCTACTGCGAGAGGTGGTGAGCGATTGCGTCCCGTAAAACAAAGAGGGTCACCATGCCCAATGATGCAAAAACAAAACATCTCCCCTTAATTCCCCCTATAACGACGGAGCCGCCCTCATGCAGCTCCACCGAAAGTGCCGGGGACTCCCCCTCACCCCCTTCTCTGGAGGTGCTTTCGGGCACCTCCCTTTTTCCAGCGGCAGTCCCCTCTTTTCTTTCCAAGGGGAATGCCAAGAAAGACAGCAGGCATCCCTTAGCCAGCTGCTCCCCATCAAAGCGGCTCGGTAGGGCAAACCCCATTAAGGGGGAGAGGGGAGCCAGGCCCCTTCGGTCGCTTCCCTCAAAAGACCTGCTGGCGAGAATCTTAAACCTTGCTGGGGTCAACCTCTAATTTCACAGGGTAGATGCTGACCTTCTTCTTAGATAACCATCCCGGATCGGGGCTGAGGGGGGAGGGGACAATGTTCCCTAACCCCTGAGCTCCGGTCTGGGGTGGTTGGTTTTTAACAACCTGCTTCATTCCCACCCATAGCTTCCTCACATCCCTTTTCCTCTCCTCTTCTCATTCTATCAATTTTACGCTGTGTTCAAAGTGGAGCGCCATGCCAATGGACTGCCAGGCCACCAGGCGGGAGGGGTGATTACAGGCTCTGCCAGGCCTGTAAGCACCTCTTGCAGTGCGGACTACTGTGAGAGGTGATGCACGATTGCATCCTGTGTAAAAAAAAGAGGGTCACCATGCCCATGAATGACAAAATTAAAAAAAAACCCAAATCTCTCCCCAATACCCCTTCCTCATCAATGGAGCGGCCCTCGGGCAGCTCCACAAAAGAAATGGAGGTCCCATCCCCTGTGCTTGCACAGGGGATGGGGGCTGAGCTTCTGACTACGACAAAGACCAAAAGTGCACAGGGCGGACGCTTGATGACATCGGGGCCTCTGATTCAGAGGTTACCTGGCATTTTTGAGCCCGCTGGCTTCAAACGCTTCCTCGTTATTCGCTCCACTGATGGCACCATGTTGGCCAAGGGCAACATAATCCATCGGAGGAGAGGATTAGCTAGTGCAATTGGTAGAGAGCCGAAGGTGACCTGTTTCTCGGACGGGAGCCTTCTGGCGAATGCGGCGAATCCCGCCGAGGTGGCCAAGATAAGTGCTCTTCGGACACTTCATGGCACCCCGGTGAGTGTGATGCCACACTCTACCATGAACTTTGTGAAAGGAGTAGTTTATGCAAGGGAACTCGTTGACAACTCCATTCAGAACATCACCTTAGAGCTGGCCGACCATGGGGCGGTCAAGGTCGAACGTGTGATGAGAAAACAGGGAGGGGCATCAAGAGCCACCCCTACACTCTTTGTCACGTTCGACTGTGACAAGCTCCCTGAGTCGGTGCATGCCGGTTGGTACCGCTACCGTGTGAAGGCATTCACGGCTTTTACTGTAACCGCTTCGGCCATACGAATCGTTCTTGTAGACGTGCAAAATTGGGGTCACCTGAAGTTTGTGTAAATTGCTCCAAGGTCGCACATGATAAGTCCAAATCGTGTGTGGCCAAGTGTGTCAATTGCGGAGAGCCGCAATGTGGTGCATATCTCCTTGAGAAAGAAATTGTGGCCGTTCATGCCCAGGAGCGACTCTCATTCCGCAAGGGTAAGGACTTGGTCCTGGCACACCCGGCTCTGCCTGGGACGTCTTACGCCCCATTGCTTAGAAAGAGACCCTCTGCTCCTGGCCCATCCAGGCCAATGAGCATGATTGTTTCTGTGCCCATTCAGAGCCCTTTTGCGGGTTCTACTCAACCTGGGCGCTCCCCTGGTAAAGCTGGTGGCACAAAGGGTTCACACCCAGCCCTGGCTAAAACCAGGGCTCCCATCCCTTCCACCAGCGTGACCGTTTCCCGTAAGGCGAAACGGCCACACGCCTCCACCGAGTCGTTAGACTCACAGGTGGCAACACCCCTGAAGTTGGTCGCCAGGCCATCTTCCGGGGTTCCTAAAGCTGTCCCCCGAAAGGAGGACAGCAACAAAGGAGCTTCGGCTCCTTCACTTACGCCTAATGGTGGACTGAGTGGCTCAGAGATGGTGGATCCTCAAAAAGAGGGCCCCCCCCCCGTCTCTGAAGCCGCAACGCCTGCCTTAGGTTTTGAGGCGGAGGGAGGAAAAGACTCGCATGGTGAGCCCAACCTATCCCAATAAGTCCTCGAAGGCGACACCGCCTTCAGTGCATTGTCTGGCCAACAGCGCCCGGGGTTCTGCCTCCGGGAAGCGTACGGCCATTCCCGTGCGTGTCTTCTGTTCAAAGAGGGCCCCCGCATCACCTCCAAGCCTGGCCTGGAAGGCATATTCCTTCAATGGAATTGCTGTGGACTCCGGGCCAACTGGGAGGAGCTGTGGAGGCTCGTCTCGTCCCGTTCCCCGTTAGCTATCTTTCTGCAGGAGACCATGCTAGGCGCGTGCCCTCTACCCACCCTCTGGGGGTATAAGGGTTTTGTTTACACCCGACATGATGTCTTCATTCTGTGAAGTTCAGTGCTTGGGGCGCTGATAGGGCGACTGCCTTACTTTTTTTATCTATCCTGTATTGCGGAAGGTGGACTCGATCCACCACCTAGCCTGCGTATGGCAACCCATGCCTTCCGCACTTTCCCCATTGAAAGCCTACTAGTCGATGCTGGGGAGATGCCACTCGCTCTATGCCGTGCACAGTGCATTATTCGCTTGTTCGCGTGAGTCCGGCGCCTCCCTCAGTCGCCTCCCTCAGTCGCCAACAGCTCTCACTGCATCCGCAACTTATTTTGACAGTTCCGCATCCCCTGTTTCGCGATATCCGTGATGCCACACTTTTGACAATCCGGGTGGATATTGAAATTATCTTCTGCTGGGTCCCTGGACATGTAGGAACTACTGGGAATGAGGGCGCCAAAGAGTCCGCTAGGACCAGGCGACTGAACCAGCGTTTCGCTCTTCCTCACACCGACTACATGGCAGGAATACGGGCTGCTTGGCAAAGAAGATGGGAGACGATCGAAGGGAACTTAAAGTTGCATGCCATTGCGCCGCGACTGTTCCTGTGAAACTATCCCCCAATGCTGCGAAGGTTTCAGGTTGCTTTCTGTCATTTCCAAATCGGGCACACATGTGACGCATTGCTATTTGATGGAGTACTCGCCTACACCCTATTGTGACGACTGCGTCATCCCCCAGACTTTTCGGCACATTCTTGTCGAATGTCCCAGTCTGGCTGATCTTTGCACATGTTACTTGTCCCGGTACCGAGATGGGCAGGGGCGCTACCGCCTGTCCCTTGTACTCAGGATGGTTTTGTGCACACCAACCTGTGGACTTTTAGACTTCTTGGAGGAGGCCAGCCTTCTCCCTGTTATTTAATATTTGACTATGGGTCGCGTTCTTTACTGGGGGAGGGCTGGCCTTTCCCTGTTGACTGTGCTCACTTTATATTTTTTCAATTTCTTTGTTTTTCTTTTGTTTTTTTCTGTTTGTATATTTTCTTTCTTTCTTTATTTGGCTTTTAATATACCCTACCCTAGATTTAGGCTAGGTTGGATACAGCAACTTATGCCCTAGAAAGCAGTCGCCAGATGAGATATTAAAAAAACAAAATAAAAATATACTTTTCAGGCGTGAACCAAGTTTTAACCTGTCTTGTCAGTTAAAAATGTTGGAGAAAGTGTTATGTCTTGGCGTTCATCATGCGAATTACTTTTTCTTGTATTTTAATATGTGCTTATACTTTTCTTGTGGCTAAGACAAAAAAAAATACTGTGAAGTGTAAGAAGTAATTAAAATCTAACAGCATTATACCTTTAACAGCCTAAAATTAAACAATATAAGTAAAAATTGGACCATCATATGTAGACCAGGCCTTGGTTCTAAATATAAAGATCATATTTATATAGCCTATTAAACTCACATGGTTTTATCTTTTTTAAATCCATTAGGCCACCCTATGAGCTTAGAAAATCTCAACTGTTTAGTAACTTTTCTGATGCCACCCTGCGAATGGTTGTAGAATGGGTGTTTTCACTTTCTTCTTTTGCCTTTTATTATTAGTTACTGAAAATTCTTGTAAAAGTTTTTGTTCTTTTGTAGATTAGAAAAACTGAGACATAGCCATGGATAAGTTTGTGACAAGGAGCAGGAGTTTTTCTGGCGACAGTGTAGCCAGTAGTAGCTTCAGGAGCAGCACTCTTATGCTAAGTGAGAGTAGTGACAGGAATAGCCACACGCCTTTTTTTGTACCTGAGACTCTGACCGTGGAGGATGAGGACACAGGGGAGGCTGGCAACCAGAGATTGTGGGGGAGCGGTGTGTGTGTGTGTCTGTAGGGCCATTCTCCCACCCACCCCTTTACATATATCTTTCCCTACCCCTGTGTGAGTGTGTGGGTAGACAATTTTGATTAATACGAATAATGTTTCCTGATTGTATTCTCTTTTCAGAGATATATTTTCTTTAAATCCTTTATAAATATAAGAGTAAATATTTAGGAATTATAAAAGTTATAAATGGGAATTTGTTGTGCGCACTTGGATGTTCACTTAGAGGTAAGAAGTTAACAGAATTTCCTCAGGTTGAGTGCCCACTTATTGGTTTTCCTTCCCTCAATAGATTGTAAATGGGGGATATCATCTCTTCTACAGAGTGGAAGCTTTTATGCACTGCGAGAGGAGTTCTTGAGGCAAGTGCTCTGCCCAGCCCTGAGACGGAGGGCTTTCTTACCTTGCTTGCTACCTGCATTGGCTGACGAGCGTGCCCCCCCCTTTATTGGCCTACTACCCCCCCCCCCCAGCGCACATGTGATAGTCCCGTGCCTCTTTTCGTTTGGTTGTTGTTTTTTTTTTCATTTTGTTGTGTGGACCTTGTTTGGGTTTGTACCGATAATTCTCTGTGCCCGTCATATTTTATTTTGTTTTTGGTTGGGAAGATTGAAATTGGTATAGAGTATTTATTTTGAATGTGCACCAGTGTTTATTTTTGTAAATATAAACTGTAATTATCACTATATTTTTTTGTAAAGTAAAGGACTGTATATCAAATCGTATCAATTCTTCCTCGGGGTTCTCAAGGTTCATAAATTCTAGGATAAGGTTGGAACACAGGGTTAGTGTTGCTTTCGGCCCACTACAAGATGAGGTCAACTTTGAGTAGTTTATGTTCCTCAAAGGGAACATGGACCTCGTGGAGGAGATGATGGGCCAGGCGGACATGGAGGAGGAGGATGTGTAGATATTAGTTTAGGCTGTGTTTTAAATTAAAAGGACTGTATATCAAATCGTATCAATTCTTCCTCGGGGTTCTCAAGGTTCATAAATTCTAGGATAAGGTTGGAACACAGGGTTAGTGTTGCTTTCGGCCCACTACAAGATGAGGTCAACTTTGAGTAGTTTATGTTCCTCAAAGGGAACATGGACCTCGTGGAGGAGATGATGGGCCAGGCGGACATGGAGGAGGAGGATGTGTAGATATTAGTTTAGGCTGTGTTTTAAATTAAAAAAATTAAAAATAATGTGTTTTTCTGCCTTATAAAAGCATGTTTCTATTATCGCAGAGTCACACTGTGGAAAAAAGTCACAATCGTACCAGATCCATTGGCAAAGTCGCACCTGAAAAAATTAAAGTCGTGCCCAGCTATGCCTATTTCCCCCTTTATTGATTTCTTTGTTAGGAATTCCTCATCCTAAGGCCCAAATTCAACCTATGCTCTCAAAAGTGAGTGCTAGCCCTTACTTTACATTTCAAATAAACATTGAAATAAAGTCCAGAATCACTACTGACCTGTGGTTTCACAAATTAGATTCTTAACTCTTTTCACTAGGATATTATTCTGCCTTAGATTGACCCACAATTTGACTTTGAATTTCCTTTTGCTGTAAGTATGTACTACAATTAATATATTACAATTTAAACTTAAGTGAGTATTATGCATAATAATACAAAATTATGATGAAGAGACCTTTTATAAAATTTTGATTATCTTTTGAATAGATGTGGATTGAGTTTGTGGCTTTGCCTATATATTGTAAAGCACTGTTAAGCCATATAAAATTTGATTTATATTTAAATGGGTATATGTACTTAAATATATATCCCTTTTTCAGGTAAATTTGTTTTTGATTTATAAGCTTAGGATTTTTTACTTTAAGCTACATTCAATTTTTTATCACAAATTGAACATTTTTTAAATGTTAAATATTTTCTGATATCAGATTAAATATTGTTGTTGAAAGTAAAAATCATATGAATAGAATATAAACCAAAAAACTACTGTCATACGTATCACACATCAAATATGAATACTCTCCAGTAAGTATTTTTAATTCCTTTCATTGAGCTAGCAAATTTGGAATTTTTTTTAGTTCTAAATATCTGATAGAATTGTATACCTATAATTAAAATTGTCTCTTTAGAAAGATCCACCTTGGTATCTTATAATGACCTTAACCCAGTGGTTTTCAACCTTTTTATGATAGTGGCACCCTAATTGCTATCTAGAAACAGCCCATATAATATAATATACTATAAATAGGTAGGTATTTAATTATATGGAAAGCACTTCAAAATTAACCATGATTGACATTTAACCTAATTTAATTGAAATAAGACATAAAATTTTGAAAATAAATAAATCTTACCTTTCAAAGTTTAATGGGAATTTTGAGCTTGATGAGTATCACATAATTGCGAAGCAATCTTTCTCTTTTCATTGTTTTTATGTTTCACAATGCATAGAAGCGAGTTTCAAAATACTTTCATATTGTTAGATTTTTTTTAGAAATGTATGAAATACATATTTTTTTAGAATTTAGGCATTAGGCTCCTGTGGTACCTTTCGTTGGCTCTTGCAGCACCCTAGTTGAAAGCCACTGCCTTAACTCCTTCTGTACAAAAGTGTGGCAACAGTTACAACATGTATTATCTCTTTTAAGTTATTCTTTTTTGTGTTTTATATTTTGCATTCCAGGCCTTTTTAATAAATTTTATTAAAAAAAAACTTGTTTTATAACGAATCACAAATTATTTGCATACAATTTATAAGTATATAAATATACATGTAGAATGAATAAATTGAGTACTATACTCATTAATATAGCATGTAAATCATTAGGCATAACATCAGAAAATATACTTGTTACACATCTCCAACCAATCAGTTTGTATAGCTTCATTATCATCAGTCAGCAAACAAAATAAACAGTCTGTATAATTGAAAAGTCATTTTAACTCTCATGACATCCTATGAAAAAAAGCAAATCTGAATTGAAGTACAAAATCATTATGGATTTTCATGCAGGCCATTGACATAACCACTTAGCTGCCTATGACTCCTCATGTGCACCATTGTATGGAAGGGGTTAATATTGATAGTTACACTAAGCAATCGGTATCTTTTTTTTTAAGGGAAAGGAGGGGAGGATCTTTTCCTGTTTTGTATCCAGTATTTACATATAACCCTATCTATGCCCATATGCCACCCCTCCAAGCCCTCTCCTAGACATCACTCTGCCCACTTGATCTATTTAACAAAACAACCTGGACCACAATACTACCTTCCAATTCCCCATAAGGGGTGTGGTAATTTGCCTTCCTGGCTGCCATGCTGATGGGACTCAGCGCCTCGTCCAACCCCAGCTTAGCCTCTTCTCCTTCCTTTAGAACACTTGTGTTTCTCCCCTGTTTCCTCGCTTTTTATACAACCTCTCCCCCAACTTTCTCTGGTCAGCCTCTAATTTCACAGGGTAGATGCTGACCTTCTCAGCCAACTATCCCGGATCGAGGCTGAGGGGGGAGGGACAATGATCCCTCACCCCTGAGCTCCATTTTGGGATGATGTTTTTTTTTTAATAACCTGCTTTATCCCCACCTCCTCTTCCTTTCTATTTTCAAACACTATCCATTTTACGCTGTGTCCAAGGTGGAGCCGCCATGCTGAGGGCCTGCCAGGCCACCAGGCGGGAGGGGTGGTCCAAAATGGCAGTACCTGGCTCTGCCAGGCTTGTATTCACCCTTCGCAGAGCGAGCCACTACAGGGGGTGTTTAGCATTTGCATCCTGTAATAAAAAAAAGGGTCACCATGCCCAAGGATGAAAACTTTCACACAAAATCTCTCGCCATTTCCCCTTTAAGAACAACGGAGCCACCCTCGGGCAGCTCCACAGAGAAAAATAGAGGTCCCCCTCCCCCCCTGTGGTTTCCCAGGGGACCCTCCATAACTCTTCAACCAGAGAGGAGGCTTACTCCTCTCCAGTGCCTATAGGTTCAGGGGGCTCTCCCTCACCCCCTTCCTTAGGGGGGAGAGGGAAGAAAGGCACCATCGGCTGCTGGCCCAAATATTAAATCTAGCAGGTGTGAAGGCCTATGCCCCCTCAAAGAACAAGGACAAAAGTGACATGACCTATGATGTCATGGGGGGGATGGCCAAATGGAGGCATCCCCTGAGATAGACATGCTCCCTGATGCAGCCCAGCCTCAGAAGGTGGGGCCTTCCATGGGGGCAGATTCGGGCTCGGCATCAAACACCGAGCCCTATTCTGCTCCTGTGCGGGGCCCTCGCAAGAAGGATCGGGCTGCTGAGACATCACAAGGAGTGGAGGGTTCTCCTCCTATGGCTAGTGCCCCCACAACTGCTGGGACCTTCACCATCGAGGTGAAGGACCTTGCAGAGGCAGGCCCATCTGGCCTGGCACCTCCTGCTGCCGGAGGGGAAAAGCGGGTCCATTCCCTACCTTCCTCTCGTAAAAAGAAAAGGACTAATAAAAAAGACCAAAAAGACTCGGGGGGGGGGGGCTCTTCTCCCTCCACAGGGGCTGTGGGGATGGATGAGGCCGCTAACATCCAGATTGGCACATCCAGCCCCAGTGCTCACATGGGCAGGGAATACAAAAATAAGACCAAAAGTTACCTGGCATTTTTTAGCCTGCTGGCTTCAAACGCTTCTTAGTTATTCGCTCCACTGATGGCACCATGTTGGCCAAGGGCAACATGATCCATCAGAGGAGAGCTTTAGCTGGTATAATTGGTAGAGAGCCGAAGGTGACCCATTTCTTGGCCGAGAGCCTTCTGGCAAATGCGGCGAATCCCTCTGAGGCGACCAAGATAAGTGTTCTTCGGACACTTGATGGCACCCTGGTGAGTATGATGCCACACTCTACCATCAACTTTGTGAAAGGAGTAGTTTATGCTAGGGAACTCGTGAACTACTCCATAGAAGATATCACTCTAGAGCTGGCTGACCATGGGGTGGTCAAGGTCGAGCTTGTGATGAGAAAACAGGGAGGGCCCTTGAGACCCACCCCTACACTCTTCATCATATTCGACTGTGACAAGCTCCCTGAGTCGGTGCATGCCAGCTGGTACCACTACCACCTGAAGGCATTCATGCCACTGCTGCGGAGGTGCTATTACTGGCACCGCTTCAGCCATACGAATCGCTCATATAGACGTGCAAAGTCAGTCACCCAAATTCTGTGTAAATTGCTCCAAAGCTGAACACGATAAGTCCAAATCATGTGTGGCCAAGTGTGTCAATTGCGGAGAGCCGCACCCCACTTCTTTGAAGCAATGTGGTGCATATCTCCTTGAGAAAGAAATCCTGGCTGTTCAGGTCCAGGATTGTCTCTCATAACGCGAGGCTAAAGAATTGATCCTGACACGCCCGGCTCTGCCTGGGACATCATATGCCTCAATGCTTAGAAAGACACCCTCTGCTCCTGGCCTATCCAGGCCAACGAGCACGGTTGTTTCCGCGCCCATTCGGAGCCCTTCTGCAGGTTCTACTCAACCTGGGCGCTCCCCTGGTAAAGCTTGTGGCACAAAGGGTTCACACCCAGCCCCGGGTAAAACCAGCTCCCCCTCCCTTTCCCTAGTATGACCGTTTCCCGTAAGGGGAAACGGCCACGCGCCTCCACCGAGTCGTTAGACTAACAGGAGGCAACATCCCTGAAGTTGGTCGCCAGGCCATCTTCTGGAGTTCCTAAAGCTGCCTTCCCGAAAGGAGGACATCAACAAAGGAGCTTCGCCTCCTTCACCCACGCCTAATTGTGGGCTGGGTGGCTCGGAGACGATGGATCCTCGAAAAGAGGGCCCCTCGCCTCTGAAGCCACAACGCCCGCCTAAAGTTTTGATGCGGAAGGAGGAAAAGACGCATGCCGAGCCCAACCTCCCCCAATAAGTCCTCAAAGGCAACAGCGCCTTAAGCGCTTTTTCCGGCCAACAGTGCGAGAGGTTCTGCCTCCTTGAAGTGTACGGCCATTCCCGTGAGGGCCTTCTGTTCGAAGAGGGCCACCGCGTCTACTCCAAGCTAGGCCTGGAGGGAAAATTTCCTCAATGGAATTGCCATGGACTCCGGGCCAACTCGGAGGAGCTGCGGAGGCTCATCTCGTCCCGTTCCCCATTAGCTATCTTTTTGCAGTAGACCATGCTGGGCGCATGCCCCTTTCCCACCCTCCTGGGGTATAAGGGTTTTGCGACCCCACCACCAGGAGATGGGGGCCGGGCGGGATGATGTGCGATTTACAACCGGCATGATGTCTCCGTTCTTCTCTTCGCTTTAGATACCTACTGCGGTTATTTCCGCGTACATTCCACCGTCGGCCGACTTCGACGCGGGGGATCTCCGCCGCATCGTGGCACGGTTGCCGAGGCCCTATCTCTTGCTCGGAGATCTAAACGGTAGACACCCCCTCTGGGGAGACTACTCTATCAATCCCCGGGGTCAAGTCCTTGCTGACCTGATCGACGAGCTTGAGATGGGTGTCCTAAATGTGGATGAGTTTACGCATCACTGCCCGAGAACCGCTTTATTTTCCTTCCTCGATCTATCTTTGTGCTCTCCAGATACACAGCCCTATTTTGATTGGGGAGTGGTCGATGACCTCCATGGTAGTGATCACTTTCCCATTCAAATATCATTTTCAGGGCAACTGCCGCCTGATAGACCACCTCGGTGGTGCTTGGCGCGGGCGCGGTGGCCTGCATTTCAGGAAATGACTGAATTCTCTATCTCAGTCGAGGAGTTTAGGTCGGTAGATGAGGCCGTTGAGTTCTTCTCAGGCAACCTCATCGCTGTGGGCCTGACTACTATTCCTAGGACGTCTGGCCTTTTTGCACGCCGACCACTCCCATGGTGGTCGGCCGAGTGTGAGACGGCCCTCAAACAGAAGCGTTATGCCTACATGCGCTATAAGCGCCGCCCGAACGATTTCACTGTCGCTGAATTTCGTCGGGCTAGGGCTAGGTTCCGGTATATTTCGAAGCACACCCTTGCTCCTCTTGGCGGGCATACGTGTCTTCACTTAACGGGAAGACCCCTTTAGCTGAGGTGTGGAAGCGAGTCAAAAGGATTCGGGGCAAGTTCTCGCATGACCCCTCTCCCGTCCTCCAGGAGAATGGGACCGCAATCTCGGACCCTGCTTACGTGGCGAAATCCTTAGCGACCGCTTTTTCCGCATTCTCTAGCCGTGATGCTGCTCCGCCAGCATTCAATGCACGTCGTGATGTCGCGGAAGGCCGCCGGCTGGACTTTACCTCCAGAGGCGGAGAACCCTTCAACGACAAGTTTACTGTGAGTGAGTTGCGCTCCGCCCTCGCTTCGTGCGCGGACACCGCCCATGGTCCGGACGATGTCCCGTACGCCATGCTTCGACACCTGGGTGAGCGAGGCATGGCCTTTCTGTTAGATTTGTTCAACAGGATCTGGGTGGAAGGTCTTCTCCCAGACTCCTGGCGAATCGCTACTGCGCTCGCCTTTCGCAAACCGGGGAGAGATCACTCTACTCCGACCGGTTTCCGCCTAATCTCTTTAACCTCTTGCGTGTGCAAGTTGATGGAGAAATTGGTAAATGTTAGATTAGCCTTTTTCCTGGACAGCGGAGGCCATCTGTCTTCCGCACAGTGCGGCTTCCGCAAGTTCCACTCCACGTCGGATGCTCTGCTCCGACTGGAAAATGCCGTCTGCGAGGCTTTCCTTCGTAGACAGCACTACGCCACGGTTTTTTTCGATCTGGAGAAGGCCTATGATACCGCATGGCGATACGGTATCATGGAGACTCTCCACACGATGGGGGCGAGGGGACGCCTCCCAATGTTTATATCTGAATTTTTGCGAGATCGTCGATTATGCGTACGGGTGGGGGGAGCTCTCTCCGGCCCAAAGGAGCAGGAAGAGGGTGTCCCGCAGGGAAGTGTCCTCAGTGTCGCACTCTTTGCCCTGAGCATCAACGGCGTCACCTCGGTGCTGCCGGAAGATGTTCTCGCTACGCTCTACGTGGACGACCTTTCGATCTCTTCTGGCGCGGCCCAGATGCCAACTCTGGAGCGTCGACTCCAACAGGCATTGAACCGCGTCTCTCGCTATGCCGAAGCGCACAGGTTTCGGTTTTCTTTGGCCAAGACTAAGGTGGTGCACTTCTGCCGCCATCCACGGCTTCACCCCGACCCAGATTTGTTTCTTAATGGGGTGCGCCTGGATGTGGTTGAGTCGCACCGTTTCCTTGGTATTGTATTCGACCGACGCCTCACCTGGGAGGCTCATATTCGCAGCCTTAGGGTCTCTTGTACCCGCGCCATGGACATTCTCCGTTCCGTGACGTTCAGCGCTTGGGGCGCTGATAGGGCTACTGCCCTACTTTTTTATCGATCCTTTGTTCGTTCGAAGCTCGACTACGGATGCGAGTTTTATGCATCCGCAGCCGAGCGTTTATTGCGGAAGGTGGATTCGATCCACCACACCGGCCTTCGCCTTGCGACCGGTGCCTTCCGCACTTCCCCCATTGAGAGCCTGTTGGTCGATGCTGGGGAGATGCCACTCGCACTGCGCCGCGTGCAGTGCATCACTCGCCTGTACGCGCGAGCCCGGCGCCTCCCTCAGTCGCCAACAGCTCTCACTGCATCCGCAGCTGATCTCGATGGTGCCTATGCCGCCGAGAGACACCAGTCATACCCTAAGCCCTTTGGGTTTAGGGCCAGGAAACTCCTTCGAGAGGTAGATATAGCTCTCGGGCCGGTGGCGCCCCAGGTTCTGCCCAGGACGCCACCCTGGAGGGTACCACATTTGGCTATTTGTCGCCACGCCTCTGCTCCCAAAGCTTGTACTGCGCCGGGAGTATTGCGTTCGACCTTTTTGGAGCACACATCGTGTCACGCTCGAACCGTGCCAGTGTATACGGATGGCTCCAAGTCCCAAGAGGGGGTCGGCTTCCACGCCGTATCCCCTCTGTTTGAAGTCAGCGGGGCTCTACCAGGCGCTGTGTCTGTCTTCACGGCCGAGCTGGTGGCAATACACCCCTCGGTACGGGAGATTACGCGACGTGCCCGGTTCGGAGACCGGATTGTGAACTCTAGCGACTCACAAAGTGCCCTGAATGCTCTCGGGGCATTGGAATCTCCGCATCCCCTGGTTCGCGATATCCGTGACGCCACGGTTTTGGCGAGCCGGGCAGATGTCGAGATTATCTTCTGCTGGGTTCCTGGAAATGTAGGAATTGCGGGGAATGAGCGCGCCGATGAGGGTGCCAAAGAGTCCGCGAGGACTCTGCGACCGGACCAGCGTTTGGCTCTTCCTCACACCGACTACATGGCAGGAATACGGGCAGCTCTTCGGACTGCTTGGCAAAGAAGATGTGAGACTGTCGAAGGGAACTTAAAGTTGCGTGCCATTGCGCCGCGACTGTTCCCATGGACCTATCCCCAAATGCCGCGGCGGCTTCAGGTTGCTTTCTGTCGTCTCCGAATCGGACACACTCGTGTGACGCATCGCTATTTGATGGAGCGCTCGCCTGCGCCCTATTGCAACGACTGCGTCGTCCCCCAGACTGTTCGGCACATTCTTGTCGAATGTCCCAGTCTGGGTGATCTTCGCGCACGATACCTGTCCCAGTACCGGGATGGGCGGGGTCGCTACCGCCTGTCCCTTGTGCTCGGTTCAGATTCGTGCACATTGACTTGTGGACTTGTTGACTTCTTGGGGGAGGCTGGCCTTCTCCCTATTATTTAAGCAAGGTTTTTTTTTTTTTTTGTTTTGTTATTTTGCATTTGTTTTTTTTGTTTGTTTTTTTCCTTTAGTTGCACGCTCCTGCGCCGGGGGGACCTCTTCCCGACGCACCAGCTTGCTTCCTTTCCCCCTTTTGGGGTGTTTTTTTTTTTTTCTCTTTAATTTTATTTTAAAGTAGCCTAGAACTAGGCCAGTTTTAATACGGCGACTAATGCCCAAGTAGGCAGTCGCCAGATGAGCTCTTAAAAAAAAAAATAAAAAAAATAGATATGCTGTTATTTCCGCGTACATTCCACCGTCGGCCGACTTCGACGCGGGGGATCTCCGCCGCATCGTGGCACGGTTGCCGAGGCCCTATCTCTTGCTCGGAGATCTAAACGGTAGACACCCCCTCTGTGGAGACTACTCTATCGATCCCCGGGGTCAAGTCCTTGCTGACCTGATCGACGAGCTTGAGATGGGTGTCCTAAATGTGGATGAGTTTACGCATCACTGCCCGAGAACCGCTTCATTTTCC
Source organism: Ceratothoa steindachneri (assembly GCA_963969495.1). Taxonomy (NCBI): domain Eukaryota; kingdom Metazoa; phylum Arthropoda; class Malacostraca; order Isopoda; family Cymothoidae; genus Ceratothoa; species Ceratothoa steindachneri. The sequence goes on along the minus strand of OZ018322.1, from coordinate 63,490,413 downwards.
TTCCTCGATCTATCTTTGTGCTCTCCAGATACACAGCCCTATTTTGATTGGGGAGTGGTCGATGACCTCCGTGGTAGTGATCACTTTCCCATTCAAATATCATTTTCTGAGCCGCTGCCGCCCGAGAGCCCGCCCGGTGGTGCTTGGCGCGGGCGTGGTGGTCTGCATTTTAGGAAATGACTGAATTCTCTATCTCATTCAAGGAGTTTAGGTCGGTAGATGAGGCCGTTGAGTTCTTCTCCGGCAACCTCATCCCCGCGGGCCTGACTACTATTCCTAGGACGTCTGGCCGTTTTGCACGCCGACCACTCCCGTGGTGGTCAGCTGAATGTGAGACGGCCCTCAAGCAGAAGCGTAATGCCTACATGCGCTATAAACGCTGCCCGAACGATTTCACTGTCGGTGAATTTCTTCGGGCCAGGGCTAGGTTCTGGTATATTTCGAAGCACGCCCACCGCTCTTCTTAGCGGGCATACGCTTCTTCACTTAACGGGAAGACCCCTCTGGCAGAGGTGTGGAAGCGTGTCAAAAGGATTCGGGGCAAGTTCTCGCATGACCCCTCTCCCGTCCTCCAGGAGAATGGGACCGCAATCTCGGACCCTGCTTACGTGGCGGAATCCTTAGCGACCGCTTTCTCCGCATTCTCTAGCCGGGATGCTGCTCCACCAACATTCAATGCACGTCGTGATGTCGCGGAAGGCCGCCGACTGGACTTTACCTCCAGAGGCGGAGAACCCTTCAACGACAGGTGTACTGTGAGTGAGTTGCGTTCCGCTCTTGCTTCATGCGCGGACACCGCCCATGGTCCGGACGATGTCTCGTACGCCATGCTTCGACACCTGGGTGAGCGAGGCATCGCCTTTCTCTTAGATTTGTTCAACAGGATCTGATTGTAGGTTCTCCTCCCGGATTCCTGGTGAATCGCTACTGTGCTTGCCTTTCGCAAACCGGAGAAAGATCACTCTACTCCGGCTTTCCGCCCAATCTCTCTAACCTCTTGCTTTGCAAGTTGATGGAGAAATTGATAAATGTTAGATTATCCTTTTTTCTGGATAGCGGAGGCCATCTGTCTTTTGCAGAGTGCGGTTTCCGCAAGTTCCACTCCACGTTAGATGCTCTGCTCCGCCTGGAAAATGCCGTTGCGAGGCCTTCCTTCGTAGACAGCACTACGCCACGGTGTTTTTCGATCTGGAGAAGGCCTATGATACCGCATGGCGATACGGTATTATGGAGACTCTCCACACTATGGCGGCGAGGGAAGCCTCCCAGTCTTTATATCTGAATATTTGCGAGATCGTCGTTTCCGCATACGGGTGGGGGGAGCCCTATCCAGCCCAATGGAGCAGGAAAGTGTCTTCAGTGTCATTCTTTGCCCTGAATTTCAACGGCATCACCTTGGTGCTGCCGGAAGATGTTCTCACTGCGCTCTACGTGGACGACCTTTTGATCTCTTTTGGCGCAGCCCATATGCCAACTCTGGAGCGTCGACTCCAACAGGCATTGATGGAACCGCGTCTCTCACTATACCGAAGCACACAGGTTTCGGTTTTCCTTGACCAAGACTAAGGTGGTGCACTTCTGCCGCCATCCACGCCTCCACCCTGACCCAGACTTGTTTGTTAATCGGGTACGCCTGGAAGTGGTTGAATTGCACCATTTCTTTGGTCTTGTATTTGTCTAATGCCTCACCTGGGAGGCTTATATTCGCAGCCTTAGGGTCTCTTATACCCGCACCATGCATATTCTTCATTCCGTGACGTTGCGCTGATAGGGCTACATCCTTACTTTTTTATTGATGCTTTCTTCGTTCGAAGCTCGACTATGGATGTGAGTTTTATGCATCGACAGTTGAGCGTGTATTGCAGAAGGTGGACTCGATCCACCTCACCGGCCTTCGCCTGACAATCGGTGCCTTCCGCACTTTCCCCATTGAGAGCCTACTTGTCGATGCTGGGGAGATGCCACTCGCTATACGCAGTGCACAGTGCATTATTCGCCTGTACCTGTGAGCCTGGTGTCTCCCTCAGTCGCCAACAGCTCTCAATGCATCCGCAGCTGATTTTGACGGTACCTATGCCTTTGAGAGACGCCAGTCATACCCTAAGCCCAGGGCTGGGAAACTCATTCGAGAGCTAGGTATAGCTCTCTGGCCGGTGGCGCCCCTGGTTCTGCCCACTTTCACTAGCTTTCTTACGTCCCATGGTGGCTTATGGAATAAAAAAAAAATAGAATAAATAATGCACAACACAAGAAATACCAGCAAAATCAGACAACAGTTCTTAGCGTGTATACTCTGAGCCAGGGCTGAGGCAAAACTGATGCCACACGCTTAGTCACTCAATTATCACGTTGCTTCTGTGATTTTGTTGGTTTGTTCAGCAACCAAGTTATGGTACGACACCTGGGGCAATTTTTAGTTTAAAATTTTGTTTGATAACCGATTTGTTCAAAAAAGGAGCTTTTCGACAACCGAGGTTCCACTGTAACTCTATTCCAAATCTTTGTAAATTTGCTCATATCATACCCATCTTCACATCAAACAAACCACTCTAGAATCATAGAATGTATGGTAATAAACATATTAACCTGCACATCATACTATAATTATATTATAATATGGTTTCTGTTCTTTATTGCGTTCGACAACCATATACTTAGTAACATCACCCAACTCTTACAAGAAGTCTTCAATTTTATCAAAACAGACAAGTGCAAGTAATATACACCACATATACATCAAAGTCACACAGGGATCCATACTATCCCACACCCTCTTCAAACTCTTCTTCCCACAATCCCTACATCATGATCCCATTCTACAGTGATTTAGATGACATCACCATTCTCGCACAAGATCCAAAATGACCTTTTAACAAACAACAAATAGGAATAGAACAGGTGCTCCGGCATCAAGCTTGGCAAATATGCTATTCCCCTTAAAACCTGCAGTGGTCAGTGTCTCACTAGATACAGGACTAAATTACTGGCAACACATGAGAAATGCAGTAAAGCTAATACAAAAATTAACATAATCCAAGCACTCACAGGATCCACATAGGCAAACAAGGAATCCATCACTCATACATACAAGCAATATATCCCTGCCTCACTTGCCTATTCCTTCACAGCCTGGGTACCAAATCTCATGCCACTCATCTCAGCACACTACAAGATACAAAACAAAGTACTCCACCTCGCAACAGGTTGTACTTGCAGCATCCCGATTAACCACCTACACTCACAGTGTAGGTGATTGGTTAATTAGTGGGCTGCATCTCAACCTCGAGAATGCCAGCCCATACCATTCATGGATGTAACATGAGCAAAACTCTGACATTCTACATTGAAACACTCCAAGAAATCCCTCCACTCTGAAACTAGGCTCCTATCATCCCACAAAACAATCCACACACACATGACACAGCAGAGCATACAATCTCTGAGTCCAAATCACCCCCTCAATTCCATTCCAATGGACATTAACTCAGGAAAGCTCCCATGCCACAAGTGGGTTACCCTGGTAAGGCTCTGGTGCAGTCACCACCCAACACTAAATGCATACAAATGCTGCTACCAGTGACCAGGCAATTTAAGGCTTATTTACAACCTGACCAACAAACACACTTGCAACAAAACCTCAAATTACAGTGTGTGGTATCTCTGGGATAGCCATCCAGGAGTCACTTCATGGGGGTGTGGCCAAGTGGAAGGACCCTAGGCCAGGGCAACATCAGAACAGGAAAGCCTTTTAAATCATCAAAACTGATATAGTTTGTAAGAATCCTTAGATACCTTTTAATTATTATTCTCATCATTTTCACACAAGAGTTCACGAGCATCAATACCATGAAATATTTTATCCCTTTTTGCCTTATTAAGCACAAAGCTACCCATCCTTTTCTAAATCCTTTTGTAGCATTGGGGCACTATGGCCACCCTGTAGCATCTCATCCAGTCAGGATATATTGCCTGACTCAATGCTCCAAGCATGGTTCCTCATGAACACCCCTTCATGCAAACCTGTCATGTGCTTGTCCCTCTCTTAAACATGCACTCGCTTAGAAGTGGGTAGGAGGAGATGGGGCATTAGCAAGCAATGCTGCAGCTGATATCTGGGGGTATTTGATGCCCTCTTACAATAAATAATTTAGTAGGGTTTATCACTAATTTGCACTCATTTTGAAGAGTCTTATTTCTTAATTCTGGACCTACCTACAGTTTAATGTGGGATCTGAAGCATATGGCAGCTACTGTGAAGCCAACCCTAACCAAGACTCCTCCCTGTAACTAACCACACACAATGTGGCTTAACTGCTAAAATTGCAAGCAGTGTTTCCACTCGCTAGGTAGGCCAACTTGCAAATGCATGGCAGGTTAGATCTCTGGGAGAACCCCATCCATTTGGTGGAGTTTGTTGAGGCTGTTGGCTTAAGGAATGGAACTTAGCTGGGGTGAGTTAAATGGGTAATCCATACCCTCCCTGCACCAATACCCCCAGGGGGATATGCTGCCTTAACAGGCAGTCATTTTGACTGTCTTCTATAAGACACTTTGCAGTGTATAGCCTGTTACAATCTGTACCCGGATGAGCTGCACATCATCCCAGTTTGAGTGCAAATTAAGGAAGCCCTGTCACTGGGTGCACATGAACTCTTAGATGGGCCTTTGGAAAGTTGTTGGTGCGCTTTCCCCTCACTCTCTCTCACCGCTACTTTTTTTATTTATTTTTTACTCTAATACTATCCTCTCAACTTTTTTTGTCTACCTGCACTCGGTACCAGGAAGATCTGTTCTCACCCAGACTTAGTGCAAATTAGGGTTACCCCATCAGTAGGTTGAATGGAACTCTTAGCAGTACCTGGGGAAGTTGCGTGTGTGTTCTTCCTCTCTCAGTATTCCTTTTTCTCCTAAGGACCTGACCAGCTACCTCATGCCATATCAGAAAAGAGGCTTTAGAACCTCTCTAAACAATGGCCTTTAAGGCAGGTTGCAAGAGACCTTGACTTGAGGGGACCTGGGCATTGGGGCATGAACAAAGGGAATATCAGTTTTGTCCTGATAACTAATTCCCTGGGTGTAATGGTCTAACCCCCTTTCCACCAACCTGTTGTGGCAGGCTTCAATACCTTGTATGCTGCCAGGCAGACTAAAAGTCTCAGGTTCCGTCTTTGGGTTGGCCCCAACATATCTTAAGATCCATCCTGTCGAGGATTACTACGGCCTACTAAAGATATCTGCCCAGAGCTGCCACCTTTGGGGAATGACCAGCTGCTGAATAACTTCTGGTCACTGTTCTATGTTGCGAATACCCCCAGGCCAGACCCCGCAAAAGTCAGAAAACCTGAGACAGGAGGGGCTGGGTGCCAGATATAGCCCACCCCCATGTTTTCTTTTCAGTGGTCACAAGATTAGGAAATTTGTGAGTGGTGGCAGGCTTTCCACAGTCTTCAACAGCCCCTCTCATGCCCTTCTCTCCTTACCACTCTCGGTGGTTGAGGAAGAACTAAGAGACACCACCACTCTGGCAGGTAGAGAGGCTCCCTTCTGAATGTGGCAAGGGGGTTTTCCCTTTCCCATCTCCAGAGTGCCCCTGGGCAACTCCACCTCTTTGATGGAGATGGCACCCCCTGTGCTTTCTCAGGGGTCCCAACCACTCTTCTAGTGAGAGGGTGCTTCTTCCTCTCCAATGGTGACTTTGGCCCTAGTAGGCAGTCGCTAGATGGGCTCTTATTTTTTATTTTTTTTAATAAAAAATTTAAAAGAAATAAAATTTTAAAATTTTTCCTCTCTTTTGTAGTTTCCTACAATTGATTCTCCACTTGCTGCAAGTTTTCTTTGCTTTCTCAGGGGCCTGCCCAGTGCATGCTCCTCCTCTCCTTTCCATTAGGGTCAGGTGACTGACCACAACTCCCTTAGAGGGGTAAGAGGGGGAATCATCCTATGGGCATTGCCCACGCACCTCAGAGACCCAAGGTGCGTCTCATTGATGGGATCCAGCATGCCTCCTCCCACTGTCTTCTGAATCCTGGTTGTCATGCTGGTCCCTGCGATGGGCCTTAGGTCCCAGATGTGACCCTGCCCCAGATGGATCTGTCTTCCAAGGGGGCGAACCTTGGCTCAGTGCCAGACACTGAACCTGAGTCAACCCCTCTGCAAAGCACCCCCAAGCACCCCAAAGCACCTACCTGGTGCCCTCTCAATAGCCAAGGCTGGTCCATCCACCTGTTGGGCTCTTTTGGGGTGAGGTGGGGGTATAATTAGCCCCCCTCCCCCCAAAAAAAATCGTAAGTGCGCTGAGCAGAGCCTCAATTATGTTGGGGCCCCTCATTCAGAGATTACCTGCATTTTTTTAGTTCTTCGCTCCACTGATGGAAGCAGGTTGGCCAAATGCCACATGCTCTATCAAAGGAGAGCTTTAGCTAGATTGATTGGTAGAGAGCCAAAGGTGACCTGTTTCTTGGGCGGAGGAGCCTTCTGGCAAATGCAGCAGAGCCTTCCAAGGTGGCCATTATTAGTGCCCTTCGGATACTCGATGGCTAGCTGATGAGTGTGATGCCACACTACCATGAATTTCATGAAAAGAGTATTTTAGGTGAGAGACCTTGTGCGTTACTCTATAGAAGTCATCACCTTAGAGCTGGCCAACCAAGTCAAACCTGTGATGAGAAAACAGAGAGGGGCATCGAGACCCACCCCTACACTCTTCATCACATTTGGTCATGACAGGCTTCCTGAGTCGGTTCATGCCAGTTTGTATTGCTATTGTGTGAAGGCATTCGTGACACTGGAGGAGGTTTTACTGCTGCCACCATTTTGGCCATACAAATCGCTCATGTTTTTATGGGCCATTTCTTGTTCCATGACTATCATAATTGTATAAGTTAGAGGGAATTAAAAGCATTTTAATTTAGTGCCTATTTTGTTGTTTAGATAAAAAGTTGAAGTAGTGCAAAGCATGATTTAAGTGACCCCAGAACTGTTTTTTTTTTACCACTTTCAAGGCAGAAAATATAAAGCTCTATGCGGCAATGCTTCCCAATATCCAAGGTCAAAATAGTTATGAGTTTTGGCTTTTTCAGATCAAAAAGCATAGGGAAATGTAGATAAACTTATGAAAATAAGAAAAAGTTATTTTTGAACAGGCCTAGTGTCACATGTACTGAGAAAACCTCATGGAAGGCATTACTGCCCACCATGGACAACACAGTTGCTAACCATGGATGCTTGATGATCATGACTGCCTGGCTAGAATTCTTCATGATGCCAGGCAAGTAACAATGGCTCAAATTGCATCCACATTCAATGCAAGAGGTACCAGTTACATATCATCAGGTCTGTACAGCATTCTTTATGATAGCACCAGGGCTTGTGATATCCCTAATTGGACCTTAAGAGCATGGCAACATGTGGCATGGTCTAATGAGTCAGTTTCAAGCTGATAGTAGGATTTGTGTGAGGCACAGACACCATGAGGTTATGGATCCCAGTTGTCAACAAGGCACCATACAGATTGGTAGTGGTATGCTCACATGACACTGATTGAATCCACTTAAACATGTCATTGAGCGGTAACCACTACATTGCACTGCTTGGTGACCGTATGTGGATATTCATAGACTTCACGTATCCCAACAACAATTGGATATTCCACTGTATCATTGGGCTCAAGTTGCCCAGAATTGGTTCAAGGAGCATTCTGGAGAGTTCCAATGAACGATGTGGCCACTATATTTCCCCCAATATGAACCCAATCTAGCATTTATGGGACAGTGGCCTTTTCTCTTCGCACCCAAGATATGGCATCTGCAAATATGAGGGAACTATGAACAGCTATTGTGATGGCATGTGTCAATATCTCTCCTGAGGTCTTCCATCCATTTGAGGAATCGATGCCATGTTGAGTTACTGTACTTAACTGGGCTAGAGGGGGTCCTATATGAAACTAGATACAGTAATACCTCGCCCTACATCATTAATTGGTTCTTAAGGCCGTGATGTAACCTGAATTTTGACATAAATTGAACATAATGGATAAAAAATGCCTTAGAATGACAAATAAAATTATGGTAAATACTTTAAAACTAGTGTAAGAATAACACGCATCATTTTTAAACATATGTAAAGTAAAAATGCTCTTTAATAATAAATTTAGTTTAAAAAAAAACACTAAATCATTAATGCTTTTATTTGACTACATTACCCATTGTGTCTATTTTGCTTGCAGTGGCCATCATAAGAACATTACACTTAGTTACACTCACTTTCCCTTGCTTTGGACCCATGGTTATTTTATGTTCAGATCACTAATAAATCACAGAAATAAAAGCAGAAAGCCAACACAGTATCACTGCCAAACCACTGATGCTATGCGGCCTCCCACTGAATCACAAATGGGGCGATACATATAAATTTAATTTATCAACATAAATTATTATTTTACAATATAATATACTTGCATATGGTTTTAACATTTTTGATGGGATAAATTATTTATTTAGTCCATGACATAAAGTCAGATTTAATGGTGTTAGGTGAACTTAATTTTACTCTTGAAAAGTGGTGTAAATGCAGCAAAGTTGAGCCATATCAGGTATGGTAAGTTCTGCATGAAGTCATGTTTCAGGTTTACTTCACACCAGCTGTCATACACTAAAGCCTGTGGGTCTGTTCCACAAACTGTAGTATAGGTCCCTACTGAGAAATAAAGATGTTAAAACGAGTGCAGATCAGTGGTAACCCCTAAAAAATTATATATTAGTGGTTTCTAATTCATTTCTATCAACTTAACAATATGATTGGCTATGAATTCCAGTGCTGGGTAAATTAGGTGTCTTTGTCTTTTATATTTTGCACTGATCGTTGGTTATTCAGTAATGCATTATTTAAATAGAAAATTGGTATATATCAGTGGTTGATAGTACAAATTATATATATTTCTGATTAGTATACCAAATCATATGTTAATATCAAATTTATATTTCAGATTTGTGTATCTTGTTCGACCCAATTTATCAAATATTTTTTGTAAAAATTTAAGATTTCAAATATGGTAAGTGCTATCTGTCTCTGTTGACTCAAAAAGAATTCTGCTCCTTTACCCTTAAACTGCTGGGAAAGTTCTTATGAGTCTGCACACTACAGGAAAAAAGAATACAGTAAACCCTCGATATAACAAACTATATGGGGCCCCCCACCCCATTAAAGCCAAAATTCGTTAAACCCAATGGGCATTAAAAGCAATGGAAATCATGAACCAAGTTCATTATGGATATGTAATACTTATGTAATTACTAATAAAGTTAAGTGGACTACACAACATAGTATTGATACGTACCTTACACTGTAGGAGACATGTGACACATCAACACTTACTCAGGCTGGTTGTAACACTTTCTTGTTAAACCTGATGGAGTTCGGCCAGGAAATTTGGTTTGTTATATCTGAAATTTGTTATATTGAGGTTCGTTATATCGAGGGTTTACTATAGTTAAAAAAAATTATACTTATATTCACTTTATATACCAAAATATGTAATGAAAAGAAAATAAAACCATTTTTTTTACCTAAATTTAATATTTTTAAGTATGATAAACCTTTAAATACTCCATATATAACAAAGTTGTGTACTCTTTGGCTTGTCCACCCTCATTTATTTTGAGGCAAATTCTCCATTTCCAATCATTCACTAAGTGAGTGAGTTCATTTGTTCATACTTCTCTAGCAATTGGTGTAATTACATTTTAGCTTAAATTTCTCAAGGATTGCTTCTTGCCCATTTTTGTTGAATATGCATGTTGCAATTATCAATTAGCCTTATATTTAGTCTGTAATCATTGATTACATCAGGTCTGTTAAAAAGCTACTTAGTTTTGAAATCATCCTTCTCAAAGTATTCCATTTTGTCTTTATGAATATTGGCAAGCTTAGTCACTGTTAAACTTGTTATGATGCCCTCAACAAAGGACACAATGATAGTTTTGATGCATTTAGACTTTTTGATTGTCATGCCTCTTCAATCATTGAGAAGGCAACAGCAGCGCTCCCGACAATCTTGCATTCAGTCGGTGAGCAAAGTCCTTTCCACATACCTTGCCACCTTTCTCCTTGATGGCCCTGCCCACTGGGGCCACCAAGATGTTCTTCACGAACACAGCAATTCTGAGCTTCAGATCACATTTGAAGGCCCTTCTCACAGCCAAACAGCTGACAACTTGAAGTCTACCTGAATAATGTCAATCTTTGAGATCTTTTCCATTCTTGAGCCTCTCCACGACTCTGTGGAAGGTCTGAGCCACTTAGCGATGTTGGACTTGTTGTGGCCCACACGCAGGAGAGCAGAGATCTAGATTATTTTCAGTTCCATCTCAACACACCTGCACACAATGAAAAGGACACTTTAATGGCATGTGCTGTAACTTTTTTCTATCATACACATCAATCTCTCAAAAAGATTTTTTAAAAATAAGAGTATAACAGAACTTTTGAAAAACCTGGTATCATACCAATGAAAGTAAATTGACATTTTTGTACTCATTTTATGACCCCAGTACTTTTGTTAGATAATTACAGAGAGCAGGACTAGTATAATAGTTGTATGTCTATAATGTGTCCTATGTCATAATGACTCATCAAAATTTTTACAACTGAGTCAGAACCCTAAAATGAAAACTCTGAGGGATATTGATATTACTTCAGAATAAATAATCATCTCTTACACAAAGCCAGATTCATAATTGCATAACACAAAAGTCTAAATGATATAATTTTTGAAAGGTAATGAAATTTTGCAAAATTAATCCTTCATTTAAAAAAATATAATTTTTCCATAATCTATCTATTACTCAAATCTAGTTCATCGTTCTTTGCAAAATGTAAATATCTTAAAAATATCATATCATGTATTTTTAAAATGTGCAAGTGCCAATCAAAGGGTAATTTTTGCCAATAATTTGCCAAAATGTGCTTTTTTATATGGCATAAGCATAGTCAATGAAAAGATCTATACATCTCATCTAAATTGGTATTTACCAGCCTTTACTATTTGAAAGAGTAACCTTTTGATCACTTTCAATGTTCAATGAAGATTCAAATGCATACATTTGATTTTGTTTCTAGCACAGTATAATTTGCAATATCTTACTCTTTGGCTGATAGGAAATTTATTTGTTAGGCCAAAATTTAGACACTCAAGAATGTAAAAATAATTGACTTCTGAAATATCTCAGGCATCATCATTATCTGACTCAATTGAAGATGATGGACAGTGAGAAAATTCTTCTTCACTGTTTTAATCCTGTAATTTAATTTTTACACCTTTATTCAACAATGAGGTCTTAGGTGCCCCTTGTTCAACCATTGTGAAACTAATGAGCTGGGTGGGTACATGTATAACTTGTTGCCTTCTCAGAAAGGAAGCTTAGAATTGCCAATAAATCATTTAAACACATAATAAACAATGTCTATGGTGCATATAATATCAAATATTAATTGATGATAGCAACCTTTTTCTAAAGTAACATCATTTGATGATGCTAACTGTTTAAGGGTTAACAATATTATTCACCAGCTTTTAAAGACAGTAACTTAGAGCTTTATGCAATTAATGGAATGTAAGAAATAATTATTAAGACTAATAATTCATCACTCTCACTTTTCAATCTTTTTCTAAAGGAGCAGAGCAATTTCCACCTCAAGTTCAGTGAAAGCACTTTCACCTCAGATCAAAGAAGACTTTTGGGCCAAAAATAAACGCCTGAATCGGCCCGTCTCTCCACATTTGACTATTTACAAACCACAAGTTACATCAATGCTCTCCATTACTCACAGAGGAACTGGCCTTGCTCTCTCAGTTGTAATCAGTGCCTTTAGTATTGGTAAGTTAAAACATTGGGTTGAATTATTATCACAATGCAGCATATATATATATATATATATATATATATATATATATATATATATATATATATATATATATATATATATATATATATATAATATGTAATGCGGTGTAGTTAATTGCATCACCTGTTCTCTTCAGGTATAGATGAGGTCCTCTGATTAGATAATGAAATTCACATAAAGATCAGAATGATAGTCACTGCCAAACCTATAGGTACTAGGGGCTTGTCCTCATTTTGAAGGAAGGGCAGGAAGAGTAGTAGTGCTATATATTTATTATCACCAACTAATGAGTGTGTGAATCCTCTCTGGCCAAAGGTAGATCTGCCCATTCCATACCATGACTTCTTTTTTTCTCTCACAGAACTATGAACCAGCAAAGACCCTAAGATCCACTCAAGGCGAGCTCAAAAGAAGGGGGAAAGGATAGAAATGAGCGGTTTAAGATGGTGAAGGAAGAGAGAATGTGGATAAAGAATTAGTTTTACAATGTTGAGGGTGGTCCCTCATGAGATGCCTGCTAAATTGGAATGAGGCTCAAGGAGATGCTGATACCTTTTTTTTTACAAAGTATAATTCCCCCACCACCCAATACAATGTTCACCCAGAGCAAATATATGAGAAACATACAACTACAGTAAATATTGATGAATAAGACATACAATGTACATTTTCAATAAATATATAATGATACCACAGAAAAAAACTTGGTTTACATAAAACTCAAATTCAGTGCTCTCTTCAACCCTTGTGGCTACCACAAAAACTCTTAATTGAGCTGGCTCATTATTAGATGGTCACTAAGTTTTCCTGGGACATTTTTTTCCTGCATTCGGGGCAGTGACCTCACTCTTCCTGAGTATGGAGTGAGGAAAAGGGTACACACTCAGGGTCTCTCTTTTTCTCTCACAGGAGACTATAGGGATGGATTGCAGTGGTCCTTGGATCATGCCACATGCTAATGAATTAGCGCTCAACACTTCCTGACTCTTTCCTTCTCCTCACTCTAAGACGATAACAGTGGGACCTTTGGAGTTAAAAAGGGGGAAAAATTTACCTCTTGTTTGCTTTCTCAAGGGTGTTACATATACCCCCTCCTTAGGTAGCTCTGTCCTCCATCCTTCGCCGAAACATGAAACAAAAGGTGGGCATTAGATTGGGTACGGGTGAGCTGAGGCGAATAGAAAACAAAAATACCACAACTCCAATTTCAGCAAGGTCATATTTTAAAGTAATATTTATTAATTCTATTCTTAAACATAGTTACTGTTATACTTTTGATCGCATTCCTAGGCAAACTATTCCAAGTTTGTTTTATTGTTTAGGAAAAGAAATTTTGTACTATCTTACCTTAAATCTGATGTTTACTAGTTCAGAACTTATTTCTATGATCTATTTTTAAGTTAAGGTATTAATCTCATTGCTTGTGCATTCCAATATTGCAATGTGCTTTTGCATTTATAGAGACCAGAATTATACTGCATAATCCAAATGTGTGGCCTTGTGCAAATGCTTTATATAAGGGAACTATAGTATCTTTCATTTAAATACAAAATGTCTAGCTATGTATCCTATAATCCTATTCACCTTTTGTGATGCTAAAGTGAATATAGAAATCCCCTTCAGTAGCTTTCCTAGATGAAAGAGTGATGTGTGCAAAGGAAGGGATGGGACAAAAGCCAGTGTTAGTGATTGGCTGTGCAATAACAGTGGATGTATTTGCTTGCATGTATGCATGAGACTGTGTATTGCCTATTAGTGGTAGCTTCCAACAAGCACTGAAAATTTTATGTCTGCTCTTATTAGGAATTAAAACTAGCACCTGGGTATGGAAATTCAACACCTCATCCAGTCGACTAGCAAGAGCTTCAGTACTGTGGTTACTGTATATATTTGCCACCCGATACCATCAGTTCTCAATGAATCACAGTTGTGGTCTCCAGTTTAACTGTTTGGTGATTCCCCCGTAAGGGGCGCGGCGATTTGCCATCCTGGCCGCCGTGCTGACGGGATCCAGCGCTCCGTCCGGCCCCAGCTTAGCCTCTCTTCCTTCCTTCAGATAGCCCGATTTCTCCCCTACCTCGTCGCTTTTCATACAACCTCTCCCACAACTTTCTCTGGTCAGCCTCTAATTTCACAGGGTAGAATGCTGACCTTCTTCTCAAGCCAACCACCCCGGATCGGGGCTGAGGGGGGGAGGGGACATTGTTCCCTAACCCCTCAGCTCCGGTTCGGGATGGGGTTTTTTTAACAACCTGCTTCATCCCCACCCACATCTTCCTCACATCCCTTTTCCTCTCCTCTTCACAACCTATATTTTTTACGCCGTGTCCAAGGTGGAGCCGCCATGCCGAAGGACTGCCAGGCCACCAGGCGGGAGGGGTGGTCCCGAATGGCGGCGCCTGGCTCTGCCGGGCTTGTAAGCACCTCTCGCAGTGCGGGCAACTGCGAGAGGTGATGAGCTATTGCGTCCCGTAATCAAAAGAGGGTCACCATGCCCATGTATGAAAAAAAACAAAAACCCCAACCCCCAACTTCCCCAAAAACATCTACGGAGCCGCCCTCGGGCAGCTCCACCGAGAAAATGGAGGTCCCCCCCTTGTGCTTGCGCAAGGGACCCTCCATAATTCTTTAACCGGAGAGGAGGCTTACTCCTCTCCTACGCCTACGGGTGTAGGGGACTCCCCCTCACCCCCTTCTCTGGAGGTGCTTTCGGGCACCTCCCTATCTCCAGCGGCAGTCCCTCCTTTGCTTTCTAAGGGGACTGCCAAGAAAGCCAGCAGGCAGCCCATTGCCGACCGCCCCTCGTGCAAGCGGCTCGGTAGGGCAAACCCCCTTAGGGGGGAGAGGGAAGCCAGGCCCCTTCGGTCGCTTCCCTCAAAAGACCTGCTGGCAAGAATTTTGAACCTTGCTGGGGTCAAGGCCTGTGCCTCCCCACACCACCTGACTAGTGACAATACTGCCAAGGGGACCTGCGATGTCCTGGGAGGGGATGGCCAACTGGAGGCCCCTCCTGTGATAGACATGGTCCTTGAGGAGACCCAGCCCCAGACGGTAGGGCCTTCCATGGGGGGGAATTCGGGCTCGGCGCCAAGCACCGAACCCGAATCCGCCCCTATGCAAGGTCCTCCTCAAATGGCTGAGGGCTCCGAGGCAGTAGAAGGAGGGGAGGGATCTCCTCCGACAGGTGCCCCTACGACAACCAGGACCTTCTCCATTTCGGAGAGGGACCTGGCTGAGGCTGGTCCATCTGGCCTGGGGACTTCTGCCGGCGGAGGTGAAAAGTGGGTTCATTCCCCGCCCTCCTCTCCTAAAAAGAAAAAGACTAAAAAGACTCAAAAGACGAAGAAGACTCGGGGCTCCTCTCCATCCGCGGGGGCTGCGGGGACGGATGGGTCTGCTGCCACTTTGGTAGGCGACCAAGCCAAGATCGGCACATCCGGCCCCTCTACCCCCTCGTGTGCGGAGCCCATGACTACGACTAAGACCAAGAATGCACAGGGCGGAGCCTCGATGACATCGGGGCCCCTGATTCAGAGGTTACCTGGCGTTTTCGAGCCCGCTGGCTTCAAACGCTTCCTCGTTATTCGCTCCACTGATGGCACCATGTTGTCCAAGGGCAACATGATCCATCAGAGGAGAGGATTAGCTAGTGCAATTGGTAGAGAGCCGAAGGTAACCCGTTTCTCGGACGGGAGCCTTCTGGCGAATGCGGCGAACCCCGCCGAGGCGGCCAAGATAAGTGCTCTTCGGACACTTCATGGCACCCCGGTGAGTGTGACGCCGCACTCTACCATGAACTTTGTGAAAGGAGTAGTTTATGCGAGGGAACTCGTTGACTACTCCATTGAGGACATCACCCTAGAGCTGGCCGACCATGGGGCGGTCAAGGTCGAACGTGTGATGAGAAAACAGGGAGGGGCCTCGAGATCCACCCCTACACTCTTCGTCACGTTCGACTGTGACAAGCTCCCTGAGTCGGTGCGTGCCGGTTGGTACCGCTACCGCGTGAAGGCATTCGTGCCACTGCCGCGGCGGTGCTATTACTGCCACCGCTTCGGCCATACGAATCGATCATGTAGACGTGCAAAATCGGGGTCACCCGAAGTCTGTGTAAATTGCTCCAAGGTCGCACACGATAAGTCCAAATCGTGTGTGGCCAAGTGTGTCAATTGCGGAGAGCCGCACCCTGCTTCTTCGAAGCAATGTGGTGCATATCTCCTTGAGAAAGAAATCCTGGCCGTTCAGGCCCAGGATCGACTCTCATTCCGCGAGGCAAAGGACTTGGTCCTGGCGCGCCCGGCTCTGCCTGGGACGTCATATGCCTCAATAGTTAGAAAGGCACCCTCTGCTCCTGGCCCATCCAGGCCAACGAGCACGGTTGTTTCCGCGCCCATTCGGAGCCCTTCTGTGGGCTCTACCCAACCTGGGCGCTCCCCTGGTAAAGCTGGCGGCAAAAAGGGTTCATACCCTGCCCCGGCTAAAACCAGGGCTCCCCCCTCTTCCCCCAGCGTGACCGTTTCGCGTAAAGCGAAACGGCCACGCGCCTCCACCGAGTCGTTAGACTCACAGGAGGCAACACCCCTGAAGATGGTCGCTAGGCCATCTTCCGGGGTTCCTAAAGCTGTTCCCCGAAAGGAGGACAGCAACAAAGGAGCTTCGGCCCCTTTGCCCACGCCCCGAGGTGGAGCGAGTGGCTCGGAGACGGTGGTTCCTCGAAAAGAGGGCCCCCCGCCTCCGAAGCCGCAACGCCCGCCTAAAGTTTCGAGGCGGAGGGAGGAAAAGACTCGCATGGCGAGCCCAACCTCCCCCAATAAGTCCTCGAAGGCGACAGCGCCTTCAGCGCTTTGTCCGGCCAACAGCGCCCGGGGTTCTGCCCCCGGGAAGCGTACGGCCATTCCCGTGAGGGTCTTCAATTCGAGGAGGGCCCCCGCGTCTCCTCCAAGCTAGGCCTGGAGGGCATATTCCTTCAATGGAATTGCCGTGGACTCCGGGCCAACTGGGAGGAGCTGCGGAGGCTCGCCTCATCCCGTTCCCCGTTAGCTATTTTTTTGCAGGAGACCATGCTAGGCGCGTGCCCCCTGCCTGCCCTCCCGGGGTATAAGGGTCTTGCGACCCAACCACCGCGGGACGGCCGGGCTGGGGGATACGCGGTTTACACCCGGCATGATGTCTCCGTTCTTCCTTTCTCTTTAGATACCTCCTTTCAGGCAGTGGCTGTGCAGCTGCACCTGGATAGGAGGTATACTATCATTTCTGCGTACATTCCACCGTCAGCTGACTTCGACGCGGGGGACTTTCGCCGCGTCGTGGCACGGTTGCCGAGGCCCTATCTCTTGCTTGGAGATCTGAACGGCAGGCATCCTCTCTGGGGAGATTACACCATAAATCCCAGGGGACAAGTCCTTGCCGATCTGATCGAAGAGCTTGAGATGGGTGTCCTAAACGTGGATGAGTTTACGCATCACTGTCCGAGAACCGCTTCATTTTCTTGCCTTGACCTATCTTTGTGCTCTTCGGATGCACAGCCTGATTTTGATTGGGGGGTGGTCGATGACCTCCATGGTAGTGATCACTTTCCCATTCAAATATCATTTTCAGGGCAACTGCCGCCTGAGAGACCACCTCGGTGGTGCTTGGCGCGGGCGCGGTGGCCTGCATTTCAGGAAATGACTGAATTCTCTATCTCAGTCAAGGAGTTTAGGTCGGTAGATGAGGCCGTCGAGTTCTTCTCCGGCAACCTCATCGCCGTGGGCCTGACTACTATTCCTAGGACGTCTGGCCGTTTTGCACGCCGACCACTCCCATGGTGGTCGGCCGAGTGTGAGACGGCCCTCAAACAGAAGCGTTATGCCTACATGCGCTATAAGCGCCGCCCGAACGATTTCACCGTCGCTGAATTTCGTCGGGCTAGGGCTAGGTTCCGGTATATTTCGAAGCACGCCCGCCGCTCTTCTTGGCGGGCATACGTGTCTTCACTTAACGGGAAGACCCCTTTAGCTGAGGTGTGGAAGCGAGTCAAAAGGATTCGGGGCAAGTTCTCGCAGGACCCCCCTCCCGTTCTCCAGGAGAATGGGACCGCAATCTCGGACCCCGCGTCCGTGGCGGAATCCTTAGCGACCGCTTTTTCCGCATTCTCTAGCCGTGATGCTGCTCCGCCAGCATTCAATGCACGTCGTGATGTCGCGGAAGGCCGCCGGCTGGACTTTACCTCCAGAGGCGGAGAACCCTTCAACGACAAGTTTACTGTGAGTGAGTTGCGTTCCGCTCTCGCTTCGTGCGCGGACACCGCCCATGGTCCGGACGATGTCCCGTACGCCATGCTTCGACACCTGGGTGAGCGAGGCATGGCCTTTCTATTAGATTTGTTCAACAGGATCTGGGTGGAAGGTCTCCTCCCAGACTCCTGGCGAATCGCTACTGTGCTCGCCTTTCGCAAGCCGGGGAGAGATCACTCTACTCCGACCGGTTTCCGCCCAATCTCTCTAACCTCTTGCGTGTGCAAGTTGATGGAGAAATTGGTAAATGTTAGATTAGCCTATTTCCTGGACAGCGGAGGCCATCTGTCTTCTGCACAGTGCGGCTTCCGTAAGTTCCACTCCACGTCGGATGCTCTGCTCCGACTGGAAAATGCCGTCTGCGAGGCTTTCCTTCGTAGACAGCACTACGCCACGGTGTTTTTTGATCTGGAGAAAGCCTATGATACCGCATGGCGATACGGTATCATGGAGACTCTCCACACGATGGGGGCGAGGGGACGCCTCCCAATGTTTATATCTGAATTTTTGCGAGATCGTCGATTCCGCGTACGGGTGGGGGGAGCCCTCTCCGGCCCAAAGGAGCAGGAAGAGGGTGTCCCGCAGGGAAGTGTCCTCAGTGTCACACTCTTTGCCCTGAGCATCAACGGCATCACCTCGGTGCTGCCGGAAGATGTTCTCGCTACGCTCTACGTGGACGACCTTTCGATCTCTTTTGGCGCGGCCCAGATGCCAACTCTGGAGCGCCGACTCCAACAGGCATTGAACCGCGTCTCTCGCTATGCCGAAGCGCACAGGTTTCGGTTTTCTTTGGCCAAGACTAAGGTGGTGCACTTCTGCCGCCATCCACGGCTTCACCCCGACCCAGATTTGTTTCTTAATGGGGTGCGCCTGGATGTGGTAGAGTCGCACCGTTTCCTTGGTCTTGTATTCGACCGACGCCTCACCTGGGAGGCTCACATTCGCAGCCTTAGGGTCTCTTGTACCCGCGCCATGGACATTCTCCGTTCCGTGACGTTCAGCGCTTGGGGCGCTGATAGGGCTACCGCCTTACCTTTTTATCGATCCTTTGTTCGCTCGAAGCTCGACTACGGATGCGAGTTTTATGCATCCGCAGCCGAGCGTTTATTGCGGAAGGTGGATTCGATCCACCACACCGGCCTTTGCCTTGCGACCGGTGCCTTCCGCACTTCCCCCATTGAGAGCCTGTTGGTCGATGCTGGGGAGATGCCACTCGCTCTGCGCCGCGTGCAGTGCATCACTCGCCTGTACGCGCGAGCCCGGCGCCTCCCCCAGTCGCCAACAGCTCTCACTGCATCCGCAGCTGATCTCGATGGTGCCTATGCCGCCGAGAGACGCCAGTCATACCCTAAGCCCTTTGGGTTTAGGGCCAGGAAACTCCTTCGAGAGGTAGATATAGCTCTCGGGCCGGTGGCGCCCCTGGTTCTGCCCAGGACGCCACCCTGGAGGGTACCACATTTGGCTATTTGTCGCCACGCCTCTGCTCCCAAAGCTTGTACTGCGCCGGGAGTATTGCGTTCGATCTTTTTGGAGCACACATCGTGTCACGCTGGTACCGTGCCAGTGTATACGGATGGCTCCAAGTCCCAAGAGGGGGTCGGCTTCCACGCCGTATCCCCTCTGTTTGAAGTCAGCGGGGCTCTACCAGGCGCTGCGTCTGTCTTCACGGCCGAGCTGGTGGCAATACACCACTCGGTACGGGAGATTACGCGACGTGCCCGGTTTGGAGACCGGATTGTGATTTATAGCGACTCACAAAGCGCCCTGAGTGCTCTCGGGGCATTGGAATCTCCGCATCCCCTGGTTCGCGAAATCCGTGACGCCACGGTTTTGGCGAGCCGGGCAGATGTCGAGATTATCTTCTGCTGGGTTCCTGGACATGTAGGAATTGCGGGGAATGAGCGCGCCGATGAGGGCGCCAAAGAGTCCGCGAGGACTCTGCGACCGGACCAGCGTTTCGCTCTTCCTCACACCGACTACATGGCAGGAATACGGGCAGCTCTTCGGACTGCTTGGCAAAGAAGATGGGAGACGGTCGAGGGGAACTTAAAGTTGCGTGCCATTGCGCCGCGACTGTTCCCATGGACCTATCCCCCAATGCCGCGGCGGCTTCAGGTTGCTTTCTGTCGTCTTCGAATCGGACACACTCGTGTGACGCATCGTTACTTGGTGGAGCGCTCGCATGTGCCCTATTGCAACGACTGCGTCGTCCCCCAGACTGTTCGGCATATTCTTGTCGAATGTCCCAGTCTGGGTGATCTTCGCGCACGATACCTGTCTCGGTACCGGGATGGGCGGGGTCGCTACCGCCTGTCCCTTGTACTCGGGACGAGTGCGTGCACCATGACTGGTGGACTTATTGACTTTTTGGGGGAGGCCGGCCTTCTCCCCTTTATTTAAGGTTCCTTTTTTTGTTATTGTTTTGTTTTAGATTGCACTCTCCTGCACCGGGGTGAGGGGGACCTCCCCCCGCTGCCGGAGATTGCTTCGATTGTTAAGTTTTTCAAATTTATTTTGATTGTTAAGTTTTCATATTTTAACTTTAAAGTAGCCTAATTCTAGGCTGTCGTGTTTTTCGGCGACTTATGCCCAAGTGGGTAGTTGCCAGATGGGCTCTATAAAAAAAAAAAAAAAAAAAAAAATGTTTGGTGATTCAAAAGGCTTTAAAAGAACACTCACTACTTCTCTTTTTATGCTGGCAAAATATGTATAGGCTTTGTTTATGTCACTGAACTGTGAGGTTATTCACTTCACTAACAAACAAAGCCGTCACTCATTTTGCCAGCATGCTCCCAACAGCCATCAATAAATACATTCCTCAGGGAAACCTAAAAACTATAAAACAATCTTCTTCCCAGAAATCAAGTAGTTCACAAAAATCAGAGACAACCTACCACAATAACCACAGACCCCAAACAATACATACATTAAAAACATACACAACCTTCAAGCATTGATTCAACAACAATAAAAATGGCACTTGCAACCCTTCTTAGACACCCTAAATCACAAAACAGACAGCATCAACTTGTGTACATATAAAGCAGGCAAACACACTCATACTGCAAAAATTTGTAACAGAACACCTGATGTCACAGAGCCACAAACAAACACCACTACTTGCTATACACCAAAATATGCACATACACTTCACCAAAGTAATTATATCCCAGGCTATACAACAGGCAAAATGCTCTCCAGCTTCTGGGTCTGAAAATATCAAATATTCTCTTGTATCTAAGTGACATTGACACCCTGACATATTATTCAACCATTCTCTCTCAACTTTTTTCCAAACATGCAATCATCAAATGCAACTAACTACCCACTGATCCCACCCCATGCCCCCATATTCCCTTACTCTGCACCCTACCCAAAATCATGCAACATCTAGTACTAAAAATCACCTTACATATCCCACTAGATAATCCCCCAACATGTACTCAACAAAGTACTATACTCATTGACATCTCTCAGCTTATACAAGAAAGCTTTAACTAGCTCACATCACCACACAAGGCAGTAAGGGCAACAATAGACATAAACAAAGCCTTTGACACATTACCTAGATGCACCTCGCCACAAAATAGTAAACACCATAATTGATTCAAATAAGAGAAAAAGGGTGGTTAACTTCCTTATTGGTTGATGTGCACAATTATTGTTATGGCAACTAATTGCATACAAAATGAAGTCCTGCAGGGATGTATACAATCCTATGCCTTTTTCAACCTTTACACCCACATACCTCTGTGATTTTTCCAAATCACACTTTGCAAATATGTCAATAACATATTACTTGCCCAACGCCCTAAGCACATCCAAGCAGTTTATGATCTACAACATTAGAGAGGACCTAGCAATCATCAACTGATTTACAACAAGCACCCCACTCCCCCTAAATAGAGGCCCTACAGTCACCGCAACGGAAAAGGCCGTTGCAGGATTCTTTTTCAGTTCAGAGGCTGCAATGAAGGGATTTTTTAACGCCCCTCCATAGCAGCAGATCCGTCTTCTTTTGTCCCATAGTCCCGAGTTTCCACTTGGGAAAAATGTTGGGTGGTGAGCAGCAACCACTGTAGCCACCCTCCTGACGGTTGCTTCTCCTTTTCCTGTCCAGCGACAGATCTCTTTTGTCAACAAATTCTCCTTCCTCAAAGCGAGTATCTGTGCCTTCTCTGCTTCAGAGAGGTGGTTAGGCTTCTCTAAAATCACACCAACACGAACACAACACAAATAGCGCAACCGAGCGGAAAACCAACGGTAAAGCAACACGTGCTATGCAACAGCTGAGAAGTGGTATCGTTTTCTTTCAAACCACGAGGCTGTACAGAGCTATCAGACATATGATGTTTGTAAACAAACCGTTTGTATGCTCTGAAATGCAACCAAATTTGGTTGCGCTTTTTTGTGCATTTCTAGCGCAACCCAATCAATTTCTGTTGCGGTGACTGTACAATGCTAGGTTTCTTACTCGAGACAACTAATTTTCCAGCAACACTCAGAAAACACACCAAAGTTAAGGTCCACTAATCAACATATTCTGAGCAATCACATGTCATATTCGGACACTGCAATGAAGCCCATCCGCACTTACAAGCTGTATATACCCCTTACCTACCTCCCCACAGGAAGGGACCCTGTGCACCCTGTTATACTTGTTACCTGGAGGAGCTTCACATCCTACTAGCCTGAGTGCTAATTAGGGAAACCCTGTCACTAGGTTGATTTGAATTCTCTGGTGAGGACTGGAGAAGTTGTGTGCTTCCTCCTCGCTCCCTTAACACTTTTTTTTTATTATTATTATTTTTCCTACAACTATGCCCTTAGCCTTTTGTCTACCTGCACTTGGTACTGAGAGGAGTTGTTCTCTTCCCGACCAAGTGGAAATTAGGTTCAGCCCCATCACTGGTTCAAATTGAACTCTGAGGCTTGGGGAAGTTGTTGGTGCACTTCTTCCTTTCTTCCTCTCAGCACTTCTTTTCTTTCTTTTTTTTAAGACTATTCCCTTAAACATTTGCTTAGGTTGAAGGACCTGACCAACTACATTATGCTGTCAGAAGAGAAGCTTTAAAACCTCTATAGACAATGCCTTTTAATGCCGGGGGATTGCGGGAGTTGAGAGGTCCTTGTCATTTTAGTGTGATTATTGGTTTGCCCCAATAACTCCTTACATGGCTGTAATGGATTGACCACCTCTCTCTGGGCCAACAAAAAGACTTGAGTCACTAGATTCTGGCTGTCCTGTTGATGATTAGTACGACTTAGTAAGGAAATACACCATGTTAGCCTCTCTGGCTGCTCATTTGTGAGCTGAGGCCTTTGGGGATTGACTTGGTCCACTGGGCAACTTCTGGTTGCTGTGTCACTGCAAAGGTGTAAACATGAACCTTTAATGAACCTGGGGTAGAGACATGAAAATTATGAAACCCCCAGATGGGATTGGCATGAGTGGCTGGATGTGGGATATAGCCCACCAACTCCCTTTTTTTAATTTTAGTAGTCACAAATTTCTGTGATTCTGATTGTTTGCAAGATTTCAAACTATAAAAATTTTGGATCACATCTTTAATAGCACATCCTTGCCCTACCTTGGTGTTGGGTCGGATGAGGTAAGCAGTGATGGCACCACTGCCTGGTGTATGGGGTCCACTAGTTTCCCCTTTGCCATCTTATGAGACACCTCTGTGATGGAGGTGTACCCCCTTGTGCTCTCTGAGAGGCCACTCCAAGATTCTCCTCCCCGTAAGGGGCGCGGCGATTTGCCATCCTGGCCGCCGTGCTGACGGGATCCAGCGCTCCATCCGGCCCCAGCTTAGCCTCTCTTCCTTCCTTCAAAATACTTGTTTCCTCTCTTTTCACACAACCTCTCCCACAACTTTCTCTGGTCAGCCTCTAATTTCACAGGGTAGATGCTGACCTTCCTTTCAGCCAACTGTCGCGCATCGGGGCTGAGGGGGTGGGGGACAATGTTCCCTAACCCCTGAGCTCCGGTCTGGGGTGGCTGGTTTTTAACAACCTGCTTCATCCCCACCCATACCTTCCTCACATCCCTTTTCCTCTCCTCTTCACAATCTATTATTTTTTACGCCGTGTCCAAGGTGGAGCCGCCATGCCGATGGACTGCCAGGCCACCAGGCGGGAGGGGTGGTCTTAAATGGCGGCGCCTGGCTCTGCCGGGCTTGTAAGCACCTCTCGCAGTGCGGGCTACTGCGAGAGGTGATGCGCGATTGCGTCCCGTGTCAAAAAGAAGGTCACCATGCCCAATGATGAGTTCAAAAAAAAAACCCAACCCCCAACTTCCCCTATAACATCGACGGAGCCGCCCTTGGGCAGCTCCAGCAAAAAAATGGAGGTCCCATCCCCTGTGCTTGCTCAGGGGACCCTCCATATATCTCTAACCGGAGAGGAGGCTTACTCCTCTCCTTAGCTTACGGGTGTAGGGGACTCCCCCTCACCCCCTTCTCTGGAGGTGCTTTCGGGCGCCTCCCTTTTACCAGCGGCAGTCCCCTCTGTTCTTTCCAAGGGGACTGCCAAGAAAGCCAGCAGGCAGCCCTTAGCCAGCCGCTCCACATCAAAGCGGTTCGGTAGGGCAAACCCCCTTAGGGGGGAGAGGGAAGCCAGGCCCCTTCGGTCGCTTCCCTCAAAAGACCTGCTGGCAAGAATACTGAACCTTGCCGGGGTCAAGGCCCATGCCTCCCCAAAGAAGACTAGTGACGATACTGCCAACGGGACCTGCGATGTCTTGGGGGGGGGTTTGACCAACTGGAGGCCCCCCCTAAGATAGACATGGTCCTTGAGGAAACCCAGCCTCAGACGGTAGGGCCTTCCATGGGGGGGAATCTGGGCTCGGCGCCAAGCACCGAATCCGCCCCGATGCAAGGTCCTCCTCAAACGGCTGTGGTTTCCGAAGCAGTACAAGGAGGGGAGGGATCTCCGCCGACCGGTGCCCCCACGACTACTAGGACCTTCTCCATTTCAGAGAATGACCTGGCTGAGGCCGGTCCATCTGGCCTGGGGGCTTCTTCCGGCGGAGGTGAGAAGCGGGTTCATTCCCCGCCCTCCTCTCTGAAAAAGAAAAAGAAAAAGACTAAAAAGACAAAAAAGACTCGGGGCTCCTCTCCATCCGCGGGGGCTGCGGGGACGGATGGGTCTGCTGCCACTCTGGCAAGCGACCAAGCCAAGATCGGCACATCCGCCCCCTCTGCCCCCCCGGTTGCGGAGCCCCTGACAAAGAAGACTAATACCAAGAGTGCACAGGGCGGAGCCTCGATGACATCGGGGCCCCTGATTTAGAGGTTACCTGGCGTTTTCGAGCCCGCTGGCTTCAAACGCTTCCTCGTTATTCACTCCACTGATGGCACCATGTTGTCCAAGGGCAACATGATCCATCAGAGGAGAGGATTAACTAGTGCAATTGGTAGAGAGTCGAAGGTGACCCGTTTCTCGGACGGCAGCCTTCTGGCGAATGCGGCGAATCCCGCCGAGGCGGCCAAGATAAGTGCTCTTTGGACACTTCATGGCACCCCGGTGAGTGTGACGCCGCACTCTACTATGAACTTTGTGAAAGGAGTAGTTTATGCGAGGGAACTCGTTGACTATTCCATTGAGGACATCCCCTTAGAGCTGGCCGACCATGGGGCGGTCAAGGTCGAACGTGTGATGAGAAAACAGGGAGGGGCCTCGAGACCCACCCCTACACTCTTCGTCACGTTCGGCTGTCACAAGCTCCCTGAGTCGGTGCGTGCCGGTTGGTACCGCTACCGCGTGAAGGCATTCGTGCCACTGCCGCGGCGGTGCTATTACTGTCACCGCTTCGGCCATACGAATCGCTCATGTATACGTGCAAAGTCGGGGTCACCCGAAGTCTGTGTAAATTGCTCCAAGGTCGCACATGATAAGTCCAAATTGTGTGTGGCCAAGTGTGTCAATTGCGGAGAGCCGCACCCTGCTTCTTCGAAGCAATGTGGTGCATATCTCCTTGAGAAAGAAATCCTGGCCGTTCAGGCCCAGGATAGACTCTCATTCCGTGAGGCTAAGGACTTGGTCATGGCGCGCCCAGCTCTGCCTGGGACGTCATATGCCTCAGTAGTTCGAAAGGCACCCTCTGCTCCTGACCCATCCAGGCCAACGAGCACGGTTGTTTCCGCGCCCATTCGGAGCCCTTCTGCAGGCTCTACCCAACCCGGGCGCTCCCCTGGTAAAGCTGGCGGCAAAAAGGGTTCATACCCAGCCCCGGCTAAAACCAGGGCTCCCTCCTTTTCCCCCAGCATGACCGTTTCCCGCAAGGCGAAACGGCCACGCGCCTCCACAGAGTCGTTAGACTCACAGGAGGCAACACCCCTGAAGATGGTCGCTAGGCCATCTTCGGGGGTTCCTAAAGCTGTCCCCCGAAAGGAGGACAGCAACAAAGGAGCTTCAGCTCCTTCGCCCACGCCCCGAGGTGGAGTGAGTGGCTCGGAGACGGTGGTTCCTCGAAAAGAGGGCCCCTCGCCTCCGAACCTGCAGCGCCCGCCTAAGGTTTCGAGGTGGAGGGAGGAAAAGACTCGCATGGCGAGCCCAACTTTCCCCAATAAGTCCTCGAAGGCGACAGCGCCTCCAGCGCTTTGTCCGGCCAACAGCGCCCGGGGTTCTGCCCCTGGGAAGCGTATGGCCATTCCCGTGAGGGTCTTCAATTCGAGTAGGGCCCCCGCGTCTCCTCCGAGATAGGCCTGGAGGGCATATTCCTTCAATGGAATTGCCGTGGACTCCGGGCCAACTGGGAGGAGCTGCGGAGGCTCGTCTCGTCCCGCTCCCCGTTAGCTATTTTCTTGCAGGAGACCATGCTAGGCGCGTGCCCCCTGCTCGCCCTCCCGGGGTACAAGGGTCTTGCGACCCCACCACCGCTGGATGGCCGGGCTGGGGGATGCGTGGTTTACACCCGGCATGATGTCTCCGTTCTTCCTTTCTCTTTAGATACCTCCTTTCAGACAGTGGCTGTGCAGCTGCACCTGGATAGGAGGTATACTATCATTTCTGCGTACATTCCACCGTCAGCTGACTTCGACGCGGGGGACTTCCGCCGCGTCGTGGCACGGTTGCCGAGGCCCTATCTCTTGCTTGGAGATCTGAACGGCAGGCATCCTCTCTGGGGAGATTACTCCATAAATCCCAGGGGACAAGTCCTTGCCGATCTGATCGAAGAGCTTGAGATGGGTGTCCTAAACGTGGATGAGTTTACGCATCACTGTCCGAGAACCGCTTCATTTTCTTGCCTTGACCTATCTTTGTGCTCTTCGGATGCACAGCCTGATTTTGATTGGGGGGTGGTCGATGACCTCCATGGTAGTGATCACTTTCCCATTCAAATATCATTTTCAGGGCAACTGCCGCCTGAGAGACCACCTCGGTGGTGCTTGGCGCGTGCGCGGTGGCCTGCATTTCAGGAAATGATTGAATTCTCTATCTCAGTCGAGGAGTTTAGGTCGGTAGATGAGGCCGTTGAGTTCTTCTCCGGCAACTTCATCGCCGGCGGGCCTGACTACTATTCCTAGGACGTCTGGCCGTTTTGCACGCCGACCACTCCGATGGTGGTCGGCCGAGTGTGAGACGGCCCTCAAACAGAAGCGTTATGCCTACATGCGCTATAAGCGCCGCCCGAACGATTTCACTGTCGCTGAATTTCGTCGGGCTAGGGCTAGGTTCCGGTATATTTCGAAGCACGCCCGCCGCTCTTCTTGGCGGACATACGTGTCTTCACTTAACGGGAAGACCCCTTTAGCTGAGGTGTGGAAGCGAGTCAAAAGGATTCTGGGCAAGTTCTCGCAGGACCCCCCTCCCGTTTTCCAGGAGAATGAGACCGCAATCTCGGACCCCGCGTCCGTGGCGGAATCCTTCGCGACCGCTTTTTCTGCATTCTCTAGCCGTGAAGCTGCTCCGCCAGCATTCAATGCACGTCGTGATGTCGCGGAAGGCCGCCGGCTGGACTTTACCTCCAGAGGCGGAGAACCCTTCTACGACAAGTTTACTGTAAGCTAGTTGCGTTCCGCTCTCGCTTCGTGCGCGGACACCGCCCACGGTCCGGACGATGTCCCGTACGCCATGCTTCGACATCTAGGTGAGCGAGGCATGGCCTTTCTGTTAGATTTGTTCAACAGGATCTGGGTGGAAGGTTTTCTCCCAGACTCCTGGCGAATCGCTACTGTGCTCGCCTTTCGCAAACCGGGGAGAGATCACTCTACTCCGACCGGTTTCCGCCCAATCTCTCTAACCTCTTGCTTGTGCAAGTTGATGGAGAAATTGGTAAATGTTAGATTAGCCTTTTTCCTGTACAGCGAAGGCCATCTGTCTTCCGCAAGTTCCACTCCACGTCGGATGCTCTGCTCCGACTGGAAAATGCCGTCTGCGAGGCTTTCCTTCGTAGACAGCACTACGCCACGGTCTTTTTCGATCTGGAGAAGGCCTATGATACCGCATGGAGACTCTCCACACGATGGGGGCGAGGGGACGCCTCCCAATTTTTATATCTGAATTTTTGCGAGATCGTCGATTCCGCGTACGGGTGGGGGGAGCCCTCTCCGGCCCAAAGGAGCAGGAAGAGGGTGTCCCGCAGGGAAGTGTCCTCAGTGTCACACTCTTTGCCCTGAGCATCAACGGCATCACCTCGGTGCTTCCGGAAGATGTTCTCGCTACGCTCTACGTGGACGACCTTTCGATCTCTTTTGGCGCGGCCCAGATGCCAACCCTGGAGCGTCGACTCCAACAGGCATTGAACCGCGTCTCTCGCTATGCCGAAGCGCACAGGTTTCGGTTTTCTTTGGCCAAGACTAAGGTGGTGCACTTCTGCCGCCATCCACGGCTTCACCCCGACCCAGATTTGTTTCTTAATGGGGTGCGCCTGGATGTGGTTGAGTCGCACCGTTTCCTTGGTCTTGTATTCGACCGACGCCTCACCTGGGAGGCTCATATTCGCAGCCTTAGGGTCTCTTGTACCCGCGCCATGGACATTCTCCGTTCCGTGACGTTCAGCGCTTGGGGCGCTGATAGGGCTACTGCCTTACTTTTTTATCGATCCTTTGTTCGTTCGAAGCTCGACTACGGATGCGAGTTTTATGCATCCGCAGCCGAGCGTTTATTGCGGAAGGTGGATTCGATCCACCACACCGGCCTTCGCCTTGCGACCGGTGCCTTCCGCACTTCCCCCATTGAGAACCTGTTGGTCGATGCTGGGGAGATGCCACTCGCACTGCGCCGCGTGCAGTGCATCACTCGACTGTACGCGCGAGCCCGGTGCCTCCCTCAGTCGCCAACAGCTCTCACCGCATCCGCAGCTTATCTCGATGGTGCCTATGCCGTCGAGAGACGCCAGTCATACCCTAAGCCTTTTGGGTTTAGGGCCAGGAAACTCCTTCGAGAGGTAGATATAGCTCTCGGGCCGGTGGCGCCCCTGGTTCTGCCCAGGACGCCACCCTGGAGGGTACCACATTTGGCTATTTGTCGCCACGCCTCTGCTCCCAAAGCTTGTACTGCGCCGGGAGTATTGCTTTCGACCTTTTGGGAGCACACATCGTGTCACGCTGGAACCGTGCCAGTGTATACGGATGGCTCCAAGTCCCAAGAGGGGGTCGGCTTCCACGCCGTTTCCCCTCTGTTTGAAGTCATCGGGGCTCTACCAGCGCTGCGTCTGTCTTCACGGCCGAGCTGGTGGCAATACACCACTCGGTACGGGAGATTACGCGACGTGCCCGGTTCGGAGACCGGATTGTGATCTATAGCGACTCACAAAGCACCCTGAGTGCTCTCGGGGCATTGGAATCTCCACATCCCCTGGTTCGCGATATCCGTGACGCCACGGTTTTGGCGAGCCGGGCAGATGTCGAGATTATCTTCTGCTGGGTTCCTGGACATGTAGGAATTGCGGGGAATGAGCGCGCCGATGAGGGTGCCAAAGAGTCCGCGAGGACTCTGCGACCGGACCAGCGTTTCGCTCTTCCTCACACCGACTACATGGCAGGAATACGGGCAGCTCTTCGGACTGCTTGGCAAAGAAGATGGGAGACGGTCGAAGGGAACTTAAAGTTGCGTGCCTTCGCCCTGCGACTGTTCCCATGAATCTATCCCCCAATGCCGCGGCGGCTTCAGGTTGCTTTCTGTCGTCTTCGAATCGGACACACTCGTGTGACGCATCGCTACTTGATGGAGCGCTCGCATGCGCCCTATTGCAACGACTGCGTCGTCCCCCAGACTGTTCGGCATATTCTTGTCGAATGTCCCAGTCTGGGTGATCTTCGCGCACGATACCTGTCTCGGTACCGGGATGGGCGGGGTCGCTACCGCCTGTCCCTTGTACTCGGGACGAGTGCGTGCACCATGACTGGTGGACTTATTGACTTTTGGGGGGAGGCCGGCCTTCTCCCTTTCATTTAACCCGGTTTTATTGTTGTTGTTGTTTTTGTTTTCGTTTTTGTTATTGCTTTGTTATTGTTATTTCTTTTTATTGTTGTTTCCTGTTGAATTATTTTGAAGTAGCCTAGAACTAGGCTGTTTGTTTACGGCAACTTATGCCTAAGTCGGCAGTCGCCAGATAGCCCCTTAATCAAAAAAAAAAAAAATATATATAAGATTCTCCTAGCAGTGGGGGGTTTTCCCTTTACCCGTTGTATAGAATGCCTTTGGGCGACTCTTCTCTAGTGGTAGATACTATTTTCTTTCTCAGGAGTCCGCTAAGAACACTGCGAATCACAAGACACTCCACCTCAGTTCCTTCCTCTCCCATTGGGGTCATGTGAACCACCATAACCCCCTTAGAGTTGTCCTCTGGAGCTTGCTGAGACACTTCATTGACCCAAGGCTTGTCACTTTGATGGGAGCCAGCATACCTTCTCCCCCCTTTTTTTCAATGGAGGGTGGCATGCCGAACCCATTGACATTTGTGATGGGCCATGGGCCCTATGAATCCCCAGTTGGGATATGTAACACCTTGGGGTGGGGTGCACTTAGAGGCCCAATGAGAGGTGGAGATGGTCCCGGAGGTGACCCCACCCCAAATGGTAGGGTCTTCCTTGAAGGCAAGCCTGGTTTTGGTGCCAGAAAATACCACACCTCAATCTTCCCTTGTTCAAAGCTCTACTGAGACAGCACAGGTTCCCCAAGGATTCACATGGAGAGGAGGCACCTCCTCTTCCCCTTGCCTTTCCCTTGGCAGCCCAACCTTTTTCATCTTGGAGAATGATGTGGTTGAGGCTGGTCTGTCTGGCCTTAAGGTTCCTTTTAAGGGTGTAGAGAAGTGGAGTCGCTCCCTGCCCCCTTCTCCAAGTAAGTAAGGAAAAAGTAACAAGGGGGGGGGCTCTGTGGATGGATGGGTCCACTGCCATTTCAGCAAGCAACCAGACAAGACTGGCACCTCCGACCTTGGGGCACCCTTGGGGGCTGTAGGGCAGAGTTGCAGAATAAAACCCAAAGCAAAGTCAATGGTGTGGTGAGTAGAGCCTTGATGATATTGGGGCCCCTCATCGAGTTGAGAGACTACCTGGCATTTTTGAACCTGCTGGTTTCAAATGTTTTTATGGTTAGTCACTCAAATGATTGCAGTATGTTATCCAAAGGCCACATGTTCCATCAGATAGCATTGGCTAGGTTGACTGGTCTAGAACTCAAGTTCATCTGTTTCTCAGATGGGAGCCTTTTAGTGAATGCGGCAGACCCTTCCAAGGCGCCCATTATTATTGCTCTCCAGACACTCAATGGCTCTTCAGTGATGGGACACATCACTTTACATTGAATTTCATGAAAGGGATAGTTTATACGAAGAACCTTGTAGACTTCATCTTGCAAGACATCACTGAAGAGCTGGTTGAGCAAGTAGCAGTCAAGATCGAATAAATATGTAATGAGAAAACAGGGTGGATCTCGATACCCACTCTTATTCTCTTTATGTAGAATCATGGCAGGCTCCCTGAATCGGTGCATACCTGTTGGTATTGCTAGGGCAAGGCGTCCATTATTAGTGCTCTTCAGACATTCAATGGCTTGGCAGTAGACTCACAGGAGTGAAAGCCCCTGAAGGTGTTCATGAAACTCTTCTTGGACTCATAAGATTGTCCCATGAAAGGACAGCACCAAGGAAATGGATCCTCCAAAAGAGGGACCCCACCTTTGAAGCTGCCATGCCCACTGAAAGTTTAGAGGAAGAGGTAAGGAAAAGACTTGTATGGTGAGTCAAACCTCCCCAACAAGTCCTTGAAGGCGACAGTCCCTTGTTCGGCCAACAGCCTCTGGAAAGTGTACAGCCAATCCTGTGAGGGTCTTCTCTTTGAAAAGGACCCCTGCATCTCCTCCCAGCTAGGCCTGAGAGCATATTCCTTCAATGGGTTTGCTGTGCACTCTGGGCTGCCTGAAAGGGGCTGCATCTTTTTGCAGGAGACCATGATGGGCATATGCCCCCTCTCCACTTTCTGGAGAATAAGGGTTTTTCAACTCCACCACCACATGGTGAAGTTCAGGTAGGTGGATAACAACTTACACCCTGCATGATGTCTGTTCTACCCGATATAAATACCTCCTTTCTGGCCGTGGCACTGCTGCTCCACACTGAATACAAGGTGTACTGTTATTTGTGTGTACATTCCACTGTTAGCCAAATTTCATGCAGGAGACTTGCTGCATTGTAACTGGGTTGCTGAAGCCTATTCTTGTACCCAATTTGAATGGTAGGCACCCCTTTGGGCAGACTACACAACTAATCTTGGGGGTCATTTTCTTGCCAACCTGGAGAGAGTTGTCCTAAATTTGGATGAGTTTTGCATTGCTGACTGAGAACCACATCATTCTCCTGTCTTAATATGTCCCTTTGCTCTTCCGATGCACAGCCTGATTTTGGGCAGGAGGTGGTAGATGACTGTGAGGGTATGGAACGTACATACTCGCATGCCGCCAGACAATCGTGGGAACGAAATAAATTTGTCGTTTGAGTTGACCTTCGTCTCCTCTCTCCTCCGCCTTTTCCTTGACCTAAGTCGTTATCCGTGCCAAACTTTTCCAACAGGCGACAGGAAGTCTGACGAAAGAAGGCCTATCTCACAGAGAAGCCTAAATTCTATTTGCCTTCTTTATGATACCATGGAGATTGTCCAGAAGGCGCCGCGATAAGCGAATTGTCGTATAGGGAATATATCTCTCGATTTCACACAGTCCGCAGTATAAATGACAACGCCGTTCATCCCTCGCTAGAAGTGTTCCACGTTGAACGAGAGTCGTTGCCGTAACGTATCGACTGCCAACGCGCCGCTGAGTTAACTTGGTCGCTGTCTCAAAGTGTTCCTGAGGCAAATCCCGCCCCGCAGAATCTGTGACTAGAAGAATACGCTCTGTTGCTCAACATAACTTGAGAAACAAAAAGGAACATCCAAATAGTTACTGGAAGTAACTATTTGTTAGTGTCGCATCCAGTTAGGAGTGAACTAACCGTAACTGCAGTCAGCAGCACCGAACCCGTCATCTTATCTCCCCTCTCTCCGAGAACTCGTGTTAATGCCACCCGAACCACCCCGTCTGGACCTGAGTAGTCGTCTCTCCAATCCATCACAATTAATGGTAATCTGTAAACCCAGTGTCCCTCTATTCTTAAATTACCTATTTAATTAACAGTGATTGATACTCCCATTGAGTCATTATAAATCTAGACGCCTAACGTCAGTGTTATCCTCCCCTCCTTTTTTAAAGAGATTCAAGTGAGTCATTCCCTGATATTATTATTTATAATTGCTGTCAACCCGGACTAATGTGTTTAATATTTAATCCTTATTTACCTAAATGCCTGTTTAACTATTGCTACTAATTATTATTTTGGTGTAAAGTAAAGTTTATTTTTGTACGTGTGTTTATTTGTGGCTCCTCCTTTTTGACGTACCCTTGGCAAGACTTTAATTAAGAATCCCTTCGGCTAATTTATTCAACCTGTATTATGCACTCTTAGAATTTAACAATCACAAACCTTCCCCCAGTAACAAGTGGGACTTTTATAGTGAGAATCCTGGCCGTGGCACAACCCGCCTCTAACCAGCCTTTGCACGTTCAGTAGGAATTAAAGCCTATATATATATAATGATCGTAGATTGAGTCATAGGGTCTCAATACCATCGACTTAAACAAAAGCGGTGTGTCCAGATCAAGGACTAGAATAATTATTGGACCAGACTATGAGCAATTCTACGACAATAACCTTCATGGTAGTAACCACTTTCCCATTCAACTATCATTTTATGGACTGGTGGTGTTGCCTGACAAACCGCCTCAGTGGTGCTTGGAATGGGTGCAGTTGTTTCCATTTCAGGAAATGACTGATTTTGCTTTTCCCAGTTGAGGAGTTTATGTTGATTGATGAACCTGTTGAGTTCTCTGGTAATTTCATTGCCATGGGCCTAACTACTAGGAACTCCTACAAGAGTTCGGTGTAGCTCTTGGGCCAGTGACACCTTTGGTTCTGCCCAGTACGCAACCCTGGAGGGTACCACCTTTGATTATTTGTTGCCTTTCTTCTGCTCCCCAAACTGCCACTTCACTAGGAGTATTGCATTCAACTTTCTCGTAGCATTCTTTGTGTCAGACTGGATGCATGCTCTATCCCCTCTTTGAAGTCAGCATGGTTCGACCAGGCGCTGCGTCTGTCTTCCTGAGTGAGCAGATTGCAATACACCGCTCAGTATGGGAGATAACTGGTGGTGGCCAGAGTGATTTCTGGGCATTGGAATTTCCACACCTCCTGTTTTGAGGTATCTACGATGCCACAGTTGCTGCAAACTGAGCGGATCTTGAGATTATCTTCTGTTGGATTCCTGAACATGTAGGGAGTGAGGGTGTCAAAGAGTGTGATAACTGGGCAACCAGACCAGGTTTTTGCTCTTCCTCGCACTGACTACATGGCAAGAATCAGGGCATCTTTCTGGGCTGGCTAGCAAAGAAGATGGGGGATCTTCACTCACATTACCTGTCCAGTACCGGGACAAGCAGGGTCACTACCACTTTGCCCTAGGATAGATTTGTAAACACAGGATCTGGACTCCACAACTCTTTGGTTTTGCCCCACCTTCTCCTGATGCCAGCTTATCCCTCATTCTTGCTCTTGTTTTCTCATTTTTTTTTCCTATGTTGCTTATTAATAGGCTAAAATTAATATGTTAATATATGCTCATGCTGGCATTTACCAGATGGGCACAAAAAACTCCACTCACCTCTGCTCCATACCCCCATATGATGTACCTGTTAGTACCCCAATAAACCAATAAAGCCATGTTGGGGAGAATCTAGTGGGATGATTTGTAGAGTACTAGATGTTCTATGATTTTGATTGTGGTGTAGAGTATGGATATAGGATAATCGGGCGCCATGAGTGGTTGTATGAGAGTTGAAGATTTTTACTAGTTTATTAATGTTTTTTGGACCAAGGTGTTTCAGGTATGTATTTAATATGGTGTCAGAGCCAATGGAGGGGGAAGATTTTGAGTGCTGTATATATACCCCGGGATGCCATTACTCCAGTGGTATTTGTAGGTTGTAGTCTATTTGCAAGTGAGGGCTGGTGTTTCCTTTTGATTTTGTTTGCAAGTAGAAGTAGTGGTACTAATTTTGCACGCTATTGTATGAGGGTGTTTGCCTTCATGTTTGACCATGCTTGGGTTCAAGTAGATGTCTTCTTGTTTGTCAGGTTCTCTATTGGTTTTGTTTACCTCGCAAGGCTTGCCAGTGTTCCTTATGTTGTTGATTCTGTGCTTGAATGCCACATGTTAGGTTTTTGATATATGTGTTGTATTGGATTGGTGGTTCTTCCCAACTTTGGTGAGTTGTCTCATTTCCAGAGAGAAGTTGGATTTAAGTGTTTTGTTTCCCATCAGGATGTATAGTTTCTGTTGTATGTTGGCAGCTTTTTTTGATGTGAGGATGGGTATATGGTGGAAGCATATTTACCCAGACATTGGGCACATATGTATGGTAGGTTGAGAAGTTGGAGATTTGTATGAATGCATTGCTATCTCTGTGGAAGTGCCTTCAAGGCTTTTAGTAAAAATTTCTCTCACAGCGTACAAAAGTTTAAATTCGAGCCTTTATTTTGGTGGGAGGAAGAAATGAAGATGTCCATTTTGAAGTCGGTTTTACTCAACTGAAAATAAATGAATGAAAAAGAAAAACAAAAAGTAGAAATGATGTGGATAACAAGATTTTTATAGCAATCTACCTCATCGTTTAATGCTTGAGCTTAGAAAATGTGCTTCAAAACCCCAAATTGGGTT
This sequence comes from Ceratothoa steindachneri, assembly GCA_963969495.1. Classification (NCBI taxonomy): domain Eukaryota; kingdom Metazoa; phylum Arthropoda; class Malacostraca; order Isopoda; family Cymothoidae; genus Ceratothoa; species Ceratothoa steindachneri. The sequence goes on along the minus strand of OZ018322.1, from coordinate 63,453,974 downwards.
TATAGTGCACCCTTATGATCCAAGTGATGAATGTTTATTATACTAAAGACACAGGTTCAAGAGAGTACATAGTAGACACCTTATTTATCCTTAGGGCCCCATATAATCTCTTTTGGCTACTTTGTTAAGATTTAGTGCATTTTCATTTTCTCTTTCACCACCACTCTATACCCCTGTATTTATAATGGGTCATCAATGCTCTTGACCTTTTTTGTGAAAAGGTTGAACAAAGAATATAGTGTTCTTGTACAGTGTGTTCATTTTTGCATTAGCTTTGTTGGCTGTGTTGTTGGAACTTTCATCCTGTATCTAGTGTGATATTGAGCCACTCTGGGTATTCCATTTAAGGGTGATGGTGTGTTTGATAACATGATACATGGTTGCTTGTCATAGTCCAATCTGATGCCATTCTTTTTCTTTTTACAGGAATGCTTGCCCTCCCGGACTCTTTCCCACACTACTTGAGTGTTGTAGAATCTGCACATTTTGGTCCTTTAGTCATTTTCCTCGTCAAGTTTGGACTTTCTTTTCCTTTCGTATTTCATACTTTGAATGGAGTTCGTCACTTGGTAAGGAAAACACTTTCTCACTCTTCTTCTTGGTAGTTGGAATAACTGCACATCATCCTGGTTTGAATGCAAATTAGAGAAGCCCTGTCAATGTGTTGACTTTAACACACTGATAGGGCTTCGGAAAGTTGTTGATGCGCTTTCCCTTTGGCACCTCTCATAACTGTTTTACCTTTTATTATTATCATTATTATTTAGTAGTAATATTTATTATTTGCTATTATTACATGGTATGATTATTATTTTTATGTATCATAATCATTGTGTATTATTATTTATTAATAGTACCAGGCAATGGCTTCGCTACTAAGATTAAAATTTAAAATCTAAAAAAAAGCAGCCATGGTTAGTTTTTTATAAATTTTCTGAACTTTGCCAATTATAATAATTTTAAAAAGTAACTCTAAGCTAAATTTCCTCCCTTTCAAAATATCACATTGCTAAAATATAGTTATAGAAGATAAAGAAGAATAGAATAGAAGAAGATATATAAAAATAAATTTTCTGAACTTCACCATTTGTAATTCTTTGGGTTTTAAAAAATTCACAAAATTTTGATAATTATATTTATTTCTGAACTTTACCATTTTGTTTTTTGATATTATAAAAGAATTATTAGAAATAACTTTGATAAAAAAAAACATAAGTCATAACCAAACTAAAATGAAATTATTATTCAAATACTCAAAAAAAATCCCCTTCTTAAATTATAGAGTTAGTGATGATTATTTATTATTACGGCTATCCCCTCAACCTTTTCTACCTGCACTTTGTACCAAGAGGACTGTTCCCACCTGGACAAAGTTCGATCCTGGAGCCATGGTGCCTTGGTGGACTGCATGCCATCCTTGGATTAACTAGCACCAGGTTGTGATAGTAATAGGTGATTACCCACCCTCCTCATTAGTACACCCGCCTATCTTCTCTTTATTGATACACTTCTACCCCTTTCCACACTTGCTCTCCTATCTACAGAGGTTCTGGTTGCCCGGTGCTCTTTCGTCCTCTTATGAGCCTTAATCGAGTGGCAGTGCATACCATGAGGTCCCTACATACTGCGAGGGCTGAAAGCCCACTTGGCTAGGGCAAGTATTAGGTACGGAGTGTGTTAGCCGTCGACTCTGTTCACATGCCTGCAGTACACATATAAGATGCCTACGCCGGCACCATCCTTCATGGTTAGTTCCCGGACAATTTCACCTAAATGGTGGGCCAGGTTGGCAAAGCCCATCAACGCTAGACCGGGATTGATTGTCTAAATGATTACATTATTGAATTTCTGATCCCATGGAGACTTTTCTCTTAACCTGTCAAGTATCTACTTTCCATGTACCCTTTTTTCTCTTATTCTAATATGGTGATAGCAGAAGGCAAAAGTGGGAAAGCGCAGGAAGATCCTCCTCCAAGCGCGGCGCATCGCTCTCCCTAGGTGTCAGGGAGGATGAGAAAAATGAGGCACCTCTGAGAAGACGGGTGAAGGGGCTCCCCTATCAGCATCGCCATGCGGGAAAGGGTCTTAGGAGCTGCTCGGGTAGCTCCACCTCTGAAAAGGACGTGCCTTCCCCGTGCTTTTTCAGGGGCCCCTTCAACCTTCTACCAGAAAGGAGGTTTACATAATCAGTCCCTCGGGGAGGGGGATGGTCTCCACATGGAGGCCCTCTGAGATGGACCTGATCCTGGATGCAACCCACCCGGCAGCCGCTTATAGCAGGACCTTTCATGGGGGCGAATCTGGGCTTAGTGCCAGCCACCTAGCCTAAATCCTCCCTTGTGCAACTTCTCTTCGCGTGGCTCAGGTGCACTAAGATAGGACTTACAAAGAGAGGGACCACCTCCCCCGGCATGTTTCACTTTTGGCAGCAAAGACCTTCTCTATCTCGGAGAAGGATCTTGCTGAAGCAGGTCCGTCGAGCCTATGGGCTACTTCCGTTCTGGCGGTAGGAGAGAAGTGAGTTTATTCTCCATCCTCCTCTCCCAAAATGATAAAGGATAGGAAGAAAAAGATAGATTAAGAGGACTAAGGGTTCCTCTCCCTCTACTGGGGCCTTGGGGATAGGATAGACGGGTCCGCTGCGGGGAGCGACCAGGCCAAAATCTGCACGTCCGGCCCTTAGGCACCGTCGAGGGGTGGGGCTCAGACTAATACCAAAGTTGAAGTGCGCTGAGTGGAGCCTCGATCCATCAAAAGAGCATTGGCTAGTTTGCTTGATAGAAAGCGAAAGGTCACCCGTTTCTCAGATGGTAGCTTTCTGGCGAATACGTGAAGGCATTCGTGTCACTGCACCGAGGTGCTAATACTGCCACCGCTTCGGCCATATAAATCGCTCCTGTAGACGTGCGAAGTCGGGTTTACCCGAGATTGTTTAAGTTGCTCCAAGGTCGTACACAATAAGTCCCTATCGTGTGTAGCCAAGTGTGTCAATTGCGGAGAGCCGCACCACGGTTGTTCGAAGCAATGTGGTGTGTATCTAATGGAGAAGAAAATCTTGCTCGTAGGACTCCCGGCTTACGAGCACGGTCGTTTCCGCGACTATTCGGAACCTTTGTGCTGGTTCTACTCATTTCTGGCCCCCTATTCCCCCTAAGGCGAAACGCTAGCGCACCTCAACCGAGTCGTTAGACTCCCAGGATGCAAAAACCCTGAAGAATGAAGATGGTCGTGAAGCTGTCCTCCGGGGTTCCTAAAGCTGCCCCCCGAAAGGAGGACATTACCAAACAGCATCAGCTCCTACACCAACATCCAGGGCTTGGCTGGATGGTTCAGAGAGGAAAAAAACTCGCATGACGAGCCTAACCTTCCCCGATTAACCCTCGTAGGCGACAGCGCCCGGAGTTCTGCCTCCGGGAAAGTACGGCCATTGCTATGAGGGTCTTATCTTCGAAGAGGGCCCCGGATCTGCACCGAGCTAGGCCTGGGAAGTATATTCCTTCAATGGAATTGCCGCGGACTCCTGGCCAAACTGGGAGGAGCTGCGGAGGTTCGTCTCCCCCATTTTTCCGGTAGTTATCTTTTTGCAGGAGACAATGCTGTGCGCTGCCCTCTGCTCACCTTCCCCGAGTATAATGGTTTCGCGACCATACCACCACGGGATGGGTGGCCCGGCAGGAGGATGCGCCATTTACCGCTGGCATGATGTCTCCTTTCTTCTCTTCGCATTCAATACCTCCTTTCAGGCAGTAGCCGTGCAGCTCCACCTGGATAGGAGGTATACTGTTATTTGTGTGTACATTTCACCGTTAGCCGACTTTGACGCGGGAGACTTCTGCCCCACTGTAGCACGGTTGCTGAGGCCCTTTCTCTTGTTCGGGGATTTGAACGGTAGACACCCCTCTCTGGGGAGACTACTCGATCAATCCCAGGGGTCAGGTCCTTGCCCACCTGATCGACGAACTGGAGATAGGCATCATAAATGTGGATGAGTTTACGTATCACTTTCCGGGAACCGCTTCATTTACCTGTCTTGATCTATCCCTGTGCTCTCCGGATGCACATCCTGATTTTGCGTGGGACAATTATTTTCTGGACCGCTCCCGCATGGGTGTCCCCCCCACCCTCCCCATATTCGGTGGTGCTTTCCGCCAGCGCGGTGGTCCAGATTTCAGGAAATGACTGATTACACTGTCCCAGTCGAGGAGTTTAGGTTGGTGGATGAGGTCGTTTAGCTCTTCGGTAACCAGATTGCCTTGGGCCTGGCTACTATTCTTAAGGCGTTTGGCTGTTTTGCACGCCAACCGTTTCCGTAGTGGTCAGCAGAGTGTCAGGCGGTCCTCAAACAGAAGCGTTATGCCTACATGCGCTATAAGCGCCGCCCGAACGATTTCACCATCGCTGAATTACGTTGGGCTAGGTTTCTGTATGTTTCAAAGCACGCCCGCCGCTCTTCCTGGCGGGCATACTTGTCTTCACTTAACAGGAAGACCCCTCTAGCAGGCGTGTGGAAGAGAGTCAAAAAGATTCGGGGTTCGCCTAGAAGTGGTGGATTTGCACCTTTTCCTTGGTCTTGTTTCGACCGATACCTCACCTAGGAAGCTCATATTCGCAGCCTTAAGGTCTCTTGCACTCGCGCCTTTGGCATTCTTTGTTCCGTGACGTTCTTTCCCTAGCGTGTTGATAGGGCTACTGCCTTGCTTTTCTATCGATCCTTTGTTTGTTCGAAGCTTGTCTACCGGTCGAGTTTTATGCATCTGCTGCTGAGCCTTTATTGGGAAAGGTGTACTCAATTCCCCTACCGGTCTCCGCCTGGCGAGCGGTGCCTTCCGCACGTCCTCCTTTAAACCCTACTGGGTGGAAGATGCTACTCGCTCTACGCCGTGCTACAGTGCGGATGCGCGAGTCCGGCGCCTCCCTCAGTCGCCAACGGCTGTCACTGAATCTGCAGCCGATCTCGATTGTGCCTTTGCCGCCGAGAGACGCCAGTCATAGCCTAAGCCCTTTGAGTTTAGGGCTAGGAAACTCCTTCGAGAGCTCGGTGTAGCTCTCGGACCGGTGGCTCTTCTAGTGTTTCCCAAGAAACCACCCTGGAGGATACCACCTTTGATTATTTGTCGCCAGGCCTCTGCTCCTAAAGCTTCCACAGCACCGGGAGTATTGCGATCGACGTTTTGGTTCACACTTTGTGTTTCACCGGATTCGTCCCATTTTAAAAGATGGCTCCAACTCGCAGGAAGCGGTTGCCTTTCACGCCGTATCCCCTCTGTTTAAAGTCAGCGGGGCTATACCAGCCGCTTCGTCTGTTAACGGCCGATCTGGTTGCAATAAATACACCGCTCGGTACGGAAGATAACGCCTCGTGTCCGGTTCCGAGACCCGATTGCGATCTTTAGTGACTCACAAAGCGCCCTGAGTCCTATCGAGGATTGGAACCTCCATACAAACTGGTTGCGTTAACCGTGACGCCACGCGAACCGGGTGCATGTCTTCTAGGTTCCTGGACATGTGGGAATTTCGGAGGAGGGCATCAAAGATTCCACGAGGAGTGTGGTACCAGACCAAGGTTTCGCTCTTTCTCACAGCGACTACATGGCAGGAATCAGGGCAGCCCTCTTGGTTGGTTCGCACAAATGGACCCCGTAAGGGGCGCGGCGATTTGCCATCCTGGCCGCCGTGCTGACGGGATCCAGCGCTCCGTCCGGCCCCAGCTTAGCCTCTCTTACTTCCTTCAGATAGCCCGATTTCTCCCCTACCTCGTCGCTTTTCATACAACCTCTCCCACAACTTTCTCTGGTCAGCCTCTAATTTCACAGGGTAGATGCTGACCTTCTTCTCAAGCCAACCACCCCGGATCGGGGCTGGGGGGAGAGGGGAAATTGTTCCCTAACCCCTGAGCTCCGGTTCGGGATGGGTTTTTTTTTAACAACCTGCTTCATCCCCACCCATACCTTCCTCACATCCCCTTTCCTCTCCTCTTCACATTCTATCAATTTTACGCCGTGTCCAAGGTGGAGCCGCCATGCCGATGGACTGCTAGGCCACCAGGCGGGAGGGGTGGTCCCGAATGGCGGCGCCTGGCTCTGCCGGGCTTGTAAGCACATCTCGCAGTGCGGGCAACTGCGAGAGGTGATGAGCTATTGCGTCCCGTATTAAAAAGAGGGTAACCATGCCCATGTATGACAAAAAACCCCAAAAACCCCCAACCCCCAACTTCCCCAAGAAAATCAACGGAGCCGCCCTCGGGCAGCTCCACCGAGAAAATGGAGGTCCCTCCCTTGTGCTTGCGCAAGGGACCCTCCATAATTCTTTAACCGGAGAGGAGGCTTACTCCTCTCCTACGCCTACGGGTGTAGGGGACTCCCCTTCTCTGGAGGTGCTTTCGGGCACCTCCCTATCTCCAGCGGCAGTCCCTCCTTTGCTTTCTAAGGGGACTGCCAAGAAAGCCAGCAGGCAGCCCATTGCCCACCGCCCCTCGTGCAAGCAGCTTGGTAGGGCAAACCCCCTTAGGGGGGAGAGGGAAGCCAGGCCCCTTCGGTCGCTTCCCTCAAAAGACCTGCTGGCAAGAATTTTAAACCTTGCTGGGGTCAAGGCCTGTGCCTCCCCACACAAGACTGGCGACACTGCCAAGGGGACCTGCGATGTCCTGGGAGGGAATGGCCAACTGGAGGCCCCTCCTGTGATAGACATGGTCCTTGAGGAGACCCAGCCTCAGACGGTAGGGCCTTCCATGGGGGGAAATCCGGGCTCGGCGCCAAGCACCGAACCCGAATCCGCCCCTATGCAAGGTCCCCCTCAAACGGCCGAGGGCTCCGAAGCAGTAAAAGGAGGGGAGGGATCTCCTCCGACAGGTGCCCCTACGACTACCAGGACCTTCTCCATTTCGGAGAGGGACCTGGCTGAGGCCGGCCCATCTGGCATGGGGGCTTCTGCCGGCGGAGGTGAGAAGCGGGTTCATTCCCCGCCCTCCTCTCCTAAAAAGAAGAAGACTCGGGGCTCCTCTCCATCCGCGGGGGCTGCGGGGACGGATGGGTCTGCTACCACTTTCGTAGGCGACCAAGCCAAGATCGGCACATCCGGCCCCTCTACCCCCTCGTGTGCGGAGCCCCTGACTAAGACTAACACCAAGTATGCACAGGGCGGAGCCTCGATGACATCGGGGCCCCTGATTCAGAGGTTACCTGGCGTTTTCGAGCCCGCTGGCTTCAAACGCTTCTTCGTTATTCGCTCCACTGATGGCACCATGTTGTCCAAGGGCAATATGATCCATCAGAGGAGAGGATTAGCTAGTGCAATTGGTAGAGAGCCGAAGCTAACCCGTTTCTCGGACGGGAGCCTTCTGGCGAATGCGGCGAATCCCGCCGAGGCGTCCAAGATAAGTGCTCTTCGGACACTTCATGGCACCCCGGTGAGTGTGACGCCGCACTCTACTATGAACTTTGTGAAAGGAGTAGTTTATGCGAGGGAACTCGTTGACTATTCCATTGAGGACATCACCTTAGAGCTGGCCGACCATGGGGCGGTCAAGGTCGAACGTGTGATGAGAAAACAGGGAGGGGCCTCGAGACCCACCCCTACACTCTTCGTCACGTTCGACTGTCACAAGCTCCCTGAGTCGGTGCGTGCCGGTTGGTACCGCTACCGCGTTTACATTCGTGCCACTGCCGCGGCGGTACTATTACTGTCACCGCTTCGGCCATACGAATCGATCATGTAGACGTGCAAAATCGGGGTCACCCGAAGTCTGTGTAAATTGCTCCAAGGTCGCACACGATAAGTCCAAATCGTGTGTGGCCAAGTGTGTCAATTGCGGAGAGCCGCACCCTGCTTCTTCGAAGCAATGTGGTGCATATCTCCTTGAGAAAGAAATCCTGGCCGTTCAGGCCCAGGATCGACTCTCATTCCGCGAGGCTAAGGACTTGGTCCTGGCGTGCCCGGCTCTGCCTGTGACGTCTCATGCCTCAATAGTTAGAAAAGCACCCTCTGCTCCTGGCCCATCCAGGCCAACGAGCATGGTTGTTTCCGCGCCCATTCGGAGCCCTTCTGCGGGCTCTACCTCACCCGGGCGCTCCCCTGGTAAAGCTGGCGGCAAAAAGGGTTCACACCCAGCCCCGGCTAAAACCAGGGCTCTCCCCCTCTTCCCCCAGCGTGACCGTTTCCCGTAAGGCGAAACGGCCACGCGCCTCCACAGAGTCGTTACTCACAGGAGGCAACACCCTTGAAGATGGTCGCTAGGCCATCTTCCAGGGTTCCTAACGCTGTCCCCCGAACGGAGGACAGCAACAAAGGAGCTTCGGCTCCTTCGCCCACGCCCCGAGTTGAAGCGAGTGGCTCGGAGACGGTGGTTCCTCGAAAAGAGGGCCCCCCCGCCTCCGAAGCCGCAACGCCTGCCTAAGGTTTCGAGGCGGAGGGAGGAAAAGACTCGCATGGCGAGCCCAACCTCCCCCAATAAGTCCTCGAAGGCGACAGCGCCTTCAGCGCTTTGTCCGGCCAACAGCGCCCGGGGTTCTGCCCCCGGGAAGCGTACGGCCATTCCCGTGAGGGTCTTCAGTTCGAGTAGGGTCCCCGCGTCTCCTCCGAGCTAGGCCTGGAGGGCATATTCCTTCAATGGAATTGCCGTGAAGTCCGGGCCAACTGGGAGGAGCTGCGGAGGCTCGTCTCGTCCCGTTCCCCGTTAGCTATCTTTTTGCAGGAGACCATGCTAGGCGCGTGCCCCCTGCCTGCCCTCCCGGGGTATAAGGGTCTTGCGACCCCACCACCGCGGGATGGCTGGGCTGGGGGATGCGCGGTTTACACCCGGCATGATGTCTCCGTTCTTCCTTTCTCTTTAGATACCTCCTTTCAGGCAGTGGCTGTGCAGCTGCACCTGGATAGGAGGTATACTATCATTTCTGCGTACATTCCACCGTCAGCTGACTTCGACGCGGGGGACTTCCGCCGCGTCGTGGCACGGTTGCCGAGGCCCTATCTCTTGCTTGGAGATCTGAACGGCAGGCATCCTCTCTGGGGAGATTACTCCATAAATCCCAGGGGACAAGTCCTTGCCGATCTGATCGAAGAGCTTGAGATGGGTGTCCTAAACGTGGATGAGTTTACGCATCACTGTCCGAGAACCGCTTCATTTTCTTGCCTTGACCTATCTTTGTGCTCTTCGGATGCACAGCTGATTTTGATTGGGGGGTGGTCGATGACCTCCATGGTAGTGATCACTTTCCCATTCAAATATAATTTTCAGGGCAACTGCCGCCTGAGAGACCACCTCGGTGGTGCTTGGCGCGGGCGCTGTGGCCTGCATTTCAGGAAATGACTGAATTCTCTATCTCAGTCGAGGAGTTTAGGTCGGTAGATGAGGCCGTTGAGTTCTTCTCCGGCAACCTCATCGCCGTGGGCCTGACTACTATTCCTAGGACATCTGGCCGTTTTGCACGCCGACCACTCCCATGGTGGTCGGCCGAGTGTGAGACGGCCCTCAAACAGAAGCGTTATGACTACATGCGCTATAAGCGCCGCCCGAACGATTTCACTGTCGCTGAATTTCATCGGGCTAGGGCTAGGTTCCGGTATATTTCGAAGCACGCCCGCCGCTCTTCTTGGCGGGCATACGTGTCTTCACTTAACGGGAAGACCCCTTTAGCTGAGGTGTGGAAGCGAGTCAAAAGGATTCGGGGCAAGTTCTCGCAGGACCCCCCTCCCGTTCTCCAGGAGAATGGGACCGCAATCTCGGACCCCGCGTCCGTGGCGGAATCCTTAGCGACCGCTTTTTCCGCAATCTCTAGCCGTGATGCTGCTCCGCCAGCATTCAATGCACGTCGTGATGTCGCGGAAGGCCGCCGGCTGGACTTTACCTCCAGAGGCGGAGAACCCTTCAACGACAAGTTTACTGTGAGTGAGTTGCGCTCCGCCCTCGCTTCGTGCGCGAACACCGCCTATGGTCCGGACGATGTCCCGTACGCCATGCTTCGACACCTGGGTGAGCGAGGCATGGCCTTTCTGTTAGATTTGTTCAACAGGATCTGGGTGGAAGGTCTTCTCCCAGATTCCTGGCGAATCGCTACTGTGCTCGCCTTTCGCAAACCGGGAAGAGATCACTCTACTCCGACCGGTTTCCGCCCAATCTCTCTAACCTCTTGCGTGTGCAAGTTGATGGAGAAATTGGTAAATGTTAGATTAGCCTTTTTCCTGGACAGCGGAGGCCATCTGTCTTCCGCACAGTGCGGCTTCCGCAAGTTCCACTCCACGTCGGATGCTCTGCTCCGACTGGAAAATGCCGTCTGCGAGGATTTCCTTCGTAGACAGCACTACGCTACGGTGTTTTTCGATCTGGAGAAGGCCTATGATACCGCATGGCGATACGGTATCATGGAGACTCTCCACACGATGGGGGCGAGGGGACGCCTCCCAATGTTTATATCTGAATTTTTGCGAGATCGTCGATTCCGCGTACCGGTGGGGGGAGCTCTCTCCAGCCCAAAGGAGCAGGAAGAGGGTGTCCCGCAGGGAAGTGTCCTCAGTGTCACACTCTTTGCCCTGAGCATCAACGGCGTCACCTCGGTGCTGCCGGAAGATGTTCTCGCTACGCTCTACGTGGACGAACTTTCGATCTCTTTTGGCGCGGCCCAGATTCCAACTCTTGAGCGTCGACTCCAACAGGCATTGAACCGCGTCTCTCGCTATGCCGAAGCGCACAGGTTTCGGTTTTCTTTGGCCAAGACTAAGGTGGTGCACTTCTGCCGCGATCCACGGCTTCACCCCGACCCACATTTGTTTCTTAATGGGCTGCGCCTGGATGTGGTTGAGTCGCACCGTTTCCTTGGTCTTGTATTCGACCGACGCCTCACCTGGGAGGCTCATATTCGCAGCCTTCGGGTCTCTTGTACCCGCGCCATGGACATTCTCCGTTCCGTGACGTTCAGCGCTTGGGGCGCTGATAGGGCTACTGCCCTACTTTTTTATCGATCCTTTGTTCGTTCGAAGCTCGACTACGGATGCGAGTTTTATGCATCCGCAGCCGAGCGTTTATTGCGGAAGGTGGATTCGATCCACCACACAGGCCTTCGCCTTGCGACCGGTGCCTTCCGCACTTCCCCCATTGAGAGCCTGTTGGTCGATGCTGGGGAGATGCCACTCGCTCTGCGCCGCGTGCAGTGCATCACTCGCCTGTACGCGCGAGCCCGGCGCCTCCCTCAGTCGCCAACAGCTCTCACCGCATCCGCAGCTTATCTCGATGGTGCCTATGCCGCCGAGAGACGCCAGTCATACCCTAAGCCCTTTGGGTTTACGGCCAGGAAACTCCTTCGAGAGGTAGATATAGCTCTCGGGCCGGTGGCGCCCCTGGTTCTGCCCAGGACGCCACCCTGGAGGGTACCACATTTGGCTATTTGTCGCCACGCCTCTGCTCCCAAAGCTTGTACTGCGCCGGGAGTATTGCGTTCGACCTTTTGGCAGCACACATCGTGTCACGCTGGAACCGTGTCATTGTATACGGATGGCTCCAAGTCCCAAGAGGGGGTCGGCTTCCACGCCGTATCCCCTCTGTTTGAAGTCTGCGTGGCTCTACCAGGCGCTGCGTCTGTCTTCACAGCCGAGCTGGTGGCAATACACCTTTCGGTACGGGAGATTACGCGACGCGCCCGGTTCGGAGACCGGATTGTGATCTATAGCGACTCACAAAGTGCCCTGAGTGCTCTCGGGGCATTGGAATCTCCGCATTCCCTGGTTCGCGATATCCGTGACGCCACGGTTTTGGCGAGCCGGGCAGATGTCGAGATTATCTTCTGCTGGGTTCCTGGACATTTAGGAATTACGGGGAATGAGGGCGCCAAAGAGTCCGCGAGGACTCTGCGACCGGACCAGCGTTTCGCTCTTCCTCACACCGAGTACATGGCAGGAATACGGGCAGCTCTTCGGACTGCTTGGCAAAGAAGATGGGAGACGGTCGAAGGGAACTTAAAGTTGCGTGCCATTGCGCCGCGACTGTTCCCATGGACCTATCCCCCAATGCCGCGGCGGTTTCAGGTTGCTTTCTGTCGTCTCCGAATCGGACACACTCGTGTGACGCATCGCTATTTGATGGAGCGCTCGCATGCGCCCTATTGCAACGACTGCGTCGTATCCCAGACTGTTCGGCACATTCTTGTCGAATGTCCCAGTCTGGGTGATCTTCGCGCACGATACCTGTCCCAGTACCGGGATGGGCGGGGTCGCTACCGCCTGTCCCTTGTGCTCGGTTTAGATTCGTGCATATTGACTTGTGGACTTGTTGACTTCTTGGGGGAGGCCGGCCTTCTCCCTATTATTTAAGCAAGGTTTGTTTGTTTTTTGTTTTTTTGTTTTTTTTTTGTTTGTTTTTTTCCTTTAGTTGCACGCTCCTGCGCCGGGGGGACCTCTTCCCGACGCACCAGCTTGCTTCCTTTCCCCCTTTTGGGGTGTTGTTTTTTTTTTCTCTTTAATTTTATTTTAAAGTAGCCTAGAACTAGGCCAGTTTTAATACGGCGACTAATGCCCAAGTAGGCAGTCGCCAGATGAGCTCTTAAAAAAAAAAAATCGCACAAATGGAAGACGGACAGGGTTAAAGTTGCTTGCAATTGCACTGCGACTGTTCCCATAGACCTACCCCGAATGCCGCGACGGCTTCAGGTCCTCTTTCTGTCGTCTTCGAATTTTGTACACTCGCGAGACCCACCGCCATTTGATGTAGCGCTCCCCTCAACCCTCCTGCGACGACTGTGTTGTCTCCCGCATTTTTCGGCATATTTTATATTGAGTGTCCCCAGTCTGTGTGATCTTCACGCACCTTACCTGCCCTGGTATCGGGACGAGCGAGGTTGCTACCGCTTGTCCCTTGTAGTCGGGACGGATTCGTGTACACAAATTTGCAAACTTCTCACTTTTTAAATGATACTCCCCTCCATCTTATTCGACTCTCTTTGGTGTTGGTCGCGCTTTCTTCTTAGTTTTGCTTTGTTCCTTGTTTTTTGGTTGTGTTTCTTACTTATTTTTTATTTTAATAGAGCCTACTATTAGGCCTGTAATTAATTACAGCGGCTTATGCCCTCCTTGTAGGCAGTCCCCTGATGGGGGCTAATTTTTTTTTTTTTTTAAATCCTCTTCCCTACCCCATGATTATCATCTTCACTGATGATCACACACTTGCCTTCAGTCTACCTCTTCCTCCCTCTCCCATTAAAATAAAACTATGATAGGGAAGGAAGTGGATTAGATGTGTAGTCTATCTCATGATTGGCATCCATTGATCTAATGAGAGAAAAGGTGATTCGGAAAAAGAGTTGGGTGTAAGTTTGACTGAAATGATTTTGACACAAACAAAGGATGCAAGTTGAACGTTTGGAATGCTGCGTGATTTTGAGGTAGATGGTAAAAAGTGTAACTTGTAGACTGCAGATGTGTTTAAAATTCTGAGAGAGAGAGAGAGTATCGGGGTAGTGTACTTGAATGGGTAGGTATTGTAGTCCACTAAAGAAGACTACTCTCATGCCTTCCACCGTTTTTTGTTTTTTTTCAGGCGTGGGACATCGGTTATGGATTTAATTTGAGATCTTTGTACAAGAGTGGTTACTTTGTCCTCGGAACATCCACTGTACTTGCTATGTTAATTGCTGCGCTGTAAAGACATTTTTTTTTCAATCCCACTTGTATATAGTTTTCCTCGTAAATTCTCCCAAATTTTGAGTATTTATTCTTGATGAATTAAAAGTATAAAGCCTATTTTATTTTTTTTAGCCAAAGAGTGCAGATCCGGGGTAGAAGACCTACAAAATTATTTATTTCGGATCATCCTTGATCATGCCTAGAAACCTATTTGGGCCCGTTCGAACCCGCTTGGATCTTCCTTCCTGCCTCTCCAGATTCACCGTTTCTCACCATCTTGTCAAGTGCCATCTGCATTCCACTTCCATTCACCACTTTTTCTTTTCCTGCCCCGAGCATAACCCGCTTGATCCTGGCCAAGGTGCCAGAATTATTCACTTTCCTCTTACATTTGTTGTTTTTTTTAAGAAAACTACACACTTGTGTTATCTGTCTCCCAGCCTCGTTTCTTTTTTAACCCATGAATGCATTTTCACTCATTGGAGAAAGAAGGAGGGAAGGAATAGATGCTTAAAAGAAAATGGTAGTTGGATGAAAAAATAGGAATAATACAAATTTAAGGATGGCACATTGGAGCACGGAAGCGCAGGGAGCGGTATAAAAAAAAAAATAAAAGTTAAGTGCCCTAAAGTGGGTATTTTTATTAGGTTGTCTCATGGTATTTTTAGTCATTCAGTTCATGCGGAACAAGTTTATCCATCTCTCATCTTTCCAATGACTTTCAAATGTCGAGAAAGGGTTGGACAAGATACTCAGAGGTTTGGTAAAAGTTTTTTTTTATAAAAAAATCAACGAACAAAAAAGTTTTTTTTATTGGATGATTATTCACTCACAGACCAAAAATTAATCATGACACTTTTCATCCCAAGGTTCGTCCGAAATGTCAACTAACCATAGGTCTCCATACCCGCCCCCTTACCTCCTTTATCTTACGCTTCAAAAGATGGATTTGAAGCTAGGGACTTCTTCACTGACAAGTTGTCTATAGCTCCCTCGGAGCAGATGGCATCTATGCCCCTCCGACCGCTTAGGAGATTACGGTTACGGGAGGAAAGTTTTGATCCTCCTGTGTTTAGGCCCCGCTAACGTTACCACAATTAAGTAGGCCCGCGCTTTCTGTGAGACGGTCCTGAGGGAACAGGTGAGAGTGGAGGGAGGTTGTATGCTGTGGGTATTTTATAACACCCCCTGGCCAAGGGGCCCATGCAACAGCTGGGAAGTGGAAGTTCACTTGAAACTTTACTTCACGTGGAAGACATCCAAATGGAATGGTATAAACTCGTTGATTGCAACCAGGTGGGGTGGTCGTGCCATATCCACTTGGGAATGACCTGACCAATCTACAACTCTTATTTGTTCTTGCCCTAAAGTGTGGCTACACTTTAAAAACCTCACCTTTGCCTGTTAGGCATATTGCCCGCCATAAGCAGTACAACCTTATGCCCCCGAGAACGGTCGCAGGGAAGTGGTTAATGGGGCAAAACCGATCTTCCAATTAATCGCGCACCAACGCCCAGGACCCATCAAGTCCTGGTCTCGCGTTGTTTATAGCGGTTCCAAAGCCTCTCTTCCGACACAGCATGAGGTAGTTAGTCAGGTCCTTAATCCTAGGCAGAGAGTTGAGGGGATAGGGTACGCACCCCCTATGGTGAGATTTGGTACAGAAAGGCAGAATGTAGATTTCAGCGGAAGGAATAAGCGAGGCTAAGCTGGGACACGAGTGGTCGCTCAGTCTCGTCACCATCGTCATGCGGCAAAGGGGTTTTCCCTTTGCCATCTTTGGAGCCGCTGAAAATGTGGTGGCCCCTCCAACCGTCTACCAGGGAGGAGACTATTTCCTCTACGGGTGCGGGCGTTTCCCCTTCACCCTTCTGTAGAGTCGCCCATGGACTACTCCATCTTTCGATGAATTGCAGTCCCTCCTATTCTATCACAGGGGACTGCCAATGAAGTAAGCAGGAGGCCCTGCAGTTCTGCATCTTGATATTGCAGGAGGTCGGCGTGACTGCCCCCCCAACTCTTTCCCGATGTAGGTCGTTCAGACTACGGATAGTCTCTGGACCGCTGACCCATGAGAACCCTTCCCACGCTGCTGGGTATTTCAAGAAATATTAATTTCCTTGTCCCATCTGAGGAGTTTATGTCGGTGGATGAGTTCTCCGGTAACTTCATCGGCCTGAGCCTAACTACTATTCCTAGAACGTCTGGTCGTTTTGCATGCCGACCGCCTCTATGGTGGTTAGCTGAGTGTAGACTCTGCTCACGATTGGGGGCGAGGGAACGCCTCCGAATTTTTATCTCTTGAGTTTTTGCCAGATTGTTGATTGGTACGGAGGCACTCTATCCCATTCTTTGCCTTGAGCATTGGAAAAATATTCAAGTATGTTTTTTTCGAGAGATTGTTAGAGAAAAAAAAACAAAACTGAAGACTGAATTTTAATTTCAATAAAAAATTAGTAATATACACGACATAATCAAAAATAAATAAAGGGGGTGATCTAAAATTTTAAGTATTAGTTACAATCAACTGTATTACAGTTTTACGTAAACAATTTTATTCAACACAAAGTCGATAAAGCTTCAAAACTGACATTAAAATTTATAGGAGCCAATCACAAAGAAACATCCTCTTGAGAACCAAACTGCATTCACGACGCGCTTTTTCCAATAAACGTTTAATAAGAGAAAAAAAATTGAACATTTGCAATTTAGGCTAAGAGCATTCATTACCTTTCCGATCACAAAATTTATTGAATGGCACAAAAGATAAATAAATCATACATGCAAATTAAAAATAAAATCAAGAGCATTAAAACATGCCCGCAATTCAGTGAAAAATCTCGTTTAAAAGAAGATATGAAGCACCATTAATAGAGGCAAATAGGACATCTCTTCACTCACTATCATTGAATAAAGCCTTTGTCAATTTACAAGAGAAGTCTACATCTATACTTAAATAAAATGATAGGAAAAGTGATTTAAATTTCAGTATTCAAAAGAGGAAAGTTTACAGCTTACTCTTCACACAATAAAAGAAACTATTATATCTCTATAATGACGGTCGAAATTTCATAACTACCCGGTCCAAATAAAAAAATAAAAAGATCTTGAGTAACTTAAAATTAAGAATCAAAATGAAATAGAAAATTCATTTTCGAAATCTATTTAAGGCACTTAGTCGATTTAATAAAAGCAACACAAATGATTGATTAAATGGAAACCTTCACTTTGTGTTGCAAGACGAATTAAAAAAAAAACTGCAGATACATCAACATCTTGCAATGTCAATGAAATCAGGGTTTGAAAGAAAGTCAATATAACAAGCATTTTAAATGTACTACGCCACAAAGAAAATGCAAGCAATTTCATCTGGACAAATTGGCATTTATATTCAGGTGCAGTTGATATAATGATTGCACGTTAAGTTTTAATGTTTGTCAAAGCAAAAAAACAATCTGGTAAAACAGAAAAATCACAAGAAAAAAAAAAGTATGCCGTTTTCAACTGAAAAATATGAAATCATAAGCAATTTGGCTTTGCAGCATTGGTAACCTTCGTTTGCATACAAGGAATGGGGCTAACACTAGAAGTCAAAATGGGCAGGAAATGTCCACCTAGAGGTGAAAAATAAATAACTTTTTATTATCACAAACCAGTCATCAATTCTATTCTACTTAAGCACGGGCACAGACAAACGTGCGAGAAATATACAGTAAGCATTGGTAGGAAAATAATCTTAAAATACAACAGTAACATTAGACTATTCAAAGAACAACCATCATAACTTCTCTCATTAAAAGTTAGCAATAACTGCGATGCCATATTATAGGACTGATTTGAAATGAACAGGCATCTTTTTTAAAAAAAATACTAGTGCACAACTGTAACGTATAAACATAAAACAATTGTAATTATAACGGACTCTTGGAGTCTGGACGAAGCACCACGGCCTTTTCCTCTTGTTATTTGGCGCAAAATTAACACAAGAGCGATTTTATCAACAATAACAAACACACATCAATCAAACTGTTACTAAGCGAGGGGCATCCTCAAAGACTATCTCCGAGGAGTAGGATTTGCGCCTAGGTGAAAAGCAATAAATAAGACTAGATGAAACCATTAAACTTCATCTGGTGCCAATTCACTAACGTTGTTGACGGAGCTGGCTTGTTCAGTGCCTCCACTCTGCCGGGGGAAAAAAAGAAGTAAATCGAGGTTAAATTCGGAGTAAATATTTAGTCACCAATAAAGTACAATAAGAGAAAATTGTACTTTATTCGAACGAAACCCGCTGGGATTAATGACATTGCGGATAAAGTAAAGATAATCCCTCCCTTTTATGTTGAGAGAGATTATCTTTACTTCGTAATTTTTGAGATGGATCATTTTTATCTGCTAAAGTTTGAAGTCATTGGTAAAATTGTAATCGTAACATGCCTGTATCGAAGGTTGCGGCAATTATTAAACCTCTCTAGAGTGACTGATCGACACGTTTAGCTTTGTGCGCGAGATTTCCACAAATCATTTTAACGAGAACACCATCAAACTTGATGGCCCCCGGGTAAAATTATTCAAATCGATGAGGGTTGTTTCAGCGATAAAGCAAAGCCTCATACTCCTTTAAGGGTATTCGGAATTGTTAGTCTCCATCGTTGGGTATGGAGATTGTTGACCCTCGCGCCAATAATCGAGAAAGTAGTTGCCCGAGAACAACCATGTACACGGAGAGCAATGAAATGACCTTGGCTATAATATCCATTATACCATCAATCATAAATTAATATTAAGCAATTTCTTTAAATAACTAATGAATAACGAGATTCTTTTCATTTTTATCCTTATGTCAAGGAGGGATTATCTTTACTCGATCCAAAATTACACTAGAACTTTGCGATTGGGAGACGAGCAAAGTGAGAAGGTAAGGACAAAAGAGAAAAGATGCAACAGAAAAAAATAGTGAAGAAATCGAAGCCAGAGATGTAACAACGTGCCGAGTGGGAAGCAGGCGGCTTTTATAAGCTATGCTTTATCTGTCTTTTTAGACTCCGATGCGGAGTCCTTAGTGTTCTTTCTTATCGGATTGGCCGTTTTTATTTTGCGTTTGTTTTTTTTACGTCCTACTTTGGAGGATTTGCAGCCTTCAACCCCTAGTCCAATGCTGGGGACAAAAGGCCAGGTAATAGTGTAGAATAAATATAATTAAGTAAATACAACGCCTTGTCGTCGGAAAAAAAGAGGAAGGAAGGTGGATTTTTGTCATTTAGGATAGTTTAAAAAAACAAAAAGAAAACGGCATGCTCAGCAGCCGGAGGAAGCCCGCATTCTTCAGGGGCCCGGACATACAACCAGCAGAACCCACCCCCCCAAACTAAATAATATAGAAGATGGCTCCTTTCTCCAGGAACTCAATCAATCCACAATCAGATGTGCACGAGTACAAGGGGCAGGAAGCGATACCAGGACAGGTAGGCTGTAGATAGTTCCCCTCAGGCTGCGACAGTGTATAGGGGACCAAGCAGTCGTCTCAGTAAATTTCTGGGGAGCGTTCCATCAAATGGCGCTTGTGTTCCACGACTGTGCCCGACTCGTAGCCAGCAAAAAAAAAAAAGACGAAGCCGTCGAAGCATTGTGAGATAGGTCTACAGTAAGAGTCGTGAGGCAATGCAAGGCAACTTTAAATTCCACTCCGCCATGTCCCAACATCTTTGCCATGCAGTCAGAAGGGGTGTCCTGATTCTTGCCATGTAGTTAATGACGAAGAGGAAAACGCTGGTCCAGTCTGGCGTCGTCATTTCCCGCAATCCCTACATGTCCAGGAACCCAGCAGAAGACAATCTCGTCATTCTGCCATCTCGCATTTTCTTTTAAAACTTATTTTAAGCTGGTGGCTGCCATCGAACCAATACACAAGTCTATTTCTAGACTACTTTAAAAAATAAAATAACTAAGAAACCAAAAAGAGAAGACGGCACGCTCCGGCGTTCAAGAATGCACCGACCTCCAAAACTCTGCTACTTCACATTTAAGAGTCACGAATCCGTCCCGCGTACAAGGGACAAGGTGTAGCGACCTCGCTCGTCCCGGTACTAGGATAGCTAAGAGGTGCGAAAATCTCCATTTATGGGACAGGGATAATCTGATACCAAGCAGTGGTAGCAGTAAGATTCAGAGTAGTGCTCCATCCAATGGCGTTGAGCCCAGCGAAGGTGCCCGAATCGGAGAAGACGTATAACAACATGAAGCCGTCGAGGTATTGGTGGGGTAGGTCCAGGCGAAATTCGTGGCCCAACGGCACAAAATCGTAGGTTTCCGTCGACCATTCTCATCTTCTTGCCAGGAAGCCCAAAGGGTGACCTGATTCCTGCAATACGAGAATAGGGAAGAGCGAAACTGGTTGGGTCGTCCAATCCTTGCAAATGCTCATCGCCCTCAGTTTTCGCAATTCCTACATCTCCAGGAACCGAGCAGAAGGGTCGATATCCTTCTGGCTCACGGCAGCCGTGGCGTCAGATATTGCGAACTAGGGGGTGCGGAGATTCCAAGGTATTCAGGCCTGGTAGAGGCAGACGGAGTAAAAGCCGACCCCCTCTTCAGATTTGTAGACATAAATATACACTTGTGCTTCAAAACAAGTGAACTGCCTGCATGGGCCTAAGTCGCCGTAAAACTTTGGGAGCAAATGCGTAGGATAAACATTCATAGATGGCAGCATGTAGGGCAAGAAAAATAGAGTTGTAGTGTGGTCAGTCATTTCCAAGTGGATATGACCCGACTACCCTAGCTGGATGCAGTCCTGGTGTGGGACCACCCCACTTGGATGCAATTTAAATCCCACTTCCTTTTTGCTACAGACTGCTGATCCACGGGGTGCTATAGAATTCTTAGAGCATGCAACAGCTTCTTTCTACTCTAACCTGGTGCCTCAGGACAGTCTTACAGAAAGGGCGACCACACTAAATTGTGTTAACGTTGACGGGCCTACAGCACAGCACAGGCTGTAGGATGAAAGGCTTTCTCCCTTAATCTTCCAAGCGGTTTGAGGGGGCAAAGGTGATCTGCTCCTGGGTAGCAATACAACAACCCTCCAGGGTTACGTCCTTGGCAAAACCGGAGGTGCCACGGGTTGGAGAGCTACATCGAGCTCTCCAAGGTGTCGCCTTGCCCTGAATCCAAAGGGCTTTGTGTATGATCAATGTCTTGCATATGAAAGCACCGACAATCAGGCAATGGGAGCCTTTGACCGCATAGACACTGGGCTCGAGCACACAGCACATACTACATCGTCTACGGCGCAGAGCAGGCGAAAACTCACCAGTATCGACAAGGATTCTAGAGTGGTGGATTGAGTCCACCTTCCGCAATTAACAATTGGCTGCGGGATCATGACCCTAAGCGTCCCAGGTGAGAAGCCAGTAAAAAACAAGAACAAGGAAACACCGTGAGTCGACAACATCCAGGCAATCTCCCTTAAAGAACAAGTCCATGTTGGGGTGAGCTGTGGATGACGACAGAAGTGCAGAGAAAACCCAAAATCGTGCGCTTCAGAACAGTGAGAGATGGGTTTCAGAGCCAGTTGGAGAAGACGCTCAGACGCTCATTTTGAGTCGCACCAAAAGAGATCGAAAGGTCGTGTATGTAGTGTGTAGCAAGAATATCTTCATGGAGCATTGACGTATTTCTAATGATATTAAAGAGAAAAAGTGCAGTAAACACTTTCCTGCACTATTGGACTGGAAAAAGCTCCAAGGCACCCCCACCAAACACAAAATGGAGCATCTTGTATGAACTCAAGACAAGAAAATTGGGAGGCGTCCCTCCCCTAAAATGATGTGGAGGGTCTCCATGATACCATATCAAGATGCACTATTGTAGGCATTCTCCAGAAAAAAAACTATGGGGACGTGTTGTCCACGAACGAAGGCATCACATATAACATTTCCCAGCAGGAGCAGAACATCCTACGTGGTGGAACTTGCGAAAGTTGTACAATGCAGGAGACAAGTGGCCTGGACTGTCCAAAATATAAGCTAAGGAAACATTAATTTCTGCAACTTGCACATGCAGGAAGCATGAGAAGGTGGGTAGAAACAACCCAAGGTATAGTGATATCTTCCCGGCTTGCGAAAAGCAAGTACTCTAGCCATTCCCCAGGAATCTGGGATCATATCCTGCGTCCAGACACTATTGAACCGATCTAGCACAAAGACGTTTGTTGCTCATCCAAGCATTGAAGAATGACATACGAGATATCGTCCGGATCATCGGCGGTAATCACGCAGGTAAACATGTCGTTAAAAGGTTCCCTGCCTCTGGACGTCATCTCCATTCGGTGGTCTTCTGCGATATCACGAGGTGCTTTAAATGCTGGCGAAAGAAAATCCCGGGTAGAGATTTCGGTCGCGAAGGATACCGCATCGGACGCAGGACGCAGGGTTCGAGAATGCGGTCACATTATCCCGGAGAACGGGAGGGGGGGCCTGCGAGAACTTGCCCCGAATCCTTTTGACTTGCTTCCAAACCTCTGCAAGAAGGGTCTTCCCATTAAGTGACACGTATGCCAGCCAAGAAGAGGGGCAGACGAAGTTCGAGACATAACGGAACCTAGTCCAAGCTCGACGAAATTGAACAACGGTGAAATTGTTTGGGGTGCGCTTATAACGCATGTAGGCTTATCGTTTCTGTTTGAGGGCCATCTCACACTTTGCTGACTACCATGTAAGCGGACGGCATGCAAAATGGCCAGACGTTTTAGGAAGAGTAGTTAGGCTCTCGGCGATGAGGTTGCCGAATAAAGTCTTAAGGACTTCATCAACTAACCTAAACTGGACTGGGACAGACAAATCAGCCATTTAGTGAAATGCGGGCCAGCGCGCCTGCTCCAAGCACCACTGATGTGGTTTCTCAGATGGTTGCTACCTAGAAAGAGATATTTAGATGGGAAAGTGACCGCTACCATGAAGGTCATAGACCACCACTCACTCAATCAGGCTGTGTCCGGAGATCACAGGAATAGGTCAAAGCAAGAAAATGAAGCGCTTCTTGGACAGTGATGCGTTAATTGATCCCCATTCAAGACAACGCTATCTCCAGCTCTTCGATCACATCCGTGAGATTAATCGTGTAGTCCCTCTAGAAGGGGTCCCTACCGTTCAGATACCCGAAGAGAAAGGGCCTCGGCGACCATATAAAGGATATCCTTTAGCCTTATCTTGAAGAGAGGAGCAAACAACCCTCTCCGTCGACAAGGTGCCAAAGAGAGCCCAGTGAAAGCTAAGGGTGGTTGGGAAGTGAACCCCAACCATTAGAAGCGTGCCATCCCTCTAAGGTAAGCCTGCAAATCATTCAAAAAACATATACCACGTCTCCGTCACATCGCGCCAACATACCACGTGGATCGTCGCGAGATTCAAAAACATCCTTCAAGTCAAAAACTTTTTAGCCTTAGAAAGCCGAATCAGAATCAGATTTGAGTACCAGGAAACGGAGACATGCTCAGGATCTATCCACTTCGTTGGCATTGGGATCCAACGAGTAGGCTTGAACGGGTCTAGAAACCTTATCCCGACAACCCTTCTTGGAAGGGGGACTACCCTAAAAGTAACCTAAAAATAAAGAGGACTGGAACGACTTCAATCTGTTAACCAGAATTAAATTAATGCTCTCGCTCGTGATTCCCCACCAGAGACCTACAAAGGCAGGACGGTTGTCCAAATTTACCAACAGGGGGTAAATTGGGACCATTGACGGCCTGGCCTCTCCCTCGGGCATGGCAGACGAAGGATCATGGAGTTGCCCATACCCCACATTCACCAAAGAACAATAAAGGGGTAATAAAATCCTAATACAAACATGATCCTCGTCACAAGCCATTCAAATATAAAGGGAAGAGATCGGTTGAATATGAAATACAAGGGGAGAGGGTAAGGTGAGAGGGCGATGCCTCCTGCAAAGGACAGAAAAAGGGGTCAGATGAGGAAGTTAAGAATACATAAATGAATAATATAACCACTAAAATGGGGTTGCTATAGCAACAAGTAGCCACCTTCACCCACGTCAAGCAAAGTGACTGTATTCAAATAGACCAAGATAAGAGCCATAAACAGAACTGTATCAAATGGGTACTTTAACCTTCACTTTTACCGTCGCAGTACAGAGGATCGTGTGCTGGATATTGGATACAGTGACTTGCTTGGCGTGGAGGAAGAGCGTCCCCCAGGTGTGCCGGAGGAAGTATGAAGGTGGTTACATGTTGCTATAGCAACCGCATACCATCACTGCGTACAGTGGTTTTACTTACAAACACCAAGATATACACACACACACACACACATGATAAAAATAAATAAGATCAAGGGAAGGAAGGAACGGGACATAATAAAATTACCTTTGGTCTCCCCTACCCAAACAAGGGTAGACCCCACCCTCGCATAAAGACTCAATGGATGTGGGGAGGCGGAAGGTAGTCAGAATAAAAGAGTACAATTTGAGTAAAGGGGAATTCGTGAAGGACATCAAATAGTTGGCTGAGCGCTACAATTGTGAAAACATTGAAATAGGAAACTATCAAATAGAGAGCAAAATTCCAAGGGTGCAAGTAGATGGACTGAACCATGTTACCCTTGAAAAGTCCACCTTTATAGAAATGCTTTTGAGGACAGTTGCTAATCACTATTATAAGACAAAATGATTAGTTGCCTTAGTATTAAGCAGAAAAGTAAAACCTATCTACAAAGGAAAAAAATTGCTAAAACAAGTTCACTTACACATGGACAACATGCTGATAATGACAACTTTCTAAAGTCAGAACTCAACGTGAGATTTTTTTTTTATTATGTTTGGAAAATCGTCGACGAATATCGAAATGTAATAAACATGGTTAAGCCTACACCACCATCATCAGAAATCAAGAACGAATGGTTTAAATCTTTTGGAATGAAAACTAAGGACAAGGAAAGCAAGTCTCAAGAATACACTTGCCAAGAACTTGGGACAAATTTGCAAACAGAAAGGTCAATCATCTAATTTGGTCACTAAATTAGTAAAAACAAACGGAAGAATAAAATCAATTCGAGGTAGAAGCTCTAAATAGAACGTCAACACTCACTGGGACATATCTGGAATCAAAACTTGGACAAAAACAAGCACTAAATGGGATGGGGGGTTCATATCACTCCTCAGAAATGCAATTACAGAGCCCTTTCCCTTCATGCCAGGGCTAATACCTGATTGGACGCATGGAAATGTGTTTTCACAAGTTGGGTACTCGTCCCTACATGCACCACGTACCCTGATGTGGGTTGTTTTCTTACATTGTGCACTTTGTAAGACGATATTTTTGAAGGCACAATGGAGCCATAGTCCTGGTAAAGAATAGTTACAACAGACGACGAAATGGCAGCATGCTATTGATAAAATCCTTTTTGTGCCTTGATATTTATGAGAAATTTTAAACAATCTTAGCGGAGAAACCGAAGAAAGAGGTAAAAACTGCACCCATTATTATTGTAAGGGGGAGAAATTGTTAACAAAGCGAATGAGCAAAATGTTTTAGAAAGCTTATCAGCGGCAACAGAGGAAACTTTACAACTTTTGAAACTGTCACAGTCTGTAAATTGCAGTGAATTACGTGCATCTGTCATAGCTGAACCGATTGAATAAATAATCAAATTGGCAAGAAATGGTAATATAAATGCTGAGATCTTCTAATTAGAACGATGAAAAAAACTTACCTCGGGAGTGTTTAAAGAGAGCTCCGAAAATTTTTTTTCTAAATGGCGAATTCGGTTTTCTTGTTTAAGGAAAACAGCTTTGAATTTCTTCATTTCTGCCTGCAAGTCATCAACCTTTTTGAGCAAGTCTTCATTGACCTTGATAACCTGAAATAAAACGAAACGATGTTCATAAAATTAATAATACTATCCCAACAGTCACGCCCAAACATTGCGTTGCCATGCGCCGATGCCGTAGGACAAAAGAGAAGATACAATTAAAAAAAAAATGCTGCCTTTTAATCAAGAAGGATCAGGAGCAGGGCCAGTGGGCTCCGACGCAATCCAAGGCCTTTGAAAACATTCATTTGTAAAGGATAATTTAAAAAAAAAAATTTTTGAGAGCCCATCTGGCGACCTCATACGAGGGCAAAATCGCCTGCCTACTAGGGCAAAACACGCCGTACTCACACTCATTTGTAAAGGATGTGAAGTAGATGGTTATTCTTGGTAATTTCATCTAAACTTTGTGGATTGAGTAATATGATAGAACGGGCTGGATTTGTAAGTTTATTGAATGCTTTCTAGATAATTTTTTTAATCAATTCATTAATGAGCCAACAAAAGGATATTAGAACAATGATAATTTGGTTCAGGAATCGCTCACTGCGGAAGGAAGAATGAGAAATAGGGATGATCAGATAGGTTCACTTTAACTTGGGATTAAAGAGAGGTAGAAGAGTATCACTGAACACTACAAAAGCTCCAAACTTTCATAGAGCGAATTACGAAAATCTCCAAAACTTTCTGAATTTGATTAATTAGGATGTGAATTCAGAAGTAAGAAGAGATAAGGAATACGTTTAAGCATTGACCAAATGTAGAAAACCAAGGTGGAATCAGGGGTAGATTTATGAAAAGAGCATGCTAGGAATTAAAGGTAGAAAACACTTTAAAAGCTAAGCATTATATAAAATTGACTAGTAATGGGCTAAATAAGCTTAAGCAAAACAAAAGGGTGTCAGAAATTAATTTAGATCCAAGGAAAATTCTTTAGTCATTAGAAAATAAATACCATAGCCAAAAAAATAAGACCACTTAATATAAAGGGGTTGTAAAAGACATGAGGAAAATATCGAGGTACTTAAAATGACCACAATTATAATTATTCTACGTTACTTAAAAGGATATAAAATATTGCAGTGGCTCTGGGGATCTAAATTAGATGACTAGGTTTGAAGAAATAAACAATAATTAGGAAAAAGCAAATTAAGTGGTAATGTTTAATAAGGGAATTAAAGAGAACCAAAATAACTCTAGACCTGTAAACATAAGCTCTATCATCAATATATACTGCTTTCCTAGAGGTCGGTGCACATCAACGACTAAACCTACCCGCTCTTCGCACCCCCTTTTGTGCTCTACCAAACACAAAGCCATCCATCATTTTATCCACGTAAAAATAGCCATTGGTAGCGATGGATGGTTCTGTGCAAGAGTATCTTGACAGGTCAGGGTTCATCCCTAGGCACAAGGCCCCGAGCATATCTATCAAGTAAAACATTATCCAAGTGCTCCCCTCCCAGGTTGGCCCTTTTTCTCTCTCCCCCGTTTACAGTCTTCCAACCCTTCCATACCCAGACAACTCACTCACCAGCCCGAGAGCTACACTTGGCTCTCGCGATGGGCCGCGAATGCGATTTTAGCCGTTGGCGACTGAGGGAGACCCTGAACGCCCGCGGACACACAACCCGCACTGTGAATGACGCAGAGTAAGTGGCATCTCCCCAGCATCGACAAGCAGGCTCTCAATAGGGGAGGGGCTGAAATTCAGTGATAAGAATTGGGATGCCTCCCCTCGTCCCCATTGGGTGGAAGGTCTCCATGATACCATATCGCTATGGGGTATCATAAGCCTTCTCCAGAGCGAAAAAGAATGTGGCGTAGTGATGTTTAAGAAGGAAGGCATCGGATATAGCATTTCCTAGGAGTAGAGCATACGACGTGGAGCGGAAATTGCGGAGGACAGGTGGCTTCCGTTGTCCAGGAAGAAGGCTAGTCTAACATTTACCAAGTTCTCCATCGACTTGTACACACAGGAGGTTAGAGATTAGGCGGGGTAGAGTGATCTTCCCTCGTTCAACAAATCTTTCAGAAATGCCATGCCTCGCTCACATAAGGCCAAAAGGCGGTGTCTGCGCATGAAGCGCGCAGAACATGGCTCAATAAACGTAAACCTGTCGTTGAAGGGTTTTCCGCTTATAAAAGTAAAGTCCAGTCAGCGGTCTTCAGTGACATCACGACATTGAGTGAATGCTGGTGGAGCAGCATCTCGGCTAGAAAATGCGGAGAAAGCGGTCGCGAAAGATTTACTGACGTGGAGTCCGAGATTGCGGTCCTGTTCTCCTGGAGAACGGAAAGGGAGGGGGAGCTGCTGCGAGAACTTGCTCCGAATGCTTTTGAAACCCTTCCCACCTCTGATAGAGGGGTCTTCCCGTTAAGTGAAGACACGTATGATGGTCGCCAGGAAGAGCGGCGGGCGTGTTTAGAAATATACTCAAATCTAGCACTAGCTCGCCGAAATTAACCGGCAGTGAAATCGTTCAGCGGCGCTTATAGCACATGTAGGCATATCGCTTCTGTCTGAGGGCCGTCTCACCAGAAAGAAGCGCAGAAGACTGAAAACTCCTCGATTTGGAGAGAGAAACCAGTCATTTCCTGAAAACACAGCACCCGTTCCAAGTACCACCGGGGAAAGGGGGGCAAAATCAGGTTGTGCATCCATATTTAGCAAACCCATCTCCAACTCATCGATCAGGTCGGCAATGATCTAATCCCTGGGATTGATTGAGTAGTATCTCCAAAGGGAGTGTCTAGCGTTCAAATCTTCTAGGAGACGAAAGGGGCTTGGCAACAGAACCCAGACGTATGGCCGAAGCGGAGGCAGTAGTAGCACGACCGCGGCAGTGATACCTACAGGAACGCAATGACTCAGGGAGCCTGTCACGATCGAATGTGAGGAAGAGTGTAGGAGGTAGGGGTGGAACTCTAGTCTCCTGCGTGTTTTCTCACCACAGGGTGGACCTTAACTGCACCTTGGTCAGCCATCTGTTTGGTGATGTCTTCGAAGGAATAGTCTAAGAGTTCCCTTGCAAAAACCACTCCTTTCACGAAATTCATGATCGAGTGCGGCGTCACACTCAATGGCGAGCCATCGAGTGTCCAAAGAGGACTAAATGGCCACCTCGGAAGGGTCCCACGCATTTCCCAGAAGGCTCCCCTGTCCGAGAAACGGGTCACTACCAGACAATCTAGCTAAAGCTCTCCATTCCAGGGGCTTCTTCGAAAATGGTGAAAGGGAAACCCTTTTGCCGATTTAGAAGGTAGTAGGTCAGAGTAGTCAGGTATCTTAGCTCCCTGTCCGCCCCAAAACCAAGGTCGGAGGGTTTTTTAAGAGAGGAGCGCAATCCTAAATTTTGATGAAGCTCTTATAAACTTTAAAACTTGCCAACACACAAAATTCTCCTACACTTTTGACCACTAATGAAAGAAGAACAGGGTTGGTGGGATATATTCTGCGTCAACCACTTTGACCTATCCTGCCTCGGGTTTTCAGACTTTTCAGTGTTCCGCCTTGGGTTCAATGGTGTTGGCAACCTAAGACAGCAACACACACTGACCACAAGTTATCCAGTGGCTGGTCCTTCCCTAACGGTTGCAGATCCCAACCAGGCAGCCAGAGAGGCAGGGCAACAGGGTGGATCTTCAGATCCATGCCATCATGTCGAGGATTAGTATGTGCCAACATACTAATCCTCGACATGATGGCATGGATCTGAAAATCTGTTGTGGCAGACCCAGAGACGGGGGATGAAGTTTTTAGTTGGCCTGGAAGCCAACAAGGCAATAAAGCCCGCCCGCCACAAGCCTTATACAGCCAAGAATGGCCACCCATTACACGCAGAGAAGGGGTTATTGGGGCAAAAATGATATTCCCATTATTCACGCCCCAACATCCAGGTCCCCTCAAGGCCTGGTCTCTTGCGACCTGCAGGCGTTAAAAGGCATCGTTTATGGGAGTTGTAAAGCCTCTCTCCTGAAAGAGCATGATGTAGCTAGTCAGGTCTAAAAAGAGAAGAATGAGAGGGAGCGAGGAAGAAGCGCACCCACAATCTTCCCAGGTCCCGTCAAAGAGTTCCAATTCAAATTGGTGACGGTGTGTTCTTAATTTTCACTTTGTTCTGGTGAGAACAGTTCTTCCTGGTAGCAAGTGAAGGTAGACAAAAAGGTTGAGGGGAATAATGGCAGAGAATAAAAAAGAAAGTAGCATTGAGAGAGAGCGAGGGAAAAGTGGCCCAACAACTTTCCCAGGCCCAATTTTAAAGTTCATATCAATGCAGTGACGGGGCCTCCCTAATTTGCACTCAGGCTGGGAGGGAGTGCAGCACCTCCAGGTACCAAGCGCAACAGGCTACACAGGGTCCCCCTTTGCGGGTGGATTGATCCATTAAACGGTGGCTTGGCGCACACTCCACGGTGATCGCGCTGGAAACATCTCATTTATTTTAAAAGATTTAAAAAGTTAAAAAACGTGAGTGGTTATTTGGTGTGCGTGACAGTGGTAGTGGTTCATCAACCTACCTTTATCCAGGCGGATCCCCGACAGAATGAAATAGATATAAAGGTCAGTAGTATGACAATCGCTGGTGAGCCCGAGGGCACTAGGGGCCGGTCCTCTTTTGGGGAGGGTGCCAGGAAGTATTATGTTTTGACACCAAACAGCGTTCAGGTGGAAGCCTTCGTCGCCCCGGGAAGAGGGACCTGTTCCGCGTGAGAGGTATGTACCTGGATATAGATACCCATCGGCAGGATTCCTTGGAACAGAGCGTGTGTGTGTGTGTGTGTGTGTGTGTGTGTGTGTGTGTGTGTGTGTGTGTGTGTGCGTGTGTGTGTTGTGCTGTGAAGATAGGAGACAATCAAGAAATGACAGACGTACAAGGAGGCACGCCCGTCAAGCTAACCCTGTACCACTCGACGTGAACTTTACCTGTCCTGTCTGCAACAAAGTGTGCAGATCAAGAATAGGACTCAGCCATCAACGGAGTCACCGATGATCCCGAGGAGAGCGTCGTCATCGGATAGGATGGACTCCTATAAGCAAGTAAGTAAGAAGACGAGGAAAGAAAGCAGTATTGTAATTGGCTATGTGTGTAATAAGAAGTGTAAGATCTACCCACCCCCAGGACAGCATGTCCACCCATTGGTACCCAGATCTCTACGTGCGCCGAAGTTTGTGTCCGCTCATGCCGGGAGACCAACGCCGTATCCACTCGGCTAGCAAAAGCTCTCGTGACAGTGGTAGGTGAAGTAAATGGAAATGGCATGAATGACAATAATGAAATAGTGCCCGAGGTTAGTAAAAGGTTTTTTGAAAATTGTAAGAGCCGATAATTCATAATTTATCTGAGTCCGTTTTTTTTCTATGTAGCGGCTGACTCCGCCTCTGGGATGAATATTCCTGGTGTCAGTGCAAGCCGGAGGATGGGGAGGGTCCCTCCACCGTACATTGGTAAGTACTGGCGTCTTATGATCGTCAGGGAGACGATACAGTCTTCACAATAAAAGATGGAGGGGGGGGGGTAAGCCCCTTCCATCAAGATGACGTGGGGCAATTTTGAATGACAAATACAGAGTCGGCGTATAAGACCTTGAGGCCGCAATTTGATAGGGTCGGAAGATGTGGCGCATTTTGCTCATGCCTTGGAGGTCCGTCCGTCCATCTGGCCGCTCAGATATCACGGATAAGCCCCATCCCCCGCAATTGCTATGATATAATTCTAGTAAGGGAGCGGGACGTCATCGGGCCTGACCAGTCGAAGAGCTTTGCAGATTTTGCGGAGGAAACAAACCGACAACTTCAGGTAGCAGGCGTAACGGTACACAGGGTACCAGCATATTCTCATCCAGCTTCCAGAGACATTCCAAACTCAGAGCCAAGGTATTTGCTAATGCTCTAAATGCCCGCTCCCTCCAAAGAGACTTTCCAGGAGAGCAACTAAATTAATTCCTGAACTTAGAAAGAGATCATACAAAGGCAGGCTGAGGCACCTCGATTTACTCTTTGTATTATTGTGGTAGCCCATCTGGCGAATGAATGCCTACATGGGCATAAGTCGCCATACACGACAGCTTACTATTAGGCTATATTAAAAAACAAATAACAAAACAATATCCAAATAACACACAGCAACGATAAAAAAGGAAAAAAAAAACAGAGATAACTTAACAAGAACGAAGCGTGCTCCGGTGTGAGGAGTAGGCCCGCCTCTCCCCACCGCAAGAAGATGGGACCTAAAAAAACACACAAAAAAGGTCAATAAAGTGGAGGAGATCAGACTCCTCCAAAGGGTCGTAAAGTCCACAGGTCGGTGTGCACGAACTCTTCCCGAGTACAACAAGGAAAAAGGGATAGCGGCACCGCTCGGCCCGGTACCGGTACAGGTAACGTGCGCGGAGATCACCCAGACTGGGACATTTAACAAGAATGTGCCGAACAGTCTGGGGGACAACGCAGTCTTCACAGTAAGGCACAGGCGAGCGCTCCATCAAATGGCGGTGCATCCCGAGTGTGTGCCCAATTCGGAGATGACAGAAAGCAACCGGAAGCCGTCGCGGCATTGGAGGTAGGTCCATGGGATTAGTCGCGGCACAATGGCACGCAACTTTAGGTTCCCCTCGACCGTCTCCCATCTTCTTTGCCAAGCAGCCCGTATTTCTACCATGTAATTGGGGTGAGGAAGAGCGAAACGCCCAATCCTCGCGGACTTTTTGGCGCCCTCATTCCCCGCAATTCCTACATGTCCAGGAACCCAGCAGAAGATAATCTCGAGATCAGCCCGGCTCGACAAAACCGTGAAGTTACAGATATCGCGAACCAGGGGATGAGGAGATTCCAATGCCACGAAAGCAATCAGGGCGCTTTGTGAGTCGCTATAAAAAACGATCCGGTCTCCGAACCGGACACGTCGCGTTATCTCCCGTACCGAGTGATGTATTGCAACAAGCTCGGTCGTTAAGGCAGACGCAGAGCCCCGCTGAGTTCAAACAGAGGGGATAAGGCGTGGAAACCAACCACCTCTTGGGTCTTTGAGCCATCCGTATACACTGGCACGTTCCAGCGTTACACGAAGTGCGCTCCAAAAAGGCCGAACGCAATACTTTCGGAGCTTTAGAAGCTTTGGGAGCAGAGGTGGTACCCTCCAGGGTGGCGTCCTCGGCAGAACAAGGGGCGCCAACGACCCGAGAGCTAGACCTAGCTCTCGAAGAAGTTTCCTAGCCCTAAACCCAAAGGGCTTAGGGTCTGACTGTCGTCTCTCGGCGGCATTGGTACCATCGAGATCAGCTGCGAATGCATTGAGAGCTTGTTGGCGACTGAGGGATGCGCCGGGCTCGCGCGTACAGGCGAATTATGCACTGGGCACGGTGCAGAGCGAGTGGCATGTCTCGAGCATCGACAAGTAGGCTCTCAATGGGGTTAGTGCGGAAGGCACCGTTCGCCAGGCGAAGGCCGGTGTGGTGGATCGAGTCCACCTTCCGCAATACACGCTCGGATGCAGATGCATAAAACTCGCATCCGAACGAACAAAACGATCGACGATCTCGCAAAAATTAAGATATAAAGATTGGTAGGCATCCCCTCGCCCCCTTCGTGTGGAGTGACTCCATGATACCGTATCGCCATGCAGTATTATAGGTTTTCTCCAGATCGTAAAACACCGTGGCGTAGTGCTGTCTACGAAAGGAGATCTCTTAGACGGCATTTTCCAGCCGGCTAGATAATGCAGAGAAAGCGATCGAGATAAGTATTCCGCCACGGACGAGGGGTCCGAGATTGCGATCCCATTCTCTGGAGAACGGGAGGAGGGTCCTGCCGGAACTTACCCCGAATCCTTTTGACAGTCTTTCACATCTCTTCTAGAGAGGTGTTCCCGTTAAATGAAGACACGTATGCCCGCAAAGAAGAGCGGCGGGCGTGCTTCGAAATATACCGGAACCTAGCCCTAGCCCGACGAAATTCAGCGACAGTGAAATCGTTCGGGCGGCGCTTATAGCGCATGTAGGCATAACGCTTCTGTTTGAGGGCCATCTCACAGTGGGCTGACTACCACTGGAGCGGTCGCCTGCAAAACGGCCAGACGTTCTAGGAGTAGTAGTTAGGCCCACGGCGATGAGGTTGCCGGAGAAGAACTCAAGGGCCTCATCAACCGAACTAAACTTCTCAGCTGAGATAGAGAATTCAGTCATTTCCTAAAATTCGGACCACCGCGCCAACCCCATGCAACACCGGGGCGGGCTCTCAGGCGGTAGAGATAGAGATAAGTTATTTGAATGGGAAAGTGATCACTAACATAGAGGTGATCGACCACCCCTCCACCCAAAATTAGGCTGTGCATCCGGAGAGCACAGAGATAATCGATGCGTAAACTAATCCACATTTAGGAAACCTATCTCCAGCTCGTCAATCAGGTAGGCAAAGACTTGACCCTGGGAATTAATCGAGTAGTCTCTCCAGAGGGTGTTTTCTACCGTTCAGATCTCCAAGCAAGAGAAAGGGCCTCGGCAACCATGCCATGACACGGCCGAAGTTTCCCGCGTCGAAGTCGGCTGACGGTGGAATGTATGCTGCTAATAGAGTATGCCTCCTATCCAGGTGCAGCTGCACAGCTACTGCCTGAAAGGAGGTATCTAAAGCAAAAAGAAGAACCGAGACATCATGATGGGTGTAAATCGCGCATCCTCCTGCACGGCCGGGTCGCAAAACCATTATACTTCGGGAAGATGGGCAGGGGGCACACGCCCAGCATAGTCTACTGCCAAAAGATAGCTAACGGGAAACGGGACAAGACAAGCCTCCGTAGCTCCTCCCAGTTGTCCCGAAGTCCGCGACAATTCCATTGAAGGAATATGCCCTCCAGGCCTAGCTCTGAGTTGCGGGGGCCCTCTTCGAAGAGTAGACCCTCACCGAAATGGTCGTATGCTTCCCGGAGGAAAACTCCGGGCGTTTTAGCCGGACAAAGCGCTATCGCCTTCGAGGACTTATAGGGGCAGGTTGGACTCGCCCCGAGAGTCTTTTCCTCCCTCCGCCTCGAAACGTTAGGCGAGTGGAGCGGTTTCGGAGGCAGGGGTCCCTCTTTTGGAGGATCCACCATCTCCAAGCCACACAGCCTACCCCAGGGTGTGGGCGAAGGACATCCTTTAGTGAAGTCCTCCTTTCGGAGGGCAGCTTTAGGAACCCCGGAAGATGGCCTCACGACAATCTTCAGGGGTGTTGCCTCTTGTAAGTCTAACGACTCGGTGGAGGCGAGCGGCCGTTTCACCTTACCTGAAACAGTCACGCTGGGGGGAGGAGGAGAGAGCCCTAGTTTTAGCCGGGGTTAGGTGTGAACACTTTGTTCTGCCAGCTTTACCAAGGAAGCGCCCAGGGTGGGTAGAATCCGCAAAGGGATCCGAATGGACATGGAAACGACCGTGCTCGTAGGCTGGAGCAGAGGCTGTCTTTCTTAGATTTGAGGCATAGGACGTCCCAGGCAGTACTGGACGCCCCAGGACAAAGTCCTTAGCCTCGCGAAATGAGAGACGATCCGTGAACTGAATCGACAGGATTTCCTTCTCAAGGAGATACACACCACATTGCTTCGAAGAAACTGGGTGCGGCTCTCCGCAATTGAAACAATTGCCCACACACGATTTGGACTTATCGTGTGCGGGCGTGGAGCAACTTACACATACTTCGGGTAACCCCGACTTTGCACGTCTATAGGAGCGATTAGTATGGCCGAAGCGGTGACAGTAATAGCACCGCCGCAGAAGTGGCACGAATGCCTTCACGCGGTAGCGATACCAACCGGCACGCACTGACTAATGGAGCTTGTCACAGTCGAACGTGAGGAAGAGTGTAGGGGTGGGTCTCGAGGTCCCCCCCCCCCTCTGTTTTCTCATCACACGTTCGACCTTATCCATGGTCGGCCAGGTCTAAGGTGATGTCATATATGGAGTAGTCCACGAATTCCCTCGCATAAACTACTCCTTTCACGAAGTTCATGGTAGAGTTTACTAATCATGGCAGACTCAGAAGGATTCGACACATTCGCCAAAAGGCTCCCTTCAGCTCTATATCAATCACACTAGATAGAGCTCTCTAATGGATCATGTTGCCCTTAGCCAACATGCTGCCATCAGTGGAGCGGCGAATAACTAGGAAGCGTTTGAAGCCAGCGGGTTCGAAAATGCCAGATAGCCTGTGAATAAGGGGCCCCGACGTAATAGAGGCTCCGCTCTGCGCAGTTCAGGTCGTCTGGGACTCACCACCAGGGAGAGCAACATAAGCCGGACGTGCCGATTTTGGCTTGGTCGCTTACCGAAACAGCAGCAAACCCGTCTGTCTCTGTGGTCCTCGCAGAGGGAGAGGAGCTCCCAGTCTTCTTCTTCCTTTTCTTATTTTTTCTCATTTTGAGAAAGGAGGGCGGGAAATGAACCCACTTCTCTCCTCCGTGGGCAAGAGCCCCCAGGCCAGATGGACCAGCCTCAGCAAGATCCTTCTCTGAAATGGAGAAGGTCTTGGCTGTCATAGGAGCACCAGCCCGGGGAAATCCTCCCTCTCCCTGTAAAGCCCCGGGGGCCTGAGTCATCTGAGGAAGCCCTTGCACAGGGGCGCACTTTGGTTCAGTGCTTGGTAACAAGTCCGGGTTCGACCCCATGGAAGGTCCTACCCGTTGAGGCTGGGTCGCCTCAGGGCCCAAGTCCATCTCAAGGGAGGCCTCCATGTGGCCATATCCCCTAAGACATCACAGATCCCATTTGAGGTTCTTTTTTTTATCTTGTAATGCCGGCGAGCCGGCACCGTCGAGGAAGCGGTCAATTATGGGCGGCCTGCCTGCTTTCTTGGCAGTCCCCTTGAAAAGTAAAGGAGAGTGACGCTGGAAGAAGTGACATAAGGGGGTGAGAGGGAAAGTCACCTGCATCCGTAGGTAAAAGAGAGGAGGAGTAAGCCTCCTCTCCGGTAGAAGCGATTTGGAGGGTCTCCTGAGAGCGCACACGAAGGGGGAGCTCCATTTTATCGGTGGAGCTGCTCGAAGGCGGCTCCGGTGATGGTAGAGGGAAAGGCAAAGGGAGAAAATTCCTTTTTTATTGACTCATCATTGGGCATAGTGACCCTTTGTAATTCACAGGATGCACACGTTCGTCACCCCACGCAGTAACCCATTCTGAGAGGGGTAAATACGGGGCCTCAGAACTAGTTGCCGCCATTTGAGGCCACTCATCTCGCCTAGTGACCAGGCGGCTCATCGGCATCGCGGCTCCAACTTAGGCACGGCCTAAAAAATGATAGTGAAGGAGAAAGAAAGTGGACATGAAGGTGGGGGGTGAGGGAGGTTGTTAAAAACTCACTATCGAAAATCGCAGCTCAGGGATGAGAGAACAATGCCCCCCCCCAGCCCCGATCCGGGATAGTTGGCTAGGAAGAAACTGGTCGGTGCCTACCCTGTGAAACTAGAGGCCAACCAGAGAAAGTTGTGGGGAGGTTCTAGGGAAAGTGAGGAAGCAGGATAAGAAGACAGTGTCAGAAAGGAAGAGACTAAGCTGGGGCCGGACGGGGTGCTGAGTCCAGTCAGCACGGTGGCCAGGAAGGCAAATCACCGCACCCCTTAGGGGTTCCAGTCCGATGAAACGAGTCACCTTCGGCTCTCTACCAATCACACTGGCTAGAGCTCTCTTCTGATGGATCATGTTGCCCTTAGCCAACATGCTGCCATCAGTGGAGCAAATAACTAGGAAGCGTCTGAAGCCAGCAGGCTCGAAAACGCCAGGTAGCCTCTGAATGAGGGGCCCCGATGTAATAGAGGCTCTGCTCTGCGCGGTTCTGGTCTTCGTCTGGGACTACCCATTCGGGGGAGCAACGGGGACGGACGTGCCAATCTTGGCTTGGTCGCTTACCAAAAGAACAGCAGGATCGTCCGTCTCCATGGAGGGAGAGGAGCTCTTAGTCTTTTTCTTTTTAGGAGAGGAGGGAGGGGAGGGAGGGGAGTGAACCTACTTCTCCCCTACACCGGTAGGAGCCCCTAGGCCAGATGAGCCAACCTCGGCAGGATCCTTCTCTGAAATAGAGAAGGTCCTGCCCGTCACACGAGCACCAGCCGGAGGAGGAGACCCCTCCTCTCCTTGTGAAGCCTCGGGAACCCGAGCCGTCAGGAGGAGCTTGCATAGGGGCGGACTCGGGTTGTGTGCTTGGCACCAAGCCTGGGTTCGACCCCATGGAAGATCCTAGGAGGCTTAGGAGAGGAGTAAGCCTCCTCTCCGTTCCATTTTTTTCATGGAGCTACCTGAGCTGGGCTCCGACGATGGTAGAGGGGAAAGTGAAGAGGGAGCATTATTTTTTTCAAATCATCATTGGGCATGGTGACCTATTAAATAGCAAGGGGTGAAAATGCAGTAGCCGGCTCTGTGAGGGGTGAATATGGGGCCGACAGAACAGGCTAATGCCATTTGAGGCCACTCATCCCACCCAGTGACCTGGGAGCCCTACATTGGGGCACGGTGTAAAAATTGATAGAAGGGAGAATGAAAGGGGATGTGAGGAAGGTGTGGGTGGGGATGAAGCAGTTTGTTAAAAACCCAAGGCCCAAACTCAGGGGTGAGGGAACATTGTCCCCTCCCCCCTTAGCCCCGATCTGTGATAGTTGGGTGAGCGAAAGGTGGTCGACGACTACCCTGTGAAATTAGAGGCTGACCAGAGAAAGTTGTGGGAGAGGTTGTAGGGAAAGTGAGGAAGTAGGGTAAAAACACAGGCTGGCAGAAAGAAGGATAAGAGGCTAAGCTGAGGCTGGATGGGCCGCCGAGTCCCGTCAGCACGGCGGCCGGGAAGGCAAATCGCCGCGCCCCTTACGAGGCCTCGATTTACTATCACTCAAAGATCGCCATCTGTGTGACGAACTTATTTAAGTATTTAAAATACTAATGAAGTTTACTCAAATAAAATAGGACTCAATATTAGAGCTAGATAACAGAGCAGCAATTAGATATAAGAGTTTCAAAATAGTAAACAAAGATTTAACACTGTCATGACACAAAATTTCTTTTCTTATAAAATAACACACTCAAAATGGCTTGCCTAGGAATGTAGTCTATGGCACTATGGTAAATAGGTTTAACAAAAAAAAATTGATATTGGTTTAAGATATCTTGCAGAAATAAGAATAGTGGGAAGTAATTCTTTATCCATTTCCTCTCTTCCTTTAACCTCTTCTAAACCTCCTACTTCCACCCTTTCTCCTCTTTTTAGAGCAAGCCTTGAGTGGAGATCTTCGAGTCTTTGTTGGTTCATAATTTTGTAATTTATAACCTTGTGGTTCGAGGGTGACACCATAGACTCTGATATCAGATACACCCCATACCCATTACCGTACTTTTCTTTGAAACTCCTCCTCTAACACACCCTGTCAAAAACTAGAATCAACATTCCCACATCCATCTCACTCTCAGCCACCAACACTAGGTTATCAGCATCTACTAACATACCACCCATCCCTCATCAATCTCACATCGAATTCTCTTAGTATCCACCATCCATAAAGATATTAAACAGCAATGGTGATATACTTCTTTGGCTTATGCGGGTATGCCAAACCACTCAATCAGATGATCATTGACCTTAACACATGCTTACTTCCAATATAAATACTGGACACCATTCAAAGGTTTACCACTCACTTCATACATTCTTAGCACATGCCACAATGCTTCTTCTCTATTTACACAATAATAAGCTTGCTCCACATTCATGAGCCCAACATAGACTTTACATCTCTTAGCCCTTGTTTTTTTTAGCTACTTATCTACTCTAGGCCATGTGAACTAGGAACACCTTAGTCGGTTCATTTTTCCTGTTGAACCTTTTATAACCATATCAGTAAACCATTAACAGCATATTATTTCAACCTCGTCTTTAAACCAAAGTAATAACAATCACTCACCCCTTCGATTTTTTCGAGAGCTTCTTTGGATAATCCTTGACTCGTTTCATTGTTCTCCTCCGCATTAAAGGCTGACTTGCCTGAGGTGGGCATCTTGTCCAAAACATTTGGCTTTTTACTGACTTTAAGATCATTCTTTTGTGTTGGTGTGTAACCTCCTGTTGGTTGCATAATGAATTAGACATTAAAAAAATAGGGAGTTACTGTTATTTACTTAGAACTAATGAGTGAAGCAGCTCTCCTTAACCTAGTATATAAGATGGAGTTCAACATCGAGGTACATGGTTCACAATCCCTGCACTTGGACAAAATTTTCTGCATATTTTTCTTTTATGATCCAAATGTTGTAGCAGCCAACAAGGGCATAGCTAAGATATGAAAAAGTACTGGCCAAAAAAGGAAAAGAACAAATTAAAAAGATCAAACATGCCCAAGACAAAGCCACCTTATCTTTTTTTTTTATTAGATTTTAGGATCCCTTAGCATGGCCACCAACAAGGGGCCAGCACCCCTAAAAAAATTACGAAGCTCATCTTAGGCTATTAAAAACCAATAACCTATAGGCAAACAAAAAAATGGACATGCTTATGTGCCTCACTGATCTAAGTGAGCCGCCAAAAATATGAAAACTATCATGGAGCAACTTTCAGTGCACTCTTTCCACTTTCTTTGTCATGAAACCCTAAGGGTTGACCTGACTGAACCCTGCCAAGTATTCAATGTGGGCAAGAGCTGTGGGGAATGCCAGCACTCAGTTTTTCTATCATGAATTGCACCCACCTATGCAACCAAGGAAATTTCTACATGAGCTTCCACTTGCCTCTGTGGAGCAAGAGAGACTAGGCGGCAGATGCAGTGAAAGCTACTGGACCTGTGCAGACAAGCGCATAATACAATGTGTACAGTGCAGAGCAAGCAAGCGGCATCAACAAGTAGGCTCTCATTGTGGGAGCATACAGAAGGCAGCGGTGTGCAGATGAAGACCGATGTGGTGGAGCATGTCCACCTTCTGCAATACACGCTCAGTTGCAGATGCATAAGACTTGCATCTATACTCAAACTTCCAATGAAGAAAACATCCGTAGAAAAGTAAAGCAGTAACCCTATCATCGCACCAAGTGCTGGACAACATAAAGGGAAGATTGTTCATAGTCAGCATCAGGGTGGAGCTATCCAAATGTTGTAGCAGCCAACAAGGGCATAGCTAAGATATGAAAAAGTACTGGCCAAAAAAGGAAAAGAACAAATTAAAAAGATCAAACATGCCCAAGACAAAGCCACCTTATCTTTTTTTTTTATTAGATTTTAGGATCCCTTAGCATGGCCACCAACAAGGGGCCAGCACCCCTAAAAAAATTACGAAGCTCATCTTAGGCTATTAAAAACCAATAACCTATAGGCAAACAAAAAAATGGACATGCTTATGTGCCTCACTGATCTAAGTGAGCCGCCAAAAA
This sequence comes from Ceratothoa steindachneri, assembly GCA_963969495.1. Classification (NCBI taxonomy): domain Eukaryota; kingdom Metazoa; phylum Arthropoda; class Malacostraca; order Isopoda; family Cymothoidae; genus Ceratothoa; species Ceratothoa steindachneri. The sequence continues at coordinate 63,413,174 of OZ018322.1, read as the reverse complement.
TATGAAAACTATCATGGAGCAACTTTCAGTGCACTCTTTCCACTTTCTTTGTCATGAAACCCTAAGGGTTGACCTGACTGAACCCTGCCAAGTATTCAATGTGGGCAAGAGCTGTGGGGAATGCCAGCACTCAGTTTTTCTATCATGAATTGCACCCACCTATGCAACCAAGGAAATTTCTACATGAGCTTCCACTTGCCTCTGTGGAGCAAGAGAGACTAGGCGGCAGATGCAGTGAAAGCTACTGGACCTGTGCAGACAAGCGCATAATACAATGTGTACAGTGCAGAGCAAGCAAGCGGCATCAACAAGTAGGCTCTCATTGTGGGAGCATACAGAAGGCAGCGGTGTGCAGATGAAGACCGATGTGGTGGAGCATGTCCACCTTCTGCAATACACGCTCAGTTGCAGATGCATAAGACTTGCATCTATACTCAAACTTCCAATGAAGAAAACATCCGTAGAAAAGTAAAGCAGTAACCCTATCATCGCACCAAGTGCTGGACAACATAAAGGGAAGATTGTTCATAGTCAGCATCAGGGTGGAGCTATCCAAATGTTGTAGCAGCCAACAAGGGCATAGCTAAGATATGAAAAAGTACTGGCCAAAAAAGGAAAAGAACAAATTAAAAAGATCAAACATGCCCAAGACAAAGCCACCTTATCTTTTTTTTTTATTAGATTTTAGGATCCCTTAGCATGGCCACCAACAAGGGGCCAGCACCCCTAAAAAAATTACGAAGCTCATCTTAGGCTATTAAAAACCAATAACCTATAGGCAAACAAAAAAATGGACATGCTTATGTGCCTCACTGATCTAAGTGAGCCGCCAAAAATATGAAAACTATCATGGAGCAACTTTCAGTGCACTCTTTCCACTTTCTTTGTCATGAAACCCTAAGGGTTGACCTGACTGAACCCTGCCAAGTATTCAATGTGGGCAAGAGCTGTGGGGAATGCCAGCACTCAGTTTTTCTATCATGAATTGCACCCACCTATGCAACCAAGGAAATTTCTACATGAGCTTCCACTTGCCTCTGTGGAGCAAGAGAGACTAGGCGGCAGATGCAGTGAAAGCTACTGGACCTGTGCAGACAAGCGCATAATACAATGTGTACAGTGCAGAGCAAGCAAGCGGCATCAACAAGTAGGCTCTCATTGTGGGAGCATACAGAAGGCAGCGGTGTGCAGATGAAGACCGATGTGGTGGAGCATGTCCACCTTCTGCAATACACGCTCAGTTGCAGATGCATAAGACTTGCATCTATACTCAAACTTCCAATGAAGAAAACATCCGTAGAAAAGTAAAGCAGTAACCCTATCATCGCACCAAGTGCTGGACAACATAAAGGGAAGATTGTTCATAGTCAGCATCAGGGTGGAGCTATCCAAATGTTGTAGCAGCCAACAAGGGCATAGCTAAGATATGAAAAAGTACTGGCCAAAAAAGGAAAAGAACAAATTAAAAAGATCAAACATGCCCAAGACAAAGCCACCTTATCTTTTTTTTTTATTAGATTTTAGGATCCCTTAGCATGGCCACCAACAAGGGGCCAGCACCCCTAAAAAAATTACGAAGCTCATCTTAGGCTATTAAAAACCAATAACCTATAGGCAAACAAAAAAATGGACATGCTTATGTGCCTCACTGATCTAAGTGAGCCGCCAAAAATATGAAAACTATCATGGAGCAACTTTCAGTGCACTCTTTCCACTTTCTTTGTCATGAAACCCTAAGGGTTGACCTGACTGAACCCTGCCAAGTATTCAATGTGGGCAAGAGCTGTGGGGAATGCCAGCACTCAGTTTTTCTATCATGAATTGCACCCACCTATGCAACCAAGGAAATTTCTACATGAGCTTCCACTTGCCTCTGTGGAGCAAGAGAGACTAGGCGGCAGATGCAGTGAAAGCTACTGGACCTGTGCAGACAAGCGCATAATACAATGTGTACAGTGCAGAGCAAGCAAGCGGCATCAACAAGTAGGCTCTCATTGTGGGAGCATACAGAAGGCAGCGGTGTGCAGATGAAGACCGATGTGGTGGAGCATGTCCACCTTCTGCAATACACGCTCAGTTGCAGATGCATAAGACTTGCATCTATACTCAAACTTCCAATGAAGAAAACATCCGTAGAAAAGTAAAGCAGTAACCCTATCATCGCACCAAGTGCTGGACAACATAAAGGGAAGATTGTTCATAGTCAGCATCAGGGTGGAGCTATGGATGGCGGCAGAAGTGCACCACCTTAGTCTTGGCCAAGGAAAATGATACCCGTGCATTCTGACTCTCTTCCACACCTCTGCTAGATAGGTCTTCCCGTTAAGTGAAGACACGTATGCAAGCTAAGAAGTGCGGCGGGTGTACTTCGAAATATACCGGAACCTAGCCCGACGAAATTCACCAAGATTGAAATCGTTCGGGATGCGCTTATAGCACATGTAGGAGTAACGCAATGAGGTTGCCGGAGAACTCAACGGCATCATCAACCGACCTAAACTCCTCAACTGAGATAGAGAAATCAATCATTTCCTGAAATGCGGACCATCGCGCCCACGCCAAGCAGCACCGGATGGGGGATCTCGGGCGGCAGCGGCACAGAAAATGATATTTGAATGGGAAAGTGATCACTACCATGAAGGTCATCGACCACCGCCCACCCAAAGTCAGGCTGTGCATCCGGAGAGCACAAAGATAGATCGAGGCAGGAAAATGAAGCGGTTCTTGGAAAGTGATGCATAAACTCATCCACATTTAGGACACCTATCTCCAGCTCGTCGATCAGGTTGGCAAGGACTTGACCTCGGGGATTAATTGAGTAGTCTCCACAGAGTGGGTGCCTACAGTTCAGATCTCCGAGCAACAGAAAGGGCCTCAGCAACCGTGCCACGACGCGGCGGAAATCCCCCGAGTCAAAGTCGGCTGACGGTGGAATGTACGCGGAAATAGCAGTATAGCTCCTATGGAGGTGGAGCTACTAAACAGCTACGGCCTGAAAAGAGGTATCTAAAGCAAAGAGAAGAACGGAATCATGCAGGGTATAAATCGCGCATCCTCCTGCCTGGCCGCCATCCCATGGTGATAGGGTCGCAAAGTCCTTATATCCCGGAAGGGTGGGCAGGAAGCACGCGCCCAGCATGGTCTATTGCAAAGAGATCGCTAACGGGGAACGGGACGAGACAAGTCTCCGCAGCTCCTCCCAGCTGGCCCGGAGTCCGCGGCAATTTCATTGATGGAATATGCCTTCCAGGCCTAGGTTAGAGGAAATGCGGGGCAATCTTCGAAGAGAAGACACTCACGGAAATGCCTGTACGCTTCTCGGAGGAGGAACTCCGGGTGCTGTTGGCCGGGCAATGCGCTGAAGGTGATTTCGCTTTCGAGGAATTATCAGGGGAGGTTGGGCTCCCAATCAGTCTTTTCCTCCCTCCCCCCTCGAAACCTTAGGTGAGCGGGGCAGGATTCGAAGGCAGGTAACCCTCTTTTGGAGGATCCAACGTCTCTGAGCCACCCAGCATACCATTAGGTGTGGGCAAAGGAGCAGCAGCCCCTTTAGTGCTGTACTCCTTTCTGAGGGCAGCTTTAGGAACCCATGGCCTCGTGACCAACTTCAGGGGTGTTGCCTCCTGTGAGTCTAGCCACTCGGTGGAGGCGGCCGGGAGTTTCGCGTAACAGGAAACGGTCATGCTTGGGGAAGGGAGGGAAGCCTTTGTTTTAGCCAGGGTTGAGTGTGAACCCTTTGTGCTGCCAGCTTTACCAGAGGAGTGCCCAGGGTGGGTAGAACCCTGAGAAGGGTTCTGAATAGGCGGGGAAACGACCGTGCCGGTAGGCTTGAGAATGTCATTCTTAATCTTGAGGCATAGGATGAACCAGGCAGTACCGGGCGTACCAGGACTAAGTCCTTAGCCTCACGAAATGAGAGACGATCCTGTGCTTGAATGGGAAAGATTTCCTTCTCAAGAAGATACGCACCACATTGCTTCAAAGAAGTGGAGTGTGGCTCTCCGCAATTGACACACTTGGCCACACACGATTTGGACTTATCATGTGCGGCCTTGGAGCAACTTACACAGAACTCGGGTAACTCTGACTTTGCGCATCTACACGAGCGATTAACATGGCTGAAGCAGTGACAGTAGTAGGACCTCCGCAGCAGTGGCACGAATACCTTCAAACGGTAGCAATACCAACCAACGCGCACCGACTCAGGGAGCTTGTCACAGACAAAGTGTAGGGGTGGGTATCCCTTCCACTAATCATGGCTGACCCAGTGGGATTTGACGCATTCGCCAAAAAGGCTCCCTTCTGACAAACGGGTCACCTTCGGCTCTCTACAAATAAGACTAGCTAAAGCTCTCCTCTGATGGATCATGTTGCCCTTAGCCAACATGCTGCCAACAGTGGATCAAATAAAAAGGAAACATTTGAAGCCAGCAGACTCGAAAACGCTAGGTAGTCTGAATGAGGGGCCCCGACATAATCAAGGCTCCATTCTGCACACTTGCCCTTTTGGCCTTTGTCATGGACTCCCACCCGGGGGAGCAGCGGGGCCGGACGTGCCGATCGTGGTTTAGTCGATTACCAAGGTGGCAGCAGACTCATCCATCTCTGCGATTCCCGTGGATGGAGAGGAGCCCTGAGTATTTTTTGTCTTTTTTTCCATTTTTTTTCTTTTTACAAGAGGAGGGCGGGGAATGAACCCGCTTCTCCCCTCTACCAACAGGAGCCACCAGGCCAGATGGACCAGCCTCATCAAGATCTTTCTCCAAGATGGAGAAGGTCTTGGCTGTCACAGAGGCACTAACCGGAAGAGATCCCTCCTCTACTTGTAAGGCCTTTGAGACCCTGCCATCTGAGCAGGACATTGCACAGGGGCAGATGCGGGTTTGGTGCTTGGCACCAAGCCCAGGTTTATCCCCATGGAAGGTCCTACCTTCTGGGGCTGGGTTGCCTCAAGGACCATGTCCATCTCAGGGGGGCCTGCATGTGGCCATCCCCCCAGGACATCACAGGTCTCATTGGTCAGAGCATCTTTGGTTGGGGGAGAGAGAGAAATTTGGAGGGTCCCATGTGAAAGCACAGGGAGAGGACCTCCATTTTTTGTTTTGGTGAAGGGGAAAGGGATAGGGGTTTATTTTTTTATCTAATCATAGTGCATGATGACCCCACGCAGTAGCCAGCAGAAACAGCTGCTGCCATTTGAAGACACTCCTCCTGCATATTGGCCTGGCAGCCCATCGGCATTGCAGCTCCACCTTGGGCACAGCGTAAAATTGATAGTGAAAGGAGAAAGGAAGGGGAAGTGAGGAAGGTGTGGATAGGGATGAAGCAGTTGTTAAAAATCCACCACCCCAGAATGGAGCTCAGGGGTGAGGGAACATTGTCCCCTCCCCTCTTAGCCCCGATCCGGGATAGTTAGGTGAGAGGAAGCAGGTCGGCATCTACCCTCTGAAATTAGAGGCTGACCAGAGAAAGTTGTAGGGAGAGTGAGGAAGCAGGGTAGAAACGCAGGCTGTCTGAAATATGAGGCTAAGCTGGGGCCGGATGGGGCGCTGAGCCCCATCGGCACGGCAGCCAGGAAGGCAAATCACCGCGCCCATTACAGGGTGGATGTGTTAAATTGTGGCAATCAACCACTACCCATTTGCAACCCACCAACTGAAGGTTGCCCAGCAGCCAGTCAAAAACGACTCTTAAGGCTCAGCTCCTGACTGTGGAACCAGAGGGGGAAGGTGCATCAAAGTAGACTCCCTTACTAGGTCATACTAGTTGTCAACCATAGGTTAAGGATATGAAGATCCACCACTTGACAGGGACAGAGGCTGTTTCCAAAACTTGCAGCAGTTGGCCTGGAAGTAAAGCCCCCTCCCCCCACCATAAGTAGTACAGCCTTATGCACCCAAGGATGATCGCAAGGGGGTAGTCAGCCCAATGCATTCAAGGAAGGGAAGGGCTCAAGGTCCAGTCAACTGTGAAGATGAGTGGATGCATGATTCAAACCACTAAGATGGCAGGCAACTACTACTGAAAGATACAAAGCAAAAAATACCTCTCAACTTTAGGATGTGACGATGAACCTGGCAAAAGAAGTGTGCATCTTTTTAATGAAACAGAACTTTAGGAAATCTACTGAACCAATCCTGATGATAACCATGAAAATAGGTAGTAGCTAGTTTTAGAGCAGGAATGCGTAGGAAAGAAAAGTGCCAGTCAGAAAAGAATGAAAGGTTGGACTGGTGCCAAAAAACAATACAATCTGGAAACCTCCCAAACAAGTACCAGCCCTCGGTGCCTACAGGCTTGCTAGCAATTATCATTCTGATCTTTATGAAAATTTCATTATTAGGTTGGGGATCTCATCTTCAGGACAATGGGTCTCATCCACCAAGCAAAAGACAGACAATATATTTGTAGTCATCATGACTTTAGAATATTTGTAATCCAAGAAACAGAGTTATGGCAGCCCACCTTCAATAGTGTTCAAGAGTGGGAGTTGGGATGTGGAAAGAGATGCCACTGCCCAGAAGACATCTCAATACCACCAATGCTGTGCCACACCCACATCCCCTGAGATGGTAAGCCTCAATGGCATGGCACAAGAGTGGTTAGCATGAATGGGAGATCCCATGTCCAGGCACACCTACACACCCAAAATAAGTGCATGGGTGACTCATGTGGCAAAAACAAGAACATCCCTACATTTGCACAAAAAGTTGAATTTAAAGATATAGGTAGTGCTGAATCTCTGGGAAAACCTGGTAGGGTTGGCAGGGGTGTTTCAAGGATGCTAGAGAGATGCAGGATGCTAGCTAAGCCAGGAGCAAATGAACTAAAAAGAAGCAAAGTTACAAATCTAACCTTTGAGAGACATTAGGAGAGGTTCAGAGGTTTGTCCTTCCCACCATTCCTCAGCGCTTAGTGCTGGAAGGTCTCCAGGTGTATCTGGGTAAAGGTCTTCTTGAAACAGTTCAGACTGAAATATTAAAATTATAAAAAAAAATGTTTGGGGTAGTTTTATTACCAATTCACACAGAATTTCACCCCTTTCCTATGATGGATAATCACTGGTGAAAGATAAAATCACTTGTGGAGTTTGTAAAGTTTGATCACATTAATTAATACCATTTTGCAAAGTAGATTATTCTTACCTTTCTTGGAACAGTCATGGTTATAATTTGACAAAAACCATTATTATTAAGACGAAAGAAGCGCACTACCTCGCAAGCATTCACATCACACCCTCTTTTGGGCATCATACCAATTCCTCTCTGAGGGTCAGGAAGTTGAAATGTGTTGATGTAGTGGACAAAAGGAACCTCAGCAGTTACCTCAAAATACCGAATCACACTGTCACCTTTGCCTGCATATCAGATGAAGAAAAGCTAAATTTACACCTTAACTTATCTAAGTAGTCCACCCAATTTAATAAATAATTTTATGTAGTTTCATTTCAAAGGTGTAGAACCAAAATCAAAAACTTACCACAGAGGTAAATCAAATTTGTGTCAGCATCATACATAGGAAACATCACCCCATTAGAAGAGTCCAATTCTACCATAGTTATAGGGTCGTGAAGATGTCCCGGCGCCCTGAGAGAATACTGCCTCTCAGAACGCTTACTAAAACCAGTCGTAAAAACAAGGCCATTTTTCAAGAATATTCCTCGAGTTGCTTTACTCCCTTCGTGAGAAGTAGCTTCCTGTCATTAAAAATTCCATTATTCAAACATCAAATATACAATTATTAAGACAAAACCCCCGAAATTTTGAAAAAAGCATAATAAAACCCGGGTTTTATTCTGGGTTAAAAAAAAACAAAACAAATGCTACAAGCATTAGAATAACAGAAAAAGAAAAGCTATCTCTATTTTTATATAATATTAATAATTACTTAGTTTAATAATTATATTATAGTAAGAAAAGATCACAGTAACAGATAACTGATCGAGAATTGTGGGTACCCATGATAGCCATAACCTATAGGAGAAGAATTAGAAATCAGATTCAGAGAAAAAATCTTAATTTGATACATAGGTGGAAATTATAAACATAAATATGAATTATGAAAAAAATAATAATAAGCAGCATTCATTTCTTGAAAAAAAAACCCAGGTTTTTTTTCAAATTTCATTTGAAAAAGCCCCCCAAAACCCAGGGGTTTTTTAGGGCTGGGTTTCTTTATTTGCCAACCCTGAAAATAACAAGCAGCTTCCATCTAAAGTATATATCTCAAAGAAGTTATAAGTACCCATCAGGGCTATCTAGCTCCTAATTATGCCAGAGGAATTGGCAAGATTGCTTGCTTTAGGGTCAGTAAAATAAATCTATTTCATATTTATCTATACACTTGAATAGGCTTAGGAAACAGCATATTAATTTAAGCAATATATTTAGGATTCATTAATATTTAAGATTAAATTATTTAATTGCTAAAAAGAATACAAATTTGCATAGGGAAGATGCATCTTTCAGAGCATCCTCCCAACCTTACTACCAGAAGGCTTGAAGTTTTCTTAAATTGGTAAGTGATTATAACAGCCTAAAAATGATAAGTTAGTGTGTCCTATTAAGATAAACAGGTTAGTAGGAGGAAGCAGAACAGAAAAGAGGATGGGAAGGTCAAAGAGAGTTATATTAGGCAAGGTCTGAAGAGGATCCAAGGAGGACTCAATGGGTGTTGTTAAAGGTTAGTTCAATGGATGCACAAAGAACAGTGAAGAATGCCTGGGTAGGAGTAAATAGGTATTCAGAGAGGATTCAATGTGTATCCAGTGAGGGCTACACAAGTATCCAGCGAGGGCTACACAAGTATCCAGTGAGGGCTACATGGTTATCCAGTGAGTTTTTTATTTTTTTAAGAGCTCAACTGGCGACTGCCTACTTGGGCATTAGTCGCCTTATTAAAAACTGGCCTAGTACTAGGCTACTTTAAAATAAAATAGAAAAAGAAAAAAAACAACCCCCCCACCAAAAAAAGAATGGGAAAAGGAAGCAAGCAGTAAGCAAGCTCCTGCGTCAGGGGGAGGTCCCCTCGGCACAGGAGTGTGCGACCTATAAGTGAAAAAAACAATAACAAAAACAACAACTAAACCTAGCTAAATGAAAGGGAGAAGGCCAGCCTCCCCCCCAAAAGTCAACAAGTCCACCAGTCAATGTGCACGCACTCGTCCCGAGTACAAAGGACAGGCGGTAGCGACCCCGCCCATCCCGGTACCGGGACAGGTAACGTGCGTGAAGATCACCCAGACTGGGACATTCGACAAGAATGTGCCGAAGTCTGGGTCGTCACAATAGGGCACAAGCGAACGCTCCATCAAATAGAGATTCGTCACACGAGTGTGTCCGATTCGGAGACGACAGAAAGTGACCTGAAGTCGTCGCGGCATTAGTGGATAGGTCCATTGGAGCAGTCACGGCGCAATAACAAGCAACTTTAAGTTCCCTTCAACAGTCTCCCATCTTCTTTGCCGAGCAGTAAGAGCTGCCCGTATTCCTGCCATGTAGTCGGTGTGATGAAGAGCGAAACGCTGGTCCGGTCGCCGAGTCCTCGCGGACTCTTTGGCGCCCACATCAGGGCGCTCATTCCCCGCAATTCCTACATGTCTAGGAACCCGCAGAAGATAATCTCGACATCCGCCCGGCTCGCCAAAACCGTGGCGTCACGGATATCGCGAACCAGGGGATGCGGAGATTCCAATGCTCCGAGAGCACTCAGGGCGCTTTGGTAGTCGCTATAGATTACAATCAGGTCTCCGAACCGGACACGTCGCGTAATCTCCCGTACCGAGTGGTGTATTGCCACCAGCTCGGCCGTGAAGACAGACGCAGGGCCTGGCAGAGCCCCGCTGACTTCAAACAGAGGGGATACAGCGTGGAAGCCGAATCCCTCTTAGGACTTGAAGCCATCCGTATACACTGGCAGGGTTCCAGTGACACGAGGTGTGCTCCAAAAAGGTCGAACGCAATACTCACGGCGCTATACAAGCTTTGGGAGCAGAGGCGTGGCGACAAATAGCCAAATGTGGTACCCACCAGGGTGGCGTTCTGGGCAGAACCAGAGGCGCCACGGGCCCGAGAGCTATACCTAGCTCTCGAAGGAGTTTCCTGGCCCTAAACCCAAAGGGCTTAGGGTATGACTGGCGTCTCTCGGCGGAATGGCACCATCGAGATAAGCTGCGGATGCGGTGAGAGCTGTTGGCGACTGAGGGAGGCGCCGGGCTCGCGCGTACAGGCGAGTGATGCACTGCACGCGGTGTAGAGCGAGTGGCATCTCCCCAGCATCGACCAACAGGCTCTCAATGGGGAAAGTGCGGAAGGCACCGGTCGCAAGGCTAAGGCCGGTGTGGTAGATCGAATCCACCTTCCGCAATAAACGCTCGGCTGCGGATGCATAAAACTCGCATCCGAAGTCGAGCTTCGAACGAACAAAGGATCGATAAAAAAGTAAGGCAGTAGCCCTATCAGCGCCCCAAGCCCTGAACGTCACGGAACGGAGAATGTCCATGGCGCGGGTACAAGAGACCCTAAGGCTGCGAATATGAGCCTCCCAGGTGAGGCGTCGGTCGAATACAAGACCAAGGAAACGGTGCGACTCAACCACATCCAGGCGCACCCCATTAAGAAACAAATCTGGGTCGGGGTGAAGCCGTGGATGGCGGCAGAAGTGCACCACCTTAGTCTTGGCCAAAGAAAACCGAAACCTGTGCGCTTCGACATAGCGAGAGACGCGGTTCAATGCCTGTTGGAGTCGACGCTCCAGAGTTGGTATCTGGGCCGCACCAAGAGAGATCGAAAGGTCGTCCACGTAGAGCGTAGCGAGAACATCTTCCGGCAGCACCGAGGTGATGCCGTTGATGCTCAGGGCAAAGAGTGTGACACTGAGGACACTTCCCTGCGGGACACCCTCTTCCTGCTCCTTTGGGCCGGAGAGGGCTCCCCCCACCCGTACGCGGAATCGACGATCTCGCAAAAATTCAGATATAAACATTGGGAGGCGTCCCCTCGCCCCCATCGTGTGGAGAGTCTCCATGATACCGTATCGCCATGCGGTATCATAGGCCTTCTCCAGATCAAAAAACACCGTGGCGTAGTGCTGTCTACGAAGGAAAGCCTCGCAGACGGCATTTTCCAGTCGGAGCAGAGCATCCGACGTGGAGTGGAACTTACGGAAGCCGCACTGTGCAGAAGACAGATGGCCTCCGCTGTCCAGAAAATAGGCTAATCTAACATTTACCAATTTCTCCATCAACTTGCACACGCAAGAGGTTAGAGAGATTGGGCGGAAACCAGTCGGAGTAGAGTGATCTCTCCCCGGCTTGCGAAAGGCGAGCACAGTAGCGATTCGCCAGGAGTCTGGGAGAAGACCTTCCACCCAGATCCTGTTGAACAAATCTAACAGAAAGGCCATGCCTCGCTCACCCAGGTGTCGAAGCATAACGTACGGGACATCGTCCGGACCATGGGCGGTGTCCGCGCACGAAGCGAGAGCGGAACGCAACTCACTCACAGTAAACTTGTCGTTGAAGGGTTCTCCGCCTCTGGAGGTAAAGTCCAGCCGGCGGCCTTCCGCGACATCACGACGTGCATTGAATGCTGGCGGAGCATCATCACGGCTAGAGAATGCGGAAAAAGCGGTCGCTAAGGATTCCGCCACGGACGCGGGGTCCGACATTGCGGTTCCATTCTCCTGGAGAACGGGAGGGGGGTCCTGCGAGAACTTGCCCCGAATCCTTTTGACTCGCTTCCACACCTCAGCTAAAGGGGTCTTCCCGTTAAGTGAAGACACGTATGCCCACCAAGAAGAGCGGCGGGCGTGCTTCGAAATATACCGGAACCTAGCCCTAGCCCGACGAAATTCAGCGACAGTGAAATCGTTCGGGCGGCGCTTATAGCGCATGTAGGCATAACGCTTCTGTTTCAGGGCCGTCTCACACTCGGCCGACCACCATGGGAGTGGTCGGTGTGCAAAACGGCCAGACGTCCTAGGAATAGTAGTCAGGCCCACGGCGATGAGGTTGCCGGAGAAGAACTCAACGGCCTCATCTACCGACCTAAACTCCTCGACTGAGATAGAGAATTACGTCATTTCCTGAAATGCAGGCCACCGCGCCCGCGCCAAGCACCACCGAGGTGGTCTCTCAGGCGGCAGTTGCCCTGAAAATGATATTTGAATGGGAAAGTGATCACTACCATGGAGGTCATCGACCACCCCCCAATCAAAATCAGGCTGTGCATCCGAAGAGCACAAAGATAGGTCAAGGCAAGAAAATGAAGCGGTTCTCGGACAGTGATGCGTAAACTCATCCACGTTTAGGACACCCATCTCAAGCTCTTCGATCAGATCGGTCAAGGACTTGTCCCCTGGGATTTATGGTGTAATCTCCCCAGAGAGGATGCCTGCCGTTCAGATCTCCAAGCAAGAGATAGGGCCTCGGCAACCGTGCCACGACGCGGCGAAAGTCCCCCGCGTCGAAGTCAGCTGACGGTGGAATGTACGCAGAAATGATAGTATACCTCCTATCCAGGTGCAGCTGCACAGCCACTGCATGAAAGGAGGTATCTAAAGAGAAAGGAAGAACGGAGACATCATGCCGGGTGTAAACCGCGCATCCCCCAGCCCGGCCATCCCGCGGTGGTGGGGTCGCAAGACCCTTATACCCCGGGAGGGCAGGCAGGGGGCACGCGCCTAGCATGGTCTCCTGCAAAAAAATAGCTAACGGGGAACGGGACGAGGCGAGCCTCCGCAGCTCCTCCCAGTTGGCCCGGAGTCCACGGCAATTCCATTGAAGGAATATGCCCTCCAGGCCTAGCTCGGAGGAGACGCGGGGGCCCTCCTCGAATTGAAGACCCTCACGGGAATAGCCGTACGCTTCCCGGGGGCAGAACCCCGGGCGCTGTTGGCCGGACAAAGCGCTGGAGGCGCTGTCGCCTTCGAGGACTTATTGGGGGAGGTTGGGCTCGCCATGCGAGTCTTTTCCTCCCTCCGCCTCGAAACCTTAGGCGGGCGCTGCGGCTTCGGAGGCGGGGAGGCCTCTTTTCGAGGAACCACCGTCTCCGAGCCACTCGCTCCACCTCGGGGCGTGGGCGAAGGAGCCGAAGCTCCTTTTTTGCTGTCCTCCTTTCGGGGGACAGCTTTAGGAACCCCTGAAGATGGCCTAGCGACCATCTTCAGGGGTGTTGCCTCCTGTGAGTCTAACGACTCGGTTGAGGCGCGTGGCCGTTTCGCCTTGCGGGAAACGGTCACGCTGGGGGAAGAGGGGAGAGCCCTGGTTTTAGCCGGGGCTGGGTATGAACCCTTTTTGCCGCCAGCTTTACCAGGGGAGCGCCCGGGTTGGGTAGAGCCCGCAGAAGTGCTCCGAATGGGCGCGGAAACAACCATGCTCGTTGGCCTAGATGGGCCAGGAGCAGAGGGTGCCTTTCGAACTACTGAGGCATATGACGTCCCAGGCAGAGCTGGGCGCGCCAGGACCAAGTCCTTAGCCTCGCGGAATGAGAGTCTATCCTGGGCCTGAACGGCCAGGGATTTCTTTCTCCAGGAGATATGCACCACATTGCTTCGAAGAAGCAGGGTGCGGCTCTCCGCAATTGACACACTTGGCCACACACGATTTGGACTTATCATGTGCGACCTTGGAGAAATTTACACAGACTTCGGGTGACCCCGACTTTGCACGTATACATGAGCGATTCGTATGGCCGAAGCGGTGACAGTAATAGCACCGCCGCGGCAGTGGCACAAATGCCTTCACGTGGTAGCGGTACCAACCGGCACGCACCGACTCAGGGAGCTTGTCACAGTCGAACGTGACGAAGAGTGTAGGGGTGGGTCTCGAAGCCCCTCCCTGTTTTCTCATCACACGTTCGACCTTGACCGCCCCATGGTCGGCCAGCTCTAGGGTGATGTCCTCAATGGAGTAGTCAACGAGTTCCCTCGCATAAACTACTCCTTTCACAAAGTTCATGGTAGAGTGCGGCGTCACACTCACCGGGGTGCCATCAAGTGTCCGAAGAGCACTTATCTTGGCCACCTCGGCGGGATTCGCCGCATTCGCCAGAAGGCTGCCGTCCGAGAAACGGGTTACCTTCGGCTCTCTACCAATTGCACTAGCTAATCCTCTCCTCTGATGGATCATGTTGCCCTTGGACAACATGGTGCCATCAGTGGAGCGAATAACGAGGAAGCGTTTGAAGCCAGCGGGCTCGAAAACGCCAGGTAACCTCTGAATGAGGGGCCCCGATGTCATCGAGGCTCCGCCCTGTGCACTCTTGGTGTTAGTCTTGGTCAGGGGCTCCGCACACGAGGGGGTAGAGGGGTATGATGTGCCGATCTTGGCTTGGTCGCCTACCAAAGTGGCAGCAGACCCATCCGTCCCCGCAGCCCCAGCGGATGGAGAGGAGCCGCGAGTCTTTTTCGTCTTCTTTGTCTTTTTCTTTTTTGGAGAGGAGGGCGGGGAATGAACCCGCTTTTCACCTCCGCCGGCAGAAGCCCCCAGGCCAGATGGACTGGCCTCAGCCAGGTCCCTCTCCGAAATGGAGAAGGTCCTGGTTGTCGTAGGGGCACCTGTCGGAGGAGATCCCTCCCCTCCTTTTACTGCCTCGGAGCCCTGAGCCATTTGAGGAGGACCTTGCATAGGGGCGGATTCGGGTTCGGTGCTTGGCGCCGAGCCCGAATTCCCCCCCATGGAAGGCCCTACCGTCTGAGGCTGGGTCTCCTCAAGGACCATGTTTATCACAGGAGGGGCCTCCAGTTAGCCATCCCCTCCCAGGACATCGCAGGTCCCCTTGGCAGTGTCGCCAGTCTTGTGTGGGGAGGCACAGGCCTTGACCCCAGCAAGGTTTAAAATTCTTGCCAGCAGGTCTTTTGAGGGAAGCGACCGAAGGGGCCTGGCTTCCCTCTCCCCCCTAAGGGGGTTTGCCCTACCGAGCCGCTTTGATGGGGAGCGGCTGGCTAAGGGCTGCCTGCTGGCTTTCTTGGCAGTCCCCTTGGAAAGAAAAGAGGGGACTGCCGCTGGGAAAAGGGAGGTGCCCGAAAGCACCTCCAGAGAAGGGGGTGAGGGGGAGTCCCCTGCACCCGTAGGCGAAGGAGAAGAGTAAGCCTCCTCTCCGGTTAGAGAAATATGGAGGGTCCCCTGTGCAAGCACAGGGGGGGTACCTCCATTTTTTTGCTGGAGCTGCCCGAGGGCGGCTCCGTCGATGGAACAGGGGAAGTTGAGGGTTGGGTTTGTTTTTTTTTATCATCATTGGGCATGGTGACCCTTTTTTAAACACGGGATGCAATCGCGCACACCTCTCGCAGTAGCCCGCACTGCGAGAGGTGCTTACAAGCCCGGCAGAGCCAGGCGCCGCCATTTGGGACCACCCCTCCCGCCTGGTGGTCTGGCAGTCCATCGGCATGGCGGCTCCACCTTGGACACGGCGTAAAAATTAATAGATTGTGAAGAGGAGAGGAAAAGGGATGTGAGGAAGGTATGGGTGGGGATGAAGCAGGTAGTTAAAAACCAGCCACCCCAGACCGGAGCTCAGGGGTTAGGGAACATTGTCCCCCACCCCCTCAGCCCCGATGTGGGACGGTTGGCTGAAAGGAAGGTCAGCATCTACCCTGTGAAATTAGAGGCTGACCAGAGAAAGTTGTGGGAGAGGTTGTGTGAAAAGATAGGAAACAAGTGTTTTGAAGGAAGGAAGAGAGGCTAAGCTGGGGCCGGACGGAGCGCTGGATCCCGTCAGCACGGCGGCCAGAGTGGCAAATCGCCGCGCCCCTTACGGGGGCGTACAGTAGTCAACGAGTTCCCTCTCATAAACTACTCCATTCACAAAGTTCATGGTAGAGTGCGGCGTCACACACACCAAGGTGCCATCAAGTGTCTGAAGAGCACTTATCTTGGCCGCCTCGGCGGGATTCACGGCATTCGCCAGAAGGCTCTCGTCTGAGAAACGGTTCACCTTCGGCCGCCATTTAAGGCCACCCCTCCTGCCTGGTGACCTGTCAGCCCTTCAGCATGGCGGCTCCACCTTGGGCACGGCGTAAAATTGATAATGTGTGAAGGAAAAAGGAAAAGGGGTGTGAGGGAGGTATGGGTGGGGATGAAGCAGGTTGTTAAAAAAACACCATCCCGAACCGGAGCTGAGGGGTTAGGGGACGTTGTCCCCTCCCCCCTCAGCCCCGATCTGGGACGGTTGGCTGAGAAGAAGGTCAGCATCTACCATGTGAAATTAGAGATTGATCAGAGAAAGTTGTGGGAGAGGTTGTATGAAAAGCGAGGAAACTGGGGGGGGGGGGGGGGGGGAAACACAAGTGTTTTGAAGGAAGGAGAAGAAGCTAAGCTGGGGTCCGACAGGGTGCTGAATCCTGTCAGCACGGCGGCCAGAGTGGCAAATCGCCGCGCCCCTTACGGGGGCGTACAGTAGTCAACGAGTTCCCTCTCATAAACTACTCCATTCACAAAGTTCATGGTAGAGTGCGGCGTCACACACACCAAGGTGCCATCAAGTGTCTGAAGAGCACTTATCTTGGCCGCCTCGGCGGGATTCACGGCATTCGCCAGAAGGCTCTCGTCTGAGAAACGGTTCACCTTCGGCCGCCATTTAAGGCCACCCCTCCTGCCTGGTGACCTGTCAGCCCTTCAGCATGGCGGCTCCACCTTGGGCACGGCGTAAAATTGATAATGTGTGAAGGAAAAAGGAAAAGGGGTGTGAGGGAGGTATGGGTGGGGATGAAGCAGGTTGTTAAAAAAACACCATCCCGAACCGGAGCTGAGGGGTTAGGGGACGTTGTCCCCTCCCCCCTCAGCCCCGATCTGGGACGGTTGGCTGAGAAGAAGGTCAGCATCTACCATGTGAAATTAGAGATTGACCAGAGAAAGTTGTGGGAGAGGTTGTATGAAAAGCGAGGAAACTGGGGGGGGGGGGGAACACAAGTGTTTTGAAGGAAGGAGAAGAAGCTAAGCTGGGGTCGGACAGGGTGCTGAATCCTGTCAGCACGGCAGCCAGGATGGCAAATCGCCGCGCCCCTTACGGGGGGATGTGCCCGAAGTACCTCCAGAGAATGGGGTGAGGGGGAGTCCCCTACACCCCTAGTCATAGTAGAGGAGTAAGCCTCCTCTCCGGTTAGAGAAATATGGAGGGTCCCCTGCACAAGCACAGGGGGGAGGGACCTCCATCTTTTCGGTGGAGCTGCACGAGGGCGGCTCCGTTGTTGGTACAGGGGGGAATTAAGGGTTTTTTTTTATTGACTCATCATTGGGCATGGTGACCCTCTTTTTATTACGGGATGCAATAGCACATCACCCCTCGCAGTAGCCCACTCTGCAAGGGGTGCGTTCAGGCCTGGCAGAGCCAGGTGCCACCATTTAAGGCCACCCTTCCCGCCTGGTGACCTGGCAGCCCTTCAGGATGGCGGCTCCACCTTGGGCACAGCGTAAAATCAAGGATAGATGGTGAAGTTAGAAGGAAAAGGAATGTGAGGAAGGTATGGGTGGGGATGAAGCAGGTTGTTAAAAAAACACCATACCGAACCGGAGCTCAGGGGTTGGGGAACATTGTCCCCTTCCCCCAGCCCCAATCCGGGATGGTTGGCTGAGAAGAAGGTCAGCATCTACCCTGTGAAATTAGAGGCCGACCAGAGAAAGTTGTGGGAGAGGTTGTGTGAAAAGCGAGGAAACAAGTGTTTCAAAGGAGGGAGAAGAGGCTAAGCTGGGGTCAGACGGGGTGCTGAGTCCCGTCAGCACGGCAGCCAGGATGGCAAATTGCAGCGCCCCTTACGGGGCATTATGATTAGTTCTTGCAAAACATTAAACTTACAATCATAGAAGATATGTCACTTTTCTATCTGATATAATCAGTAGTTTATCTAACACTGTTAGACTGAGATTCAAGGTACTATTTTCATAATTACCTGATGACATCAAAATTATTATTAAAAGAAGAACTTAACACAAATTGTTTCCAACTGACATGAACTGCCTCTGAGGGGCTGAGGGTATTACTTTGTGACATAAGCCCCACCCAAGCTATTTTAATTGATCAGCGCTTAGAATTACATCATATTAACACAGGGTTTACACTTGGCTAAGCCAGGGCCTGAAGGCTATTAAATGTTATGGGATTACAGGAGCGCTCAAAGTATGTTCCCTGAGGCTTAATGGGAGTTCATATCCATAAAGAGGAGACATCTGTAAAAAAGTGCCGAGGAAGTGAAAATGTGTCAGCCACAGATGCATGTATGCAGGCATTGTGGCTGGGAGGATATGCAATCTTTCAGATGCCCATCAGCATGGTTGCCCATGGTAGAGCTAGCACCTTTTTGCAGGGACCACCAGTAAGCATGACTTTGCAGGGCCACCAGGATATAGAGCTAATTACATCTCCCTTACTCTTATATTTATTTTTGATTCACTATTTTGCATTTTTTTTTTTAAGGGGCTATCTGGTGACTGCCCACTTAGGCATAAGTCACCGTAAACAAACAGCCTAGTTCTAGGCTACTATAAAAAATTTGAAAAGAAAACAACAATAAAAAGAAATAACAATTAGGAAGCAATAACAATAACAATGAAACAATAACAATGAATCAATAACAAAAACAACTAAACCTAGTTGAATGAAAGGGAGAAGGCCGGCCTTCTCCCAAAAGTCAACAAGTCCACCAGTCAATGTGCACGCACTCGTCCCGAGTACAAAGGACAAGAGGTAGCGACCCCGCCCATCCCGGTACCGGACGCCACAGGCCCGAAGCTATATCTAGCTCTCGAAAGAGTTTCCTGGCCATAAACCCAAAGGGCTTAGGGTATGACTGGCGTCTCTCAGCGGCATAGGCACCATCGAGATCAGCTGCGGATGCAGTGAAAGCTGTTGGCGACTGAGGGAGGCGCCGGGCTCGCGCGTACAGGCGAGTGATGCACTGCACGCGGCGCAGAGCGAGTGGCATCTCCCCAGCATCGACCAACAGGCTCTCAATGGGGAAAGTGCGGAAGGCACCGGTCGCCAGGCGAAGGCCGGTGTGGATCGAATCCACCTTCCGCAATAAACGCTCGGCTGCGGATGCATAAAACTCGCATCCGTAGTCGAGTTTCGAACGAACAAAGGATCGATAAAAAAGTAGGGCAGTAGCCCTATCAGCGCCCCCTTTTTTTAATTCTATAGAGCCCATCTGGCAACTGCCCACTTGGGCATAAGTCGCCGAAAAAAAAACGACAGCCTAGAACTAGGCTACTTTAAAATAAAAATATGAAAACATAATGATATAAATTGGAAAAACTTAACAATCAGGAAGCAATCTCCGGCAGAGGGGGGAGGTCCCCCTCACCCCGGTGCAGGAGAGTGCAACCTACAAACAAAACAATAACAAAAAAAGGAACCTTAAATAAAGGGGAGAAGCCCGGCCTCCCCCCAAAAGTCAACAAGTCCACAAGTCAATGTGCACGAATCCGTCCCGAGTACAAGGGACAGGCGGTAGCGATCCCGCCCATCCCGGTACCGGGACAGGTATCGTGCGCGAAGATCACCCAGACTGGGACATTCGACAAGAATGTGCCGAAAAGTCTGGGGGACGACGCAGTCGTGGCAATAGGGCGCAGGCGAGCGCTCCATCAAATAGCGATGCGTCACACGAGTGTGTCAGAGTCGGAGACGACAGAAAGCAACCTGAAGCCGGCGCGGCATTGAGGGGATAGGTCCATGGGAACAGTTGCGGCGCAATGGCACGCATTCCTACCATGTAGTCGGTGTGAGGAAGAGTGAAACGCTGGTCCGGTCGCAGTCCTCGCGGACTCTTTGGCGCCCTCATTCCCCGCAATTCCTACATGTCCAGGAACCCAGCAGAAGATAATCTCGACATCTGCCCGGATCGCCAAAACCGTGGCGTCACGGATATCGCGAACTAGGGGATGCGGAGATTCCAATGCCCCGAGAGCACTCAGGGCGCTTTGTGAGTCGCTATAGATCACAATCCGGTCTCCGAACCTGGCACGTTGCGTAATCTCCGGGAGCGAGTGGTGTATTGCCACCAGCTCGGCCGTGAAGACAGACGCAGCGCCTGGCAGAGCCCCGCTGACTTCAAACAGGGGGGATACGGGGTGGAAGCCGACCCCCTCTTGGGACTTGGAGCCATCCGTATACACTGGCACGGTTCGAGCGTGACACGATGTGTGCTCCAAAAAGGTCGAACGCAATACTCCCGGCGCAGTACAAGCTTTGGGAGCAGAGGCGTGGCGACAAATAGCCAAATGTGGTACCCTGCAGGGTGGCGTCCTGGGCAGAACCAGGGGCGCCACCGGCCCGAGATCTATATCTACCTCTCGAAGGAGTTTCCTAGCCCTACACCCATAGGCACCATCGAGATCAGGTGCGGATGCAGTGAGAGCTGTTGGCGACTGAGGGAGGCGCCGGGCTCGCGCGTACAGGCGAGTGATGCACTGCACGCGGAGCAGAGCGAGTGGCATCTCCCCAGAATCGACCAACAGGCTCTCAATGGGGGAAGTGCGGAAGGCACCGGTCGCAAGGCGAAGGCCGGTGTGGTGGATCGAATCCACCTTCCGCAATAAACGCTCGGCTGCGGATGCATAAAAATCGCATCCGTAGCCGAGCTTCGAACGAACAAGGGATCGATAAAAAAGTAGGGCAGTAGCCCTATCAGCGCCCCAAGCGCTGAACGTCACGGAACGGAGAATGTCCATGGAGCGGGTACAAGAGACTAAGGCTGCGAATATGAGCCTCCCAGGTGAGGCGTCGGTCGAATACAAGACCAAGGAAACGGTGCGACTCAACCACATCCAGGTAGCCCCATTAAGAAACAAATCTGGGTCGGGGTGAAGCCGTGGATGGCGGCAGAAGTGCACCACCTTAGTCTTGGCCAAGGAAAACCGAAACCTGTGCGCTTCGGCATAGCGAGAGACGCGGTTCAATGCCTGTTGGAGTCGACGCTCCAGAGTTGGCATCTGGGCCGCGCCAAAAGAGATCGAAAGGTCGTCCACGTAGAGCGTGGCGAGAACATCTTCCGGCAGCACCGAGGTGATGCCTTTGATGCTCAGGGCAAAGAGTGTGACACTGAGGACACTTCCCTGCAGGACACCCTCTTCCTGCTCCTTTGGGCCGGAGAGAGCTCCCCCCACCCGTACGCAGAATCGACGATCTCGTAAAAATTCAGATATAAAGACTGGTAGGCGTCCCCTCGCCCCCATCGTGTGCAGAGTCTCCATGATACCATATCGCCATGCGGTATCATAGGCCTTCTCCAGATCGAAAAAGACCGTGGCGTAGTGCTGTCTACGAAGGAAAGCCTCGCAGACAGCATTTTCCAGTCGGAGCAGAGCATCTGACGTGGAGTGGAACTTGCGGAAGCCACACTGCAGAAGACAGATGGCCTCCACTGTCCAGGAAAAAGGCTAGGCTAACATTTACCAATTTCTCCATCAACTTGCACACGCAAGAGGTTAGAGAGATTGGGCGGAAACCGGTCAGAGTAGAGTAATCTCTCTCCGGTTTGCGAAAGGCAAGCGCAGTAGCGATTCACCAGGAATCTGGGAGAAGACCCTCCACCCAGATCCTGTTGAACAAATCTAACAGAAAGGCCATGCCTCGCTCACCCGGGTGTCGAAGCATGGCATACGGGACATGGTCCGGACCATGGGCGGTGTCCACGCACGAAGCGCGAGCAGAGCGCAACTCGCTCCCAGTAAACCTGTCGTTGAAGGGTTCTCCGCCTCTGGAGGTATAGTCCAGCCGGCGGCCTTCCGTGATGTCACTATTTTGCATTACTTTTATTCAATTTATTCATTTCACTCTCCTACTTCCTCTTTGGGTACATGTGACCATGTAACTAATTAATATCCCTCATTTTTCACCTAAGGGTACATACAGAACAAGGCTCACCATCTCTTTTTTGGGCAAATTTCAAAATTACACCTTTTAAGGTATAAGCAATGGTGAATGCAACTCAGTTTCTTCTTGGACAAATATTTCTTCTTTTGTAAATGTGCATCATCTTCACTCTCCCCATTAGATATGAGCTAACCGTCATTTATTTTAATACTCAAATCATATGCATTTTTAAATTTAATATTTATAAAATACACTCTACCCTAAAATAAGGGAAATGAGTATTACAACACTATGGGAATAAAAGATGAACTGATCAGTCATATACTCACTTCAAATAACTCTCCATTTCTTGGGTTAATAATGCGGACTTTCTTGTCTTTGCATGTTGTAAGCAAAAGGGAACCATCCCAATTAAAACAACAGGAGTAGACAAGATCTGGATGATTGGTGAGTGTAGTAAGAGCTTCTCCCACACCAACATTCCAAATGACAACCAAATTGTCACCTCCAGCAGACAGTAAAATGTTATTAGCAGTCGGATGCCAAAGGACCAAACCAACGCGTCTTTGATGATACACTAAATCCACTACTGGATCTGTCATGGTTCTACAAGAGAAAGAAACCTCTTATCCTTTGGAAATACACATTAATACTTTATATCAAAACAATTTGCAGTTAATCACTGGCTCCTAAAAATTTCCTTTTTACTTACATTTCTGTAAATCCGCCTGTATATGAAGGCAAAATAAACAAAAGCTTTATTATAAAACAGACTAATGACACTAGTCAGCATTAAGGACTTAAAGCATAAACTAGGTAAAAAGGCATCTTACCACCTTTTTAATACAACATAACTTTTGATTCCTTATTCTTTACTGCCGTGTCAATGAACTAAAATCCACTGCTTTTATTTCTCTTACTTCAGCAACAAAAATACCAAATGAAAATAAAGTGCAAGATTTTTGCTAAATATCAATGTGTATTGAGTAACTTAATTCATTCTAAATAAAAGGAGATCTGCAATTCTATGGTCCATGCAGTACCAATGTTTCATAGCCCAAAACTTTCCATAATTACCCCTTGAAGCAATATTTACATTATATTTTAAGCAATGTTAGTGCACATCATAGATCTCAATTTTGTTAAAAGCCGCTGCTATTTTCATTTTTTTCTAAGAAAGGCTAGTGTGAGTTTGCTTGATGTAAGTGCAGTGTTAAGCAACTTTTAAGACACTTTAATAAATTAAATTTTTACAACTGTATAAGATTTAGATTACTATGAACTGCAGTCTTTAATAATGGTAAAAGATTTAGATTAATATAAACTGTAGGCCTTACAATAGTAAAATATTTGGATTACCATGACCTGCAGGCTAAAGCATCTTTACCCAGTTAAGTACTTATAAAGTCTACATTAAAATCTTACCTATGAACTTTTGCAAACAATTCAGTGTTATTTTCGACTGATATTACAAAAGTTTATAGTTTTCTTTTTTACCTTACTAGAATAGGTCAATCAGACACAGTTATGGGGTAGGGTGGAATAACTATTTTGGAGTTAGTAGATCCTGGTGAGAATTTATATGGTAAATCAAGATTAAAATTTGGCATTTTCTAAGAAAGGAGTGATTTAAGGCCATCAAAGTTATTCCTAAGGACAATAATAAAAGTTTGGAAGTTACTAAGGAAGCGGGCTCTTGTACAGTTGTAAATAGAGGAGTGGAGTGAATTCTTAATGGAGCTTTATATTTCAGATAGTAGATATTTCATCAACCGATGTCTATGGGTGGGTCTGGAGTGAACAAGGCACAAAAGCTCAACAAACTTGGTTTGGCTATGACACAGAACATAGATCCATTGATTATGAGATTTCTAGGAGGAAAAGGAATTTTGTGCAGGCCAAAAGTTCTACCACTTTACTCAATACCAAGTGGGTCTGGAGGATTTGTTAGGATTGCAGCTTTCTTGGCTGTGTTGTCAGCCTCCATGTAAAAAAGAACCAATTGATAGTAAGGTATGTGCATCTTCTTGAGCATACAATGGGTGTCAGATATAGCATGAGACATCCATGCTGCAGCTGCAATCTGTAAGAGTCCCCCCCTTTTTTTAAGTTATAGAGCTGTTCTAGCAGCCTCCAATGAGAAGTCTTCCCTTCCGCCCCCTAAATCAGCAGGGGGATCTGTCTTAAGTATTAAGGTTGGACAGGTTCTGGAGAGCTGAATGCTCTACCAGTCCTCCATGCCCCAAGTCTCTTCTTTAGGCTCCTCAGAGTATATACACTCTTGACAATTAGTACTTATGTGTTGTTTTTAATGGGAGGGTTTTTACCCCTCATCAGCACTAATTTAAGATGCCTTTATTTCTAGGTGGGAACCTAATGATTAATGTGGGATCCAAACCACAGGTACCAACAGTGCATTACAGTAGATACACATGGTTCAGATACCACTGAGAAATAAAGGAATCTTAAGTGCAGATCAGTAAGAAGTGACAGAGGGTACTTGGGATAAGGTTTGTTTATGAGAAGGGCAGAATCCATATACGGATGCTGGGATGGGCAATGCCCTAAAGAGAACTTGAATGAAATCTGCCACACTTTGAAAGTGGGCAGTTATTCTTGTTTTGAAACCACTCTGGAGATAGACAAGTAGTCTTATAATTCAGTTGACAGAAATGTTCTATTTCAGAGGATCTGAGCTTACTATGAGTTGGCAGAGAGGAAACAGGTGCAAAGCTTAAAGTTATATTGGTCCCATCTGACAGCCGGTAGAAGTTGTTCAAGTATGGCCTTGATTGCTCACAAGAACTTTAATGCTTCAGTGGATTTAATCTAATTGTGCGCCTGGAGGCAGAATTGTAAAAGAGTAGAGACCTCCACTCTTTTCTTAGTGAATGGCAAAACACTTTTTAATTTTGGAGATTGGTCTTAGATACTGGAGATTGTACCTTCTAGATAGGTCATAAACCTGCAGATTTCTGATGCACAGTGTTAATTTTTTTATGGGAAAGGACAGTGAGTGATGACATATTATTACTGCACTCTACTCCCCCAAACAAATTAGCAAACCTGGATAAGAAAAAGAAAAAAAGGCAGATCAAAAGTGTAGCTATATCAGAGATAAGGTGTGTGTCTACCGAGAACCAGGGTTCTTTAGCTTAGCAATAATATATACAAATGCTCTAAGCAGGAATAAAAAAGGAAATAAAAGGAGCAATGTGGAATGGATTACAGAAGGTAAAAGTCTAGTGCATAGACACCAAAATACCTAACTATTCATATCTTAAATAAAATCTAAGAAAATACATAATGGGATAATAGGACATTCAATGGCCACCAGTTAGTCACATATAACAAAGAAAAATGCAGCCAATATCATCCATTATGGCTGGAAGGATGTAACTCAGTAACCATAGATGCTTCATGATTTTTTGAGAACCCATCATGAAAGCAACCAACAACATCATAGCCACCAGAATACTTAAATATTAATCGCTATATCTATCTAAATAATAAAAAGTAGGAAAGGGAAGCAAATGAAAAAAAATCTAACAATCAACAATGAACTGTACTGTCAACCTGCTTTCCCCAAGAACTTGAGTGGGGTGGGGTGGTATATACGGAAGGGGGGGGGGGTAATGTAGCCAGGTATAATGCAAAGGGTACTTCTTCTGTTGACTGTTTTTATCTTGTAATGGTTTTTTGTTAGTCACTGGCATGCCTGAAATGAGGACAAAACAACCCTTCCTGCATAAATACAATAAACCATCCCCTGCATCCCTCACTGCAACCTCCAGCTACAGCTAACTGAAAACATTGCCCATCTTATCTTATCCTGCTCCCCCACCCCCACCGTCTCATTTTCCATATAACCTTTCTAGGAGAACTCTGGAAAAGAGCATGTGTTATGGCAGCGTTCCTAAGTACGGACAGGTTCAACTAAAGAGAATACACAAGTGGTAACTAAGAATAGGAATGGATAGGGTGTGTAATGGATGCAGTGGGTAGAACAGCTTGCTGTAAATTTGTGTAACAATCATGTTTAGGTGGCATTTAATGGGTTACTTTGGTTTTAGCATAGGAGTAGAGTATACTGTATAGGGGTGGTTTTAAGGCAGCCACTGTTTTAAAATGTATCTTGAATGGGTTTTGTTAGATATGGTTGATGCCTAGGCTGGGAAACATAATTTAGGATGGTGAGGATAAATGTTGCGTTTCTTTGTGTTGCCAAAAGTTGGTATTGTTGATATGAAAAATTAATGCTTACCCATCATAATTCTTTCCCTTTCGGCTGAGGGAGCAAGATGTTTAAGATGATCTGGGACTTTAGCTTGTAAGAGATTAGATGGTTGAAGTGTGGGTTTTATGCGTAATTTGAATTGTTTTGAATTTTATTCTTTTGCTTTGTTGCAGCTGGTAGGTACTTAGGCAATTTTGGAATAGAGGCGATGAAAGAATTAGTATATTGGTCCATTGAGCTGGCATCGTCTCTGGTGAGAAGAGATTTGTGTGGGGAGGTGGTTGAGTGTGTAATGTGTATTTTTTTTCAAAGATGGGAGTTGATTGTTTTGTGATTAATTGTTTCAAGGTATTGTTCCCATCTGTCTTTTTGTTTGGTGGTGATAAAAGTGCTAAATTGCATGTTGAGAGTAGGAATTTGTTGAAATTGTTCAGCAGAGGATGCCGTTTTTATGAAATTGGGGTTGAAGCCTTTCCTGTGTTTTTCGGGAATATGTTTCTTGCTCAGTTGGAGAATTGTATTGAAGTAACTTTATTAAATGTATTTTATGCAGTATTGGGTAATTTTGAATAAGATGCTATAATGTTTAAGGTTAATAAATCCTGTAATAATTCTTCCTACCTTTGCAATAGTCTCCTAGGATTAATATTTTGATGGGAGAGGGGGTCTATCACCTTTTATTAAGTCACAAAAAGTAGCCTTTGCAATGTAATAATTCTACCTTTTTTTCCTTTTTTTATCTCGCCACAATACCATTTCCATGATGGAAACATTCTCTCAAGGTCATTGTTTCAATGTCTGACCTAACCCTTTTGTGTGAAGATAAATTGAATTTTATTTAATTCCATTTTGAACATAATAAAAACAAGCGGTGTCCAATGTGTTGGATTGAAGTTACAATTAATAAACCATTTCATTTTTGTTGTGAGAAACATTATTTATTACCTCACTTAATAATTGTCTACATCAAGGTGCAGGTTTAAAAAAAATTGGCAATTGTAACGACTCTAAAAAAAAAAAACCCTCTCCCCTGTGAAGATGTCAGCAGTAGCAATGCTAAGAGCCAAAATTGCCAAGCAGTCAATACTAACCATGTTCCTCAATCCCAGGCAAAAACTATGACCATGACCAATATGAAAGAATATCGTTGAAAAGAAGATTCTCTCGCTCGTGGCTAATGGGTTCCTACCATTGAGCCTAGTTGAACTACATGAATTTAAGGATCATCTTTCATGTTAGTATAACTCAAATATTTTACTTTTTTCTATAGTTAATATCTGATTAAAATAATTAATCATCTTATTTGCATGAATATTAAACAATCTCTAACCTAGCTAAATATTTGGGTATTTTTTTTCAGGGCTATTGCTAGCCTAGCAAAGTATTTTGAAATTTTTTCCAGGGTATTTGTTTTGCATTTTAAATATATTTTCAGACATCAACCTGCTGTTCAAGTGCCATCTCGACATACCTTGGCTAGATCTCGTGCAACAACCTGTGCAATGAAGGAAGATATACAAGCAAAATTGACAGCAGTTGCCTATGTGTGTGTGTTACATGCAACATATGGTCAACTAATCAACCCCTACACAATACAAAAACCCTTCTGACAGACCCCACACAAAGAACATTTGATGGTAAGAACTCAAATAGGCCAGCACATAGAACATAACACTAGTTATCAGTAAATCCTTTGGTGCAATCCCTCAACACAACCTCACAAACATACACAACACAAAAAGATGGCTGGTTAATCATCAAATACCAGAAACTTCACAAACGGAGTACCCCAATGTTCTGTTTAATCATCCACCCTTTTTAATCTATACATACATGACATCCACAGAAAAACAAATACACATAGCCTCTTACACAGATGACATAAGATATGCAAGCACCAAAATTTAAACTATGTCACAACTCCTGCAGCCCTTCTTAGACCCCATCCACAACTAGTTTACCACTAACAGCCTCACAATAGTACTAACCAATTCCAAAGCCACCTTATTTACCAACCACAATGCAAAACACCACCTCAGACCACACTTCACTATAAACAATTCTCAAATTCCCCCACCCCTCACCAAAAATTCTCTGTGCAACATACAACATGTCAATGTGATTCAAACAACACATGTAAAACTTAAAAAAATTAACACCAAGACAACACATTTTGACAAAGAAACCACAGCCCCAGTAGAAAAACAATACCCACGGTCAGTAATGGAATATGCATGGGCTTCCAACCTTGCTGAGACTCACCTTGATACCCTACAGACACTATAGGACAAAGCCCTTAAAATAATCACTGGAACACAGCTACCACACCCACCAATCTGCACATGGAAATGAAAGTCATCAAAGTCAAGGATAACCTTGACATGAGAGGTGCACAATTCATTGCTGGAGCTTTCACAAACTAAAATCATCCCCTACATTACATTGCAGCAAAACCACACACACCGAGAAACAAAAAAAAAACTCCCAGCACTAGATACTACACCCAAATGATGCCAACTATACCTCCCCTCAGCCCCAAGCCAACATTAAGAATCACACACACAGAAATCACTCACTACTCCATTTGTGCACTGACCAACATTACACACTCAACCCCTGACATACACACATCTGAAGCTGCCTTACACTGTGAGGAGAGGGTGCACCTTGGCCAACTGAGATATAGGCACTAGCCACCCTCCAGAGCTATCAGAAAGCCCTAGATGACTTCATCATGGATGTGTGTTGCAGGTGTAGCAGATCCACACACATCATAAAACACAATGGAAGACTGCATAAATCACAAATACCTATGCACAGCACAACATACACTCTGCAAAGTTTGTGCAAGTGACCAGTGCTGCCGTAGCTTTCTTCAGGGGCTCACGGCTGTTCGCCAGACAGCCTAGGGCTAGCAACAACACCAAACAAGAAAACTGTAAATAATACCCACAAACAATCAGCCACAAAATGAACTGCCCCAACTCTGGCAAACAAAAAAAAAATCACACACCCAGTCACCCCTGCACACGAATCTCTTATCACCGGAGAACAAAATTTAAAACTACAAAACAAGCAATCTAGCTCATGATTCACTACTAAAAAATCAGCCACAACAATATGAAATCACTCAAAAACCTATACAAATTGCACAACACAAAATCACCACTCCCTCTCCCACTCAAAAAGAAACTACACTCCATAGAATCACTTAAAACACACAAGCTGAAGGCCTAGACCATATCCGCCCTTACAGATATCAACTACCTCTGTTTACACATCATCATCCACCCACATCTGGAAACGCACATACACCATCCTCAAACCAAATACGCTACCAAACCTACCCACCTACTACAGACCTCGCTCCTCTCAACTATCTACAAAATTCTACAAAAACTAATCCTCAACAGAATCAAACCGATTAAACCCCCCTCACACACCTAATATGGCTTCAGAGAAAATACCACAACCACACTAATAACTGCCCTAACAACAGACATAGAAGGTTTCAAACAAAACTGATCAGTACAATACAGACATGGCCGCAATAGACATCAGCAATGCCACAGCCTCATACAAAAAATGGTTGAAAACAACCACACCAATGACAAAAAAATGGTTAGCAAACTCTATATCCAACATACATGGCCAATCCTCCAACAAAGAACACAATCCAAAGGGGAGAAAGCCCCGACCCCCCACTCCAACAGCGTACCTGAATGTACCAATCTCTCTCCTACCCCTTTTTGGGCATGATGTACCCTTTCTCACTACCCAGAGAGTGACAATATCTATACAGATGACTTATCCAGCAATAAATGATATCTCAATCCACCTACGTATGCACAGCATCATCCAGGAACCAAAACAGGTACCTACAACTCCACCAAAACTGCTTCACACTAAACAGAATCTCCATCTCTCCCTCCCCTAAAATCAACACTCTTTTTATCCCTAATCTAAAATTATGACCCACACATCTTGCAGACACAACCAACTTCTCACATTCAACCATAAGTCCACAGTTCTAGATGCTGCCCTAGACCTACACCATGAACTTCGCTCAACACACACAAAACATCACCTCAACGGCAATGTCCAAACTCAACACCTTCACGAAACTAGAAAACACCAACTTTAGACAAACCAAAGAAACCTTGAGAATCCTATACAGTCAGTTCATCTACACATCAGTGAACTATTCATCCCCCCTTGAGCACCAACCATAACTAATAGAGCACTTCAAAACTAGCCATAAAATGCCTTACTCACTGCCCCTCCAAATCTTCACTAATCTGAGGAAACCTTAGATCATGAAATCAGTCTCATGGCCCATCTATGATCAGGATTCTACTCCACCTTATATACATACATGACCACCCCCACCCAGACTGTCCCCACTGCAACCTGAAAACAGCACTCACCTCAACCTATCCTTACTCCCACTTGACTCTCATTGAACCACTTTCAATATAACCTCTCTAAGAGACCTCTTAACACCACAAGTCTTGCCACCCTTCCTGAATGCTTTTTTGATTCAATGAAGAGAACTCAATAGTTGACAAAAAGTTAAATACATATGAAAAATTCATAAATGAAATAATGCACCTATAAAAAATTATGGTTATTTACTTTTGTATCGTGCCACATTTAAGTAGAATGAACTGAATTAAAGAATATCTGAGTAGTCAACTAAGGAATTTAAATCAATGTATCAAAATTTGCTCTGTGACATTTCATTCATCCAAAAGCTACCTTTAGAAACTCCAAAAGGAGGCAAACAAAAAGAAATAAATGATATTAGTATTTTTACTGAACTTGAAGCAAAGAAAACCAAACCAATAGAAAAAGGCTTTTATAATTAATAACCCTGCCCCATACTGAAATAAAGCATAGGGGAATATATTTTAATGATTTAAAATAGACATTTATCATATTTCTATGAATCAAATTTACATACGAGATAAGTCCATATTCTGGGATCTGCCAG
Organism: Ceratothoa steindachneri; assembly: GCA_963969495.1. NCBI lineage: Eukaryota > Metazoa > Arthropoda > Malacostraca > Isopoda > Cymothoidae > Ceratothoa > Ceratothoa steindachneri. The sequence goes on along the minus strand of OZ018322.1, from coordinate 63,382,135 downwards.
ACTTTGACAACACAATCTTCTGAACCTGAAGCAATCACATTATCATTGAATGGATCCCAAGCAATGTCAAGAATAGGTCCTTTGTGGCCACCAACCAAAGGATGGTCAGGTGCAATACGACCAGCCTGTAAAAGGTATCAATGATAGAATATAAAAAAGTAAATGTACTAATAGTTAAACTACTAGTTTGTGGGGAAATAATTCATTTTGGATTATAAATTCTTTTTGTTGATACATTATTTTTTAACTAATATTAAATACAAGTTTAATTAGAAATATATTAAAATAGAACATTCAAGGTTACTGATATTTTTTTTTAATTTTCCAGCCTTGTATAAAAAATTAATTAATTAATTAGCACAGGGCAAACTTAAAAATCAATGCCCAAAATTGTTACTTCACACCACGCCAGTTACTGCTGAAATCTTACATTAGTAAATGAGGCCATGAAAACTGATATATTGGTGAATTGCAGATATTATTTTTCCTTTTGAAAGCATTAATGGATTTGTTTCTTGATTTTAAGCAATACGAGAATTTGGTATAGAGTATATAAAAAACAAAGCTAGAACCTTGGTACAATACCATATCTGACTGAAATACCATCTAATGGGCCATTAATAGGATCACAATGCTAATTTTGGTCGGTCACACTGAAAATGTGTCAGAAACAGCTAATAGAGGATTGTAAATAATGAATGACTATTTTTGGGGGGGGAGAAAGAATTTCCCATATAATGGGACAAGATTCAGTACTGTACCATATCTTAAAAAGACCATCAAAATTATATATACTGCAGATATATCCAGCTTTTAACAAGACAGTATATACTACAGTTTACAAACTTGTCCAAATAACCTACTTTTATTTAGCCATCTTACAGGCTTGGTTGTTATAGGGGATATGAGGTAAGGATTTGATATTAATACACAAATGTGAAGCAGAATTCACAATGACATACAACAAAACCACTGCCACCTCAGGCACTTACCAAAGCTGCTTTCTTTGAGGATACATAAGGCTGTGGGAAACAAACTTACAACCATTATTCATGAAAATATATAAAAGGATCCAAATATCTAAATTTACTTTGGAGGTTGAAATTTTTATTAAATTTGTTCCTTAGACTCGCCTCAAGATCTATAGATTATTTTTTTTATAGCTTCCTTTTATTATTTAAGGGGAACCATTGTAGCGAAAGAGAAACCTATACCAGATAATACTTTCATTTTTTAACCCTAAATTCTTAATCAGTCACTGAAGAAAAACTGGGCAGTGTGAGGGTAAAAAAGAGGTTTCAAAAAAATAAATAGCAAAAAAATTAGATTGTAACGTAATGGAGCTGATTAGGTTTATGTATAACAAACCATAGTATAACTACATGGAAAATTTGTCTACCAATCAGATTTGAATCCAGATTTGCTTTCACACAGGCACTTACATTTTTTTTTTAATACGGTACAAGTAAACAATATTTTGTGTAATATTTGTATACAAAATATCATTGATATAAATCTTAGTAAAGGCTGGACAACATTGGCATATACATTTATGATTTCCTCTCCTTCACTTTCAATTCATGGGCACAGAATACCCCTTTCCCTGACCCCAATATGCAACCAAAGCCCAGATAACACTGAACACCTACTCTCATAATATGTGTACAATATAATATTGAAGTGTGTTATGATACTAACCAACATCTCTTCTACTTAGAGATGGGCCTACTCCCTTCTTTTTGACCTCCAGAAGCCGCTGGGGTACAGAATCACGAAGCTTCTTAAGCAGCTCACCGCTGATGCTTTCCGAGGCCTCACAGACTGCCGCCTCTATCCTCAGTATAATGAAGGTATCCACACCCTGTAGCTGATTTCTTATAATCCCCAACACACATTCTCAATAGGAGAAAGATTTGGGCAATTACCAGGCCAATCCTAAAAAAAAAATTTACTTGGCAGTCAAGAAGCTAGTTTGTGATGAGCCGAGCCTTGTGGCGGTAAGGGCCACATTCTTGCTGCAAAATGCTGGTAACAATCTTGTCAAAAGCGCTCTTGAGATGGCCATTTAAGATGGTGTAGTAGTAAGCATTACTATCAACTGTTCTGTTCTCGGAAAGAATTACAAATTCATCAAGGCCACCATACCCCAGTGAACCCCAGGGTACTTTGCAGTGCAGGAGAGGAGCTTCTCGCTGAGGGGGTCAGGACCTTGGCCACACCCCACTTTCTTACGGTTACTGTCAATCACCCTAACAGTTGCCTCCTCAGTCCACAGCACCTCTCATCACTGCTCTAAGCTCCAATCTTTATATTTAGCGGTAATGAGGAGCTTCTTATGTGTTGTGACTTTCTTAAAGAAAGATTGTCATAGAGGAGGTGTTGTATGGTGCGGACAGAGGCCTCATTGAGAAGTAGAGGATTATTTTCCTTTATCTGCCTTGATGTTAAGGTAGGATTTACTTCCACTTGCCTCTTTATAATGCAAAGGGTTCAGGGAAGGACTACAGGATGAGCACCTCCCTATGGGAATGGAACAGTACCTTCCAGCTGCCTGATGCCTTGTACTTAGCAACCAGATGCTACACAGAACGCTGGCTTAAACTAGTTTGCTGAACAATTTTCTGAGTTTTAGACTTAATCTGTGACATTCAATTACCTCTACAATGTTTTCATGGGTAGTACAAGGCTTTGACATAATGCATGTTGAAAAATAGGGCAAAATATGGCAATGCACATGAAAATCAACAGGTCCAAATAGGATCCAACAGTACAAAACAGCCTCCCTAATTAAGAGTTCATCAAGCACTGAGTTATGGTTCCTTTGTATGCGTGAATAGAGGAGACCACAAAGAAGGTTGCCATGTAATCAATTTCTCCCAAGCAATTTTTTTTACTTCTCATGTAAGCACCATACCAAATCCTACCGGATGAACTGTCACAGCATCAAATGTGACACTTCAACTGATGGGTACTGTAGTATCATCTTAGCCTTGGTTCACTCTGATGTATGCTGGTGTTGAGGTGAAGTTTTAGCTTTGGAGAATGGAGAGGAGGGTCATCTTAGTTGTCAAGTTGGAGAGATTGTTCATTTAGGATGTTGCTGGTAGGAAGAGTGTTAAATTGTCTGTGGGTGAGGGTAGTGTGGATGTGTTTTATTAAGTTGCGATTTGGGGGAAGAAGGGAAGGTTATTGGACTGGTGATGTTGGTGATAGTTTTCTGAGGAATCTGTTTTGAGTCTGGGTGGTGGTGGTGGTTTTGTTGTAAAGTTGGTAGTTGGGATGGGATTGGTTTACTGCTTTACTCAAGTGGTGGGTTTCTATCATGTTTAAGTGTAATCCAATTGGAAATATTTGTTTTTTGTATGTGTGTGGTAAAGGTGGTGTGTGAACATCCTGTTATAATTTTGAGTGCTTTATTTTGAAGTCAAAACAGTATTACTTGTCAAGCTTTGTGTATACCTTGTCCTTGACTGATGAAGCTGAGGTTTGTTAGCCATTTTTTTGTCCTTGTTAGTGAGGTTGGTGTTTAGGATTTTATGTGCAAGAATAGGTTTCTAGTATATGCTGCATGAGGTTGGTTAGGTGGTTAGAAGAGCTGTGTTGGGGTGATCTCTTTTTTAATCAATGTTGTTTGTGAGAGGCGGATGTCTGGAACCATTCTTTCATTTATTAGTTTTTCAAAGGTTCTGGATGTATAGATTAGTGAGATAGGTTGGTATGAATTTGGTTATATTTATTGGCAATATCAAGTATTTACTACACATCTAAATCATTTAAAAATTCTTTTCTTTCAATCAAACTTGTATAATTATTTCAATATACATAAAAAATCTCTTACATTTCATACATTATAAGGAAATACTATACAAAAATATTCAGGAAATTGCCAATCTTACATTCATTCTCATTATACAAAAACTCTATTCTTTCTAACTTCTATACAGCATATAAGATATAATTCAGTAAATGGATTTCATCTATAACTTCTTATTATGCATAATTTTAAATATGGTTTATAAATTCATTTCAGAGCAATCTTATACAAGATTATCAATTGCATATTAGATATAAACTTTTATTAAGCTTCAAAGTGCGTCATTTTTGTAAGAGAAAATCTAATTCAATGAATACCCACTCAATTATTAAGTTGTCCCAAAATTACCTATGGGATAAGGAGAGAGAGAAGCCTATTAACCGAGTCTCCTTTATTTATCCTGAATGATATTCCTAAGTGGATCTGACACAACCAGCAGACCTGGATGCAATTATTGAGTTTATACCACCCCACTTGGATGCAATCATTGAGTTTATACCACCCCACTTGAATGCAATTATTGTGTTTATACCACCCCACTTGGATGCAATCATTGAGTTTATAACACCCTACTTGGATGTCTTCCACGTAAGGTTAAGTTGCAAATGAACTTCGCCTTCCTAGCTGTTACATGGAAAGGTAGCACAGGGAGTTGCTATAAAAGTCCAACAGTATACAACAACCCCCTTCGACTAACCTGGTCCCTCAGGACAGCCTCACAGAAACAACGGCCCTACTTAATTATGGTAAGGTTTGTATCAAAGCTTTCTTTCTCCCTTAATTTTCCAGTGGTCAGAAGGATCAGAAATTCCACTTGCTTCCAGGGAGCTATAACCATCATCATCCTGACTTATCACTTAAGTAAACTGATAATGAGGTGACAAACTGGGAGATGAGGGAGAGGTAATATAGCGGCAGATATAGGGGAAAATTAAAATAAAAAGTAGCAGCAAGAGGAGCATTAATAGACCCCCAAAATAAACATTTATTTCAGCCATTGTTCACTTGTGGGCCTACCATTTCACATGTAGTCTGAACCAGGATGTGTATTCTTGTTATACAATTTTGTTCTTGCTACTCTTGCATTATATTTATCAGTGTCTTATTTATCTTTTTCATTCATTCCAGTGTTTTGTAGTATTCATGCCATGAAATGAATGAGCCACACAGTCAAATTCAAAACTTTAACCATGATATTCAGTCCTAACTGCTTCCTCCAAAACATTCTTGTTTAACAAATAACCCCAAAATTAAAATTCTCTGACCCACCTGAATGAAGATATGTTGGCACCTATGTATAACTCTTGTTCTTTTATATAACCTTAGTTTAAAATTCATAAAACTTTCTTAAGCGATCAGAATCATTTTTCAATTTTTTATGTCTATTTATATTTATACTTCCAATATTTAGACAGCTTTTTGTAATCATTATTCTCTGAAACTAGCTGTCTATATAAAGATTTACAAATAATTAAATCTACCTAATTCACTCATCATAAAGCTCAACCCAGAGAACAAAGAATGAAACTGGCAATAATGAGCTTCCAAAAGCAATGCAGGACAAACTTTACATTTATCTACAAAACTAGAAAAACAAATGGTAATCAGGGAAATCAAAAAAATATATGGGAACCATGCACAAAATTCTCACTAACTTGAGCAACTACAACTCATAAAAATAAAACTTTATAGACTATAGCAACTAAACAATATAATCTTATAAAATAAAAATATATTAAGATCAATAAATAAGCCAGGTATTTTTACTAGAACTGAGTATTGTAATTTTAAAATTGATCTAATTTATAACCACAATGTATCCCCATAATAAATTTTAAATGGTAAATTAACAAAAATAGCCAAGTTGCCATAGAGTCTGTGAAATTGACTGGAAAATGATTGAATTGGCATGTTTTACCAACATAAAGAGTCCCTGTCAATTTACTATTACTACACTGAATAGAATAATTGTAACAAACTAAAACATCTAAATCTACAAATGCAAGATATATACAAAACCTAATGCACAGTTCAACTACTCTATCACAAATAAAGGAATCAAACTAAAAATATTAACCAACTGACCTCACTAACTTGGCCTGGATGATGGATATTGGAGTATCTAAGCAACTTAAAACAGAATTAAGAATAAATTAAGCGAAAGGAAATTAAGCTTAGACTAAAAAAAAATTGCTATACAAAAAAAGGTAAAAAAAAAAAAAAAAAAAAAGTAAAAATTGCCTATGTTATTCATTGCAGTTGAGGCTACACATTAATTAAGCAATGATGGAAAGCAATATTTTTCATTGCAATAAAACTGATACAGTTTTGAGTAGATAATAAACAAAGAGTAAGAGGATATAAAATTTATTCTAGAATATTTGTATTTATACATGTTCAATTCTTTGTGGGAAAACTTTTATTCCTTTCCCATTTGAACAATTTATTAACACTTCTAATATTAAGATAAATATCCCTCCCTTCAAATCTAATCATATTAAAGGACTGAAGAAAAACTTTCTAGACTCAAATCTGCAACTGTTTAAGGCTATGTAATATGCTTAAGCAAAGTTTAATATGCAGCAAAACTCAATATTTTTGTAAATTGAAATTTGAAGCACTGATAAGCTAACTTGCCAAGTGTATGTAGACTCATACATAGAATTGCCCGAGCCCCAGACAAAATGGCTTACTGTGTCATCTCAATTCCCTTCAACTGGATAATAAAAAACAGTGGGAAGCAAGATGCAAGGAGACTTGGGGCAAAAATACTTAAGCATTAAGATAGCCAGAGGAAGTCTACGCAAATCACTAATCTGGTAAGCTCACAGAGAGCCCCAACATGAGTTGGGTCACAAGAAAGAGTGGCAAACCATCTTGTCCAGTATGTCATTCTATAAGAACATCACAACAAATAACTCCTTAATCCTCATCACATCTTACAATTTCCCTTACAGACCTATTTGGGCACATACATTTTCTCCAGTCTTGTTCTATTCACCATTCTTTGAGCTTGTAATGCATATTATGAGAGCACAAGACAGGCCTTATTTCCTTACCAGGTCTGTTTTGATTTGTAGAAAACTAAACCTTTACTACTCTTAATTCCAGCAGAGCTAATACATTTAATTCACCTTTAGCTCAGAGGTTAGAAAAGTAAGAATTCCAACGCATGTATTTTCCAAATCCAAATAGAAATAAAATAATTGGGAGTTGTTTGGCTACCAACCTGACTAGTTTTGAAGTCTATTATTCCTCAGCAGGAACCTACAGTTTAATATTATTTTCAAACCACATATCTAATAATATATGGAGACCCCATGAAAACAACCTGAATCAGGACTCAATCTAGCAACTTACGACAGCCAAGATGGTTTAACTTTGCTAAAGTCAGAAGCAATTTCTACCCTCTGCTTTGGTAAGCTGCAGCAGTAGAGAAATAAATAAATAAATATATATATATATATATATATATATATATATATATATATATATATATATATATATATATATATATATATATATATATATATATTTCAATTATTTCTTTTTGCTGACAAATAATATTATTCAATTAGGTATAGAATTAAGCAATCTGCTTTGCTTTTCAGATCAGGAACATCAAAAAAGTTCCAATTTAACAACAAAACATTTAATCACCTGTGAAATTTAAATCATTCATCTATTTTCCTATTGCATCAAGTGTTGTGCATTTATTAATAAAACAAGGTTTGCTGTCTTATTTAATAAACAAAGTAGGTAATAGTCCCTGACCAAGAATCCTGTCTATCATAAGTTCCTCATTGGTGTGAGATCTCTTTGTGATAGTTAATCACTGTTAAAACCTAAATTTCTTAGTCTGAAATCTTTCTCAGCAGAATTCTTACATTCAATTACAGATTAAAATGGGAAAATAATTTCTGAGTAAAGTCAGAATTCATTAAAAATGAATGACAAGACATAAATCATTTGTTGTTGTTGATCTTCAAACTATCTGGCCAAGCAGCACTAGATCCCGAGGAAGAATATGGCATATATGCAGTGCAGTCTTCCATTGTGTGTGTAGGTTGGGAGGGGGAGGGAGGGTATTGCATTGTGGAAAAGCATTTGCAAAGGTCACATAAAGCCTTTTCTGGTAGGTCAGGAGGGCTGGGTGATGTACACAGAGGTGTAGTGACAAACATTCAAAGGCAGTACCCTCCAGGGTGGCATCCTGGGCAGAAACAGAGGCACCACTGACCCAAGAGCTACATCAAAGAACTCCTCCAGCATGATGTATCTCAAGGCAGTAGAGGCGCCGTCAAAATCAAGTGCAGGTGAAATTTGAGGCATTGGTGACTGAGGGAAACATTGGGCCCATGCGTACTAGCACATAATGTACACTTTACAGATTAGAGCGACTAACATCTCCCCAGCATCAACAATGAGGCTCTCTATAGGGGCTGTGCAAAAGGCAATGGTCACCAAATGGAGACCATTGTGGTGGATTGAGTCCATCTTCCACAATTCAGGCTTGGCTGCAGAGGAGCAGAACATCTGTGGTCTAGTTTTGAATGAACAAAGAAACAGCAAAAACAAATATAGTAACCATATCAGTACCCCGAGTGGAGAACATAGAGGAATGAATAATGTCTGCAGTCTAGGCACCTACAAGAGACCATAAGGCTGCAAATTTATATATGGGCCTCCTTGGTGAGGTGTTAGTCAAAACAAGACCAAGGAAATGTCTTGGCCAAATAAAACAAACCTATGTACTTCAGCATAGTAATAGACATGGTTCAGAGCATGTTGGAGTCGACACTAGAGAGAGGGCATCTGGACTGCATCAAAAAAATTGAAAGGTCATCTATATGGAGCATAGCAAAAACATCATACAACAGCACAGAGGTGATAGGGTTGCTGCTGAAGGCAGAGTGCTACAATGAGGACACTTGCCTGTGGGACACCTTCCTCCTGCCCTATTGGAGTGGAGAGTGCTCCACACATATGTACAGGGGAATTAATGATCTGCCAGAAACTCGGACACAAAGATTGGGAGGCCTTCCCTCTGTCTGGCAAAAAGCAAGGAAACCCTCTGTCCAGATCCTGTTGAACAGAGTTAACAAAAAGACATTGCTCATTCACCCATATGTTGAAGCATGATGTACAGGATATTATCCAGACCAGGAGTGGTAAAGGCACACAAAGTAAGAGTGGATTGCAGTTCAGCATAAACTAGTTATTGAAGGGTTGAAGCAGACTTCAGTTAGCTCATAACATTGTTTAAATGATGGTGGAGCAGTATCCCTGCTAGAGAATTCAAAGGTCACAAAGGACTAGCACAAATGTGGGGTCTAGATTGCAGTCCCAAGCTTTCTCCCTTAATCTCTAAAGTGTTCAGAGAGAACAGAGAAGCCATCTGCTCCCGGGAAACTATAAACAACAACAACTATGGTGAAATCATGCATGCAGTGCTCTTCTCTCTGAGGGGACTCACACTCAACCAACCACCAAAGAATCAGATGGCATACAAAACAGCCAGACATTCTAGGAATGGTAGTAATCAAGACCACAGGAATGATGGTGCCAGAGAACTTGACAGCCTCATCAACCCACTTAAACTACTCAATGACTACTCAGTCCTTTCCATAAATGCCACCGACATCAATCACCCACTCCAAACACCACTGAGGGGGTTTTCCAGGTGGCAGGAGTTTAGAAAAAGATATTTTGAAGAGAAAGTGATCAGTACCATGGAGATCATTGACCACCTCCCAGACTTAGGAAAACCAAGGGATGGCCTCAGTCACCTTGAAGGAGTTTGCCTCTGGGATGGCGATCAGCCACATTCACCAAAAGAGTCTGCCTGTCCAAGAAATGGATGACCTTCAGTTCCCTACCGAGAAGCCTGAACAATGCATTAAACTGAGGGACGATCTGTTCTTTGGACAGCTTGCTTAAATCAGTTGAGCAAATAATCAAGAAGTGCTTGAAGCAGGTTGGTTTGAAGACAGCAGGCAGCCTCTCATTAAGGGGCGCTGATGTTGCTGAGGCTCCATTTACTTTATTACTGTATTTAACAGGCTTTGCTCCCTTCCATCCAAGGGGACCCCAGGACCAGACAGCCATCTTTGGCCTGGTCACCTGACAAATTGGCAGGGGCACCATCCATATCTAGAGCCCCCTTGGATTAGGGAAGGTTAGGGGTGTGCCAGTTTCTCTCTCCCCTCTGAGGAAACCCCTATGGTCCTAGGCCAAAATGGCAAAGGAGCTAGCTCCACTATTAGAAGAGTTCTCCTCTCTTTGATTTACTGGGGCTTCCCTCATTGGGAGGACCTTGCCCGGGAAGTAGACTGGCACAGGGGTGGTTCCCCCACACATGACTGTGCCATCTGAGGCAAGGGCATCCTGGATCAAAATACCCCCTGTGACATTGGTGATCCCAACCAGAGACAGTGTAGAGGATGGCAAGCCAACTTCCATCAGGAACATTTGTGGGGTGGGCATGTCAGCCTAGAGTTGTATTGTTGTAGGCCTCACGCACCCAACATCAATGTTGGGTGGTTTTACGAATAAGGGAACCACTAAATCATATATATGAAAGTTTGAGTTTGTGAAAAATAAAGAAAACAAGGGCATCATTAGTGGGCTATATCTCATGTCCAGCTGCTCCCATCTCAGATTGTTTTACCTTTAGGGGTTCAATCTCCAGGGAAATTAATGGGTGGTGTCTGCGCCTACACAAAAGGACACAAAAGGTCATCCAGTGGACAGTCAGATCCCAAAGGATCACACCCCCAAACTGAGCAGCCAGAGAGGAAGGGTGACAAAGTGGAGACCCTACAAAGATATACTAGTCATTGACAAAAAGGGCAGGTTCTAAAGTTGTGTCATGTGACATACCCAGAGATGGGACTTTGAGACATTTAGTTGGCCTGTCAGCCAGCATAAGCAATACAGCTGATGGGTTATCTAATATATATATATATATATATATATATATATATATGAGGAATTAAACCACATTCTCCGAAAACAATTTAATTCAGAACAGTTTCGGTGTATCTCACACCCTTTTTCAACTGACACTGGATAGAAAATATAAGAAAAGTGCTTACAAACATAACACAGGGTCAGGTCGTGAGAGATCCCCTCTTTTTTCCCCCAATCCCCTACTTGTGGCTAATCAGGGGGGAGGGTTAGGCCTAAACATATTGAAGGGCTGACATTTTACTATTTTGTTTATTTGCTTTTGTATTACAGGATTAAAAGAAAATTGACCCTCAACTAGATTTAAATTAGGAACTGACGATATCAAGCTTGATTCTACGATTGTTCTCTTAACATAGTTAGCTGATTTAAATACCATTTTACTTCCATTGAAATCGATCGAATGATTCAAGTCTCTAACATGGCAAAATATTCCACTGCTTTTGCTGCCCACTCTAATATCTCTTTTGTGTTCATACAATCTCTTGTCTAGATTTCTCCCCGTTTTCCCTATATAAACATTATGGCAATCATTGCATGGTATTGCATATGGTTTGCATTGGTTTAAGGAATTATTATATTTAAAGGCTAGATTAATACCCGCTTTTACAAATATGTCCTTTAAACTATTTAATTTATTATTAAATGACAATGTTATACATTTGTTGAAGTCGTTAGTGCGGGAAGGCTTATTACCATAGAATGTTTTCCTAGCTGCAAAATGGGCAGACGATATGAACCAATCAGGGTAATACAAATTAGAAAAAATGGTCCTGATAATGACAATTTCTTCATCTAAATAGGAAGGATGACATATTTTGCATGTCTCCATCAAATTTACATATGAATGGGAATATGATAATAGATTACCCTTTTTAGATATCCTCATTAATAAAGATCACCATGAATTAAAACTTGACGTTTATAGGAAACCAACCCACTTGAATGCCTATATACATTATTTTTCGTTTCACGATAATACTGTTAAAAAATTGGTAATTTCTAACCTTTTCCTTAGAGCATACAAAATATGTCATCCTTCCTATTTAGATGAAGAAATTGTCATTATCAGGACCATTTTTTCTAATTTGTATTACCCTGATTGGTTCATATCATCTGCCCATTTTTCAGCTAGGAAAACATTCTATGGTAATAAGCCTTCCCACACTAATGACTTCAACAAATGTATAACATTGCCATTTAATAATAAATTAAATAGTTTAAAGGACATATTTGGAAAAGCGGGTATTAATCTAGCCTTTAAATATAATAATTCCTTAAACCAATTGATGATTGCCAGGAAACCCAAAGAACAACATAACATAGGAGTATATGCAATACCATGCAACGATTGCCATAAAGTTTATATAGGGGAAACGGGGAGAAATCTAGACAAGAGATTGTATGAACACAAAAGAGATATTAGAGTGGGCAGCGAAAGCAGTGGAATATTTTGCCATGTTAGAGAATTGAATCATTCGATCGATTTTAATGGAAGTAAAATGGTATTTAAATCGGCTAACTATGTTAAGAGAACAATCGTAGAATCAAGCTTGATATCATCAGTTCCTAATTTAAATCTATCTGAGGGTCAATTTTCTTTTAATCCTGTAATACAAAAGCAAATAAACAAAATAGTAAAATGTCAGCCCTTCAATATGTTTAGGCCTAACACCCCCCCCCCTGATTAGCCACAAGTAGGGGATTGGGGCAAAAAAGAGGGGATCTTTCACAACCTGACCCTGTGTTATGTTTGTAAGCACTTTTCTTATATTTTCTATCCAGTGTCAGTTGAAAAAGGGTGTGAGATACACCGAAACTGCTCTGAATTAAATTGTCTTCGGAGAATGTGGTTTAATTCCTCATCTTTTCTTGTGATATTGCATTTATTTTCATCATATATATATATATATATATATATATATATATATATATATATATATATATATATATATATATACAAAAGGATAGCCATGCCTTAATTTTAATACATTTTCTGAACTTCAAAATTTGTAATTATTTTTGTCTTAAAAAAATTCCAAAACATACAATTATAATATTGTTTTTAACTCTTAGAAAGAACTTTGATAAAAGCTTCAAATATACTTAGGTGACTCACAAACTAAAATTAAAACTTAAAAAAATTGCCTTCAAAGTCAATAGGATTAAATTTTAAATTTACAGTTTTTGAAAAAGAATTTTAAGTTCAGAAAAAATTGAGAAAATTTATTAAAATCATGGCATGGCTGGGTTTTTATATATTCAAATGTTTTATTGAAGTTCTTTTTAAAATAGATTTTTCCATTTCAATCTTTAGCCTGATCCCTTACATTATAATAAAAGTTATGTAGTTGTAATTGCATTAATTTAAAATATAAGCAGTAATTTTTAATTTAGGTAAAACCCATTATAAAAGAATAGATTATAAAGTTTCAAAGAGAAAAATTATAAAAAATGGTAGCAAAGGATAATTTTTAAACAGTTATAAATCCAGATATCAAAGAGCAGATTACAAAGTTTCAAAAAAGAATTTAAAAAAGGTAGTAATAGGGAGTAATATCTAAAAAAATTAGGTAAAACCTGTGGATCTTTTCTCTTATTATGGTGCAACTTCGTTTCCTCAGTCAGATGGCTGAATGGTCGGTTGCTCGAGTGAGTAGCCTGTGACATCTTTAGTGTTACTATATCCTTTGTTTTGTTTAGAGGCATAAGCAGTGTTTAGGCCCTAAAAAAATGACAACAGAGGGATTTACAGGGAAAGAAACATTATTATATCTGATAAATGCTGTGCAAACACTGGAATTGAATCCTTGCCTGAGATGCGGTATAAAGATTTGAATGTTAAGCACTCACAGAACTTTAAGGATCCAGAAACAGGCACCCAAACAAACCAAATGAGTTATTTGGGCCAAGGTGAAAATAAGGAATAAAAAAGAATGTGGAATCTTTCATTCTCTGATTGACTCCTATAATAGAGTTTTTATAGAGGCAAAGAAATAAAGGAAAATACTTAGTTGCTCAAATTGACAAAGACATTGTAAAGTTTTATCCATTAAAGAATGTTTAGTTTTTTGTTTTTTTTACTTTCCTAGTTTGTTGGGTTTTTTTACTTTCCTCTTATTCGCACCAAACCTCAAAATAAATATAACAGGAATGAACCCATCCTTCAATTCCTGCAAATGAAAAAGGCAGTTCCGCGTTCTCAGCTGGCTGTTCAGCCATCTGGCTTAAGAGACAATATTGCAGCAAAATAAGAGAAAAGATCCATACCTGTTATCAAAGACCAGGTAAAAAAAAATTTCAAAAAATTTAGTTAAAGTTTCCAAACCTGAATGGATCAGAGGCCTAACAGACCTTTGTGTCAATGAAGTGCAAGCTCCTCTTGTAAGGAGTAGCAAAGCTGCGACTTGTATACACACATACATATACATATAGATATAAATAGATTAGACCCTGATTGCCTCTGCTACAACTACCAGTAACCTGAAAATCTTCCCCATGTCATCTTATCTTGACCCTCTTGACAATCTCAGAATTACTTCTAATATAACCTCTTTAGGAGCCCCTCTAGAAAGCCACATATTGTAGCAGCTATCCTGAGCACTGCTAGGTTCAACTGAAGAGAACTCTGGGCAGTGGCAAAGTAAACTAAGACCATTATCCCATAACTAAAAGGAATGCAAAAAACATATTTCACCTACATAACACTTCAAAACCAGCTGTAATACCCTACTCCAAGGCACCTGCCTAATATTCACCCATCAAAATCTACAACATATCAGACCAGTTTGTAAGAGGCTAGTTATGGTCGAGAACCTGTGCCTACACAAATACAAAAATACAATAAGCCTAACACCGACTACTACTGCCTACACTAACAATCTCCAGCCACCTAAAAACACTACCCATCTCATCATATCCTACCCTTCCCTCAACTAATCCAGAGCAACTTTCAATACAACCTTCCTAAGAAACAGGTGTGTAGAGACAACATGCTGTAGCATCATTTCCTACATGCTGCTAGGTTTGACTAAGGAGAATATGAAGATAAAGTAAGTTTTCAATTAGTCTCAAAATAAAAAAGGCGAGACATATTATATAATAAATGTTATAAGACAACTAAATAGCACTAAGTTAGTCCTGAATAAATTACACTATATATTTTTATTTAGAATTTGGGGATTTTTACTGATTCTAAGTTGACTTAAAATGTCTAGCTCTTTCAACCTAATTTGATAACTAATTTAGATGAGACTCCAAGAGAGAACGATATAAATATAAAATTGTAGGAAATAAAATGAGAAAAAGAGCAATGAGAGAAGCTTTTCCTCTTTTTCAGCGGTATAATGAGTAATAAAATTAACTATATTACTTTTAGATAGGACAAAAAAATCAATTGTCTGAATTTTTAGGGACAGCATTTCAGACTTTGATAAACTGTAACACCAGTTCATGAGGATATTCAAGCTAGTAAAAGAAGGACTAAAATTAAAGAAGGGTGAGAAGGAAATCAATTAGCAGAACCAAATTGACAAGGCTGCACCTAATATATGCACTCATTTGAACAATATAAACATTGGTTCAACCTTAGTCTATGTTTTTATACGAGATATGGCCTAAGAGGGATTGTAAGAGTTTTTGAGGCATACATTGTATGCGTTTGTATATCTATTTATCTAAAGTTCTGCCACCTTTTTCCAATGTTGGATTGTTTTTTTTTCCTTATTTTCCTTTTTTTAAGTGCCAGGAAAGCCAAATGCTATTTAAGTGTACTTATTTTTTTCTAGTTTATATAAACCTTTTAATTTTGGATTATAAGGCAAAGTGATATAGGGGCAGTGAGGTTTATTAGAATTTTTTGTTTCTTTTTGGGAGCAGAAGTAAATTTTTCTTGCTTCAAGGTAAGCTTCATTAATAAAAAAGGCAAAGTATGACAGTGATATAAAAAACATTTCAATGCTGCAAATTTCTTTATTACGGACTTGGGGATCACAATCTATATCCCTATAGGGAGATAAAGAGATCATTTTCTTTGTTTTCACTATGACCTGAATACAACTGAAAATATAGGTGTTTGAGTGTAGGACTTTGTGGTAAAGAGAAGATTAGAGGAAATTGGTAAAGGTGACTGAAATAAATGAAAATGTCTAGAAATGGGAGGGTGAATTATTTTCCCAGTCAAATTTTTTATTTAAAAGGGAAAATTCAAGCACCTAATCTTACCCATTACATATCACAAAAAAAAATAAAGATTTATAACAAGCCATAAAAGGACAGGAGCTATAAATATCAATTCTTATAAATGGCTATAATAGTACTATTGCATCACCCATAAATGGAAAAATGACTACCATTATTGTTGGAGTATTAAGTTATTTAAATTATATAAAACTATTTTTTAAGTTATACCTTATGTATCAATTCAACCCAAGAGATAAGAAATTGAATCTAGTACATAAGATAATAGTACTCACCTTATTAATTCTGCTAAGTGGGAGAACAATAAATGCTCCCCCTCCCCCTGATTCAACAATTATAGCACAGAATTTTGGATTCACTGCACAAAATGTGGAGTCGTGTGAAGATTTACTAACTCTAATATTATCAAAACACTGCTCTCTCTTCAGGCATGTCCCATAAACATGCCTAAATTTACTTTGGCGAACGAGTCTGAATGACATCTGCAGAAAAGTGAAGAAATAAGTATTAAATACTCACACTAAAAATGTCAAAAAAGGATAGAGAAAGTAAAGGTATATTGCCTATTGACTTTCTAAATAACCCCTAAATACATAAATGTACCTTCATTCCTCACTGTAGGATATACACATTCCTGTTAAAACATTCTTTTGAATATACTGCAAAGCCTAAAAACAAAAATTTACTAATAATCTAGTCTTTTTACTTGTACTTTCCAATTCATTATAAAAAAGGCCTTAACTAGTCTTTTAACATAATTGCACTTTCTATAAAACCAATTATTTAAGGCTCCAACCAAAAAATATTGCCTTATATATATAAATGAAAAGAAAGGTAAATAAAGCCTTAAATTAGTTCATAAAATGGTACATTAAATGGCTACCAGTATTTTGGTATTAAATTGTATAAAATTTTAGAATTTTTTAATCTAGTGATCAAATTTTAAAATGAATTATAGTTCAAATTATAAAGCATTGCAATGAGGGGAAAAAATTCAATTTTGTTAGTAGAATCATTTATATGATAATATATCATCAGGAATTACTCTGCTATGAATTCTGACAATCATAGATAAAATTAAAAGACGATACATTAATTTTTAAATTATTCCAATGTTTGCCAAATCAGAGCTCTTAGCGACAATACAATCTTCCCATTCATTATTCAAGGGAATAGAAATAAAAGACTGTTCTAACCTCATCTTATGAATGTGTGTGCACCAAAACATTTATACCTGATACTCTATGGAGTGGAGAGCTAAATTATTCAAGATATTTCCTGATAAATCACTAAATTACAGGAAAGCATTCATACTTAAATGTTCCAAATAACTTAATAAGTCAAAATAATTTAAAATGGAAGATGTTTTCCTATGTGTGACAAATGGCACTAGATCAAGGAGTAAGTAAAATTTTCAGGCAGCTGTGACCTCAATGGCAGGTGCCATGAGGCAGTAAAATTAAATTAAGAGTAAAATTTTCAAATGCCTAAAAGAAAACTTAATCAGACAAAATGGACACTGGAGACTATTTTATTATAATTCTTAAATTCAGATGTGATCTTTGATAAATATTAAATTTAAAACAAAAACCAACAGGAGCATATCCCACAAGTTTGTAAGTGCAGACATGTAAAGAAAGTGAAGGATATATAGCTCACTCGGATAGACCTACAATCCATGCAAAACTACACCTAATCCCTCAAAGTTCTACAATTCAACACTATAGTGTCCAAAACAAGCAGCAAGAATTAAATTTAAACAGCTGCAACCTCCACACTGTCCTAATCCAGGAATCCTACTTAACTCCCCAATCAGACCAAAAAACTTTCTCTACATTACACTCATCACACCACAACTTACTCTGATACATAAGAACATCCCATTCTCCAACACTGCCAGAGACAGTCTTATAAAATGACTATACAGTGGGTGCAAAGGAAATGTTAAGATTAAGAATTTGGGGATAATTGAGCACAAAAGTACATTTCAAGTTGGTTTTATTGGGTCCTTTTACTTACATTTCTTTACATTTAGTACTTTGTCATGTTCCCAAGGGTCTTCAACACCTCCTGGATCCTCTTGGGCATGGATGTTGCAAGATTCTCGAAGTAGGAGCCGTCCATTGTCACCAAAGGCTTGAGTGTCTCCTTCAGGGCGGGGATCGAGGTGGGCTGGGACTTAGCAACTTCATTTTTAATTTGGTTCCAGGCATTCATTCTCTATGGGGTTTAAGTCGGGTGAGTTGCCTGGCCAGTCCAAAACTTTGATGTTTTCCTCATTAAGGAAGTTTTTGACAGCTTGTGTCTTGTGTGCAGGGGCGCCATTATGCATAAAAAAGTCACAGCCATGGAGAGCGTAGAAATGGAGCAGATATTCTTCCAAAACTTCAATGTAATTCTTTCTCTTCATGGTGACGTTCTTGGGGAGGAAATAGAGACCACCCCTGCCCTGCTCCCCACTGAAGCATCCCCAAACCATGACGCCATCGGGGTGCTTCACAGTCTTCACGGTGTAGCGGTGGTCATATCTGCTCACATCACTGGGTCGCCGCACCACTTTCGAGCCACCCCTGATGAGCCGAAAACTGCTCTCGTCACTCCACATGACTTTCTTCCACTGCTCTGGTGTCCAATCTTGATATTTCTTCGCAAAAGCTAGCTGTTTTTTCTTCATACCCTCTGTCAGCAGCGGTTTCTTGGCGGCAGGGCAAACCCAGGTCTTTTTGTAGCCTGTGCTGGATCGTACAAATAGCAACGTTGTGGAGCAAGTCAGGATGTTTCCCCTTCAACTCAGCCGCTGTTATCGAAGGGTCCTGCTTCACCTCATGTAGCAAAACCTTGTCAGTCCGAGCAGTTGTCTTCTTCTTGCCCCAAGAGCCAGGTTTGCGAGGCGGTGCAGTGCCGGGAGGGAGTGTGGTGGCTGCTTTTTTTAGCTTAAAGAGTGACACACGGCTCACATTCAGATCGGCAGCTACATGCTTTACTGGCACTTCCTGCTCCATTAGGGTTAGGGCACGGGTCTTCTCCTCCATTGTCAGCTTGCTACGCCCCATTGCGATCATATGGTGGTGTCTGGTAGGGTGTCAAAGTCAGCAGAAAGGTGAAAAAGATAAAGTCTGTGGGGCAGCATAACACAGATGTACACTGTCTGAGCTCTGCAAGCACACTTAAACTGAGCCTGGTGGGAAGTTGCGAGGGAGCCCTGGCTGCAGGCACATGCATCATACCAAGCTCTCCCCACTACTTATATGGCAGGAACGCGGTAAAAAAGTTAACTGCAAAATTTGAGTTAACATTTCCATTGCGGCCACTGTACTACTAAACTCCAATCAGTTGCCATAAAGAAATAGCAAAACTACATATATCATGAACATCGCCTAACTGCTCACAACACTACCTAGCAGGCTTTTTTGCCAAACTTGGCACAACTCTTAACAGCTCCTTAAAATCTTCTTAACGAGCAACTTCAATCTCAAACACCTTGTTTCGGCTAACCTCACAAGACCAACCAAGAGGAACCAAAATCATGAAAAAAAGTCTCTTACTGAACATAGTAAACAAGAAAAAACAACCAACAAGAATACCCCAGCAACAAAACCAGACATAACTCTCTGCTCTCCTCACTTAGATTAGAACCACCTGGCAAACCTTTCACACAGACGAATCCAATCTCCTCATCAGATTTCAACTAACCCAGCCTATCCACAGTTCATACAACATAATATTGCATCAAATAACCAAGAGCCAAGTGGACAGAATTCACATAGACAACACCCTATCCAACTTCACACTGTAACAATTCCCTTCTACCAATACAATCCACCAAAAAAACTCAAAAAGAGACAAAACCAGTTCCCACAACCCAAACAATCAACCATAAAAGAAGCACCCTCTAACTCTGGAGAATAAAAAATTCATACACCCAACCATCTCACCCACATGAATTTCTACTAACCAAAGACAACAAAATCCAAAGCACAACCAAGCAATGCAACCAGCTTACAACTACTCTAAAATCAACCAATAACCTACCAACTGCAATAATAGAAGACAAAAACGTAAACAAACTGCCCAAAGAACCCATTCCACTTTCCCCCTGGCACTACTCGCCATAAAACCCTCCAAAAGTCAAGCTGTAGACTCGAACCACATCTTAAACATCCACTTGACATGGCATCAGAGATAAACATTCCACAATCACACTACTAAGCACCACAACAACACATTATAGGCTTCAGCCAAAACTGTCCCTGCCAATGCACAGTCATAGTAGCAATAAACAATAGCAAAGCCTTTGATACTGTTCCCTGATTCATCCTCATACAAAAAGTACTGGACATCAACTAACACACTTAATCACCTAAAGTGGAGAAAACACTTTCTTCCCAACAGATATGGGCAAGTCCTCCAACACAGCAATCCAAAATGAAAAAGCCCCCCCCCCCCTAAAAGAGGCCCACAGGGAAGCACCCTCCCCTCCCACCCTCTTTGTGCAGGATCCCCCACCCCACTTAACAAAAAGTCTGATTAAACATTGATGCAGATGACAATCATCCTATCCCAATCCACCAATGGATACAAAAAAAAAAAATCTAAAAACTTACCTACAACTCATCCATAATTGGTTTACACTAAACCAAAATTCCATCTCCCCCCAAAATCAAGTCAGCCTAAATACCTCTGAGCTAAAACAATCACACTAGCACCCAAACATTTTGCTTACTTCATGGCCAACTTTTCCTATTCAACTGTACCCACCTGTTCTAGGTACCACCTTTAACCACACATGACCGCTCAACACACAAAACAATTTTGGACAACACAAAGAAACCCAGACAATTCTGTACATACAGTTCAGTCACATGACACTGAACTATGTATACTCAGCCTGAGCACCAACCATAACTAATGGACCACAAAATACAAAGTGTAAAATAGTGCCCTCTGCATAGCAAATGTCCTCCCAATCAAGTACCACCTAAATATGATAAGCACAGAGTTCCTCAGTAAACTATTATGCCCCTTGCAGCCCTAATTGCCCTCTCTACTCCTACACCCACTGCCATAACCTGAAAAAACACTCCATCACACTTGTCAGTTAGTGCCATAATACTTGGTGCAAAAACAGTGTGCTAACTACTATGGGAGTTTTTGACATACCTCTCCCCATCGGAGGCTAGCCAGGAGAGTGAAGTCCAGCATAAGGGCGGTTAAGCAGTCTGAAGAACTCTGAGTGGCTAAACTTTGTAAAGAGAATGCCAAGGAGTTCTTTAGATATGTAAACGGCCATAAACCAATCCATCGAGCGATTGGCCCTTTGAGGAATGAGGAGGGCACATTAAAGCACTCAGATGCAGAAAATGCTAACCTCCTCAATGATTACTTCGCCTCGGTGTTTACTGAGGAGTGTGGTCCCATCCCCCAGCCAACGGATCCCTACTGAGGGGAAAAGCTGGAGGATATGGACTTCACCGAAAGAGAAATAAAAAAGAAGATCACTGACCTAATGACGAATAAGTCACCTGGCCCGGATGGGTTTCTACCTAAAGTGTTGAAAGAAGTGCGCGACCAAGTGTCACGACACCTGAACGCAATCTTCAACATGTCAATCCAGACCGAATGCGTTCCTAGAGACTGGGTGTGAACCGGAGGTGACTCCTATCTTCAAGAAAGGAGACTGTAGCCAACCGTCGAACTACCGACCTATCAGTCTGACTTTGATAGTCAGTAAACTCATGGAAAGCATCATGGTGGACAAAATGACGTGGCATTTAGAGTCAAACCTGCTACTGAGGATATCCCAGCACAGCTTCCAAAGGCAATGGTTATGCCTGACAAACCTTGTGGAATTCTTCCACTTCGTCTTTAGTGAGCATGATCGGGACAAGGCGGTGGATGTGGTCTACTTAGACTTTCAGAAATCCTTTGATAAGGTACCACACCGCCACCTTCTCTGGAAAGTGTGAGCGCTGGGCATAGACAGAAAAGTAGCCGGCTGGATCGAGAACTGGCTAAGTGGCAGACAACAATGGGTGGTGGTGAATGGATAGGCTTCTGAGTTGGTGTCTGTTACTAGTGGGGTGCCTCAAGGTTCTGTCCTGGGACCACTACTATTTATCATCTATGTCAACAACATGGACAGTGACATGGTTGCCAAGATTTCTAAATTCGCCGACGATACCAAGCTTGGTATGAACGTTGCAAAGGATGGAAATACTGCCCGCCTGCAAGATGATCTTTGGAAGATTGGGGAGTGGTCTGGTACATGACAAATGCCTTTCAACATAAACAAATGCAAAGTGATGCATATCGTCCACCGAAATCCCCAATCACCCTATATCCTTAAGGGCACTGCTCTTGAATCCACCGACACTGAGGACTTGGGTGTAACTATCATTAGTGACCTCAAGTTCTCGAAACAGTACATTGAGGCGGAGAAAAAGGCCCAAAGGATGCTAGACTACATAAAGCGGCAGTTTGGATATCAGAAGAAGGAGATTGTACTGTGTTTGTACAACTCACTTGTCCGACCGCACCTGGAGTATGCCGTACAATTTTGGAGTCCTTCATTTCAAAAGGACATCGCGAGATTGGAACGTGTGCAAGCCAGGGCAACCAAAATGATTCCCTCTATTAGACATAAAAGAGATAGATTAAGGGAATTAGATCTGTTCTCGTTGGAAACCTGTAGACTGTGTGGTCAGCTCATCAAAGTTTTCAAAATACTTTGAGGGTTCGACAATGTTGAGTACAGGGATATTTTCACACTTGCTGAGAGCAGAACAAGAAATCACGGCTTTAAACTTGAACTGAAGCATTACAACTGCGATCTGTGTGGAAAAAATTTTACGTACAGTATCTGCGGTAGTTGGAACGCACTTCCAGTGGAAGTTGTCGACAGTAAATCTGTTGACCAATTCAAGTCAAGATTAGACAGGGTCTTGAAAAGTGGCTGTTTAAGGACGTAAAGCATTTGAGCAGAGATGTGCCCTCTCGACTGCTAGTGCAAAGGTACCCTCATTGAATGGATTGTAAGGTCTTCTAGGGTACTTTCTTTCCTTGTTACACTCCTTGTTACATATGGTACACAAAGAAAACCACAATTATTTGCCATGTGAGTCAGGGTGGGGTGGGGTAACAGGAGACAGTGTACCTAGGGAGACAAGCTTCAGTTTGTTTCTGTTGTTCCTAGTTAGAAATTGTGCATTGGAGGGGGAGGGGTGCATGACTTTTACATTTTGTTTTGGCTATGGGTGGGGATAAGGACTTAAAATATGACCAGGTTGCAACCATAGCATCATTGTACAAAGCAAATAAGTCCAACAAGGAAATAGTTGCCTTAATGTGAGTGGGCCTGTGTGGCATTCAGAAGTGGACACCGAGAACATGCAAGAATTGGGCTGCTGAACTATCACTTGACAAGAAGAGGTCATGTAAGACCTCAAAGAGGACTTTTAGGGTTGTGGAGGCTGACCCAAGGATTACAGCCAAGGAAATCAAGGAAAAGAACTTGCGTCTGCTGATGATGACCTATTATGACCATCCAGATGGCTCCATGACAATCTCCATTGTGACCACCGCACACCCCTCAGGAAACCAATTGTAACTTCCTGGTTGCTTTTGTTAAGAAATATTTAGCTTGGGACCCAGTGAGGTGGCAGGTGTTGTGGAGTGATGAGGCCACATTTACTGTTGCTGGGAACCAAGGAGGTAAGGTCAGGATGAAACATGGGTCAGATCCTCTCAACCCTAGGAACACACTTTCCACTATGAAATGCATCGATAGTGTTATGGTCCAAGGCATGTTTGGGTATCACAGAATCAACAAACTTGTGATCTGGGACAAGAATCTTTCTGTGAACAAGGAGAGGTACTTGGAGCTGCTCTTCAACTACCTGGAGGATTGTTTTGATACTTGCCAGGTGTTTATGCGGGATGGTGCACCCTCATAGA
This sequence comes from Ceratothoa steindachneri, assembly GCA_963969495.1. Classification (NCBI taxonomy): domain Eukaryota; kingdom Metazoa; phylum Arthropoda; class Malacostraca; order Isopoda; family Cymothoidae; genus Ceratothoa; species Ceratothoa steindachneri. The sequence continues at coordinate 63,358,200 of OZ018322.1, read as the reverse complement.
TGGATAAGCTGGCTGGGAAATAGCCCAGATTTAACCCCAATGCAAACCTCTATTCCATCATAGAAGCATCTAAAGGGTCATGACACCACATTTGTGCCTAAGCTCATTTCATCTCAGGAGTTATGGGTCAGTTTTGAGCCCTCCTTACTCCAGAACCTCACAGTCTGCCCCTAATAGTCTCCAGGAGTGTATAAAGCAGAAAGAACACCGCCAATAAATACCTAACAACCATTTTACCTTATATTTTTCTGACCCCAACCCTCTGAGTTGAGGGAAGGATAAGTTTGTGCCAAGTATTATTATCTACCCCAGATGCCACTAAACCGATACATTTCCAAACACTCATTTTACCAACATACCTTTGTCAAAACACCCTAGTACAAAGCTAACCCCCACCCCCAATATCCACAAATCTAAAGTAAATTTAGAGTGGTGAATCAGAATTTTACTGGCCCACCTATTATCAGAATAACACCCCAGCCTACATGAATATAATTTTGTCTTTCTGTTCTACTCCTTATTTGTCTGTTTAGGTTTATATCCATTTTTTTTCTAATTAGTTACCAATGCATGAACTAGATGTATTTGTATCTGAATTTTTTTTGCTGTACATTATTATTTAAATTTTATTTGAGGAATGACATTTATAAATAAAAGTTAAAAAAATATCTAGAAATGGGGTTAAAAAATTTTAAGTTAACTCCTTTTAAAAGATGAACTTCACATTTATATATAAAAAATATGTTTGTAACTCAAATTTTATTGACTTTTTTCTAAAAAAAAGAAATGCCATATGGAAAATGCTACATCTAAGCAAGGTCAAAGCACTAATTAAAGTTTTAGTGTAGAGACAATACATATGACTATTGTAGATAGTAATGTAGTATACACATTTCAATAGTAATAAAAACTTTATTTTAAGAGAACTTTTAATTGTATTGGTACCCAAACATGTTTCAGAGTATCATGCTCAATAGAAATGGTGTTAAAAATAAGTAATTATATATATGGGACTTGTGTGTTTCCAACAATGTTCTCTCTTGTGAAGAGGTCTACTACAGATATTACAGGTTCTCCATGGGTATCCCCCTATCACCAGTTCTTTGCTGCCTCTTTATAGAATATTTTGAGTCTGAATTATGCACTACTATTTTTCAGATCAAATGCTGGCATCATGGTGAGGATGCTTTTGTGGCCATAAAGCAAAAACTTTGATAACTTCATAAGAAATCTTAGCCTCCATTACTCTATAAAATTTCAATTTTAAAGGAGAATCTAATCTCCCCCTCCCTCTTCTTGAATTACCTATCCACAGAGATAAAGATTATCTCTCCAATTCTTTGTGTATCATAAATCAACCCCTTCAAATGCTTACATACATTTTTACTTTAGCTATAGTGATCATATCAAAATCTCCAGTTTCCATTATTTCTATGTGCATAGAGAATATGTAATCCTAAATATACTGAAAGAATTAAAAACATTATTTATCATTTCCTCTCGTATCCATAATTTATATTTAGGAAGCAAACCTACAAGCCAAGAACATTTTATTGCAACTTAATCAGAAAAAAAAACAGCCTCCAATACAAAATAGAAATGATTAATCACATCAAAAATAGGAATCACGTGACTGTACTTTAATCCTCCCACTATGTAGACAGCATCTGCCAGGTCATTAATAAATGCCATACTATGGGCGGGGGGTTGTTTTTGTTATTTATACTTCCCATATAGATAGATACTCTAAAACATGTCCTGTACCAATACAATTAAAAGACATACTCTTAAAATAAAGCTTTTATTACTGTGTAGGAATATATTTTGGCAAAAATGATTTTTTTAGCTTTTTAATTTTCAAAAACAACTCTTAAAGGAAAGTCTTAAAAAAAAATTGACATATGTAAAATAAAGGCTTTTAATAGCTTTCAAGCAAAAAGGTTTTTGTACATAGCCCTGGGTAATAACAAAAAGACTATTCAAGTTTATTATAATAACTATTTACATAACCAACTAAATGATGGTTTGCCTTTCCTGACAATAATGCAAAATTTAAAACCTGGACATAAAATTAAAAGGTTCAAGATGAGTGAACATTAGGGAAACGGATAATTCACACAAAATAGGGACAACAAAAGAGGGTTGGTTATCAGACTATGAACTAAGACAAGACTGTAGTGAGTGGTGAATGAATGGTTGATAGTAGTGCTATATGGGATCCATTTTTCTCTATGGAGATCTTCACCACTTTGCCTTAGTCCATCCCTATGCTATACTTTGCCCACTGTGTGAATGAAAGGAATGATGGACTTATTGGAGGGAAATTACTAATTAGGACACTTGAAATATTATAAATATAGAATTGATTCTCTATTTAATATTAATGTATTTTCACGTTTTGTATTTGAGGGCACGGACAATTTTCCTAATTATTGTATTCTTCTTTGAAGTTTGTTATTAGCCAGAAATATGGTCCTGTTTGCCTCGGTTTAAAAAAATATAGACTACTTAAGGAGAGAAAATGTTTATTGTAAAATTTTGTGGTTTGTTAAGGGATTTAATACATTTTTGGAATCTTTATGAAAATTGCAGTTGACAGTGATAGGAAAGGTGTGATTGAAGAGAGTGGAAGAAAACAAGATATGTATAAAATTCAATTGAACTTTTTGTTTAAATTATTTGGACTAAGAATGGTCAATAAATATCCTTAAGTCAGATACTTTGTAGGTATGAAAATATGTTTGTAGCTGGTTAGTTGGCTATAATCTTTAGATACCTCTATTTATATTTTGAGTTTGATATTAATTTGGAATACTGGTGTGGTGCTGTAAATAACTTGTTTTGTTGGTCTCTAATGAGAGATATTTGGATTTTAATAATTATTGCAAAAACTACATATATTATATTTTCATGGGAAATAAAACCAATTGTATGTCTCCCCCAACCTACTTTACAGATGTGACAAGACACACACTTGGGTTCCTGGAAATTTAAATTGTTTGGAGTGCAAACAGGGACCAAGTGGTGAGGTCAGTGTTGTTTGTGTGAAAGTTTTCTACTCTTTTCTATTCTACTTTTCTATCATAACAGTAATACAGGTCTACTACAGCAATAGATGCACAAAATAAGCAATCAAATACCAATGTATGAGTGAGCAAATGCAAGTAGGCCAAGATATGGAAGGTTAGCCAAGGGACTGAAGTCAGTCCAGAGAATGGAGTTGGCCCAAATGGAAGTCAGTCAGGCAGTTGAAACCAGACTCTGTAAGAAGGTCCAAAGACCCAGGGTAGGAAGAGATGCTTGAACATGTGAAATAGGCCAGGTTTCACAAACCTGGAGTGTGAGAATACTCCGGAGTGGAACAGAATATTTAATGGGGATGAGTGTTTTTATGGGTGTAATACATAGAATGGTCCACTGAAGGCAAAAATATTTTTCTACATCAAAATTAATATCATCTAAAGCTTTAAGTTTCCTTAAGAACATGATAGTCAGTACACAGTAACATATTAAATCAAAGATGAATCTAGGATTGAAATATTTCATGATTTAGATTAAAATACAAAAAAAAAGACTTCTTACCTTGGTTATATAAATGCAGTTGGGCCCTCACACGTAGAAAAAAAACAACTTTTCAAATAAAATTTTAAGGCCGCTATGGTAATCTGAAGTTCTAGCACTGTTAATTCTTTAAATATTTATAATTATTAGATTATCAAGGAAAGAGAAATCATTAATGACAATAATAAAGTTTAATACAAAGAGTTTCTACCTATTGGACATAATACCTAACATAGACAAAGGTAAACCCTCTCAACTCTGAGAGTTTCCACCTCAGATCTTGAAAGGTGTAGGGTATGAAAGGTATTCCTCATGGGTCATGGATGAAATGAGAGCTGTTGGTGAATGGAGGTAAAAGAAGAATTCAACTAATTGACTTCATATCAGCAAAAACTTCAGATCCTTACATCATCTCCCTTTACAATTAATAGACCAAGCAGTTACTTGGAACTACCAGGTACACTGTAGACAAAACAAGACATTTGAAAACTCAATTTGGCATTCTTACATAAGTGCCCACATATACAGAAGGAAAAAACTGACTAAAGAATCAATCTCTAGAGTAAAGGCTTTTTAGGAAGATGAGGTAGGGCGAATGTGTGCAGGTAAATATGAATATCAGCATAAAAAATAGATATTAGCCACACTAATTTGTCTCAAGACTTCTCAAAATTAAAGATTTAGCAAAGATAAGAAATCAATCATATTACAATTTTCTGTGAGTAAATTAGATCGATATACAAGGGAATTTATTGGAATGCATCCTTTTAGGCACATTAGATGGATTCCTTAAAGGTCACCTACCTTGTGAGGAGTGATATTTTTTTTTAGGAGGCTATCTGGCGATGGCCCACTTGGGCATAAGTCGCAGCAATCACACAGCCTAGCTCTAGGCTACTTTAAAATAAGAATATGAAAACAAAACAAAGATAAAAAGGGAAGATGACAACAATTAGGAGGCAAGCTCCGGCATCGGGGGGGGGGGGGGAGGGTCCCGCAGGAGTGTGCGCCCTACAAAGAAAACAACAATAACAAAGACAAAACAAAACGTAGTTAAATAAAAGGGAGAAGGCCGGCCTCCACCAAAAAGTCTACAAGTCCACCAGTCAATGTGCACGCATTCATGCCGATGACAAGGGACAGGCGGTAACAACCCCGCACATCCTGGTACCAGGACAAGCAACATGCGTGAAGATTGCCCAGACTGGGACATTCAACAAGAATGTGCCAAACAGTCTGGGGAACAACGCAGTCTTCACAGTAGGGCGCTGGCGAGTGCTACATCAAATGGTGGTGCGTCCCGCGAGTGTACCCAATTCGGAAACGACAGAAAGCAACCTGAAGCCTTTGCGGCATTGGGGGGGGGGGGGTAGGTCCATGGGAACAGTCGTGGCACAATGGCACGCAACTTTAAGTTGCCTTCGACCATCTCCCATCTTCTTTGCCAAGCAGCCCAAAGAGCTGCCCGTATTCCTGCCATGTAGTCGGTGATGAACAACGAAACGCTGGTCCTGTAGCAGAGTCCTCGCGAACTCTTTGGCACCCTCATGGGAACGCTCATTCCTCGAAATTCATAAATGTCCAGGAACCCAGCAGAAGATAATTTCGACATCCACCCGGCTCGCCGAAACCGTGGCGTCACGGATATCGCGAACCAGGGAATGCGGAGATTACAATGTCCCGAGAGCACTCAGGGCACTTTGTGAGTCGCTATAGATCACAATGCGGTCTCCGAACCGGGCACGTCGCGTAATCTCTCGTACCGAGTGGTGTATTGCCACCAGCTCGGCCGTGAAGACAGGCAGCGCCTGGCAGAGCCGCGCTAACTTCAAACAGACGGGATACGGCGTGGAAGCCGACTCCCTCTTCTGACACGGTTCCAGCGTGACACGAGGTGTGCTCCAAAAAGGTCGAACGCAATACTCCCGGCGCTGTAGAAGTTTTGGGAGCAGAGGCGTGGTACCCTCCAGGGTGGCGTTCTCGGCAGAACCAGGGGCAACATCGGCCCGAGAGCTACATCAAGCTCTGGAAGGAGTTTCCTGGCCCTAAACCCAAAGGGCTTAGGGTATGACTGGCGTCCCTAGGCGGCATAGGCACCGTCGAAATCAGCTGCGAATGCAGTGAGAGCTGTTGGCTACTGAGGAAGGCGACGGGCTCGCTTGCACTGTAGACGGCGTAGAGCGAGTGGCAACTCTCCAGCATCGACTAGTAGGCTCTCAATGGGGAAAGTGCGGAAGGAACCGGTAGCCAAGCAAAGGCCGGTGTGGTGGATCGAGTCCACACTCCACAATAAACGCTCGGCTGCGGATGCAGAAAACTTGCATACGTAGTCGAGTTTCAAACGAACAAAGGATCGATAAAAAAGTAAGGTAGTAGTCTTATCAGCGCCCCAAGCGCTGAACGTCACGGAATGGAGAATATCCCTGGTGCGGGTATAAGAGACCCTAAGGCTGCGAATATGAGCCTACCAGGTGAAGCGTCAGTCAAATAGTGATACCTATATTTAAGAAAAGGGATAAAACAAATATGTCTAATTACAGACCAGTAAGTTTGACATCAGTGGTAGGGAAAATGATGGAATCTATTATAGCAAAGAATATCAGAGATCACTTGGATAAGCATAAGTTGATAAAAGAATCACAGCATGGCTTTAGTAAGGGTAAATCCTGTCTGACTAATTTGCTGGCTTTTTATAGTAAGGTGTATGAAGCAGCAGATAATGATGAAAACTATGATATTTTATACTTGGACTTTAGTAAGGCTTTTGATCGAGTGCCACACTTACGGCTTCTGAGCAAAGTTAAAGCACACACGATCGATGGCAGTATATTTAGGTGGATTCAGTCATGGCTCGGTGACAGACAGCAAAGAGTTAGTATAGATGGAGTTAAATCTGAGTGGGGGTGTGTTAGCAGTGGAGTTCCGCAAGGATCTATTTTGGGTCCCTTAATATTCTTAATTTATATTAATGATCTTGACATAGGTATAAGTAGTGACCTGAGTAAATTTGCTGATGATACTAAGCTAGGTAGGGCCATTATTTTTTTTTTATTTTTTTTTTTTATAGAGCCCATCTGGCAACTACCCACTTGGGCATAAGTCGCCGAAAAACACGACAGCCTAGAATTAGGCTACTTTAAAGTTAAAATATGAAAACTTAACAATCAATATAAATTGGAAAAACTTAACAATCGAAGCAATCTCCGGCAGCGGGGGGAGGTCCCCCTCACCCCGGTGCAGGAGAGTGCAACCTAAAACAAAACAATAACAAAAAAAAAGGAACCTTAAATAAAGGGGAGAAGGCCGGCCTCCCCCCAAAAGTCAATAAGTCCACCAGTCATGGTGCACGCACTCGTCCCGAGTACAAGGGACAGGCGGTAGCGACCCCGCCCATCCCGGTACCGAGACAGGTATCGTGCGCGAAGATCACCCAGACTGGGACATTCGACAAGAATATGCCGAACAGTCTGGGGGACGACGCAGTCGTTGCAATAGGGCACATGCGAGCGCTCCACCAAGTAACGATGCGTCACACGAGTGTGTCCGATTCGAAGACGACAGAAAGCAACCTGAAGCCGCCGCGGCATTGGGGGATAGGTCCATGGGAACAGTCGCGGCGCAATGGCACGCAACTTTAAGTTCCCCTCGACCGTCTCCCATCTTCTTTGCCAAGCAGTCCGAAGAGCTGCCCGTATTCCTGCCATGTAGTCAGTGTGAGGAAGAGCGAAACGCTGGTCCGGTCGCAGAGTCCTCGCGGACTCTTTGGCGCCCTCATTCCCCGCAATTCCTACATGTCCAGGAACCCAGCAGAAGATAATCTCGACATCTGCCCGGCTCGCCAAAACCGTGGCGTCACGGATTTCGCGAACCAGGGGATGCGGAGATTCCAATGCCCCGAGAGCACTCAGGGCGCTTTGTGAGTCGCTATAAATCACAATCCGGTCTCCGAACCGGGCACGTCGCGTAATCTCCCGTACCGAGTGGTGTATTGCCACCAGCTCGGCCGTGAAGACAGACGCAGCGCCTGGTAGAGCCCCGCTGACTTCAAACAGAGGGGATACGGCGTGGAAGCCGACCCCCTCTTGGGACTTGGAGCCATCCGTATACACTGGCACGGTACCAGCGTGACACGATGTGTGCTCCAAAAAGGTCGAACGCAATACTCCCGGCGCAGTACAAGCTTTGGGAGCAGAGGCGTGGCGACAAATAGCCAAATGTGGTACCCTCCAGGGTGGCGTCCTGGGCAGAACCAGGGGCGCCACCGGCCCGAGAGCTATATCTACCTCTCGAAGGAGTTTCCTGGCCCTAAACCCAAAGGGCTTAGGGTATGACTGGCGTCTCTCGGCGGCATAGGCACCATCGAGATCAGCTGCGGATGCAGTGAGAGCTGTTGGCGACTGAGGGAGGCGCCGGGCTCGCGCGTACAGGCGAGTGATGCACTGCACGCGGCGCAGAGCGAGTGGCATCTCCCCAGCATCGACCAACAGGCTCTCAATGGGGGAAGTGCGGAAGGCACCGGTCGCAAGGCGAAGGCCGGTGTGGTGGATCGAATCCACCTTCCGCAATAAACGCTCGGCTGCGGATGCATAAAACTCGCATCCGTAGTCGAGCTTCGAGCGAACAAAGGATCGATAAAAAAGTAAGGCGGTAGCCCTATCAGCGCCCCAAGCGCTGAACGTCACGGAACGGAGAATGTCCATGGCGCGGGTACAAGAGACCCTAAGGCTGCGAATGTGAGCCTCCCAGGTGAGGCGTCGGTCGAATACAAGACCAAGGAAACGGTGCGACTCAACCACATCCAGGCGCACCCCATTAAGAAACAAATCTGGGTCGGGGTGAAGCCGTGGATGGCGGCAGAAGTGCACCACCTTAGTCTTGGCCAAAGAAAACCGAAACCTGTGCGCTTCGGCATAGCGAGAGACGCGGTTCAATGCCTGTTGGAGTCGGAGCTCCAGAGTTGGCATCTGGGCCGCGCCAAAAGAGATCGAAAGGTCGTCCACGTAGAGCGTAGCGAGAACATCTTCCGGCAGCACCGAGGTGATGCCGTTGATGCTCAGGGCAAAGAGTGTGACACTGAGGACACTTCCCTGCGGGACACCCTCTTCCTGCTCCTTTGGGCCGGAGAGGGCTCCCCCCACCCGTACGCGGAATCGACGATCTCGCAAAAATTCAGATATAAACATTGGGAGGCGTCCCCTCGCCCCCATCGTGTGGAGAGTCTCCATGATACCGTATCGCCATGCGGTATCATAGGCCTTCTCCAGATCAAAAAACACCGTGGCGTAGTGCTGTCTACGAAGGAAAGCCTCGCAGACGGCATTTTCCAGTCGGAGCAGAGCATCCGACGTGGAGTGGAACTTACGGAAGCCGCACTGTGCAGAAGACAGATGGCCTCCGCTGTCCAGGAAATAGGCTAATCTAACATTTACCAATTTCTCCATCAACTTGCACACGCAAGAGGTTAGAGAGATTGGGCGGAATCCGGTCGGAGTAGAGTGATCTCTCCCCGGCTTGCGAAAGGCGAGCACAGTAGCGATTCGCCAGGAGTCTGGGAGAAGACCTTCCACCCAGATCCTGTTGAACAAATCTAACAGAAAGGCCATGCCTCGCTCACCCAGGTGTCGAAGCATGGCGTACGGGACATCGTCCGGACCATGGGCGGTGTCCGCGCACGAAGCGAGAGCGGAGCGCAACTCACTCACAGTAAACTTGTCGTTGAAGGGTTCTCCGCCTCTGGAGGTAAAGTCCAGCCGGCGGCCTTCCGCGACATCACGACGTGCATTGAATGCTGGCGGAGCAGCATCACGGCTAGAGAATGCGGAAAAAGCGGTCGCTAAGGATTCCGCCACGGACGCGGGGTCCGAGATTGCGGTCCCATTCTCCTGGAGAACGGGAGAGGGGTCCTGCGAGAACTTGCCCCGAATCCTTTTGACTCGCTTCCACACCTCAGCTAAAGGGGTCTTCCCGTTAAGTGAAGACACGTATGCCCGCCAAGAAGAGCGGCGGGCGTGCTTCGAAATATACCGGAACCTAGCCCTAGCCCGACGAAATTCAGCGACAGTGAAATCGTTCGGGCGGCGCTTATAGCGCATGTAGGCATAACGCTTCTGTTTCAGGGCCGTCTCACACTCGGCCGACCACCATGGGAGTGGTCGGCGTGCAAAACGGCCAGACGTCCTAGGAATAGTAGTCAGGCCCACGGCGATGAGGTTGCCGGAGAAGAACTCAACGGCCTCATCTACCGACCTAAACTCCTCGACTGAGATAGAGAATTCAGTCATTTCCTGAAATGCAGGCCACAGCGCCCGCGCCAAGCACCACCGAGGTGGTCTCTCAGGCGGCAGTTGCCCTGAAAATTATATTTGAATGGGAAAGTGATCACTACCATGGAGGTCATCGACCACCCCCCAATCAAAATCAGGCTGTGCATCCGAAGAGCACAAAGATAGGTCAAGGCAAGAAAATGAAGCGGTTCTCGGACAGTGATGCGTAAACTCATCCACGTTTAGGACACCCATCTCAAGCTCTTCGATCAGATCGGCAAGGACTTGTCCCCTGGGATTTATGGAGTAATCTCCCCAGAGAGGATGCCTGCCGTTCAGATCTCCAAGCAAGAGATAGGGCCTCGGCAACCGTGCCACGACGCGGCGGAAGTCCCCCGCGTCGAAGTCAGCTGACGGTGGAATGTACGCAGAAATGATAGTATACCTCCTATCCAGGTGCAGCTGCACAGCCACTGCCTGAAAGGAGGTATCTAAAGAGAAAGGAAGAACGGAGACATCATGCCGGGTGTAAACTGCGCACCCCCCAGCCCGGCCATCCCGCGGTGGTGGGGTCGCAAGACCCTTATACCCCGGGAGGGCAGGGAGGGGGCACGAACCTAGCATGGTCTCCTGCAAAAAAATAGCTAACGGGGAACGGGACGAGACGAGCCTCCGCAGCTCCTCCCAGTTGGCCCGGAGTCCACGGCAATTCCATTGAAGGAATATGCCCTCCAGGCCTAGCTCGGAGGAGACGCGGGGGCCCTCCTCGAATTGAAGACCCTCACGGGAATGGCCGTACGCTTCCCGGGGGCAGAACCCCGGGCGCTGTTGGCCGGACAAAGCGCTGAAGGCGCTGTCGCCTTCGAGGACTTATTGGGGGAGGTTGGGCTCGCCATGCGAGTCTTTTCCTCCCTCCGCCTCGAAACCTTAGGCGGGCGTTGCGGCTTCGGAGGCGGGGGGCCCTCTTTTCGAGGAACCACCGTCTCCGAGCAACTCGCTCCACCTCGGGGCGTGGGCGAAGGAGCCGAAGCTCCTTTGTTGCTGTCCTCCTTTCGGGGGACAGCTTTAGGAACCCCGGAAGATGGCCTAGCGACCATCTTCAGGGGTGTTGCCTCCTGTGAGTCTAACGACTCGGTGGAGGCGCGTGGCCGTTTCGCCTTACGGGAAACGGTCACGCTGGGGGAAGAGGGGGGAGCCCTGGTTTTAGCCGGGGCAGGGTATGAACCCTTTTTTCCGCCAGCTTTACCAGGGGAGCGCCCGGGTTGGGTAGAGCCCGCAGAAGGGCTCCGAATGGGCGCGGAAACAACCGTGCTCGTTGGCCTGGATGGGCCAGGAGCAGAGGGTGCCTTCCTAACTATTGAGGCATACGACGTCCCAGGCAGAGCCGGGCGCGCCAGGACCAAGTCCTTTGCCTCGCGGAATGAGAGTCGATCCTGGGCCTGAACGGCCAGGATTTCTTTCTCAAGGAGATATGCACCACATTGCTTCGAAGAAGAAGGGTGCGGCTCTCCGCAATTGACACACTTGGCCACACACGATTTGGACTTATCGTGTGCGACCTTGGAGCAATTTACACAGACTTCGGGTGACCCCGACTTTGCACGTCTACATGAGCGATTCGTATGGCCGAAGCGGTGACAGTAATAGCACCGCCGCGGCAGTGGCACGAATGCCTTCACGCGGTAGCGGTACCAACCGGCACGCACCGACTCAGGGAGCTTGTCACAGTCGAACGTGACGAAGAGTGTAGGGGTGGGTCTCGAGGCCCCTCCCTGTTTTCTCATCACACATTCGACCTTGACCGCCCCATGGTCGGCCAGCTCTAAGGTGATGTCTTCAATGGAGTAGTCAACGAGTTCCCTCGCATAAACTACTCCTTTCACAAAGTTCATGGTAGAGTGCAGCGTCACACTCACCGGGGTGCCATGAAGTGTCCGAAGAGCACTAATCTTGGCCGCCTCGGCGGGATTCGCCGCATTCGCCAGAAGGCTCCCGTCCGAGAAACGGGTTACCTTCGGCTCTCTACCAATTGCACTAGCTAATCCTCTCCTCTGATGGATCATGTTGCCCTTGGCCAACATGCTTCCATCAGTGGAGCGAATAACGAGGAAGCGTTTGAAGCCAGCGGGCTCGAAAACGCCAGGTAACCTCTGAATCAGGGGCCCTGATGTCATAGAGGCTCTGCCCTGTGCACTTTTCATCTTAGTCAGGGGCTCCGCTACCAGGGGGGCAGAGGGGCCGGATGTGCCGATCTTGGCTTGGTCGCTTGCCAAAGTGGCAGCAGACCCATCCATCCCCGTAGCCCCCGCGGATGGAGAGGAGCCCCGAGTCTTTGTCTTTTTCTTTTTTGCAGACGAGGGTGGAGAATGAACCCGCTTCTCACCTCTGCCGGAAGGAGCCCCCAGGCCAGATGGACCAGCCTCAGCCAGGTCATTCTCCGAAATGAAGGACCTGGTAGTCGTGGGGGCACCGGTCGGAGGAGATCCCTCCCCTCCTTGTACTGCTTCGGAAACCATAGCCGTTTGAGGAGGACCTTGCATAGGGGCGGATTCGGGTTCGGTGCTTGGCGCCGAGCCCGGATTCCACCCCATGGAAGGCCCTACCGTCTGAGGCTGGGTTTCCTCAAGGACCATGTCTATCTCAGGGGGAGGCCTCCAGCTGGCCACTCCCCCCCCCCAAGACATCCCAGGTCCCATTGGCAAGGTTCAATATTCTTGCCAGCAGGTCTTTTGAGGGAAGCGACTGAAGGGACCTGGCTTCCCTCTTCCCCCTAATGGGGTTTGCCCTACCGAGCCGCTTCGATCTGGAGCGGCTGGCTAATGGCTGCCTGCTGGCTTTCTTGGCAGTCCCCTTGGAAAGAACAGAGGGGACTGCCACTGATAAAAGGGAGGTACCCGGAAGCACCTCCAGGGAAGGGGGTGAGGGGGAGTCCCCTACACCCGTAAGCAAAGGTTAGGAGTAAGCCTCCTCTCCGGTTAGAGAGATATGGAGGGTCCCCTGAGCAAACACAGGGAGGGGACCTCCATTTTTTCAGGGGAGCTGCCCGAGGACGGTTCCGTTGGTGACATAGGGAGAATTAAGGGGGGATTTTTTTGTTTATAATCATTGGGCATGGTGACCCTCAATATTTCACAGGATGCAATTGCTCATCACCTCTTGCAGTTGCCCGCACTGCAAGAGGTGCTTACAGGCCTGGCAGTCCATCGGCATGGGGCTCCACCTTGAACATGGCGTAAAAGGATAGATTGTGAAGAGGAGAGGAAAATGGATGTGAGGAATGTATGGGTGGGGATGAAGCAGGTTGTTAAAAAAAAAACATCCCAAACCGGAGCTCAGGGGTTAGGGAACGTTGTCCCCTCCCCCATCAGCCCCGATCTGGGACAGTTGGCTTGAGTATAAGGTAAGCATCTACCCTGTGAAATTAGAGGCTGACCAGAGAAAGTTGTGGGAGAGGTTGTATGGAAAGTGAGGAAACAAGTGTTTTGCAGTAAGGAGAAAAGGCTAAGCTGGGGTCGGACGGGGTGCTGAGTCCCGTCAGCATGGCTGCCAGGATGGCAAATCGCCGCGCCCCTTAGGGGGTTACCAGGGGAGCGCCCGGGTTGAGTAGAAACTGCAGAAGGGCTCCGAATGGGCGCGGAAACAACCATGCTCATTGGCCTGGATGCGCCTGGAGCAGAGGGTGCCTTTCTAACTATTGAGGCATAAGACGTCCCAGGCAGAGCCGGGCGCACCAGGACCAAGTCCTTAGCCTCGCGGAATGAGAGTCGATCTTGGGCCTGAACAGCCACGATTTCTTTCTCAAGGAGATATGTACCACATTACTTCGCAGAAGCGGGGTGCCACTCTCCGCAATTGACACACACGATTTGGACTTAACGCATGCAGCCTTGGAGCAATTTACACAGACTTGGGTGACCCCGACTTTGCACATCTACATGAACAATTTGTATGGCCGAAACGGTGACAGTAATAGCACCGCCACAACAGTGGCACAAATGCCTTCACACAGTAGCGGTACCAACCGGCATGCACCAACTCAGGAAGCTTGTCACAGTCGAACGTGACAAAGAGTGTAGGGGTTGGTCTTGAGGCCCCTCCCTGTTTTCTCATCACACATTCGACCTTGACCGCCCCATGGTCAGCCAGCAAATAGGCGATGTCTTCTATGGAGTAGTCAATGAGTTCCCTCGCATAAACTACTCCTTTCACAAAGTTCATGGTAGAGTGCGGCATCACACTCACCAGGGTGCCATCAAGTGCCTGGAGAGCACTTATCTTGGCCACCTCGGAGGGATCCGCTACATTTGCCCGAAGGCTCCAATCTGAGAAACGGGTCACCTTCGGCTCTCTACCAATTACACTAGCTAATGCTCTCCTCTGATGGATCATGTTTTCCTTGGCCAACATGCTGCTATCAGTGGAGCAAATAATGAGGAATCGTTTAAAGCCAGTGGGCTTGAAAATGCCAGGTAGCCTCTGAATGAGGGGCCCGATGTTATCGAGGCACTGCCCTGCGCTCTTTTTGTCTTAGTCGGGGGCTCCGCACACTGGGGGGTGGGGAAGAGGGGACAGATGTGCCGATCTTGGCTTGGTCGCTTACCAGATCAATTTCCAAGATGTCCTCTTCAAGGATAAGGCCAGAGCTACTCTGGATTGATCAAAGTTTGGGTACCTCTTGTAGCCTCTCGCCCACATCGCATTCGTCGTCAACAAGGAGGCAGTGTTTTGGGCGGGAATCTAAGAAATTAACTTGCCGGGCCTTTTCGAGTTCCAGAAGGTGTAAAACTCACCAGCGAGTCTACACCACGTTTCTGGAGGAGCATTTTGCAGCATGGTTATATGATCTGCCACTCTCACATCAACAGCAATTGATTTTTATGCATGATAATTAGAGATAGGACGATTAATCAGAATTGTGAATTATAAGAATCATTAATTTGGGGTGAATTGGTATCGCTAAAAATAATCCCAGTTTTTCGATTCTAAAAAAGATTCCTTCAAAATTTCAGTACCGAGACTCTTTCAACAGTGTTTTTTTAAGTTTTTAACTTTCTTTCCTACTTGCCAAATAACTGAATCAAATTTCAATTTCAAACATTGTTTATTTGTGGCTAGTGTCAATCAAGTTATGTATCTACTCATCTGTCCTATTATTCACTGAAATTATAACATTAATAAGTTATTTACTAATAGATTTAGATTAGTCAACAAGAATGTATCACTATTTAATATCAATTAATATTGAAGAACTGACTGTATAAGAAATATATTGTATGTTTAATTCTTTATATGCATTAAATGAAGGCCAGCTCAGGGCTCAGGCATCATCTAGAAGAGCTGATGCAATTCTAAGATGTTAAAGCTTTGTTCAGCAGCACTACTGAAGTTGGCATGTTCGTATAAATTTGGTACCTTTCTGCCGTAAAGAAACACTTTAGATAACATTAGTAGAAATTTGGTACCTTTTTGCTGCAAAGAAATGCTTTTTGATACCATTTTACTTTTGTTTTATGTTTTAATTAGATTTGGTACAATTTTATTAAATTTGTTACATTTTCAGAGTAAGTTTTGGTACTATACTATATCCCAGCTAGTATAGCGCATTTGCCCGACAATCGTTGGGTTGGCAGTTAAAATCTCCATCCTGATTATTTTTAAAGCTGACACTATTTACTCGGGAGGTTACCTCCATGACTGGGCATCATGGTGGGGACAGATAGGTGGAACTCGTAGCCATGATAGGCAGTCCACCTAAGAGAAGGATAACTTTGATTTCAAAACCCTGGAGCCATGGCATAATTTGCTTCTTCCAGAAGATCCTCTGTGAGAAAATTCTTTCTGTTGTTCAGTTGACTACCAGCCACTGTAGATGTAAGTTATGCTGCACGCGCTTCCTACTCCCAGCCTATGTTAAATGTTGAGTTACAATAGCTGAATATTAATAGTATTTAATACATTAGTCATTATTATTTGACATTATCAAATTAGTCTGATTTGAATTACAATTTCCACATAAACTGTGCATTATTTGCTATCAAAGATCTAAATTCACTTGGTTATAACGACTGAGGATACCAAACTTGCAGCATAAGGCACTATATCAGATTAGTTGTTAGCAGATACTATGTAAACTTAGGCACAATGTTCATCTTACATTTATTTATTTACTAAATTCTATTTAGTTTATGTAACAACTAACTTTATTAATTATTATTGAAGTATGGAGTATTATTATTACATGGAAGGAACTATGAATCGATAGTAAGTAAAGAAATTAAATAAGTTTTATTATATTTATTATTTAATGATCTTTAGTGACAATTGCTAATAGTATGGTGGCAATACATAAATTATAATAAGTATCACATTTGTTTTTAACAATATATATCATATAATCACTATTCTATTTTGTGAATGAATCTGAATCGCAAAAATCTTTGAAATCATCCCATCTCTAATGATAATGTTCCTTCGCATTCAGCCAAGGCTACAATTTCATACCTAGCAACTTTTGGAATCAGAGGCCAATCACTTATGACTTGGCCTCCCTATTCTCATGACCTAAACCTTATTGAACAATTCTGGTTGATCATAAAGAGGAAAGTGTATGAAGGAGGTATACAGTTTTCATCGAAGGATGCCCTGTGGAAAAAGATCAAAACAGTTGCTGGTACCATAACATCTTCCCAGATTAGTTGGCTAACAGCTTCTGTGGACAAAAGACTGTTTGATGTGATTTCTAAACAAGGAAGTTACTAAGACAAATAAAGTACAGCACAGACAATTTAATTGCATTTGTTTCATAACTTTTGTTGCTATTTTTCAGTAGTGTGTTTCATTATTACAATAAAATGGTAATATAACGATAATACTTTGTTTCATTACCTTAAATTAGCATTTTTGTACACCTGCAATAAAATGCAACACAGTTGAAAGCACATCAAAATACATAACAACATAACTTTGTATGTATGTATTTTATTAATAAGATTGAAATGTTAATTGTATAAATACCTACCTAGGATATTTCAGTGGGCCAAGTTTCACGTTTGAACAATGTTTAATATTCAAAATATCAGGAAAAAATTTGACCTGCAATAGGGTGTGATACACAGTTTATATTGCAGTAGCTCTAGAGAAAATATATACTAGATCACTAGTTTGGAGAAATACCTAAGGATTGGAAATTAACCAATTTTTAAGAAGTGGAGTAAAGAGGACCTAAATAACTTTAGACCAGTAAGCCTAACTTCTATAATTTGTGAAATTCTTGAAAAGATAGTTAAGAAGGGAATTTCTGACTATCTAGAGAATGGTAGGTTAATAAATGATTCTCAGTATGGGTCTAGAAGAGGTAGATTATGTTTAGCAAATTTACTGGATTTTATGGATTATGTAACTCAACAATTAGATAAGGGCGAGAATGTTGTAATTTATTTAGATTTTAGCAAAGCTTTTGATAAGGTTCCACATAGGAGACTTCATAAATTAAAAATGCATGGAATATGTGGGAAAGTTTTGAATTAGATAGCGGAATGGTTGAAAGACAGGAAACAGAGTTTTTGACACATTCCTCAAGATAACTCGTGATTGGCCCTTGTGGCTTTGTCCTCCGTGAAATTATGTATATGTCATGTTAACAATCATGTGCATTTCACTATTTTTTTGAAAGTCAAGTTATATGCATATCTTGGAATATCATGTGACAGCATGATATTTTTTCAATATAGTGGTAGATTACTGGAATAGTTTGCCACCTGAGACAGTTGACAGTCTCAAACTTTTATTTGATTTTGATATTAATATTAGGGTCATTCCGCACAAAATCAGGCAAATTTCAAAAACACTTGCCAGGTGACCATCTTGGATTTTCTTCATTTTGGGGTATGTTGATACATGTCATAAAAGAAATTCACATGCAAAATTATAGCTCTGTACCTCAAACAGTTCCAGAGATATGGCCCATGTAATTCTGGGGGCTTTTTAGAGACTAAGTTGATTTTTCAAAATCGCTGACTTTGAGGCCTCATAAAACATGCAGTTTGAAAGATATAGGTCTGAAAAGTTCAGGTTCTACAGAATCAGGACCATAGATTCCAAGAAAGCAATCAAAACCAGTCTATCTCTAACCATCAAAGAGTTATAAACTAGCAAAAACTGAAATATTGAACAAATTCATCACATCTGAACCAACTTCCGATTCAAAATATTCATACTTAGAAACAATACTAAAAGTTATAACTGATAGGATATGATGATATATGTCTTTTATTGTATTTAAAACCTTTTCTGGCAGTTAAACATACAGAGCAGCTGAGAAATGGTGTTTCAAATATAGTCATTTTTCATGATTTTTAGAAAATGACCTTGACCTTTTGACTGCGTGGAAACATGAAAAATCCCTTCAAATTTTTTGTGCTTGAAGGGGAAGGTCTATACACTAGCTCTACTAAATATCTTATTTGTTCCATTATTCCTTCATTCATTTTCACAATGCCCAATTTAGGACACTATCAGCGTTATAGCAGGGTCCCTTTATATCATGAATTCTGTATAACATGGTTTCTATTTGAAACCTCTGATATTTTTGGCTTCTAATGTATTGGGCTGATAGTTAGGGATGCTTGTAATGATACTTCAATGTTAGTATTGAAATTCCAATTTGCTTAGCAGGATGAGTTTTGCAGGATGGCTGATGTAAAAGCTGAGTCTAGCAAATGCTGTATTGGAAATTATCTGAAGGAGGATTGCCACAGTAATAATTTTTCATGGAAAAAAGGGGTCTTATCTTTGGAAGACTTATCCAATGAGTGTTAAATTGTTAGAAGTAAGAACTGGATATAAATGCAAAGAAGGTAACTCATTTTGTTACCATCATGAGAAAGTCTTTTTGGGTAGATATCAAAGTTTGCAGACAAGTTGTGCTGACCCATTCCAGAAGCATAAAAAGTGAGTGACTGGTAAGTAGAAATTCATTAGTTCTTTATGTAAAATTTAATTTATGTAAAGTTAAATTTTAGAAATAAGTTTAATTTCACATTATAGGGGCCTTGATATATGATATGATTTATTTATACACTAAATACGAAACTCATTAGTTTTTGTGAACAGTATTTACATTTAATTAATGCGGGAAATTCAATAGTTCTTTATATAAAATTAAATTTATGTAAAGTTACATTTTAGAAATAAGTTTAATTTCACATTATAGGGGCCTTGATATGATATGATTTATTTATACACTAAATACGAAACTCATTAGTTTTTGTGAACAGTATTTACATTTATCTAATGCGGGAAATTCAATAGTTCTTTATATAAAATTAAATTTATGTAAAGTTACATTTTAGAAATAAGTTTAATTTCACATTATAGGGGCCTTGATATGATATGATATGATTTATTTATACACTAAATACAAAACTCATTACAGTTTTTGTGAACAGTATTTACAATTATCTAGTGTGGGAAATACCCCTTGCCCGAAGGCTGTACAACGTCCAAAAAATGAGACGAGGGGATAAGCTTTGTGTGTTGTTGAGTAGTAGAAGTTCTATTTATTTACTGTCCCCATCTTTTACAGGTTCATTGCAGGTTATGAAAAGCCCAAGAGCAGAAATGTACAACCTTAAATCTGGGCAGAAGGTCTGTCGACGTTGTGATACCCAGATGAAAGCGCCTTCAGATTACCCCACATATGAAGAAACAACACTCGAAGATGCCAGCAAGCAGTCATTTGAATACCTCAACTCAGTGTTTTACTACTAGAATGTTCCCCAATTAAGACTAACATAAGAATGAGAGACAAGGTAAATTATGTTAAGTGGAAAGTATCGGAGGTTCAAGAAGTTGTAGCAAAAAAGGTAGCCACTGTTCTCAACATTACCGAAGAATCAATACAGTCACAGGATACCACCAAAGAAGCCTGTACAAAATGTTCTGAGTTAGACTGATTTATTTGATGAATGAGAAATTGAAAAATTGCAAATCCAAACAGGACAAAATTCAAATATTGAAAGTTGTTCCAGAAAGCTGGACTATTGAAAAAATGTGCAATGAATTTGTTTCAAAATATGCAATAAACCAAGCTAGAGATCTAAAAAAGATAAATCTGGAATCCTTGCATGACCTGACACCTATCTAGGGAGTAAGACACTGTCACAAGATATTATTACTGCTGTTGAATTGTTTTATCAAGATGATGAGTTTTCCAGAAT
Organism: Ceratothoa steindachneri; assembly: GCA_963969495.1. Lineage (NCBI taxonomy): Eukaryota > Metazoa > Arthropoda > Malacostraca > Isopoda > Cymothoidae > Ceratothoa > Ceratothoa steindachneri. The sequence continues at coordinate 63,338,159 of OZ018322.1, read as the reverse complement.
GTATCCAGGAAAGAAAGACTTTGTTTCTGTCAGAATCAATGGTGATAAAATTCGCAAACAGAAAAGACTGATTTTGGTAAACATCACAGAATTGTATGCAATTTTTATAGCGAAGTTCCCCAATTTTAAGATTGGTATATCAAAGTTCTTTGAGCTTCAGCCCAAATGGTGTGTACAATGGGCGCAAAGGAAATGTTAACCTCTTAAACGCAATGGAAATGTTAACTCAAACTTCGCGGTTAACTTTTTTTACCACATTCCCGCCATATAGGTAGTGGGAGGAGCTTGGTATGATGCATGTACCTGCAGCCAGGGCTCCCTGGCAACTTCCTGCCAGGCTCATTTTAAGTGTGCTTGCAGAGCTCAGACAGTGTACATCTGTGTTACGCTGCCCCACAGACCGCATCTTTTTCACCTTTCTGCTGACTTTGACACCCTACTAGACACCACCATATGATCGCAATGGGGCGTAGCAAGCTGACAATGGAGGAGAAGACCCATGCCCTAACCCTAGTGGAGAAGGAAGTGCCAGTAAAGCGTGTAGTTGCCGATCTGAATATGAGTCGTGTGTCACTCTTTAAGCTCCAAAAAGCAGACACCACACTCTCTCCCAGCACTGCACCGCCTAGCAAACCTGGCTCTGGGGGCAAGAAGAAGACAACTGCTCGATAACAGCGGCTATTCGTACATCTAGCACAGGCTACAAAAAGACCTGGGTTTGCCCTGCCGCCAAGATACCGCTGCTGACAGAGGGTATGAAGAAAAAAACGCTAGCTTTCGTGAAGAAATATCAAGATTGGACACCAGAGCAGTGGAAGAAAGTCATGTGGAGTGACGAGAGCAGTTTTTGGCTCATCAGGGGTGGCTTGAAAGTGGTGCGGCGGCCCAGTGATGTGAGCAGATATGACCACCGCTACACCGTGAAGCACCCCGATGGCATCATGGTTTGGGGATGCTTCAGTGGGAAGAAGGCAGGGGTAGTCTCTATTTCCTCCCAAAGAACGTCACCATGAAGGGAAAGAATTACATTGAGGTTTTGGAGGAACATCTGCTCCATTTCTACGCTCTCTATGGCTGCGACTTTTTTATGCACGATGGCGCCCCTGCACACAAGGCACGAGCTGTCAAAGACTTCCTTAATGAGCAGAACATCAAAGTTTTGGACTGGCCAGGCAACTCACCCGACTTAAACCCCATAGAGAATGAATGCCTGGAACCAAATTAAAAATGAAGTTGCTAAGTCCTGGCCCACCTCGATCCCTGCCCTGAAGGAGACACTCATTAAGCTGTTGGTGTCAATGGACGGTTCCTACTTCAAGAATCTTGCAACATCCATGCCCAAGAGGATCCAGGAGGTGTTGAAGACCTGTGAGAACATGACAAAGTACTAAATGTAAAGAAATGTAAGTAAAAGGATCAAATAAAACAAACTTGAAATGTACTTTTGTGCTTAATTATCCAAAAATTCTTAGTGTTAACATTTCCTTTGTGCCCACTATATATATGGGGCGTAAGAGCTCTCACTCTGTTTGTGTGTGTAAGAAACACTAGAATGCCAAGTTGTTACTCAATGGGTTACCCACCACAGCCGTCAACGGTACTGATTACAAAGATAATGTGTCAATGGCTGTTTGTGACATATCTAAGAGGCACTGTATGTTGAGAATCTGTGAAAAATGCCCTGGTGTTCAGTAAATTAAAGAACATTTGATGTCTCTGTTTACTGCTAATGAGCAAGAGCTTGATGATAACATATCATATAAACAGTGGGTTAGGAATGAGTCGGGTAAAACAACTCTGGAAACATTGTCTTGTACAGTTGAGAATTTTATTGACAAGTTCTGTTCAATGTATGAAGCATTGCTTTCTCACCAGTTCATCACAAAAGCCCAAACACAGCATCTAAGCAACCTGAAAGAAACCATTTTTGAAAGTACTGGGCTTGTGTTGTTAGACTTTGCTGAAAATTACAGTTTTGTTGTTCAAGATGCAGTTCAAAGCCACTACTGGGATAACAGTCAAGCCACACTGCACCCATTTGTCCTCTACTACATTGTAGATGACAAGCTGAATGTTTTGAATGTGTGTGTGATATCAGATTGTATGAATCATGAAACCAATACTGTTCATGCTTTTCTAGAGGTTATTATCAAACATATCAAAATGGTGATGCCCACTTTGACAGATATACAGTACTTCAGCGATGGTGCTGCTTCCCAGTATAAGAATTACAAAACCTTATGAATCTTTGCTGCCACAAAGATGATTTTGGAATACCTGCACAGTGGAATTTCTTTGCCACTAGTCATGGTAAGAGTCCCTGTGATGGCATAGGTAACATTGTCAAACGTCTAGAAATGCATGATTGGTGTGTCATCAATGTGAAAGGTATAAAATTCTTTTATGTATCAGAGACGGATGTCATCAATAGTTGTGAACAGTTTAAGTTAGAGGAAAGGTATAGTCATGTGTCTACAGTCCCAGGTACACGTTCCCATCATAGTTTTGTGCCAGTTGGGGACATGATACTTGAGATTAGGCGAATTTCAGTAGACGCCCTCTTTAAAACAGTTCAGATGGGAGGCTTGCAGGGTATCAAGCCACAAGATGATAGTGCCTTTGAGGTAGGAAAGTATTTAGCTTGCATGTATGATGAAGACTGGTATATTGGGATTGTAGAAGATCGCTCTGACAAACAGCACAGCTTGCTTGTCAACTTCATGCATAAGGGTACAACAGAACAGTCACTTTCATGGCCATAAAAACATGTCATCTGCTGGATTCCTTTCCAAGATGTAATCTACACAGTTGATGTCCCTAGTGCCCAAGGAGCAAGTGGCAGGCAGTATTTCTTGTCAAATTCCAATTTGCAAAGAGTCCTGCAATACTGTGAGAAATCATAGATATCTGATTGATCAATCTGTTTAGAAAGGAACTACTTGCATGATGATATAGTTATAGTGTTAGTGTTTTTGTTCATTTTATGGTTATAACATATTTTGTGGCACATACAATATCATACTTTCCATTAGTCCATACAGTGAGGTGCGTAAATACGATAAGTAAATTAGCTAAATCAATGGTGAAATGGTCTGTCCTAATATGCACAAATAAAGGATGGAACAAATAAGATATTTAATATAGCTAGTGTATAGACCTTTCCCTTCAAGCCCAAAAAATTTGAAGGGGGTCCTCATGTTTCCACGGGGTCAAAAAAGGTCAAAAGGTCAAGGTCATTTTCTAAAAATCATGAAAAATGACTATATTTGAAACACCATTTCTCAGCTGCTCTGTATGTTTAACTGCCAGAAAAGGTTTTAAATACAATAAAAGACATATATCATCATATCCTATCAGTTATAACTTTTAGTATTGTTTCTAAGTATGAATATTTTGAATCGGAAGTTGGTTCAGATGTGATGAATTTGTTCAATATTTCAGTTTTTGCTAGTTTATAACTCTTTGATGGTTAGAGATAGACTGGTTTTGATTGCTTTCTTGGAATCTATGGTCCTGATTCTGTAGAACCTGAACTTTTCAGACCTATATCTTTCAAACTGCATGTTCTATGAGCCCTCAAAGTCAGCGATTTTGAAAAATCAACTTAGGTCTCTAAAAAGCCTCCAAAATTATGTGGGCCATATCTCCAGAACCATTTTAGGTACAGAGCTATAAGTTCTTTTGTGACATGTATCAACATACCCAAAAATGAAGAAAACCCAAGATGGTCATCGGTTTGGCATTGCCTGATTTCATGCGGAATGACTGATTAGTTAACTTCTTTAGTTCTGAATAAAGATGTAGTATAAATACCAAAAGTAAAAGTAAATTTCCAGAACCCCATCACCAAAATTTGAGGTCCATAATTTTTTTTTTTTAACATTTTTAGGCTGACCATCGAGTTAGCTTCACATTTATATGAACACAGCTACACCAAAAAGTAAGCAATTTGGGGCTAAAATAAGTGATTTTCAGAGACAAGGATGATCATAAATCATTAACCTAACCTTTTCATGATGCCATGATGGCGATTCATTTTTAAGCAACTTAGCTGCATGATTAGGTTTCTGAAAGCCATGATGATGATGCCTTTTTGAGCAGTAAAGACACAATCTTGTAGATGCACTTTATGGGATGTGGGATTAACTCAAAGGACATCTGATGAGCCCTTGTAGCTTTTTTTCATCCAATAAATTATGTTATGATAGGTTAGCGATTTATGATCTTGGCAAGCTCTCTATTCAGTGATGTTTTTTGTTTTGTATTTTTTGGTGTAATACATTTAAGTTTGGGAAGATAGTTAACATTGAGTATTAGATAAAATACAAGGAATTTTTAATTATATTTTAAATTGGAATGTGAAATAGCTCCTATTTACAGTTTACGTTTCGGTGCAGCCTAATTTTCTCCCCCTTTTAGTTTGCACTTTTCTTGATTGCTTAATTAAAGGGTTTTGAATAAGTTTTCTCAGTATCTTTAGATGAAGTGAGTATGCCCTTGAATGTTAGTGTGAATCTAGTTCGTGATTTTGGTGGTCTTGAAAGAAGAGCAAATGTATCTGAATGCACCTTATGTAGTGTGACTCATGCAAATGTGGCTTTGGTATAGGAGGTGAGTCGGATGCGTGATGAATGCAAGAGATTAAGTGAGTTGGTGCATGAAGTGAGAAGGGAGGTGAGTGTACGCATGAAGAGTGTGGCTGGGACTATGAGGGTAGAAGATAGGGCTAGACTAGGGACTAGAGAGAAAGAAGTGACTGATGTAAGTGAAGATGAATGGTGGGTGAATATGGATAGAATAGATAGGTTAGGACCAGTATAGGTGTGTGAATAAAAGGGACATGGAACCTGTTAGGTTGACAAATAGATTTGATACCCTGAGAAAGGAAGAGGTTGAAAGTGATTTGTCTGATTGTGTTGTGGCAGAAAGTGAAATAAGTGTTAGTTTGAATGAAAACAGGAGGGAGGGTAATGCTAGGCCTAGGGGGCTAGGAGGACGACTGAGGTGGTTGTGATGGCTGACTCTCAGATTAGATATTTAGATAGGAAGTTGAGTGCAAGCAAATGGGAGGGAGTGAGAGTTTGTTTGCCGGGTGCTGGTGCAAATGATGTGTATGAGAGGTATGATAGTCTGGTGTCTGGGTGTGAGAGGGATGCATTTGTGATTATGCATGTGGGAGGAAATGATGTAAAGAAGGTGGGTTCATGTAAGTTATGACACAGGTACAAAAGGTTAGTTGAAAGGATGAGTGAAGGCATTGTTTCAGGTGTGTTTCCAAGATTGGATGTGGGGATGGAATGGTTGTCTCGTGCAATTGGACTGAATGAGTATTTGAAAGGACTGTGTGAGGAGTCAGGATTAGTGTTTGTAGATGTTTGGAATGGGTTTTATGGGAATAAGGCATTTTATGCATTGGATGGACTTCATCTAAGCCGGGCTGGAGTTGATGTGTTATGGCAGGAGTTAGATAGTGTCATTAGGTCTTTGCAGGCGGGAAACTAGATACTGATAGTGGTTAGGGAAATACAAGAGTACAGGGAGGGTCAGCATAAGGAAAGAGATGCAGAGGATAGAGCAGAAAATATACAGACTAAAAGAAGTGCTTTAGGGATAGGAGGGCTGAGTTATCTTTATACCAATGTTCATAGTCTTAAAAATAAGAAGGATGAGTTATTTAGTTATATTATTGATGAAGATATAGATATAATGTGTAATAGAATCATGGGTTAATGAAAATAAATTCAATGCAAATGTAAGTGAATTTGAACTACAGGGTTATGATATGTACATTAGTCAAAAGAGAGAGACGACTGGTGGTGGGTTGATTATTTATATCAGAAATAGCATTTCTTAAAATCTAAATAATTCTATAAAGCAAGGAGAAGTTGAGTCACTGTGGATAGATATTAGGGTCAGTAAAATAGGATAATACACTTGGGAACCTATTGATAAGTAAAGGATGGGAAGTAGATAGTTATTCTTGGTGACTTTAATTTAAATTCTGTCGCCTGGAAAAATATGATAGGAAGGGATAGAGCAAGTTGTAAGTTTATAGAATGCTTTGAGTTTAATTTTTTTACCTAATTTGTTAATAAGCCAACAAGGGTGCTGCAGAAGAGTACTTGGGACAGACCTGAATGGAGATGTGGGGGCGGACACTGGAGAGAGGATACTGGACTTGGCAATCTCCTTCAACTTGGCCATTGCAAACACTTTCTTTCGCAAGAAGCAAAAGCAGAGAATAACATATAAGAGCGGAGACCATACTACTCAGATAGATTATATCATGTATCGAAGATCAAATCTGGTAGAGATTAAAGACTGTAAAGTAATACCAGGGGGACCATGTTGCACCAAGGTACCAGCTGCTTGTGATGGATGTGTGGTTGAGAAGACCTAGAAAAGGAAAGAAGAACTACGAGAAGAAGATATGATGGACAGTACTGTAAGACGAAACAAAGAAGCAAGAGTTCAAGACCAAAGTCTTAAGCAGAGTGAACACTGACATAGTGAGAGTACAAGAATGGTGGAAAGAGAACGCATAAGTGATGAGAAAAGTAGCAAGAGAAGTGCTAGGAGAAACATCTGGGAAGCCACACACATCTAGAGAAGAATGGTGGTGGAGGGAAGATGTAAGGAGTGCCTGGTAAGGAAAGAGGAAACAAAAAAGCACTAGGAGAATAGCAGATCTAGGGAGGATAAAATGGAGTACAAAAATGAAAAAAAGATCGCACGTAAAGCAGTAGCAGTAGTGAAGGCAGAAGCTAGTTATGAATTGTATAAAGAGCTGGGAACAACCAAAGGAAAAAAGAGGATATACAGGATAGCAAGAAATAGGAACAAGGTAACACAGGATGTAAACCATGTGAAGCAGATAAAGGACGCATCTGTATTATATTAAGGGAAGAAGGAAAGATACAAGAGAGATGGAAGGAATATTTTGATGGTCTGCTGAACGAGGAGAACCCACGGGCTTACCATGATGAGGGAACACCATGTCCAGGGCTGACAAGAGGTATAGAGAGAGAAGAAGTCGTGAGAGCTCTTAAGAGAATGAAAAACAACAGACCAGATGAGATCCCGATGGAGGCGTGGAGGGCCCCGGAGGATGCAGGAAGAGACTCCTGACAAATGGAGGGAGTCTGTTGGTACCCATCTTCAAAGGGAAAGGGGATGAACAAGAGTACAAAAATTATTGTGGGATTAAACTGCTATCTCACACAATGAAAGTCTGGGAGAGGATTTTGGATGAAAGATTACGACTTGAGATGGAGGTGCATTTGGCTTCATGCCTGGAAGAGGAACAACAAGCCCAGTGTTTATATTGAGGCAAATGGTGGAAAAGTACAGGGAGAAACAGAAGGAATTACATATGGTTTTCATAGATCTGGAGAAAGCGTATGACAGAATACCAAGAAAAAAACTATGGAGATGCTTGAGAGAAATGAAAGTGCCAGAAAAATATGTAAGACTGGTGAAGGAAATGTGCAAAAGTGTCAAAACATGGGTAAGGAGTGGAGCAGGCATGACAGACAGTTTGGGAGTAGAGGTGGGGCTGCATCAGGGCTCTGCATTAATCCCCTTCCTCTTTAACATAGTCTTTGACGTGTTGACTGAGAACATGCATGTGGAGATACCCTGGAACATGATGTGGTTTTAGCCAGCGAGTCTAAAGAAGAGGTAGAGCAAAGGCTGAAGGAGTGGAGATTAGTACTGGAAAACAGAGGGATGAAGATAAGTAAAACAAAGACAGAATATATGAAGTGTACAGAAGAAGAGCAGGACAGAGGTGAAAGCATTAGGTTAGATGGTATGGAGATAAAGTGAGGAGATGCCTTCAAGTATTTGGGATCTACCATATCAGCAGATGGAAATGAGGATAAGGAAGTAATCAGAAGGATCCAAGCGGGATGGAAGAGTTGGAGGGATGTATCAGGGGTTCTGTGTGACAGGAAATGCCAGTGAAATTAAAGGGAAAAGTATACAAAACTGTCATAAGACCAACTATAACATGGAGCAGAGGCATTACCTGTAAAGAAGAGTAATGAGAAGAGGATGGAAATAGCAGAAATGAGGATTCTGCGATGGATGTGTAGTGTGATGGAGGACAAAATCACAAATACAAGGATCAGAGGAATAACAAAGGTGGCGGTGATTTTGAAGAAGACACAGGAAGCAAGACTTAGATGGTATGGACACATAATGAGGAGGGATGGAGAGAGTGATGAGAGAAGAGCTTCGGAGATGGAAGTACAGGGAAAGAGGAGGAGAGGAAGACCCAAGATTAGATGGAGAGACTGCATACAAGCTGACATGATGGAGAAGGGACTGGAGACCAACATGGCAGGAGACAGAAACGGGTGGAAGCGGCTCATCAAAAACAGCAACCCCGTATAAAGATGGGCTAATAAGCTGATGATGAAGAAGAGGTGCCAATATATTAGATCTGGTTCTCTCAAATGATGATCACTTGGTTCAGGAATCAACTGTCGGTGAAGCATTGGGAAATAATGATCATCGGATGGTCCATTTTAACTTGGGAATAGTGAAAGGTAGAACATCAACAAACTCAAAAATTCCCAATTTTTATAGGGAGGGGAGATGACAATAAATTATGCAACTTGCTAAATCAGATTAGGTGGGATATAGAATTCAGTGGAAAGAATACTTATGAGATGTGAGACACTTTTAAGACTATATTAAACAGTCCTGGAGCAGTGTATTCTAGGGTGTTTCATATTTTGTAAAGTGCAATAATTTTATCAGCACGGGTTTGCCTTTGGACCTTTCCTATAAAAAGGTGTTTTGTGCAAAATCTTAGTGAAATTAAACCATGTTAACAGGTTGCACACTTTTGTCTTTTCTGTGGTGTCCGGTGGGAGAAAGGCGAGTTTCATGGTGAGGGTATTAACTTTTCCTTCTAAATAACATGTTGATGTTTATTTTCAGATTATGTCTTCCACAGGAAGCAAGAACCTTCTCTGGCTCAGTGAATCCAGTTTTCTTGTGAACCCACCTGCCTTAGTGGGAAGATGTCCTCCTGGTCTTCCTCCACTACCATGAGGTACAGATCGAGACCTTCCTGGAGGCGGCCAAGAGCACCTCTCTCAAGCTGTACAAAGTGTGGGAGAAAGCAAACCTCACTGTCAAGGTGGAGCACATGATCCATCTTACATCAGGAACCTTCACGAGTACCTATGTGAGCCTCAAGAAGGAAGCCAAGCTGGAGACACCTGCCGCCGTGACAAAGAGGGGGATTTGTAAGAGGACCTACAGGATGTCTTCGATATCGCAGGCAGTAAGATCGTAGAGGCCAACATCTCGGAAGAAGATTTGGCCTTCCTAGAACTGCAGAGGGAGAAAAGACAGTCCTGTTAAATGGGGAGTGTGGATAAACTCCATGCATCCACTGTCGCCAAGAAGGCTGATGAAATGAAGAAGGGGCAGATGAGGAAGAGGAGGCAAGAGACTGATATGGAGAAGTTGTTGAGGAAGATTGCCCTGGAAGACACTTCTGATTCATCCTCTGTTTCTTATGGATCATCTGTGTCGGATGAGAACTTACAAGGCTGCCCTTCTCCCGCAAAAAAAAACACATAGGAGAAGGTTGTCCAAGAACCCAATGACCCCAGCCTTGACCACAACTTGGGACCGGGAAAACCTTTCATGTTGTCAACTGCTGCATCCTTCGTTGCTGTAGCCTCAAGCTTGGGGCATGATGTCTTGGAGATCCCCTCCTCTGCCTCCACAGTGCATCGGATGAGGAGAAAGAACCGAGAAACTGAAGCAAAGCACATTCAAGACAAAGCCTTCCATGATTCACCCCCCCTTCTTCTCCACTGTGATGGCAAACTGATTCAACATGCTGCCACATCTCAGATCTTGTAGGAAAGGATCACTGTTGTGCTTACTGGAACTAACTTCGAGGAGCTTCTTGGAGTACCTATCGCGATTGATGGGATCAGGAGAGAAGTAGAGGATACTGGAAACATATCAGATTGCTGACAAGATCATTGCTCTCTCCTTTGATATGACAGCATCCAACAGTGGCATGATTAGAAGAGCCTAAACCATAATTGAACAGTCCCTTGGAGACCTCTTCTTTGGCTGGCATGCCAGCATCATTCAAGAGACTTGAAAAGAAGAACTTCACTCTCCCTGATGGTCTTCCCAAATTGGTGACAAGGCAAACTTTAGAGGCCATTGGGGTCTTCGCTGGGAGGGTGGTCACTACCCAGAATGTGGAACATGTTCTGCAAGATCCACGAACTTGAGCCACCATCCAAAGCCTGCATGTCACCAATGATGCAGCAGAGAGAGGAGTGGCACTGATCTAAAGACTCCAAGCCTGAACCAAAGATGAGCAACAGAAGCAGTTTCTCCTCAAAGTTGTTCATCATGACCGCAAGACTGTGAAGACAACAAAGGATGGAGTGGTCACTAAGTTCCCTCCTGCTCCTTGAGCCCCATCCAACAATAACTTGATTGCCCTGCTCTACTTACAGAATTGTTTTGCATTTCTGGTGCCCCCTTGGAATTTTTCACAACTTCATTTGATCATTTTCAGTTGAATACCATTTGTTGCAATTTTTTGTCTTATCCAATTGATTTTTTCGAAGTTTCACTCAAAATGTGGAATCTTGTCAATCTGTGCAACCAGTAAATATTGACAAATCAAACCAAATTTTTACATAAAGTATTTATGAGTCATAAGAAACAAGGGGATACCTGTGCTGACAACTTTCAACACATTTCCTTTTTTTTGCCCCCGGGAGTGCAACACCCTAGTGTATTCCAATGAAGGCAATTAGGAAGAAATGTAGGAAGCCATTGTGGGAGAATCAGGAGATAGCTAGGAAAATTTCTGAGAAGAAAAGGGCATACCAGAGATTACAGAGAGAAACTAGTTTTGATAATTTAAATCATTATAGGTCAACCAGAAATGAGCTAAATAAGATTATTTAGAGGAGCAAAAGGGGAACAGAAATTAATTTGGCTTAAAGTAATAATAGATATCCAAAAGAAAAATTCTTTAGCTATTATAGAATCAATAACAAATCTAACAGTGATAAAATAGGGTCTATTAGATATGAAGGGGTTTTAAATGAATCTGATGAGGAAATAGTAGAGGTTATTAATGATCATTTTACTTCAGTATTTACAGAAGAGAATCCAGATAGATTAATTGATGATAATTCTAGGTCAAGGGAAGGAGTATTGATAGAGTTTGGAGAAATACCTAATGATTGGAAATTAGCGAATATAGTAGCAATTTTTAAAAAGGAAATAAAGAGGACCCAAATAACTTTAGACTGGTAAGCTCAACTTCTATTGTTTGTAAAATTCTTGAGAAGATAGTTAAGAAGGGAATTTCTGACCATCTAGAGAGTAGTAGGTTAATAAATGATACTCAGCGTGGGATTAGAAAGGTAGATCGTGTTTAACAAATTTACTGGATTTTATGGATTATGTAACAACAATTAGATAAGGAAGAATGTGGATATAATTTACTTCTATTTTAGCAAAACTTTTGATAAAGTTCCACATAGGGGACTAGTTCACAAATTAAAAATACATGGGAAATGTAGGAAAGTTTTGAATTGGATACCTGAATGACTGAAAGACAGGAAACAGAGAGTTGTACTAAATGCGGCAAGGTCAGAGTGGAGTGAAGTTACCAGTGGCATACCTCAGGGATCCGTTCTAGGCCTTTTATTATTCATAGTTTATATAAATGATCTTGTGGAGACTGTAAATAGCAGTGTCAATTTTTGCTCATGACACTAAATTGGCAGCTGTAGTCAAAGAAGTTGAGGGTAGCTCTAAAGTGCAGAGTGATTTAAATAAGTTATTAGCTTGGGCTCAGAACTGGCAGATGACTTTTAAACATAAAAAATACAAAGTTATTAACAGGGGAAGGGATAATAGAGAATTTAGCTATGAAATGGATGGGCATTGGCTGAATTCAGTTGAGGATGAGAAGGACATAGGCATAGTAGTAGAAAGGTCATTGAACTTTTCGAAGCAGTGTATTGAGGCAAAAAATAGACCAAATAGGGTGCTAGGATAATTAGGAAGAATGTTAACTACAAAAGTAAAGAGGTTATCATTAAACTATCATTCCTATGTAAGGACACATTTAGAATACTGTATACAAACATGGTCACCGCATTTTAGACATGACATCAACCTGCAAGAGTCAGTACAAAGAAAGGCAACAAAAATAATACCTTCCCTGAAGCACCTTAAATATGAAGATAGACTGAGGGCACTAAATATGTTCTCATTTGAGAGAAGATGTGTGAGGGGAGATATGAGCTTTTTAAAATCTGTTCCGGGATGGATAAGTTGGATTTTAGCAAGTTATTTTGTGGGTGAGTTTTGACAGATGCGGATGATCTTTGATAGGCCTTTGTGGCTTGTGTCATCCATGAAATTATGTTATGTATGTTAGGTTATGGGGAGGGTATTCTGGACTCCTTCCTGTAGATGCAGTTTTTTATTATTGTACAGTTTACCCCCCATATTTGCGTGGGATAGGGACCATAAACCCCCGCGGATAGTTGACGCTACCCCCAAAACACCCCCAACCCTTCCCAAACATCGTAATACGCTCCCCATATTAATTCAAGAAGTTATGTTCATACACATACAGTACAAAATTAAGTATCAGAACACATTAAATTATTTTATTGTATAATTTTTACTCACCTAGAGATAGTTTTGTTTTGATTGAAGAATGATGATTAATGACTGATGATTGTAGATGATGTTGCCTGTGCAGTGCAATGATGACGATATAACTGCACAGGGAAGCTGAGGGGATTCACAAGCGTACTGAATGAAGCGCGGGAAATCGGTACATATACTGTACATACTGTAGTCAAGCGAGTGAGATCTGAATGCTGATTGGCTGAAATCATCCTGTCTCAGCCAACCAACACTTATGTTTTACGATTAGTACGTAGGTTTCCGCGGATGTCTGGAAATAGAGCAAATTTTGAATCTTTACTGGATAGTTCTAATTGTATATGGTAGATGCATGATCTGACACAATCCTATGGATGCATTTTGTGGGTGGGTTTCGACAGATAGGCCCTTGTGGCTTTTTTCATCTGTGAAATTATGTTATGTTACTACCTTCCAACTCAAATAGGTAGCTTGCTAAAATCCAACTTATCCACCAAAGAACAGATTTTAAAAAGCTCAATCATATCTCCCCTCACACACCTTCTTTCAAGTGAGAATATATTTAATACCTTCAGTCTATCATCATATTCAAGGTGGTTCAGGAAAGGTATTATTTTTACTGCCCTCCTTAGTACTGGCTAGCATGTTGATATCATATCTAAAATGTGGTGACCATGCTTGTATAGAGTACCTACCTACTCTAAATGTGGACTGACATAGGAGTTGTAAAGTTTAAGGATAACCATCTTACTCTTGTAGCTAACATTCCTCTTAATTGATTCTAGCATGCCCTATTTGCTCTATATTTTGCCTCAATACACTGCTTTGAAAACTATTACACCTAGTCCTTCTCATCCTCAATTGATTTCAGCCAAATTCCCTATTGTCCCTTCCCATGTTAATAGAGAAACGTGTAATCAATAGTCCAACTCATACATAGCATTTTGAGATGGTATCATAGAAGAATTATTGTCTATATGTGACTTTATAACATATGATAGCCCCTCTCTACCATCAATATATTACTCCTAGGACACTATTACAATGATATGAATCAATATTACAAGCTTTAGTAGCCTAAAACATATGCACCATTTTATTTAAAATTAATGTATAAGTACTATACGTTTTAATTCAATTTGAAGGATTTTCACCAAAAAATGAATACCAACTTTTTATTAAATGCCTCAAAATAAATATATATATATATATAATACACCGTGTTTTCCATTATAAAAACCTAACCAAACCTAATCAAGTGAAGCAAAATGAAAACCTGAAAAACTATAAAAAAGTACAAACCTTTTAATCAGAGGTAGGATAAATAAATATCTATTTAGAATATAGTAATTTTCACGACATTTGATATTTACCTTCGGAAATCGCTATAAACTTGCGGACGTGTTTGCTCCGGCTCCGTAATCTACCTGTATCTGAATATTGAATCGAGTGAAATTAAACTGCTAATCACAGGAAAGGACTAAAGTTAAAAATCCAAGGAAATAATCAAGGATTAAAGAGATATAAACAGATACAAATCTCCCAGCCATTGAGCATGTGCATCTGCGTGTTGATCAACTGATTTTCGCTTTCCATTGTGATATTTTGAGGCAGTAAGGTTTGTATAAGTGTTTTAAGAGTGTACTGGTCATACTAGTGTAGGTTAAAAACATGTAAATGTTGCAATATTCTATATCTCAGAGAAACAATAGGAGTGGTCAGGTAGGCCTGGAAAAAGCAGCCACGCCACAACACCAACCAAGCCACCCCAACTACTACAAATGTTACAGGTATGCAGCCAAAAACATGGGCAGGGAGGGATGCAACGCAAGACACAGAAGAGAAATGTGCAAAAGGATGTATCTATAGGCCAGATAGGAATTCAGGACCATGTGACTGGATTAAATGAGATGGGTGCAACAAGTGGATGCATTCTATTTGTATAAACATACAGAGGGATGTCTTAGCGTATTTCCAAAAGAACTAGATACCCTATATCTGCCCCCAATGTTCAGGTGATGTTGCAGGTCTGTTCAAGGCTAAAGACTTCCTAAAGGATCTTGGAAATAAAATGGAAGAACTTGATCAGAAAATAGAATCAATAAACACTAGGGTAGATCACCTTGAGACAAAGACAAACTTCAAAACTAGTGCAGAATTCTGGGAAGCAGTCTGGGAACACAAATGAGTTCAAAGCGGATGAACTTGAAAAAACACGCAGGAGACCTAACCTGATTTTCCAAGGGATTGAAGAATCCACTGCAGAGGACCCTACCAAGCGGCAGGATGATGATGCAACCAAAATAAAGAACATTACTTCCAGCCTAGGGATCACCAAGCCTGTTGAAATAATGTATGTAACCCATCTCAGAGCCAAGCACTCCAATTCCAGGAGACCCAGACCCCTAAAGGCAGTCATGAAATATGAGGATCTAAAGTGGAAGATTCTTGAAGCAAACAAAAGGAGAGGATCAGTAGAGGAAAACCAGGGTGTAGTGATTACGCTAGATTATACCCTCAAAGAGAGATAAGCTCATGCTGAACTAACCAAGGTAAGGGACTCAAAAAATGAGGATCTCCAAGCAAGAGGAACCAGAGGAATGAAGTGGATAATTGCTGGGGAACGACTCAAACAAAACTCCACCAGAAAGCAAGAACCATCAACAGGAAATGGGAGCAGAATGCTGAGCAGACCCCAAAATGTACACCATCAAGAGAACCAACCAATGCAAACAACACCAAGGCAAGTAGCAAAAACTCCAAGCCCCTTTCAACCGACCCCAACCTCTCGGAGACAGAGCCTGATTTCCCCCCTGCAAGAGACCCAACCCAAGCACAGACAGCCTCCCTAGGAGTGAGCCTGTACACAAATCTGGATGGGGTTACAACTGTCCAGAAAAGTGATCAACTGGCTGCGCTAGTGCATAAGGAGAAACCCCATATAATTTTTGTTACTGAAACTAAGTTAAGCTCACAAGACGTATCCACCCACTACTTTGATTGTGACTCCTACACTGTACATAGAAAAGATAGGGAAACTGGCCAGGGTGGGGGTGTAGCAATTCTCACGAGGAAAGATTTAGTTGTGACAGAGTGTACAAGTGAGACTTGGAAAAACATCGAAACCATCACATCAATAGTTGAAATAGGAGCGAACAAAATCCTCCTGGGGTGTAGCTGCAGACCACCCAACTCACCTAGGAAGTACAATGAGAGTATTGGTCAGTCATTGGTCGAAATGACCAACTCTAATATGAAGCAAGTCCTCATATGTGGAGATTTTAATTTTAAGGAAATTGATTGCGGGAATCACTTTGTTCACGGTAGTGAAGAAAGCAAGCAAGCAAGCAAAATTCTATGAGGCTAGTCAGGACATTCTCCTCCACCAACACATTGTGGAATTCACCCATTCATGAGGAAGTGACACCCCTTCCCTATTGGATCTCTTATTTACCAAAGAAGAAAATGATCTAATCGACCTCCAGTACAAAGCTCCCATCGGGAGCAGTGACCACTGTGTGCTTGGGTTCAATTATGTTGTGGAGGGCACACTACACTATCTTCCTGCACCAGTGGTGCTACTACAAAGGAGACTATGCAAAAGCAAGCAACATCTTCAACAATGTCAACTGGAACACTGAGTTTGAAGGCAGTAACACCCAAGGGATGTGGGACACCTTCCTGAGACACTACAACACAGCAGTAATAGAATGCGTACCTCTTCAAGAAGTTCCATCTCCAGGATTCAAGCGTAAGCCCAAATGGATGACACAAGACTGCCCTGAACAAAATAAAATTGAAAGAGGAAGCATGGCTGAATTATAGGAGTAGGAGAACCAGAGGCAAGTACCATAGATACTGCAGGGCTAGAAACAAAGCCACACGGGTCGTGAGAGCAGCCAAATACCACTTTGAGGAAAAACTTTCCAGCAAAGTGAAATTTAACCCTTGTGCCTTCTCATATGCTCGAAGCAAGACCAGAATCAAGGAAGAGGTACTGCATGTCCACAGACCAAACGGATCTCCCACAAGGTGCACCAAAGAAACCTGTGAGGTCCTGAATGAAGCCTTCCAAATGGTATTTGTGAGAGGGTACGCTCCAGGTACCAGAGATCAGAAACACCTTCCAGGGAGAGAGATTGAGCAAGTGTGACTTTAGTAGTGAGGATGTCCAAACCATCATGGAGAACCTAAAAGAAGATTCATCATCAGGAATGGACGGAATACACCCCAAGGTCCTAAAAAAATGTGTGGGAACCCTGGCATACCCTCTCTGGATCATCTACAGATCCTCGCTTAGCACAGGAGAACTCCCAAGGGACTGAAAAAGAGCTAGCATGTCGCCCATCTTCAAGAGTGGGAATAAGAGCAACCCATTAAACTACTGTCCAGTAAGTCTAACCTCAGTCCCATGCAAAATCCTGGAGAAACTCATAAGACTCAAGTTAATGGATCATCTAGAAGATAACGACTTGCTGAGTACCAACCAGCACGGTTTTAGATCTGGAAGATCATGTATGACTCAGCTCAAATATCTAGAGGAGATGGAAGATGCCACCGATGAGAAAGACAGTGTCGATGTTGTCTACCTCGATTGCAAGAAAGCCTTTGACACTGTCCCCCATCGCCGCTTACTTGTCAAACTAGTGGCATTAGGAGTGGGTGGTGAAGTATCTTGGTGGATACAAAGCTTTCTATCTGGTAGGAGTCAAAGAGTAAGTGTAAGAGGAACTCATTCAGAATGGCAGGATGTCTGGAGTGGAGTCCCTCAAGGCAGCGTCCTTGTACCAGTACTCTTCCTGGTGTTCATAAATGACCTACTGGCCTCCACTGATTCAAGTGGGAAACTCTTTGCAGATGATGCCAAAATCTACCGTCGCTTAAAGTCCCCAGTGGATAGTGAGATTCTGCAGGAAGACATTAACAAGCTGCTAGAGTGGAGCCGGAAATGGTTAATGCAGTTCAACAGCAGAAAATGTAAGGTCATTCACATCAGGAAGAACCCAGGGTATGAATACTACATCAGGGACATTCCACTCAAAGAAACTGAGGCAGAAAAGGACCTGGGAGTCTTCATCTCAAAGGACCTAAAGCCCTCTATGCAGGTCACAAAGGCAGCTGCTAGGGCAAATTCCATTGTGGGACTCCTATGCAAAACTTACACATGTATGAACACTCAAATGTTCCTACTTTTGTATAAGGCACTGTTCAGGCCACGGTTCGAATATTGCATCCAGGTCTGGTCACCATACTCCAAGAGGGACATGAAGAAGCTAGAGCAGGTCCAGCGGCGTGCTACCAAACTAGTGCCAGAACTGGCAGACTTGCCCTATGAGGAGAGGTTGGCACACCTTGGACTTGGCCACACTGGAGAAACGGAGGGTCTGAGGTGACATGATCGAGGCCTTCAAAATACTCAAGGGTGTGGTCAAGGTGGGAGACAGGAGCTTTCTCCAACTTGCTCCAAGAGGTGATCACCCAGAGACCAGAGGTCACAGCCTGAAGTTGAAGAAGCTATGGTACAGGACCACCAAGAGAAATAAATTCTTCAATGCGAGGATTACAAACAAGTGGAATAGTCTCACAGAGTATATAGTTAGTAGCCCTAGTGTTAACACCTTTAAAAATAGGTATGACCAGTACGAGAGTCAAAACCAGAGAAGAGGCACTTTATACGAGCACTGACTCCCTTGTCTCTTAATTTTCACTAAGGTAAGCACAAAACATTAGACAAGGTAAACACGACAGAATGGCACCTTGATTTTATAAAAAGAGAAATAAGCATCCCTTTTAACTTCACAATCTATTGTCAAAACAAAACAAAGCCTGGCCATTTTAAGAGCGATGTAAAGTTGGTTCTATTTAGTACTACTAGTACCACTTAGTTAAGCAGAGTTACAAGACATTTTGAGAATTATAAATATATAGACTTTGCAACATTTTGATGCCCAAGATATGGCTACCATCTCAAGAGATTAATTATAAACATCTAGAGATTTGGCAGGATTTTGGCACCCAAATATCCTACCATCTCAAAATAATCATATTGCTGCCAAATAAGGGCAAATTTGAACAAAGTACCTATATTAAAACCGGTAAACATGTAGACGAGCGACCCGGCTGGGAAAAATTATTTTGTGTAAATATTATCGTTCACCCATCTCTGAATATTAATGCGCATTTGAGTTTTCTGACATCATACCCAACCCCTATTATAATTTGCAACGATTAAAGGTGCTAACATGATGTAGTTAAAGCATTCACCTCTGTAAACGTCAGAATATTATAAAAATTAGGATTATAGGTAATTGTGAAGACTATGGGCAGATGCGACTCTAGTTTATTTTTTGGGCTACTTTTCATTGTTTTTCTGCTATCGCACTGGCCAATCACAGATCTGGATTCAGTTTCATAAATGACCAATCAGAAAGCTGTATTTGTTTCAAGGCTTTTTGTGCTTTTTATATTGATCAAAACTTGGTTTTTCTTATATTTTAGATGTTTTTCCCCCTTATTTCTTTTCTATATATCCTACCTACCCTATGCCTGACATTATTTAGTCTTTTTATTTACTTGTTACTTAATTTCCCATTGTTTAATGCTCGATTAAACCATATTTCGGTGTTGTTAATGAAGTCTCACGTCTTAATTCTGACGAAAACAGTACTTTTTCATTTTTTCTGTTCCGTATTTATTTCTCTTCTTTGATTTTTTTAACAGGTTTTTTACAACCTTCATTTTGATTATTGTTCCAAATGGATGCATTCAGTATTAGTGTTTTTATTACTATATATGTGTAGTTCAAGAAACACAAATGGTCAATTTCAGTAAAAAAAAAAAGTCACAAAATTTCCGGGAACAAATGCTCTACTTTTCTGTCCACATCTCTCATATTTAAACGACCACCCACGCCGTTTCCCGCTCATTTGTCAAAATTTCATTTTCGTGTTAAGTTTGTTTGTTACCTATTCAATGTTTCGGTGCTATTTTAACCGACAACGAGAAATATGTTGCGTTTCTCGAAGCCCATGGGCCGTGTAGTGGAAGGGCAGTGGGTTTTTGGAGGGTTTGAATGTGAAACAAAGAGAATTTTCATTGTTTCGGTGGCAAATTGAAATCGAGAAACCCTCCTCGCAGTGGATTTTGTCATCTGAAGGATACGAACATCTTACCGAATTCTGGCTTGCTGCCGGTAAACTCTACCCACCCGTCTGGCGTAAGTATTAACGATTATTTTGAGCGTCGGCTCGTTGTTGGGGCACAGCCCCCCAGTATAAAAATGAAAATAGCAATAAAATTCTTTGATTTCATCTCTAAAAAAGTAACACCGGAAAGTAGCCCAAAATAGCCAAAAGAAACTAGGCCTACGATCTGCCCATAGTCTTCACAATTACCGGATTATATACTGGGGGGCTTAAAACCACAGGAATAATGTGGTTTTAAACTTTGGTTTGCATTGTGTCCTAATACTTATATTAACCGTAATTTTTCCACATAAATCTACAGAATAACCACCAGGTGTTCTATTAATAAAAGAAAAGCATTTTGAATGAATTCATCTGAACTTTCAAAGTTGAAGTTTTTGGCTAAGCTAAAAATGAAACAAGTTATTTGTGATGGAAATAAGTACTAAATTTGAAAGCAACTCTGAAGCAGAGTATATATCTCAATTCTATGATCTAGATAAGTTTTTGGTGGAAGGAAACATTTACCTTCTGTTTGAAAAGTACAATGGAGAGAATTATTTGGTTTATAGTTGTTCCATTTTTTAACATCAATAAACAAATGGATGCACCGCTGTGCTCTTTCATATTATGAGTAATGCATAACATATTGGCTAGCTAACATGAGCAAAATAAACTTTAATTTCAAGAAGTCATAATCAAGCTTTCATTATATTCCACGACTATAGAAATCACTCTCAAATGTCGAGTTAACCCATTACTGGGTGTGCCAATACATGTTAACATTGATTAAAACTTTGAAGAAAATCATTCAAAAGCTCGACCCGATAATGTACACAATGAACATAAGCCCTCAAACTAAACTGACCTAGCCTCTTAATTAAATGAGGCAACAAAATTATGGAATTGCATATTTGCGAGACCAAGTTTGATTGTATAAATACGTTCTGAACAAAATAATTAAAACTTTATGCGAAAAAACAACAGGAAATAATAGCGAGAGAAAACTATATTCACTAAACTTAAGAAAGCTAGGCCCTCTTAGTTCGATGAGAAAAACATTCCTATAATAAAACGAATGAAAACTTCCACCAGTACTTTTAAAACCACTTGAAAAATTAAAATATAAAATTAGTATATCTATAGGTAAATAAACATAGCTAAAAATGAGTGCACTTTCGAAGACAGGTTACGACGAATAATGTTAAATTTTTAAATCTCTTTATGATAGGTTTCGAGTTTGAGAAAAATGTTAAACACGCGATTCTAAACTTCAAGAAAACCTTATAAGGAATTCTTCCTGTCATTTAAAAATAAAATGCGACAATTTTTATAAAAATAAATTTTACATACAGCCTATATATTTTTTTCATATAGATCACTTTCCCCACTATTTAGCCAACCTTTCAATGGAAAACGATAACCTGAATTTACAAGAGATAGAGTGATGGTTTTATGACATCCGCTAAAATGTACACACACAAGTTTGCGTATAAAAAGAGCGTAAACTTTCTATTACTAGCCTACAGAAAGAGATATCATGTAGCATATTGATAATAAAAGTATTATCATTTTAATGACCGTTTGTTGTTCATTAGACTATAAAATAACCTCTGGCCTTTTTTTGTAGATGAGTAAATATATTAATTAAAAATAAAAGCTACAAAATAGATTAAACAAACAAACGGCGAGGGTTGAAAATAAAATCTTGCTAGTTTCATTATAGTATACAACTCTGTAGACCTATTTTGGGGATACTATGAGATCATTTTTAATCTCACACCCGAGTTATATAAGATTCATCGTGGCATTCTAACAGATAAGAAATAGCGCGAATTACGAGTTTAATTTACTCCATAGGTGTACTTCACCCGCGGTTGTACCTTAAAAAAAAAATAAATAAGTTTACTTCGTTGCGATGTACAATATTTTCAAACCTTGATACACGCTCCCTAACAATATTTCATTTATTTTGAATCAGCCTTGATTCCTTTAGTATAGATTTATTTTCCCAGGTTATCTAGGATTCCAAGGGCAGCTATTATTATTAAGTCTTTTTTATAGGTGCATAAACTCCATAAAGGGGCAGTTATTGAAAGAAAACGGAACTGGTGTCAACCAACAGAGCCTTGGATTCTTCGTAAAAAACGGAAAATAATGGATAGTGAATTAATTAAAGGGCAGGGTCGAAAGGGATAAAATCAGGGATACAGTCACGCCCAAATGTTAGAGCTGTGGGGTTTCATTTGAAACTCTGCCAGAAAAAAATACGAGTACACGAGTCGATTTCCTCACCAGAATAAAAGTGTATGTGGCTGAGAAAAATTGGACCTTCATGTGAGGAAAAAAATGGGGACTCCGATGAATCCCGCATAATCATAGGTATAAAAAGAAGGAAAATGTAATAGATGTTAAGTAATATATAAGGCTAAAAAAGAAGTAAGGATGTAGAGTAGAAACAAAATTCATTAGCCTTAATCCTTGCGCCAGACAGGGTCAGGGTATGAAACAGCAAGCCTTACCGGAATGAAGGAGTCTTGCCCCCCCCCCTCCCACCTCTCCGTGCCCCCGGTTAGTCTCAAAATTCCCAGTTACACTTTTTCGGAACTTTTAGAGCCTATTGTCTTGGCCGAAGGATAACTTTGCATGCTAGTCGCCGACCAGCTTTCGTCCACTCATCCTGTCCATGACCCGTGTCCTCTTGGTTCAAGATTGGGTTGTGGGAGTTTTCAGCATACCTGCAGATGTAGCGTGGGTAGCCATGCCGGAGCTGACATCAGGAGAATTGCGTGCCCAATTAGTCTCAACGCCCTCAGTTGCTCTCCCTGTAAACTTTCTTTACAGGTCTCCTTATAAAGTTTCCGCGTTAGATGCACTCGTTGGTTTTCGCTTTATTTTACTTTCCCCTCCTCCCCCCCTTGCGGGAAGGAAATAAATGCTTAAAGGGAAAAATAAAATGGAGCGCAATCCTCTATAGGCAGGACTCAGTGGGGAAAGTGATGGATGAGGAGGAGAGGCAGAAGACAAATAAATAGCAATTAGAAAAAATAAGGGAAAAGGTAAAACGTAAATGTTATAGCAACATAATTTAAAAGGCCAACTTGCGGAAGAAGAGAGAGAGACTATGATGATTAAAAAAAAGAAGCCAAGGTTAGAACAAAGACAATTTTTAGTGTTTTAACGTCTTGGTCCATCAAGGCCGAGAAGAAGAGAAGCAAAAAAACGGAGCTAAAATAGGTTGCCATAGCAACATCATCAGCCATGATGGAGAACGAATTCGAACCCTTCAAGAACAAGTACGAATTTGAATTCCCTAATGGGACTGATGGGTATTGTTATTATCGTTGTCATTATTTAATCAAGATTAAAAAGCGCAAAAACCAACGAGGACAATTCCACGCGAGGATCATCAAAAAGGGGGATAAAGTAAAGCAGAGGGGGGAAAACTGTGGCTCGCGTTTATTTCAGAATTCGGCAAAATATTGAAAATTAATTATTGAACATTTTGCCAAAATCTCATCTCACTAATTTTTTATGTAAGTATTTTTGAATTCTTAAAACAGTCATTTTCAAATATATTTCATTCGTAGATAAAATAACCTTTAAAATACGATAATTTATAAATACTTATCCTCATTACCCTTATCTACACACTCTTTCGTTCACGGAAGTTAAGCAACGTTGACTGTGGTTAATACTTGGATAGAAGACACTTGGGGCCTGGGTAATAATCAGGTAGAATTATAAATCGTGGTTCGGATTCCACGTTAAGCTGTAGGTCCTCACTTTGATATGTCTGGAAATAGTTTAAAATGGGTGGCAAAACTGTGAAAGAAATTACCCTTAGTTATTAATCTGTAGCTATATTTAGGCCTATGTAGTATATGAAAACAAATGCACAAAAGTAATTGAAAAGAACTTATATGTAGTCGAAATTTGCATCTAAATGTTTAAGTGCGGCCCTCAATCTCTACATAAGTTTCAATGTGGCCCGCAAAGCTTCACATAAGCTTCAATGTGAACTGCAAAGACTTACATAAGCTTCACTGTGGGCTGCAAAGCTAAACATAAGCTTCGATGTAGCCCGCAACGCTTTACATAAGCTTCAATGTGGCCCGCAACGCTTTACATAAGCTTCAATGTGAACTGCAAAGCCTTGCATAAGCTTCAATGTGGGCCGCAAAGCTTTACATAAGCTTCAATGTGGCCCGCAACGCTTTACATAAGCTTCAATGTGGCCCGCAAAGCTTTACATAAGCTTCAATGTGGCCCGCAAAGCTTTACATAAGCTCTAATGTAGCCCCCTGCTTAAAATTATTACTCATCTCTGAAGTAAAGTGAATCAAATATGCGTGCAAGGCAAAACACCCGAGGGATCAACAGAAGAGCCGACTAGGGTGGCGATGGTACGCCTCTCCTGAAATTGGCCAACACCTCCCTGCCCTCCCTACAGAGCCCCTGAAACGACGACGGGGACACTTGAACACTGGGGACCACAAGAGATTCCAATTTTTCTCTCTCGAGTCTGTATTAGGGCAGGATTTTTTCTAATTTTAAAGAAGGTGAAAACCAGGAGGGGAATTGATCGAAAAGAATTGAAAGGAGGCTCGTAGAGTGAAGCGAACCCATGGCCAGTTACATCAATCCCCTTTAGCGATTAAAAGAATTCAGTTCATCACGTTTTAGAGCGATATTAAGGGAGGGTGGATTTCCCCCTCGAAGTTGAAGCGCAATAGCAACGAGGCCGCATCACGCAGAACGTTTGTAAAGAGACCTTTAAAAAAAGTGGTGAAGAGGGATGAAGTGAAAATGCGTGGAAGATATATAGCCCCGGATCTTCCTGCAAGCATTGGGGCCGGGGAGGAAAACTGCTGATTTGGGGGGCTGGAGGGCACAAACGCATCCGAATGTCACCTGACATTCCCTTGTGGGTGCGTAAAAAGGATGGATAAGGAAAACAAACATGGGGGAGGGTAGGAGAAAGGGGTCGAAAGAATGCAGGCTTTTTAAAACACCACCCCAACCGGGGCAAAGAGGGAGGGGTCAACTAGCCCCCTTTCCACTCTCGATAAGAGATGACTGAATGAAAGCTGATCGGCGACTAGCCTGTAAAATTATCCGACGGCCAAGAAAGATAGGTGAGAAGAGGCTTCTAAACAAATAGCGAAAAAGGTGTAAAATGTAAATGTCGAGAAGGAATAAGCTCAGATAATCTCAATCCCGTTCGAGACTACCAGGAGCACTGGTTCCAGAGGGTCTGACACTCCTCTAGGTGGCAGGTGTTTCAGTCTACAGGAGTCACAGTAGGAAACTGGGTTTCCTTCTAGGATGACCTTCCATTACTCTTTCCAGAGCCCCTCGTTAGTGGTACATTAAAAATTCTGAATGTTTAACAACTCTGCATCCGAGGAAGACACTCTGTAGTATTTCCATCCATAAGGTAAAAGTGGATCTATTCAATTTTAGCTTAAGAGATTGGACGGTAATCTTAGACAAACGGTTCGACAAGATTTCATTCGAAATATTTCACCATACAGATTTCCTATCGCTAATACATATATGCTGTTCGTCCTAGTCTATTTCCATATTTTTATGCCCTCACCTTTTTCAGAATAATGTTGGTTACCTCATTCACAACTTTCCTCGCTGGTTCTGTCGAAAGGTTTCTGCCCTCAACCTTTCGAGAGCACAGGGAGTACTGCGTTCCTATTTCTTGCTGTACACGCAGCGGTGTCGCGCTGGAGACGTGCAGATATAAAGGAATGGATCAAACTTCAAATTTCGGGTCAGCTTCCACAATTTATGTCCCCCGTTTGAAGCCGGCGGTACTCTTCCGGGTGCTGCGTGTCTCCATGGTCGAGCTGATTGCAATAAACCGTTCGGTATGGGAAATTAGGCGATTTTCCAAATTCTGAAACCGAATTGTGATATTCAGCAACTCACAGAGTGACTGAATATAGCGAAAAAGGTGCCGTTGAAGATTTGGACTGTCCCCCTCCCACCGGTTCGCAGTATTAGTGACATCACTGCTACTGTGAGAAAGGATGATGTCGAGTTTGTTTTTTATTGGGTTCCTGGACATGTAGAAGTGGCAGGAAATGAGAGCCCCAAGAAGTCTGCACGGATTGGCCCACTCTAACTACATGGAAGGGATCAGGTCAGCTCTTCAAGCTAAATGGCAAACCAGATGAGATACGACTGACGGGAATCTAATATCGCGTGTCGTTGCGTTGCGACTCTCCCCGTTGATCTAGGCGCCAATGCCTAGACGGCTTCATATATTTTCTTGTATCTCAAACTCTCCGGCACATTCTTGTTGAATTCCCAGTGTGTGAGAATTCGGGGTGGGTTCGTGCACTCCCGATTGTTGGTTGATCGAGTTTGGGGAGGAAGCAGACCTCCTCCATAGTATTTAGCTCTTTGGTAGTCGGATCAATGAGGGAGCTTGCTTCTCTCCGACGCATGGACGTGTCTTTAGGGGGGCCGGGGGCTTGTTGTTGCTTTTTTTGTGTGTCTTAATTTAGCCTAAAGATAGGCTGTTTTGTGCCTTTTTGGCGATTATTTCCAGGTTGGCGGTCGCCAGATGAGGCCTCTCCTAGAATTAAAAAAATAAAATCATCACGCCAAATAAGATAGTATAAACACTCGATGGATAAGGTCCGCGTTCCTTTTCATTCGTGGACGAGAGCCTCCGTTCCTTTTCATTCATAGACGAAGGCCCCGTTCCTTTTCATTTTTGGACGAGGGCCTCCGTTCCTTTTCAATCGTTGACCAGGGCTCCCGTTCCTTTTCAATCGTTGACGAGAGTTCCCGTTCCTTTTCAATCGTTGATGAGTCCTCCTGTTCTTTTTCAATCGTTGACGAGAGTTCCCGTTCCTTTTCGATCGTTGACCAGGGCTCCCGTTACTTTTCAATCGTTGACGAGAGTTCCCGTTCCTTTTCAATCGTTGACCAGGGCTCCCGTTCCTTTTCAATCGTTGACGAGAGTTCCCGTTCATTTTCAAACGTCGACGAGTCCTCCCGTTCCTTTTCAACCGTTGATGAGAGTTCCCGTTCCTTTTCGATTGTTGAGGAGGGCTCCAGTTCCTTTTCAATCGTTGACGAGAGTTCACGTTCCTTTTTAAACGTTGACGAGTCCTCTCGTTCCTTTTCAATCGTTGACGAGAGTTCCCGTTCCTTTTCAATCGTTGTCGAGTCCTCCCGTTCCTTTTCGATCGTTGACGAAAGTTCCCGTTCCTTTTCGATTGTTGATGAGGGCTCCAGTTCCTTTTCAATCGTTGACGAGAGTTCCCGTTCCTTTTCAATCGTTGATTAGTCCTCCCGTTCTTTTTCAATTGTTGACGAGAGTTCCCGTTCCTTTTCGATCGTTGACCAGGGCTCCCGTTACTTTTTAATCGTTGACGAGAGTTCCCGTTCCTTTTCAATCGTTGACCAGGGCTCCCGTTACTTTTCAATCGTTAACGAGAGTTCCCGTTCCTTTTCAATCGTTGACCAGGGCTACCGTTCCTTTTCGATTGTTGAGGAGGGCTCTAGTTCCTTTTCAATCGTTGACCAGGGCTCCCGTTCCTTTTCGATTGTTGACGAGAGTTCCCGTTCCTTTTCAATCGTTGACCAGGGCTCCCGTTCCTTTTCAATCGTTGACGAGAGTTCCCGTTCCTTTTCAATCGTTAACGAGTCCTCCCGTTCCTTTTCGATCGTTGAGGAGGGCTCCAGTTCTTTTTTAATCGTTGACAAGGCCTCTCGTTCCTTTTCGATCGTTGAGGAGGGCTCCAGTTCCTTTTCGATCGTTGAGGAGGGCTCCAGTTCCTTTTCAACCTTTGACGAGGCCTCCCGTTCCTTTTCGATCGTTGAGGAGGGCTCCAGTTCCTTTTCAATCGTTGACGAGTGCCTCTGAATGAATAATAAAGAAATTCATATAAAGATGAGGATAGCAAGTCACAGTTTGCTCACGGCGCCCACTAACAAGTACAGAACCAAACTCATCAAGGCCAAAGGAACGAAAAAAGAGTATCAACCCATTTCAGCTTCTCACATACTTATCTTTTACCATCTAATAATTCTTTATATATTTTTATTTAACCCATTCTATTCATTCGACCGTTTAATCTTATTTGCGCATTTATATCATAAATACAAGTATTTTGTATATTTAACATTTACATTATATTCAATAGAGCTTTTTGTGTGCGCTTTTCCATTTCCTCACGGTTCAAAAAATACCAACCACGACACATTACTTTATCTCACCTACTCGTTTTTCCAGCCTTCAATTCGCTGATTTCAGACACTTTTTAGTCATTTTCAGAGAGGTGAAAATTCAGCAATGACAAAATGAGAATTTTCAAGACCATATAGAGTTCCTCGCGTCCTCCCAAGCGTAAGAAGAAGCAGAGAAGCGTAGCGAAAGCTGATTCTTGCTTGCATTGGTCGCTGATAGTGATAAAATACTGATTAAAAATTTCTGGATGGAATTATTATTGTATAAGATGGTGAGTGCAAAGTGCATTCCAGTCCCCCTCCCCAAACCAAAAATATAAGATGTTAGTTTTCTTGATTTAAGAAGGTAAATGGTGTAGATAAATAACTGAACATTGGATACAGTTAGATTGAAGGATAAATAGAAAGAAAAGGATAATATATAAAATAGAAGGCAATAGTAAAGTTCGTCTAACATAAAACTGAATGAAGCCACAAACCTATATGAATTTGCTCGTGCAAGAAGAATGCATGTGGAGAATAAAGCGTAGATACAATGAAAATGAATTAGGTAAGAAAGTAAAGAGGAGTACAAGATTGAATATTATCTTTTCGTTGTCAGTTTCTTTCTACAGTTTGTGCTTCCCTTTTCATTATTTATACCTTTGTCATATGTAATCCCCTTGTTAAATACTCTGTAGGTCAAATCTCACGTTAAACTGTAGATCCCTACCGAGACATAAAATGCTTGAAAAAAGTGAAAATTGTTGGGAAAACTTCTACCAACTTATTTTGTTAAATAGTACCACATTGAGTGCCAAAAATATATGGAGAAAGGATCCAGATATCTTGCAGTCATCCTGCTTGCTGTATCATGAGATGACTGTCTGATTATTCAAAGGAAGAATGAAGGTGGGATCTATTACAATTTTTAGTTACAACTATACAAATTTTATATACAAATAAATGCAGTAAATGAGAACCAAGAACGAAATACAATCCGAAAAAATATACAATCTTAGTCTAAATAGAGATACAATCTCTTTGATTGAAATATAGAAGTATATGAAAAGAGGCAATAATGTGCGACTATACTCAATATAATTCAGCACTTCTGATCTCATAACAATTTGCGCAATCTTCTCAGCCATGTTCCAACCCTGGACTTTAATGTCTATTGAGAGCCCATCTGGCGACTGCCTACTAGGGCAAAGGCGCCATGCTCATATCACAGCCTACTACTATGCTGGATTAAAAAGCAAATAATATGTAAATAACAAAGATAAAAAGAAAGACAAAGGCTAAGAAAAGACAACAAGTTGAGAAATAAGTAATAGATTTGATAGAGGTGAAGAGTTTTTGTTTTTTTGCCCTGGTGAATAAGGCATCACTTAGGTTCTTCCTTTTGTTTCTTTACATAGTGCCTTTCTTTCGATGCCACCCGTGGAGTCCACTGGGGCTAGGTTGATCGTTTTACCGATCTAGAAGTTTCCTTTTCTTAGACTTTGCCTTAATTATATATATATATATATATATATATATATATATATATATATATATATATATATATATATATATATATATATATATATCTATATATATATTTCTATTTCCTCTGTCGTGGCTTACGAGTCCTTCAATTATGTTTTTTGCTAACTTGTTAACTACCTTTTTTCCTTTTTGTTTATGTATTCTTTTAATAATTATCTTTAAATATTTCCTGGGCATTTCGCCTCATTTATTTTATTATTAACGTGATGTCTCTTTCTTGGTTGTCACAATAAGTTTTCTTTTTTGTGGGTAATATTTGAAGTTTGTTTTTCAATTTTCTCTTTATTGGGCACTTTGCCTCTTTTGTTTTACTGATTTTGTTTTATTCTTACTTAATTTGGGCATTTTGCCTCTTTTTATTAGATTTCTTGCGGATTATTATTCTTAATTTTCTTCTTAAGAATTGGGTACTTTGCTTCTTTTTGTTTTACCTTGTTAGGTTTTCGCCTCTTCTAACTTTTTGTTGTTTAATTATTCAAGTGTTTTTATACCTTCCCACGGAAATCAAACCATAACTTAGGGGGAGGTTCAGTACATACGCGTACATTTGATTGTTCTCTCCTGTTCGAATTGTTTGTGAATTTGTTAAATACATTACCCCATATTTAATGTTTACGAAGTTTGCTATAACAGTCTTTATCACTTTTTATGATTCTCACGTTTTCCTCTCATTGTTTTTCTTATCTCCCGACTAATTTCTTTTATCCAGCCGAACATAAGTTGGATTACGGCATTTCCATTTCTTGTTTAAACGTCAAATATCATTCGCTATGATCTCTTATTCTGCCTACAAAGCCATTTCGGTTTAAGAGGTGTTGGCAACTCAGTCCTCACATACTTTAAGCTTGTAATGTTAAGTGCTTTCAGATCTATTTATACGTGCGAGTTATTTTTCGCGATGAGGCGCTCTGTTGCTTTCCTTCGTAGAATAATATTATGGGAGGTGTGTTTCTCATCACATATTTTTACATGTTCATAAAGCTGTCACAGGGTTTTGACGTGAGTTGTTAGCAAGATAAAGTGAACAAGGGAGAACAAAATAAATTAAAAAAGGGGTGGCGGATAACATGGACTCGCAGTGAATCTGAATGATCCTTAATGCGAGAAATTAAAAAGTACAATGGACAAATCAAACCGAATTAATGCACTCTTCAATTCAGAACTTCGAACTTCCTTGTCAAGCGTCCATTGAAGGGATAGAACCAATATCGAAACTCAGACTACAGCGTTTGTCGGATTCTCTTTAAATTTCTTTTTACTGTATTTGTTTAATTTCTCGCCGCCTTTTTTGTCTTTTGTTATTCCATTGTATCGTAAAGAGACTGCTGACCTTGTAAAACCCAGCATCATGTGCGGGTCTTCTCGGTCCCTACCAGCGTAAATAGTCTTCTTACATTGACTACTATGAGTATGGATCTTACCCATATTTTCACTTCATATCTTTCATAAAGATAGAGGTGAAGTTAGGGAAAGTGATTCAATTTGTAAATCACTTTCTATAGATGTTCGGTTTTTTTTTTGCCATTATTATAAAATAAATGACTTTATCTTTCTCTATTTTACTTTGTCCCTACATATTCATAAGTAAGTAACCACACACACACACACACATACACACATATATATATATATATATATATATATATATATATATATATATATATATATATATATATATATATATATATATATATATATATATATATATATATATATATATATATATATATATATATATATATATATATATATATATATATATATATATATATATATATATATATATATTAGCCATATTCCAAGTTTCATCGACACCTTGGGTCGCATCTGAACGGGGCAATGATTTTATTTATATCGGCCTGTGTGCTCGCAAATCGATTTCCGTCAATTATTATTTATATAATATTCATGTCACATAGTTATAGCCTGATATCAGCTAACGGATTTCCGGTTTATTAAAAAAAATAGAACACCCTCAATAATAAATGATTAAAACAGTTTGAGATCTTTTCTTTGTAGCGATATATCACTCCGATACAACTCTATCCTACCTTCTTATTAAATTTATTTGGTAGAGTTTTTATCACCGATCGTCATTCATTTTGAGGCTTTTATTTCTCAGTGGGGACAGACATCTTAACGTAGATTCCAAACTACAGGTCACTAGAGCGTATTGCGGCCATCGTGACGTCGACCCGTATCCAAACTCATTCCTGCAACAAACCACACTCAAATTGGTTTCACCAAAGGTGGGCATATTTAATTAAAGAGTTAAGTTCGTTTACACTTAATCCGTTAACCAAAATGTTAACTTGGTTAGTCGTTAATCTGTTAATTCGTTAAAAATGTAACGGAAGTTAACGCTCCAGGATTACCGTAAATTATTCTTGTATTATTCTTGTATTTTTATTAAAAAAAAAAAAAAAATTATAAAGGATACAAAATGAGAAAAGAGAAAACTTTAATGAAACACACTATTAATATTAAACTACATTTTTTTGATAAAGCAGCCGGATAAAAAAAGAAAAACAATAAAATACTGGAGAAATAGGGAAAAATGACACGATATACCTTAGAGACACAATTTATGTTTTGTCTCTATACTCTTCTCATTATAAATTTTGCCCATGAGATGCATTTGTGACAAGTAGCATCTAAACGTTTTCATCAGACAGGGATGATCTATAGGTAGCTCGATGCTATTGCGAGTCTTGAAGTCATCACTTTATAGGAATGGGATGAGTGTGTGGTAGAGTCTGGCTGAGGGTGCGTAGTATTGAAGGGTGGAGTCCGAGTCTACACATGCACACACTCATGAGCTCATTCAAACACGTACACACACACAAATGTTCCCAGCCACGTCGGCCCCTCGCCCCCTAGGTCAGTGATTTTTTTCGAGGGAATCAGAGTCTACACACATACACACACAAACACTTATTGGTTTGTCGCCAAAATGCCCCCCCCCCCCCTTGGTCAGTGACGTTTTTGAAGCAAATCGGTAGGGTTTCTTTGACGTGGTTTGAATTTTCAGTTTTTGTCTAGTATTAGTATAACAGTGGAGTTGCCACTTAACTTTTTACAATCCTTTAATTGATCCGTCTGGTTGCCATTTTTTAAATAATTTGTCACTAAACCTATCTGTGTGTCACACGTTCTAAGATGATCCTCCATCCACACCGCGTCGCATCCAGATTTAGTAAATATTTTGCTACCGAAAATGTATGTGGATCGGATTATAAAATTTCTTCGATCATCTTCGTCGACTTATCCATCAACACCCAATTGATCGGATTGAATTTCTGTATAGTGGGTCAGTTCAACCACCTTTCAACTACAATAACGGAAAAGAAGTACTTGAACATCTCCAGTTTATGCATTTAGAAGATTTAATCATCGGTGAAAAATTAAAAAACGAGTTTATGGGTCAGTTTTTCATTGTGGGAGGTCTGTCCAATCGCCACAGTACATGGGGGATAAGTTTTTCTGCCTATTACATTCTAACATGGTGAATGATGTTGAGAAAGTAGTGAACCTCGCTATATTTGACACAAACCCCTGTTACGAGTATTTCTCTTTCTCTCATGGTATTCCCATCACCTCACTAATATGATGAAAACCAAGATTGATGAGGCAAGATCAAGAGAATGTGATGAGTTATTTTGTAGACACATTAAAATATTAGTAGTATAACGTATTATTTCACCTTTATTTTATTCATATTAGTCAGATAATATTATAAAGGGTGAAAAAAATTATATACATAAAGAGTTAATAATAGCTGATAGGGATTCAATGTATAGTAAAAAAAATGTCATGTAAGATCACTTTTAAACCGAAAGGTATGGTTCGATAACTCCTTGGGAGTTCAACTCGTTTACGAAATGTCTTTCTCAAACAAAACTTTCCACCCTCTCGTCTGAGTGTTAATCCTTTGTGTTCCTCATTCTAGTGTTATCCTTCGTCTGAGTGTTAATAGTTAATCCTTTAGTACGAAGTATATTCTTTATAGGATAAAGAGTCACAAATTTGTAAGGGTGTCACCAGGTTTATAGGTGGTCTAGGGATCAGCATATGGATGATGAAAAGGGATGGTAAAAGGTGGTTAATCTAATAGGGAAGTGGAGAAAAAAGTTACCCGGTTAGTGGATTTTTTTTTTTTTTTTAATTAAGGGGCTATCTGGCGACTGCCGACTAAGGCATAAGTTGCCGTAAACAAACAGCCTAGTTTTAGGCTACTTTAAAAAATTAAACAGAAAACAATAAAAAGAAATGACAATAACAATAACAAAGCAATAACAAAACAATTACAAAAACAACAA
This sequence comes from Ceratothoa steindachneri, assembly GCA_963969495.1. NCBI lineage: Eukaryota > Metazoa > Arthropoda > Malacostraca > Isopoda > Cymothoidae > Ceratothoa > Ceratothoa steindachneri. Next base: position 63,304,219 of record OZ018322.1, on the reverse strand, counting down.
CAACAATTAAATCGGGTTAAATAAAAGGGAGAAGGCCGGGCTCCCCCCAAAAGTCAATGAGTCCACCAGTCAAAGTACACGCACTCTTCCCGAGCACAAGGGACAGGTGGTAGCGACCCCGCCCATCCCGGTACCGGGACAGGTGTCGTGCGCGAAGATCACCCAGACTGGGACATTCGACAAGAATGTGCCGAACAGTCTGGGGGACGACGCAGTCGTTGCAATAGGGCGCAGGCGAGCGCTCCATCAGATAGCGATGCGTCACACGAGTGTGTCCGATTCGGAGACGACAGAAAGCAACCTGAAGCCGCCGCGGCATTGGGGGATAGGTCCATGGGAACAGTCGCGGCGCAATGGCACGCAACTTTAAGTTCCCTTCGACCGTCTCCCATCTTCTTTGCCAAGCAGTCCGAAGAGCTGCCCGTATTCCTGCCATGTAGTCGGTGTGAGGAAGAGCGAAACGCTGGTCCGGTCGCAGAGTCCTCGCGGACTCTTTGGCGCCCTCATTCCCCGCAATTCCTACATGTCCAGGAACCCAGCAGAAGATAATCTCGACATCTGCCCGGCTCGCCAAAACCGTGGCGTCACGGATATCGCGAACCAGGGGATGCGGAGATTCCAATGCCCCAAGAGCACTCAGGGCGCTTTGTGAGTCGCTATAGATCACAATCCGGTCTCCGAACCGGGCACGTCGCGTAATCTCCCGTACCGAGTGGTGTATTGCCACCAGCTCGGCCGTGAAGACAGACGCAGCGCCTGGTAGAGCCCCGCTGACTTCAAACAGAGGGGACACGGCGTGGAAGCCGACCCCCTCTTGGGACTTGGAGCCATCCGTATACACTGGCACGGTACCAGCGTGACACGATGTGTGCTCCAAAAAGGTCGAACGCAATACTCCCGGCGCAGTACAAGCTTTGGGAGCAGAGGCGTGGCGACAAATAGCCAAATGTGGTACCCTCCAGGGTTGCGTCCTGGGCAGAACCAGGAGCGCCACCGCCCCGAGAGCTATATCAACCTCTCGAAGGAGTTTCCTGGCCCTAAACCCAAAGGGCTTAGGGTATGACTGGCGTCTCTCGGCGGCATAGGTACCATCGAGATCAGCTGCGGATGCAGTGAGAGCTGTTAGCGACTGAGGGAGGCGCCGGGCTCGCGCGTACAGGCGAGTGATGCACTGCACGCGGCGCAGAGCGAGTGGCATCTCCCCAGCATCGACCAACAGGCTCTCAATGGGGGAAGTGCGGAAGGCACCGGTCGCAAGGCGAAGGCCGGTGTGGTGGATTGAATCCACCTTCCGCAATAAACGCTCGGCTGCGGATGCATAAAACTCGCATCCGTAGTCGAGCTTCGAGCGAACAAAGGATCGATAAAAAAGAAAGGCGGTAGCCCTATCAGCGCCCCAAGCGCTGAACGTCACGGAACAGAGAATGTCCATGGCGCGGGTACAAGAGACCCTAAGGCTGCGAATATGAGCCTCCCAGGTGAGGCGTCGGTCGAATACAAGACCAAGGAAACGGTGCGACTCAACCACATCCAGGCGCACCCCATTAAGAAACAAATCTGGGTCGGGGTGAAGCCGTGGATGGCGGCAGAAGTGCACCACCTTAGTCTTGGCCAAAGAAAACCGAAACCTGTGCGCTTCGGCATAGCGAGAGACGCGGTTCAATGCCTGTTGGAGTCGACGCTCCAGGGTTGGCATCTGGGCCGCCCAAAAGAGATCGAAAGGTCGTCCACGTAGAGCGTAGCGAGAACATCTTCTGGCAGCAGCGAGATGATGCCGTTGATGCTCATGGCAAAGAGTGTGACACTGAGGACACTTCCCTGCGGGACACCCTCTTCCTGCTCCTTTGGGGCAGAGAGGGCTCCACCCACCCGTACGCGGAATCGACGATCTCGCAAAAATTCAGATATAAACATTGGGAGGCGTCCCCTCGCCCCCATCGTGTGGAGAGTCTCCATGATACCGTATCGCCATGCGGTATCATAGGCCTTCTCCAGATCAAAAAACACCGTGGCGTAGTGCTGTCTACGAAGGAAAGCCTCGCAGACGGCATTTTCCAGTCGGAGCAGAGCATCCGACGTGGAGTGAAACTTACGGAAGCCGCACTGTGCAGAAGACAGATGGCCTCCGCTGTCCAGGAAATAGGCTAATCTAACATTTTCCAATTTCTCCATCAACTTGCACACGCAAGAGGTTAGAGAGATTGGGCAGAAACCGGTCGGAGTAGAGTGATCTCTCCCCGGCTTGCGAAAGGCGAGCACAGTAGCGATTCGCCAGGAGTCTGGGAGAAGACCTTCCACCCAGATCCTGTTAAACAGATCTAACAGAAAGGCCATGCCTCGCTCACCCATGTGTCGAAGCATGGCGTACGGGACATCGTCCGGACCATGGGCGGTGTCCGCGCACGAAGCGAGAGCGGAACGCAACTCACTCACAGTAAACTTGTCGTTGAAGGGTTCTCCGCCTCTGGAGGTAAAGTCCAGCCGGCGGCCTTCCGCGACATCACGACGTGCATTGAATTCTGGCGGAGCAGCATCACGGCTAGAGAATGCGGAGAAAGCGGTCGCTAAGGATTCCGCCACGGACGCGGGGTCAGAGATTGCGGTCCCATTCTCCTGGAGAACGGGAGGGGGGTCCTGCGAGAACTTGCCCCGAATCCTTTTGACTCGCTTCCACACCTCAGCTAAAGGGGTCTTCCCGTTAAGTGAAGACACGTATGCCCGCCAAGAAGAGCGGCGGGCGTGCTTCGAAATATACCGGAACCTAGCCCTAGCCCGACGAAATTCAGCGACAGTGAAATCGTTCGGGCGGCGCTTATAGCGCATGTAGGCATAACGCTTCTGTTTGAGGGCCGTCTCACACTCGGCCGACCACCATGGGAGTGGTCGGCGTGCAAAACGGCCAGACGTCCTAGGAATAGTAGTCAGGCCCACGGCGATGAGGTTGCCGGAGAAGAACTCAACGGCCTCATCTACCGACCTAAACTCCTCGACTGAGATAGAGAATTCAGTCATTCCTGAAATGCAGGCCACCGCGCCCGCGCCAAGCACCACCGAGGTGGTCTCTCAGGCGGCAGTTGCCCTGAAAAGGATATTTAAATGGGGAAGTGACCACTACCATGGAGGTCATCGACCACCCCCCAATCAAAATCAAGCTGTGCATCCGAAGAGCACAAAGATAGGTCAAGGCAAGAAAATGAAGCGGTTCTCGGACAGTGATGCGTAAACTCATCCACGTTTAGGACACCCATCTCAAGCTCTTCGATCAGATCGGCAAGGACTTGTCCCCTGGGATTTATGGTGTAATCTCCCCAGAGAGGATGCCTGCCGTTCAAATCTCCAAGCAAGAGATAGGGCCTCAGCAACCATGCCACGACGCGGCGGAAGTCCCCCGCGTCGAAGTCAGCTGACGGTGGAATGTACGCAGAAATGATAGTATACCTCCTATCCAGGTGCAGCTGCACAGCCACTGCCTGAAAGGAGGTATCTGAAGAGAAAGGAAGAACGGAGACATCATGCCGGGTGTAAACCGCGCATCCCCCATCCCGGCCGTCCCGCGGTGGTGGGGTCGCAAGACCCTTATACCCCGGGAGGGCAGGCAGTGGGCACGCGCCTAGCATGGTCTCCTGCAAAAAAATAGCTAACGGGGAACGGGACGAGGCGAGCCTCCGCAGCTCCTCCCAGTTGGCCCGGAGTCCACGGCAATTCCATTGAAGGAATATGCCCTCCAGGCCTAGCTCGGAGGAGACGCGGGGGCCCTCCTCGAATTGAAGACCCTCACGGGAATGGTCGTACGCTTCCCGGGGGCAGAACCCCGGGCGCTGTTGGCCGGACAAAGCGCTGGAGGCGCTGTCGCCTTCGAGGACTTATTGGGGGAGGTTGACCTCGCCAAGCGAGTCTTTTCCTCCCTCCGCCTCGAAACCTTAGGCGGGCGCTGCGGCTTCGGAGGCGGGGGGCCCTCTTTTCGAGGAACCACGGTCTCCGATCCACTCGCTCTACCTCGTGGCGTGGGCGAAGGAGCCGAAGCTCCCTTGTTGCTGTCCTCCTTTCGGTGGACAGCTTTAGGAACCCCTGAAGATGGCCTAGCGACCATCTTCAGGGGTGTTGCCTCCTGTGAGTCTAACGACTCTGTGGAGGCACGTGGCTGTTTCGCCTTACGGGAAACGGTCACGCTGGGGGAAGAGGGGGGAGCCCTGGTTTTAGCCGGGGCTGGGTGTGAACCCTTTTTGCCGCCAGCTCTACCAGGGGAGCGCCCGGGTTGGGTAGAGCCCGCAGAAGGGCTCCGAATGGGCGCGGAAACAACCGTGCTCGTTGGCCTGGATGGGCCAGGAGCAGAGGGTGCCTTTCGAACTACTGAGGCATATGACGTCCCAGGTAGAGCTGGGCGCGCCAGGACCAAGTCCTTAGCCTCGCGGAATGAGAGTCTATCCTGGGCCTGAACGGCCAGGATTTCTTTCTCCAGGAGATATGCACCACATTGCTTCGAAGAAGCAGGGTGCGGCTCTCCGCAATTGACACACTTGGCCACACACGATTTGGACTTATCGTGTGCGACCTTGGAGCAATTTTCACAGATTTCGGGTGACCCCGACTTTGCACGTCTACATGAGCGATTCGTATGGCCGAAGCGGTGACAGTAATAGCACCGCCGCGGCAGTGGCACGAATGCCTTCACGCGGTAGCGGTACCAACCGGCACGCACCGACTCAGGGAGCTTGTCACTGTCGAACGTGACGAAGAGTGTAGGGGTGGGTCTCGAAGCCCCTCCCTGTTTTCTCATCACATGTTCGACCTTGACCGCCCCATGGTCGGCCAGCTCTAGGGTGATGTCCTCAATGGAGTAGTCAACGAGTTCCCTCGCATAAACTACTCCTTTCACAAAGTTCATGGTAGAGTGCGGCGTCACACTCACCGGGGTACCATGAAGTGTCCGAAGAGCACTTATCTTGGCCTTCTCGGCGGGATTCGCCGCATTCGCCAGAAGGCTGCCGTCCGAGAAACGGGTCTCTTTCGGCTCTCTATACAATTGCACTAGCTAATCCTCTCCTCTGATGGATCATGTTGCCCTTGGACAACATGGTGCCATCAGTGGAGCGAATAACGAGGAAGCGTTTGAAGCCAGCGGGCTCGAAAACGTCAGGTAACCTCTGAATCAGGGGCCCCGATGTCATCGAGGCTCCGCCCTGTGCACTTTTGGTGTTAGTCTTGGTCAGGGGCTCCGCACACGAGGGGGTAGAGGGGCCGGATGTGCCGATCTTGGCTTGGTCGCCTACCAAAGTGGCAGCAGACCCATCCGTCCCCGAAGCCCCCGCGGATGGAGCCCCGAGTCTTTTTCGTCTTTTTAGTCTTCTTTGTCTTTTTCTTTTTTGGAGAGGAGGGCGGGGAATGAACCCGCTTCTCACCTCCGCCGGCAGAAGCCCCCAGGCCAGATGGACCGGCCTAGGCCAGGTCCCTCTCCGAAATAGAGAAGGTCCTGGTTGTCGTAGGGGCACCTGTCGGAGGAGATCCCTCCCCTCCTTTTACTGCCTCGGAGCCCTCAGCCATTTGAGGAGGACCTTGCATAGGGGCGGATTCGGGTTCGGTGCTTGGCGCCGAGCCCGAATTCCTCCCCATGGAAGGCCCTACCGTCTGAGGCTGGGTCTCCTCAAAGACCATGTTTATCACAGGAGGGGCCTCCAGTTGGCCATCCCCTCCCAGGACATCACAGGTCCCCTTGGCAGTGTCGCCAGTCTTGTGTGGGGAGGCACAGGCCTTGACCCCAGCAAGGTTTAAAATTCTTGCCAGCAGGTCTTTTGAGGGAAGCGACCGAAGGGGCCTGGCTTCCCTCTCCTCCCTAAGGGGGTTTGCCCTACCGAGCCGCTTTGATGGGGAGCGGCTGGCTCAGGGCTGCCTGCTGGCTTTCTTGGCAGTCCCCTTGGAAAGAAAAGAGGGGACTGCCGCTGGGAAAAGGGAGGTGTCCGAAAGCACCTCCAGAGAAGGGGGTGAGGGGGAGTCCCCTGCACCCGTAGGCAAAGGAGAGGAGTAAGCCTCCTCTCCGGTTAGAGAAATATGGAGGGTCCCCTGTGCAAGCACAGGGGGGGGACCTCCATTTTTTTTGCTGGAGCTGCCCGAGGGCGGCTCCGTCGATGGAACAGGGGAAGTTGAGGGTTGGGTTTGTTTTTTTTTTATCATCATTGGGCATGGTGACCCTTTTTTAAACACGGGATGCAATCGCGCACACCTCTCGCAGTAGCCCGCACTGCGAGAGGTGCTTACAAGCCCGGCCGAGCCAGGCGCCGCCATTTGGGACCACCCCTCCCGCCTAGTGGCCTGGCAGTCCATCGGCATGGCGGCTCCACCTTAGACACGGCGTAAAAATTAATAGATTGTGAAGAGGAGAGGAAAAGGGATGTGAGGAAGGTATGGGTGGGGATGAAGCAGGTAGTTAAAAACCAGCCACCTTAGACCGGAGCTCAGGGGTTAGGGAACATTGTCCCCCACCCCCTCAGCCCCGATGCGGGACGGTTGGCTGAAAGGAAGGTCAGCATCTACCCTGTGAAATTAGAGGCTGACCAGAGAAAGTTGTGGGAGAGGTTGTGGGAAAAGAGAGGAAACAAGTGTTTTGAAGGAAGGAAGAGAGGCTAAGCTGGGGACGGACGGAGTGCTGAGTCCCGTCAGCACGGCGGCCAGGATGGCAAATCGCCGCGCCCCTTACGGGGCCGGTTAGTGGAGGATTGGTCCTTAGTCATAATAGCGAATATATTGAAGAGTCCTCGTCCCTATTGCACACGACGGGTGGTGAGAACCTTTGGCAACTGGGCTTACCTTATACCTCCGTCGAATTGTTTCTGAATCCTTAATAATTCTTCCCAAGGGTTATAATTTAGGCTGGGCTTACCGAATGTTTCCCAAGAATCGGGTTAAAGAAGGACTTCGAAAAAGACGTAGGAAAAAATATATATTCTTCCACTGGCCTATCAAAGGGTCAAGCGGCACATCACGAGTACTTTGAGGTTAATAAGTAGGTTTCTATTCTACGCGAAATATTAGGTTCAAATGCAACAGGACTTAGGCGAATTAAACGGGTTCCGTAACGCTACAAAGGAAGTAAATGGTGTTAACGAATAATGACTCTCTTTCTCTGACTCTGGTCGTCCTTCTGACTGTTAAAATAATAAATGTATAACTATAAATATGTTTTCGTTTCCTAAGGGGCGTGACCTAGATTTGTGCGAGGGGGCGGACCCGAGTGGTTTGGTCCGTTAATTTCTACCCCTAGGGCAGAGAACCGAAGAGATATGTGTGTAAGATATACTTACATATTTCCAATAGTTTTAACATTATTATAGGAATCGCTTGTTACAGATCTGTGTTAAAATTACTCTTGGCCAAAGTCTGTATTTGCTCAGCTGCTTTGTAGCCTCTCATTTTCTGAAAAAAATTCCCAAGAGAAGAATATTTCTTCATGGGTGACCTCGTATTACCTCAGGGTCAGACCTGATTTCTGCTTTCCGCGTTTGTATTTTGTGTGTTCCCGCGCGCGACTCTCATGACTGCTTGCCTCATTACTATTTATACATATATTCTATTAATATATGTATTTTCATTTCCTTATTTTCTATACAAATTAACATATAATTGAAAATCATCTCATTATTCCCATATTAGACATATTATTTTTGTTATTTACATGCAAGGCAATTTTTTAGTATTTGATAAATCCACCGAGCGTCCATTTAGGAGTTTCTCCCTGGGCCTATTAAACCCTGCAATTTAGTGCCAGCATCCTATCTATTATACGAGGGGCGGTCAATAAGTTTTGCAATTTGGATATAAGGAAACGAGATACTAAGAAAAGTGTTTTATTATTTTTCAATACACCTACCTTCAACTTAAATGCACTTGCGCCACTTGTCCCTGAGGCTTCGAATTCCCGACAACCAGAAATCTCCCGACTGCTGTTCAATTCACTCCTGGACGGCGAGCTGGACATCTTCATCGTCCCCAAACCAGCGTCCACGCAGTGCAGCCTTGAGTTAGCGGAATAAAAAGTAGTCGCTAGGGGCTAGATCTGGAATGTAGGGGGGATGGTTGAGCTCCTCGAATCCACACTCGCGAAGGGCATCTTGTGCAAATCTGGCCTCCGAACTTTGACTACGTTGAAGTCGATCATGGGGCGTGAGGTTTCTAGGGACCCAACGGGCAGAGACCTTGGTCATGGCCAAATTGTCGTGGATGATGTTGATAACACTTCCATGTGATATTCCAAGTTCTCGCTCGATTTCTTCGACCTTCACCCGTCGATTTTCGAGGATCATCCTCTCCACACGGGCCACATTGTCCTCGTTAGTCACGCTTGACGGGCGTCTTGGATGGAGGTCATCTTCAAGGGACTCACGACCATGGCGGAACTCCCTATTCCAGCGAGCAATTGTTGCATAAGAAGGGGCGGTGTCGGTGTACACTGCAACCATGCGTTCATGGATCTCTTATGCATTCTTGCCTTCCTTGGTAAAAAATTTGATCACTGCGCGGTGCTTAACCTTCTCCATTGTTGACAAATTTGTGACTGACGATCTGCGATCAGCTACTGCTTCTTAAATAGACGAGGCAGGAGCGTGCGGCTGCAGGTCCTGACTTGTCATAACTTGTCCTAAAACCCCCACAAACAACCATCCCCCTTCTTCTGTTTTGCCCTACCGATTCGCAAAACTTACTGACCGCCCTTCGTATAGCACAAGCACCACAAATTCACCCCATTCTTCGTTTGGATACGTACCAAATAGGATTTGCGAACCGTATAGCAGAATCTATCTCCATACGCATCGGCACCGTACACATCTTTGATCTCATCGGTATGATTATAGGGGGTTAAAGTTACCAGTTTATGGGCGATATAGATAACCGGTTTTTGGGTGTGTTGTCGCTAATTATAAGGAGATGTATTGAAGGGTCCTCGTTGCTATTGCGCTCGACGGGTGATGAGGACTTTAGGCAGTGGAACTACTTTATGTCTCTATTTAATTGGTTCTGTCTCCCTACAATTTCTCACGAGGGTTATGCGTTAGGTTTGGCTTACTGAAGGTGGCTTGGTAATTGTGGTAAATAAAGGACTTCGAAAGGACGCGGCAAAGAAAATATAAGGTGTTCCATTAAGACGGATCGAAGTTAGCAGTAAATAAAACAGTGTTATAGGTGAGGATTTATTGATTTCACTATTGGATCATGTTATTTGAGTCATGGCAATTATGTGTGAAAAATAATATCGCCTAAATGTTCGGCGGCACACCTCCACTCGATGGTCAAAATATTTGATGACGTCTCTGCATAGTTTCACCAATATGCCTTATTATCTCATCCTTCAGCTGTTAAATTGTTGTTTGATTGTTGGCATAAACCTTACTTTTGAGATGACTCCAGAGGAAGAAATATAAAGGCGTCAAGTCACATGATCGTGGAGGCCAATTAACCTCGCTGTTTCGAGAGATGATGCGACCTGGGAACTTTTCATTCAATAAAGCCACTGTTGCATTGGCTGTGTGGCATGTGGCGCCGTCCTGTTGAAACCACAAATCTTCGACAACAATAGAATTCAATTCAGGGCATAAAAAGTTGGTTATCATGGCACGGTATCGCTCGCCTGTCACCGTAACAGAATTCCCAGCATCATTTTCGAAGAAATACGGCCCAATGATTCCGCTAGCAAAAAATGCACACCAAACAGTGACCTTTTGTGGATGAAGTGGCTTTTCAACAAGCTTCCTGGGATTTTCATTAGCCCAAATACGACAATTCTGCTTATTAACGAATCCGCCAAGATGAAAATGGGCTTCATCACTAAAGATGATTTTTTGCGAAAAATCATCACTGGCTTATCTTTGTTCGTGAACCCAATTGACGAATGTACCGCGCTTCAATTGATCAACAGTCTTCAGTTCTTGTGTCAATTGAATTTTGTAAGCGTGTAGAGACAAATATTTTGTCAAAATTCAATGTGACGTTGTTGTGGGGAGGTTCAATTCCTGCGCGCGATGACGAATAGAGGTGTCTGGATCTTCGGCCACATTCTCGCGCACTGCAGCAATGTTTTCAGTTGAATGGCGTAAACGAGCACGCAATGGCGTTTTCATATCTGCCATCGACCCCGTTTGTTTGAATTTACGAACAATTTTCCCAATTGCACTCTCGGTTGGTCGATTATGTTGACCCCCAAAATCGCGAAGTGCCCGAAATGCGTTTCTGTTTGAACTTCCATTTTCGTAATAGTCTTCTGTGAGGGAACAAGCGCGTGAGGGGAGAAATAAAGTCGCTTTTAAGCATTGCCTCTACGTGGTGGGTCTCGTGTAGCTTACAAACAGTTTTCGAAGCTCAAAAGCGCGAGAAAGTATAGGAGCGGGTTCATGGAATGTAGCCCTTATCAAGGCGAGTATTTGAACAATACGAGAAGTCTCCCCTCCCCCTCCCCCCTTTCAGCCAAGCTGGGAGCGGTTGAGACAATCACCATCCGGGCAGCGTCGCCATGACTCAAACGATGTGAGATAGTCCCTCCCCCTCTTCTATGGAGTAAGCTCCCTCACTTCTGGTGTCCATATCTACCCGCGTAACGTGGAATGAGCAGATTCGTGCGAGAGACGCTCACGAGTGCAGACCTTTTTACTCCTTCTCGATTCGGGTTTGTCATACACCGAAGGCAAGGAAACGTTGTGGGACAAAACCAAGCATCCCTTCTTGGATAAAACAAATATCCACCCCCTAGAGTTAGTTAAGAACTCTTCTCCCCGTGAGAATACCCTTCCGACTCCGCTCATCGACGCCATCTCCAAACAAGAACCAAGTCTTAACCCAAAAGGCTTCAGTGAAGATTCATCTTAGCGTAATACCCCCTTGATTACGCATCTCCGACCAAACAAACCGTTGACGTTTCGGAGAAACTCACCCTCCGTTTTCTTCAAAGGAATTTACACCGGAAAAATTCCCAACCACCCTTCTCGAAGACTCTGCCCCCCCCCCCCCCACCTCAACCCCTGTCATCTCCAAACAACATTTCACGACAAACAAGTTGACCTTGGACCCCGTCGAAGTGACCCAACCATCATCTCACCGCTTCGCCGGAAACTACCAACGTCTTCCCCAACACCTCCATTTGTGTACAAGGTATCTTAACGAATATTTAGCTTCCCAAAATTTATAATTGCCGTCTACCGTTCCCCATTATCATTTGTGTAACTATGTGTCTTAATTAACTGTGTATTATTATATTATATTAACTTTAATTATTAATATTTATTAAAGTCTATTTTTGTGTTCTCCTTTGCTTTCTGACCCTCGAGCTCATCATAGCCGTATAACAATAGCCTGTAACTAAGTGAGATTTGGAACTCTCAGCCAATACTAAGTTTCAAGGTAGCATCTTTTGGACTAGTCCTTCCTTACGAGGATCTGACCTTGTAACCGGACCTGGGCCTACCCAAGCAATTTAAAAAGGAAACCTCCGCGGACTCTAAATCAAATATAATAGATGTATGTAGGATATATAGAGCAAAACCACGACAGCTTCAATAACTTTAACACGTTGTTCGATTGTTAATCTTTCCATGGTTGAAATTGCCAAAGACTGAAGTTGTTGAATTTGAAAGAAAAAGAAAAAAATAATTAGACGTTTAAACTTAACTCACATTTAAAATCGATCCACTTTATTGGAACATCCGTTATAACTTTATTCTTGAATTGGCCTATTAAAGAAGCGGAAACGTCTCGAATTCTTTACGGTCAATGTGTAGGCTTCTGCTTTACGCAAAATATCGAGTCGAAAGGCGGCAGGACTTAGGCGAGTAAACGGGATTCCGTAACGCTATTAAGGGGATGAATTGACTAGCGAATTATGAACCATTTGAATTAATGAATAATGAGTGATGAGAGTCTGTCGTCTCCACAGAGGTTGACCGTGACTTGTCCGTGGGGAGGACCAAGTGATCAAGTTTGTTCGTTATTTCCACCCCCTTGGGCTGGTTTCCGACAGCTCTGTGTACCTGTTGTGCCTACATATTTCCCATAGACTTATCTTTATTATAGGGCATTGCTTGTTGCAGATCTCTGCGAAATTTTTCTGAACAAAGCTTGTATTTGTTCAGCTTGCCTTGTAGTCTCCCGTCTGCAGATAAATATTCCCAACACGTGTATGTTTGTTTGTGCACGATCCTCGTATTTGTTCAAGTGGTCACCTTTGAGAGCTGTGTAAGTTTGTGTGTTCCCGTGCGACTCTAACGACCGCTCACCTCACATCTATTTGTACAATTTGACATATATTTTGTGTCTTTTCTAATTCTCTTAGGTTCTTTATTTATTACACTTGGCATATTCTTTCCTTAATTTACACACATAGCAATTTTTAGGATTTGACAAATCCACCGAGGCGTCTATTTGTGCAGTTCCTCCCTGGGCCTATTAAATCCTGCAATTTGGTGCCACAGGCTTACCTATTTTATAAAATTAGCCTTACAAGATCTTCTAGAAATCCTCTAATTCGAGGTTGTGAGTCATCATTCCTAGCAATAAAGATGGCACTGCCTGTGTCACAGTATAACAACCGTCCAGCTAACGAGTCTAAGATGCCACAGAGCTTGATTCGAGCAAAGGCAATTGTGAATGCTGCAATTGGAAGATTCGTTACGTAGGAGTCAATTTCTACATGTTCAGCATTCTCCACTTTCGCTATATATGCATTGCCAACTACATCCAAATAGTTCACAATGTAATCGTCGTTTTTTATCTGGTCTATTACATCATGGTCCGAACCACAGATGAACATTTTCATACCGCGAATCCTCTGAGCGAACTTTCCCTAGAGACTGTAAAGGATTAATGGGTTGTTTTAATATTATTATTATTATCGCCTTCAAGTTTTAGAAATTATTGACTTCATATTCGTTGTACAATGTATTAATATTTAAAAGAAATACATTTTGAATGTAATATAATAATGCAGGAAAACTAAAGGCAAGAAGAAATCCTTACCTGATTAGACAGAGCTTTGCTCTAAAACGCCTTCCAGGATTCCTTTCGATGTTGTCTATTTGTATGTTTATCCCCTCAGCCTGATTCACCCTCTTCACATATTCCATTTTCTCCTTTTTTCCATCCACTTCTCGTGGAAATCCAGAAGCTTCTTTTTTTCTGGAAAGGTTTTTATATACTCTGCGAACAATCTATCCCTCCTTTCAAACTCTCAAAACTCGAAAATTTTATTGATCTTATACATCTTTTACAGGGCAAGTTTCAGTTCCGCACTTATTTACACTACGCGAATGATACGTTGCTTTTCAGAGTGATCGCACTCGTGTGAGTTTTTTGCATGTTGTGCAGAGTGTGAAAGTAAGTTTATCTTCTATGGATTGAGGGAAAACTGGAATATACAGAGCATTAGGAGGGAGAACATCAACTTTCACAATACTGAAATGTCTTATTCACGCCCTCGGTGAACTCTTGAATAGACGGAATTTCTCGCACATATACGCAACCTCGATAGGTCCCTACGGGATATGGATCGTTTTTCATACAGTACTGATATAGGGAGCAAACAACGACGTAATGGATTTTATCACCTTCGATGAGTTGGTAGTAAAATATAAATGGGTTACATCTGCCGCCAAAAGGTGCACTACCCACATTCAATACACCACTCACTACATCGGTAGAGATTCTATTAACTGTATCACGTCGTCCTGGAATGGTTTACATCATGTTTTTCAAATTCACACTCCCAGAGAATGATAATCTTGTATTTGCTACCGAGAATTCGATCACTCTCTATCGTGTGGTTTTAACGGTCCAACGACCGACGTCCACCAACGGAAACATCTCGTTTGAGACTACAGTCCTCTTTCTGACACCCATGCCGATAGCATCCATGGAAGAGAAACACGGTTCCTCCTCCTGATAGAGAAAACCCGTCAGGGCAAAATACACTCCCACCAACAAAAAGGTTTTGCTCACCACCGTCTCTTGCATGGAAAATAGAGATTCCTCTAACATGTTCTTCAAACATAACCCTACGTATAGCCTTATAAGAAAAAGCTTTTGATTTCTTCCTGTCGATAATTTCAATCGAATTTTATGGTCAGAAGATATCTTTATACACCTTTTAACACAATGAAGCTATTTTGATGCAAGAATGCATAAGATCAATGTGAAATTTTCTGATGAAGGAACACCCGTGGGGGTCGAAGATCGAACCTAGTAAGCATTTGTGTGAAAAATTTAAACGGTTCACACATGAACATAGGAATCATTTGTTTGAAATTTAAACGGTTCACACATTGAACCTCATAAATAGGAAGATCAACTTCCCGCTGTTAATACCCCTCTTTTGTAAATAGGAAGATAAATTTCCCGCTGTTAATAACGTTTTTTTGTAAACAGGCAGATAAACTTCCCCCTTTGCAGTATTTCTCCTTCGTAAACAGGAAGTTAGACTCCCCAGTACCCAGTACGATATCTTGTGACGGCCATACGTAGCTCAGTACAAAATTATATCTTGTTCATGAAGTCCCGTGGAGAAAAGGTAAAAATCGATGGCGTTCTTGACGTTTCTTGCCCTCGACTTTTCCTCCTATTTGCCGGCTGTGAACTTCTCTATGAGCTCAATTTTTGTTGATTTTTTTCCAAGTCTAAAAATTCGGAAATTTGAATCGTGTATGTGAGAGTATGCAGGTGAGGGGATAGAAAGGGTGTGTGAATAGATAGCGGAAAGTAGACCAGTGGTGAAAAGAGAAAGAAGTGTGGTAGGGTGCAAAGTGATGCTAGAGCCTGGTGATCAGGCCTATCGCTTTCAAATTTATTTGATTTGTGGTTTCGTTGTTGTTTTTATGGTTGTTTTATACATATATATATATATATATATATATATATATATATATATATATATATATATATATATATATATATATATATATATATATATATATATATATATATATATACAGGTATATATATAACATATAGTTTGGCGTTCAAGCCATTTGTCTTTATTGCTAATATTTTTGTTTATGCTATGCGCGTTAGCTGTTGTTTTTTTAAGTTGTTAATATTAACTTACTGTGTTTGTTTTAGTATCTTTTTGTTTCTTCGTAATTTTGTAGTGTGTGTATTTAGTGTACAGTGTTTCTTCCTGTAGTCTTGTTTGGTGATTTTCGTCTTCTTGTGTAGGATTCCTTCTTCGGTAGTTTGTCTTAGTTGGTTAATTTTGTCGATATCGGTGAATTTTGTCAAAATCGGTTGGTTTCATGATTGGTATTTTTCTTGGTTTGGGGTAAATTGACTCATCTAGCGTATAACGGTACTTCTGCTCCGCCAGCTAAAATCCTAGCGGAGCTTGGAAATCTGGCGCGACATACTTCTCTTCTGTTTTGGTCAATCATTTGTACGATATCTTCGTCCAAACGATTGACCTTTTCCAGCATATTCCTTGTCCGTTCTTCGATGACAACGTTAATGGGGGTTAACCCCGCCTCCCGGTGCAGCTCTTCTTGCGATCTTCTTTCCATTCTGCGTGTACCTGTGATTAGGTACACGCATTTATTCTGCACCACTTGTAGTCTCCTCTTCTGTGTCTTTGAGGCACAGGAGAGGGCGAAAGCGGGGTAAAGCAACGTCGATCTAACTAGTGCAGTATAGATCTTCTTTTTGTTGCTTTGACGAAGATTTCTGAACCTGTACACAGTCTTGACTGCAGCAGTGGCCTTGGTGATGCGTTCTTGGACGTGCTTTGCGTACCCGGTTGAGGTGATCTTCATGCCGAGTACGTTGCATTCATTGGTGTAGGTATATCGTCTATCCCCCACCCTGACGTCATCAAGTAGTCTCCTGCCTATGGGGACTACTTTAAACTTATCCTGGTTGGTACGGATTTTCCACCGGGCCTCGTAGGTGTTCAGGTTTTCGATTTCTGCTGCCGTCATGCGAGCTTGCATAGGCGCATTCCTCCATGGACATGTGATTACCTGGGTGAAATCATCGGCGAATTGTAAGTTGAGGCAAGTGGGGTTTACAGGGACTGGGACATCCGCGGTGTAAATCAAGTAGAGAGTGGGAGACAGGCACCCCCCTTGCGGGAGGCCCGCATTGAGCGGAAACTTTGGCCCGTCCGTGCACCCTAAACTGATGTACGCCGCTCTCTCCATGACATAGTCACAGAGAGTTCTTTCTAAGCTTTCGCTTAGTCCCAGTCGTAAGATCTTGTACTGCATTCCCCGTTGCCACACCTTATCGAACGCCTTTGATACATCCCGACAAACAATGTCCACGTAACTCTTTTCCCGTTTTGCTTGGGCTAGCTTTTCCGTAATGACGTTAATCGCCATTTCCGTACTTCGCTTACTCCTAAACCCGAATTGGTGTGGGTTGTAGAGCGAGTTATCTTCCAGGTGAGACACCAGTCTTTTGTTGAGGATCTTCTCGAAGAGCTTCCCACCAAATTCCAGTAGTGAAATTGGTCGGTAGCTCTCCTTCAACTTGGGGTTCTTTCCAGGCTTGGGCAAGAAAATCATCTTTGCCGTTTTATAAGCGTCTGGAAAGTACCCCGTATTAAGGCAGGCGTTGAATATTCTTCTCATTCCTTCGATGACACAGACTGGTGCCTTTTCAAAGTTAAGCTTTGTAAGCCCCGATTGTCCTGGGGCTTTTTGTTGGAATGAGCGAAGCGCGCCGAGTAGTTCTTCTTCTGTAATCTCGGCGGCTCCGTCGCGCTGCCTATCCACCTGGTGATGAGGGTGCGTCTTTTCTATTTCTTCGTTAAGCTCGTCGATGATGTTGCTTTCGAACTCTAGGTCATAGTCTTCGTTTTCTTCTTCAGTTATACTGAAGATCTTTTCCCAATAACTTCGGAATATCTCTTCAACTTTTTCTTCCTCTTCTTCGATGTTTCCATTTTATTTCTGTAGCTCCATCTTGTGTTTCTTTCCAGTTGATCCTTTAAGAATTCGGATCTTCTTCCAAAATTCTTTGGGAGTTGCTTCGTGATCGATGCTCTCGATCGCATCCTCCCATCTTCTGTTTTGCTGTTCGAGGATCAACTGGTTCAATTCTTCTTTGATTTCTTTACTTCTTTGCATCGAGTGTACTGATGCATTCACGATGTTGTGTTCATACATTATCTTCAGTTCACGGTATAGTTCCTTCATATATTGGGTCCACTCGTAGGTTGAGATGGTCCTATATGAGAAACGAGGGATACAAGCCCTATCTGCGTCGATGATTTGGTTATTGAGGTCATCGAGTGCCTCGTCAATCTCCTCGAGAATTGCCTCGTCCAGGTTGGGCGGATCGTAGGCCTCGAGAAGGTGTGCATACCGTGCCCAGTCTGCTCGTCTGTAGTTCTTCCTGACTACTGCTGGGACTTGTATAGGGTTCCTATTGATTGTGAGTAGGATCCCTATATGATCACTGCATGAAACCTGGACTGGTTCCATGTAGTAATTGAACGGTAGCTGACGATTCACCAGACAGATGTCTGGCTTTGTGGCATTTCGTTCTCTGACATAGGTGGGAAAGTCGGGGCCTATCCGCTGGGCAATATTTCTGTCCAGCAACAGGTCCAGGCTTCTCCCTATTCCGTTGAAGGTCCTGTAACCGGATTCTCGGCATCTGGCGTTTAGGTCCCCCATTAGTATGGTGGGGGCTCTTCTGCCAAATAGGCCAGTGAGAGTGTGAATAGGCAACACATCTCTCCTTGGCGGTTGATATCCGGTTGCAATGACCAACTTTCCTAAGTCGAGCTCGACCTCAATCGCGAGGTAGGATTCTTCTAAGTTTCTTATCTGCTTGTATTTGATCCCTTTCTTTATTGCAATAGCGGCGCCATCGTACCGCTCTTGCGAAAAGTTCGTGATCAACACATCGTAGTTCCAGATTTTCATTTCTGTATTACGCGTGTCGATCCCGTGCTCTGAGATTAGTATGATGTCTGCATCAATTTCTCTGAATACATTTCCGTAAAGAATTCTTTTCGTCGTCCAGCCGTTGGTTTTGATTTCCATTATTTTCAGTCCGTTACGTAGCATGATGAGTTGCTTTACCTATGTTTCTTCTTCCCCTTTTTTGGTCTGGGGGCTGGTTGGGCGATTTTACTCGGCCCAGGGTTTTCTTTTTTCGGGGGGGGGGGCCTCGGGGTCTTTGACCTGCTTTTGGTTGCCCGCGTGCGAGTGCAGGGGCCCTCTTCGCTCTCAGATGAGGATGATCCATCCTCACTTCCAGCCTTTTCCTCTTCTTCTTCCTCTCCTTCGGTTTCTTCCTCTGATGGTGCTCCAATCATCTCCTCCAAACCGGATTTGGTGCTTTTATTTTGGATGATGGAGTTTTTGAAGGCTTGTGAGCACTCGGGGTCTTCAGGCATGATTACCGCCGGAAGGTTATTCGCTTTCAGGAGCGCATTGAGCACCTGGTTATAACAACCAGGCTTCACTGCATTTGCCACATTTGCATGGGTTATGCAGATCAATATTTTAGCGCTCAGATCTCCTGATACGCTAAAGGGTGCAGGTCCTAGTGCAGTGTTCGTCACTGTGTTCTTTTTTGCGGCGCTCGCATACGTCGTCTCCTTTGCCTTTCTGTCTTCTTCTTCTTTCCTTCTAATAATCTCTCTGCGCTTGGGGCAATTAAGAGCCATCGTCCTATGTTCCCCTTTGCAGTTAAGGCACTTTTTGGTGTTGCTTTCGCACTTGTCAAAACGGTGCCCTTCCGTGGCGCACTCACTGCACCACAGCTTGTTCTTGTCTGGGCAGGTGGTGGAGGTATGGGCTTCAAGTTTGTAGCACACGAAGCACATTTGTATGCTACTGAATTTCTCTTGTTGGATGTTTTCACCCGGTATTCTCATGTTGAATACGAGAATGCCATTTTGGGTAGCCTTTCTCGCCATGTCCGTGGTTGCGAATGTGATCTTGAATACGTGGGTATGTTCGCGGAATTTGATGATTTCGCGAACTTGTGCCCATTGGTTGCTTTCCGCAATCTCCTCTTTTAGCTCTTCTGTGCTATGCTCGCCTACCCAGCTTTCGACTTTGCGGCAGATGACGCTTCTATTTGCTGCCACCTGGGGGGGGGTTGCTTCTAGTCCGGTCTCCTTCAATACCCTCGCTCCCTCTTCTGAAAGGAGCTGGTCTACGTCTCTGGTTTCGGCACACATGGCGATGAAGCCTGACGAAACTTCAATTAGTTTCACCAGTGCCACCTTGAGTTGTATGTAGAGGGTTTCACATAGGTCCTTCTTCGTTGGGGTCTTCATTTCGGCGATGGTCCTTAAGGGGACCCTCTTAGTGAGGGCCTCCATGGTCTTGCTGCTCTTCTTATTCCTTCTTTCTCTGAAATCAAGTGTAATTAATTTTGTTTTTGATATGTGAAAAAAGTTAGGGTGTGGTAAAGGAGGTATAGGATGGTGTGAGTGGGGTTGGTAATGGGTTTCAAGTAATTTGAGAGGAACGCCCCCGTCCATTTCTCCTGTTGCTCTCCCGCTCGTATGCTGCCAGTATGAGGGATGATAGGGTGATGGGGTGGGTCTCGGGTGGGGACCTCAGAGGGTTGAGCTTGGTGGACTTAATGCATAGCGGCCGAATCAACGACCGCTAAGTTTTTGCCACCCCCTCACGGGTACATACGCCATAACTGCATCCAACTACATAGAGACGGGTGTAACTCCCTCTATGATTCTGGCCGGGTCCCCCGGGCGATGAGGATTCCTCCTCCGTCCGGGACTCGCAGTTATGCCCCAGTATCGAGACGATTTCTGACTTATGCTTCTGCGGTGGGCTATGCCTCAAACCAGTGTTCACATAAGTCCTTAATTATGCCAAACCAAGTGGCTGACATAGTTAAGACGAAATCAATGAATGGCAGACATCCGAGCGGGTTCACAAGCAGAGCGATGGACGGGAGCAGTGAGGCGCTTAAGCCCTCATTGAATTATGACTTCGACGTAAAAAAAAAATATGGCTCTCTTTTGAAGGATGAATCTGGGTTCACCTTAAGACTTCTAGAATAGGCTCGTTTCTGCAGCAGCGCTCAAAAGTCAATCAGACACTAAAACAAGTAAAAAATGCTGTATCCAAAGTTCTTCAGCTGTACGCAGTAAAACGGATTTTCGGCCGTCAAAAATTCGGAAATTGGACATTGGACATAATAAGAGGTGAAAAGATAGGATTAGAGAGAAAAGTAAGAGAGTAAAGTGGTTAAGAAGTGAGTTTAAAGAATAGAGGTTGTGTAGAAGAAAGAATAAAAGATCCCTGGTGAAAGGGTAGCTCTGTATGTGTTTTTTCTTTTGATTTCTTGGTGTTTTAAACTATATTATTTATAGTTTATTTAATCAAATCAGCATTGCTGATTTGATTAAAAGTTCTCATCTAGATGATGAACTTTGGTTTTTGGCATTCAAGCCTTTTTTAGAGTCGGGGTTTTTTACGTCCCGCTTTGGTATTTGAAAAAATATTAAATTTTCCTAAATTTTAGGTTAATTTGAAATTTACTTTATTTTTGATTATTGTTAAAAAGTTGAGTGAATTTTTTTTATTTTTGGGGGTTGAATTTTAGTTAAAAAAACTTTAACATTACACTGGTTTGTTTAGTCTCGTTTATTGTCGATCGCGTTGTGTGTAATGGGGAGTCACGTCACCGTCAGACTGTAATTTACTGCTCTTAAAGGGTCTTATTTGTCTGTCGGCCTCGATGTCTAAGTGTGTACGAGAGAATTCAGGGGTCAAGCGCGCACCAATGGCTTGCCATATCCTCTTAGCTCTCTCGTGGAGCGCAACGTTGATCGGAGATAATCCAACCGAGGCGTGGAGCTCCCTCTGTTTTTTATGTTCTCTTCTTCGGGTATTTGTAATGAGTAAAACCGCCTTGTTCTGGATGGTTTGTAGTTTCGCAATGTGGGTCCTGGCGCACGCATTCAACGGCACCGGGGGGTACAAGAGTCTCGAGCGAATGCACGCATTGAATATCTTGAGCTTATTTGAGCGGGTTAGGTCCATGAACCTATAAAACTCCCTCAAATCTCTCTTGACATTCGCGACTGTTCGTCCGATATGACTCTTGTATCCCCCTGTGGTGATTTTGAGCCCCAGAACCGTCCCTTCCGAGCAGTAGGGGATTCTCTCCCCCTCTACCCGTATATCATTGAAGGTCTTGCGAAACATGGGAATTATTTTGAATTTTTGGGCATTGGTCGAAATCTTCCATTTCCTCTCGAAAGAGTTGATGTTGGAAATCTCCCTAGCCGTATTATTCGCCATAAATTCCCTGTGAACGTAGGCGGCTGTACAAATTTGCGATATATCGTCAGCGAACTGAACGTATATCGTACCTTCGGAAAGAGGTTGTGGTAGGTCGCGTGTATATATGTTGTATAAAAGGGGGGAGAGACACCCCCTTGTGGGACCCCAGATTCGAGATCGAACTCGGGGCCTTTGTGCTCTTTGAACTGTATATACGCTCTCCTCTCCATTATATAATCGCATAGGATCCTTTCAAGTATGGGGTCGAGGCCCACTTGCAGGATCTTAAATTGCAAGCCTCTTTTCCAAACTTTGTCAAAAGCTTTTTTGACATCGCGGAGCACCAGGTCGGCATGCCTTTTACTTGCTTTGATGTTTGCAAGTTTTTCCGTAATAACGGCTAGTGCCGTGTCAGTCCCTCTTTTCTTTCTGAAGCCGTGCTGTTGCTCGTTATGCAGGTTGGCTTCGTCAAGAAAAGAGTTGACCCTATTTGCCAATATTTTCTCGAAGACTTTGCCAGCAAATTCTAAGAGAGATATCGGCCGGAAGTTTGCAGGGCAGTCCGGGGGCTTTCCCGATTTGGGAAGGAAGATCATCTTGGCCACTTTCCACTGATCGGGAAAGTAGCCTGTGTTCAGAGCGGCATTCATGATGTTAAGAAGCCCACTCAGAACATTAGGCGGGGCCTTAATGAAATTCTCCCTGGTCAGCCCCGTGGTACCCGGTGCTCTTTGACGAAAGGATTTTAGTGCGACGGAGAACTCTTGGGCAGTAATTTTACTCCCATAGCCCTCCATCGCCCTTTCTTGCGATACACAATGATGAGGGGAGGTTTTATGTATTTGCGTGTTTAACTGTTGGATAATGTCATTTTCGAATTCGAGGTCATAATTGTCATTTTCTTCGGGGGTAATTTTAAAGATTGAAGACCAGAAAATCCTAAAAATTTCCTCAATCTCTGTAGTCTCTTCAATTTCTTCGTCGTCACGTTTAAATACAATTTTCTTTTGAGGGGGTTGTCCTTTTAATCGTTTGTAAGTCTGCCAAAATGTTCGTGCGTCTCTTTCTATGTCAAGTCCCTCAATTAGTCCGTCCCATACCTGTATTTGTTGGTCTGTTATGAGTGTCTGGAGCTCGTCTTTTATCTGTCTCATTCGTCTATGGGAGTTGTGGTCGGGGCCTATCAGCGCTATTACATCGGACAGGTCCCTATATTCTTGGGCCAGGGCTTTCATGGGGGGGGTCCAAATAGGAGCTGGAAGGGTTTTATATTTAATGCGGGGAATGCTATTTTTATCTGCTTTTATAAGGAGGTCAGTGATTTTATCCAGCTCTTCATCTATCTCTTCTAAATTTGCATCTATTAAAGGGTCTGGGATATAATTTAGAAGGTAATTTCTGTAGCTTTCCAAGTCCACCCGCTTATAGCTTTTGCGTTCTGGGATTGCAATTTGAATGGGATTTACGCCTATTATGATTCTAACTGCCTGGTGGTCGCTTGGAATAACGGGGCCTGGTTCAATGTAATAGTTGTATGGAAACCTGATACTGGATAAAACAATATCAGGTTTCGTTGCTGCATTACCTGTAATAAATGTCGGGAATTCCGGTCCAATTCTAGTCCCGTATTTTCTGTCTAGTAGGAATTCAATGTTCCTACCTGCATTGTTGTAGGAGGTATACCCTGACACTGCACACCTTGCGTTCAGATCTCCAGCAAAGATTACATTCTTTTTATGGCTGAAGACCTGTAGAAGGTTATGCAGGGGTACATAGCCGCGTCTTGGGGGTTGGTACCCCGTGGCCACTACTAGACCCCCCAGGGTAGTGCCTACCTCAATGGCAAGGTAGGATTCGTCTAAGTCTGGTAGTCTTTTGTATTTTATACCTTTTTTGACGGCTATTGCGCAGCCGTCATACCGTTCCTGACTATGGTTTTTGCTTATGACGTCGTATTGAAAAATTTTAATTTCTTTATGTTCAGTCATTCCGTGTTCATTAATGAGTATTATGTCGGGGTCATTTTGTCGCAAGATGTTGCCATAGATGGAACCTTTTCCGTCCCACCCATTGACATTCATCTGTATTATCGTTAGTCTATTAGTCATTTTGTGTAACGTTTTGGGTTATTTTATGTATGTGGGATTAAAGTGGTCGCTTATTCGCGATCCACTTTAGCCCCATGTGGTGTACTGGGTGGGGTGCGCTCCCTGCCGTTCCGTTTTTTCCTGAATTCTGTATCCGTGATTGTGTGGAAGCAGTCGGTGGTCAGTTTAACCATATTTCTCGAGAGAGCCTCCTCAACTTGCCGTTCCGGCACTGAATCGGAGCATTCCCACTTATATCTTCCGGTTTTTAGGCCATCGGATATTTCGTGAGACTCGATTTCGGTGGGGAAAGGGGCCGATTCGGCAGCATAAAGTTTCAAATTGAAACCTCTCGAGTGGTATTTTAGGGTCTCTCTGCCTCGAGATGAGGAGGTTGACCTGGGGCCACGTGTTTTGGATGTCTTTCTTGACCTCGGAGACCTGGTCTCTTTTGGTCGCACTGCTTCCTTTGTTGGTGTTTGTTCTTGTGGTTTTGGTGTAATTGTGTCAGTTTTGGGGGGTGTGAGTGGCGCTTGTTTTTCTGTCTGTGTCGTATTTTTGTTCTTATTGAGTCGTGGGTCACGTGAGATGGCTGTGTTTTTTGGGGTGGGTACCTTTTGGCACGGTTCTGGGCACTGAGGGGCTACACTTATGCGCATAACCTCCTCTGATGGCGGGTTGTCGGGGAACCACATCTCCTGTAGGCCGTTCTTTACAAGCATACGATTGACTTCGGTTGCGAAAGTTCCTGGGCGTGTAATGTTCGCTATGTGTGCATAATAAATGCAACACATAATTTTTGTGGAATGCTCATTTTCAATGTGGAGGTATGTTCTTTGGCTGTTTTGTTCGGCGATAGCGGCTTTAGCGACCTTGGCGTAGGTGGAATTAACCTTTTTTTTCCTCAGACTCGCGTCTTGAGTTGGTTTCCTTAAGGATTTCAGCTTTTCTGATCGGGCACGCCATGGACATAGTCCGGTGGGGGCCTTCACAGTTTAGGCATTTCGGTGTGGTTGTGCTCTTGCAGTCGCGCCAAAAATGGTTGCGACCAGCACATATGGAGCAAAGCGTCAGGTCTTTCTTTTCTGGACAGTTTGAGGTGGTGTGTTTGCCGTACTTATAGCACCTAAAGCACATTTGTAAGTCGACAAACTCCTCCCTCTCTATCTGTTCCGAGCAAATTCTTACACTGAATAGCAATGGATGGTATAATAATCTCTCTATATGAAAAGATAGTAGAAGGTAAAAAAAAGTTGGTGAAAAATGGGGTAGGGTTGCCCTTGTTTTAGGGGCATCGCAGGCGTTTTTGTTTTCGTTTGTTGTCTTTTATGTTGCAGTTGGTTTGTTTTATTTGTCGGGTGTCTCTGTGATTGTGTCACTTTAGTGTTCTTCTTATTGTTTGTCTTTATCGTGTTGTGTACTTATTTTTGTCGCGATTTCGAGCATTCGAGCCTTTTTTAGTGCTCGATGTTGTTATGCACTTCGCGTTTGTGTACTGTTTACGTAGTTCTTCTTGTATTCTTGTATGTCTGGTGCTTGTATGATGGTTTTATTTTGTGTTTATGTGTATATGTGTTCTATGTGTTCCTCGGTGCAGTGTTTTGTGCTTGGGAAGCGTCGATTTCGGGCGACCTTCCCCCGCAATCTGGCCGGGATGTTGATCCGGCCGCCAGTTCTTCTTATTTCTGGGATTATATCATTGGCCATTGTTGACCAGACCTTTTTGGCCAGTTTTTGGGTGGCGATATTAATGGGCTCCAGTCTTTGTCTTTGGTGCAGTACCCTCTGCCGAATCCGCTCCCTTCTCCTCGTCTTGTTGATGCAGAGGGTTGCTGAATTCTGCACTCGCTGGAGTCTCTTCATAGTGGTCTTGTTGGCCATTTGAGTCACTACTGCAGGGTAGATGAGCTTAGCTCGGATGAACATCAGGTATAACTTCCTGATGTTCGCCGAGCTAAGATCACGGAACCTGTATAGCTTGGAGATCTCTCTCATTGCCATAGCCTGCCTCTCCTTGTAGTGACTCGAGTATCCGCGGTCGGAGATCTTTAGGCCCAGGATGGTGCCTTCGGCGGAGTAGCCGTATCTCCTCCCATCTATTATGATGGGCCACGTAGACTCTCGGCTCAACGGGAGAATCTTAAACTTCTCCCGGTTTGTCCGGATCTTCCATTTCTGTTCATACTGGTTGATGTTACAGATCTCTGCAATTGTGTTGATTGCCTGATCCCTTGCTCTCCTGACCCTGCTCTGGACGATCTGAGTGACGTCATCTGCATATTGCAGATACATCGTGTCCCGGTGTATAGGAGCAGGGAGGTCGATGGTAAAGACCAGGTAAAGCAGGGGACTCAGGCAGCTCCCCTGGGGAACGCCCGCTGTGAGTTCGAATTCAGGTCCTTTGTGATCTTCAATCATGATGCATGCCCTTCTGTCCATGATGAAGTCACAAAGGATCCGTTCCAGAACCGGGTTTAGCTGGAGACCGAGTATTTTGTACTGTAGTCCGCTCAGCCAAACCTTGTCGAAGGCCTTCTGCACGTCCCTCATCACGATGTCCACATATTGACCCATTGCTCGGCAGTGAGCGATCTTTTCGGTTAGGAGCGCCAGGGCCGTTTCCGTGCCCCTTTTAGGTCTAAACCCATGCTGTTGGGGGTTATGCGCTCCTAACTCATCGAGTTGACTTTGTAGCCTATTAGCTAAAATATTCTCGAAGATCTTGCCGGAGAATTCTAGGAGAGAGATAGGGCGATAGTTGGCCACTTGGTCTGGGGGCTTGTTCCCCTTCGGAATAAAGATGATTTTTGCCACCTTATATCCGTCGGGGAAGTAGCCTGTATTCAGGGATGCATTCATGGTGTTCACCATGCCCTGAATAATTTGCCTTGGGGCATTCACTAGGTTATTCTTAGTGAGCCCAGACCATCCTGGAGCCCTCTGTTTGAAGGACTTTATGGTATTAATAGTCTCTTCAACAGTGATCGGGCGTCCGTGGTCAACCATCTCTCTCTCTCTAGAAACTTGAGGTTGTGGGTGGGTCCTATGTAACATCGGTCTGAGTTCGTCGAGCAGTCGGTCTTCGAAGTCCTGGTCGAAGTCGTCGTTTTCCTCAGGTGAGATTGCAAAGACCTGTTTCCAATGGTTTCTGAATTTTTCTTCCAGAATGTCCGGATCTTCTATGATAATATCGCCATCCTTGATCTTTATTCCTGGCCTGGGAGGCAATCCCCTAAGTCTTCGGACGCTGTTCCAAAAATTTACAGGATTAGTCTCCCGGTCTAGTTTGCCTATGATATTGTCCCAGATTTCTCTCTGCTTTTCGAGGATAGTGTTTTTCATTTCCTCGCTTAGTTGTCTCATTCGGGCTGCCCTTTCCCTGTTCGGGCCTGTCCTGCCGACTTCCTCATAAATGTCCCTGTGTTCCCTGGCGATATCCCTCATTTCATCCGTCCACCTAGGTTGCGGGAGCATTTTGTACGAGATTCTGGGCACGCATCTCTTGTCGGCTCGAGTGAGGAGATCAGTGATCTTGTCGATCTCCTCATCAATTTCCTCGAGATTAGCGTCGCCCAGGTCAGCTGGTTGGTAGGTGCTGAGCATTTCTCGGTATAACTCCCAGTTAGCTTTCGCGTAACTTTTCCTAAGTGTGACGGGCTTGAGCATTGGCGCAAGCGAAATGGTGGTGATGATCGGGATATGATCGCTTGGGACCACAGGTCCTGGGGCATTGGCTATATTGAAGGGAAATTCTGGACTTGCTAACACGATGTCCGGTTTTGACACCGAATTATGTGTTAGGAAAGTTGGAAAGTCGGGTCCAACTCTCTGGAGCTTCTTCCTTTCAAGAAGCAGCTCCAGGTTTCGTCCTCTTGGATCGACCCGCCTGTAGCCGGATGCTCGGCAACAGGCGTTTAGATCCCCGCCCAACAATGCTAACCTTTTGTGCCCGAAGAGGGTATAAAAGTTGTTAATCGGCAGGTATTGTCTCCTGGGCGGCTGATAGGCTGCCGCCACTGTAAGACCCCCAACCAGGGTAGGGATTTCGATAGCCACGAATGATTCGTCTAAGTCCGGAAGTGTTTTGAATTTTAAATTCTTCTTGATCGCGATGGCGCAGCCATCGTATCTTGTTTGTGTATGATTTTTCTGTATGATTGTGTAGTTATGAATTTTTATTGTGTCAGTGTTTGTGTTTATTCCGTGTTCTGAGATGAGAATGATGTCTGGGTCTTCTTTCCGGAAGATATTCCCGTAGAGAAGAGATTTTCCCTTCCATCCATTCACATTCAGTGTAAGTATTTTTAGCGCGTTGTTTCTGTTCTCCATGTTTTTCTTGTGTTTGTGTGTTGGAGTTTGTTGTGTTTAAGTGTAGTGTGTTCTTCCGTTTCTAACTTTTTTGAATTCTGCATCACTTAGGGTGATGCAGGATTCTTTGTGTAATTTTACGGCGCCTTCCAGTATTGCTTCTTCTACGTCTTTTTCTCTGTCCGTCGTTGAGTAGGTCCATTTGTAGATTTTTTGGTGGATACCCTGAAATATCTCCTTGGGGGAGAGTCTTTGAGGGTATTGGTTGACCTCACTTGTTATGATCTTAAGATCAATCTCCTCTCCGTCGTACCTGTAGGTACGCTTCAAGGTCTTTGACCTACTTCGCGAGCTAACAGGGCTTTTAGTTGCCCTGTCTTCGACCTCTTCAACTTCAGACTCCGAAGACGATTCACTGGTTAGGTTTCCTTCTGCTTCTTTCAGCCTTCTGGCTGCTCTTTTCTCCCTCTTTTCTCAGCGCTTCTGTGCCTCCAGCCTAGGGTCAGCCCTGGTGGGATTGGCTTTTGCCGCTGGGGCTTTTGCCTCCTTTGCCAGACGTTCAACTTCTTTTTCTTGGGGAAATGGAGTCGCCGGTGCCTCGGTGTTCTCTTTTTGTTGAAACTGCAGCTGCAGCACGTCACCCGATGGGGGGTCGTCCGGAAACCACATCTCAGCCATGCCGTTTTTCTTCAGCATGAGATTGAGGGTTTTCGCAAACGTCCCTGGGTTAGTGAGATTATTCACGTGCGCGAATAGTATGCACGTGAGTATCTTTGTCGAATTTTCATTCTCAAGTTTGAGATATGTTTTCGACAACTGCTTGCCTGAGGTTGTAAGTGGGGGGGCTCTTGATGCAGCAGCTTGAGCATAAGAGGTGGAGCTCCTTATGTTTGCCTCATTCTTTTTCATCTTAATGATCTCTTTCTTCTTTGGGCATGACATAGCCATTGCCCCGTGGTTAAGTCCACAGTTAGGGCATTTCTCCGTGGTGGCCCTGCACTCACGCCAGCCGTGGCCTTTCCCGCTACATTTGGAGCATGTGGCTACCTGCTCTCTGCAATCCTTTGTTGCATGCTGCTCCATCTTGTAGCATTTGAAGCATAATCCTTGTTCGGTCGCGTTTAAGTGTAAACGGTTGGGGCGTTAGGAACACTTTAAATCTATCCTGGCGCCTGATTGGTTGAAATGTTATAGAGTTAAGTTTAGATGAAATTACTATTTATATAGGTGAGTTTTTGTGTAAAAATCGAAGGCAGCAGAATTTCATTTTAAAAGTCGACGCTGAGAAGATCTCATTTTTGATAAAGGAGGAAATGTCAGAAGCAAGGGAGGCTCAAAACGCCGATTTTTTTTGCCTCATCAACCCTACGGGGAGAATTCGCTATAGGATTTTCAACCGGCACCAGGAAGACTTGATGTCGTGCTACCCCCCCCCCCCTCCCTCTACGGAGTCGCGAAGCTGAAATGAACTGATCTGCCACTCATCTAGTCTCGCCACAACTTTGTCGGTCCACTTTGATAGACATAATTGGGGACGTAAAGGAAAGCAGGTTTGAGGATTAGCCCACTGTGGAACTCTACGGAAGAGACCGCCCGGTTACGAGGCGATGCTGAAAGCTTTGGGGAAGAGTTCGCTCTAATCTCTAAGGGTAGCTTCCGGCCAAGACCACAGGGGGACACACAACCGTCCCTGTGTAAGTTGGAAACAGCATCGATATCCAAACCCCAGATGGGGCGGCACCCCGGGTGGTGGTAGTTGATTCTATCACCACCCATCATCAAGTCCGCCACTGATCACCCATCTGAGGGGCCTCGCCCGGGTCCACCCTCCATCATTCATCCCCACCCATTTTGCAGTTAAGTTCACGTAAGCTTAGAGACGAAGTAGAGGGAGCTTCCAAATAAACCAATACAGCAGACCACGAAGAAGAAGAGGTGCACCGTACTGAACAACAGCAAATTCCCCACAACGAGAGCATCTGCTACACCCAATTAACAGCGCTGAGGGGCCACTCTCAAGAAGAGATGGCCTAAGACCACACGACCCGGATTCCTCTGCGGGTTGTCGACGGGCAACCCAAGCCCAGCAGGGAATCCACCTTCGAGGCCGTGTACGGCAAACTGGGAATTGCCATGGTGAGGCTCCTAGATATACCGTCGGGCTACATCGCGATATGCGAAACAGAAAAAGATATTGAAGACATTTCCAAGGAGAAGGCAGTCGAAGCCCTTCGAGCCATAGGACTGCAGCCAGCAGTGCCACCCCAGATCCTGGCGCACAGAAGCGTAGTATGCCGCCGGATCGACCCGTGGATTGGGCAGCATACAGCAGGAGAGATGAAAGAAGAGATAGAGCTACGGCAGGCCTGGGCTAAGGTAGCCGAAATAATTACATTTAAAAATAGGAGGGACGGCAGCGATTACTCGCACGTATTCAAGGTGGTCTTCTCGGAGACCACCATGGCACAGAAGGCGAAAGAACAGGGTCTACTGATGTTTAACGCCAAAATTAGCGGTGAGCAGGTGGAAAAGGGTGAGTTCACCCCGGTCCAGTACTGCTTCAAATGCTACAAAATGGAGACCCACGCCACCAAGGACTGCAAGGAGCCACAGGAAACTTGCTCCAAATGCAGCCAGCTTGGCCACAATTGGCGGAACTGCGTCAGCACCACGGAGAAATGCGTGAGTTGCGGGCAGGGTCACCGAACTATGGCCATGTCTTGCCCCGCCAAAAAGGACGTAATGAGGAAGAAGCAGGAGGCAAAAAGGAATGAAGTTACGCGCAGGGCGAACACGTCCTACGCCCAGGCAGCAAAGGCAGCCATCTCAGAGGTGGATGCCAGAAAAACGTACCTCAATATTGAGAATGAGGGATCGACTAAAATCATGACGTGCATACTTCATGCGCACGTCATAAATCTGGCTCGCCCGGGCACATTCGCCACCGTGTTGCACCAGATGTTAGCCAAAAACGGGATGGAACAGATGTGGTTCCCGGATAACCCCCCTTCTGGGGATGTACTGCATTTGCAGATGACCCCAAAGGCCCAGCAGACTACGGAGCAAGCTAAACCTTGCAAACAGCAATCCGAAAAATCGAGTAATGAAGCAGTCGAGGCGAAAACTCCTGCTCCCACCCAAACCAAGACAATCACGTCGATACATTCGAGCTCGGAAACGAGCAGCTCATCGGAGTCTTCGGACTCCTCGGACGCGGAAGCAACCAAACCCCTGAAAAAGAAGGGAAAAAAGAAGAAAACGAAGAGATTGCGGGCAAACTACATCAACCTGAGAGTATACGCCTGCGATCAATTCCCCTTCCCAGAGGAAATGGAACCCAGTCGTATCTTCCAAGGCATTAAAGCGAAGATATATAAATGGGAGTATGACTCTGAAGTAGACCCTGGTACAGTGGAAGAGGCCCTGCTCGCACAGAATGTTATCCTTCATCATAACACATGCGAGCAACTCTCTAACGCTGAATTCAGAAAGAAGAAGAATGGGAGGAAGAAGAACGTCACCCAAAAACACTAGGTGACTGAAAATGGAAAGAGTAAGCAACAGAATGAGGATTCTGACACTCAATGTGAATGGATGGGAGGAGAAGGCCACGGCATATGGTAACATATTCCGTGTGCTTGACCCCGACATCATTCTCATCACAGAGCACGGTATCGACACAACAGCTGGTCGCATAAAAATACCGGGCTACAGAGTGATCATGAAGAATCATTCCCAGGAAAGGTTTGATGGTGCTGCAATAGCTGTCAAGAGGAACATCTCCTTCAAATAACTGCCAGAACTCGATGAGTCCTTTGTGGCAATCGAGGTTCACACCCTGGCCGGAGACCTCGTGATAGCTGCGGCAGATCAACCCCCTCGACTAGCATATCTCCCGTTATGCAACTTTTACACACTGTTCGGGCACCGCAGAATGGCATTCTTAGGGGGAGACCTCAATGCCAGATGCCGTGCGGCGGGCTATGGTAGCACCAACGATAGAGGCCGAAACTTGGAATTGATTATGGGAAGAAAGAACATTCAAAGGATAGGGCCGGATTTTCCGACCTATATCACTTCCCGGTCAGCTACTAAACCTGACATAATCTTGACAAGTGAAGGCTTCCCTTTCAACTACCATAGCGAGCCAGGCCCAACAGTCCCTAGTGATCACATAGCGATTCTCACTACAATATCTCTCGCACCTATCCAGCTCCCAGCCCCTCTCTGGAAAAACTACGCCATGGCCAACTGGGATCGCTACAAGCGGCGACTCAGCGACTATGCGCCAGCTGACCTCAGCACGGCGTCGTTAGAGGAGATTGACAGGGAGTTGGAGAGGATAACGACGTCCATACTAAACGCGGACCGCGAGAGCATACCCGTAACAGGGTATAAAACACCTCCTCAGCCCAGATGGACAGAGGAGATGAGAGATATCGCTCGCGTTCACAGGGAAGTGTACGAAGAAGTACGACGGGAGGGTCCCAGCCGGGAAAGAAGCTTGCTGCTTCGACGCCTAAGCTCGGAGCTTAGAGAGGCTATCAACCTCCAGCAGGAGGACATATGGAACAACTTGATAGCCAAAGTCGACAGCGAACTTAGCCCGGCTAAGTTCTGGCGCCAAGTCAAGAACTTAAAGGGACTTAATCCAAGACCCAAGGCTCGTATAAAGGAGAACGGTGACTATATAGATAACCCGGTGGTTCTCGAGGATATGTTCAGGAACTTCTGGAAAAGCGTTTTCAGGATTACCCCCGAGGAAAACGCTGAGTTCGACCAGGAATTCGAAGGTCAACTGATTGAACAACTAAATCAGGAAATACATCGCACGCACCCACTACAGCAAGCCAACGAAGGCAGGGAGATGGCGGGTCATGGACGCCCCATAACATCAGAGGACGTCATGGCCACTGTAAAAGCCTTTCGCCAAAAGGCACCAGGCTGGACGGGTATCACCAGAAACAACTTGGTTAACGCCCCACAGCAGATCATTCAGGGTATCGTTAATATATACAACGCTTCCCTGAACACGGGCTACTTCCCGGAAGGTTTGAAGATTGCGAAGATGATCTTCATACCCAAGGGAGGTAAACTCCCTGATCAACTGGTAAACTACAGGCCAATCGCCCTGCTGGAATTCATTGCAAAAGTCTACGAGAGACTCCTAGCTAACAGGCTTCAAGAACAACTTGCCGAGCTGGGAGCCCACAACCCTCAGCAGCACGGGTTCCGCAAGGGACGAGGAACGGAAACAGCCCTCGCCCTCCTTGCGGAGAAACTCGCTTGCAGTAAAGCTGAGAGGCGGTACGTAGACGTGGTGCTGCGTGATGTAAAGAAGGCCTTCGATAAGGTTTGGCTGAGAGGACTACAGTACAAGATCCTTAACCTCCAGCTTAACCCACTCCTGGAAAGGATCCTTTGCAATTATATCTCCTATAGGAGAGCCCGAATTTCAATCGAGGGCTGCAAAGGACCCGAATTCGAACTCGAGGCGGGAGTTCCACAATGCAGCTGTCTCAGCCCTTTGCTGTACCTCGTGTACACAATAGACCTACCTGCTCCAGTGAGGTACGATTCGATGTATCTGCAATATGCAGACGACATCACCCAAATCGTCCTGAGTCCATTCAGGAACTCTGGAAGTCAGGCGAGGGCGACAGCTGTCGAGATTGAAAATATCAACAGATATGAAAGAAAGTGGAAGATCAAGACCAACCGCCAGAAGTTCACGATCATTCCAATGAACCGCCGGAAAGTTGATGACGTCGTCATCAACAAAGAAAACTATCCGTACTCCAACGAGGGTAATGTCCTGGGATTGCGACTCTATAAAACGGGTTATAAGACATATATGAATACCAGAGTCTCCCTAGCCAAACGAGAGCTGAAGAAACTTTACCGTTTCCGAGGCCTCAGCGTGCCTAATATCAAAAAACTGTACATGGCCTTGGTACGCTCAGTCCTGGTGTACCCGGCCGTGATCACGCAGATGGCAAGCTGTACCTCTCTCAGAACGTTGCAGAGAGTGCAGAATAAAGCCACGCTGCTGATAACAGGCACGCGTAGGATCGACCGTACTCGGCAATCGATTCTTCACCAAAGAATCGGTCTAAAGCCGATCAACACGGAGATCCAAAGGCTAGGGAGAAAGACATGGGACAAAATAGACCAGAATATACTCCCAAACTTAAACCTGAACATTAATATACGCGCCAACCGGAGACGCGCAATAGGTAGAACTGCTCTGTTCCCAAGCAGTAGAACCTGCGCGAGAGAAGTGGTACTACCTATGTTTACATAGTGTTAGTCCACTAATCTAAAAAGTCTACGACTCTAGAACTTAAAAGTTGAAAATTAGTACAGCAGAGTTAACAAACTTTAAGAAACCAAATGAAAAAGAGGCGAAGTGCCCACATTAAAGTCCCCTCCCCCTCCCCCCCCTAATAGAAACATAGCAAGAATTAACAAAATTAAAACTAAATTTAAATAAAAAAGAGGCGAAGTGCCCACACCTAATATTCAAAATTCAAGAACTAAAAGAGGCGAAGTGCCCAACTCCCCAATACCCATATGTTAACATATAAACTAAACAGAGTCAAAATAAACCATACGAAGAAAAGAGGCTAAATGCCCACATTAAAAGGATTACAAAATATTCAACACTGAGATTCATTCAGCAAGTAAAGTCAACCTTGAAAGGCTTGAATGCTTCGAAGGTGGAAACACATATAATATAGAGAAAGATATATATTTATAACGGAGGAAACTGACTGTCAATGACAGTCAGCTACTTTTTGACGGAGGAATTTTTATTTTAAACTCAACATGAAGAATGCTAGTGATGCCCTAACACCAGGGCAAAATAGAAAACATATTCACACCTTTATATACCTACCACACAATTTCACCACTTTAACCTAATTTGTAATTTGTAATTGTGTAAAAATCAGTCAGAATCAGAAAATTATTGTTGTTTAATAAAAGTTACATTCCTTGTTCACCATTTTAAAAGCTTATTCCGGCTATAATATAAGGAAAAAACGAATCCAGATATAAATATATATTTTTCCTTCATCCCGTAAGGAAGCTGATGATCACTTAAACCCAGCCTGCAAAACTAGAAAGAGAATACCATAACTGACTCAAACCCCACACACCTAAACTTCTCAAAACATAGGTGAAGGATATAAACATCTTGAATGCAATACTTAATACACTCTGTACGAATATTGTGTTCATCTTCCTGGAAATTCGGATAAAAATTAATGTCAATGTATAATTTTTCCTCATTGTAATTTTCTTATAGTTAAAATGCCTTTTTTCAGGAACCAGACAAATATAGTTCGAGGTTTCCTCTAAATGAAAATCGTAAGGGAAATAACCTTTTTCCATTTCGAGGATTCCCACTGTTTTTGGCAGTTTCTTTTCAGTGATGAGGGTACGAATAGGAGTCTATCCTTAAAAATTATGTCCTGAACGACTTCATTATTAAAGATTTTCGTCTCCGCTTCATTGGATTCAAAGTAAAGAGATTGATATTAAAATATTAAAGCAGCTCGTCATAGATGAATTGGACGTCGAATTTGGCATTATTATGTGCCATCACATATGTTTTCACATTTTCTCTCGATACTCTTATTCGCATTAACTCTTCTATAAAGAGTTTACATGGGGAGTTTTCGCCATCTCTTTCAAAAATCCTTGTTCATGGATCATAGTTCGTACATTTATCATATGTTTCACCCTCATTATCAAAACAGAGTTCACAGATTATCTGCATAACCAATATATAACGAAAAAGTATAATGATCTCACTCTTTATAGATTTCAAAGTCATAATATACGGATTTTCATTTTAGACCACCGACTTCTTCGACTTCTTCTACCTCTTCATCCAGCACATATGCTCTGCTCCATCCGCTTTATACTATTATAGCGTACGAGAAATGCAGACGAGCGACTTAAAAGCTTCGTTTGAATGAGTCTTTTTTGAGACTCAGGATGGCTGAGTGGATTCGACG
The DNA here is from genome assembly GCA_963969495.1 of Ceratothoa steindachneri. Lineage (NCBI taxonomy): Eukaryota > Metazoa > Arthropoda > Malacostraca > Isopoda > Cymothoidae > Ceratothoa > Ceratothoa steindachneri. The sequence continues at coordinate 63,268,564 of OZ018322.1, read as the reverse complement.
CTGGCTAACAGTGGTCCAGCGACGCGGGAAGCTGTTCGCAACTCGCCTACGCTCTTATTTTTCCTCTCTCCCTTTTCCTATTCCCCTCTATAAATAATGGTGCCCTATACCCGGGAGGGGGAGCGTTAGCCCTTGGATAACATTTCCAAACGGGCTCTCTTCATTTCTTCAAAATAAGCTCCGTTTCTAGGAGGGGGTTGTATAGCGTACGAGAAGTGCAGGCGAGCGGCTTAAAAGTTTTGTTTGAATGAGGTTTTTTTTTAGACTCAGAATGGCCGAGTGGATTCGCCGCTGGCTAACAGTGGTCCAACGACGCGGAAAACGGTTCGCAACTCGCCTACGCCATAATGTTTCTTTGCCCCTTTTCCTCCTTCCCCTCTATCTACAGTATGTATAACATTTAGAACAGAACAACTTTTCACAGTTGTGTCGCTTTGTCCAGTTTGCACTATGCATGGTTATATGATTAAATCTACGAAACATACAATTCTTTACACAAGTATGAAGCTTCTTGTACATGTTAAAATACGATTGGTTGTAGAATGATCGATTGCACTCATTACATAAAATCTCTCGATTTTTTTTCTTTACCACAATGCCCATAACACTGACTGCATACTCCTTCAATATCTTTTAGATAGGCCTTTATGTTGTCATGGAACATATAGCAAGAAAAACACATACTGTGATTAAAAGGAAATATCTTATTTTTAATATATGTATCACTAATATTTAGAATTACATATTAGGTTTCACCTTTAAAACCAACGTATAGGAATGGGGCTGATTTTTCCGGATATGTTGGTCGATGGAGTAATTTGAATTTGCGTTCATCTCCCCTAGCCGTAAACACAGTGATAGCATCTTCGTACACGAGATTACATTTTCTTGCCAACTACTGAGATTCTTTTATTATTGTTGGAAGCTAGAAATATTTTGAAAGAACATTCTCCTTCATTTTTTTTCGCGATAACTGAGAAAACAATCTATCAAATCAAATATTAGATGCTATTATTGCATGACATGCAGGAATCCTATAAATACGAACTTCGAGATTGAAGGTTCCAAACTTAATTGTATCCGCAAATTAGAATGCTGTCGAGAATCGTCCCATGATATAATCGAATAGTGTCGATTCACGCAGTTGAACGAATGGAATGTGTAAATAGATCGTATCATCGGTTGCATCCGCAAATTTAGAACTTATATTTACACGATTATCACTCTCCTGGAGCCATTGCAGATTTAATATATGCCGTGAAAGCTCACGCACTACTCGACCAAAGCCAGCTTCTTCTGGTTTCTCCACGATCACACGGTATAAAATGATCAGAAGGTTTCCATGTATGTTTTCTCTTAAGGGTATAATTTTTACACGAGAATAATTTTCTCTTTGTTGTAAAGGATATTCTTGCGTATGAGTGTATGAAATTCTACAAGGTTCATTTACTTCTCCATCCGAAAAAAGAATGGTGTTGTTACATCACCTATCTTCTATGTTTGATCGTTCACCTTCTATTGCGAGTTCTACATCTTAATTGTCGGAGCTGAGTGTAATGACATCGTAGGTAATGTTGAGAACGTCAGGTATTCTTTGTGGATGGAAAACTTTCACAAAGATAATAAAACTAAACTCCAAGCCTAAGTAGGGCGTACCTACGAATACATAAGAACATAAAAAATTGATGCAGCAAGAAAAGATCACAAGGGACCAGTCGCCAACAAGCCACAACCCAATCATCCCACACAAATTAATACATATATACAGACAATTAGGTAGACTATACCCAATGACACATAAAACTTCCCCAATCACAGATTTTACACATACATATATCCTCCCAATACAAAAGGGATTTGTTATCAGGCGACCTACTACTATTCTCTTGAAATTAAATTCAAAACTTTACCTGGATTCAAAATTAGCGCCAAAAATATTTTGTGGTCAAACCAAATCACAGGCACTCGTTATAAATGTGATCGGTAAAAATGCATTAGAAGTAGATTTGAACGACTTGAAACACCGTTAAATATTTTAATATTAAATTTGGCACATTGAATTATATAATAGATTTTTTTGAGAATGCTGATGAAATTGAAGTTGGAATATTTAAATGTTTGAGAAACACTATAGACAATTTTCAACTTGATTCGAAAGGGTCTTGTTTTAGTGCAGATAACGCAAATTGCAATTTTGTAATAAAGCATTCTTTATATACTAATATTCTCACAATGAAAAATTGCAATGCGCACATTTTTACATAATGCATTAAAAGTTGCTTTGGAAAACTTGAATGTGGAGATGGAAAATATTGTCCTAGAGATGTAGGGCCATTTTTCTGTAGAGACAGAATTTAGTGAAATTCTTCGGCATGTACCTACTTGGTGGTTATCTCTGCAGCCATGCATTGAAAGAATTTTACTTTCTTGGAAAGCCTAAGTTGGAGGTGGCGGAGGTTTACATCATTTGGGGAAATTGCATTTGTCGTCACTGCTGATGTTTGCAACGATGCCCTGCGCTGTTCACAGACATTCCGATATTGTTTCAGATGCGATAGTAGCGTGTGAAGCTTCACTCACTGTTGGGAAGTGAGGGGTAATCATGCAAACGTTGATGCAGGCTTCCTTGCTGAGGAAGAGATAGTCGGTGCATTCTGTCACGTATGTTATTCGGCAAGTTTTGATGACTTTCCTGGCTGTATCTCACCCTGAGAAGCGTAGTATCGCGGCACCAAGCAAGCGAATCCCCCCAGTGTTGGCAGTATGTATTTTCATCGTGCCACTTTGAGCCTTACGAAGCAGCTTTGGCATCCTATGTCTAGCACGGCGTTAATGGCGGTTGTGATGACGTTGGCGTGGAAAGAAAATCCTAGTGCTTTGTAGTCTTCCTCTGTCCTTTGAAGCCGTGACGAACAGCGGCTGAGGTTTCGATCCCTGTCGAATCCATGTATCCGAAAGATTGTTGTAGAAGTGGTAGTCTAGGGTGATGGTTTTCCTACCGTGATCGAATATGGATTTAGCTATGCAATATAGGACCTCAGATACGGCATTTTCCTCGCATGGGTCTTGCATATTAGGTTTCGGCATCTTGTTTCACCTATTCGGGAGAGATCTGTTCTTGCTCTGGCAAACAAACGCGAAGGGATTCGCACGAAGGCACTGGGGGCACGTCTAGCCGTATGCCGGGCCTTTTTTTATTTGGGAATGGCTGGTGAGGATTTCGTGCAATGGGAGCAGCCTTCGCAGTAAAAGTAAGTTTCTGATTCCTCAACACGTTTCAGCTTGGTGACGTCTCTCTTGTTGCGTCTGTATGAGCTCGGGACTGCTTAGGTGCCATGTGAGTCGAGCAACCGAGAGGCAGTGCATTTACCAAATTCCTTTGCCTCGAAAAGTTGAAGGGCCTCCTCCAGAGACATATTCTGATTTGGATTGCCCAATAGCTCTAGTTGGATATCTGGATCTTCGTTACCGCGTATGATGACATCGCGCAAAATGGCTTCGGCGAAGTATACTTCAGAGCTGCAATTGTTGTAATTCATTGAGTATTTTCATGTGTCTGCTTGGCCGCACAAGCGGGCACAGAAGCTGCATATGGTTTCTTCTTTGTCCTGTCGCATATTGTGCATGGCAACTCGGGCAACCATAATGTTTTCTTCTCAGACTGCTAATTTCTTGATTAATAATAGTGCCTCACCCTCGGTTTTCATCATGGGGCTGGCATTTGAGGAGCACGTGAGGTCTTTACCCAAGGTTCGTCTTAGGATTCGAGGAGTTGCACGATTTTCTCTCTGTCTGATATTTTGGATGATTCAGCGTAGTCATTCCATCGAGATAGTAAATATGACCATTTCTCGCTCGTGCCATCAAGTGCTACTGTGGGCCACTTGACACTCTGCATTGGGATAGCAGGATTGCTGCTAACGGAGTCTGTATTACTGTGGGCTGTGAGGAGGGCTGCAACAATGGCGTTGTCAAGGTCAGGAATTTCGTATGTGCATCCTGCGATCGGAGACTTAACCTTTGGCATTTTTGGAGTTGCTTGAAGGAATTAAAGTTTAAATTTAGATGCCCAGGACTTATGCTAAGGCATACAGGTCCACTTATCTTGGTCAAGACAATGGCCAACAATGTGGCTTAAGCCTCAAAATTGTTCAATATAACTTGTTCCATCATAAATAAGAATCACTTTTACAATAAATTTATTTATACACGCAATGATGGGACATACTGAAATAATGTAATGTAATATAAATATAAAGAGTATAAAATATATAACTCAAATAGACGTTCGTATGATTAATCAATCATAAATGATGTACAAAATATAATATCCTTAGATGCAGATACACCACACCGTGAAACAAAACTGTATTTGTTTGTTATTGCTATAGGAAAAATAGGAACTTAAGAGTAGAGAGGCTGAATGTAGGTAACTGTGCCATTAGTGAAGATATACTTGCAGTGAAAATTGAGTGTGCTGTTGACCGGGATAACACAGAGATTTGTGGTGGCTGTGGTATACATGACTGTTGAGAGTGAACGAGCTAGGAATGAGAACAGGACCAAGTACAGATCTTGAAAGAATTGGTGAGAGTGAACGATGGAGAAAAAGTGATGATTATGGAAGATATGAATGCCCATCTAGGTATGCTAGGGGAAAGAATAAATAGGAATGGTGAGATGCTTACGGAATTTATAGACGAAATCAATCTGGAAAATTTGAATGAAACCTTGGCACAAGTGTAACATGGAATAAAAGATGGGCAAGAGTCAGCTATCGACTACATATTAGTGAACGGAAAGATGCGAGAATCTGTGATTAGTATGTAGATTGATGAGAAGGGCATGGTCGATATTGTATCGGACCATAATATGATGATAGTGGAATGCCGGTTGTATGGAGGAAAGGAAGCTAATAAGAAGGATAGGAAGAGAAAGTAGAAACTGATGTATGCTAACTGGGAGAATTTCCAGGTAGATTTGAATGGAAGAGCTGTGGAAGGAATTAGGCTTCCCGATGTGAATGAAATGAATGAAAGGTTAGTGGATGACGTTAGAAGTGCACCGCAGCGAGACACATAGGATATGTAAGGGTGAGACCAGGGAGGAGCGTGTGTAAACCATGGTGGAATTCTGATATTAGAAATGCTAGAAGTGAAGGAAAAAAAGCGCAATAAGAGATGCAGAAGACTGAGAAAGAAGAGGCATGAAAGTGAAGCAGCCGAGGAGGAATACCAGAAGGAATGGACAGAGTATGTGAAACAACAGCGACAAAACAAGCGAAAAACTATGAATGCAAAAGTGAAGTGTGAGAGAAATGTGATTCAGGCAATGAAAGAAAAAGGACTGCGGGGGGGCGTGAATGGTATAGATAGGTTCATGAGAGGTATGAATTAAAAGGAGAGGGTGGACAGCTTGAGAGTGAATGGTGAATGTGTAACATATAGGGAGAAAATGATTGATTGTATAAAAGAGTTTTGGGAAAGTATAGGTGGGGTAGGAGGATGTGTGACACTGGAGAGTAAAGACCCAAGTGAGCTAAATGAAAGAATTAGGAGAGATGAAGTTGAAAGATGTTTGAAAAAGCAGAATAATGGAAAGGCATCTGGGCCGGATGAAATACCGTATGGAATGTATAAGAATGGAGGCGAGGTTGTGATTGACAGAATGACATAATTATTTAACAAGGTGTGGGAAGAAGAAAGCGTACCGAGGGAATGGAATAAATGCAGAGTGACTTTGCTGCACAAGGGTGGGTGTAAAAGTAAGAGTGAACTGAAGAATGATAGACCAATAGCCTTGTTAAATACAGTAAAATAAAGTTTTCAGTGCAGTGTTGAATGAAAGACTGAGCAAATGGATTGAAAGGGTCAGGGTGCTAGGTGAAGAGCAGAATGGTTTTCAGTTTGGCAGAAGAGCGGAAGACATGTTCGTGGTGAATGAAATGATTGAAAGGAAGGTAAAAGATGAGAGTAAGCTGTATCTAGGTTTCCTAGACATAGAAAAGGCATATGATAGAGTAAACAAGGAGGTTTTGTGCTGGGTGTTGGAGAAGGTATGACTGAGTCAGAAGATAGTTAACATTTTAAAGAGCATGTATGTAGATACTAGAGTAAAGTATAGACTAGGAGATATAGAAACAGGATGGGTAAGGAGTGTGAAAGGTGTTAGGCAAGGATGTATCCTCTCCCTCCCACTGATAAGCGTGTACACTGAGGAGTTAGCTGCTAGGGTATAGGTTTTAAATGAATATTACGGTAATATCCTAGATAGCTCTCAGATCACAATAAACATAAAAACCTATATTTCGTTATTCAAAAGAATGAATTGTTAAATGCTAACGTGAGTCTAAATTTTGCAGACGAATTCTTTAGGCCTAATCTGTGTAACGTTGGGGAAATACGTAAATTAAAAACAAAGAGTTAAGAAAAATATATATATTATTGAATAAACAGTTAGATTATTTAAGGGCAAATTTATACAGTAACGGTTTATGGTTGAATTGAGAATTACGCGTGAATTAAATTTGAATGAGTTAACGGGAATGGATTTACAATTGCTAAATATGGTTTAGTAATTAGAGTATAACAAATGATAATTGAGAATTGGTAAATAGAGTGTAACAAATGATGATTGATAATTAAATTGGGTTAATAGTTTGGATAAATAGTAGTTGTATTATGAGTAATTGGATAAATTGTAAGTAAATTGGATTGGTGAGTAATTATAATGTAGGATAACACCTAATTATATAACAATTGAAATGAAAAAAGGAGGAATTTAGTACTTACACGATTTGTCATCTGCTAGACTAAGGTAGCTTGTTTCACTATAACACAGTTAAGGAGAAATAGAAAGTACTGAGGCTTAGAGGAATTAATAAGGATTCTTATACCATTTATACGGAATTTCACACAAGGTCGATAGTAATTAAATATAGAAGTAGAAATATAGTAAGGAATAAGAGAGTGGGAGCTTATGGTCACATGTTGATCGGATTGGGTACAGCGTGGAGAAGCTCGCACATCTCTCTTCTTCCTCCACGAATCCGGGTAATTTGGAATATAAGCGAAAATGTATGTGTAGGAATATATATATATATATATATATATATATATATATATATATATATATATATATATATATATATATATATATATATAGTAAGGAATAAATATTTACATTTGTAGGAGGTGTAGACCGCTACAAAGGTAAGAAGATTGAATTTGGGAGCAAGTGTTGGGTTTTGACGGAGGCGGATGACCTTTGATAGGCCCTTGTGGCTTTTGTCATCCGTGTAATTATGTTATGTTATGTTATGTTATGTTAATGAGAAGATGTGCCTGTTGATGTACGCAGATGATGCGAATGGGATGAGTGAGGCAGTGGAAGAGTTGCAAAGGTTGCTAGATGTTGTAAATGAGTGTGGCAGAGATTTGGGAGTTATTTTCAGCAAAGAGAAAATCCAGGTGCTGACAGTAAATAGGTCGGAGAATGACGGATATGCCATATGGAAAACCGGAGAATATTTTCTAAAGCAGACTGAAGAATACAAGTACTTAGGAGTGTGGATAAGATCAAAAGGTACTGAAAAAATGAAGAATGAGAAGATTATTATGACTAATCAGGGGGTAGGTAGATTGGGCAGTGTAGCTAGGATTAGGGCTAGTAAGTATGATGTGGTGAGAGACGTATGGAAGAGGTGGCGGTGCCAAGTATTATGTATGGTATTGATTTAATAGCTTGGAAGAAGAAGGAAATAGACAAGCTAGAGACTGGGCAAAATAGGGTAGGAAGAATAGCCCTGAACGCACCTAAGTATGCAGCGATTGTGGGTATGAGAGGTGACATGAGATGGAATACTTTTAGAGAAAGGCGTATGAAAGCGTTGGAATAAGAGGTGCATGAGGATGACATATGTGTGTAGATTAGTAGCAGACTTGAGTCTGTATGAGTGGACAATGTTGAATGCGAATGGGGAGGGACGTACCTTGGATGGGAGGATGTCAAAAAATGGAATAGACAAAGTGGTGAAAGATGTGGCTCGAAGAAAGTGGATGGATGTGATGGAGAGAAAAAGGACACTAGAACTATATAAGGAGAAAAAGGCGTCAAGGTATGAAAGTTGGTATGATGGAAGCTTGGATGGTGACCTTCTCTTCCGCGATAGGACACAATGTATGGATGTGAATGCGAGAAGTTACAGATGGTCAGAGTCTGGCAGTAAAATGTGTGAGATGTATGACATGGTTGAGGATGAGACACTAGATCATGTCATGTTGATATACGACAAGTATGTTAGTGAGCGAATGGAAATGATGCCTGTCATCCTCAAAGAAATGAGATGTAAAATGAATGAGGTGATAGAAAAGAGTGGAAGAGAATAGATGCTTCTTCTGTTGGGACTCTGTGACCAGATAAATGGACGAATGATTATAGCAGTGAAAGATTTCCCGGAGAGCACATGGAAAGTCAGAATGTGTTTATAGGCAGGTAACATTACGATGATACTAACTGTTTCCCTGTCCTCACAGGTAGTGCCGATACAGAGGCCAAAGGGATTGCCGCTTGGTGGTCACCTTGCTGGGAATCAAGATCAATATCATGCGTTCTTCTTTTAAAATGAATTCGTACGCGTCAAAGTTGTATTTCTTTAGACTCCATGGAAGGATATTTCATATTTTCACATTAGAGTTAGTCCTGTCTTCTTCGTATCGATTGCCTTAATTGAAATGTCATTTGCTCTCATTGATAGTTGTTCACCAGTTAAAGCCATAAGGGTGTGTGGTTTATAATATGGATAATAATATTAAATAAAACATTTTTAATGGTAATTAGCCTAGACAGTTTAAGGGGGCACCATCCAAACTAAGAAATTACTTTGGCAATGAATTTGAGGTTGAAAGTGAATGGAGGAGTTAAATGCAATTCTTCAGGAGGGATATTAATTATAAGTTTTAGCAATATATTTATTCGATAAATAATTTTAATATATATATATATATATATATATATATATATATATATATATATATATATATATATATATATATATATATATATATATATATAAAAGTTGAGGGAATATAATATGGGGAGAGCATAAGTTATGTCCTTTAAATTACAATACTATGAATTGTACAGTACGACAATATGGTTTATGCAAACAGGCAACGTCTGATCAATGAATAGAAAACTTAATAAGAGAAACTAAAAAAATGGCGTTTATATGATTGTGGACAATTATTAAATAGCAATGGGCTATGGATTAATTAGAACTATGTGACATGTAAATAATTTGGGGATAAATTAATTATAGCGTAACGGATGTTATACGATAATTAGGTTAGGGAGTTTAGGAAGTCATATGATAATGATTTGGGATGGAGGATAAATCTGTGCTAATGATTTGGAGTGAAGGGAAAATCTATACTAATGGTTAACGTGATTAATAAGAACATAAGAACATAAGAAAAGAAGGAGACTGCAAAAGACCATTCATGGCCTACACTTGGCAGCTCCTGTTCCAGTCAACACACAAAAGATTTCTTACCAGAGAAAAGATTTCTTACCAGAGAAAAAGATTTCTGTTAATAGCGGAGCACGATTGAAATCGCATTTGCTGAATTTTCGTTCACATGGTTTAAAGGAAATGTTGCCATTTTATACATTTCCCTATATGGCTATAACTATATATATATATATATATATATATATATATATATATATATATATATATATATATATATATATATATATATATATATATATATATATATTGTTTTGTGGAAATTTATTACATTTTATAGGTGTTAAACCACTAAACAGCCCAACAAGTGAAAAATGAAATTTTTCTTTCATTTACGAATGTATTTTCATATATGCATAGGTAACATGCTACAAGTGACATATTTGGTTGACATGTACCTTAAAATTAATTAATCACTCAATTAATGCGTAAATGTGACGAGGGATATTGTATGGGAGCGAAAACTCGTTTATCTAGACCTCGATTTACCTTTTCTTATGCAAATTCCTTGTTAATTTCATCAAATATTCCCTTCCTGTTAATCGCCATATCGGCAATATAAAGTGAAAACCTCAAAAGGATTTGCAAGTACCATGTGTTTAGAATTTTCTGAATGAAGCAGCTTGATCAAGGCAAGTAGGACCAAATCGACTTGAAATCAACCAACCAATCTTCGATGCAAAGGCGATTGGTTTGGATGCGTTTTTTTATGCAAATCGCATGTAGATGAACATGGCAACTAAACAAGCAAATAAGTATAAGTGGTAGCAGTTCCAAGAAGCCTGTATGGGTATGAAGTCTGTAAAATGATAAAACCAGAATTGGAGATAATGGAAAAGATCCAAAACAGTGGCAAGAATATCACTAGTGGTAATCCCTGGTAAACATGTAACATAACATAACATAATTTCATGGATGACAAAAGCCGCAATGGCCTATCAAAGGTCATCCATAGACTCCAAAAACGTGAAACATTTTGGAACACAAACGAAATAGTACATCTTATTGGCCGGGCCGCTCGTCTACATATTTACCCAATCCCTATGTAGCAGTAGAGGCACAAAATGATTAAAGACGCTGACATGATTTGGTTAAATCATTCACCTCTGTAAATGTTAGGACATTAGTCTATAAACAATTAGGATTATATACTGAGGGGCTGTACCCCCCAGTTCCCCCCCCAATTTATTGAAACTCGGGATCATCATAGTGTGGTACCCCTATTGTATTTACCCCCATACGAGCTGTCCCTTTAAATGTACTCCAAAAACGTGAAACATTTTGGAACACAGACGAAATAGTACTTCCCATCGTTCGAGCCGCTAATATAAATATTTACCACAAATGGTGCCTATTGGGTCAGAGAGAATCTATAGAACATTTCATTGTGGAGTCTATGGGCCAGTCTTGAGATGGAGAAATTGAAAGAAGAATTGGTGGTAATTGTGTAGAGTATGACTGGATCTGAGTCATAGCTTATTTTTGGCTATTTTTCTGGTAACACTTCAGTTTAGGGGCACACACTAGGTGGCACTGTTTATAGACTAAATTTTGGGCTACAATATATGCCTTATAATGTCAGACGGTAGCGTCAGATGTGACCAATCACGGCGTCATATTTTTTTCTATATGAGTATATACTGGGGGGTACAGCCGCTCCCCCCTCCAATTGATTTGATTGAAATTAAAATTGAAATATAAAATTTCAACAATGTCTTTTAAACTTAAATGGGAACCTGAAAATATATACCCCTATGCGCTGATTATTTGATATGGCACCGCTGTTGCTTACTGTTTTCGTTTACATATATTTTATTGCAACAAAACATTAAATTTTCTGAAAATTTTTAATTTGCACTGCATTTCGGGAATTTTCTACTTTTCTCAATTAGTTTATGCGCCTCTAAAAGTTTTTCATGGTCATGCAAAATAAACCCAAAATCGAATAACAGAGAAGCACTACTAGAGCACGAAAAAGCTATGACAAAACCAAAACATTTGCATAGCAGGTCCTATTTATAGCTATGACCTTGCCCATAAAAAGCTGTTATTGTTTGCAACAAAACAAAAAATAGGAAAAACAAAGTAAAAGACATCAAGAAATCTTACTTAATACAGAAAAAACTATAAAGGAGCAGAGAAGCAGATATTTAGTAAATAATACCGAATAAAGATTCCAAACCCCCAAAACTACAAAAAAATATAAAGCTGTGATTGGTCATATTTGAAGCTACTGCCTGACGTCATAAGACATATATTATAGCCCCAAATTTTGCCTACTAACAGTGCCACCTACCATACACCCCTAATCTGAAGTATTACCATTTTTCCTAGCTACTTTTTTCCAGCTAAAATCTATGTGGATGAAGTTTATGGTGATTTACGATTATATACTGGTGGGGTTGTACCCTCCAACCCCCCCTAAATGATTGAAATCTCAGGATCATCATAGGTCCATCTCCCCAATGAGCCGCCCCCAACAACAACCTGACCCTCAAAATAAGCTAGAATTGCATCCGCCCATACTTATCTGGTAGGGCCTCCGTATCTGGTGTCCAACCAGTCGGCCACGGTAAGGGGGACCCAAAATACCCAGTCAGATACGCCAATCAATGGGAACATCACCAAGGCAAGTAGCAAAAACTCCTAGCCCCTTTCGACCGACCCCACCCCTTCCGAGACGGAGCCTGATTTCCCCTCTTAAGAGGCCCAAGCACACGCAGCCTTCCTAGGAGTGAGCCTGTAAATGTCCTCAAGTGTCTTTACACAAATCTGGACGGGGTTACAACTGTCCAGAAAAGTGATCAACTGGCTGCGCTAGTGCATAAGGAGAAACCCCATATAATTTTTGTTACTGAAACTAAGTTAAGCTCACAAGACGCATCCACCCACTACTTTGATTGTGACTCCTACACTGTTCATAGGAAAGATAGGGAAACTGGCCAGGGTGGCGGTGTAGCCATTCTCACGAGGAAAGATTTAGTTGTGACAGAGTGTACAAGTGATACTTGGAAAAACACTGAAACCATTGCATCAACAGTTGAAATAGGAGGGAACAAAATCCTCCTGGGGTGTAGCTGCAGACCACCCAACTCACCTAGGGAGTACAATGAGAGTATTGGTCAGTCATTGGTCGAAATGGCCAACTCTAATGTGAAGCAAGTCCTCATATGTGGAGATTTTAATTTTAAGGAAATTGATTGGGGGGAATCACTTTGTCCATGGTAGTGTAGAGAGCGAGCAAGCAAAATTCTACGAGGCTAGTCAGGACGTTCTCCTCCACCAACATATTGTGGAATTCACCCGTTCATGAGGAAGTGACACCCCTTCCCTACTGGATCTCTTATTTACCAAATAAGAAAATGATCTAATCAACCTCCAGTACAAAGCTCCCGACGGGAGCAGTGACCACTGTGTGCTTGGGTTCAATTTTATTGTGAAGGGCACTCCACACTATCTCCTGCCCCCCCCTAAGCGGTGCTACTACAAAGGAGACTATGCAAAAGCAAGCAACATCTTCAGCAATGTCAACTAGAACACTGAGTTTGAAGGCAGTAACACGCAAGGGATGTGGGACACCTTCCTGGGGCACTACATCACAGCAGTAAGAGAATGCGTCCCTCTTCAAGAAGCCCCACCTCCAGGATTCAAGCGTAAGCCCAAATGGATGACAGACTGCCCTGAACAAAATAAAATTGAAAGAAGAAGCATGGCTGAATTATATGAGTAGGAGAACCAGAGGCAGGTACCATAAATACTGCAGGGCTAGAAACAAAGCCACACAGGCCGTGAGAGCAGCCAAATACCACTTTGAGAAAAAACTCCAGCGAAGTGAAATCTAACCCTCGCGCCTTTTTCTCGTATGCTCGCACAAGACCAGAGTCAAGGATAAGGTACTGCGTGTCCACAGACCAAACGGATCTCCCACAAGCTGCACCAGAGAAACCTGTGAGGTCCTGAACAAAGCCTTCCAAGCGGTATTTGTAAAAGAGGGTTCGCTCCAGGTACCAGAGATCAGGAACACCTTCCAGGGGGAGAGATTGAGCAAGTGCGACTTTAGTAGTGAGGATGTCCAGACCATCATGGAGTATCTCAAAGAAGACTCATCATCGGGTCTGGACAGAATACACCTCAAGGTCCTAAGAATTTGTGCAGGAACCCTGGCATACCCTCTCTGGATCATATTCAGATCCTCGCTTAGCACAGGAGAACTCCCAAGTGACTGAAAAAGGGCTAGCGTGTCACCCATCTTCAAGAGTGGGGACAAGAGCAACCGACTAAACTACCGTCTAGTAAGTCTAACCTCAGTCCCATGCAAAATCCTGGAGAAACTCATAAGACTCAAGTTAATGGACCACCTTGAAGTTAACGACTTGCTGAGTACCAAACAGCACGGTTTAGTTCCGGATGATCATGTATGACTCAGCTTCTCAAATATCTGGAGGAGATGGAAAATGCCATCGATGAGAAAGACAGTGTTGATGTTGTCTACCTCGATTGCAAAAAAAGCCTTTGACACAGTCCCCCACTGCCGCTTACTTATCAAACTGGGGGCGTTAGGAGTGGGTGGTGAGGTATCTCAGTGGATACAAAGCTTCCTGTCTGGTAGGAGCCAAAGGGTAAGTGTAAGAGGAACTCATTCAGAATGGCTGGATGTCTGGAGTGGATTCCCCCAAGGCAGTGTCCTTGGACCAGTTCTCTTCCTAGTATTCATCAATGACCTACTGGCCTCCACTGATTCAAGTGGGAACCTCTTTGCAGATGATGCCAAAATCTACCGTCGCTTAAAGTCCCCAGTGGATAGGGAGATTCTGCAAGCAGACATCAACAAGCTGCTAGAGTGGAGCCAGAAATGGCTAATGCAGTTCAACAGCAGTAAATGTAAGGTCATTCACATCAGGAAGAATAACCCAGGGTACGAGTACTACATTGGGGGCACTCCACTTGAAGAATCTGAGGCAGAAAGGGACCTCAGAGTCCTCATCACAAAGGACCTAAAGCCCTCTATGCAGGTCGCAAAGGCAGCGGCTAGGGCAAATTCCATCATCAGACTCCTACAAAAAACTTACATGTGTATGGATGCTCAAATGTTCCTTTCCTTGTATAAGGCACTGATAAGGCCACGGCTCGAGTATTGCATCCAGGTCTGGTCACCATACTCCAAGAGGGACATGAAGAAGCTGGAGCAGGTCCAGCGGCGAGCTACCAAACTTGTCCCTGAACTGGCAGACTTGCCCTATGAGGAGAGGTTGGCCCACCTTGGACTTACCACACTGGAGAAACGGAGGGTCCGAGGTGACATGATTGAGGCATTCAAAATACTCAAGGGTGTGGTCAAGGTGGGGGATGGGAGCTTTCTCCAACTTGCTCTAAGAGGAGATCACCCAGAGACCAGAGGTCACAGCCTGAAGTTGAAGAAGCTATGGTACAGGACCACCAAGAGAAATAAATTCTTCAATGCGAGCATTATGAACAAGTGGAATAGTCTCACTTAGTATATAGTTAGTAGCCCTAGTGTTAACACCTTTAAAAATAGGTATGACCAGTACGAGACTCAAAACCAGAGAAGAGGCACTTTATACGAGCACTGACTCCCTTGCTTCTTAATTTTCACTAAGGTAAGAGCATTGATAAAAAGGAGCAATAATGACTGATTGATTGTATCTATCTGTGAGAATAGCTATTAGGAGGGCTATTTAACATAGAGTAAATCATAGAGGTGGTGTGCAGACTTATGGATGGGATGGAGGTGTAGCTTAGTCTACATATTCAAAAAGTCTAACTCTGATGGTAGTGTGAAGGGAGTGTTTGAAAGCATTTAGGGATGGAGGTTCTACTACCTGGGAGGGAAGGGAGTTCCACAGAGGAGCTACTCTGCAAGAGAAGAACCTTCTGCAGGCCTCCATTTGGGCATGCTGGATCTGAATTTTGTATCTGTGGCCTCTGGTGGTTGAGTTGGTGGGCAAGATGAAAAGGTTTTTAGGCTTAATGGAGCACAGGTCATGGAAGATTCGGTAGCAGTAGATCAGGTCGTGCCTCAGTAGCCACCCCTTTGTGGAGAATAGATCAAGTTGTTGGAGTCTTTCGGAGTAGGAATTAGCGGATTGCCCGTGGGCCTGTTTAGTCTACTTGCGTTGGACTTTCTTGAGGAGTCTGGCTTTGTCAGTTGGCTGTCTGGCTTTGTTCTCAGTTGGCTGTCTGGCTTTGTTCTGGAAGGTTGTCTTGCAGGAAGCTCTTGATTCTCATTGTAAGATTGGGATATAATACTGATTTGGGTGTATAGTTTTTCTTGTATTTATTTAATACATCAATCACTGTGTAATAAATATATTAGTGATTAATACTTTTGGGGAAGATAACTGGCAGCAATCCTGAGCAAGAATTTTTTTTGGTGAGTGTTAACTTTTTCCTTAGTAAATTTCTGAGAGTATGGCTGTTTGTATAGATGGTGAGAGCATGCCGTTTGAAAGTAGTGTGTATGTGGTGTGTGATGCATGTTGAGTTGAAAGGAGAGTGAATGTAACTGAATGCCGCGTGTGTTTTCTGGAAGGGGAGGTTAGGAGGTTGAGGGGGGAATGTAAGAGGTTGAATGATTTGGTGTTTGAGGTGAGAAGAGATGCAAGTGTGCGATTGAAGGGTGAGATTAGTGCTAAGAGGGTGGAAGATAGGGCTAGGACTGGGAACAGTGTGGAAGTTGTGAGTGATGATGAATGGTGGGTGAAAATGGATAGGATAGATAAGTTAGGACAGGTTAGGTGTGTGAATGAGAGGAACATAGAACCTGTTAGGTTGACTAACAGATTCAATGTCCTGAGAGAGGAAGAGTGTGAAAGTGATTTGCCTGGTGTGATTGTGGATGAAAGCAGGATGGGTGGTAGTGTGACTGAGAGCAGGAGGGAGGGTAATGTTAGGCCAAGATAGAATAGGAGAATGACTGAGGTGCTAGTGATGGGTGACTCTCAGATTAGGTATTTAGATAGGAAGTTGAGTGATAGCAAGTGGAAGGGAATGAGAGTTTGTCTGCCGGGTGCTGGTGTAAGTGATGTTTGTGAGAGGTATGATAGGCTGGTTTCTGGGTGTGAGAGGGATGCAGTTGTGATTACGCATGTGGGAGTGAATGATGTAAAGAAGGTGGGTACATGTGAGTTACGTGAGCAGTATAAAAGGTTAGTTGAAAGGATGAGTAAAAGCAGGGTAAAAGGTGTTGTTTCTGGTGTGCTTCCGAGATTGGATGTGGGGGTAGAATGGTTCTCTCGTGCAATTGGTTTGAATGAATTTGTGAAAGGACTGTGTGAGGAGTTAGGATTGGTGTTTGTAGATGTCTGGGGAGGGTTTTACGGGAATAGGAGGTTGTATGCGATGGATGGGCTCCATCTTAGTCGGGCAGGTGTTGAGGTTCTATGGGGGGGAGCTGGATAGTGTGATTAGGTCCTTACGGGTGGGGAAACTAGAAGCTGTTAGAGGTAAGGGAATAACAGGAATAGAGGGCAGGTGTAGGAAATGGAAGGGATGCAGAGATAGAGGAATAGCTAAGGGAGAGGGCATACTGATGCATTATAGGGGGACTAATGCACAAGTGAATGAGCAGATAACTAGGAATAGAAAAGCACGATGCAATGAAGATGGGAATAATAAAAAAACCTTAAAAATATACTACACAAATGGTCGGAGTATAAGGAATAAGATAGATCTCTTAAGAGCGTTAGTGAGTGAAGAGAATTTTGATATAATTGCGATAACAGAGTCATGGCTTGATTTGGCAGGAAATCACTTTAAACCTGAGGTTGAGATTGAGGGCTTTAACATGTTCCATACAGATAGGAATAGGAAGAGAGGAGGAGGGGTTATTATTTATATTAAAGATAATCTCCAGTGTTGTGTAAACAGTACAATTAAATTAGATGATAATACAGAGTCATTATGGCTAAATGTAAAGGAAGGTAAAAACAAGCTTGTCATAGGATTATTATACAGACCACCAAATCTTAGTAAGGAAGCTTCAAATCTTCTGTGGCAGGAGATTGAACGGGCATGTAGAAGTAAGCATGTGTGTATAATGGCCGATTTTAATTACAGAAATAATCCATTGAATAGTTATAAATTAAATGGCAGAATTTTAGGGAGGACTGATTGTGAGAGAGACTTGGGTATTTTGGTAAGTTCAGACCTTCGTCCTAGAAAGCAATGTCTAAATGCTAAGAATAAAGCTAATAGGATATTGGGATTCATTAGGAGGAGTGTAAGCAATAAAAGTGCTGAAGTCATTCTAAAACTGTATCTGGCGCTAGTTAGGCCTCATCTAGACTATGCAGTACAATTTTGGTCACCATATTATAGGAAGGATATTGATTTGCTTGAGTCTGTGCAGAGAAGGATGACAAAGATGATTGGTGGGCTAAGGAACTTACCCTATGTTGAAAGGCTCAGAAAACTAAATCTACATACATTGGAAAGGAGAAGAGTCAGAGGGGAATTGATTGAAGTCTTCAAATGGGTAAAAGGATATAATAAAGGGGATCTGGGTAAGGTTCTTATACTTAGTGAACATGACAGGACACGTAGCAATGGGTTTAAGCTTGATAAGTATAGGTTTAGGAAGGAGATTGGGAGGAATTGGTTTACAAATCGTGTGGTAGATGAATGGAATAGGCTCACTAGGCATGTGATAGAAGCCTCCTCTCTGGGTAGTTTTAAGAATAGATTAGATAAATATATGGATGAAGCTGCTAGATGGGACTGACTTTTTTTTATGTACATATGTATATATTTTTCTAAGGAGTGGGAAGATTATATTTTGCGGTTGCATGAATGGACATAATCCTCTGGATGCATTTTATGTATATTGTAGATTAGATCTGACGAACTCCTGTTAAGGGTGACAATGTTGATGACTTTTCTCTGGTAAGAAATCTTTTGTGTGTTGAATGGAACAGGAGCTGCCAAGTGTAGGCCATGAATGGTCTTTTGCAGTCTCCTTCTTTTCTTATGTTCTTATGTTCTTGTGGGTGATCAGGAGGCTGAGGAATTTTTGAATGTTGTCCAAGATAATTTTCTGAGGCAGATTATTAACGAACCCACTAGAGGTAATAATATACTGGATTTAGTTATGACAAATAGGGAAGAAGTTATTAAGGATACTGAGATTGGAGGAAATTTGGGTAATAGTGACCATTGTGAAATTAGATTCAAGATGAAATGGAATGGTATTGATAGTAGCATGAACAATGTTAAAATTCCTGACTTTAGAAGAGCAAATTATAATGGGCTAAGGACTTACCTGGAGGCAGTTGTACAGAAACCAGGCAATGAAATCAATTCAGGAATAGATTCAATGATATCAGTTAGTGGAGACAATAATCACCAGGAGGAAGAGATTACAATTGAAGAGGAGTATGAAAGAATAATTGAGCAATTAATTACAGGTCAGATGATTAACATTCCTTATAAGGAGATTAAGACTAAAAATAATGACCCAAAATGGATAACAGATAAAATTAAGCATTATATTGGCATTAAAAAGGGCATTTATAGGAAAATAAAAAATGGAGAGGATCACTTAAGGCAGAGATATAATGAACTATCAAGAGATGTTAAAAAGTTAGTTAGAGTAGCAAGGAGAAATTATGAAATTAAAGTGGCAAATAGGGCAAAGGAAGATCCTAAAAGTTTTTATCAATTATACAAAACTAAGGTTAGAGATAAAATAGGCCCACTTATAGATTCCAATGGAGAATTAGTGAGTGATAGGGACTCAATGGCTGGAATGCTAAATGACTTTTTTCTCTCAGTATTTACACAGGAGGATACTCTAAATATACCCGAGGTGTCAATGATCTTTCGGGGTAATGATGAAGAGAAATTAAAGGATATCTTGATCACAAAGGAGATAGTGACAAAGGAAATTGATAAAATCAAAAGTAGTAAAGCACCCGGTCCTGATGAGGTCTTTCCTAGAATTTTGAAAGAATGTAAGGATGTGTTAAGTGAGCCCCTAGCATGCATCTTTAGAAAATCATTGGAGAGTGGCATTGTGCCAGTGGCATGGAAGAAAGCGAATGTGATACCTATATTTAAGAAAGGGGATAAAACAAATATGTCTAATTACAGACCAGTAAGTTTGACATCAGTGGTAGGGAAAATGATGGAATCTATTATAGCAAGGAATATTAGGGATCACTTGGATAAGCATAAGTTGATAAAAGAATCACAGCATGGCTTTAGTAAGGGTAAATCCTGCCTGACTAATTTGCTGTCTTTTTATAGTAAGGTGTATGAAGCAGCAGATAAGGATGAAAACTATGATATTTTATACTTGGACTTTAGTAAGGCTTTTGATCGAGTGCCACACTTACGGCTTCTGAGCAAAGTTAAAGCACACAGGATCGATGGCAGTATATTTAGGTGGATTCAGTCATGGCTTGGTGACAGACAGCAAAGAGTTAGTATAGATGGAGTTAAATCTGAGTGGGGGGTGTGTTAGCAGTGGAGTTCCGCAAGGATCTGTTTTGGGTCCCTTGCTATTCTTAATTTATATTAATGATCTTGACATAGGTATAAGTAGTGACCTGAGTAAATTTGCTGATGATACTAAGCTAGGTAGGGCCATTAGGGCTGATTCTGATGCTGTTGTAATGCAGGAGGAATTGACCATTCTGTCCAATTGGGCTGAGAAATGGCAAATGAAGTTTAACATAGACAAATGTAGTGTACTTAGTATAGGTAGAAATAATCCACTGAATAGTTATAAATTAAATGGGAGAAATTTAGGGAGGACCGATTGTGAGAGGGACTTGGGTATTTTGGTAAGTTCAGACCTTCGTCCTAGAAAGCAATGCCTAAATGCTAAGAATAAAGCTAATAGGATATTGGGATTCATCAGGAGGAGTGTAAGCAATAAGAGTGCTGAAGTCATTCTAAAACTGTATCTGGTGCTAGTTAGGCCTCATCTAGACTATGCAGTACAATTTTGGTCACCATATTATAGGAAGGATATTGATTTGCTTGAGTCTGTGCAGAGAAGGATGACAAAGATGATTGGTGGACTAAGGAACTTACCTTATGGTGAAAGGCTCAGAAAACTAAATCTACATACATTGGAAACGAGAAGAGTCAGAGGGGAATAGATTGAAGTCTTCAAATGGGTAAAAGGATATAATAAAGGGGATCTGGGTAAGGTTCTTATACTTAGTGAACATGACAGGACACATAGCAATGGGTTTAAGCTTGATAAGTATAGGTTTAGGAAGGAGATTGGGGGGAATTGGTTTACAAATCGTGTGGTAGATGAATGGAATAGGCTCACTAGACATGTGATAGAAGCCTCCTCTCTGGGTAGTTTTAAGAATAGATTAGATAAATATATGAATGAAGCTGCTAGATGGTACTGACTTTTTTATGTACATATGTATATATTTTTCTAAGGAGTGGGGAGATTATTTTGCGGTTGCATGAATGGACATAATCCTCTGGATGCATTTTATGTATATTGTAGATTAGATCTGACGAACTCCTGTAAAGGGTGACAATGTTGATGACTTTTCTCTGGTAAGAAATCTTTTGTGTGTTGACTGGAACAGGAGCTGCCAAGTGTAGGCCATGAATGGTCTTTTGCAGTCTCCTTCTTTTCTTATGTTCTTATGTTCTTATTCTAGACTGGGGAAGCAAAGTCGATAATGGGGTGGATGTTGCTGACTAATAGTGCTGCCATGAATTGGGTCGTGCGACAGACTGTAGATTTCAAAAGGTTTGTCACAATGCCTCCAGCCCTGGATACTGTCAGTCTGGTGTGATTGTAGAATTTTAGGTCTGTGTGGACTGCTACTCCTAGGTCCTTGTGCAATGAAACCCGCTTGACAGGCCTTCCATCCAAGAAGTAGAGATGGTCTGCGGTTTGGTGAGAACGAGAGAACCTAAGGTGGACACACTTGTCTGGTGCAAATCTCAGTCCCCAACACTGGGAGGTATTGGTGAGAATGTTGATTTTGTGTTGGAGGATTTCTGATGGGGCTTGGTTGTCGGAGGAGGCAAATTGGAGATATAACTTGAGGTCATCAGCGAACATCTTGAACTTGCAGGTAAGCTGAGAGCCAATGTGGTTGATGAAGACAAGAAAGAGAAGGGGGCCAAGGACTGAACCTTGGGGAACGCCGCTAAGGACAAGCTTTGCATCGCTCTTGTGACCACTGATAGTGACTATCATAGATTGATTGTGTAAGAAGCTTTCAATCCAGCGGAGCAGGTTCCCTGAGATACCCAAGTCTCTCAGCTTGTCGATGAGGACCACATGGTAGACTCTGTCAAAGGCTTTAACAAAATCAAATAGAATGAGGTCAACAGTGTGGCCTTGGTCGTACCAGTAGGTGATGTCATTGTAGGTGAGGAGTAGCTGGTCTGTGACTGATTTCATGGTGCTGAATCCATGCTGGTTGTCATCGAGGACTGTGTGGTCATCCAGAAATCCATGCATGGCCTTGGTTATGAGGCATTCCATGGACTTGCAAGGGATATGGCTGAGGCTTATAGGGCGGTAGTTCAGAGGGTTGGTTCTGGATCCTTTCTTGAGGATCGGTATAACATGGGATGTTTTCCAAGCAAGGGGGGGGTGGAGACTATCAGGGCCCATGGCTGAGTCAGGTTTGAGGGTTTTGAGTAATTGCTCAATTGCCTGAACCCGAAAGTGGACGTTTGAGATGGTGGCAGGGCAGTGTTGATGGGGGTAAGGCTTGTCAAGATCCTCACTAATAAAAACTGAGGAGAAAGCGTCAGCAAATACATCAGCCATAATTGCAGGGTTGTCAGTCATAATCCTATCCTTCATGAGGGGGCCCACCTTTGGTCGGTCAGTCTTCTTGTGCCGGATGTAAGAATGGAACAGCTTGGGTCTAGTGGGCCGGCAGTCAATCAGGTTCTGTTCATAGTTTGCCTGGGCAGTACTGGTGGATGTTCAGAGGCGTTCGTTGAGCAGATTGAATAAGAATAGCTGGTGAAGAGCTATGTGAGAATGGTGTCCGCGGAGATGACATAGATCCTTATATCTGGCCCATGTTTTGGAGCTTTGGCTCGACAGGCCCTTTGGGATGTGCATATACCATGGGGGGAGGAGGGTTGTTGAGTCCTGAGTGGAACATGGAGATTAGCCAAGTTTTGTAGTAGCTGGGTTATAAAGTTGTTTGTCTCATCGACAGTAAGGTGAGCAAGCTCAAAGTCCCAGTCATAATTGCGGAGGGCTTCCCTGATGCGGTTGTATTTGCCTCTATTCCAATTGAGAGCAAGGTAGTTGTCTAGGCTGTTGTCTGGTAGGTTGCCCTGAAATAAGTATGAAAATTTGACGATAACATTGTAGCGGGCCGAAAAAATTTAGACTAACCCCAATCGATCCAACCCGCTCCCTACACTAATCTGGACGTGAGAAATCGAAGGAGAATGAAACGGATTGTATGTACAGTCCTTTACTAACAAAAAAAATACAATATTTACAAAAAAATATGGGTAAATATGCACAAAATATCTACAATAGAGAGGGGCGATTATATTGGAGATCTCCTTACTTTTCACCAAAAAATACAAAAAGAAAATCCTATATATATGAATACTATTTAATCTATCCTAATAAACATGAAAAATCAAACAACCAAAAAAAATCCTGACTACAACAGTCAATATATAAACAACAAACAAGGCCTCACTTTATTCAAAGAGGATGGGGAGATGTCCAGCCACCTGCCACTCGAGCGAGCAAAATGCCTAGGACTTACAACAAATGTGGCGCCTCTGCGCTTGATGGAAGATAATGACCTTAAAAAGCTTGCGTGGCTATTATAAGCCCTCCTTCATTAAGCTATACTATTGGCCTTTATTTATTAACAATAATAATATATAGCTTTCCAGGATATAACGCTTTGTTTGTAATATAAGGATATACGAAACTAAGTCCTATCCTTCCAGAAAGAAAAAAAACAACATGGTAATCATTTTTATACATAAAATAAACAAAAAACAACAAACCCATTCCCATTCAGACACACACACATTTTTACAGAGGAAGGGATAGGGTACTGAGAAAAGGGGTGGGAGAATGGCCCTTTTACACACACTCACATTCGCTCCACCACACCCCTCCTTCCTTAAGCCATTCGACCAGTCACTCACAAAACCCCTTCAATCACTCTTCACGGTACCACTTGTGCTCAATCA
Source organism: Ceratothoa steindachneri (assembly GCA_963969495.1). NCBI lineage: Eukaryota > Metazoa > Arthropoda > Malacostraca > Isopoda > Cymothoidae > Ceratothoa > Ceratothoa steindachneri. Next base: position 63,244,842 of record OZ018322.1, on the reverse strand, counting down.
CACCCTTCTGCACCCATTCACACTCTTCTACTGGTCCCTGGCTACGCGTAGCAATTAGTCGGGGTTGTTCGTCAGTCGTCCTGTCAGTCTCATCGTCACTATTGATCATCTCATCAACCATACTCTTAGCCCTCATTACTAGTTCTCCCATCTCACGACAGAATTCTTTCATACTCTTCCGTTTAGAACCCTCACTCTTCATACCCCCATTCATCAGCTCCTCACTCACAGCTCTCATCCAACTCAAGGTACATTCTTGCGAAACAGACAGGTCACTCACATCCCCTGTATTCTCAACAGGCATACCAGAAACCCCTTCGACTGGTTCCCACCAGAAACCTGAAAAATCAGCCACTTCATCATTCACTACATCAAACTCATCCCTACTATTACCATTCATAAAACCCGAAAAATCAGCCACACTAGGTTCATTCTGCCCAAACACACTATCATTCATACTGTTCCCAAAAACAGAAAAATTTGGCACAGGCAGCTCACTCACTCGTCTACTTATACCAGCCAAATCACTCACCTGTTTACGCAAAAACTCAATCTCCCTTTCAAGATCCCCCATACCAGAAACACTCTGCTCAGACTTACTTTCATTCGTACTTGCATTCTTCCTTTCACTCTTCTTTGTACGCTTTCTACTCCTCGAGACTAAGACTAGCTCTTTCCCAGACAGATCCATACTCTCACATTCAATCTCATCATCATGCACTTTACCTCTCTCTCTACACAGTCCATACACCGGATGGCTCACCAGGTAGTCAGGAGGTTCTCTCCATCTCCTTAACTGACTCTGATGAGCCCGCACTCTTTCAGTCATACCGTCATTCAAACTCTCCAAAACATACATCACCCCATTTTCCCAAACTCTCACAACTCTATAAGGTCCATCAAACTTCTCACTCATCTTTGACACATTCAACCTACCCTTCACTTCTTTCACAATCAATACTTTTGCACCTAATTCAAATGAACGGAACCTTTCATGCGCCTCACGCCATACACTCTGCTCACTTTCACTCAAACGAAACCTATCTTTCACTCGCCTTTCAAAATTCATCACAAACTGACATGGGGACATTCCAGTTGCACTATGCACAGTTGAATTATACGCCCACAACACTCTCCCCAGACACACATCCCAGTCATTCACTGTCGTACTCATCATTCTCAACATCTCACTCAAGGTTCTTATAGTCCGTTCAGCCAATCCATTTGAAGACGGTACATACGGAGTTGTTCTCACATGCTCCACACCATTCTCTCTCAACATTTGCTCAAACACTTCCCCTACAAATTCAGGCCCATTATCACTCAGACATCTTCTAGGCTTCCATACACACATAGGAAAAAACAACTGCTCAACCACACGCGCAACAGTCACACTCCTTTTATCTCTCACAGGCGCTGCATACACAAACTTACTTTTATGATCAACCATCACAACCATACCAACATTCCCAGCACTCGTACGCGGCAAAGACACACAATCAATCACTACCAATTCAAACGGTTCTTTCGCATCAACTTTCAACATCGGTGGTTTCACTTGCACACCTTGCACCTTTCGCTTCTGACACCTTTCACACGTAGTTGCAACATCATTCACAACAGTTCTCAGAAACGGGTGGAACACACGCTCCTTCATACACTCCCACAGCTTAAACTTACCCATATGCCCATAATTATCATGCACAACCTTCACCAGACCAATCATACCAACTAAGGACATCACAGGTACATACATATCATCACCACCCTTCACATGGCTCACAAAATATACAACATCCATACAAACAAAAAAATCCTTAGCATACCTTTTAAAATCACTTAAACACTCTGGCCATTCATTCAAATCAACACGCATCATTACACACCTCTTCAACTCACTAACAAAAGGACACATCTCTTGCATCTCTAGAATATCATCATCACTTAAAATCTCATTCTCATCATCCATGACCAACTCAATCATGCCACAAAATTTGACAACATTCTTTGCACACTCATTCAACCTCATCACCTCACATTCACCTTTCATAAGACAATCCTTATCAGCATCCAAAGACAAATCATTCAATCTCATAAAGTCTACACCAAGCAAGAAACAACACGGCATTTGCTCATCTTTCAGAATCACAAAGTCATGCTTCACATTCACACCATTACCCAAACTCACTTTCAGACTAACCTGTTCCCATGCCACTATCATGCCATTCCCTAATCCACTTATCCGTAACTTTACAGGTTTATGCTCGCAACATTTAAGCTCATCATACTTACTCAGAATCCTCTCATTCACTAAAGACACCTGCGCTCCAGTATCAATCAAACCACAGAACAACCTTTCACCAACTTTCACTCTCGCTTCCATCATATCAGGTCCACCGTGTTCGCAATAAACCGAAGGAACAAGCACACCAACATCAGCACTGATATCCACACTGTCATTAACTCCCATATCATCACTCACCACACACTCATCTTCATCCAGACAATCATTCTTCTCTCTTATATATGGACACTTTTCAATCACCCAATTGTAGTGCACACCGCTCAAACATTGCAGATGTACCACATTAGGATTCAAACCCTTCATCTTCTCATCCTTGTACACAATCGGCCTCTCACCACCAAAGTGCACATAAACAATCACTCCATACAAACGACTCACTACAATCAACACTTCCTGAAATGGCGGGACCCCTTGCATACACATCGCACTCAATTCTTTCATGAAGTTCCGCACCTTTGCCATACCAATGCTTTCAGGCTTCCTACACACTTCATTCATTACCTCCTTCCTTAAATCATTCACACTATTGGGCACTCTCACGTCTACTCCATCACTCTTTAAATCTTGCAAACCATTCCATACACTCAAACAAGGAATCACCACCACCCTTACTCTCTTTTCCATTCATAATCCCTTTCGGCAAATACTCAGGATCACTCACTCCACACACATTTTCATCATTCGTACCAGGATACCTTGACATCAAATCAGCCACTCCATTCCGTTCACCAGGCACATACTCAATCACATAGTCAAAGTCACTCAAATGTTCCAAAGTCCTTGCAATCCTACTATCAGCCCACTTCATACCCTGCAGATACACAAGAGGTTGATGATCAGTTTTTATCACAAACCTCACACCATACAAAAATGGACGCAACACTTTCAAACAATATCTTATCGCAGCCAGCTCTCGTTCCACAGTGGAATACTTTCGTTCTGCAACATTCATAGCCTTGGATACATACCCAATTATTCGCCTGACATTCTCTCCATTCAAACGCTGCACTTGCATCAGAAAACCTCCCATACAATACCCACTCGCATCTGTATACAGTTCAAGCATTTTAGCATTTACACTATAATCTGGGTAAGCCAATTCAACATCTTCAGCCGCTGCCTCTTTCAGTCTCTCATACGCCTCATTCATCTTATCATTCCACTTGACAACCGTACTACCTTTCTTGCCCATCCACTCAGTCAGAGGCTTACTCACACCAGAACAATCACATATAAACTTTCGCTGGAACTCAATCAAACCCAAAAATGACTTCAGTTGCTTCACAGTCACCGGTTTAGGAAACATTCGCACCTTCTCAACATACTTTGGTGATTTTCGCAACCCATTCTCACTCACCATATGCCCAAGGAATTCCACTTCTTTCGCAAACCATTCACACTTCGCCACTTTCACCTTCACACCAACACTCTCCAACGTTCTCAACACATCATTCACCAATCTCATATGCTCCTCAAAAGTCTGTCATAATCAAAATATCATCTATAAACGCAATCACATTCTTACTCGCAAACTTACTCAACACAACATTCATTGCCCGCTGGAAGGCTCCGGGAGCATTAGCCAACCCAAAGCTGAGGTTCCGGAACTGGTAATGCCTCTTTGAGGAAGAGAAGGCAGTTACTGGCCGGCTCTCCTCAGCAATGGGCATCTGGTAATACCCCCGTACCAGATCCAGCTTCGTAAACCGCTCCATCCCATGCATACTATACACACACTCAGATACCACACACATCGGAAACCTTTCTTTCACAGTTCTTTCATTCACCTTTCGATAATCCACACACAGACGCAATCTTCCATCCGGCTTACGTACAGGTACAATTGGACTATTCCATGCACTCTCGCTCTCTTCAATCACCCCCAATTGCTCCAATTCCAAGCACTGCTCCTCAATCTCATCAGCAACCGGATGTGGGAAATGCCTTGGCCGCTGATAGATTGGGGAATCCTCCTTCAGGACAATCTTGAATTCCGGGAGCTTTGCCACCCCGAAATCCAGATCACCCTTACTGAGGGCTCCCTTTCGTTCAAATATCATTCGATACACATCCTCCCTTTCATACTCAGTTAAACATCCATCCAATTCCACCATGCTCTTCACATCATTATACGTCCATTCACACGTCTCTTCACCTGCAACATTCACCCTGACATCCCTACTATCATCCATACCTACCTCATTGACAGTGGAGAGGTGGCCCAGTACATCTCCGACTTGGATTCCCCTCACCTGCCCTTTCACACTGGGGTCCGCCTGCACACATACAAAAGGATCATTCATTCTCATCAAGCCATCAAACACACAAGCAACACGCCTTACCTTATAACACGCATCCTTTCCATCCAATATCACGGTGTTCTCACTCACATTCAAACTAACATCCTTACTCCAACTCACTCTAACAGACACCCGTTCACCCTTCACAAGCCTTACATTCTCCATAGCAGTCACCTCAATACCAGTAAACACACTCCTCAAAACGCTACCATCTTTCCCTACATACAACTTATACACCCCATTTTTACCAATCTTTCTCTCAATCTGATCACTCGCAGGATGCACAACCATACGATTCATTTTCATAAAATCATAGCCCAAAATCACACCATACTCACTACTCACCTTATCAATCACAGAAAATTCACATTCATTCATCATCATACCATGCATTCGAACAGCTGACCTTATCATTCCAATCACAGGCACTCTCCTATTACCAATACCTACTAAACTACCCTTGCACTCAGACAGGAGGGCTTTCTCGCTAACCTTGTCATACACATCTTTATACACCAAGCTCGCCTTGCATCCAGAATCTATTAAAGCCAAACACTCAATTCCATTCAATTCCACCTTAACACTCAAGACACTCATACTTCCTACCAGACAGCACTTTCACACTAGACAGACTTACCAACACATTTCTCACACTCATGCACCCAGAGGATACTTCAGCAGGTACCCTCTTACCATTCAGTTTCCCGCTTCAGACTTTCCATTCACACCTTGCGCTCTCAGTCTAATCCAACACTTTTCACTTGAATGTCCTTCCATCGCACAATAGCTACATACATTCCTCTGGTCACGACACATCCTTGCATAATGACCAGCCTTTCCACAATTACCACATGCATTTTTCATACTTTCCCCACCAGTTGCTCCACCATTCAACCTCGGACAATCTTTCTTCAAATGGCCTATTTCTTTACACTCGAAGCACTCTTTCACACTTTCCTGGCAATCCTTTATCATATGCCCTTTCTTACCACACCCAAAACATGCACCAGATGTCCACCTACATTCTGCCAACATATGACCTTTCCTTCCACACCGACGACATTCCACAATCTTTCTCCCACCATTCAGCCTCTCGTTTGCTGGGACATACCTCGGTTTCTCTCTCATATATCCGTTCCCACGCTTGAAATTCATCTGCCCCCTTCCATTCGACCACCCTCCATTTGCCCATCCATTCTGCCGGCCCAGGAAGTTTGACATCACTCCAGCTGGTGCAGCCTTCAGGGCATCCCTGTAGCTGAAAAACTGCTGGGGTGGATGAAAGCTCCTGGGCTTCTTACCCCCAACATTCACACTGTACCATCCATCCTCTTCTAGATCGCTTTCATCATCAAATCGTCCATCTTCTAACAGTTCCAACACATCCTCCCACATCAACCGTTCACCTGTCAGTCTCACTCTCTCCTTTCTCTTTCCACTCAGCCATTCACTCACCTTTCGCGGGATCGTGTCCAAAAACTTCCTCATGAGTGGTTTACATTCATTTACATCATCATCACCATACCTCATTCTTGCCATACTCTCAAGCCTATGTGCATACATATTCACACTTTCACTCTTCCCCATTCGAGCCTTCTCAAATTCATTCACCCTCTTATACTTCACACTCTCTTTCATTCGTTTCACCTGCCCAATCAATCTCTTCTTCACTACATCGTACTTTGGCTCTCCCACACTCGTTATCACTCGCAAGAACTCCAACACTTTCCCATCCAAACAATCTCCCAGAACACTCACCCAGTGACCCTTGTTCTGCGGGTACTTGAGCTTGCAGTACCGCTCAAAATCCCCGAAGAACTCATCCATACTCTTTCCCCCATGCAATCTAAACTTATCAATCCTTGGCACTTCCCTAATCAAAATTCCTTTTCCCACATTCACTTCACTCTCCGAAGAGCTACTCTCGGTCTCACTCATTCCAATCATATCGTCACTCTCTCCCTCATCTGAGTATAGCGAATCCACACTCTTCCCTCTCGCCTTCCTATCCTTAACCTTAGAACCATGCTTACTTCCTCTCTTACTTTCCACTCTCTTCCATTCACCCCCTTTCCTACCACTCACAGTATCTTCTTTAGACTCAATCATACTGCCATCCATTCCATTTAGCGGAGTCCCTTCAGTAGGAGCAGGGGTCAGGGTTGTAGGTCCTGGGAGTGATCCAGCCCTTGTCATCATGTTATACAGGTCCTGCATCCGTCGGTCCATCTGATCCTGTCGGTCTCCCATTTCATTCTTCATCCTATCAGTCTTTTCATTCATCCCTTTTATTTTATTCTCCATTCCCTCCATCATTCCCCGCAACATTTCACACTCCTCTTCTTTCTTTCTCAACACCAGTCTCAATCGCACTACTTCTTCATTCAATGTTTCCGCTACAGCCATTGTTCCCAAGTTAGTAAAAAGATAGGAGGAGGAAAAAAAACAATCAAACTACTTGTCACACTAATTGGGTATGGACTGCAATCCAATCCAGTCACTCTCCCAGTTTCGAAGTCTCACGTCCCTATTCGGGCGCCAAATGTAGCAGGCCGAAAAAATTTAGACTAACCCCAATCGATCCAACCCGCTCCCTACACTAATCTGGACGTGAGAAATCGAAGGAGAATGAAACGGATTGTATGTACAGTCCTTTACTAACAAAAAAAATACAATATTTACAAAAAAATATGGGTAAATATGCACAAAATATCTACAATAGAGAGGGGCGATTATATTGGAGATCTCCTTACTTTTCACCAAAAAATACAAAAAGAAAATCCTATATATATGAATACTATTTAATCTATCCTAATAAACATGAAAAATCAAACAACCAAAAAAAATCCTGACTACAACAGTCAATATATAAACAACAAACAAGGCCTCACTTTATTCAAAGAGGATGGGGAGATGTCCAGCCACCTGCCACTTGAGCGAGCAAAATGCCTAGGACTTACAACAAATGTGGCGCCTCTGCGCTTGATGGAAGATAATGACCTTAAAAAGCTTGCGTGGCTATTATAAGCCCTCCTTCATTAAGCTATACTATTGGCCTTTATTTATTAACAATAATAATATATAGCTTTCCAGGATATAACGCTTTGTTTGTAATATAAGGATATACGAAACTAAGTCCTATCTTTCCAGAATATGGCGCCTGGAAAGAAAAAAACAAAACATGGTAATCATTTTTATACATAAAATAAACAAAAAACAACAAACCCATTCCCATTCAGACACACACACATTTTTACAGAGGAAGGGATAGGGTACTGAGAAAAGGGGTGGGAGAATGGCCCTTTTACACACACTCACATTCGCTCCACAACATGCTTGCAATGGGAGAAGGGAGGTAGGGTGAACACATTGATTATTCTGTCATCCTCAGAGGACAGGACCAGGTCTAGAGTACTACCGGAGTGAGTGAAGTTTGGGTCATAGACCCACTGATGAAGGCCCAGTGAGGTGAACAGGTTGAGGAAAAGTGAGTCGGTGGCATTGGAGTGGTTATCAGCTAAGTTGGACCATTTGATTGAGGGGAGGTTGAGATTGCCAATTATGATAAGTTCCTTGCCAGGGCTGAAGTCAAGAATGAATTGAATGAGAGCAAGGTTCTCATCCTGGGTGTAGGAGGGGGTTGATAGATAGTCATTATATATATGTTGTAATCAGGGAGATGGATAGTTAGAGTATTGGGGTGGGGACCTTGGTTAGTGTATTCACATGCTTTGATTGAATCCTTGATATAGATGCCTACACCGTTCTTGGGGGTTGGGGACAGAGTCATTTCTAAAGAAAGTAGTTCCCTAAGTGATAGAGCTGGGAGGAGGTGGAGAGAAGGGAGGATTATGGACTGAGTGTGAAAAAAAAGATATAGATGATAAGAGAATAACATAACAATTTCACGGGTAACAAAAACACCAAGGGCGTATCAAAGGTCATCTGCATCTTATTTACTGTCGGTGTTTTGTTGTAAGGCCCTCCTTTCAAAACTATTTATAGCTCATCAGGCAGGCCCTCTTAGTTATTTGTATTTGGCTTTAATAATCTTTGTGTTAAGGTCATAGGCTTTTTGAAAGAGGTGAGTTTTCAATCTTCTCTTAAATGTCACAAGATTGGCAATACTGCAAAGTTCTCTCGGCAGACAACAGTATAAATATGGTGAACTATACATAAATGAGTTAGGCCATAATCTAAGTTGACTCTCGGTAGAAATAACTCATTTTGCAAGCCAGCTTCAATTCTAGATGGGATACAATTTCTTAGGTATTTAGGATACCCAGTAAGCATAACTGTGAGATCATACAGATTTTGAACTCAATTCTGGCTTTCAAAGGCAGCCAATACAAGTCGATAAGACATGGCATGACTCTGTCTCTTAGTGTTTTATTCATGATTAGTCTGGCAGCTTTATTAATAACTCTGTAATTTTTTCTGGAGTGTCTTTGGGAGTCGATAGTATAAGTTGTTGCAATAATCAATCCGACTGAGAATGTGATTGGATATGAGCAGTTGAAGACTTTAAATGTTTCCTTATGAAGTAGATATTCCTCAGATGATAGTTTACCTTCTTGATAACTTGATTAATTTGGCTTCTGAATGTTAGATTCTCATCAAATATAAATCCCAAATTTCTCACAGTGTTTTCCCTATCCACATCAAACAAATTTTTCCGAATGGTATCCAAATCATGTTCTGCTCTTAGTTTTCTCAGACTTTTCTTAGATCCTACAAACATGAATTTGGTTTTATCTTCATTCAACTTCTGAAAACGAACTTTAAGCCAGTATTTGATCTGCATTATAATTCTTACAACTAGAGCCTTAGTATTTACAACATTATGACAATTCCCTGGCTGTCATCTGCAAATAATTGGTGTTTAATTGAATGCTTGCCAAGAATCTCAGTCAGCTGCCGTACATAGATGGAAAAAAGAACTGGATCCAATACCGAGCCTTGAGGAATGCCACGGAGAAGTACCCTAGGGTTGGAAAAGCTTCCTCCAACTTGTACCTTGAATGTCCAACCACCCAAATAGCCTCTAAACCACTCCAATGCATGATTCTTCAACTCTCTATCATCTTAGTCTTTCAATAGAGTATGATGTTGGACACTATGAAATGCTGCAGAGGTCAAGTAGGAAAATGAGAGCAACCTTTCTCTTATCTAGTTTATAAAGCAGTTTGTTACTAACACTCAGCATAATGGTCTGTGTTGAATGATTTTGCCTGTAAGCTGACTGATTATCTGGTATGACTTTATTATTTGTTAGAAATGGATTGAGTTGAGCCAAGATGCACTTTTCTATTATTTTGGAAACAAATGAGAGATTTGATACTGGTTTGTAGTGCTTATAGTCATTTGCATTCCCCTCCGTTGTACAAAGGGTGAATGATTGCAAGCTTTTCACTTTGTGGAAACTTATGACACCTGAAACCCAGATTTACAATGTGAGTAAATGTGGGGAAATGCCTTGATTTACTTAATAGGGAATGGATCATTATTGTTGAACGTTTTCTTACTATTTGATATTATTTTGCCCACTGTATCAACATTGATGCTTCAAAATGATTCATTTCAACTTCAGGGTCACCTGGGTGATTCAATTCAGGAAGTTGATTTGCCGGAATGTCACCATTATTTCCGAGATGATTAAATTTTTTCAATTTTTGAATTAAAATAGTTAACAAATTTCAGTGCTAAAATATCATCATCCTTTTCATTTGGCAGTACTTTCTCATTCATACTCCCAGTCAACTCATCTAAAAACTTGTAAAGCTTTCTAGGATTCTTGACATTTTCTGTTATTTTTAAGTTGTAATATTCTTGTTTCCTTTTTCTAATAATTTTTATCAAATTGATCTTGGCAGCATTAAACTCTATTCTGTTCTCTTCATTCTTCTCCTTCAATCTTCTCACCTTTCTAGCTTCAAAAATTTCTAAAAAAGTATCAGGATCAAAATTGGTTAGAACTCTCACTTGCTTCTTCTCCTTTAATTGTCTCCTGTGGAATAAATCAATGGTCACAGTAACTACATGGTGTAGGTTCTTCATGAATGGTTCAACTTCTAGATCTGTTAACAGTTGACTGCTTGAGTCTGTCATAAAAATATCTAGTCTCTCACTTGCTTCTTCTCCTTTAATTGTCTCCTGTGGAATAAATCAATGGTCACAGTAACTACATGGTGTAGGTTCTTCATGAATGGTTCAACTTCTAGATCTGTTAACAGTTGACTGCTTGAGTCTGTCATAAAAATATCTAGTTGATGATTTGTTGTCAGTGGAGTAGGGTACACTTTGATATTGTTAATAGTCAGTAGTTCCTGAAGCTTTTTAGTTTTGTTATCTTCAGGCACATCAATCCATTTGTTAAAATCACCACAGATGATGGACCAGAAAATGTCCTCTCTTAAAGAGTCAAGGTACAATAAAAATTCTTCAATAAATGGTTGATACCTGCACTCTGCTCTATAAATGCATAACAATCTCAATTTTCTATTATTTGCAAAGCAGCTAAGATCTAAGACATCAAATGTCTTAATGGGAATAGGTGTAGAATTTATGTTGACATTCTTGAAACTTCTATGCCTAACAATTCCCACCCCTCCACCACTCTTGATAGGTTTTGCAAAATGATAAAACCTGTGCGATTTGAGCACCACTGCTTTAATCACACTATTATCACTGGAATTTCCCTTGAGCCATGTTTCAGTTTTTACTAAAAAATCCAATTTTTTATCAACAATTAATTCATTTATTTCTAATGCTTTATTCCTTACTGATTGTGCATTCAGAAGACCACCATGAATTCCAGTGTTCGAAGTCCTAATATCCATGGTCAGTGTTACTCTTAATGCGGTTCTTTTCAGCAATAAGTCAAGGACAACAATAAGAGTTAGCCCAGTGATCACAAGCCAGGCCCTCAGCATTACAATGGAAGGAAGCACTTGGGGTCATTTGAACAATCATTTACTCTATGATTTTGGGAACATTTGACACAAATTTGGGTTGTTTTAGTACAGTTCTTAGCTAGATGTCCAAAATATTGGTATTTAAAACACTGTATCACATGGTAGCAGTCAAAGACAGGGCATCTCTAAAATAGGGTAAGATGATCCCCATTCAGATGAATCCTCTTTCTAACTTCAGGACTGCATTTGTAAACAAAACTCTGGTATTTATAATTTTTCCCACTCAAGGAAGCAAAAAGCTTGAACTCCTCACCATTTTTCATCAACTCATCTAACCAGACATTCTTTAATAACATGTTTGAGGTAATGTCTTTCTTTTCTTCAAAATAAGAAACATTAGTTAAGAGGATCTTAGGACTAAATTTACCTTTAACATCAGCAGTGATATCCAGTTCTTCACTCTTACTTTGTAATATGCTTGCAGCCTTATCCAGATTTTCTTTTGTCCCAAATTCAATTACAATATGACCCCCCTTTGTAACTTTTGTACTCTCCACTGGCAACTTCCTAAGAGTCTCACCAATTGTATTGACCTTGTCTGCCGCCTTTGATGCTTCCAACCTAGCCTTTATCACTATGGAACTCCTCGATTTAACAATATCACTGTACTTGAGTGGAACCTCTTCATTATTATTAAGTGCTACTGCAGATGATTTCAATGCCACTATCATTTCTTCAATTTCTTCATTAGTCTTCTTGCTCACCGCAGTTAATTGATTCATATTCCCAGTTAATTTATTCATTTTCTCTTCAAGATTAGCCAAAGAGTCCATTTTTACATTTAAATCCCCAACCAAGATTTTGAGTGAACAATTTTCATCTACTAACCTTTGAACTTGCTTCATAAGTAATTCAAAATCCCGCCTCGATACTCCATCAGCTGATTTTCCGTGCTTACAATCACCGCAGCACAGATAAAAATCCTCTGCTTCCATGAACTTGAAGATTTTATCGCTAACTCTAATGCATTTGCTATGGTACCATCACTTACATATATCATACATTAGCCAATTTTGTTTCACTTCAGCTGTATTATTACATGTTGGACAAATAATACTTTCATATGAATCATCTGCACTTTTTTGACTAAATGTTCACCTACTATGACCTCCGCTTCCCATCATTTTCTCAGTACTAGACATCAACAAAAATTTATAAACACTATGCTCTTCTTCTGCTTCTGTTAGCGGAGCTAAACTTAACACGTCCTTCTTCTTCCGATATTTAAAATTATACCAAAATGCATCCATGGATTGTGTCAGATCATGCATCTACAATATACAGCTAAAACCATCCACAGGAATGTGTCAAAAACAAAATGCATCACCATCAAAATCAATCATAATATACAATAATAAAAAAATGCATCCGCAGGAATGAGTCCAGAATTACCCTCCCCCCCCTCCTTATAATCTAATCTGTGTTTGAAAACATTCAAGTTTGAACTGTCTACTATCTCAGTTGGCAAACTATTCCAGTAATCTAGCTTCACATTTATGAGAGTAAAAGTAGGATGAAAATTAATCAATTTTCAGTGAAAACAAGCCATTTGCAGAGACAATGACAATCATAAATCGCTAACTCAACCAGTTTATGAAGAGTTAAGTCTGGTTAACGATTTATGATCGTCATTGTCTCCACAAACCGCCCACTTTCGCAAAAAAAATCCTAGTAAGTAAGAGCAACAAAGAAATTTTTGCAGTGTGTGTGGAAGAAGAGAAATGAACAAGGCTAATAAATTATTTCTCCTCTCCACAGAAAATAAATGCCATATCCCGCTACAAAGGGTGGCTCAACAACCTGAACCTGACCATATTCATAGAATGGAGAGTTCTGTGAATATATAGTTTTTTGTGTGTCTGCGATTATCTGTCGCTTTTTATATCTATAGAAGAATATGGCTGCTGGACCAATAGCTGAGCGGAACCAAGGTGAGCTCTGGATTAATAACTTCCTTACATAACATAACTTTACAGATGACAAAAGCCACAAGGGTCTATCAAAGGCTATCCTCATTTTCAAAACCCACCCACAAAATGCATCCATAGGATTGTGTCAGATCATGCATCTACAATATACAATTAGAACCATCCACAGGAATGTGTCAGAAACAAAAAATATCATTATCAAGACTCGTCAAAATCCAAATCAATCATAATATGCAATAATTAAAAACTTCATCCGCAGGACTATCTACTGTCTCAGATAGCAAACTATTCCAGTAATCTACCACCATTGGTGAAGAAATATTTTCTAACATCCAACCTGCACCTCCGTTTTTTAATTTTTAAGTGGTGACCCCTAGTCCTATCACTACCTTCCAACTCAAATAACTTGCTAAAGTCTAACTTATCCATCCTAGAACAGATTTTAAAAAGCTCAATTATATCTCCCTTCACACGCCTTCTTTCAAATGAGAACTTATTTAATATCTTCAGTCTATCTTCATATTCAAGTTGCTTCAGGGAAAGTATTATTTTTTTTGGCATCCTTTGTACTGACTCTAGCTCGTTGATATAATATCTAAAATACGGTGACCATGCTTGTATACAGTACTTTAATTTTTTTCAGAAATGTTATTTCCTAATTCACAAAAATTTTGTACAGGGATGGGATCCGAACTGTGCACACTGAGGCAGCGAGCAACTGCTTTGATCTCAATTAAACTGTCCCTTAGACCACTCAGCTATACAGAAGACAAAAATCTTCCGAATAAACAAGCTTTGCAAGGTCGATTGGGACTATGAAAGAAAGAATGATGAAATGAATCCAGCAAACCGCAAGAAACAGAAAAACAATATAATGTTATTTCCTAATTTGCAAAAAATCCGTACAAGGTTGGGATTCAAACTGTGCACACTAAGGCAGCAAGCAACTGCTTTGATCTTAATTAAACCGTCCCTTAGACCAGTATGCTATGTGGAAGACAAAAAGAAATGGAACATAGTTCAAAGAAATTTGGACTGGAGATCAATATTAATAAGTACAATATACTCATATACAACAAAAAGTAAAACATATACCCACACAAGATAAAAGGTATTAAGGTAACAGAAGAATTCAAGTATCTAGGAGTCAAAATAACAAATAAAAGGAACTGTTTCCAGAAATATAAAAAAGAGAAAATAATACAATCAATAAAACTAAGGAATACCACATATTCGGTCAACGAATAAATTACTAATTGGCAAAACATATTGGAAAAATGTAGCTCTGCCAGGCATTCTCACTGGAACATCAATAATAGAGTGGACTAAGAAGGAAATAGAAGCCCTACAAGTGATATAAAAGAATGTCTGGAGCCCCATACTAGTAGCTCCAAACTACACACCAAAAACTATCCTATAAACTGAAATTGGGACATCAACAGTAGTACTATCAAGAGATATGAAATCAAAGACAACTTATATGAAACATATAATTGAAGGAGAAAATTATCTACTAAGAGCAATAGTACAAGAGATGGAATACCAGTGCCTACACAACAAATGGATAAACACTTAAAGAATATAATAAAGAAATCAACATTAGACAGTTTAAGGACATCAAGAACATCAGAATTAAAACTATCAAAGAGAGAATAAACGATCTACAAACAGAAAAGTGGAAAGAACTTTGTAAGAAAACCACAGCGATGATTTTAGCTCAGTTCTGCTGTTTAGATGCCGCTCCAACACCCTGCAATTAAACTTGCGCAACATTTGCTCCTACAAAAATACAAGTTGTCCCATGTGCAGAGAACAGGAAGAGACATTGGAACACTTTCTGTTGAGGTGCCCAGGTCTTGAAACCTTCAGGGTATCTTACCTGGATGGGTTCCACCTGAAGGGAACCCCATAAGTGCCAACATGCCAGCAGAATGAAAATTAAGAATTTGCTATTGTATTAAAACATATGAGCATCTGCTGGAAGGTGTGTTGATTGCACTAAGTAATGACTAGATTATAGCAATACAATTAGGATAGTTAATTATTAGTATAATATGTGAATACATTGTTATTGCTGTGTAGGAGGTTAATATTCGTATAGATTTTGATCAAGGTGCTCCGCTAGTTTACTACTTTTGAATACAGTTAATGATGGTGACAAGATAACTGCATCTGGCAGGCTATTCCACAATGCAATCACTCTTACTGAGAAATATCACCTGCGTTATTCTGTGTTTCTATGGGGCAGGAATATTCTGTGGGAATTACTGCATGTCCTAGAGGAGGTCTAGAGGGAGAACAACTCAGAAGGTTTCACAGGAGATAGTCATTGAAAATCTTCCAGACTTTGATCATGTCAACTCTGAGCAGCCTGTCATGCGCAGAGAAGAGACTCAAGGCATCGAGGAAGGAGGCATAGTCAATATGCGAAATTCCAAAAATTTCCTTAGTCCATCGTCACTGCACACTCTCAAGCATGTCAGTAGCACCCACATACCCAGTGTGCCAAACAACTGAGCTAAATTCCAACACAGGATGGATATTGGAGATGAGAAGAGATTTCATAAACTCAGGCTCTCGGTTAACTTCAGTAAGTTTGATGCAATGCCTGCAGCTTTATTTGCAAGAGAACATATGTGGAGATGAAATTTTAGAGAAATATCCACTTAAACCCCCCAAATCAGAGGCAGATTTTACAAACGATAGAGGATTACCTCTAATGTAGTAGTCAGAGTATGGGCCAAAATTAGGAGCAGATCCCCGACAGAACCTAAGAACACAAGTCTTGTCCGAGTTGAGCCTGAGACACCATGACTCCACATGTGAAACCAGTAAGTCTACATCTCTCTGCATGGAAGCAATATCTAACAGTGTAAGAGAAGGTATATAAGTAATTAAGTATATTAATCTTTTGATATATTTTCAGATCATCAGCGAAAATTTTGTATTTACAGGTCAAACCATGAGCCACAAAGTTAATATAAATGAGAAATAGGCTTGGTCCAAGGATAGACCCCTGGGGAACTTTACTAGTTACACAAGAAGAATCACTCTCAAAACCTCCGTTACTCTACCACTCAGAAATCTATATATCCAAGAGAGTAAGGGATCCCCTATACCCAGTTGGGAAAGCTTGCTGATCATGAGGTCATGATTGACAAGGTTGAATGCCTTACTAAAGTCAAACAATATGAGGTCAACCATGTGCCCTTGGTCTATCCAGCAGGTTATCCATGAGGAAAGATGTCAAATTGTTCACAATAATACGGTCAAGACACTTACAGGACATCAAAGTGAGCCAGAGAAGGGGGGATGAGGAGCAGTGTTTGAGCAAACAGGGGTGGATTCCATCAAGCCCCATACTGCTAGAGGAGTTGAGATAACGCAGAGCATTGACAACATCAGACAGATTTATAACTAAATTAGTCAGGTTACCTTCAAAACTCTGGTGCTCCATTGGATTTTCAGGGGTACTGGTAGAATATACAGAAGAGAACGCCTTGGTAAACAGATCAGTCATTTCTTGGTTGGAAGAACAAATTTCACCTGATGGTTGCTTAAGGGGTCCTATAGAGGGTTGTCCCAATTTCTTGGTGTGGAACTTGGAAATATTTAGGCTTAGCCTTTAGGTTAGAAATTAGGTGGCATGCATAAGCTTTCTGTGACTGATAGGAATAATTTCTGTACTCAAAATTTACATCCAGAAAGGAGGACAAGGCATTTTTGGCAACATCTGAGTTCCTGCCCCATGACTGTCGCATCGCCCTATAATAAAACCAGGCATTGTGACGATTCCTAACCAGATCAGCTGGTGGTTTAGATTTCGAGTGGACTATAGAGTGGCCCCAGGTCACTTTACTAGGGATGTACAGAGAAATCATTGCTTGTAGTATTTCAAAGTCCAACTCCAGAAGGGAATTATTCATGGCTTGATGATTACCCATATGCCATAGTATAATTGTCTTGGTAGTCTGGGCTTGAGTGAGACCAAGAAAGGTATAGGTAAAGGATACAGGTAGGTGATCACAGTTGGGGGTAGGGAGGATGGAGTTGTACATGAGTGACCCTGTTGTGTTCAGTAGTGAAGACCAAGTTGAGAGTGTTGTCTGCTCATATGTTAGTAGGCTCAGTTACCCATTGTTGAAAACCCATAGATATAAACAGTCAAGGAAGGATGCGTCATGGGCAGTGGAGGCAATGAGCATGTCACCAGACCAGTCGATGCTTGACAGATTGAAATCTCTCATAAGGATTAATTCCTTACCAGGAGCAAAGTCCACTAGGAATGATTTAAGCTCACCATCATGAAGGTGGGAGTTAGAGGGAGGGTGATAAACTGCTAGGATGGCAGGTAGACTCCTACCAAATTACTGACTGGTAGGTCAAGCGCAATATATGCTATGGTGTTATGTATGTAAAGGCAGGTACCATGCTTAGCAGTGCCCTCTAAAGTATCTTTACACACTATGCTATAGTTAGGAATGGCAACAAAGGAATCAGGGACAGAAGAAAGGAGCCATATTACAGTAATAGCTAAAATATCAATCTTATTGTGTGACATGAAGTAAGAAACTAAAGCTAACTTATTACTAATACTATTTACATTAATCTGGGATATATATATATATATATATATATATATATATATATATATATATATATATATATATATATACTGAATGAAAGGGGCAGAGTGAGGCACAGCACCAGCACATGGCAGGCCATGCTGGGCACCGGCACCAACGTCACAAGAGGCTGGGTCAGCAGTGCTAGGCCCAGCTCTTTGCCGGGCACTGGGAGCACCCACAGTGCCCGCAGAATGCCTTGCCTAGCAACATAAAGTTATGACCTAAGAGAATGAAACCTAAGTGAGCAAAGTGAAGAAGTATATTGAATATATCCGGACAATATGACAAAAACACTAATTAGAGGAGAATAATTGGCTAAGAAGACACATCAGATAATAAGAACCTGCCTGTTAAGAA
This sequence comes from Ceratothoa steindachneri, assembly GCA_963969495.1. NCBI lineage: Eukaryota > Metazoa > Arthropoda > Malacostraca > Isopoda > Cymothoidae > Ceratothoa > Ceratothoa steindachneri. The sequence continues at coordinate 63,226,350 of OZ018322.1, read as the reverse complement.
GAAACATGGACCAAATCCAGACCTTGAATCTATCGCTGAAGCACCTCTTTTAGCCTGTATATCTCCTCTGCATCTCTTTCCTTTCGCTACCCCTCCCTGGGATATGGGAGGGGTAGGGGTAGCAAAAACCTAATGACACTAGGTATCTAATTCCTGCCACAACACATCAACCCCAGCTCGGCTTAGATGGAGTTTATACAATGCCTTATTCTCCCAAAAGCCATTCCATACATCTATAAAAACTAATCCCGCCTCCTAACACAGGCCTTTCAAATACTCATTCAGTCCAATTGCACAAGACAACCATTCCATCCCCACATCCAATCTCGGAAACACACCTGAAACAATTTCTTCACTCATCCTTTCAACTAACCTTTTGTACCTCTGTCGTAACTTACATGAACCCACCTTCTTTACATCACTTACTCCCACATGCATAATCACAACTGCATCCCTCTCACACCCAGACACCAGACTATCATACCTCTCATACACATCATTTGCACCAGCACCCGGCAAACAAACTCTCACTCCCTCCCATTTGCTTGCACTCAACTTCCTATCTAAATATCTAATCTGAGAGTCACTTATCACAACCACCTCAGTCATCCTCCTAGTCCCCTTAGGCCTAGCATTACCCTTCCTCCTGTTCTCATTCAAACTACCAATTATTCTACTTTCTGTCACAACCACATCAGATAAATCACTTTCAATCTCTTCCTCTCTCAGGGCATTGAATCTGTTAGTCAACCTAACATGTTCCATATCCCTGGTACTTGAACATCTAACCTGTCTTAACCTATCTATTCTATCCATATTTGCACACCATTCATCTTCAATTACATTAGTCACTCTCTCCAGTCTCTAGTCTAGTCCTATCTTCCACCCTCCTCGTCCCAGCCACATTCTTTATGTGTACACTCGCATCCCTTCTCACTTCATCTCTTGCATTCATCATGCAACTGACTCACCTCCTCTACCAAAGCCACATTTGCACGAGTCACATAACACACAGGGCATTCAGATACATTTGCTTTTCTTTCATCACCACAAAAATCACAAATACCATACACACTCGTTACATCAAAGGGCATATTCACTTCCTCCAAAGTAACAGCCGTACTGATAATAAAACTTTTCAAAAGTGCAAATAAAGAGGGGAAGAAAGAAAATTAGGCCGCTCTGAAACGTAAACAAATGAGAGCTATTTCACAATTTAATTTAAAATATAATTAAAAATTCTGTGAGTATTTTGTCTAACATTCAAAGTTAACTATCTTCCCGAGCTTAAATATATTACACCGGAAAATACAAAACCAAAAACCACTGAATTGAGAGCTCGCTGCGAATACCATGTCTGATCATTACCCCTGCTCATTTCACTCACCCTCAGGAACAAATAAATAAACAAAATATCTTGGAACAAAGCACGAATCATTATGGGATAATAAGAAAAAAATCCTGAGTCGCTAATATAAAAGGTTACCCTCAGTAGTTCTGCACAAAAATTACATTTATCAATAATCTTTTACATTAGTGACTCAGGATTTTTTTCGTTATCCCATAATGATTCTTCCTTTGTTCCAAAATCTTTCATTTATTTACTTGTTCCTGAGGGTGAGTGAAAAGGGGTTCACCCCCACCCCCATATAATAACCCATGGTCCGGCTCGAAACCAGCTCCAAATACATATACTGACTTCCAGCAACCAAACACATATATGTACGAATAACCAAACATATACTGAATGATAATTCACACGAATATTGTTCAATTTAGAATGAAACGTGACAAGCAAAAACACTAATATAAAAGATTATCCGTTTATCTATTCTCCAGGTATTTCTGTAGATAATTGTTAATATTAATAACCCATAGTCCGGCTCGAAACCAGCTCCAAATACATATACTGACTTCCAGCAACCAAACACATATATGTACGAATAACCAAACATATACTGAATGATAAAACACACGAATATTGTTCAATTTAGAATGAAACGTGACAAGCAAAAACACTAATATAAAAGATTATCCGTTTATCTATTCTCCAGGTATTTCTGTAGATAATTGTTAATATTAGTGGTGCATGATTTTGCTAGTGATTACTACTAGATTATTAAAAATATTGGCTTTGCCCCCCTAAAATACAAAACTAAGAAAAATTAGCCCATAAGGGATCGAGCGATTTGCCTTCCTGGCTGCTTTGCTGATGGGACTCAGTGCCCCATCCGGCCACAGCTTAGCCTCCTCCTTTCTGACAGCCGGCATTTTCTATACAACTTCCTCACTTTCCCTACAACCTTTCCCACAATTTTCTCTGGTTGGCCTCTAATTTCACAGTGTAGATGCTGACCAGCTTCCTTTCATCCAATTATCCCAGATGGGGGCTGAGAGGGGAGGGGACAATGTTCCCTCACCCTTGAGCTACAGTTGGGTGGTGGTTTTTAACAACCTGCTTCATCCCCATCCACATCTTCCTCACTTCCCCTTTCTTTCTCCTTTCAATCTCTATCCATTTATGCCGTGCCCAAGTTGGAGCAGCTATGCTGATGGGCTGCCAGGCCACTAGGCTGAAAATTGTGGCAGCTGGCTCTGCCGGTCCTCTACGCACCCCTCACAGAGCGGGCTACTGTATGGGGGTGATGAGCATTTGCATCCCCTGATTATGATAGCTTCACCATACCCCTTGACCTTTTTGGAGCTGCCCGAGGGCAGCTCCACTGCAAAAATGGAGGTCCCCTCCCCCTGTGCTTTCGCAGGGGACCCTCCAAAACTTAAACCAGAGAGGAGGCTTACTCCTCTCCTTTGCCTATGGGTGTAGGGGACTCCCCCTCACCCCTTGCTCTGGAGGCACCCTAGAGCATCTCCCTCTTTCCAGCAGCAGTCCCCCCCCTTTACTTTCTAAGGGGACTGCCAAGAATGGCAGGTGGCCCATAATTGACCGCTCTTGGTGAGAGAGAGACAATAGAGTCAACCTCCCTTAGGGAGGAGGGAAGATGGCCCTGTCGGCCTCTTCCCTCTAAAAAGCTTAGAGGAGGTCACCATACGTGCTTCCCTCTCTTCCCCAACAAAAGACACACTGACCAATGGGATCTATGATGTCAGGGGGGGTGGGGGGCACATGGAGGGCCCTGAAATGGGCATGGTCCCTGAGGCAACCTAGTCTCAGATGGCTCGGGTCTACAAGTCTGTACAAGGAGAGGAGGGATCTTCTCCCCTGGCTGGTGCCCCTGTGAAAGCCAAGACCTCCATCTTGGAGAAGGATCTTGCTGAGGCTAGTCCATCTGGCCTAGAGGCTTCTGCTGGTGGAGGGGAGAAGTGGGTTCATTCCCCACCCTCTTCTCTTAAAAAGAAAAGGACAAAGAAGACTTGGGGCTCCTCTCCATCCGCTGAGATGGACGGGGTTGCTGCTGTTTCGCTAAGCGACCAAGCCAAGATTGGCATGTCCAGCCCCATTGCTCCCCTGTTTGGGAAGTCCCAGAAGAATTGCGGAGAACGCAGTCTTGATTATCTTGGGCCCGCTCATTCAAAGGCTACCTAGCATTTTCAAGCCCAGTCTTCCAATGTTTCTTCGTTATTCGCTCCACTAATAGCAGCATGTTGGCTAGGTGCAACATGATCCACCAGAGGTTTCCTCTAGCTAGTGTGGTTGGTAGAGAGCCGAAGGTGACCCGTTTCTTGGATGGGAGCCTTTTGGCGAATGCGTCAAATTCTTCTGAGGCGGCCATGATTAGTGCGATGCGACACTCTAGCATGAACTTTGTGAAGGAAGTAGTTTATGCGAGGGAACTCGCATAAACTTGGGGCGGCCAAGGTCAAACATGTGATGACAAAACAGGGAGGGGCCTCGAGACCCACCCTACACTCTTTGTCACATTCGACTGTGACAAGCTCCATGAGTCAATGCATGTTAGTTGGTAACACTACCACGTGAAGGCATTTGTGCCACTGCCGCATAGGTGCTATTACAGTCACTGCTTCAGGCCATACTAATCGCTCCTGTGTAAGTTGCTCCAAGGCTGTACACGATAAGTCCAAATCGTGTGTGGCCAAGTTTGTCAATTGCGGAGAGCCACACCCCGCTTATTCAAAGCAATGTGGTGTGTATCTACTTGAGGAAATCCTGGCTGTTCAAACTCATAATCGTCTCCTTTCGTGAAGCTAATGCTGAGGAAGACACCCTCTGCTCCTGGTCCCTCCAGGCATACGATCACAGTCGTTTCTGTGCCCATTCAGAACCCTTTGCATGTTCTACCCACCTCGGGTATGTTCCTGTTAAAGCTGGTGCCACAAAGGGTTCACACCCAGCCCCCGTTAAGACCAGGGCTCCCCTCCCTTCGACAAGCATGACCATTTTACCATGCTGAGTGCCTCCACCAAGTTACTAGACTCACAGGAGGCAACACCCCTGAAGATGGTTGTGAGGACATCTTCTGAGGTTACTAAAGCTGCCCCCCGAAAGGAGGACAGGAGTAAAGGAGCTTCAGCTCCTTTGCTCACACCCAGTGGTAGGCTCGTAGATGGTGGATCCTCCAAAAGTGGGACCCCCACTACCAAAGCCGCCCCATTCGCCTAAAGTTTTGAGGTGGAGGGAGGAAAATAGTTGCATGGCGAGCCCAACCTCCCCTGATAAGTCCTCAAAAGCGCCAGTGCATTGTCCGGCCAACAGTGCCTGGAGATCTGCCTGCGGGAAGCGTATGGCCATTCCCGTAAGAGTCTTCTCTTTGAAGAGGGCCCCCTCATCTACTCCAAGCTATGCCTGGAGGGCGTATTACTTCATTGGAATTGCTACAGACTCTCGGCCAACTGGGAAGAGTTGTGGAGGCTCGTCTCATCCCATGCCCCGTTAGCTCTCTTTTTGCTGGAGACCATGCTGGGCGCATACCCAGGCTGGTCTCCTGGGGGTATATTGGTTTTGCAACCCTGCCACAATAGGATGGAGGCCGAGCGAGAGGATGTACGATTTACACCCGGCATGATGTCTCTGTTCTTCTCTTGGCTTTAGATACCTCCTTTAAGACAGTAGCTGTGCAGCTGCATGTGGATAGGAAGTATACTGTTATTTCCGCATACATTCCACCGTCACCCAACTTCAACGCAGGGCACTTCCGCCGCATCATGACATGGTTGTAGAGGCCCTTTCTCTTGCTTGGAGATCTGAACGGTAGACACCCCTTCTGGGGATACTGCTCTATTAATCCATGGGGTCAGGTCCTTGCTGACATGATCAATGAGCTGGAGATGGGTGTCATAAATGTGGATGAGTTTACACATCACTTCCTGAGAATCGCTTCATTTTCCTGTCTCGATCTATCTTTGTGCTCTCTGATGCACAGTCTGACTTTGGGTGGGAGGTGGTCGATAACCTCCATGGTAGTGATTACTTTCCCCCTTCAAATGTAATTTTCTGGGCCGCTGCCGCCTGAGAGCCTGCCCCGGTGGTGCGATGGTCTGCATTTCAGGAAATGACTGATTTCTCTATCTCAGTCGAGGCCGTTGAGTTTTTCAACTATTTTTACCAAGGAATCCATTAACTATATTTTGAAATGTACACAACGCCTAACTTTCGACATCACTCATTGTATTCGCAAGTTGTACTGACCAACATTTTCCTTACTTGCGTTCCAGTAAATATACCACCCTTAACTTTGGCCTCTGATAGCTTTGGAAAGAGTTGACGAATCTCTTGAAATGCTTCTCCACCATGCTCTAATGCTTTTACAAACTGTTTGACCAAACCAAGATTTATATGAAGTTGAGGTAGCAAAACTTTGGCAGGCTCTACAGAGGCTGTCTATAAGATTTAGTTTTCCTAGCTGCAAGTCATCTCGAGGGGGCCACTCAACCTTCTGGTAATGTTCATGATCAGCCCTACTGTTCCATAGGCAAAGAAAACATGAATACTTGGGGTACCCACCCTGCAATCCAAGTAAGAAGGCAAGCATTTTAAAATCACAACAAACATACCATTTAAACTTATTATAGTTTACCATCTTAAGAAGCTTTTTTACATTGTCATATTCTTCCTTCATCTGTATGGAGTCTGCTATAGGCAGGGATGGATCTTGATTCCCATTATGTAGTAAACCAGCTTTGAGGCTTTTTGTAGAACTATCTATGAAAAGTTGGCATTCTTCAGGGTCGTGATAAATTCCAATAGCTGTAAACAAGCTATTAATATCTTTGCAGAAGCAGAGATCCTCACTTATGTCAAAGTATACTTCAAATTCATCATGGTGATACCTGTATACTGTTGATCTGCAGTCCTTCCCCAACAGATTCCATTCATTAAGTCTGCATGCCAAAAGTTCAGCTCCTGACTTAGTGAGACCCAAGTCCCTGATGAGATCCTCCAGTTCACGTTGATTTGGAAAGTGTGGGTGGGTACTCATTCTTGGCTCAGACGTTTCTTCCATTTCTTCATTGTCACAACCTTCCGAATCTCCTGATGAGACCTCCGTCATACCCTCTACCTGAAAAAATATATATAAAAAGAGATGCATTTAATAGCTGGAGCATAAATATGGATTGCATGTGCAATCACATTACAAGAAACCTTAGCTAGATGTTTTGAATATTTCAGTATTCATTCTGTTACAAAGAATATAGCTTACAATTTGATAGGATGTACTTACATTTCCTGGTGGCCATGGAACCAATAAGGTATCATCATGTGGCACAGGTGCAATAGAGGATGAAATGTTGGGATATGGGAGGGATTTTCTTCCCTTAACTTTTCTGTACTTGGATATGTCAATCATGCAAAAATAGCGATCATTGTGATGATTTTATGGCTCTCGCCAAACTCTTGGCACAGCAAATGGCATTGCTTTTCTTGCACCTCTCAGCCATGCATCTAAATTTGATTGACAATTTTAACATATCACATGAGGGGCCCATGGTTTTTCTTGTTCACCCATACTCATTCCAAAGTACAGTCTATAAGCAATCCAGTACTTTGCACATTTCTCAATTTTATGTGATAAATGCTTAGGTCCAACATAGAAACCACACATACAACAGAATGAATCTGGTGAATTTCTGCATCCTCTTGTAACCATAATCAAGAAAGTCAAATTTATCAATAAACCTAAAAAAGAAAGTAAATAAATTAGCGACAAATATAAGTGTGCTTTACCCATAGTCCATACATTTATTTATATTAGCATAATTTGTTATATCTTTCAAATGGTCGATGGTAGAGAAAAAGTAAGAATATATTTGGAATCAGCACAAAATTTAGTATTAAAAACTGGGAAAAAAAATAAGAGAAACAAAAAATTTGTGAAAATTTGTTACCGTTACCCAGTGTTATCAGTAAAGTATTTGCAAAAAGTATTTAAATGCATGATTTTAAATGTATTTACAAATGCAATTTTAAATACAAAGTATTTAAATACATCCCACCTCTGCTCATATGGCACTGCTGGGTGAGACTCTTACAATTAAATAAATTCCTATTCCTTTCTTCATTTAATAAACACATTACCTTTCCTTTCTCACTAATGAACTTTTGATTTCTGTCAGATGCTACCATATATGTGGGTGGTCTGGATGAGAAGGTTACAGAAGGCCTCTTGTGGGAGCTCTTTGTCCAAGCAGGACCTGTCGTTAATGTTCATATGCCAAAAGATCGAGTCACTCAGCAGCATCAAGGTTATGGCTTTGTGGAGTTCATGGGAGAAGAAGATGCAGATTATGGCATCAAAATTATGAATATGATTAAGGTAAGAATGTTCAGTTTGTTCTTTTTATCATTACTTGAAGGGAGAGATTTTATTATCATCTCTGAGCTAATTGTGGGTTGCAAAGGACAAGTAGAGGAGGCTATTGGCCAAGAGCTAGGAAAGCCCTTTCCTCCATAATTTGGATTTTCATAAAAATATTTAGAGCTTACTCTAGCTCTCTGCTGGGTTGATGCAGGTGGAGGAATGTAGATTTGTGAAGTTCCTGGCTTCAGTGTGTGTCACTTCCTTTTATAAAAAAATTGGGTGGAGTTTAGAGCCTATATTTGTACTGGAAAATATCCATACCAACTTCTGCTGCATGTTATAAAAGGTGAATATGCTTGCATAAGGGGTACTGGTCTGGGGAAATGATGCTTGGAGTTGTCTGTTGCAAGTGCAATAATCCATTTTATTAATGGAAGTATTTGAGTGGGTGGATGGAATGTGAAGGGGAAACAGAGGAGATGTAATGGATATTTAAAATAGAGAGAGTGCAGATGTTTAGGATAAAATTGGTAGGGGTTTTACTACCGATCTCCACTCATTTAAGATGCCTTTTATTTCTCAGTGGGGACCTGCTAATTAAAGTGGGATCTGAAGCATGTGTATTTACAGTGTATAGCAGCTACTGTGAAGGCTTGGTGAATATGACTTGCCACACCTCATGTTGGAGCATGCCTTCTTCTGCTTCTTTTTTATTGCTTTTTTAAGTTGATTTTTTATTTTTATTACTTTTTGGGGGGATGGGGGGTTGTTCTGTTTTTAACATATATTATTAGACTATAATGGTTCTGGCAACTTATGCCTTTGGTGATAGTCGCCAGATTCCCCTTTCAAGGAAAAAACAAAACAAAAAATGCATTACTTAATGAAACCTAACTATTAAATCCAAACTGTCTCCCCTGAAATCCAACAGCTCACAAAAAACGGGTACCACTTATGAAAACAACCATGTAGCTAAAATGATATAGGCACCATTAAAAACAACCTGCAACATTCAAGTATTGTGGCAGGTCCTCTGAATGTATTAATTGGGTGGTAAACTCTTGGAATTAAGGTGTGTGTTAGGGTATAAGTTAATATCATATGAACATATGATATTAGGGTGGACCAATCTTTTCAAGCTCTACATACCTACATTGTCAAGTGTGGTGGTCTCCTTGAGGAGGTGCCTTTTTAGGGAAGTGATTTTTATAATATATAAATATGGTGAGTGTTTGTTTATTTTTTAATATTTTATATTCACCCATGGCCAAAAAGTATAAAGCATTCTATCAAACCATTCATATAATGTAATTAGACATTTGTGATAAATTAATTTAGTCTGTATATTTCATAATTCTTTGTAGCATGGATTTTACCAAATTGTCCCAAATTTCTGATGCTATGTTTCCCACTCAACTTGTAATTTTTCAGTTTTATTTGTATGTATCTGTGGTAATTCTTATTGCTTTTCCAAGCACTTCCTAAAATTATCCTTTTGGATTTAAGTCAGAGCTCTGTGGTGATCACTCCAGAGGGGTGATCCCCATATCTCCAAACAATTTCTTAGGGTGGTTAGATCTCTAGGACATGTGACATTGTCCTGCTGAAATATAACTTCATTTCTTGGAGTTGTGGCGTGCAATTTCTTGATAGATGGTTCTAATACTTGTGACAACATGGTGCTATAAGTTGTGTAGTTCCTGGCCCCTGATGAAGAAAGACATTCAGCTGTTTTCATGATAGAACCACCACCATTCTTCACAGTTAGTACCATATAATCAGGGTGAAATGCCCTTACAATTCTTCATTTTACAAAGGTAGTCCCAGAAGTGCTGAAAATCTTCAAAATTGTTACATAAATTTTATTTTTTAAATAATTTTCTTTCAAGATCTATTTTAATGGAACTATATAAATTACGAGAGGCGGTCAATAAGTTTTGCAATTCAGATATTGAGAAAAGTGTTTTATTATTTTCAATATAACTTCCCTCGACTTGAATGCACTTGCGCCACTTGTCCCTGAGGCTTTGAATTCCCAACAACCAGAAATCTCCCCACTGCTGTTCAATCTACTCCTGGACGGCGAGCTGGACATCTTCATCGTCCCTGAACCGGCCTCCATGCAGTGCAGCCTTGAGCTGGCGGAATAAAAAGTAGTCGCTAGGGGTCAGAACTGGACTGTAGGGGGGGATGGTTGAGCTCCTCGAATCCGCACTCGTGCAGGGCAGCTTTTGCAACTCTGGCCTTGTGGACTTTGATGACTTTGAAGTCGATTATAGGGCATGATGTTTCTAGGGACCCAACGGGCAGAGACCTTGGTCATGGCCAAATTGTCATGGATGATGTTGAAAACACTTCCATGTGATATTCCAAGTTCTCGCTCGATTTCTTCGACCTTCACCCGTCGATTTTTGAGGATCATCCTCTCCACACAGGCCACATTGTCCTCGTTAGTCACATCTGACCGGCGTCCTGGAAGGGGGTCATCTTCAAGGGACTCACGACCATGGCGGAACTCCCTATTCCAGCGAGCAATGGTTGCATAGGAAGGGGCGGTGTCGGTGTACACTGCAACCATGCATTCATGGATCTCTTTTGCATTCTTGCCTTCCTTGGTAAAAAATTTGATCACTGCGCGGTGCTCAACCTTCTCCATTGTTGAAAAATTTGTGACTGACAATCTGCGATCAGCTACTGCTTCTTAAATAGATGAGGCAGGAGCTTGCAGTTGCAGGTCCTGACTTGTCATAACTGTCCTAACACCCCCACAAACAGCCATCCCCCTACCTCTGTTTTGCCCTATCGATTCACAAAATTTATTGACCACCCCTCGTACATTTAGCTGAAACAACAATATATTTATGGTCTTTCTTATTCCTTATAATTACTTTTGTCTGACCTGATAACTTTAGACTATTGTTCATATATCCAATTTTTTGTGATCTTTGGCCCACTAAAGACAATTTTTTTCTGTGAACCTCAGATATCCATGCTTTCTTTGTATCCCCTTTGCCCTTGACTTTTAAGTCTCCTAACTGTTTTGGCGGCTATTTTTTAACTTGAAGCTTCATTTAGCTCTCCATCAAGTTCAGATATTTTTTTGCGATTCTTTAACTTGAAGCCTGAATGATAGATACATTGAGCCGCAAAAGTTTACAACAAACTATTAGAAATCTAAATTTTGATACTAATTTTTAGTTAACGCAAGTTAATGAAATTCCCAACACACATGAGACTTTATGTAAAAAATACAATGAATGATCAAAAAATCAAAATGGTGAACAGGAAAAACTTTATAGGAGAATAGTAAAATTTGACAATGCAAAAGTTTACAACATTCATATAAATAGGTTATATCTGCAAAATGTCCTATTAAAAACTAATGCTTATTTGTTCCTTAATATCTAGAATAATTTAAACTAAATGCAAATTTTCTTTCATCATCATGTAAGGCTATTGCATCATTCCTTACAAGATAGTTATACCATCAAAATCATCATGGGGAAAAAACAAACAAATTAGTCACGATCTTTGTTAATGCATTATAGCCCTTCATAAGAGTGGTCTTGGGTACAGAAAGATCTGTACAGCTTAAAGTACCTCTAAATTCAGTTGGTACCATAATATGCCACAGAGGGCTCATAATTCACTTCATCCTTTGAATCATTCATGTCACACTCAGATTTTAATGGAATATGCAACTTGAAAACTTGCTAGAACAGTGTGTGATAACCTGAAGACTACTTTTAGAGAGCAGCAGGAAGATTTGTAAACAGTTGAAGTTAGCAAGGATACAATAAGTAGAATGTTGCATCATTGTGATCTCTTTTCTCGTACTTCAAGAAAGATCCCACTTCTTCCTTAAGAAAACACACTGTAAAGCTTGCTTGGCATTTGCAAATGTTCAGATGAAACAGAAATAGAACTTTTTGGTTGAAATTCAATCAGCAGTGTTTGGAGAAAAAGTGTGAAGCTTACATGCCAAAGAATATGATCCCTACAGTCAAATTCAGGGGTGGATCAATCATGGCATGGGATTTGTTTTTGCTTATCAGGAGTTGGAAGAATGGAGTTAATCAAAGGAAAAATTAATGGTGAAATGTACAGGGAAATTTTGGAAAGAAATTTGTTATCTAGCGTTGGCTATCTGAACGTGAATAGGCATTTCAACAAGACAATAACCCCAAGCATACAGCAAAAAAAAGAAAAAAGTAAGAATTAACTGAATACAAGTAGAATTAATATTTTGGAATGGCCAAGTCAATCTCAACCTGAATCAAATTGAAAATCTTGAAGGAATTTAACTTGTAGTCCAGAAATGAGAACTGCGTAACTTATCTGATTTGAAGAAAATATGTTTGGACGATTGTAACAAAATAAGCCCAAACACCTGTAGAAAGATCATACAGTATTCAAAGCACACATAAGCTGTAATTGACAACGAGTGTTATGCAATCAAGTACTAAACCATGTTTATATGAATGTGTTACATACTTTTGCATTGTCAAATTTCACTATTGTCATTATAAACTTTTCCTGTTCACCTCTGCTTTTCTGATCATTAGATTGTATTTATCACATAAAGTTATGTGTGTTTTCTAAATTTCATTAACCTGCATTAACTAAAAGTAGGTATGTAAATTTGGATTTCTAGCAGTATTGTAAACTTTTATGGGGCACTGCATGTCTTCTCAATTTTGTTAGATATTAGGTCAGCTCTCTTCTGTGAAACAAAGCTCTTGGTCTCTTACATCATTTTATATTGGTTTGGACAGATATTTTGAGGATTTTATTTTTTTGGATCATTTTCTTATGATAACCCTCGTCTATGGAGAAGTTGGATTTGTGCTTTCTGTGTTTCTGTAAGTTCTTTAGTTCTAGTCATATTACTTATAATGATATTGAATACGGAATGGTCATAAATTTAAGCTGAAACATAAGAAATATTGATTTAATTTTTATTTTTAAAAAATATACTATTTTATTAAATACTAAGTAATTCATAAATTAAAAAAAATATTCATCCATATTAGCAAAATATACATCATGCATATTTATGAACAACATGGTAAATTTGAAAAAAATATGATTAGATATGTTACATTAATTTATGAGGGGTGCTTTATACTTTTGGCCAAGGGCCTTTATTGTAATTAGGAAAACATTTTGATCAAAATTTTACCTTCTTGGAAATAGAATTTTAACCTGTTCTATCACACTATCCTCTCTTCTTAGACCACTACTCAAACCTTTAAACCACACTCAGTATCCTCCCAAAAGGGTGTTTAGAGATAAGTTTTTTGCAATGTGAGGAGATAGGTAGATAGAATAATGAAAAATGAGCAAATGTCTGCATTCTTCTCACCTTTTTCTCCTGCTCCCCCCTCCATCTTTCTTTCCCTTATTAATCCTCTTTTGTACCTATATGGGGATTTCAGTTGTCATGTGCAACCTTAATGCAACTGACATCTGGGGGATTGTGTGCCTTTTGGCTTCCTGCCTCCAGGAGGATGGGTGGTTGTCTTTCCCCTATTTTTACTTCCTCCATCTTGACCACTTTCTTGTTATGAAATAATTGGAACTCACACTAGCCTCATGGATACAGTATTAGATTTCTGACTTCGAGGTATGGGTTCAGTCCCATTCAACATGGATACAAAACTTTCAGCAGCATCATGAGTTGGTTGCCCATTGGGAAGCTATGCTGACACTTTCTCCTTCCCTCCTCCAGTGGTAAGTGGCTCCACATGCATCGCTATTCATAACACCGCTATCATTTCCCTTCCCTCCTTTATATTCAGTCTCTCCTCTGTTCCAGAACCCTGAATACATATTGCCTATTACCCATTCTACCCCCAGTGTAGAACGGGTACCCCCATCCTTGGTCATTTACAGTTCCACCATTGTTTCTTGGTGTTAAAAAGATGCAATCCAACTCATACCTCTTCCTCCTCAACGAAGACCAGTCCCATGGTGACTTCGGGTTCACAAATGATTCGTATTCTGATCTTTATGTGCATTTCATCTGATCATAGGATCTCATCTACAATACTAGGGATAAATGGCACCACCTCCCTACCTTCTTAACTGTTTACAAGCAAATTTTATGGAGAGATTTTATTTTCTATACTAAAAGGAGTTGGTGGGACCAAAAATAAAATTTTATAGTGGAGATGAAAGAATGAAGGCAGAAACAGAATGGTTAAGGAAAAATGGTGGATATATAAAATGAACAAGAATGGTGGAAAAAAGTTAAATTTCATCTATAACCAGACGTCAAAAAGCACAAACTTAAATCTTTCTTGCTTGAAGAATCATAGCTCTTTAAAATTAGAACTGTACTTTCCTTTGTACCATTCTTTTCCCCATATTATGGGTAAATGTAGTGTTAAAAAAAAGGCTAACATTCTGCCAACTCTAATCTAATTCCTAATCCTATCCCTACTTTGATTGTTTTATAGATTCAGCCAAAAGTGATTTTCAGCAAATAATTGTCCCCTAAGTCACTTATATTCATAGGTTTTCTGTGTCTAAATTTAAATCTATCATAGAATTAGTACTGAGAATAAAACCATTGGCAGTGAATTTTTCTGGTTATAATAATTTTCATCATCAACGGTGTTCATTTCTTTTATAGTTTTTACATTGTGCGCAAATCATGTGTCATTCGTATATGGGAGTGAGACTTTTGTGGCAGGAGAAAGATACATCAACAGTACAAAGTGTATTTGACAACTTGAGAGGCTTACAGGGTGTGAAAGCTAGATGGTATGGATCAGTTGAGTAAGAGGTTTATATTTTGTGAGTAAAGATATGGTATAGGTTGTAGCTGAGAATGTTCTGAAAGCTAGTATGGGCATGTAATAATAATGGATAGGAATAGACTTTTGAAGAGAACATCCAGTGGGAGGGGTATTTGTGGCCTAACTTCAACATAGAAGAAAATGAGATAGAGATGGTATGCGGTGGTTAGTTTAGCAATGTCTCCACCTTCACCTGGGGGATACTCTTCATCCACACCAAGCAAGTGACTATATCCAATAGACCAATCTAACAGCCTTAAAGAAGTGCATCAATTGAGTATTTTAACCTTCATTTTTTCCATTGCAGTACACAGGATTATTTTCACTTGAACCAATGCTAAGCGACATGCATATACATAATTCAGATTTGTCAATAATGACAAATTACCCATTACACACTATATGAGGGCAAAGGTCTGGTGTATGAAAGGTTGAAAGACTGCTTAATAAATGAGAATGTGCCAAGAGACAAGTGGATGATTGTGTAAGAAAGGTGTGTGCAGGGGGTGTAGAGTGCTGTTTGGGCCATTCTGCCCAAGGGTGAACTTGTGATTAGATGCGATGCTAAATCAGAGTGCTCCATTATTGCCTTGAAAAATCATTTTTGGAAATGGAGGTATAAATGTGTGATTGTATTTTTGTGGTAGTGGTAAGGAAGATTTTTGTCATGCTCTTATTTGTTTTCTAGCTCTTTGGCAAACCAGTGCGTGTGAATAAGGCATCGGCTCATCAAAAGAATTTGGATGTTGGTGCCAATATATTTATTGGAAATCTTGACCCAGAAGTGGATGAGAAACTTCTGTACGATACTTTTTCTGCATTTGGTGTTATTCTACAAACCCCAAAGGTAAGAGTGTGTTTTCATTTGAGCATTCATTGATCCCCTCATAGTACTCCAAGAAACTTCACTTGTCAATGACCTGGCAGGGGTGTTACCCTGTGTAGATAGTTGCATCTGGTGCATGTAAAGGTAGCACATCTTCTCACCTCTAGTGCTCACAGTTGTGCACCATCCCTGCTCCACTGTTTGCTGGGCATACTTTATATCTTCCACTAATTTCACTCTTTTTAACTTACCCCGTAAGGGGTGCGGCGGTTTGCCTTTCTGGCCACCATGCTGATGGGACTCAGCATCCCGTCCAGCCCCAGCTTGGTCCCTTCTACTTCTTTCAGACAGCCTGCATTTCTACCCTAATTCCCTACTTTCCCTACAACCTCTCCTTCAACTTTCTCTGGTTGGCCTTTAATTTCACAGGGTAGATGCTGACCAGCTTCCTCTCACCCAAATATCCCGGATTGGGGCTGAGAGGAGATGGGACAACGTCCCCTCACCCCCGAGCTCCGGTCTGGGGTGGTGGGTAACTAACAACCTACTTCATCCCCATCCCCACCTTCCTCACTTTCCCTTCCTGTCTCTTTTCAATCTCTATCCATTTTATGCCATGCTGATGGGCTGCCAAGCCACTGGGCGGGAGGAGTGGCCCCAAATGGCGGCAGCTGGCTAAAAAGGGGGTCACCATTCCCAATGATGTAATTAAAAAACCCTCCCTTACTTTCCCCACTGGTTTGCCCTTGGGCAACTCCACTGAAAAAAAATTTTAGGTCCCTTTCCCTGCTGTGGGAAAGTCCTTCACAGGAGACTTTCCTTTGCCTACAGGTGTAGGGGACTCCCCCTCACCCCCTTCTCTGGAGGTTCCTTTGGGTGCCTCCCTCTTTCCAGTGTCAGTCCCCCTTTTACTTTCTAAAGGGACTGCCAAGAAAGGCACAAGGGAACAATTTTAATCACATTTTCTAGTGACTTAGATTTATATGCCAATTTTAATTCATTTTTTCATGCTGATTTCAAATATATAATCCATTTTTACCTACATGCTATAGTTATTCTGTAATTTCTATTTTCTCGTTTCCCCCCAAACTGCCCTCCAGATGGAGTGCTTCCTTCTTGCCCTTTTGCTTTTTCTTGTTATTTTTTTTAGTCCTTGTTCTTTTTATCGTAGCTATTTGTTAGTTACATAGTTATTTTTTTATTTGTTTTTTAATATAACCTAGTAGTAGCCTGTGTTGTATTCGCGACTTATGCCCAAGCAGGCAGTCGCCAGATGGTCTACCAGAATGAGAAAAAAATGATCTTTTTAACTTAAGCCGTTGCAGCTCTATCTTCACTCCCCTTCTGACCCTGCATTATGCACCTACCCTCGCCACTCTTTGCAGGACATGTTACTTTATACCTTTGACTGTTTTCATTGTTTACCTTCACCACTTAGCTTTTCCTTCCCCCTCATTAACTTTCTAACCTGCAGGCAGCTACCATGTGCAGTCTGCTACATCTGTTACTTGGAGTAATGGCACATCCTCCCTGCCCGAGTGACTGTACAGTCACTCGGGCAGGGAGGATGTACCAAAAGATAGAGGTTCCATCTTTAGGTCTCTTTGGTGACATTCTCAGAGCCTGGCGCTCTTGTCAATGACTCGTAAGATTTAGTAAGGGATTCCTTCTACTGTCACGCCCGCTCGTCTTGAGGCTGCTCAGTTAGGAGCAACAATCACCCAGAGTTGGAGACCCTCGATTTCAGTTGCATCTTTACCAAGATCTGTAGATTCCCATGCCATCGCATCTTCAATTGGTAAAAACCCAGCAGGGGATTAGTCACCTTGTGGAACCTGTTACACTTGGTATCCCGAGTCACTGCACGTCCCCCTTACCCGAGTGCAAATTAGGGAAGCCCCGTCACTGGGTTGATTTGAATTCTCTGATAGGGCATGGGAAAGTTGTTGGCCCGCCTTCCCCTCATCCCCATACAGCACTACTTTTCCTTATTATTATTGTGTGATTTTTATATTATTAGTATTTATGATTTAATATTATTATAATCATTATTATGATTATTATTAATTATTATTAGTATGTTATTATTTAATGTTATTATTTAATATTTAGTATTATTAATTTTATTATTATTATAAGTATTATTTATTATTCTCATTTTGTATATCCCCTTAACCTTTTCTACCCGCACTTTGTACCAGGAGGAGTGTTTTCACCTGTACCGAGTTTGGCTTGGTAGCCATGGTGTCTTGGTGGACTGCACAACATCCTGAGATCACCTCACACCAGGGTATGATAATGATAGATGATCACACACCCTACTCATTAGTAGACCAACCTATCTCTAATTCTCTTTATTACATCCTCTCTTACCCCTTTCCAAACTTCTATCCACAGAGGTTCGGGTTGCTTGGCGCACTTTCGTCCTCTTATGAGCCTTGGTTGAGGGGTGTGTATACTGTGATGTCGATGCCTGCTGCGAGGGCAAGTATTAGGTACAGGGTTTACTGAGCCACTGACTCTGCTCACCTTCCTGTATATAAGGTGGCTACGCCAGCACAATCCTTTATGGTTAAAGTTCCAGGACAATGTCTTTTGAATGGTGGGCTGGGTTGTCAAAGCCCATCAATGCTTGACCGGGACCGATTCTGTGTAAATGATCACATTCTTGAATTTCTGATCCTATGGAGACATTTTTTCTCTTAACCTCCACACTCAGAGGGAGGTCATAGTATCTACTTTCCATGAATCCTTTTTTCTTTTTACTCTGATCATGGTGACAACAGAAAGCAATATTGGGACCTATGCATCGTATCTGCCTCCAAGCACAGCCTCACCCTCCCTAGGTGTCCTGGAAGACGAGGTAATACAAGGCACCCCTTTGACCGGCGGAGGAGCTCCCTTGTACCATCTGTATGCAGCAAAGGGGCTTTCCCTTTGCCATCTTAGGAGCCTCTCTGTACTTTCTCAGGGGCTCCTTCAACCATCTTCTACTGGATAGGAGGCTTACTCCTATTTGAGGCCTATGGGTGCGGTGGATTCCCCCTCACCCCCTCTCTGTACGTGCCCTCGGGCAATTATCATCTCTCTACCAGCGGCTTCATCCTTTACTTACTATTTTAGGGAACTGCCTAGAGAGCAGGCAAGTGGCCCAAAATTAACTGCTCCCAGTTGAGAGTGGCTAGATAGGGCCAAACCCCGTAGTGGGGGTAGGGATAGCAGGACCAGCAGGATTGTGCCTCCTGTAGTCCTACATCAAGAGTTTGCAGGGTTGCAAATCAAAAATCCCTGGTTTGATTCCTGGTTTTTGGGGGCCTTTCAAGAAATGAATGCTACTTATCATTATTTTATCCAAAATTCACATTTATAATTTCAACAAATATGTATCAAATTAAGGTTATTTCTCTGATACTGACTCATAATACATCTCTCCTACTATAGGTTATGGCTATTTTGGGTATCCACAATTCTCGATTGATCAGTGATCTCTTTTACTGTAATATAATTATTAATCAAATTAATTATTAATATTATAAAAATAGAGATAGCTATTCTTTTTCTATGTTATTCTAATGCTTGTAGTGTTTGTTTTTTGAAAACCCCCAGAATAAAACCCGTTTAAAAAAAAACCCTGGGTTTTATTTGGCTTTTTGGTAACCTTGACAGTTTGTAGGGGAGGGCCGAGCCTTCCTCCAACATCCTTTCCCGATAGATGGTTCGTCGGCCAAACAGAACACAAGAAAAATTAGCAGCAATGGAATCTGTGATGTGTTGAGAGTGATGGTCACATGGAGTCCCCTTCCTGAGATGCACGGCAGATGCATAGCCTGAACAGGAAGAGTATGTCCCGAAGGGAAGTGTCCTCAGTGTCACACTGCCCTGAGTATCAACACTGCCGGAAGATGTTCTCACTATGCTCTACTTGCACAACCTTTTGATCTCTTTTGGTGCGGCATAGATGCCAATTCTGGAGCGTCGACTCCCAACAGGCATTAAACCGCATCTCTCGCTCTGTGCCGAAGTGCACAGGTTTTGGTTTTCCTTGGTCAAGACTAAGGTGGTGCACTTCTGCCGCTATCCACAGCTCCACCCCGACCTGGACTTGTTCCTAAACCGAGTTCGCCTGGAAGTGGTGGATTCGCATTGGTTCCTTGGTCTTGTTTCTGATGATGTCTCACCTGGGAAACTCATATTCGCAGCCTTAGGTCTCTTGTCCCTGTCCCATGGACATTCTTTGAAGCTTGACTACAGATGCGAGTTTTATGCATCCGCAGCTGAGTGTGCATTGTGGAAGGTGGACTTGATCCACCACACCGGTCTCCGCCTGGCGACAGGTGCTTTCCGCACCTCCCCTATTGAGAGCCTGCTTGTTCAGGCCAGGGAAATGCCACTTGCTCATTGACGTGCACAGGGCAATATGCCGTTGTATCATTGAGACTGCTCTCTCTCTCTCAGTCTCCAACATTTCTGATTGCATCCGCGATCGATTTCCAATGTGCTGATGACGCCGAGAGACGCCAGGCATATGCTAAATTCCTCGGTCTCAGGGCAAGGAAACGCATTCAAGAGCTCTGTGTAGCTTTCGGGCTGGTTCTGTCCAGGATGCCACCCTGGAGGGTAGCACCTTTGACTATTTGTCGCCACACCTCTACTCCCAAAGCTTCCATTGCTGGAATATTCCATTCGACCTTTTCGTTTCACGCTTGATACGTGCCAGTGTCCTCGAATGTCTCCAAGTCTAAAGAGGGGGGCGGCTTCTATGCCGTATCCCCTCAGTTTGAAGTCCGTGGTACTACTCTACCAGGCCCTACGTCTGTCTTCACAGCCTAGCTAGTTGCAATACAGAGCTTGGTACGCGAGATCTCGCGTTGTGCCCGCTTCGGAGAACTGATCCTGATCTTTAGCGATTCGCAATTCACCTTGATTGCTCTCGGGGCATTGGAATATCCCCATTCCCTGGTTTGACGTATCTATGAGGTTATGGTTGCAACGAGCCGGGTGAATGTAAAGATTATTTTCTGCTAGATTTCTAGACATGTATGGATTGAAGCAAATTTGGGCGACCGAATTAGCATTTCGCTCTTCCTCACACTGACTACATGGCTGGGATCATGTCAGCCGTCTGGGCTGCCTGGCATAGGCGATGAGTGACCGCCGGTGGAAACTTGTTTTGCTCATCACGCCACGACTTCTGGTCACTTTCTGTCTTCGAATTGGATGAAAACTCCTGCACTTTTCTGCTACGACTGCGTTGTCCTCCAGACTTCGGGACATTCTTGTTGAATGTCCCAGTCTGGGTATCTTCTTGCATGGTACCTGTGTCGTCATTACCGCCTATCCTATGTGCTTACGAGATTAAAAAAGATGGGATGAGGTGCGAAGTGTATGTCAGATTCATGGATCTGGAGAAAGCTTATGTTCGTGTAGCTTGAGAAGCATTCTGGTAGGTGCTAAAAGTGTATGGAGTGTGCTGGTAAACTATTGGATGGTGTGAAGAATATTTATGTTGTAAATAAGGTATTGTTTAGGGGAAATGATATCCAAAGTGAGTAGTTTGACATATTTCTGAATGGTAAGGCAAAGTTGTATGATGTCACATGGCTGTTTAATGTCTTTATAGATGGACTACTGAGAGAAATATGTATGTGAATGAGAGAAAAGAGTGGTGAGATTGATGAAGGATGGTAAAGAATGGGTTTTGTTGGTGTATGCTGATGACCTGGTGTTGATGCCTTGATAGTCATTGGGATTTGGAAATGTTGATGGAAGCTTTTCAGAGTGTGTGAAACGTTGGGGGCTAAAAGTAAATGCAGAAAAGAGCAAGGTAATGGTATTTTGGGGGTGAAAATCGGGTGAGATGTGATATCCGAGACAGGTGAAGTTTCGAGTATCTAAGATACATTGTCAAGCATACTGGTATGGATGAAGCGGATTGCGATCACAAGGTTTTAAATAGGATAGTCTCTTGGGCGATTAGAGTGCTAGTGAAGGTAAGGTATGTATGTATATGTTACTGGCTTTGTCTAGTTCAGAGGCAGCGGAGTGGATGATGTGATTCGTCTGGCATTTTGTAAAAAGTGTCTCGTTTGGGGCGATGCGGAAAAGATGTTTGCGTCGGATGACTTGTTGATTTTCCAGGAAGGGATTTAATTGGCTAGCGTGAGGGAAGTGCTTGAGGACGGTGTTGTTTGATTGAGGGTAATGGTCTATGATTGCGTAGTGTTGCTGTGGGATAGTGATATTTGTTTAATGTTATGTACTTTGCTGGTGTTTGTTCTGTAGTGAAGTGTTTTCTATTCAAGTATTTTGTTTATTTGACTATCTAGTGCTTATACTTGGTGATAAGTGTTGGGTATTTGTTTTAATGGTTCACGTCTGATGAGGCCTTGCATTTCTGGTGTGTGTGTATGAGGGAAAGGGGTATGCTTGATAAAGAATTGTAAGGGAATGGTTCTGTCTATATTGGTATATTCTGATGACCTGCTGTTGTTGGCTTTGAGTGAAAGGGATTTGGAAAAGTTGATTGTAATCTGTAGTGTTGCACTTGAACAAGTGTGGCTTTAAGTATCTAGGATGTCTTCTGGTAGTGGTCTAGTGGTACATATGAACAGATTGCAACCATAATGTTTTATATGGTAAGAAGTCTCTTGTGTGATTAGAGCTTTAGTGAATGGTAAGTGGTTGAGTAGGGAATGTGCCGGGGAACTGCATGAGAGTATGCTGCTACCAACGTTGGTGGATTGGATTAAGACGGCATAGAAGAAAGATCTGAGAACAGTGTAAATGACAAATTGAGAGGAACGCTTGGTGTGCAAAAGGTGAGGAACGACGGGATAAATATTTAAGAGGGGAGACGAGGTTTTGACTGTGTTCTCTCGTTGTCTGGGTATGCAAGAAGAATGGATGGAGATTGCATTGCGAAAAGACCACCTAAAAGGTTGGTTGATTATGTGAATGAGTGAGAAAAAAAAGGAATGGCTAGGTAGGAAGTGGATGATGGTGTGCATAAAATGGCTTTGTGACGGGGCTTGCTTGAAGCCTTCTGCTCAAGGTTGAACACTGACTGGACGAGAAGCTGACACACAGCACCCTGTCCCCATGATGGGGAGCCTTTTACTTAATAGGCCATAAGGAGGGGGGGTTATGGACGTTGAAACGCGCCGCCCCCTATTTGTGGGAAACTGGTAGATGTTTAAGATCCATGACCATCTCTATTTTGACAGGCCCCAAAGGTCTTTTGGGGTGGGAAGTTCCCAGGTCTTTGTGAAGCTTGGGTAGACTCCGTTCTACGCTTGTCCTCTGCCTTCTCCCATTTCCCTTATTCCAGAAATTCCAAACAAAAGAGTTGAAGCTCTTGCACTTGTTCCAGCAGGTTGATAAGCCCCATCCACTAGGGCCCAAGGGGTAGCCCCGTCTATCTCTATCCTCTTCCCTCCTAGGGCATTTGCTCATGCCCACGTTCATTGTGTATTGCGGCTGATGAGTAGCAAAAGAATGAATTGGTAGTGTTTGAAAGGTGACCAATCTCTCAGAAGTCGCCTGAGGGGCTAATGCGAGGGCTGAAGGCGTTTCAACACCCCCTGTTTCCCAAGTGGTGATTCCCGGACCCTTTTCTCCTTGGCAGATCATGCGCGACCCAGAGACGGGCAACTCGAAGGGGTACGCGTTCATCAACTTCGCCTCCTTCGACGCCTCTGACGCGGCCATCGAGGCCATGAACGGCCAGTACCTGTGCAACCGCGCCATCAGCATCTCGTACGCCTTCAAGAAGGACTCGAAGGGCGAGCGCCACGGGACCGCTGCCGAGCGCCTCCTCGCCGCCCAGAACCCCCTCTCGCAAGCGGACAAGCCCCACCAGCTTTTCGCGGACGCGCCCCCGCCGCCCACACAGGCAGTGCAACCACCCCCCGCCCCCCCTCCCCCGCCGGTGAGCGGCATGGGCGGCCCCCCAGGGATGTCGATTCCACCTCCAGGTATGCTTGTGCCGCCTCCTCCGCCCGTGCCGCCTCCCCCCACCTCGGGACTTCACCACCAACACATGCACCCTCCCAATCTCCCGCCGCCCCCAGGCTCGGCGCCTCCCCTCCCCCCCATGCCGCCGCCCATGTCGAAGCCGCCCCTCCCTGGCCAGCCTCCGCCACCCCCCGGGGGCGGCATGGGAGGCAACATGCCTCCGTCGGCTTACAATCAGGTGGGACAACAGAACTCTTACCCTCCTCGTGGCATGCCGCCTCCCCCTTGGCAAGGGGGCCCTGGCATGCCCCCTTCGGGGATGCATCACCAGAACCAAGGTTTGGCGCCCCCTGGAATGCGCCCTCCGCTCGGGTGGCGTCCCCCACCTCCGGGGGGTCCACCTGGTCGACCACCGTTCGGGAGGCCCCCCTATCCCCCTAGAGGACCCCCTGGGCCTCCACCTCCGCCTCCTCGAATGGGTCCCCCTACACGAGGAGGTCCACCCCTCCCTCCTGGGCCCCCTCCTCCTGGGGGTGGACCTCCTGGTCCGCCGGGGATGCCCCCGGGCATGGTTCAAAGGGGCATGAGGCCATCGTCCCAGGGACCCGGAATGTCGGCCCCAATGCCCCCGGGAATGGGACCCCCACCTCCCGGGATGGGGCCGCCGCCTCCCGGAATGGCTCCACCTCCTGGAATGGCTCCGCCTCCACGGCCCCCGATTCCGCCCCCTCCACCCGGCGGTGATAACAAATAGTTATTTCAATTTTGTCTGGAACTTTTCTCAAACCTGTCTTGAAATAAAGGTCTTCTTTACTCTTTTTTTTTTTGTCCCCATCTTAAAATCAATTGATCGTGTTACTTCTTACTTACTCTTTTAACTTGGTAACTTTAAAGTGGGTAACTCTCAGAACCCGACCTAGGTTGCACTTTCCATGTATTGCCACTTTTCTCTTTGAACTAATATTCCTTGAAGGTATCTCCGCCAGGAAGTTTGTAATCTGGTTTGTATATGCATTGGCTAATCTTCATATGCCACTAATGTCAAGGTTAACCATGAGGACTTTTGTTTCAGATTAGGAGGTTTGTGTGTCTGTGCAGCCTGTGTTTGTTTTTAGGGGTTTGTTGAGTATCGATTGGAGAGTGTTGAGGAATCTTTAAGAGGTGAGGGAGCCTCTCATATTTTGCATTAGTTAGCGTAGGAATTGTTTATAAACTGCAGTTGTCATTTTGTCCGAATGTTGTGTGCAGTGATTTTACGGAGTCCTGTTGTACATTTGTTTTTATGTTTGTGACGCTGATCGAATGTAATTGACTTATGTTGCGCCAAAAATTGGGTGGGTGGAAGAGGGCTGTTATTATTAGCTAGGGCGTGTATTGGTGTTCCTATGCATCACTGGTGAGGAAAGTAACTGTGGATTTGGTTAGCGCTATTTTGAGTCTTTGTGGGGAGATGAGTAGCTGTCTTTCGGTGCGTGCAGCATGTGAGTTATACCATCTGTGTATCGAGTGAGTGAAGTGTTGGTGCGTCCCATTTAGAGGTTAAAAAGGGTGGGCGACAGTAAAGACCCTTTGGGGATTTCCGTTTAAGAAGTTCTATATACTTGTTGGGCAAGCAAATGTCACATCGATGTCTACCCATCAAATAGTTGGCCAGCCATCTGTTTGTGTGGTGCATTTTGGACCGCTTGTCTCTTGTACTGGTTTTTGCACACAGACTTGTGGACTATACGACTTTTTGGAGGAGGCTGGGCTGGCCTGGCATTGTTCGTGCGCCAGGGAAGTCGTGCCTACCCCTGACACCGGAGCGCGCTTCCTTGCCTTTTTTGCTTTGTTTTTTAAAAAAAAATTTAGCCTTTGTCCTTTTTAATCGTTATTTTTGTTATTTACATGTTTTTTTTTTATATAGCCTATTCGTAGGCTGTCTTGAGTACGGCGACTTATGCCCAAGTAAGCAGTCGCCAGATGGGCTCATAAAATTAAAAAAAAAGTGCATGTTGGTGGTGGTGGTTATGTTAGTGTCGCTTTGGCGGAGATGGCATCCAAAACTTTAATGATGTCTTAATATGTAAAGGGTCTTTGAACAAGGACGCTCGAGCTTTGTCAGGCGATAGTGGCCATGTTGTTAAAGTGACATCTGGCAACCTCACTGTGAACTGTTCAGTAGTACTTGGCAAGTCACGATGGAAGGTTATAGCGTTTAACAGCGTGTGCAAATCATCAAATGTTATTATCAAAATCAGTGCTCCGTTCGACAAACGTTCCGCGCATTATGTGATTTCTATCTTCGCCACAGCGACGAGGCCCATTTTTGGATGAATGGATTTGTGAACAAGCAAAATTGTCAGATTTGGGATGAAAACAATCCACATGAGATACACCAGCACCAATTGCATCCCAACAAAGTCACTGTTTGGTGCAGACCCCGTAAGGGGCGCGGCAATTTGCCATCCTGGCCGCCGTGCTGACGGGACTCAGCACCCCGTCCGGCCCCAGCTTAGCCTCTCTTCCTTCCTTCAAAACACTTGTTTCCTCTATTTTCACACAACCTCTCCCACAACTTTCTCTGGTCAGCCTCTAATTTCACAGGGTAGATGCTGACCTCCTTCTCAAGCCAACCGTCCCGGATCGGGGCTGAGGGGGGAGGGGACAATGTTCCCTAACCCCTGAGCTCCGGTTCGGGATGGGGTCTTTTTAACAACCTGCTTCATCCCCACCCATACCTTCCTCACATCCCTTTTCCTCTCCTCTTCACATTCTATCCATTTTTACGCTGTGTCTAAGGTGGAGCCGCCATGCCGATGGACTGCCAGGCCACCAGGTGGGAGGGGTGGTCCGAAATGGCGGCGCCTGGCTCTGCCAGGCCTGTAAGCACCTCTTGCAGTGCGGGCAACTGCAAGAGGTGATGAGCTATTGCGTCCCGTATAAAAAAAGAGGGTCACCATGCCCATGTATGAAAAAACAACCAAAAAACCCCAACCCCCAACTTTCCCTGAAACAGCGACGGAGCCGCCCTCGGGCAGCTCCAGCAAAAAAAATGGAGGTCCCCCATCCTGTGCTTGCGCAGGGGACCCTCCATATCTCTTCAACCGGAGAGCAGGCTTACTCCTCTCCTACTCCTACGGGTGAAGGGGACCCCTTCACCCCCTTCTCTGGAGGTGCTTTCGGGCACCTCCCTCTTACCAGCGGCAGTTCCCTCTGTTCTTTCCAAGGGGACTGCCAAGAAAGCCAGCCGCTCCACATCCAAGCGGCTCGGTAGGGCAAACCCCCTTAGGGGGGAGAGGGAAGCCAGGCCCCTTCGGTCGCTTCCCTCAAAAGACATGACAACCATTTATTGAAAAATACAATTTTTCCTTACATGGAAGGAAGGTAGTAAAAAGGGGCAAAGCTATATAAAACTAATTTCGCGAGAGGAACGAATTGGATGTAGTGTAGAGGTGAACAGGGGTGGGCGGTCGGGGACTCGAAGATTTGGCCAAAAAACCGAGAGGTGTGCGTTCGGTGGGAGTCGGCCAGGGAATCAGCTGAAAGGAGGCGAAGGATGTCTGGTGGGATTTTACCCCTCTTGATATTGGCTATGGCTGGTTGACAGTCTGAAAGAATACGGCCCTAGGAAAGAGGAGGAGGGTCATGATGAGGGCCACGCTTTCTAAGTGGAAGGCGAATTTGGGAACTTGTAGAAGTTGAGCGGGAAAAACTCAAGACTCGCCACAAGCTGTAATGGCAATACCTGAAAGGCAGGCATCGCAGGCCACAGACAAGGCTGATGCCCTGGGGCTGCGCCACTGGGTGTCGGTGAGGTCAATTAATGCCGTTAGTCGGCATCTTGGTGTCCGTGTTGTCTGGCCTCGCTGCACAGCTACACCCAGACGAAGGGAAGATTCAGGACTGGAATGACGAAGTTTAGGAGTCCGCCAAGTCTCTGCCAGAACTTGTGGTTGAGGTCTGGGTAGTCTGTGAAGCCAAGGGATCTGGTTGTTTTGGAGGCCATTTTGGCAGTGAGACGAACTCTGGAATTTTTCAGGTCAATTAATATGCCCAGGTATTCCAATTGCCTACACGGAGTGAGTACTGATTTTGGGTAGTTAATAGCCAGGCTGGAGTCCAAAAAGCGGCTGAGGACATTCAAAACCTGATCGAGAGGTCCTATAATCAGGAAGTCATCCAGATAAGTGAATGCCCTGCCTCCTTCCGCTTTGGCGAAATTATTCGCGACTGCTTCCATTATCTGTAAATTCCATAGGCAGTCTTGTGAACCTCCAGGATTCCTTTCCAATTCTAATGCCTAATTGGTGACGAGCGTGTTCATGTAGAGGAATATGGTAAAAATCACTGGCCAAGTCCAGTTTTATGGCATAGTCCGTTGGTGCTGCTGTTTTGAGGACTTTTTTTAATATTTGGGAGTTGGAACGAAGGAGCTTTGATGGCTGGTGTCAGAAGAGACATATCATATATGAGCCTCATTGTTCCATTAGGTTTCGCAACTCCGAACACCCGGTGAGTTCGGGTGATATTTTCTGATTTCTCGATGATCCCGGCCTGTTCCAAGGTTCGTATAGCCGGGAGCATTTTTTCAGAACTAGGCGCATAGCTGTGGTACGTTGTGGGAAGGAATATTTTTACCCCTTTACCCTGGGCCGCCTTTGTGATATTGTTAACGGCTGGAACGTTGCTAAGATCGCCTGGAGGGCCTTGTTCTAGTTTTCCGAAGAATTTCGTGATTTTGGGTTGAAGGGGATCCAAAATCGGTGAGGGCTGGTCATTGTCGTCCTCAGTGGTGCCCTTGTCCTTGTCCTTATACTCAGTGCCCTTGGTGCCAGTCTTTCCTTAGTTGCCAGGATATTTTATGCCCGGGGGACCACTGGCGGCGAAGTTTCGCGGGTCCCAATCCAAGGAATCCGTAGTCGAGTATTCTGAGGGACTTTCGGAGATTACTGACTGCACTGGGGAATCTGGACCTTCTTCTCTTACAAGGGTAATTTGTGTATCTAGAACTGGTATACACGGTGATAGGTGGAGGCCGCCCAATTCCTGGGCCATGTCCTCCAAGTACGTCCTTAGGTTATACCCAGGAGAGGAGACACTGATTTCGCGATAATCGTCCACTCCTATATCGATCACTTCACTAATATTAACCACCGGGGGAGACACGGGAATCGAAGTCGGTTCCTGGAAGGTGTAACACCTGGGGATCACAATAGGAAGGGTCACGTATGGAGAGGTCGTTGAAGGCGAGTTCCAGGTCGTCGGGAGTGCTGGTGGTACTTGCTGTATCTCCCGTATCCTCATCCTCGATACTAGGGCCGCTACTTCCGAGCTCTTGCAGGATTCTTCCCGCGAGGAGGAGGCCTCCGGGCATTCCCCTATCCGCGTCTCAGACCCATGGGACCCTGTAGGGCGAATGCCTCGCTGCGTGCTGGGCGAGGGGCCCATCCAGTGCGTGCGGTGAGCGCTCGGTTGTATCCCTGATCGTAGTGTGGCTCGCTCTCTGGCATCTCGGAGGGCTGGTCCCCACCCTTAGTGGAGCACGAGGTAGTACAATCTTAGCCTCTGCCGCAGAGACCGTCTCTATGGAGTAGAGATGAGATCGTACCCGGTACAAGGTGAGAAGCTGAGCTATTTCTTCTCTATCCCTTCGCTTAAACGCTGAGGCGTTAATTTGGGCGGCAAGATCCTCTGTTATCACTTCCCAGTTCACGTCTGGTGGTGATGGATCCCGGCAGGCGGCCGGTGGAACCGGTAGGCCTGCAGCCCGAACAGGAGTGGTTGGGGTCAGCGGTAGGTCGCCCGTAGGAGGAGGCTGTGCCGCAGCCCCCGCTGGCGGGGGATCGCGGTGCCTCGTGGCCTGAGGTGTTTCCTGCTCCCGAGAAGAGTGCCTGCCCGTACCGGCGGGGAAGGCAACAGGGAGATGGAAGGCCGAAGGGGTCGGACCTTGAAGAGCTGAGGGCGCTCTCTCACTTGTGGCGCCGATGTCGTCTTCCGCGTTGATTGGTGACGAGACGGGTGAGAGATGCAGCCTGGTGGTATAATCGGACAGAGGGTAGCCCGAGGCCGCTGAATCCTGGGGCTGTAGCGTCCTCTGACGTTGTTGAAGGATGGCTGACGGAGGGACTAAGTCCACCTCCTCGATAGTGTGAACTATCTTAGGCACAGGGGATTCCTCTTGCTCGCTTTGGCTGAAAGCGACTCCAGTGTCAGATGAGACAAACTCGACACTATATCCAATGTCACGTGGATCCATACCCGGGAGACCCGCAAGGGAACCCGATAAAAGGTAAAGTATGGAGAGAACACGTGGCGCGGAACGCAGGAGCAAACGGAGAGGTGTGCGTTCGGTAGGAGTCAAGGCCCATGCCTCCCCACAAGACTAGTGACGATACTGCCAAGGGGACCTGCGATGTCTTGGGGGGGGGGGATGATGGCCAGCTGGAGGCCTCCCCTGAGATAGACATGGTCCTTGAGGAAACCCAGCCTCAGACGATAGGGCCTTCAATGGGGGTGGATCCGGGCTCGGCGCAAAGCACTGAACCCGAATCCGCCCCTGTGCAGGGTCCTCTCCTCCTCAAACGGCTGTGGTTTCCGAAGCAGTACAAGGAGGGGAGGGATCTCCTCCGACCGGTGCCCCCACGACTACCAGGACCTTCTCCATTTCGGAGAATGACCTGGCTGAGGCCGGTCCATCTGGCCTGGGGGCTCCTTCCGGCGGAGGTGAGAAGCGGGTTCATTCCCCGCCCTCCTCTACAAAAAAGAAAAAAAAGGCTCGGGGCTCTCCATCCGCGGGGGCTACGGGGACGGATGGGTCTGCTGCAACTTTGGCAAGCGACCGGGTACAGAGGTCCTGACCATGACAAAGACAAAAAGTGCCCAGGGCGGAGCTTCGATGACATCGGGGCCCCTCATTCAGAGGTTACCTGGTGTTTTCGAGCCCGCTGGCTTCAAACACTTCCTCGTTATTCGCTCCACTGATGGTAGCATGTTGTCTAAGGGCAACATGATCCATCAGAGGAGAGGATTAGCTAGTGTAATTGGTAGAGAGCCGAAGGTGACCTATTTCTCGGACGGGAGCCTTCTGGCGAATCCCGCCGAGGTGGCCAAGATAAGTGCTCTTCGGACACTTAGGCACCCCGGTGAGTGTGACGCCGCACTCTACCATGAACTTTATGAAAGGAGTAGTTTATGCAAGAGAACTCGTTAACTACTCCATTGAGGACATCACCCTAGAGCTGGCCGACCATGGGGCGGTCAAGGTCAAACGTGTGATGAGAAAACAGGGAGGGGCCTCGAGACCCACCCCTACACACTTCGTCACGTTCGACTGTCACAAGCTCCCTGAGACGGTGCGTGCCGGTTGGTACCGCTACCGCGTGAAGGCATTCGTGCCACTGCCGCGGCGGTGCTATTACTGTCACCGCTTCGGCCATACGAATCGCTCATGTAGACGTGCAAAGTCAGGGTCACCCGAAGTCTGTGTAAATTGCTCCAAGGTCGCACACGATAAGTCCAAATCGTGTGTGGCCAAGTGTGTCAATTGCGGAGAGCCGCACCCTGCTTCTTCGAAGCAATGTGGTGCATATCTCCTTGAGAAAGAAATCCTGGCCTTTCAGGCCCAGGATCGACTCTCATTCCGCGAGGCTAAGGACTTGGTCCTGGCGCACTCGGCTCTGCCTGGGACGTCACATGCCTCAATAGTTAGAGATGCACCATCTTCTCCTGGCCCATCCAGGCCAACGAGCACGGTTGTTTCCGCGCCCATTCGGAGCCCTTCTGTGGGCTCTACCCAACCCGGGCGCTCCCCTGGTAAAGTTGGCGGCAAAAAGGGGTCATACCCAGCCCCGGCTAAAACCAAGGCTCCCCCCTCTTCCCCCAGCGTGACCGTTTCCCGTAAGGCGAAACGGCCACGCGCCTCCACCGAGTTGTTAGACTCACAGGAGGCAACACCCCTGAAGATATGCGCTAGGCCATCTTCGGGGGTTCCTAAAGCTGATCACCAAAAGGAGGACAGCAACAAAGGAGCTTCGGCTCCTTCGCCCACGCCCCGAGGTGTGGCCGGTGGCTCGGAGACGGTGGTTCCTCGAAAAGAGGGCCCCCCGTCCCCGAAGCCGCAACGCCCGCCTAAGGGTTCGAGGCGGAGGGAGGAAAAGACTCGCATGGCGAGCCCAACCTCCCCCAATAAGTCCTCGAAGGCGACAGCGCCCGGGGTTCTGCCCCCGGGAAGCGTACGGCCATTCCCGTGAGGGTCTTCAGTTCGAGGAGGGCATCCGCGTCTTCTCCGAGCTAGGCCTGGAGGGCATATTCCTTAAAAGGAATTGCCGTGGACTCCGAGCCAACTGGGATGAGTTATGGAGGCTCGTCTCGTCCCGTTCCCCGTAGCTATCCTTTTGCAGGAGACCATGCTAGGCGCGTGCCCCCTGCCTGCCCTCCCGGGGTATAAGGGTCTTGCGACCCCACCACCGCGGGATGGCCGGGCTGGGGGATGCGCGGTTCTTCCTTTCTCTTTAGATACCCCCTCCCAGGCAGTGGCTGTGCAGCTGCACCTGGATAGGAGTTATACTATCATTTCTGCGTACATTCCACCGTCAGCTGACTTCGACGCAGGAGACTTCCGCCGCGTCGTGGCACGGTTGCCGAGGCCCTATCTCTTGCTTGGAGATCTGAACGGCAGGCATCCTCTCTGGGGAGATTACTCCATAAATCCCAAGGGGACAAGTCCTTGCCGATCTGATCGAAGAGCTTGAGATGGGTGTCCTAAACGTGGATGAGTTTACGCATCACTGTCCGAGAACCGTTTCATTTTCTTGCCTTGACCTATCTGTGTGCTCTTCGGATGCACAGCCTGATTTTGATTGGGGGGTGGTCGATGACCTTTATGGTAGTGATCACTTTCCCATTCAAATATCATTTTCAGGGCAACTGCCGCCTGAGAGCCCACCTCGGTGGTGCTTGGCGCGGGCGCGGTGGCCTGCATTTCAGGAAATGACCTAATTCTCTATCTCAGTCGAGGATTTTAGGTTGGTAGATGAGGCCGTTGAGTTCTTCTCCGGCAACCTCATCGCCGTGGGCCTGACTACTATTCCTAGGACGTCTGGCTGTTTTGCACGCCGACCACTCTCATGGTGGTCAGCCGAGTGTGAGACGGCCCTCAAACAGAAGCGTTATGCTTACATGCGCTATAAGCGCCGCCTGAGCGATTTCCCTGTCGTTGAATTTCGTCGGGCTAAGGCTAGGTTCCGGTATATTTCGAAGCACGCCCGCCGCTCTTCTTGGTGGGCATACGTGTCTTCACTTAACGGGAAGACCCCTTTTGCTGAGGTGTGGAAGCGAGTCAAAAGGATTCGGGGCAAGTTCTCGCAGTACCCCCCTCCCGTTATCCAGGAGAATGGGACCGCAATCTCGGACCCCGCGTCCGTGGCGGAATCCTTAGCGACCGCTTTTTTCGCATTCTCTAGCCGTGATGCTGCTCCACCAGCATTCAATGCACGTCGTGATGTCGCGGAAGGCCGCCGGCTGGACTTTACCTCCAGAGGTGGAGAACGCTTCAACGACAAGTTTACTGTGAGTGAGTTGCGTTCCGCTCTCGCTTCGTGCGCGGACACCGCCCATGGTCCGGACGATGTCCCGTACGCCATGCTTCGACACCTGGGTGAGCGAGGCATGGCCTTTCTGTTAGATTTGTTCAACAGGATCTGGGGGAAGGTCTTCTCCCAGATTCCTGGCGAATCGCTACTGTGCTCGCCTTTCGCAAACCGGGGTGAGATCACTGTACTCCGACCGGTTTCCGCCCAATCTCTCTAACCTCTTGCGTGTGCAAGTTGATGGAGAAATTGGTAAATGTTAGATTAGCCTTTTTTCCTGGACAGCGGAGGCCATCTGTCTTCCGCAAGTTCCACTCCACGTCGGACGCTCTGCTCCGACTGGAAAATGCCGTCTGCGAGGCTTTCCTTCGTAGACAGCACAAAGCCACGGTCTTTTTCAATCTGGAGAAGGCCTATGATACCGCATGGCTATACGGTATCATGGAGACTCTCCACACGATGGAGGCGAGGGGACGCCTCCCAATGTTTATATCTGAATTTTTTCGAGATCGTTGATTCCGCGTACGGGGGAGGGGGATATGAGCCCTCTCTGGCCCAAAGGAGCAGTAAGAGGGTGTCCCGCAGTAAAGTGTCCTCAGTGTCACACTCTTTTCCCTGAGCATCAACGGCATCACCTCGGTGCTGCCGAAAGATGTTCTCGCTACGCTCTACGTGGGCGACCTTTCGATCTCTTTTGGCGCGGCCCAGATGCCAACTCTGGAGCGTCGACCCCAACAGTCATTGAACCGCGTCTCTCGCTATGCCGAAGCGCACAGGTTTCGCTTTTCTTTGGCCAAGACTAAGGTGGTGCACTTCTGCCGCCATCCACGCCTTCACTTCGACCCAGATTTGTTTATTAATGGGGTGCGCCTGGATGTGGTTGAGTCGCACCGTTTCCTTGGTCTTGTATTCGACCGACGCCTAACCTGGGAGGCTCATATTCGCAGCCTTAGGGTCTCATGTACCCGCGCCATGGACATTCTCTGTTCCGTGACGTTTAGCGCTTGGGGCGCTGATAGGGCTACTGCCTTACTTTTTTATCGATCCTTTGTTTGCTCGAAGCTCGACTACGGATGCGAGTTTTATGCATCCGCAGCCGAGCGTTTATTGCGGAAGGTGGATTCGATCCACCACACTGGCCTTCTTCTTGTGACCGGTGTCTTTCGCACTTCCCCCATTGAGAGCCTGTTGGTCGATGCTGGGGAGATGCCACTCGCTCTGCGCCGCGTGCAGTGCATCACTCGCGTGTACTCGCGAGCCCGGCGCTTCCCTCAGTCGCCAACAGCTCTCACTGCATCCGCAGCTCATCTCGATGGTGCCTATGCCGCCGAGAGACGCCAGTCATACCCTAAGCCCTTTGGGTTTAGGGCCAGGAAACTCCTTCGAGAGGTAGATATAGCTCTCAGGCCGGTGGCGCCCTTGGCTCTGCCCAGGACGCTACCCTAGAGGGTATCACATTTGGCTATTTGTCGCCACGCTTCTGCTCCCAAAGCTTATACTGCGCCGGGAGTATTGCGTTCGACCTTTTTGGAGCATACATCGTGTCACGCTGGAACCGTGCCAGTTTATACGGATGGCTCCAAGTCCGAAGAGGGGGTCGGCTTCCACGCCGTATCCCCTCTGTTTGAAGTCAGCGGGGCTCTACCAGGCGCTGCGTCTGTCTTCACGGCCGAGCTGGTGGCAATACACCACTCGGTACGGGAGATTACGTGACGTACCCGGTTCGGAGACCGGATTGTGATCTATAGCGACTCACAAAGCGCCCTGAGTGCTCTCGGGGCATTGGAATCTCCGCATCCCCTGGTTCGCGATATCCGTGACGCCACGGTTTTGGGCGAGCCGGGCAGATGTCGAGATTATCTTCTGCTGGGTTCCTAGACATGTAGGAATTGCGGGGAATGAGCGCGCCGATGAGGGTGCCAAAGAGTCCGTGAGGACTCTGCCACCGGACCAGCGTTTTGCTCTTCCTCACACCGACTACATGACAGGAATACGGGCAGCTCTTCGGACTGCTTGGCAAAGAAGATGGGAGACGGTCGAAGGGAACTTAAAGTTGCGTGCCATTGCGCCGCGACTGTTCCCATGGACCTATCTCCCAATGCCGCGCCGGCTTCAGGTTGCTTTCTGTCGTCTCCGAATCGGACACACTCGTGTGACGCATCGCTATTTGATGGAGCGCTCGCCTGCGCCCTATTGCAACGACTGCGTCGTCCCCCAGACTGTTCGGCACATTCTTGTCGAATGTCCGAGTCTGGGTGATCTTTGCGCACGATACCTGTCCCGGTACCGGGATGGGCGGGGTCGCTACCGTCTGTCCCTTGTACTCGGGACAGATTCGTGCACATTGACCTGTTGACTTTTGGGGGGAGGCCGGGCTTCTCCCCTTTATTTAAGTTTTTTTTTTGTTTTTGTTTTGTTTGTAGGTTGCACTCTCCTGATTGTTAAGTTTTTCCAATTTATATCATTGTTTAGTTTTCATATTTTTATTTTAAAGTAGCCTAGTTCTAGGCTGTCGTGTTTTTCGGCGACTTATGCCCAAGTGGGTAGTTGCCAGATGGGCTCTATAAAAAAAAAAAATGTTTGGTGCAGATTTTCGTCTAACGGAATCATCGGTCCGTATTTTTTGGAGAACGAAGATGGGATTGCTATAACCGTCAACGGCAAGACATACAGATCGATGATAAGCAACTTCTTGTGGCCTCACTTGGATTATATGCCTGATTTCGATATTGACGACATGTAGTTCCAACAGGACGGCGTTACGTGCCACACTGCGCTTGCCTCGATAGACATTTTGCACCAGCGATTTCAGGGCAGGGTCATCTCGCGCGGCGGCGACGTCAACTGGCCACCGAGATCATGCGATTTAACGCTATTAGACTACTTTCTTTGGGTCTACCTTAAATCGTAGGTCTATGCGAATAATCCGCAAACAGTTGATGTCCTCAAAGTCAACATAACGAACACCATCCAGCAAATTCAGCCAGATTTATGCGACAAAGTTATCGAAAATTGGGCCTCCCTTATAAGTTCCACCAAGCGAAGCCGCGGCGGACATTTGAACGACGTTCATATTCCACACTTAATGCCATAAAATGTACTTTCAAATTTAAAATAAATTGAGTGCATATATCACACACGACTTGTTTTATTTACATTTAAAAATCGAGCGACCTTATTGAAAGACCCTTTATGTTCTCTGTCATTGTGCTTGGTCGAAACCATCATAGTGTGTTCGTGTGAGGTCTATAAGAAGAGCGGTTATTGAGTGTAGTGGTCTGAAGCTAGGTTGTTTAATCGCTAAGGGAATGTGTTGGTGATCTGGTTTAAGATAAGGCACTCTAAGACTGGAATGGATACAGAGGAGAGTAGTGGAACAGTGTCAGGAAGGTAAAGTTGGATTTAGTGATTGTTAGGTTTGTAGAATGGTTCCAGATGTTGGCTATGGCGCGGCATTGTTTATTGTTTGCTTTGTATTATATGTAGTGATGTCTGGAACGCAGACATCACTAAATCCAACTTTACCTTCCTGACACTGTTCCACTACTCTCCTCTGTATCCATTCCAGTCTTTTGTACTACTGTGTTTTGCTAGTGTAGCGTTTTCTATTATAGTATTTTGTTTGAGAGTTTACAGTTTGTATTTGGTGAAGTGTCTTTGTGAGTGATGTCGCAGAGTTTAGTGAGGCTTTGAATTTCTGGCAAAGTTGGGGTTGTGTATAGAAGGGGGAGGGGGATATATGCTGATATCCTGGTGTTGGGTAGTTGAATGTTAAAAGGATTTGGAAATGTTAATTTTATCTCTTGGTAAGGTACTCGTATGTGAGATTAGTACTCTAAAAATGAAACCTAAAAGAATAAAGTAATTGTAGTCACGGGGTAAGAAAGAGGTGTGTGTGTGAAATCAGTCATTGTAGTTACCTTTTACAAGTGTAAAGTTTTAAGTAACAGATGCATTGTTAAATGTATTGGTATAGATAAATAAGATTGTGACCACAAGGTTTTAAATGGTAGGAAAGTCTATGAGCCAATTGGAGCGTAATGTTAAGGGCTTGAATGTGGAATGCGCCAGGAAGCTGCATGTGAGTAACAACAAGTAACAGCAAGGAAAGAAGGTACCCTAGGAGACCTTACGGTCCATTCAAGGAGGGTACCTTTGGACTAGCAATCGAGCGGGCACATGTCTGCTCAATTGTTTGGCGTCCCTAAACGGCCACTTTTCAAGACCTTGTCTAGTCTTGCCTTGAACTGGTCAACAGATTCACTGTTGACAACTTCCACTGGAAGTGCATTCCAACTACCGCAGATACTGTACGTGAAAAATTTCCCACACATCGCGGTTGTAACGCTTCAGTTCAAGTTTAAAGCCATGATTTCTTGTTCTGCTCTCAGCAAGTGTGAAAATATCCCTGTAGTCAACATTGTCGAACCCTCGGAAGTATTTTGAAAACTTCGATGAGCTGACCACGCAGTCTACGGGTTTCCAACGAGAACAGATCTAATTCCCTTAATCTATCTTCATAACTTTTATGTCTGATAGAGGGAATCAGTTTGGTTGCCCTGGCTTGTACGCGTTCCAATCTCGCGATGTCCTTTCGAAACGAAGGACTCCAAAATTGTACGGCATACTCCAGGTGCGGCCGAACGAGGGAGTTGTACAGACAAAGTACTATCTCCTTGTTACGGTATCCAAACTGGCGCTCAATATAGCCTAGCATCCTTTGGGCCTTTTTCTCCGCCTCAATGCACTGTTTCGAGAACTTGAGGTCACTAGTAATTGTTACACCCAAGTCCTTCTCAGTGTCACTCGATTCAAGAGCAGTGCCCTTAAGGATATAATGAGATTGGGGGTTTCTGTGGCCGATATGCATTACTTTGCATTTGTTCACGTTAAAAGGCATTTGCCACGTGTCCGACCACTCCCCAATCTTCCCAAGATCTTCCTGCAGGCGGGCAGTATTTCCATCCTTTGCAACGTTCATACCAAGCTTGGTATCGTCGGCAAATTTGGAAATCTTGGCAACCATGTCACCGTCCATGTCGTTGACGTAGATGATGAATAGTAGTGGTCCCAGGACAGAACCTTGAGGCACCCCGCTAGTAACGGGCACCCACTCAGAAGCTTGTCCATTCACCACCACCCGTTGCCGTCTGCCATTTAGCCAGTTCTTTATCCAGCCGGCTACTTTTCCGTCTATGCCCAGCGCTCGCACTTTCCGGAGAAGGCGGCAGTGTGGTACTTTATCAAAGGCTTTCTGAAAGTCTAAGTAAACCGCATCCACCGCCTTGCCTCGATCGTGCTCACTGAACACGAAGTGGAAGAATTCCACAAGGTTCGTCAGGCATGACCGTTGCCTTTGGGAGCCGTGCTGGGAACTCCTCAGTAGCAGGTTTGACTCTAAATACGACGTTATTTTGTCCACCATCATGCTTTCCATGAGTTTACCGTGGAAAGCATGATGGTGGACAAAATAACGTCGTATTTAGAGTCAAACCTGCTACTGAGGAGTACCCAGCACGGCTTCCGAAGGCAACGGTCATGCCTGACGAACCTTGTGGAATTCTTGGCAACCCAGCGTTTGTTATGGAAATGAGACTGTTAAGTAACAAGGAAAGAAAGTACCCTAGAAGACCTTATGGTCCATTCAATGAGGGTACCTTTGGACTAGCAGTCGAGCAGGCACATCCCTGCTCAAATGCTTTACGTCCTTAAACGGACACTTTTCAAGACTGTTTGTCATGACTTGAACTGGTCAACAGATTCACTGTTGACAACTTCCACTGGAAGTGCATTCCAACTACCGCAGATACTGTACGTGAAAAATTTCCCACACATCGCGGTTGTAACGCTTCAGTTCAAGTTTAAAGCCATGATTTCTTGTTCTGCTCTCAGCAAGTGTGAAAATATCCCTGTAGTCAACATTGTCGAACCCTCGGAAGTATTTTGAAAACTTCGATGAGCTGACCACGCAGTCTACGGGTTTCCAACGAGAACAGATCTAATTCCCTTAATCTATCTTCATAACTTTTATGTCTGATAGAGGGAATCAGTTTGGTTGCCCTGGCTTGCACGTGTTCCAATCTCGCGATGTCCTTTCAAAATGAAGGACTCCAGAATTGTACGGCATACTCCAGGTGCGGTCGGACAAGTGAGTTGTACAAACACAGTACACTCTCCTTGTTCCGATATCCAAACTGGCGCTTTATGTAGCCTAGCAACCTTTGGGGCTTTTTCTCCGCTTCAATGCACTGTTTCGAGAACTTGAGGTCACTGGTGATAGTTACACCCAAGTCCTTCTCAGTGTCGGTGGATTCAAGAGCAGTGCCCTTAAGGATATTGGGTGATTGGGGATTTCGGTGGCCGATATGCATCACTTTGCATTTGTTTACGTTGAAAGGCATTTGCCACGTACTAGACCACTCCTCAATCTTTCGAAGATCATCTTGCAGGCGGGCAGTATTTCCATCCTTTGCAACGTTCATACCAAGCTTAGTATCGTCGGCAAATTTAGAAATCTTGTCAACCATGTCACCGTCCATGTCGTTGACGTAGATGGTGAATAGTAGTGGTACCAGGACAAAACCTTGAGGCACCCCCCTAGTAACGGGCACCCACTCAGAAGCCTGTCCATTCACCACCACCCGTTGCCGTCTGCCATTTAGCCAGTTATCTATCCAGCCGGCTAATTTTCTGTCTATGCCCAGCGCTCGCACTTTCCGGAGAAGGCGGCGGTGTGGTACCCTATCAAAGGCTTCTTGAAAGTCTAAATAGACCACATCCACTGCCTTGTCCCGATCGTGCTCACTGAAGACGAAGTGGAAGAATTCCACAAGGTTCATCAGGCATGACCGTTGCCTTCAGAAGCCGTGCTGTGAACTCCTCAGTGGCAGGTTTGACTCTAAATGCGACGCCATTTTGTCCACCATGATGCTTTCCATGAGTTTACCGACTATCGACGTCTGACTAATAGGTCGGTAGTTCGACGGTTGGCTACGGTCTCCTCTCTTGAAGATAGGAGTCACCTCCGCTTCACGCCAGTCTCTAGGATTAACATGTTGAAGATTGCGCTCAGGTGGCGTGACACTTGATCGCGCACTTCTTTTAACACTTTAGGTAGAAACCCATCCGGGCCAGGTGACTTATTCGTAATTAGGTCAGTGATCTTTTTTATTTCTCTTTCGGTAAAGTCCATATCCTCCAGCTTTTTCCCCGAGTATGAACTCGTTGGCTGGGGGATGGGACCACACTCTTCAGTAAACACTGAAGAGAATTAGTCGTTGAGGAGGTTAGCATTTTCTGCATCTGAGTGCTTTAATGTGCCCTCCTCATTCCTCAAAGGGCCAATCGTTCGACGGATTGGTTTACGGCTGTTTAAATATCCAAAAAACTCCTTGGGATTCTCTTTACCGAGTCTCGCCACTCGGAGTTCCTCAGACCGCCTAGCCGCCCTTATGCTGGACTTCACTCTCCTGGCTAGCCTCCGGTATTCGTCAGAGTCACCCGAGATCCTCGATTACCGGTACACATTTCTCCTCTCCCTAAGCATTTGGCCGATTTCTCGATTAAATCACTTTGGTTGAACAGAAGACCGACGGGGGCATTTCAGAGGGATGAAACGCGTTTGAAGACTCATGAATGTGGTTTTGAAACTGTTCCACGAGTCTTCAACAGCCTCGCACACTTCTAGCCTCGCGTCAGTCAGTCCAGCACGAAGACCTGCAAAGTCTGCTCTTCTCAAAGGAAAGATCTCGAGTGAGAGTAGTGTAACTTGAGTGATGTTTAGTGTGCGAAAGGTAAATATAGTAAAGCAGGACCGGGTATTAAGCTTTTATGGTGTCAAGAAGGGTGTTACTAAAGGTGTTCTCAGGCGCTTGTTGTTTATAGCTTACTGACAGCAGATTGAATCTGCTCCCTCCGACCGCTTGGGCGATTAAGGGAGAAAGCTTTGTTCCTACAGCCTGCGATGTAGCCATAGGCCCTACCAACGTTACCGCAATTAAGTGAGGCTGTCCTGAGGGACCAGGTTAGAGGGGTGTGAGGCTGTTGCATGCTGTGGGAATTTTATAGCTGCCCATTTAATAACTAGGAAGTTGAAGTTCTATTGCAACTTAATCTCACCAAGAATACATCCAATTGGGGTGGGCACACTTCAGGATTACGGGTCATATCGACTTGGAAAGGACTGAACCATCTACTACAACTCTTTCTTTCTCTCTCTCTCTCTCTCTCTCTCTCTCTCTCTCTCTCTCTCTCTCTCTCTCGCCTTAAAGTGTGGCTAGAGTTTAAAAAAACAGTCTTGCTTGCTGGACGCAGGTGCTTGCACATAAAAGGTGAATGGATGGGCGATAGATTTGTAAAGAAAATATACCATTGTGTGTCAGGTTATTAGAAGGTTTGGAAGAACGTGTAAATGGTGGGGTAGTTATGTGAATCTAGTCTGAGACAAAAAGATCTGACTGAGAAAGAAGTAGATGATATTGTATGATACGTGTGCATGAGGAGGGCGGGGGTGAGGGGCGTACTATGGGCTTTCTGCCCAGAGATCAACGCTGACTAGACGAGGCCACTCCTAAGTCTCGTGCCCTGTGGTGAGGGCAAAGCATTCTCCTGGCTGTTTGGTTCCTCCGGCTATTTGGAGCTTCCAGGAAAGTGGTCTCACAACACAGACGCTGCCACCTCAGGAGCGATTTTTTGAAGTCAATACTTTTATTTTGTTTATTTTAATGTGGACGACAACTTAAAGATCGAAGAAAACCGGGACTGTAATTATTTTCATAGGTAAGTTATTCTGGAAGGAAGTGAGAAATGTGAAACAAGAAGGCCTTGTGAACAGAGAAAGAGTTGCAAAGTACTTGTGAGCAATGTAAAGGCCAAAAGTATAATAGATGGTGAAAGTACTTAGACTTGTTCTATACAAGATAAACTCCCCAAAATGGGCCCCAACTTTCGATAGGCTTCATTTTTTAATTCGACAAAACATTCAGAAATGAAGCCTATCGAAAATTGGGCCCCGTTTTGGAAACACCCTCTACTAGGGATATAGAAGAGGACACGAATCTGAATATGATTTCCGTCTGGCTGTAAACCGAGTGCTGTATTGAGGTATAAAATAGATAAGAATCCAAGAGGGTTATTAGGGTTGTGAGAGGCATTGAAAGGGAAGGGTAGCTGGAGTAGAGAACATAGTTGCCGAGATGCTGAAAAGTGCCGGTGATTGTGTTATGGAATGTGTCTGGTTACTTGAGGCATTTTAAATTAGAAGAATGCCTTAAATTGCATAAGGGTAAACGAGAGAAAAGTGAATGCAAGAACTAAAGAGGGGTAAGTCTGACTGTTGGAGGAAAGGTGTATGGAAAATTATGATTGGACCTATATATATAGGATGTGTGATTGATACGGAATAATCAAGGTGGGTTTAGAGCGGGTAGGAGTTGTCTTGATCAAGTATTTGCACTAGATTAAGAAAACAAGGGATACGAAGGTAAAGTTTACGCTGGGTTCATAGAGCCGAAGCAATGGAAGCATTATGATAGGTTCTAAGATTTTTAATTTTTTTAATGAAAGTTGGTTTGACCTCAGATTAACACATACGCATCTTACTCAACGAGACCTTTCACTATCAAGGGTGAGGAAAAGGGAAAGTGGGGGCGGGAACCGGTAGGGATAAGTCTAATGTCACAGAGGAAGGGGAATAGGTTATTTCCTGAGAACGAGGATTAAACGCAACTGTTCTGAGTCAGAGCAATGTAAGATAGAAAAAGAAGGAAGAGGTCACGAAGGAGTGACTACACGAACACATGGGAGACGATAAGTACAGTACTACAGGTTGGACGGACATCTCAGGACATAAGGTATGGGTTAGTTAGCATGGTGAGACGGGCCAGCACCCCTTTATTTCAGGGGAGGTGGAAGGCTGAAGCCCAATAACAGGTGGGATGTAATGCTTTGAAGTTTGGTGAGAAGTGGGCTTTTGTACAATTAAGATCTCCTTCACATATGTAAAGAGAACTTGGCCGAAGCAGCTCGGTCGGCTGCTTCATTGCCAGGTACCCCACATGTACGGGTACCTAGCAGGAGGTGATAAGCTTATTGTGAGATAGCGAAGGCTGATGCAGGACCAAAAATAGGGTAGCAGTAGTGAGACAATGCGGAAATAATGCTTCAGAAATCTGAGCAGCACGAATTCGGTAGAAGGGAGTAGGCATAGCTTACGGAGGGCTTCCCAGATTGCGCACAGTTTCGTTGTGCACAATTGTCACCTAGAAGGAAGTAAAATGATCGCCGAGGCAGTCTCCACCATAAGGACAGCAGGCGAGCTATGGTGTGAACTCGATCCATCGGTCAATAGGGATGATTTTCGGTGGGAGGTGGTCGATGTCCTCCATGGTAGTTATCACTTTCTCATATAAATATCATTTTCTGGACCGCCGCCGCCTGAAAGACCACCACCCCAGTAGAGCTTGGCGCGGGCGCGGTGGTCCGCATTTCAGGAAATGACTGATTTCTCTGTCTTAGTCGGTGAATGAGGCCGCTGAGTTGTTCTCCGGCAACCTCATCGCCGTGGGCCTAACTAATATTCCTAGAATGGCTGGCCGTTTTGCCCGCCGATCGCTTCCGTGGTGGTCATCCGAGTGTGAGATGGCCGTCAAATTGAAGCGTTATGCCTGCATGCGCTATACCGGGTTTTGCAAGAGTTCTGTTAAACTCGCTTTTTATTATCTTTCGAGAGGTTTACGTAGGTGATAGAAAAAGTTCCATCAAACAAACTTAAACTTCTATTTTACCAGCACTTGTGATTAAAAAGTATTTTCCATTGCCCCCTCCCTCTCCGGGACCTTTTCTTTCTTCAAGGGTTGGTCCCAGAGAAGCTCTGGCCTTTTCGTAGTGAGGGAGGTCATCCTTGGAACCTTTAGGGGTCCCCTGGTGCTGCGAACTAGACTTTTAATATACCCCTCTTTCCCCCTCCTCTTCCCCCTATTACTTTCATTTACTGTTCTTTATTTACCCCTCTTCTTTCTCCTATCTAGTGGCCCTGACTGTTAACAGACCTCTGCTTGTTTTGGGGGGAATGATTCTGAATTGTTATTTTATGAAGGATGGAGGAGTTTGGGATCTCCGTCGCCTTCATCTGCTGATGCCCAAGGAGAAACTCATCATTGGCCCCTATTCTAAGCGAGCGCTTAGGAGAACTCAGGCAGCCTCTTCGGTCTATAAATGTGATGTGGTGGATCCGTATCCATTATCCAAGAGGACATACTGGACGTAACCGAATCTAGAGTTGCAGTTTCACCAAACCCTTGTAGGCTTCCCTGGTAGGGAGTCCCGAAGGAGAATGTGAAGTTATTTCTATTTACAAAGGCTAGCTATAGACCTAAAACTTCCCCTTCTCGTAAGGGTTCTCGTGCCACACGTACTTCAGCCACACTTTCAGCTTTTCTTCGCTCGTCGGATCCTTATACCAACGATGTGGACCCAGATTTAGACTATCCCATCTCTCTGGTCATGAGTTCGTCATCTGACACCCCACTTGCAAAAGTGGATGCGTTTGACTTTAATGAATCATTTGAGTCCAGCTGTGGTGAGCCCCACCAGATGTGGTCAAGAGGTATTGGTGACATCGTAGTCGAGATGTCATCTCACTCTCAACATAATCTTGTGCCAAATCTGTCTTCGATAGCCGAAGTTCCCGTAACCGTTTCGCCCCATCCACGTCTGAATTTTGTGAAAGGTGTCAAATGGATTAAGGGACTACGGCTTCACTTCTCTTCAGCCTAGACTTAGTACCCAACGTGTCACACATGTACACAGGGTGACTAAAACTGTGGGCTGTACTAGAGTCCCAACTGCCACATTGATTTTAACGTTCGAACGTCAGGAACTGCCTCAGTTTATTAAAGCTGGGTACTTACGTGTCCCGATAACCCCCTACGTCGAACTAGCCAAACGTTGCTTCAATTGTAATCAATTTGATCATTTTGGTCGTGCCTGTCGGCATTTCCGTTTCTGCGTGAATTGCAGTTCTGATTACATGGCCCTGAATGCACCAAAACACCGCCGATGTACCAACGGCGGTGGTGCCCACAGTGCCGCATC
This sequence comes from Ceratothoa steindachneri, assembly GCA_963969495.1. Taxonomy (NCBI): domain Eukaryota; kingdom Metazoa; phylum Arthropoda; class Malacostraca; order Isopoda; family Cymothoidae; genus Ceratothoa; species Ceratothoa steindachneri. The sequence goes on along the minus strand of OZ018322.1, from coordinate 63,181,391 downwards.
AAATATCTGCCCAATATTCTAATATGAAAGGAGGTCCTCGCTTTGTGCGACACTGCGTATGAACGTGAGAGAGGCCCGCCAACGTGCTCGCGCACAAACCTCCCCTCTTGACCGGCTCTTCTCAGCCGTTTTGCGTGACGCTGAACGAAACCGATCATCCCGTTCGAGTTCCGACACACCTGAACCATTTCATCGCCCATCTACCGTTAGTGTCAGAAGTATTCATAATATACCGTCGAAGCATCGCTATACACCGAGATACCTAATGTTGCCTCCCTCTCTCGTGCATCTCTAGCCGGGACTCACGCTCAGGGTGAGACACTTGAAGACATCAGACAATATCTGAAAGAATCTTCTATATCGACCAGTGAAGGTTCTTCTATCCGCCCCCGGAACCCAAAGCCCCGTGGTAAGAGGAAGGAATCCTCATCTGGGTCATCGGCCACTAATAAGCGGGGAGCCTCTGGAGCTGACTCGGCCGAGCCTCAAAAATCTTCAATGGACTCTTCTCCTGTCGCTGACTATTCTTTGCCCTCAAGCACTCCCGCCCTTCACAGGCCTTAGGTCCCTTACCAGTCCAAACGGTAGCAGAAATCTACCCAGTTCCTTGTACTTTGTCCAGATCGCCTGCCACACCCACTCCTACCCATGATCCGATGGAAGGAGATGATATTCCGACATGACCAGCCGCAGTTGTTGGATCAACTCGTACATCGAAAGCGCCCTCGCCCATCAATACGGATCTAGCGTCCTTAAACCTCTTTTATATCTTCAGTTTCCGCCTGGCTGTGTGGCCCAATTACAGGCAGGAGCCTCGTCTGGTTCCTCGAAACCGTCGGACATATCCCCTGTCACTGCTCCTTCCAGAATTTCTTCCCCTGCAATAGCAGGCTCTTCAAAATCTGTTCTTCGTCCCCTAAGTTCTTTGGGACGTACTTCAAACATAACATCAGTCACAAAGGAGAAAAAATATATATTGTGGTATCTAACCGTTCCACATAATATCCTGCATTTTACAATGGCATTGTCATGGCGTTCTTCCCAATTGGAAGATCTCAAAGTTCTATTGACGACTCTCCGCCCCGCTGTTATTTGTCTCGGAGAGAACAGACTGGATACACGGCCTTTTCTGGTGGTACCTGCCTTTCGTATTTTCAACTCTATTACCCCTGTTGGGGGCTCGTCTCATTGGAGGTGTCAGTTATGGTTTTGTAGCCACAACAGCTCGTAAGGGGCGTGGCGATTTGCCTTCCTGGCCACCGCGCTGACGGGACTCAGCGCCGGGTTCGGCCCCAGCTTAGCCTCTTCTTCTTTCAGAAAGCCTGCACTTCTACCCTATTTCCTCACTTTCCCTATAATCTCTCCCACAACTCTCTCTAGTCGGCCTGCACATTGACTTGTGGACTTGTTGACTTTTGGGGGGAGGCCGGGCTTCTCCCCTTTTATTTAAGAAGGTTCTATTTTTTTGTTTTGTTTTTTGTTTGTTGTTGTTTTCTTTGTAGGTTGCACTCTCCTGCACCGGGGTGAGGGGGACCTCCCCCCGCTGCCGGAGATTGCTTCCTGACTGTTAAGTTTTTCACATTTTTATCATTGTTATGTTTTAATATTCTTGTTTTAAAGTAGCCTAGTTCTAGGCTGTCGTGTTTCCGACCACTTATGCCCAAGTGGGCAGTTGCCAGATGGGCTCTAAAAAAAAAAAAAAAATCTGGTCGGCCCCTTATTTCACAGGGTAGACGCCGACTAGCTTCCTCTCACCCATCCATCCTGGATCGGGGAAGGGGGGGAGGGGACAATGACCCGTCAGCCCCGAGATCCGGTTTGGGGTGGTGTGCTTTTAACAACCTGCTTCAGCCCCACCCACACCTTCCTCACATACCCATTTCTCTCTCTTTTTAATCTCTATCGCTTTTACGGCCAGGGGAGCCACCATGCTGGAAGGCTGCCTGGCTACTGGGCGGAAAGGTGTGGTCCTAAATGGCGGCAGGTGGTTCCGCCGGCCTCGTGTTCCCAGAGCGGACTATTGCGGGAGGTGATTAGGGCCCCCATTCCCGATGATGAGAATCTAAAAATTCAAACTCTTCCCCTACACTACCGACGGAACCGCCTTAAGGCAGCTCTACTAAAAAAAAATGGAGGTCCCCCCCCTTTGTGCTATCGCAGGGGACCCTCCCAAACTCTTTAACCGGAGAGGAGGCTTACTCAATCCTCTCCTTTGCCTACGAGTGCAGGGGACTCGCCCCCTTCTCTGGAGGTACCCTCGGGTGCCTTCCTCCTTCCAGCGGCAATACCCCCCCCTTTACTTCCCAAGGGGACTGCCAAGAAAGGCAGGCGGCCCCTAATTGACCGCTCCCGGTGGGAGCTGCACGATAAGGCCAACCCCTTTAGGAGGAGGAGGGAAGACAGGGCCCATCGGCTTCTTCACTCCAAAGACCTTTGGGCTCGAATCTTTACTTAGACGGGGTTACTCTACGTGTCCCCCTGTCTTACCCGAGCAACGACGATGGGACCTGTGATGTTTGGGAGGGGGGGGGGGAAGGTCCCTGAGTCAACCCAGCCTCAGACGGTAGTACGCTCCAAGGGGATGAACTTAGACTCGGTGCCAAGCACCGAACCCAGTGGTGCCCCTGTGAAAGCCAAGGAGGATCTTGTTGAGGCCGGTCCATTTGGCCTTGAGGCTCCTGAGGGCGGAGAGGAGAAGAGGGTTCATTCCACGCCCTCCTTTCCTAAAAAGAATAAAATAGAGAAAAATACAAAAAAAAGACTCGGAGCTCCTCTCCATCCGCGGGGGCTACGCGGACGGATAGGTGTACTGCCACTTTGATAAGCAATTAAGCCAAGATAGGCACGTCCGACCACCTGACACAGACCAAAAGTGCAAGTGTGCAGAGCGGAGCTCGATGGCTTAAAACGCTTCCTTGTCATTCGCTCCACTGATGGCAGCATGTTGGCTAAGGGCAAAGATTTAGCTATTGTGATCGGTAGAGAGTCGAAGGTTACAGGTTTCTCGGACGGGAGCCTCTTGGCGAATGCATTGAATCCCTCAGAAGCGCCCATGATTAGTGCTCTTCAGGCACTTGATAGTACGCCGGTGAGTGTGACGCCGCACTCACCATGAACTTCATGAACGTAGTTTATGCGACGGAACTCGTGGACTACTCTATAGATGACATCACCTTAGAGCTGGCCGACCATGGGGCGGTCAAGGACGATCGTGTGATGAGAAAACAGGGAGGGGCCTCAGACTCACCCTACACTATTCGTCACGTCCGACTGTGACAAGCTCCCTGAGTAGGTGCGTGCCTATTAGTATCACTACCGCATGATGGCAATCGTGCCACTGCCGCGGAGGTGCTACTACTTTCACCGCTTCGGCCATGTTAATCGCTCGTGTAGACGTGTAAAGTCAGGGTTACCGGAAGTCTGTGTAAGTTGCTCCAAGGTCGCACATGATAAGTCTAAATTTTGTGTGGCCAAGTATGTCAATTGCGGAGAGCCGCACCTCACTTCTTCGGAGCAATGTGGTGCGTATCTCCTTGAGAAGGAAATCCTGACTGTTCAGGCACAGGATCGTCTCTCATTTCGCGAGGATAAGGACTTGGTCCTGCCGCGCTCGGCGCTGCCTGGTACATCCTATGCCTCAGTATTAAGAAATACACCTTCTGATCCAAGCCCCTCCAGTCTTACGAGCACGGTCGTTCCCGCGTCCATTTAGAACCCTTCTGCGAGTTTTAACAGTCCCGGGCGCTTCCCTGGTAAAGCTGGCGGCGCAAAGGATTTACACCTAGCCCCGGCTAAAACCAGGGTGCCCCTACATTCTCCCAGCGTGACCGTTTCCCGTAAGGCGAAACGGCCGCGCGCCTCCACCGAATCGCTAGACTCTCAGAAGGCAGCACCCCTGTAGTTGGTCGTGAGGCGATCTTCCGGGTTTCCTAAAGGTGTCCCCAAAAGGAGGACAGCACTAAAGGAGCTTCGGCTCATTCGCCCACACCCAGTTGTGGACTGGGTGTCTCGGAGACTGTGGGTCCTTCAAAAGAGGGATAGCCGCCCCGCTGATCTAGGATTTCGAGGCGGAGGAAGAAAAAGGCTCCTATGGCGAGCCCAACGTCCCCCAATAACTCATCGAAGGCGACAGACAGTGCCTTCAGCGGTTTGTTCGGCCAACAGCTCCTGGAGTTCTGCCTCCGCGAAGCGTACGGCCATTCCCGTGAGGGTCTTATCTTCGAAGAGAGCCCCCGCATCTCCTCCGAGCTAGGCCTGGATGTCATATTTCTTTTTGGAATAACCGCGGACTCAGGGCTAACTGGGAGGAGTTGCGGAGGCCTGTCTCGTCCCGTTCCTCGTTAGCTATCCTTTTGCAGGAGACTATGCTGGGTGCATGCCCCCTGCCCACCCTCCCAGGGTATAAAGGATTTGCGACCCCACCACTACGGTAGGGCTGTGCAGGAGGATGCGCGATTTACATCCGGCGTGATATCTCTGTTATTATCTTTGCTTTAGATGCCTCATTTCAGGGAATAGCTGTGCAGCTGCACCTAGATAAGAGGTATAATGTTATTTCCGCGTACATTCCACCGTCAGTTGACTTCGACGCGGGTGTCTTCTGCCGAGTCGTGGCACGGTTGCCGAGTCACTTTCTCTTGCTCGGAGATCTAAACGGTAGACAACCCCCTCTGGGGAGACTACTCGATTGTTCCCCGGGATCAAGTCCTTGCTGACCTGATCGATGAGCTGAGGATAGGTGTCTTAAATGTGGATGAGTTTACGCATCACTGCCCGAGAACTGCTTCATTTTCCTGCCTCGATCTATCTTTGTGCTCTTCAGATGCACAGCCTGATTTGGGGTTGGAGGGGGGGGGGGGTTATTCGATGACCTACATGGTAGTGATCAATTTCCCATTCAAATATCATTTTCTGGGCCGCTGGCGCCCGAGGCGTGGGCGCGGTGGTCCGCATTTCAGGGAATGACTAATTTCCCTATCTCAGTCGAGGAGTTTAGGGCGGTTGATGAGGCCGTTGATTTCTTCTCCTGCAACCTCATTGCCGTTGGCCTAGCTACTATTTCTAGAACGTATGGCTGTTTCGCATGTCAACCACTTCTGTGGTGGTCAGCAGAGTGTGAGATACCCCTCAAACAGAAGAGTTATGACTACATGCTTCTTAAGCACCGCCCGAACGATTTAACTGTCGGTGAATATCGTCGGGCTAGCACTAGTTTCCGGTATATTTTAAAGCACGCCTGCCGCTCTTCTTGCTGGGCATACGTGTCTTCACTTAACGGTAAGACCCGTCTAGCAGAGGTGTGGTAGCGATTCAAAAGGATTCGGGGCAAGTTCTCGCAGTACCCACCTGCCGTTCTCCAGGAGAATGGGACCGCAATCTCGGGCCCCGCGTCCGTGGCGGAATTCTTCGCTACCGCTTTCTCCGCATTCTCTAGCCGGGATGCTGCTCCGCCAGCATTCAATGCGCGTCGTGATTTCGCGGAAGTCCGTCGACTGGACTTAACTTCCAGAGGCGGAGAACTCTTCAACGACAGGTTTACTCTGACTGAATTGCGTTCCGCTTTCACTTCGTGTGCAAACACCGCCTCTACTCCGGACGATGACCAATACGCCATGCTTCGACACCTGGGTGAGCGAGACCTGGCCTTTCTGTTAGATCTGTTCAACAGGATCTATGTGGAGGGTATCCTCCCAGATTCCTGGCGAATCCCTTCTATGCTTGCTTTTCGCATACCGGAGAGAGATCACTTTACCCCGACCGGTTTCCGCCAAATCTCTCCTACCATCTTGCATGTGCAAGTTGACGGAGGAATTGGTAAATGTTAGATTAGCCTTTTTTCTGGACAGCGGAGGCCATCGGTCTTCTGCTCAGTGCGGCTTCCGCAAGTTCCACTCCACGTCGGATGCTCTGCTCAGACTGGAAAATGCCGTTTGCGAGGTCTTCCTTCGTAGACAGCACTACACCAAGGTGTTTTTCGATCTGGAGAAGGCCTATTAACCGTATGGCGATACAGTTTCATGGAGACTCTCCATAAGTTGGTGGCGAGGAAACGCCTCTTAATGTTTATATCTGAATTTTTGCGAGATCGTCTATTCCGCGTACGGGTGGGGGGTATGGGGAGCCCTCTGCGGCTCAATGGAGCAGGAAGAGGGTGTCCCACACGGAAGTATCCTCAGTGTCACGGTGCTGCCGGAAGACGTTCTCGCTACGCTCTTCATGGACGACCTTTCGATCTCTCATTGCACGGCCCAGATACCCACTCTGGAGCTTCGACTTCAACAGACATTGAACTGCATCTCTCGCTACGCCGAATCGCACAAGCTTCGGTTATCCTTGGCCAAGACTAAGGTGTAGCACTTCTGCTGCCTTCCACGGCTCCACCCTGACCCAGACTTGTTTCTAAATGGGGTGTGCCTGGAAGTGCTGGACTTGAACCGTTTTCTTGGAACTGTATTTGACCGATGCCTCACCTATGAGGCTCATTTTCGCAGCCTTAGGGTCTCTTGTACCCGCACCATGGATATTCTTCGCTCCGTGACGTTCAGCGCTTGGGGCGCTGTTAGGGATACTGCCTTACTTTTTTATCGATCCTTTGTTCGTTCGAAGTTCGACTACGGATGCGAGTTTTATTCATCCGCAGCCGAGCGTGTATTGCGGAAGGTGGACTCACACAAAGAGAGCCTACTTATAGATGCCGGGGATATGCCATTCGCTCTGCGCCATTTACAGTGCATTATTTGCCTGTACGCGCGAGCCCGGCGCCTCCATCAGTCGCCAACAGCTCTCACTGCATTCGCAGCTCATCTTGCCGATGCCTATTCCACCAAGAGACGCCAGTCATACCCTAAGCCATTCGGGTTTAGGGCCAGGAAACTTCTTAGAGACCTAGGTATAGCTCTCGGGCCAGTGGCGTCCCTGGTTCTGCCCAGGACGCTACCCAGGAGGGTACCCTCTTTTACCATTTGTCGCCACGCCCCTGCTTTCAAAGCTTGTATAGCGCCTGGAGTATTGCGTTCTGCCTTTTTGGAGCACGCTTCGTGTCACGTTGGAACCGTGTCAGTGCATACGGATGGCTCCAAGTCCAAGAGGGGGTCATCTTCCACGCCGTATTTCCTTTGTTTGCAGTTAGCGGGGCTCTGGCAGGCGCTGCGTATGTCTTCATGGCCGAGCTGGTTTCAATAGACCGCTCAGTACGGGAGATTACACGACGTGCCAGGTTTGGAGAACGGATTGTGATTTATAGCATTCTCACAACAGAGCCCTGAATGCTCTCGGGGCATTGGAATCTCCGCTTCCCCTAGTTCGCGATATCCGTGAAGTCACTTATTTTGCGAGCCTGTTCCTGGACATGTAAGAATTGCGGGGAATGAGGCCGCCGATGAGGGCGCCAAAGAATCCGCGAGGACTCGGCGACCCGACCAGCGTTTCGCTCTTCCTCACACCGACTACATGGCACGAATACGGGCAGTTCTCCGGGCTGCTTGTCAAAAAAAGATGGGAGACGGTCGAAAGTTGCGTGGCATTGCGCCGCGACTGTTCCCATGGACCCACTACCCCAATGCCGAAAATGCTTTAGGTTGCTTTCTGTCGTCTCCGAATTGGAGACACTCGGAAACGCACCGCCATATGATGGAGCGCTCGCCTGCACCATAATGTGATGACTCGGTTGTCCCCCAGACTGTTTGGCACATTCTTGTTGAATGTCCCAGTCTGACTGATCTTCGCGCACGGTACCTGTCCCTGTACCGTGATGAACGGGGGCGCTACCGCCTTTCCCTTGTACTCGGGACTGGTTCGTGCACACAGACTTGTGGACTTTATAGCTCTATGGAGGAAGCCGGCTCATCCACTTTATTTAACTGTATTTTTTATTGTTTTTGTTTTGTAGTTTGCACGTTCCTGCGTTGATAGGGGGCGAGCCTCCCTTCTGACGCCGGAACGTGCTTCCTGCTTTTTACTCTTTTACTTTTTTTTATTCTTTTTGTTTTTAAATATTATTTTAATGTAACCTAGTACTAGGCTGTCGTTAGTACGGCGATTTATGCCCAAGTAGGAGGTTCCCAGATGTCCCTTAAAAAGAAATGTGATCCCACTATGTATGTATCTCCCATCCCCCTTCACACTACCCTCCAAGTGTTGCCGTGAGGGTTTTTCATACAAGGCTTTTACTGTTTGCTCTATTTATCTCCCTCCTTCTTTACCATTGTCAAGACCCGACCGTTTAGAACTTGTAGATCAGTTGCCCTTCCCGTTTTTATCACTCGATTTTCATGCCCGTCACCCATATTGGGGTGACATCACTCGGAATGCCAAAGGCAGTGTTTTAGTCTCTCTTTTATTATCCGACTTTCTTCACGTTTTAAACACGGGAGTTTTTACCTCTTCTCATGACCAGATGGATTCTTTTAGTTGTGTTGACCTGTCTCTCTGTTCCTCGGATTGACCACACTGATTTTCGATGGTCAACCCTCGATGACCTCCACGGGAATGACTACTTACCTATTCTCTTGTCGGCCGTTCATCCTAGCCCTCATACAACCATGCCTCTCAAATGGGACTTAATCCATGCAGTTTGAGAAGGCTACCGAGAGGCGTCCTTCACAAGTGCCTCCTTGCCGACCTTCAATGGTTTTGACGAGGCAGTAGCGTACCTCACATCGATTATCTACAACGCAGCCACACAGACCATTCCACGGAGATGACCCGTGACGGGTCGCTCAACTGTGACCTGCTGGACCTCGGAGTGGGTGACAACCATCAAAAACTACAAGTTAATTCATACCCGATTCTGGTGGGACCTAATCTTATACAATAAGGTTGACCGAATCCAAGCTCGGGCGCTTCGCCAAAGAACCCTTTGTCAGGCTCGCCGAACTTTATGGCGCCGCTACGTTTCATCACTTCCCTCTATGACCCCTATCACAAAAATCTATAAGAGGATTAATAAGATCCATGGTTGTTATGCCGGCCATAATACCCCCATACTTAACTTACATGGATCCTTAGTGAATGACAGCCTGGTGGTCAGCAGTGCCCTGGCCGACCATTTCCGTGCCGTCAGCAGTATCAGCCGTTACAATAAGGATTTTCTAGCCTATAAATTAAGCGAAGAGTCTCATCATCTCAAATTTACAACAAAATATAACCTTTCGTATAATGAATTCCCTATTCTCCATCTACGAGTTGCGCGCTGCTTTGTTTCCCTTTTTTGATCTACTTCTGGCCTTGACGTGATCTATTTTGATATTATTCGGCCCCTCCATCCACACTCTATCATTTTATTACTTTACTTCTACTACCTTATATGGGTGAGGGGTTTATACCCATCATCATGGCGCGTCTGGATTGTCCTCCCTTTGTTAAACTGGACAGGGACGGGTTGGAAGCAGATCACTACCGCCCTATAACTCTTATCAGCTGTCTGAGTAAGTTGCTAGAGAAGATGGTGTTGGTGCGCCTGAATTAGTTCCTAGAAACCAATCATTTACTGTCTCCATTTCAGTGCGGTTTCCGCAAGGGTCATAGTTTCCTTGACCTATTAGTACGTTACGAGAGATCGGTTTGGAAAGCTTTCTCATTAAAGCGCCAAGTCTTTGCCATATTTTTCGACATTGAGAGAGACTACGCTACAACATGGAGATACGGCGTCTTAAAGAAACTATACGTTTAGGGTATGAAAGGTCTTTTACCGTCTTTTATTCAAAATTTCGTACATCTCGATCCTCTATGTTGCGCGTTGGAGACACCTACTTTGACTTGCAACCCCAAGAGGAGGGAGTTCCTAAGGGCAGCGTTTTAAGTGTTTTATGTTTCTTAATTGCGATCAATGATATAATTTCCTCTCTCACAGGTGTATCGGCGACCCTGTTCATCGATGACTTGTCACTATACTGTTCCTCGCCTCGCCTTCCATCAGTAGCGCGTCGGCTGCAACTGGCAGTCGATGCGGTATCGAAAAAGTGCCCAATTTAGGGAATTCCGCTTTTTCACGAGCTAAAGTAAGGCAATGTATTTCCACCTGGGTAAAGTGGCTATTGTTCCGCTACCTATCTCCCTACAAGGTATAGATATAGAGTTCATCTTTGAGTTTCGGTTTTTGTGCGTAACTCCTGATCCCAAGCTATCCTAGTTATCACACCTACTCTGTCTTCGAACGGGCTATCTGCAGGCTCTAAACATTTTGAAAATCCCCTCACACATGTCGTGGGTCAGTGATCGTCAAACACTGTGGTCCCTATATACTGCCCTTGTCCAATTCAAATTAGACTATGGATGCAAAAGTTACTCTCCTCGCCCCCCCCCCTCCCGCTCAGCCCTTAAAATTCTGAACCCGATTTGCAACCTCGGAGTTCATCTCTCCAATGGAGCCTTCCGCATATTTCCCGTCAACAGCCTTTATTGTGAGAGTGGGCTGCTCCCCTTGCCCTATCACCGACTCCAAATCTGTATGCAATACCTCTGCCGTGTACAGCCGGATCTGTATCAGAGGTTTACAGATGCCTGTATGCTGCCAAGTCAACGGTGGCATTCGATAGGTTGCCGTCCTTACCCAGCTCCCTGAACCTCCCGATAAGAGATCATCTCTCCAACCTTAGTGCTCTAAGAGTCTTTGCCCTTCCTTCGTCGCTGATCCATAGTTGGCGTGCTCCACTTCCCACAGTTTGTACCAGCATGTGGAACCTGAACAAGTCGCCCGCGGACCTTGGCTCCCTTAAGAGCCTGTTCCTAGAGCATGCAACCTCACATACTATACAATACTGCCCGGTATACACAGATGGTTCCAAATCAAACCGTGGCGTGGGTGCCGCAGCCACCGACTTAGGAGAGTTTTAAATTTTGTCTTTGTCGCTGAGAGCTTCTATTTTTGTCAGCTCTTGCTAGCCGAGTGGATACGGCGTTGATCTCTCAACGTCTCGGTACCGGGTTTGATCCCAGCATGAGCCGACACAAACGTCAGCGCACGTAAAGATCTGGCTACTGACTGGCGGACCCGCTGTGCTCACCCCTGTATTCGGGTGGGTAGATCTTACACTTCTCATCACATTCATAACCAATTACGACACTGCTTTCTTTCCTCTCCCGTATTCGCAGGACAACACAAATTTTCTCTGTTCCAAGGAATCCTATCGATGGGCATATATATACACATACATCTGACGCAGAACAGGCCCCTCTTCTCCGGGGCGACGAAGATTACACCTGAACGCTGTTTGGTGTCAAAACATAATACTTCCTGGCACCTCTTCCCAAAATAGCACAGGCCCCTGGTGCCCTCGGGCTCACCAACGATTGTCATACTGACCTTTATGTCTATTTCATTATCCGGTCAGGGATCCTCCTGGATAAAGGATGGTTGGCGAACCATTACTTACTTACTTACCCCTGAACTTTCAGCCATTCTTTTAGCTTTTAGACTGATCCAAATGTCACCTTTTAAAGATTTCGTCATTTTCTCCGACTCAAGAAGCGTGTTACAGACAATTCGCTCTTTTAATGCTTCACATCCCTTATTCACAGAAATATGCAACCGAGTTATAATTTGTTGGGTCCCCGGGCATTTAAGGGTCCGGGGTAACGAGAAGGCTGATCAGCTGGACCATTCAGCCGACTTTGTGTCTCCAGATAACTTTGCGTTGCCCTATTGAGATTTCTTTCCCTCTTTAAGAGAATATATGTTTCAGTTGTGGCAGAACGAATGGGATGGATGATCATCATTTAAATTATATAAAATCACAAAGTCTGTTCGCTCTTGGCCCTCGAGACTGCGGTCCTTAGAGGTGGCCCTTTGCCGCGTTCACATCGGCCACACAAGACTTACCCACGGTCTTCTTGTTTCGGCTGATGCTCGAATCAGCCCTTGGTGCCGTTTTTGTGGTGCGGACCAATCGGTCACCCATCTTCTACTAGAATTCCCTCATTTCGCCACTCTCCGGTCGTCCTGTTTTCCGACCCTTTTAACTATCCCTCACCTGTCCCGCCTTTGTTTCATTGTGGCCAAGGAATCTTTTAAACCCTCATTTTTAAAATTATTATGACATAATGGTCTTCTCCCTCTTTTATAACTGATTTGCTTCTTTTTATTTCAACTGCCACTTAGAATCCACTTGGATTGGGCAGCTGCCCAACCGGTTCCTTACCTCAAACCTTATTTTCCATTGTGTGCAGGTATGTCAAGAGAGGAGGGAATAGAATCGAGATCTCTTCACTCCTACGCTCGGGTCACAATATGTCGGACCTCGGCAAGCGGCTCAACGTCAGCCGGATGACCGTCTACAGAGTCGCGGAGAGGCTCAAGAACGGGGTAGACCTTAAAGATCGACCTCTTTCACTCAGACCTCAAGAAGTTGTCAACGGTTTGGCCGTGAGAAAGGCCTTCGAAAGTGCTCCGAAGCTCAAAATGACTGTGCTGGCGAAGAAGAAGAAGAATATATCGGTGCCACGGTCTCCAGGACAGTCAAGGAGCAGGGCTGAAAGACCTTGAGGTGCATGAATCCTATGCTCATCAACTGTATGAGAGAACAAAGTCAGATGTGTTGCCGTTACCTTCTCAACGACTTGAAAAGTCATGGTAATCGAATTCTCATTTTTTTAATGAAATAGACCTTTAGGGTCGTGCAGGTAATCAACAAATAGAACGATCGCGTAGTAAGCTTCGGCCAGGACGTCGCCAGGTGCGCGGCCTGTTCTTCGAATGGCGAGACACTTTTGGCACCCACAGTCGCTCGACCTCAATCACGTTGCTAAAGCTCTGGGCGCATCTCTAGGGCAAGGCTTGCAAGGTCCGCCACAGCAACATCGACGAGCTGAAGTGCTCCGTCAACTGCGTGTGGGCCAGCATGAAGTAGGACTTCGTCCGCAACATGTGCGCGACCTTCAGTTGTCTCCTGGAGCGATGCCGCCCCCCCCTTCCCCTGAAGATGACCACATTGCTTAATATTACAATTTCAACACGTATGTTATAATAATACAAACACGTTGATCTGCATAAAAACTACCATTTTGTGCTTTTTTGAGTGTGTTGTGACGATTGTAACAAGACTTTTGCAATGCCCGGTAAGTGACACCCGAAAGATTTTACTGTGGGTGTATTTCGTCGAACTAAGACTAGTTTCCGCTATGTTTCGAAGCACATCCGCTGCTCTTGCTGGCGGGCATACGTGTCAAAAGGATTCAGTGCAAGTTCTCGCAGGAACCCATTCCTTTTCTCCATGAGAGCAGGACTACAATCTCGGACCCTGCGTCATTGACGGAATCCTTCGCTACCGCATCTCTAGCCGGGATCCTGATCCGCCAGCATTCAATACCTGTCGTTATGTCGCCGAACGTCATCGACTCGACTTAACCTCCATAGGTGGAGAACCCTTCCACGACAGGTGCGTTGCGCCCCGCTCTCACTTTCTCCCACGGACATTGCTCCTAGTCCGGACGATGTCCCGTATGCCTTGCTTCGACACAGATGAGTAAGGCATGGCCTTTGTTAGAGTTGTTCAACACAATCTGGACAGAGGATATCCTCTCAGACTCTTTGCTACTTTTCTCGCTTTGCGCAAACCGGGGAGAGATCACTCTACCCTGGCCGGTAATCACATTACAGCCCAATGCTAGGCTAGATTAAAAAAGCAACCCCCTCCAAAAAAAAGAAGCACGCTGCGGCGTCGGTGGTAGGCCCACTACCCTCTGCGTAGGAACATGCAATCTACAGCAGAGTTGAATAAAATGGATGTGGCTAGTCTCTTCTAAAAAGTCAGATGGTCCAAAGTCTGTGTACACGATCCCGTCCCAAGTACAAGGGACAATCGCTAGCGACCCGGCTCGTCCCCGCACCGGGATAGGTAACCTTTGCTATCGCCCAAATCTGATCGCCCATTCCTCACGACGGACTCTTTGGTACCCTCATAGGCGAGCACATTCCTACAATTCCCACATGTCAAGGAACCTAGCAGAAGATAATCTCGGCATCAGCCCGGCTCGTGGCAATCGTGACGTCACGGATACCCCCAACCAGGGAGTGTAAAAGTTCCAATGCTCCAAGAGCTATCAGGCCGCAATGTAAGTTGCTAAGGATCAGGATCCGTTCTCCGAAGTGTGCACGACGCGTTTTCTCCTGTAGCAAGCTGTCACAAACTGGGATCAGGTGACATGCCCGGATTCTTTAACCCCAAAAGTTTATAGCCAAGGATAGAAGATGCGTCGACTTAAAACGAAAAATTTATTTACAAATGTTTGATAAATGAATCGACTTGAAAATGCCGATATATTCAAAGACTAAATTATCATAGAAACAACCTAAAAAATAATTACAACTTTGATAGGTCTAGCTAAGGAATGCCCTTTTGTAATATGTAAATATATTTAGAGTATGGAAGACACAAGAACAAATATGTACACAAAAATAACGCACGTGTGATATTCCTATCTATGAGACCACGGAGAAAGAAGGTTGAGCCACAGAGGGAAGCACTCACCAGTAACGTATCTACAATGTACCTACGCGCAATGACCGACCATATATATATATATGAAGGCTTATACAAAATTAAAGGTCACTCACGACCACCAATATCAGGCCTAGTATGGGCCACACAAAAACAAGGACACCACACACGGTTATCCTACCAAAGATGCACGAGAGGTACCACACTCGCACTCAACCCGCACTAAAATACAAAAGGGTACAACTCTGCCGGTTGTCTTACACTAAGTCAATTAATCACAATAACCTTAACTCACGGTAACCTTAAATCACGACAGCCTTAAATCACGACAGCCTTAAATCACGACAGTCTTAAATCACGATAGCCTTAAATCACGATAGCCTTAAATCACGATAGCCTTAAATCACGATAGCCTTAAATCACGATAGCCTTAAATCACGATAGCCTTAAATCACGATAGCCTTAAATCACGATAGCCTTAAATCACAATAGCCTTAAATCACAATAGCCTTAAATCACAATAGCCTTAAATTACAATAGCTATAAATCACAATAGCCTTAAATAGCAATAGCCTTAAATAGCAATAGCCTTCCGAGACGCACGAAACCGGAAAATATGTGCACGAAATCCACTCTGCCCCCGAACACAACTTTCTTCTCCAAGCACAAAAAATGGTCTGTCTTCTGTGAAGAATGAAGGCCTCAACATTGAATTCCCCGGAACAATAACAAATATGGATCGTTCAAAATCCCAATGCTACATCAACATACAATGAAAATTCCCAACTCCAGACATCAAATACTTTCTTTCGTGACAAAAACGCAATAATTTTAATCCAATTTAATATTCAATAAAATAATTAGGAGGGAAACTGGCCGATCAAAGCGAACGAAAATTCTAGAATTCCTTTGGATGACGTGTCAGCCTCAATTAAGCGAACGTAGGTCCCACGATATCACGTCACA
This sequence comes from Ceratothoa steindachneri, assembly GCA_963969495.1. Taxonomy (NCBI): domain Eukaryota; kingdom Metazoa; phylum Arthropoda; class Malacostraca; order Isopoda; family Cymothoidae; genus Ceratothoa; species Ceratothoa steindachneri. The sequence goes on along the minus strand of OZ018322.1, from coordinate 63,165,990 downwards.
GCCCTCGTCAGAAAATAAAGGCAAATTATCAGATATTACGTGTGACACTAGCATTGTATTGTAACTAGCTTGGTTGTGAAGATAGACGTGGCCTCTGGTAGAGCCCCACTGACTTCAAACAGAGGGAATACGGCATGGAATCCGACCCCTCTTAGGCCTTGGAACCACCCGTATACACTGGCAAGGATCCAGCGTGACACGAAGTGTGTTCCAAAAAGGCCAAACGCAATACTTACGGCGCTGTGGAAGCTTTAGGAGCAGAGGCGTGGTGAAAATAGTCAAAGGTAGTAGCCTCCACAAAGGCTAAATACGATAAAAACTACACAGACATCGTACTCAGAGACGTCCAAAAGGCGTTTGATAAGGTTTGGAGAATAGGCCTGAAATAGAAAATCAAGAGACCATGGATACCCTCCGCACTAACCAAATGCCTCTGCGACTATATAACAGACAGGTTGGGGTTCATCTCAATAGCAGGGTTCGATGGCCCGGACTTTGAAATCCTCCAAGGTGTCCCCAAAAGGGGCTGTATAAGCCCAACACTTTATAGCATATATACGATGCATTTACCAAGGCGGGTACACGATACAACAACATATATCCAACTTGCCGACGACATTACGATAGTGGCGAACAGCACATACAGACATCCCCCAACCATGGCCACAATCACAGCGGTCGAAATTGCCAATGTTAACGAGTTTGAGCAAAAATGGAAAATTCGCACCAATCCAGAAAAGTTTTCCATTATTCCAGTAGGGAGGCGCTTGACCTCAAGAGTAGAGATTGAAGAGAAGAGATACCGTTATGTAAACGAAGGAAATGTACTCAGGCTAAAGATCACCCGAAGTGGCTATTGTAAACATTGCAGATAGAATCAATCAGTCAAAAACACATCTACTAAAACTGTTCCAACTCAGAAACCTAAAGAAAAAAACCTAAAGAAAATATACAGCGCCATCTGCAAAGCCACGTTGTTCTACCCAGCTATCCCAATGAACCGTCTCTCGAAAACATGCGCAATGAAGCTTCAGAAAGTGCAAAATTCAGCGGTATACATAATCACCAACACAAGAAGGAGAGAATGTAAAAGAATAAGAGATCTTCATAACGAGATAGAACTTCCAACTGCGAACGTGTCCTTACACAGAAGAGCAGGGAAGGTGTGGGACAAACTGGATCGTATAATGAATGAAGACGAGAAAAGAGCGATTGATATCCCGCATAACCACATAATAAACAACCGCGCTAACTTTAGAAGCGGTAGACCCGATTCGAGGGAAGAACCGTCCCCAAGATACACTGCAAAGTGAGATTGCAGACTCAAAGCAGAAACCATGTTAAGGAAATCCGCAACAAAAAACAAAACAAAACAAGACCACCACGCGGCTACAAGAAACCCTTTAGCTGTGAATATGTGCCACTCTGGTGAGGCATCTGTTGAAAACAAGATCAAGGAAACGGTGCAAATCTAAAACTTCTGGGCAAGAATCATTTAGGAACAAGTCTTGGTCGTAGGAAAGCCATGGATGTCGGCAAAAATACACTACTTTAGTCTTGGTCAAGGAAAACGAAACCTGTGTGCTTTGACATAGTGAGAGATGCGGGTTCAATGCCTGTTGGAGTCTACGCTCCAGGGTTGTCTTCTGGGAAGCACCAAAAGAGATCGAAAGATAGTCCCCGTAGAGCGTAGATAGAACATCTACCGGCAGCCGCGACGTGATACCATTGATGCTCAGGGCAAAGTGTGTGAAATGGAAATGGCTCCCCCATACCCTTACGCAGAGTCGACGATCACGCAGAAATTTCAAGATAAAAATTAGGAAGCGTCCCCTCACTCTCATCGTGTGGATGGTGATATGATATCGTATTGCTATGCGGTATAATGGGCCTTCTCCAGATCGAAAAAATACTGTGAAGTAGTGCTCTCCACAAGAGAAAGCTTCATACATAGCATTTTCTATTAGGATCAGAGCATCCAAGATGGAGTGGAACTTGCTGAAGATAGCTGGTCTTCGCTCTCCAGGGAAAAGGCTAATCTAACATTTACTAATTTATCCATAAACTTCACACGCTAGAGGTTAGAGATATTGGGCCTAAACAGGCCGGAATCAAGTGATCTCTCCTGGGTTTGCGAAAATCGAGAACATTAGCCATTCGACAGAAGTTTCGAAGGTACCCTCTGCCCATATCATGTTGAACAATTCTAATAGAAAGGCCATGCCTCACTCACCTAGATCTCTTAGAATGGCATATGAGCCATTGTCCCGACTGGCTGCAATGTCCACGCATGAAGCCTGAGCAGAACGCAACTGTCTCATATTCTTTTCGTGATAGGTTTTCCACCCTTGGAGGTAAAGTCCAGTTGGTAGCCCTCAACGAAATCACGGTGTTCATTGAATGCTGGCGGAGCAGCATATCTGCAGGAGAATCTGGAGAAACTTTCGGGAACGACTTTGCCACAGTCACGACATCAGAGATTGTGGTCCCGTTCTCTTCGAGAACAGGAGGATGTTCATGCGAGAATTTTCCTCGAATCCTTTTGATTCTCTTTCACACCTCTGGAATAGGATTTTTCCTGTTAAGTAGAGACATGTATGCCATCCCCAGTAAGATCGGCAGGCCTTGTTCGAGACATACAGGAACCTAGCTCTAGTTTAACATTCTAAGAATATTAGTTTAACTCCCGGCAATGCGGTTGCCAGAGAAGAACTCAGAGACCTCATCCACCGAACTAAACTCCTCCATATGGACAGAAAAATCATTCATTTATTGAAATACCGAGCACGACATCCACTCCAAGCTCAACCGTGGTCTTTCAGACTTCAGCGGCACAAAAAAATGATAGTTGAATGGGAAACTGATCACTACCATGAGGTCATCCAACATACATAGCCCAAAATCAGTCTATGCACCTGGAGAGCACAGTGATAAATCAAGTCAGAAAAATGAAGCTGTTCTCGAACAGTTAAGCGTAAACTCATGCACATTTTGCACACTCATCTTCAGCTTGGAATCGATCGAGTTCTTACCCGCAGTGGTTGTACCCCGTTCAAATCTATAACCACCGAAAAGGGCTTCAGCAATAGTGCCATGACTTGGCGGAAATCTGCCGAGTCGAAGTCGGCTGACTGTGGAATGTACACAGAAATTACGCTATGCTTTCAATCCATGTGTAGATGCACTACCACTGCCTGAAAGGAGGTATTTATTGAAACATGAAGAGCGGAAACATCGTGTAGGGTGAAAATCGCACATCCTCCTCTCCAGCCCCCAACTCATGGCGGTGGGGTCGAAAAATCCTTATACCTCTGTAGGGTGGGCAGGGAATTCGCACTCAGCAAGGTATCTTGCAAAAAGGTAGCTAACTACGAACGGGAGGATACAAGCCTCCGCAGCTCTTCCCAGTTGGCCCGGAGTCCTCGGCCATTCCATTGAAGGAATATACCATTCAGGCCTAGCTCGGATGACATGAGGTGGCCCTCTTGGAAGAGAAGACTCACACGGGAATGGCTGTACGCTTCCCGAAGGTAGAACTCCTGGTGAGTAGGTCATCCTCAGGGCAGAATGGTGAACGGGATATTACAGGAAAATATATTGAGAGAGCTAGGCGTTGCGGCAACGAGTTGCGACTTTGTGACTTTGCCGCACTATGAATTTATTTCGAAGTCGCAAACGTTTTGAAAAAGTCGGACTAAGCAAAGTGGTCCCGCCAATTTTCCGCGACTTTGAAAGTAACGAAGACGACTTTTTTTAAAGAAATTGCCGCGGCTGTTTTAAACCAGTTTTAAAGTCCGATTTGGCTAAAAATGTCAACTTTGAGTTTGCAACAGCTAACTTTATTTTGATCTGATTTTTAACTTTCCTTTTACGATAAATTAAATTCTTCACATTATATGAGGCTGACGTTACATGAAACTACCTAAACGTACCCCCATAAAGTTTGTCACTCTGAATTTTATTATAAATTAGTAAAATTACATACACTTTTCAGACGTGAACCAAGTTTTATGCGTCTTGTCAGTTAAAAACTTTCGAGAACTTGTTATGCCTTGTGGCGTTCATCGTGCGAATTAATCTCATTTTCTTGTATTTTAATATGCGCTTATACTGTCAAGTGTAAGAAGTAATTAAAATCTAACATCATTCTACCTTTAACATGCCTAAAACTAAACAATATAAGTAAAAACTGGACCATCGTACGTAGACTAGGCCTTGGTTCTAAATTTAAAGATCATATTGATATAGCCTATTAAACTCACATGGTTTTATCTTTCTTTAAATCCATTAGGCCACCCGATGAGCTTAGAAATTTTCGATTGTTTAGTAAATTAAACTGGTAAAGGTTAAGAGTGATGTCCTTCGCCGATCTGAATCTCTTATTTCATCATTTCTTTCTTTTCCAATGCCACCCTGCGAGTGGTTGTAGCACGGGTGTTTTTCATTAACTTTATTCCTGTAACTTATATGGTAGATTAATTTATTATAAGTTATTAAAAATTATTGTAAAGTTTTTGTTCTTTTGCAGATTGGAAAAACTGAGACAGAAATGAATAAATTTGTGACAAGGAGTGTGGATAGAAACAGGAGTTTTTCTGGCGACAGTGCAACAAGTAGTAGCTTCAGGAGCAGCACTCCTATGTTAAGTGAGAGCAGTGGGTGGGATAGCTACATGCCTTTTTTTGTACCCGAGACTCTGACTGTAAAAGATGAGGATACAGAGGAGGCTGGCGAACAGACTCAGGAGGGAAACGAGGAGGCCGTCAAGGAGCTGAAAAGCTGCTTGGAGAATCTTGAGAGGTAAGAAAATCACCGCGCAACTATAATAAAGTAGCAAAATGAAAACTTAAAATTTAGTAAATTCAATTCTTTTCATGACTTAAAGATTTATAAATATTAAATTTAAATATTTAAATTCAACAAATTATCATTGAAACATTTCTATCTCTTTCAGTTTCTATGTCTTTGACGAATTTGTGAGGACTGAGGAGAAGGTGGATGGGAGGTCTCTCAGGAAGATCCACAATGGCCTTGCTAAGTGGCAACATCATGGCTGCAAAGGCAAGAAGAGGTTTACCTACAACACCCACACGAGGAACCACCCCAAACAGCATTACATAATGTAAGTTTAAGTAATTAACTAAGTTTACAATAAATAACTGGCGCCGTTAGTCCTGCTACTTTATGCAAGTTGTAGCAAAGAAAATTAAAAAAATAATTGCAAAGTGAAAAGTTAATATTTTTATATCAGATGCACAAGGACCAGCTCTGTAGGAGAATAGCTTTGTCCCTTCTGGGCGGGCCGGGTTATCAAACCTTTCCCTTCCGGCACAATATCTGATGGTCTCCCTCCGGAAGAAACCGGCGGCCATTTCAGCTAACCACCGAGTCCCTTCCTCGACTGGATATCGATAGATGGGAGCCCATCTTCGCTTCCGATGGTTTCCGGAAGTTTATAAAGGACGAAATGGAGGAGCTTGACATCTAAACTACTTCCGGCGCCATGAGAACCTCTCCCGAGTTTCGAGTATAAAAGATGAATTCTTTTAACCCTCAGTAGTAGAGCTTGCACAGCGTCTGGCGGGGCAGGAATTGCCATGTATATCGGTGTAGTGGTAATTCGTCAAAGCACCAAGTCTTCAGAGAGGAGATTGGTCCCAGTTAGGGAGGCTCCTTACCCCGTCGGTCTGCAAGTCAGTGCGAACCCAAGCTCGTACTCACATTCAGAGCTGAAGCTACAAACAGCCACACTCTGGTTCCCTAAGCGAGAAAACTACATCTAGGCTTTTCTCCGTGACCCTACGCGTCGATAGGTCACTTCACCCCCCCCCCGCCTCCTCACAGAGGCACGCAAGATTCCTCGGAGTTCACGAGCGTGGGGCCCTTTAACAAGAAGCCCCCGTCACCGCCTTCTTGCAGCAGAATCGGGACGGAATTGTGGGATCAGGTCGGTTCCTGGAGAACCTACCTCATAGTCTCCACCCCTTATCTCACCACCTTCACTCACCAGCGCCACCCGAACATCAGGTTCTAAGGTGACCCTTCCCTTTCACATTCCCCAACTTCACCGCGAAGCTTACCAGCATTACAAGTGTTTAGGGAGTTGTATGGTCAATAGTAATTTTCAAGCTAAGTGACATATCCGAATATATATATATATATATATTCTTGTTTAGTATTCATTAAAATTTTATTTTCATATTGTTGTGTATCTAACTTCCTTTGGGTCGCTTGCTGGAAAAATTCATTCCAATCCCTCCGTAACCAACCTCTAAGCACTCTGAGTCAATAAAAACATTCAGGGCACGAGCCGAACGAAGTATAAAGAGTATTACGACGACTCCTCTGCATTCGGGATAATAGGATATATATCTATCTATCTCTCTCTCTCTCTCTCTCTCTCTTTATATATATATATATATATATATATATATATATATATATATATATATATATATATATATATATATATATATATATATATAAAAGAGTCAGGGAAAACTCCAGCCACCCCTAAGCCTATTCCTCAACAAGTTCCCTCAGCTCTTTGCCGCCATTGAGAGGCTCAACGAGCGCTGCCGCTCCCAGTCAAGGGAGAATGAGGCTCGCAAGAAGCGCCAGATGTGCTTGGAGGAGAGCTTCAGGGCTAAGTTCAACCAGGAGAGGTCCAGGCAGTGTTACACCAGGGAAAAAAACTTCAGAAAAATAATAGTAGCTATTTTAACTTTAATTTTATATCTAGTAAAATAGCGTCTTGATGTTTTTAAACATTTTTAATAAAAATTTAAAATATATTAATTTACATATTTCATCTTTAGGTGGTTCATTGAGTCAATGATGCCACTGGCTGTAGCTGACCATCCCAGCATCAAGAGGATGTTCTACCTCGTCAACCCTAAGTTCCAGCCCACATCCAGGAGGACTGTGGGCAGGGACATTGACGAGCTGATGGGCAGGGTGAGGACTCAGGTTGTCAGTCAACCTGCTCTTCCACCAGAAGTAGGTGGCCACTACTGCCGACAGCTGAACCGCCCACAGCAGGGCCTTCTTGGGGATGACAGTCCACTGGATTGACAGGGACACCCTTAAGAAGCGCCATGCAACTCTGGTGTGCAAGAAGGTGAAGGTAAGAGAATTAAAAAGTTAAATTTTGTCATTCTTACCTTAGACGCTAATAGCTATAAGTACCTATGTGGTATAGATTAAATTTATAAACTAAATCAGTAATTATTGTCTTCAGGAAAGGCAGACGCACCAACTCTTGAAGAAATTCATCACAGCGATTCACCAGGACTTTAGCATCCATTGCAAGGTGGGGGCCACCACTACGGACAATGGCGCTAACTATGTGGCCGCCTTCAACGCCTACGCCTTTGACGAGGCCAACCAGGACGACCTTCCTGTGGACCCCGAGGACCCTGACCTGCAGGTTGTAGATCTCCTAGTGTGCCTGAGGGAGACAACCCAAGTCTGCCGCCCCACCATCACTGCAGGTATTAACAATAGCGGCATCTAGCGCTAATATATTGAGAAATAAAGATTGAAGTAATTTAACTAATCTTTGAATTTATTGAATATTTAAATATCTTATTGTTTCAGCACCCACACAGTCAATCTGTTGGCGAGAACAGATGTTAGGGATGTCCAGGGCTGGAGCAAGGGGGAGGAGTCAGAGTAGAGGAGGACCACAGCCAAGACCCAGGCTCTGTGGAACCTCCAGAACAGGTTCCCAGTGGCGGCCAACCAGATCAAAGAGGCCGCCAAAAGAAAGCTGAAGCCTCCAGTGGCGACTAGGTACTATTATAAAATTTAAATTTAGCGTAAGAAATTGTTATCGATTATAAAATATTGGATTTTGTAAGCTTCTGATAGTTTATTGAAATAAAATGTTTTATATCTACAGATAGAACTCCCTCTATGATTGTGTGGTGGTCCTGCTGGAGATCCTAACTGTTGGCGACCAGCTGGATGCCTTTAACACCATAATGATCAACCAGCCCAAGGGGAGTTCTCCCACCACACAGATGGAGATCCAGGTAAGCATAAAGTAGCACGCTATTAGCGATCGCTATTTTAATATTCTTACTTAGAAATGAAATTGTTCTAAGTTTAATTATATAAGCTTAGTTAACTAAACAATATATTAATGTTCATTTTTCAGGTCCTGAAAGAGTCCAAGCTGGTGATGCATCCTGTGGCGCAGTTCCTGGACATGCTTCAGGGGGAAAGAAAGGCTTACATGGGCACCCTCCTCCCCAGCCTCTGGTTGATGAAGGCCAGCCTGAAAGAGCAGAGCCAGAATGGCGTCCTGGTGTATGCCAGGCCCCTGGTGCAGGCCCTTCTCAGGGGCTATGAAAAGAGGCTTGGCCACCTCTTTTAGGATGGCGACCTCCTTATGGCCACAGCCCTCCATCCCAACCTCACCCCCAAGGCCCTGGAAAGCATTGCACTTGATAAGGTGGAGGAGATAGGGACACGATCATCAGGGAGCTAAGGGCCGTCATCAAGCCCAGGAAAGAGGAGCAGCAGCAGCGTTTTCCTGGCCAGCCAGAAGTGCAGGAACCCCACGACTTTGACGTCCGCCTCTTCAACATGTTGTTTGCTAGAGGCCCGGCCAACCAGCAGCAGGATATGAGGGAGGACCTGAGGAAGTACATGGAGGATTGGGTGACCTAGTCCCTCTTTTCCTACCAGCACAGGGGGGTGTGGGTGGACTTATTCATTAAGTACAATACCCCTCTCCCCAGCTCTGCAGCTGTGGAGAGGTTATTCAGCAAGGCCGGGGATGTCCTCAGGGTCAAGATGAGGTCAACTTTGAGGAGCTTATGTTCTTCAAAAGGAACATGGACCTCCTGGAGGAGGTGAGCCAAGAGGACATGGGAGAGGAGGATGATGACCTGTAGATATTAGTTTAGGCTGTGTTTTAATTCAGAAACAAAATAAATATGTTTTTCTGCCTTATAAAAGCATATTTCTATTATCGCGCTAAAGTTTACTTTGTAATTTAGCAGAGTCGCACCAGGGAGAAAAAGGTCGTAGTCGCATAGTCGCAAGTCACACTAAGGGGGCCCAAAATAGAGTAGCAATGTCACAGTCGCACCAGACCCGGAGGCAAAGTCGCAAAGTCAAAGTCGCACGTTCAAAAATTAAAGTCGAGCCCAGCTATGTATATTGAATATGTTTGAACATTACCGTAAGAAAACGGACCAAAAAACTAACTCGAAAAATACATGGATAGATTTATATTTAAAAATATTTTGAACATTATTGCAAGGAAACATACCAATCAACTAATACATTAACACCATTCCAATAGTAGAAGATCAGCGCTTGGGAATCTTCAACCCGGTAAAGGAGGCAAGGCCAAGGATAAGAAGCGGTCTCCTATTCCGGATTGTTAAATCTTAGCAGGTCAGAGCTGGACAGTAGCCGCTGTCCCCCGGCTGTTGCCCTGAAGCCCACCCCCACAGGGAGCACTTCTGCGTGAGACGCACACCCTACAAAACCACAGCCTTTTCTTCTTTGTCATCCTCTTCGGGTTCCTCCGATGAGGAAGCTTCGACGATCTCCTCCAGTCCAGACTTGACGGTGTTGCTCTTTATGACTGAGTCCTTGAATGCCTTGGAACATTCAGGGTCTGCAGGCATAATCACTGAAGGGAGAATGTTCACTTTCAGGAGAGCATTCAGTACCTGGCTATAGCAGCCAGACTTCACTGAATTAGCCACATTTGTGTGGGTAATGCAGATCAGTATTTGTGCACTTAAGTCTCCTGTCATGCTCATCTGTGCAAGTGCAGGTGCAGGCTTTATTTCCGTATTCTTCTTGGCGGCGTTCACGAACGCCGTTTCCTTGGCTTTCTTCTCTTCTTCCTTTCTTTTTATGATCTCGCGGTGCTTGAGGCAGTTCAGGGCCATGGTCCTGTGTTCCCCTTTGCAGTTTAGTCATCTCTTCTTAGTGCTCTCGCATTTATAAAATAAATGCCCTTCTGTGGCGCATTCACTGCACCACAGTTTGTTTTTGTTCGGGCATGTCGTTGTAGTATGTTCCTCGAGTTTGTAGCATACAAAGCACATTTGTATGCTATTAAATATTTCCTGTTGTATGTTTTCGCCTGGTATTCTCATATTGAATACCAGTATTCTATTTTGTGTGTCGATTTCTTAGGCCATTTCAGTGGTAGCGAATGTTATCTTAAATACGTGGGTGTGTTCGCGAAGTTTGATTATTTTACGAACTTGGGCCCAGGGACTGCTCTTGGTGATCTCTTCCTTGAGCTCTTCGGGTGTATGATCACCCACTCAGCTCTAAACTTTGCAGCAGATCACGCTTCTGTTTGCTGCCACTTGTGGATGGATTTTCGCTTCCAGGCCAGTGTTCCGCAGAACCCTCGCTCCCTCTTCCGATAGGAGCTGGTCCACGTCCTTGGTCTCGGCACATAAGGTCATGAACCAAGATGAAACTTCAATAAGTTTCACCATTGCCACTTTTAGTTCGAGGCAGAGGGTTTCACATAGGTGCCTTTTTGGGGGGTTCTTTTTTCGGGAAATGGTCCTTATGGGGACCCTCTTAGTGAGGGTCTCCATAGTTTTCTGTGTCCTTTCTTACTATGTCCTCTTGTGACGTCTTCTTTTTTCTGAAACCAAAGTATAATTTTGGTGTTTTGTAGTGAAAAATAAAGTTAATAAGTGGTAAAAGAGATAGCGGCTAGTGAATGTAGGTTGGGATACGAGTCCAAAAAATGGTGAAAAAACGCCCCCGTCCATTTTCCTGTTGTTACTCCACTAGTTTGCTGCCAGAATGATGGGTGATGGATGGATGGGATGGGTCTCGAGTGGGAACCTCAAGAGGGATGAATTATGGTGAACTTGATGCAGTAGCGGCTGACTCAACGACCGCTACAGTTTTGCCACCCTCTCTCAGGTACTTACGCCATAACTGCATCCAACTACATAGAGACGGGTGTACTTTCCTCTATGATTCTGGCCGGGTCTCCCGGGCGATGAGGATCTCTCTTCCGTCCGGGACTTGCAGTTATGCCCCAGTTTCGAGATAATTTCTGACTTATGCATCTGCTGTGGGCTAGGCCTCAAACCAGTTTTCACATAAGCCCTCAATTATGTCAGTCCAAGTGGCCGGCATAGTTAAGACGAAATCAATGAATGGCATACATCCGAGCAGGTTCACACGCAGGGCGATGGACAGAGGCAGTGAGGTGCTTAAACCTTCATTCTGTTATGAATCTTCGATGAAAAATAAGTATTTCTCTTTTTGAAGGGTGAAGCGTAATTCACCGTAAAACTTCCAGGATAGGCGCTCTTTTATGTAGGCGGTGCTCAAGGTTCGTTACTTAGTAAGTAAAAATGCTCTATCCGAAGGTTGTCAGCAGAGCGTAGTAGTCGAATATTCGGCCGTCAGGGTGATTGGTCCATTTCCTTACAATAATGTTAAAATATTTGTAAACATAAATCTATCCATGTATTTTTCGAGTTAGTTGTTTGGTCCGTTTTCTTACGGTAATGTTCAAACATATTCAATATATTTTCCTTTAATATCACTTTTTTTCTTTATTTTTTTTCCTACAGCCGGCTGTCTATTTGATCGTGTATGGTCGTGGTAAACGCGGTTTAAATTGAGAAGACCCAGGCAACCCTTTTTTTACGCTCATATAACGGGAAATTCTTGACAAACGAGAAGAAGCAAGGAGCCCAAGGTGGAGGAGTACTCTACCCAAGGGGCCCCATGGGGTCGAACCCTCAAGACTGCAAGCGGGTTCCCCTCCGCACTATCCGGAAGGGGGGAGGGATAAAACCCAAGAGGACGGCCGTCATTGATATTTACCGTAACCTTAACATCCTCCTCATTAGAATCATCGACTCCTCTACCGGTTATGACCATCTACCACTCCATGCAGGATGTGGAGCGGCTGGTCTCTGACGAAGCAAAAACCCACCTGAACAAAATCAGGCTGGAGGCCAGTATCCTCCAATAATTCTACGGACAATAATTCTACGGCGTTTGGACCCTCTCTTCACGGAGAACTCTTGCGAAGAGATTAAAGAAGAACTCACCGCTAAGCAGCCCTGGACCAATATCACCAATGTAAAAAAGTTTAGGAAAGGCCAAAGCATCGTTAAAGTAATTTTTTCTGATATAGAAATGGTGATAAAAGCAAAAAATCAAGGGCTGCTAGGGTTTTACCTAAGGGTATCACCTGAACAAATACAAACGGAAGAATTTATCCCCATCGACTGCTGCTATAAGTGCTTTGCAGTTGAGAAGCATTACACAACAGACTGCACAGCAACTGAATTAGCGTGCTCAAACTGCGCCAAAAACGGGCATGGATGGAAAGAATCTATGAAAAGGAAACAAAAATGCGTTAACTGTGGAGGTGAGCACACGGCCTTGGCCATAAAGTGACTTATCCGGAAGGAAGCCATCCGTGCACAAAGAAAAGGAGGCAAAAACAAAAATCATCTACGCAGAAGCAGCGGCAGGGAAGAACAACGAGAGAACCAATACCCCGAAGCTGGTGATGCCAAAGGAGGGTAGAGAGGTCATGGCTATAGTCATTTACGCTCATCTGGCAAACCTGGCTAATCACAGCTCTTTCTCTAAGGAACTCAACCGTCTCCTCGCGAAGAATGGGACCCATAAAAAGGTTGATTACCTGAAATCCGGCCCTCAGCAGAACTTTTGAACATTCAGTTCATTGTCGTGCCTCAGGTGGAACAACATTTCGAAGAAGAAGCAAAACAGAGCCTAACGGAAGACCGAAAAAGAAAAAGCAAGGAAAAAAAGAAACTTGGAAGAGGAAGAAGAAGAAACGAAGAAAGGAGCGGAGAAGAAAAGAAAGAAAGGGAAGGAGAAGAAGAAAGCAGAAGAAAACAAAGAACAAACAACCACGGATGAAGAGGAGGAACTGGAAACTAATTACATGGAGGTACTTCTCCCCGAAAATAAAGAGATCCTCAAATAAGGGTACTTTTTTGACGGTGTGGACGTCGGCCTCAAGGTGTTTGGCTCACTCCTGTGCCCACCCCAAAAGATTACCCAGAACTATTACTGCATGGCATAGTCGCAGGACAGTTCAAGTTAACCTATGAGGGACCCTTCTCATCCTAGGAAGTGGTAGCACTGGTTTTGAAGGGCACAGTGTACATACCGGCAAAGTATGTACACACAATGAATATGACAACCTTTAAAAACATCAAAAGTGGTCAAAAGACATCTGAAATAAAATAATCGAAGTAAAGTGTTAAGTGACTAAAGGTTCATGTGGTTAAAACATTGAGATGGCGCGTCGGGCAAAGAATGACGGACTGTTAGAGTTCTTCCTCAGGGTAGCCCCTGAACAAATTGAAACCGAAGAATATATCCCCATCGAGAGCTACTTTAAATGCTACGCGGTTGAGCAGCACCAAACCAGAGAATGCCCGCGAAGGAGATGGCGTGTTCCAATTGCGCCGGATTCGGACATGGGTGGAAAGAATGCAGAGCCGAAAACACGAAATACATCAACTGCGGTGGTGAACACAAAGCCATGGCAATGATATGTCTCATCCGAAAAAAAAGCGATTCAGGAAAAGAAAGAGAAGCAGAAAAGGAAAAAGAGACAAGGGCAAAGTCCTACCTCGATGCAGCCACACCGAGGAACACCGAAACCGCGACAAAACTGGTCATGCCAAAGGAAGGAACCGAAATAATGGCCATGATAATGTTTGCCCACCTAGCAAACCTGGCTCGCTCCGGCACTCCTGCAGACGAGTTAAATCAGCTTCTGCAAATGAATGGCGTAAAAAAGAAGCTATGGTTTCCGCCGAACCCTGCCTCCAACGAAATACTCAATACAATTCACCGACAATCAGCAAGAAGAAAAGAAAATGGAAACGACAGAAAAAGAGGAATCGACAGAAGAAGAAGAAAGTGCAAAAAAAACGAAAGCCCAAAGAAGTCTCCAAAGAAGAAAAAACAGAAAAAGAAGGAATCAGAATGGGCAAATTCAAATGAACCCACGAGGGACCCTACTCACCAAAGGAAATAACAGTACTGCTGGAGGAAGGCACATTTTACATCCCGGACTCGTGCATCCATCCAGTGAACCTGAATGTGTTCAAGATAATTAAGAATGCACAAAAGACCTCTCAGATAGCTAAATAAGTGACCGATAAAAGTGAATAATAAACGAAAAGTGAAAATGATAAGTGAATCAAACGATGAGAATAAATTATTAAAGTAAAAGTGAAAATATGATAAGTGAAGAAATTAGAGTGAAAATGAATTACCAATGTGAAATAATATAAATGGAATAAGGCAAAAGATAAAATTGGCAAATATAGAATAAGATAGAAATATATAAAATAATAACAAAACATAAATAGATTAACAAGAACGTAAATTATTTATAAATAATAAAGTTTATAAAATATCGGTACTAATGTGAAATAATATAAATAGAATATGGTAAACGTTAAAATTGTGAAATATTGGAAAAAGTAGAAATAAATTAAATAATCGAAAACATGAATAGACCAATAAATGAACGTAAATTATGTAAAAATAATAGTCTATGAAATAGAGGTATTAAAATAAAGTGAATAAGCAAAAGGATAAAAAGTAGCAATAAATATTATAAATTTAATGTTAAAGAAAATGTAACAAAGAGAATAAAATAACGGTATTAATCGAAAGCGAAAGTAAATGAGTAATAAGAGATAATGCAATGTAAAATAAAGTAATAATAATTAAATCACTCAAAAATTATAATTTTAAATGTATAAATAAGAAATAAAATATAAGATATAACAAAATAAATAATATGTAGCAATTCGATATGATAATTTGTTTATAACTTAAATATACATAATAACTATGAAAAGGATCGATGACCTCCACAGTTCCTGGAGTCTCGTTCTTCTTACTTCTCTATGTCAACTTTCCCTTCTCTACTCTTCTTTTTTGTGTGTATATTCACCACTATTAATCTAAATTGTTTTGCTTTTATGTAAGTTTTTTACTTATATGTAAAATACTCAATTCTGTAAACTCTGTTCTTATAATAAATAATAATAATTCATCACTTGGACAACTAGCAGATGGCTCTCATTAAGCTTGGCAAAGCAAACGTCCGATACTTATTCTACGTTTACCCGACGAAGATATTTCACACCCTGAAACGCGGAAGGAATAATACGGCAACTATATTCCCGTACAATCTTTATCCCTTCAATTGGGAAGAAAATAAACAACAGTTCGCCCGCTCAGAATAGTCTGAAGAAAGAAGACTCCTACCACCTCAATTTCATCATTTCTTTTCATTTTCATCTATAGTCTCCTCCACCATTTCCTCTCGCCCCCCCCCCCAACCCGCCCTTCCTTTCACGAGGTTCCTAAAAAGAGGGAAATACGTTATTACCTACAGTTAGTCAATCCATCATGACTGGCTAATTTCCTCCTAAATCCCAGCCCCGTAGCCTAGCGCCCACCGCTGGCGGAAGCTGTCACCACAACCTCGTCCCAACTATGCAAATAGGTAGGTAGCATTTGTATAATTGGGGGTACGGGACGAGGGAGTTTTGAGGACTAGCCCACTCCTAGATACCCGTACCAGATGAGCCCTCGGACAATGGGCAAAGTTGCAATCTTTGCAGGGTAGTCTAACCACTCCACATGTGGGGTCCCCCTAAGACCACTGAGGGACGTATAACCGTCTCAGTGTATGGTAGGAAGCAACCGCGGTTTTTAATTCTCTTGAGGAAGCGGCACCCCCGGCTAGTGACGGTTGATTCCGCGCTAGCCAGCAAAAATTCCGTCACTTTTCACCCCTCGAGAGGACCCTACCCGGGTCCATCCACTCATTCATCCTCATCATCATACTTGACAGCCAAATCAGCGGGGACTGGGCTTACGGGTGGGGAGGGTCCAGACAAAGTACCTACATACTAAACATGGAATATCGAAGACTCCCGTTGAGAACCGAGCCCGGGAAGCCAAAACCCGAGAGAGGGGTTTTGATAAGAGCTTTGTACACAGAGCTAAAAATAGTCATTACAAAGCGAATCGATGTACCGATCAGGTACATAGCATTAGGCCATAAACAAGATGTAGAACGGCTAGTAGCACCGGAAAGCACTATAATTCTAGGGAACATTAGACTAGCGCCAAAACTACCACCACAACTGCTGGAAAATTGATCATTCATATGTAGAAAAGTAGACCTGTACGTGGGGTCTCATACGAAAGAGGAACTCAAAATGGAACTGGAAAGAGAAAACCCGGACTTAAACATAACGAAAATAATAAAATTCGGCCACCACACTCACGTCTTTAAAGTAGTGTGCTCAACAGATATGGCCAACAGGGTGTTGCAGAACGGCCTTCTGGCATTTGGAATGAAAATCCCACCGGAAAACATAACTATAGAAAAATTTACAAACGTACAGACTAGTTTCCAGTGTTATGCACTAGATCAGCATGTGACCAAAAACTGTCCCCACAAAGACAGAAAAATGTGTTCCGAATGCGGAAAAGATGGCCACTACTTGCGAGATTGAACGGAAACAACCAAAAAGTGCTCCACACAGAACTATGGCCGTTAATTGCCCCAAAAGAAGACAAATAATAACAAGAAAGGAACAAAAAGAAAGGCAAGAATATGAAAGGAAAACGAATCAAACTTACGCAAGTGTTGCTAAAGCAGCAGTAAAGGAACTCAAACAAACAGAAGAACAAAATATAAATATAAATGTTAATGAAGGAACCGGCTTGGACATCTTGACGTGTATAATGTTTGCACATGTACACAACATAACGCAGCCAGGAACATTCACAGACACCCTGAACCTACTCCTCGAAAAGAACTGGGTAAGGAAAATGTGGTTTGCGCCCAACTTCCCATCGGCACTGATATACGGAGTCACGGCCGGCAAAACCCTCCAAGTGAAGGACATGCTGGAAGTAGGCGCCACATTAGAAGAAAAAAAAGAAGAGACTGAACAAACAACAGAAAAAGAGAAAGAAACAGACAGCTCCGAAAAAGGAACAGGAAAAAGAAAGAAAAAGAGCCCCTCCCCCAAAGGCAAATAAAAGACAAAACGAAGAAGAAATTACCGATTCAGAAACATCTCAGAAGCAGAAAACGAAGAAGGTTGCAGATACGAAGCTAAAGATTTCAAATTACCTATCTTTGTACATCCTACCCCCTGTCAAAAGGGGCCAGACCAGCCGACATAAGGAAAGGACTAGAGAGGGCACATGTAAATGGACCTACGCAACCAAACATGAAGAAAGCTCAATTAATAAACTGATATAGGAAGACCGCATTAGGTTCTATATCAATGATATCAAATTAATCAAAAGAGAAACTTTCGACAAACTCGTTAATGGCAGATTTTAAAACACAACGGATGAAGTTAAGAAACAAAACTAATACAAACTACAAACTTAAAATCTTACATCTTAACACCCATGGGTGGAAGAGTAAAGCCATCCAGTATGGCAATATATTCAGGAATCTGGATGGAGATATAATTTGTATCTCAGAACACAGTATTGAGGACACCGAACACATGAAAATAACCAATTACTACGTCATAAAAAAGAACCCTACTGGGGAAAGATATGATGACACAGCCATTGCAATAAAGAAGAATGTTAGATACACTCAAGAATGTGAAGTAGACGAGGCCTACATTGCGCGACTCTGAAGATGGAGTTTACTCCAATCGCGGTTGCGGCGGCCTATCAGTGATGGAGATATTTAACAAAAATAATCCTACCATCCTACTAGGGGACCTGAATGCACGTCTGCAAGAATCAGGCTAGCTCACCAAAAACAACCCTGGCCGCAACCTAAAACTCTTAATGGGCAGGAATATACTCAAAAGAGTAGGCCCTGACTTCCCAACCTATATAACTGGGCGAGCCCCCACCCGCCCGACCATAGTAAGGACGTCACTCAACTTTCCATATAACATCTATATGGAACCAATCGCCATATCTTGTAGTGGCCACATTGGAATTCTGGTTACCATTAACCAGAATCCAATAATGGTCCGCAATGAGTCCCAAGAAGTCGTATAAGAGGGCTGTAGGAGAATAACATAATGCACCCACATTTCCCCACCTCCCTTCCGGGCGGGGGGGGTTATCAAACCTTTCCCTTCCAGCCCGATATCTGATGGTCTCCCACCGGAAGAACCCGCCGACCATTTCAGCTAACCACCGAATTCCGTCCTGGACTGGTTATCGATAGATGGGAGCACATCTTGGCTTCCTGTAGTTCCCGAAAGTTTGCAAAGGACGAAAGGGAGGAGATGATCAAGACTCTCTCACCCGAAGAAGGACACTTGAAATCAAATCTACTTCCGGAGCCATGTGAACCTCTCCCGAGTTTCGAGTATAAAAGATGAATTCTTTTAACCCTCGGTAGTAGAGCTTGCACAGCGTCTGGCGGGTCAGGAATTGCCATCTATCTCGGTGTAGCGGTAAATCATCGAAGCACCAGGTCTTCAGAGAGGATATCGGTCCCAGTTAGGGAGGCTCTTTACCCGGATGGTTTGCAAGTCAGTGCGGACCCAGGCTCTTGCTCACGTTTTTAGAGCCGAAGCTACAAACAGCCTCACTCTGGTTCTCTAAGCAAGAAAACTACATCTCAGCTTTTCTCCGTGACCCTACGCGTCGATAGGTCACTTCGCCCCCCTTCCTCACTGAGGCACCAAAGATTCTTCGGAGTTCACGAGCGTGGGGCCCTCTTTAACAAAAAGCTCCCGTTACCGCCTTCTTCGAGCAGAATCGGGACGGAGTTGTGAGATCAGGTCGGTCCCTGGAGAACCTACCTCATCGTCTCCACCCCTTATCTCATCACCTTCACTCACCAGCGCCACCCTAACATCAGGTTCCAAGGTAACCTTTCCCTTTTACATTCCCCAACTTCACCGCGAAGCTTACCAAGATTACAAGTGTATAAGGATTTACATAGTGAATAGTTATTTACAAGCCAAGTGAGATATACGAGATTCACTTATTAATTTCTCTCTCAAAGCACCTTATTTGTATATATATATATATATATATATATATATATATATATATATATATATATATATATTTCTTGTTTAGTGTTCATTAAAACTTTATTTTCATATTGTTGTGTATCTAACTTCCTTTCGGTCGCTTGCTGGCAAAGTTCATTCCAATCCCTCCGTAAACAACCTCTAAGCACTCTGAGTCAATAAAAACATTCAGGGCACGAGCCGAACGAAGTATAAAGAGTATTACGACGACTCCTCTGCATTCGGGATAATAGGATATATATATTATATATATATATATATATATATATATATATATATATATATATATATATATATATATATATATATATATATATATATAAGATTCGGGAAAAACTCCAACCACCCCTCGGCCTATTCCTCGACAAGGGCGTACTGGTCAAAAAATACTCCCAGCCGAACCCGCACGGGTAAAACCGGGAAGAACGAGACAATATGACAGACAGTCTGATCAGAAAATTAATAGAGGCCGACGAACAGGCCGTACAGAAAACCAATTCAAAACCTTGCCATACCCAAAGTGGAAAAACGGAAATGAAAAGGAAGCAAAGAAAATCATAGAGAAATACCAAGAAATAAGAGACCATGGCACGAATCGGCAGAGAAGTAAAGAACTCAGAGAAATGAAAGGTGAAATGGTTTTTCTAATTGAAAGATTCGATAGGAAGACAGAGATAAGAGTCGCCGAATTCATAAGAACCAGTATTCACAGACTTACACCAGAAGAAGGATTAGATAACAGAGTAGAAGAACACCTAGGACTAGGAGCCACCATAACGACGAGGAAATTAAAAGAGCCATTAACACCTTCAAACAAAAGGCACCCGGGTCAACAGGCCTAACCCAGTACAATTACGAGAAGGGCCCTGGAAACATACTTAATTGTATTAAACACATATTCAATGCCTATCTAAATAAAGGATCCTTCCCTAAAAAGTTCAAAGTAGCGAAGATGGTTTTTCTGCTAAAACCAGAGAAGCCATCAAATCTGGTCTTGAGCTATAGGCCGATTTCGCTGCTGAACTTCCTCGGGAAAGTTTTCGAAACGATCGTGAACGGGAGGGAGCCTGGACACTTTCCTCGAAGAAACAGACAAATATAATAAACATCAGTATGGATTCAGGAAAGAAAGAGACTCTACCATGGCTTTAGCAGTCATTACAGAAATGTTGGCACAAACCACTGCCGAAAAGGGTTACGTAGACGTGGGCCTCCGCGATTTCGAGAAGGCCTTTGGCAAGGTATGGGTTGAAGGGCTAAAATATAAACTCCTTCAGCTCAATCTCGGCATCAGGATGGAAATAGTCCTGGCTGATTATCTAACCAACAGGAAGGCATATATAAGTATCGAGGGACTAGAAGGCCCCATCTCTAATCACCAAACGGAGGTCCCACAGGGGGGAGGGGCTGAGGGTCACCCTGTACTCCATCTTTACAGCAGACCTCCCGCCTCCGATTTCAC
This sequence comes from Ceratothoa steindachneri, assembly GCA_963969495.1. Lineage (NCBI taxonomy): Eukaryota > Metazoa > Arthropoda > Malacostraca > Isopoda > Cymothoidae > Ceratothoa > Ceratothoa steindachneri. The sequence continues at coordinate 63,145,452 of OZ018322.1, read as the reverse complement.
CAGACTGTATGAATATTCAGTACGCAGACGATATCAGCCAGGTGATCTCATCACGCTCCACGAACCCCAGATGGCAAGCAAGAACTACCGAACGAGAAATAAAAAATATAAACGACTTTGAAAAAAATTGGAAGATTAAGACCAATGTCACAAAGTTCAAGATTATTTCAATCCCAAGAAGGAAAAAAAGATCAAATAAACGTCGACAGAATTGAGTACCAATACTCAACCAAAGGGAATGTGTTAGGCCTACACATAGGTACAAGAGGATACCACAACCATATAAAAACCAGGACAGCCAAGGCAAAATCAGGCCTAAGACTGATTTACAACCTTAAGAATTTAAGTCGAAAAAGAAAAAGGACGCTATACAAAGCGTTTGTTGAATCCGTACTCGTATATCCACCGATACCATTGCACACGACCTCGAAATCTTGGAAAAAAGAAGCTACAACGAATTCAAAATAAGGCGGCTTATTTGATCACGAATACAAGAAGAAGAGAGAAAAAGAATCTGAGAAATAATTAGAAACAGCCAATATCGACCCAATAAATAAAACCCTAGAAAAGCGGGCAAAGAATATATGGACAAAAATCGAGGAGAAGCTCGAAGATACGAGCGAAGAATTAACGATACCACAAAGAAACCGACTTCCCAAAATAAATCCCGAGTAGCAGGCACTGCCTACTATAGGAGGAACACCCGATCCTAACGTGAACAATAAAAAACCAAGAGGAACAAAGAATAACCAAATCATACCTAAGAGAAAAAAGGCATGAATGCCTTATATATATATATATATATATATATATATATATATATATATATATATATATATATATATATGTATATATATATATATATATATATATATATATATATATATATATATATATATATATATATATATATATATATATCACCATCATCACTTCACTAACTCTATAATTTAAGAAGGGGATTTTTTTGAGTATTTGAATAATAATTTCATCTTAGTTTGGTTATGACTTATGATTTTTATCAAAGTTATTTTCTAATACTTCTTTTATAATATCAAAAAACAAAATGGGAAGTTCAAAAATAAATATAAGTATCGAAATTTTGTGAATTTTTAAAACCCAAAGAATTATAAATGGTGAAGTTCATGAAATTTATCTTTATATATCTTCTATAACTATATTTTGACTTGTATATTAATCTTCTGTGGGGAAAAGAGAGACAGTCTTCCGCGGAGACTGGGGCGCGATACTGCTTCCAGGTAGCTTTGTCCTCCATTCTCCACCGAAACCTGAAATAAAAAGTGTGCATTAGAGTGGGCACAGGTGAGTTTAGGCGAAAAAACCCCTACTACATCCCCACATTGCCTCGAGGAAGCAGGGTGCGTCTCTCTGCATTTGAGACACTTGGCCATACACAGTAATGACTTATCCTGTACTGCCTTGAAACAACTTACACAGACTTCGGTTAAACCCGAATTTGCACGTCTACACAGAGATTCGTATGGCCGAAGGGGCGGCAGTAGTAGCACCTCCTTCGTAGTGGCACGGATGCCTCCACACGGTGCAATACCAACTGGCAGGCAGCGACTAAGGGAACCTGTCATAATCAAACGTGACGAAGATTGTAGGGGTGGATCTCGAGACCTCTACCTGTTTTCTCATCACACGTTCGACTTTGGCCGATCCTTTATCAGCCAGTTATTCGGTGACGTCTTCTAAGGAGAAGTTCAAGAGTTCCTTTCCATAAACCACCCCTTTCACAAAAATCATGGGAGAGTGCGGCCACACATTCACCGACGAGACATTGAATGTCTGAAGGGCATTAATCATGGCCGCCTCGGAAGGTTCGGACGCATTTTCCAGAAGGCTCCCGTGTGAAAATCGAGTCACCCCCATCCCCACTTTAAGATACTAGCATTCTGACTTGGGTCATAGGGTGGAACTCCGACGACCACACAGTTCCACCCCTTCTTGGCAGCTCCCCCCCCAAAAAAAAGTCGGGGGCTGATATGCCAGCTCACATTGTTAAGAAAGTGGGTGCGGGCATGATGTCTTCTATCAACTTGACAAACCAGGGATCGATGAGGTATATAGGCAATGTCCACGGGAGGAGGATGCTGCCTCTGACCCATCAAAGGGGGTCGTGACGGGTCACCTAACTTCAACGGGAAGGGCGGTTACCGAGGCGGCGCATGATCTGTCATGCTTTGTTCTTAGCGGGCCCCTGTGAAAGTATAGGTGGTCCTGCCACTAGACAGGACTCGCCCGAAAGCAACTCTGCACTAAGGGTTAAGGGGGAATCCCCCGAACCTGTATCTATTGTAGATGGCGAAACACCATCCCCACGGAGAGACTTGAGGAGGCCCTTGAGACAACGGAAGCCTGAAAAAGGCACCAGAAGTGCGGTTTCTAGTAACCAATGTGAATGCCCGTTGGTGCAGATAACAAGCCGGTTCCAAAGAATACAGTCGGCGTGTAGGTGCGGGCACTGGACTCTTTGTAGATTGGCTATGAATATCCCCGCATTGGTGGTAACCTATTCGTACCGTGCAGGACTTATCCTGGTGGGTCTTTATCCCTTGCATCATCTCTTTTTGGTTCAAGTCCAGTTCCAAGGACCGAACGTTGATTGCCAAGAAGGGGTGGAACTCCGCCGACCACGGAGCTCCACCCCTTCTTGCCCTTCCCCTTCCCCCCCAAAAAGTGCGGAAGGGATGGGGTGGATTCGTAATTCAATATTACGCTACGATTAAGGGATGAGGGTAAACCAGGTCCAGTACCAAAGTATCAGGCCTTCCCATGAATAGTTCCGAGCCTGAGTCCGAACCCAGAGGGAGCAACTCTATATTATTGAACCAAATGCTTAGAGTGAGAGGAGGCGAAATGTTACAGAAAGAAAGAAAGGTGTTAGCAGAATGTGGAGAGGAGGTTAAGGTGGGGCTAGAAAGGGCGCTGAGTTCCCTCAGCACGGCGGCCAGGCACGTAAACACATCGCCGTGCCCCTTACGGTGCTAAAATACAGTCGGATGAAACGCCCAAAGGTTTTAATTTCGGCTTGAATACTCGCAACGATTACCTTACGTGAGAGTGAGGGAAAACTACCCTACAGCCAGATCCGGCTGGGAGTAGAGCCGCGAAACGTGGATGTGTTAGCTGAATCATTAGGGAATTAATTCCATTAGGTGCTCTGGGCCGACAAGATGAAAGGGCATGGCGAAAAGATTCTAGAGAGAAGAGTTATATTCTTCATTACTAGATGGAGGGAAGAAATGCGAGTGGGTTGTATGATGAACGATATAAAATTGCAGCGAAGTGGAAGGCCAATATCTCGGCAATCACTTCTTCACAGAGAATGAAGTGCTTCCCTGACGAGAGGTGTGCGGGAGTTGGTGGGTTTTGCCGCCACGCCGGGAACTCATCGGTGAGTAAGGAGTCAGTAGAAATCTCAGATATATGCCTTCCAAGAAGTTATATAGCTGTAAGAAAACCTCGGAGAACGATTCTTGCCTGGTTCATCTGTGCTTAATGTTGGAGGAGACTGACAAGGTAGTATCGGTGAGTTGCACGCTTCTTTGTGCGTAATGCCTCAATTCATTGGAGAGGCTACCAGGAGACGACCCGATGGCCATAATATAAGGGTCAGCAAGAACAAATAAGTGTATTTGAATATTTATTATAGAAGTTTAACAAAACGTTGCGACTATATCTTATGCACATATTTAGATATATCTAATATCTATCTTTCCTGAAAATTTCAAGTCAATGGATTAAATATTTCGTGAGTTATATATATATATATATATATATATATATATATATATATATATATATATATATATATATATATATATATATATATATAAGTGGTGGGCCGACCGAAAATAAGGTTCCATCTGGGGATGGTTCTAAGAGTGCTTTAAATACACAGTTGCCAGGCAAAGGAATATTCAAACACGGCTACAAAAATATACTTTAATAGGACTAAAGTTTACATATACATATAGAGCAAGTTAAATGGCAATGCAATTAAATATTGACGGTTCACAGCTAAGATTATTAACACTATCAATTAAGTTTGAATCAAGAGATAATTAATTAAGAAATGATTTTACAATTATGCAAGTTCTAGAGCAAAGGGTCCTTGAGGTTCGACGCGGTAAAGGTGGGAGGAGTGTGATGAAGCGGGTGTTAAATCCCTTTACCTTGATGTGCAGCGAGTATGACCAGGTAGATAAGTTTGACCTTAAACTTGTAGGCTTCCCACAAGACGCTCAATCCAACTTCGGGAAACTAAGTTGGATGGGGGGGGCTCTTATCCTTAAGAGGCAAACGGAGGGGGCTTCGGGGATGACTTCTCCGATCTTTAAAATCAGAAGACGTGCTGAGAAGGGTTGAAGCGCGCCTAAATATTTCCACGAACAACACTGAGTGACGACTAGCTCTTCCTTTGTTCTTCGACAATCACTCAATTCTTCTCTGGACAAGAATGTAGTCGATTCCCTCTCGACTAATGAAGACGTTATCGCTAACGTACTGGACGGCGGCTCCAGACACAATCTGCATGTGAACTTCGAAGTCTCGAATATATACTCCAAAATTATCTAGATGGGGAGAGATACCTCGCCAACAGACTTTCTTAATTGCCTTGGGTCGCGATAAGGGCCCATAGCGAGATGTCGCGATGCCCCTTTAATGGTCTTTCCATTGTTCTAATTTTCGCTCTATATAGTGCAGACGAATTTAGAGCGGTCAACGGCAAACTGGGGAAGTCAGGAGGGGGGGGGGGTGAATTCCTTCTCTCTCTCCTTATTCTTCCACACTCCTCCCTTTTCAGGAAGACATTTTTTTTCCACAGTCGAGTGCAAAAAAATGTCTCGAACCAATTTTTATTCAAGGGGGAGATGCCCAAAAAACTGAATTAGTGTAACGAGTTACAAACAAAATTCGGACATGAGCGGGGTTAGCAAATAATAATAATTCCTTCAGACTATACGCACAGGTACAATAAAAAAACAAACCAAAATTAAAATTAAGCCATACAACACATTGAGTATCTAAAAAAAAAAAAAATAAAAATGACCCATTACTAAAGACAAACTACAACAGAGACTAATTATAAAACACTTTAAACCATTAACTTATATATAAAACAAATCAGCAAACATATTTACACGGAAATGCGCTAATGGTATCTTTAATTTATGGTAATAGGGTCTTCTAGAGGATTTCTACTTAAACTATCCGCTAAACAATTTTGAGTACCCTTGATATACACAATACGCAATTGATATTCCATGAGCAGCATACTCCAGCGCATTAGTCGTCCATTTTGACTCTTGAGATTACGAAGGTACGACAATGGCTTATGGTCACTCTCAATTACGAATTCGGTTCCTATTAGGTACATTCTAAAATGTTTAATTGACAACAATTAACCCCCCAAAAAACTTACTAAAGGTTCCAATTAATTATGCACATCAGAAAAAGAAAATAACTAACGATGGAACTTGACTCAGGACTGAGTCTTCTAGTAATTTTACTACAGCAAAACCAAAATTTGGTGGTTATTCTTGAAAATTTCAATGAATGGAATAATTATTTCGTGAGTTATATATATAAGTCGTGGGCCCACCGAAATTAAGGCTCCACCTGGGGATGGTTCTAAGAATGCTTTAAATACACAGTTACTAGGCCAAGGAATATTCAAACACGGCTACAAAAAAAAACTTTAATAGGACTAAAGTTTACATATACATATAGGGCAAGTTAAATGGCAATGCAATTAAATATTGACGGTTCACAGCTAAGATTATTAACACTATCAATTAAGTTTGAACTGAGGGATAATTAATTAAGAAATGATTTTACAATTATGCAAGTTCTAGAGCAAAGGGGATCCTTGAGGTTCGACGAGGTAAAGGTGGGAGTAGCGAGATGAAGCGGGGGTTAAATCCCTTCTACCTTGATGTGCGGCGAGTAGGACCAGGTAGGCAAGTTCGACCTGGAACTTATGGGCGTCTCACGAGACGCTCAATCCAACTTCGGGAAAATAAAGTGGGGGGAGGGCTCTTATCCTAAAGAAGAAAACGAAAGGTGCTTCGGGGATGGCTTTTCCGATCCTTAAAATCCGAAGCAAAGCTAAACTTTATATCTTAGCCTAACCCAAAGATTACATTTCGACATACCTTAGTCGTCCTGAAAAACATAAACCATCAATACCCCAGCTAAAGCAAGAGCCTCATCCACAGAAGAATATGTTTTGCATTTGGTCAGTATGAATGACAAAATTTATTATTTAACCTCTTAACACAAATTTGGCTGTGCTCACTTTGATCGTTTACATCCAGCACGTGAAAAAAAAATCCAGCATTAATCAATAGGAAATAAGCACTCTTTCCTCTAGGCAACGCACGACGTCACATTGCAAAAGACATCATAAAGCTAAACAATTTCGATTGCGAACTAATGAGCCATCTTCCATGCTCACACGACCTAGCGCCCCATCAAATTACTATCTCTTTATGACTTTAACTAATCAGCCGCAGATAATGAATATATAGTGGTTGGTACTTCATTTTTTTTATTATTAACTGCCAAAATAAATTTCAAAGTGCTCAGCGATTCTGAGGTTCTGTGTATATATTTTTTATTTATGTATACAGTGCTTTGTGTCTGCGCAACACAACTCTATAGTTACCCTCTTACTTCAATATTTATTATTGACTGCAAAAATAAATTTCAAAATTATCATAGAGTTTGAAGTTGTTTGTATTACTTATGTTTTGGCAAAACTTTTAATATTCCTCATTGCGAAAAAAAACTTATTTTTGTTTACGTTACTATGTGTGTGTGCATCATATGCTAGGAGTACGGAATTAAATATGAATCAAAAAATAATCATAATACAGATTTTTGACACTTAATTTAGTCTAAAAGAATTATCATTCCTCCTATCACCGGGCACTGGACTTGCACTATTAACATTATATTAACTGTTAAAAGGCCGAATAGGCAGCGAATTTACACTGCAATTTTTTAACATTATTACCGGCATTCGGAACACTTTCATTATTATTACTGTTAGTAACATTGATGTTCTGTGTCCGAATGAATGGCGTGAGTTCGTCTGCTTACTTTCCAACTTGATCCAGTGTTAAGTTCTTTTGAGCAGCAATGATGGGTGCTATGTTCGGAGGTAGAGACTGGGCAAACTTGTACCGGACTAGGTTTCCACCTACGCGCCTTGATTGGCAATACATCGTAACTCTTCCAGGTTGGTTGAAGGTAGACCGGTGAGTAGAAATGAGTTTCTCGAAAAATCTTGCATCGTTCTCTCAAAGAGCCCAATGATTTCCGTTCTTAAGAGAGTAGCTCTGAGAGGAAATGATCGTAGATGGAAGTCGGCCCACCGTCTCGGGCGTCAAGACAGCCAAAACATGAACAAACATTTGTATCCACCCGAGTAATTCAGGAGATATTGGATTGCGTATCCATTTGCTATTGTGAACCATCCTGTAACGGATGCTTCATTAAAGATGTGAGGCCTGATGGTGATCAGATTTTCAATGTCCTTTTCTTGGTGTGTAAAGGGAGCAGCTTGTTGCTCTCTCGGTAAATTCATTTTTTGCCTGATCACCATAGTTCGATGTAAGAGGTTAAAGTCTTCTTCGGCGGTGGATTCGTTATTCGCAGATTCTTGGTAGGGTCTTGGAAGGTTTTCTGGTGGTGTATCTCCCATATTCTCTCGTTTCTGCAAGGGCTTAGGTAGTTCTTCTTTTGTTCCTAACTCCCTATTGTAGGCTTGATCTTGGAAGCGTCTTTTGGTGGTGGACTCTCCATTCTTCATTTACAGTGTTTGGAATTTCTTGTAGTGTTGCTAATATCCATCTTGAGACACTTTCCAATTTAGACTCAGGCGCCCCAAACCTCGAGGCAAACATTCAACTCGCATTAAATTTTTACATATCAATGTTCTACTTTTATTTAGAATTTTACAATCGTGATTTAATTATACACAGATGGTTAATATTGTCGTTTTCCTTAGCATTCTCCTAATTAAATTGATCATTAGTACAGACCTTAATTGATTTGAAAATTCTGTTTATTTTACTATAATATCCTATCGCATATTCGTTGTTTTCCTTACATGTATAAATTTTCCTCTAATAATAAACCAACGCTCTTTTACAAGTTTTTCTTTTATATTAATGGAAAAATTTAAGTTGGAATAAGTTTAGACATACGCCAATAATTATAATGGTGATATCTAGTAACTATCTTTAAAAGGTGCCAAAGGTCGCCATATTTCTTATTTAACTCGAGCTTATTTTTGTTAACATAAGATAACATAATTTCCAATCAAATAAATCGATCATTTATTTGATTGGAACAAAATATACAGGGGCTATTGTTGGTAATACTTCAGATTAGGCGAGCACGGTAGGTGGCGCTGTTAGTAGGCTACAATTTTGGGCTACAATATATCTCTTGTGACGTCAGACGGTAGCTTCAGATGTGACCAATCACGGCATTATATTTTTTTGTTGTTTTGGGGATTTTTAACCTTTAGTCTGTATTATTTACTAAATATCTGTGCCTCTGCTCGTTTATAGTTTTTCTAAGTTAGGTAAGGTTTCTTGATGTCTTTCATTGTTTGTTTTTTTTTTCATTTTTTTTGTTTCGCAGCAAACGATAATAGCTTCCTAGTGGCAACGTCGTAGCTATAAATAGAATCCGCTTCACAGTTGTTTCTGTCTCGTTATGGCTTTTTCGTGCTCTAGTTGTGCTTCTTCCTTATTCGAATTCGGCTTTATTTTGCATGACCGCGAAAAACTTTTAGATTATTTAGAGGCGCATAAACTAATCAAGAAACCTATAAAAGTAAGTATTGTTTGTCATTAGGCTAGGTTTTTTTCTGCCAGTAAAAAGCTGTTGTCGTTTGCAGCGAAACAAAAATTGGGAAAAAAGAAGTCAATTCAAGGAACCTGCTCGTGGGGGAGATATCACTGCGGGGGACCAACCTGCGATGATCCTGATTTTCAATTAATTGGGGGGGGGGGGGGGTGTCTACTCATATACAAAAAATATAACGCCGTGATTGTTCACATCTGACGCTACCGTCTGACGCCATAAGACATATATTGTAGCCTATAAACAGCGCCACCTACCGTGCGCCCCAAAACTGAAGTGTTACCCTAGTGTATTGCAATTAATATATATATATATATATATATATATATATATATATATATATATATATATATATATATATATATATATATATATATATATATATAATTAAGCAACCTAAAAAATATCATATTCTTACCTTTTGTTTCTTTTTGAAACGATACCAAAGGCTCTTTGAGTCAATGGAATTAAAAATAAATTAGTTACGGATAAAATAATGAACTGCTTACAAAATAACATTAAATTGGAAAAATATGAATGAGGTTGTTTATTCTTTTGCATTAAAAAAAGGTAGATCATAATGTTGACAACTTTCATTTGTATAATTTGCTAATTGCCATCCTGCTAAATAGTCTATCAAAAGAGTCCCTTTAAGACTTAAATCAAATGGAAACAAGAGAACACCCCAAGAAGTTGCACAACTGACATTCCAGACCTGTAAATACCTCTTATAAAATGTATCGAAGTACCGATGGGATTCATTACGATATGTCCCGAGAACAAAGACGTGGAAAAACTCCTGTCCTCGGCTGGTAGCCTAACATTGAAGAAGCTCGATCTCGAAGCAAAAACCCCTCCACAGATCGCACGCAGCCAATAGAAGTGTGGTCTGTAGAAAGGTCAAACCATGGGTTGGAATGAATTCCGAACTAATTCAAAGAACATACTCATGTGTTCAAAATAGTATATGAAAATACGGAAATGGCTTCACAAATTGTGGAAAAGGGTCTGACAGCATTCTGTAGCAGGATCCCAGAAGCCAACATTCAACGAGACACGTTTGTAAATATACAAATCTGCTTCCGTTGCTACGCAATGGAAGAACACATAACCACAGACTACCCCCCAAAGGACCTTTTGATTTGCTCTGAGAGCGGGACAGAGGGCCACTCATATCGCAACTGCCAGAAAATGCATTAACTGCGGAGGACCACACCGGACTATGGTTATGTCATGTCCAAAAAGAAAGGAAATAATTAAAAGACAAGAGATCAAGGAAATAATGAAAGGACAAAGAAAAATGTCTTACGCCGCTGCAGACAAAAATGCCCCACATCAACCAATAATGGAGACGCATATAAACCTGGATAGAAAATTAAATGTGAAGATTCTCACCGGCATACTTCACGCTCACATCATGAATATAGCTAGCCCAGGGAGATATGCAAGCACTCTGAATGGTATGCTAAAAGAAAACGGCCTCGAGCCAATGAAATTTCCTAAAGAAGTAGACTCCTCAGCCATCTGCAAAATGAACATCAACGAGTAAACCACGAAGGAACTAATAGAAAAAACTAAACAAAACGGGGACAATGAAGAAGAAAAAAGAGAAGATACCAACACTCATAGGTGGGCGCGATAACGAAAAAATGTATCACGATAACCGATCAATCGATAAAGATAACCTTATCGGCGATAACCGATAATCAATAACTGGCGATAAATTTATCGCCCGATAAGGTGATAACCGATAAATCGATAAATCCAGAATTATGATACAATATTGATTATTGACTATATATAGCGTTATTTTATAATACAATAGTAAGAATATTTGAATACTGTTTCTTAGTTTCTCACCTGGTGAGGCTCTCCTTCATCTTCTCATAGTTTTTGAGGATCCTCCTCCCAGCTAGGACCTACCTATTTCTGCCTCCAAGGCACGCGCGGCTCTCCCCTGTGCTAAACTGGAACCAAACACTGAAATTATCGATTATCGCTAGTTTGGAACCAAAAGTATCGGCGATACCGATGAATCGATAACACAGGGGGAAAATATCGGATAACCGATCACCCGACATCGTTATCGCGATAACGCCCACCTATGCCAACACTGAAGAAACCGGAACAGGTAGCAGCACCGAGGAAACCTCTCACTGGCGAGAAGAAAAGCTCGAAAGAAAAGGAAATCGAGTACGAACAAGAACATAACCCCAAGGAAACAATCTCCGGTCCCGTCTACATCAATCTCTCGCAAAGGAAAGCAAGAATACATGTGTAGACGTGAACAAAACAAAAGAAAAGGCGTTAAATAGGACCACCTGAAACGACCAGAAACAAGAACCTAGAATAACTTTCAAAATGGACAAGCGAAAACTGGAAACTCTACAGTTAAATATAAACGGATGGAAAGATAAGAAATATATCTATGAAAATATTTTAGGAGAAATAGACCCTGATATAATTCTAATATCAGGACATGGTATGGATCTAGAGGCGGAAAAGATATGGTATTACAATATTATAGCAACAAACTCTTAAATAAAGCGATTTGACGGTGCCGCTATTGCAGTAATAAAAGAACTCGACTACAGGACGCAAGAAGGACTAATAGAGCCATATGCAGCAATTGAAATGCAACTCGAACTTACCGCCTTATAATAACAACCGGGTATCAAACCCTGAGGATGGACGGACTCCCAATCGACAATTTCATCAGGCTCTTCAATAGCAGAAAGCCAGTCATCTTTATGGGAGACATAAACGCCCACTGCGCTGAAAATGGGTATAACAACACAAACAGCGCCAGCAGGGATTTGAAGACGATGCTAAATAGGGGGATGCTTCTAAGATTAAGGTAGGAATTCCCAACTTACATTAACAACTAGGTGGCGTTTAAACCAGATATCTGCCCTTCGAACTTCAACATGCCATTCAACTATCACTTCGAACCCATCGACATACCGATCCGCGTCCACCTAGCTACCCTACCTATTGTAAATCAACATTCATACAGAAGCCATATAAGAAATGAAAGGCCTATCATCAGGCGGGCTGGACAAAGTACAAGGAAATTCTAAGAGGCTACGAACAAAGCCACTCAATAAAACGACAATAGAAGGTATTGACAAGGGACTCAGAGAAATCAGACGAGCTCTGATCAACGCAGACGATAAGGCAATCCCCAAAAGATCCTACAGAACCATCCAAAACTTTAGATGGACACCCGAAATGGTGAACAAGAACAGAGAAATAAGATTGGCTTCGGAACAGATACGTAGAGACGGACCAAGCAGGAAACTGTACAACCAACTAAGAAGGAAGAAGAGAGCTAACGTTAATGATATACGAAAAACAAGAAGAACACTGGAACAACCATATCCATAAAATTGATGAGGAAGAATCTTCGAAGCAGTTTTTGAAATTGATAAACAGATTGAAAGACAAACCAGCTAAGGAAAAGATCAGAATTAAAAACGAGAGAGGAAACTAACTAGAAGACGAAACAGAGGTTGAAAGAGCTTTTAGGGAACATTGGAAGAATGTTTTCAGAATAACTGAAGGGGAAAACGGGAACTTCGACACTGACTTTGAGAACAAAATTGTTGGTAAAATTTACCGGATAAGTGAAAGGACTCATCATCACCACTCTGTCAACACAAGTAGAAACACCAACGAGGAAATTAATGCAACAATAATCATGCAAGAGCTCCTGAAAACGCGATAAGCAGTTTTAAACAGGAAGCGCCAGGGGTCTCAGGACTCATTAAGAAAAACTACACCCAAGCAACGAACAACATTTTAGAAGGTTTAAAGAATGTTTTCCATGCATGCTGAATACGAGCTACTTTCCCAGCGAGCTAAAAGTGGCGAAAATGATCTCTATACCGAAACCTGGAAAATCCTCCATATCGGGTAGAAAATTACCGACCTATTTCACTACTGGATTTCATTGGAAAAGTACACGAAAAGATATTAAAGCACAGACTCGAACAACATCTTGAGGAAAACAACTTTTACAATGAGTGCCGATTCAGATTCCGGAAAAACAGGAGCACGGAGATGGCGCTTTGTCTAATAATGGAAAAATTAGCAAAGGTGAAAGGCGAGAAGATGAGCGTAGACATTATCTGCAGAGACGTGTCCAAAGCCTCCGACAAAGTTTGGCAGCCCAACATAAGTATAAGATACTTCAACTTGGATTAAAAATAAACTTGAAAGATTATTGTGCAACTATGTCATAGATAGATACGCATATATAAGCACAGGCAATCACCAAGGAGAGCACTTTAAGCTGGAAGCTGGGGTTCCCCAGGGCGGTTGCCTGAGTCTGCTATTATACACTGTCTACACAGCAGATATTCTACCCGCCAGCAATGGAGGGGGTGTATGAATAGACAATTTGCTGCTGACATAACTCAAGTTGTTGTGTCACCTTACAGGCACGGCCAATTCCAACCGAGAACAACGGGAGAAGAATTTCGAAGGTTAACAAGTACGAACGTAGGTGGAAAATTAGTACAATCCGTGATAAATTCAAAATTATACCAGTATTCAGGAGAAAGATAGCAGAAATATACGTAGATAATGAACGATATATACACCGTAATGAACTTAAAGTAGTGGTTCTAACTATAACTAAAACTGGTTACTGGAAACACGTAACCGACAGAGTAGAAAAATTAAAAATAGGCCTGAAACTTCTATATAAGTTAAGAACGCTCAGTCAACGGAACAAAAGGAAAATTTATAATTCAATAGTCCGACCGCCGCTAAATATCCGGCAATTGCGATGTGTCCATTGTCAAGAAATAATCTTCGCAAATTGCAGATGATTCAAAACAAAGCAATGTACCTTATAACTAATACGGGAAGGATAGAGAGAAGAAGAATAGAAGCACTTCATAGAGAAGCGAATATCGAACCCCTTAACAAGGTTATTTTGAAAAGGGTGAAAGCGGCCATTGATAAGACACACGAAGAGATTGGAGAGGAACTTGCCAATCAAATAATAATAATAATAATAAGAGCAGGATGGAGACCTCACCAACTGTTCACAAGCAGGATAAGAGACGAAGAAGAAGTGGAAGATATATACACATAGAAAGGAAGCTTAACAATTCAAAATCGAACCGAATACAACAATGATTAAACCACGAATATGACAACTGATAAAGAGAAACGAACTAAGACAGAGAAAATACATGTAAATAATAATGTATAAAAATATCAATCAAAGAAATTCAAAAGGAACATGCGTAGTGTTCAGGAATCTAGAACATGCACACTAAAAAGAACATAGCTAGATAACAACGAAAACATGCAAGAAAAACTAAGAAATACTTACCAGAAACAGACTTACAAACTAACAACGGTTTGAACGACTACATTAAATATTAGAAGACAACAACTAAATTCTCATCAACCTGGAACTCAGGTACTTACTCTTTGACTATAATTCTAACTTATAACTATTTAACAACGGCTAGAGATTAGTTTAACATTCAAGCAAACTTGCAACTCCCGAACTTCCTTCCATTCCTCAATAACACTTTGACATTGTCTTTCCAAACGGGCTCTACATACAAACGAGGGGGGCGATACACACCGTGGTATTAGCACCGCGTTTAGGTGTAGGGCCATAGCCACCTAGGTCACCTGTCTAATCTCATACTAGTTTCTCGCTGTACTATCGCTCTCCCTCCTCTTCCTCTCCTTTTCCTCTTGCTCTGCCCTTAAACCTTTACCCCGATGCCTTAACGCACAGGGAGGAGAGTAACTGGGGAAGAGGGGAAGTTCGGCTCTTTCTTCCCTCCTCCTCTCCTCTGGCTCCAAAACGGAGCCAGCGGAGTGGGAGAGAGTCGAGGGGGCTCTGGACGCACTAGCTATTTACTCTCTTATACCTTTTCTTCTATCTATCTAGCTATCTATAATACTTAGGAAAGTGGAAGTATTGGCCCATAACAAAAAGGTTCACAATATTGCATTTGTAGTTTTTGCATGTTATTAACCTTAGTTACAACGTGGGATAAATCGCACCAAAATAGTTCCATTCTTCACTTTTGAAAGAGAAGTAATACATCTTAGGGAACAAGTGGCCTTTAGACCACCTGTTCCATTCGGAAACCCTTAAGCTGAATGTTTTACTAGTTAAGCGTGGACCATTACAAAATCATAAAATTATTCAAAGTGTTCATTTTTTATATTTCTTTGGGTCTTTTATTCCATATTACAATAGTCGTACGGGCAATGCACGCTCGCTGGTACAAACAAGGATTCAACCTCTAAATTACTTACTTGAACACCACAAATATGTGTACAACAGAAGAATTCGAAGCAACCTTAAAGAGTATTCTTAAAACAAAGTTAAGAGAATTGAAAAGTTACTAGAAAGATGAAGACTAGTATTAGAAACTAGTGGAATTTATATTACTTATTAAATTATTAAATAAATACATATTTAAATATAAATAGCTTAGAGGAGTTGTTTGATTTCCATCCATAAAATAATGATAAAAATGCCGCATTACTTATGGGATGACCTAAGTTTCTTTAAACCTAAATGCAAAATGGTTTCCATCTAATACATTCTCTTTTTGTTTCGCTCACCCGGACCTTACTACCACTCGTAAAATATTTTCCATCATCCTCTAAACAACATTTAGCTCCTGATAATTCATTTTCTCTCATTCGAAGCCCTCAGCTTTCATCGGATAATTTTTTTTTTAAAAGAATTAATTTGGAAACTGAAAAGAATTATTATACATCTAACGCGTATCCTTCATCTATCTTAAATACCACCACGAATACAATCCTATGTTGTGCGCCCACAACAGTAACGCCTTCAACTTTAGCCCTCAGATTCTCCTCCCTGCCTTGCCGTCAGGTTCCACCATCTATGCGTCTCCCGCCATCTATACTCCTACCCCCAACCGGTAAAAGAACTTCCTCTTTATCATCTTCAGAGTTGCCCGTGGACATCTCCACCACTTTAAATGATACGCTTTTCCCTGTGTTTTTCAGCGGACTACCAAGTATCTACCAGCGGAAAAGGGATTCTCCCAAGCCCTTCCTCCAAATGATCCACGGGTGTTTTTCTATCTTTGATAGCGGCGCCCCAACCTTTCTCTTTCCCAGGGGGCCTCAAGAAAAGGGAGACACATAAGTAACGACTTTGAACTTATGCTTACGATGAAGGAAATTGGACCTGCCGAATCTTCTAGGGGCAAAGGGTAGTAAGGTCCACTGGGCCTTGCCTCCCCCCCCACACTTTCAAGACACATGGTTCTTGACCTTGCTGGAGGCCAGTGTACTTGCCCCAGCCCCCTCACTTTTCTCAATCGACGGATGGATCGCATAGCAACTCGGCAGTTGACGAGGCCAATAATTACACATTCGACATCTGGAAGCAAGAGAAGAAGGCACGATTTTGCTTCTAGCCATCAACCTTTATCTGCTGAATCACTCCTGCGTAAGTTGGGAAGGTGTCTGAGGCAACGTAAATGTAGGTGTGGGGGAATAAATATCACGAGAGCAAACAGACGCTAGTTTGTTTATACAGCGTCAACGGTTACGTCTCACCCCCCCCCCCCCCTCCCCTTTGCCCCGCTGCCCAAAAGATCTTCGAGTGTCGCTCGCAAAGAAAGATTACAATCAGCAGATTTCGTAGTCCGTTAATATAAACACAGGAGGGTGGCATAGCCTTTAGAATAAAAATCTATAAACAGGCTTACTGTCCCCTCCGATTGTTTATGTCTCTTTTCGCCATATAGAAGAAATTTCACTTTCTCTGTTTGTAAACCGGAAAGGCAAATTGTCACAACGTTGAAAATTTATGCCCTAGTAGAGAGGCTTAAAGGTGTGCCCTCTTCTCCCCTCCCTTCCCCTCAGGGGATAATTGACGTATATATAGTTCGATCTGGAGAAAGGTGAACGGAGAAGCCGAGTAGCAATCAGGAGAAGAAGAGCAGTCCTTGAGTAAAAGAGAGAATCAAGAAGACAGTGGAACCGAGCGCGATTTTCCTTCCCGAGGCCCTTCGTTTGGTCGCTTAGAAGAGTAGACCAGTTAGATCGAGACCCACTTGCCATACCAATCTCGTTCAGAGGAATACTCTATCTCAGTTTTCTTAATAAAAATAGAGATAACCCTCACCATTGAGGAATACCAGCTTGAATTCCCATTCTAGAAAAGATTCACCTCTTGGTCAAGTCTCATCATCGAGAAGCCCGCAAGTGTAACGCAGAGTTTGGGATAACCCGTACATCCACAATCCCCTCGCTTATATCTTCAAGTCAAGAAGCATCGCCACGTGCTCCCCACCTATCTCGGGATAAGCATTAGCTGGTTTTCCCGAATCGACTCACCAAGCGTTTCCTTCACCCAGAGAGACGATCAGCTGTTTTCCAAGCCAGTCTCACGACGGCGAGAAGGTTCCTGTACAACTCGTCTCGAATCATCGCATTGAAGAGGTTCTCGTTCAAGGTCATCCAACTCCAGACTCCCTCTTAGTTAAAGGCAAAAGGAATCCAAAACTTATTCATTTTGTTTTAATTACAATTCCGAGCGAAAGTGAATTTGGCGTCAACCATCGCGTATTACTCATTGGTAGTATTAATTTTATTAGATCCTCTTATTATAGCATTAGTATATTTAAAGTTTTAATATTTCATTTTTTTATGTAATTAAAAGTATATTTTTGTACAAGATGTTTAATTAGATCCTCGACACGCTGCAAATGGCAATAGATATATAATATTACGAATCCTCCCTGGTTAAAGAATTAAAGCAAATTAAAGTAAAGCAATCTTAGAGAAAAGTGGAACGAAGTTACTCACGTACGGAGCAAACGTACATACGTACTCGGCCGTATACCACAACAGTGGGATGCAGGAAAGGATGGGCCAAGCAAACAACGGAAAAATATTCTCCATGGTCCGAGAAAAAGCTTATCACTTCTCATGAGATAACTGGAGAAGAGAATTAATTCCACTTATTTTTTGACAACAGAGTGTTCGATGGCTTCAAGCATAAATTCGAACATTTTACCCTTTGCAGAAAGTCTATTTGGAACCAGCGTCTAGCAAGAGAGAAAACAAGACCTTTTTTTTCTAAAACGGGGTTTCCCAACCTCTTTTAACTCATGGCCCTCTTTGAACCCGGAATTTTTATGTGGCCTATGAAATTCTTATAGTCTCCCAGATACTTCAAATTTACATATGCTTAATATATTCAATAAAGATACAAGTTATGTCTATTTATTGCACATACACAATTCCCCAAACATCAAAAATACTTTGCATCTCCAAATAAACAACCATTTATAACCATTAAAACCTAAACGACACCGTCTTCACATGCACCAAAGGCATCAGGGCCTGCCGTTCAAGGATCGGGCTGTACAATCACAGCCAGCGCTTCAGTTCCACCAGTTCCTCATTCCTCATTCACATCTTAAACTCTCAACTTGCTGGCTCCAAGCGCCACACCCCGGTACACTACCTCAGCAGGCGGGCTAAACCACGTGAGGGAATGGTACTTACACTGCCTCAGCAAACTAGGCGGAGGAGATCCTCGATTGGTCCAACGGCCAAGTGTAGGGGATTTTTTTACAATTTGGAAGCCCATCTGGCGACTGCCTACTTGGGCATAAAGCGACGTCTAAGTGTAGGGAAGTAAATCTTCAAAATCAGTAGTGGAGCCCCGAAGGCGGACCAGTGCGATGTGCTCACCTACTCCGGCAGCTCCTACAGCCAGCCTGGTGCCAAACGTACTGCTCTGCGCCATGGCTCAATCTCCATTGTCTTCCGAGACAGAAGGATTCCAACGAATATTTTCACAATTTTTCTAATATAATATACCAGGCAATGGTTTCGCCACTATTCCCTAGGGGAGGAGCTTGCGCTTCGCTACTAAGATTAAAATTTAAAATATAAAAAAAAGCAGCTATGGTTAAATTTTTATAAATTTTCTGAAATTCGCCAATTATAATAATTTAAAAAAGGAACTCTTAACTAAATTTCCCCCCTTTCAAAATATCACGTTGCTAAAATATAGTTATAGAAGAAGAATAGATAGAAGAAGATATATAAAAATAAATTTTCTGAACATCACCATTTGAAATTCTTTAGGTTTTAAAAAATTCACAAAATTTCGATACTCTTCTATATTAACACAAACTTCGCGGAAAAGACGATCTTGAAATGGATTTGACTTGATAAGATTGAAAACCTTTAATACATTATCAAGGACATCTTTCAAATGTCCTCTCAATTTTTTTTGCAATTAAATGTTCACGATGAACCACGCAGTGTATGAAAAACACATTAGAGACAGTCTCTTTTAAATATGCCACTGCATCTAACTACCATAGCATCAGCACCTTCAGTTGCACATGCTATGATGTTACCCAATGGAATATTTCTTTCTTGGAAATAGTCCAATACTTCTTTAAATATTGTTGCTTCTTTGGTATCTGTCCCGAGACTGTGAGAAAAGAGCATTTCTTTTCTTAGTTCATTTTTATCATCAAAAACCTAACATATCATACGCCATAAAATGGCTTGATTATTAGTTAAAAGTGTTTCATCAATCTGTAATGCAAAATTCCTTACTTGTAAAAGTACTAGTTGATTTTCAATATCCTGCGCCATTTCATCAATGCATCTTGGCCCTGTATTTTTGCTCAACGGAATACAATCAGTAAGTTCTTGGAGACTGTTGCATAACAGTAGAAACCGCCACAAAATATTGAAGGCAAAATCAAATCTTCACGAGTTGTATGAGGTTTTCTGGTTTTTGCTTTTAGTTTGGAAATTTCATAAGATGCGATGATACCTTTATCTAATATATTCTGATACTTGTGGAATAAGGAAGTAACAGTGCTCTGTCTTTGGAAATCATCGCGAACTTTATGGAAATAATCGAATGATTTGTATTCTTTTTCTTGTGTTTACTCTCCAGATGATATTTAAGTTTACCTGAACGCATACAATCGTTAGAAAGTTCTGTCATACATTGTCGTTGTTATATTGCTTGGAAACTGTATAAAGCTGTATGCTAAAAACTCCCTTGAGTAATTTCGGCATGGATTCTTCTTATCAGCCATGAATAGTTTGTGAGGACAAAATAAATTGATAACGGAATAGAATCTAAATACAAATATATTGTCATATGATTAGAAATTGACTTAATATAATTAAGGATTGAGCTGCCTATTTTAAGTAACAGTTATTCAGGAATGACTAAAATGATTTAAGGAAGTAATAAACCTAATGTAACAAATACATAAAACTATGAGGGACGTATATTCTGCATATGCTACCTGTGTAATACACAGGCAACAAAATTAAATTTAAATTTTTATATTAAAAATTAAATTCATCCAATAATATTTTTGAATTAACCAATTATTTGCAATTTACTTTTCCTGCCCGGTCCGGTATTGAAGCACAGCTTATTGCGGAACTCACGGTACGCCACTGAAGGCTATTTACAATTTGCTTTACAAGATAGCTATAATTAATATTAGAGCCGAGTAAAACAGTTGAAACGCAAGTTGCTCATCTAATATAATCATGGATCAGTGTAGAAAGGTTATAACAGTAATAAACAAGATTGTCGCAGAACTGCAATGGTGGTGTAATATTATACTTTTCAACTGTGAGGTAATAACTAAAAAAAATATTTTTACATTCAAAGAAAACGGTATTTACAATTATTGGTTAATTAAAATCATTAAAATACTAGGTAATTAGTAAATCACCATAACTTAAAAATATTTTAATTATATAAATGGATTTAACTTCATTAATCCAAAGACTAGGAGTTAATATAGGTTTTATGTCCCATTTAATGAGCTGTGGCCCATATATTATCCCTATGGCCCACTAAACATTATCATATTTCTGTGGGCCACCTGAAATTTACTATGGCCCATTCTGGCCCTGTGGCCACAGGTTGGGAACCGTTGTTCTACAAGGTGAACCATACTATGTTTGATCGGCCTTTCCTTTGAGGGTTGAAAGTAAAGGGCAGAAAACTCGCGTAAAAAGCGCTGAAAGTAAACTTCAGCCGATGAGAGACGGATAGATAGGAGATAACTTTTAGAAGGGGGAAATATCTGCATCTTTCTTCGTCAAGGGAAATATCTCCGAGTTTGTTTTTCTGAACATCGGAATAATCATAAACTTCTTCCTGTTCGTACTGATCTTCCACTTCCTTTCATATTCGATAATTCCCCTCATCACTTCCTGCTTGCACATCGCCATTCCTGCAAAGGCATACGACGATTTGCATGGCGTCATCAACGAACTAGATGTTGAGGCACCTTTAAGCGAGAAGTAGTGGGATGTCTGAGGTAACGTCCCCCCCCCCCCCCTCCGCGAAAGGCCAGCCTTGTTTGAACTTTTCTCCATGGTGATTTTCGATCTCGATGAATGCGTATCTTGTTCATTAGTAGTTGTAAAATTTTATATTGCAATTTCCTTATCGAATGCTTTCGATACGATACGTCCCTGCACAAGGTATCAACACTAGCCTTTCCTTTGTTTTGCTTAAGCGATTTTCTCCTTATAAATTTTCTCTCATCTGATTGGTCCAAATCAATATTCATATGTTAAAATAATAATACATAAATAGCACACATTTGTTTTTCATTTTTCACCGATAGCCCATGAAAGGATTGAAAAACGTCTTGGATAATAAAGAAATACTACTTGCCAGCACTTTTCCTCGCCCTACGCTTTCTAAAAATAGTCATCGAAAAGGTTAAAAAGATGCAGCGTAAACTTAACCAAGCAGCCTTCGTTCTGGAATTAAAAATGGTAAATTTTACCTTTAAATGTTTGGTTAAGCTATGGGAAATTGCTTATCTCCTGTCCTCTCCAATATATGCACGGGTTATTAAAAAAGAATGAACCGATTTCATTATGCAATATTTTATTAAGGAAAAGCAATAGAAAACTCGAGCAAAGTCACAAGTATTATATTCACAATCAACTTTTATTTCCTGTCTTACAAGTGTTCAATGTTGCTTTTTGAAACTACCTTACTCCCCACTATTATCGATTTTTTCCTTGTTTGGTTCCGATATATAGACGATATTATCTGTTTGTGGCCTACTTCTAAGGATGTCCATGGTTTTCTTACTGAACTAAATTCTCTGGTTCCCTCTATTAAATTTACCCTTGAATTCGAACAAAATGGTGTCCTCCCGTTCCTAGATCTACTTATTCATAGGACTCCATCTGAATTTCAATTTTCCGTCTATCGGAAGCCTACCAACGCCCGTTCTTATATTTATTTTTAAGCAGGTCACAATGATAAAGTCAAACGGTCTGTATTTATTTCAATGTTTCTCCGGGGGTTGCGGGTGACCAGCCCGGAATTCTTGGATCTTGAGATTTCTAAGATCTTTGAAATAGGTAACAATCTTTGCTACCCTCAAAAATTTCTTGCAGGGTGCCTAAATTTGGCAAAAAAAAGAAATCCTTTTACAGAACTGAAACCCCTCCCACATGCAATTTTAAGAACTCCCTTGTTTTACCCTTTTTTGAGTCCTTTTATTACTTCCCCGCCTCTTGAAAAGTTTAAAGGTTTCAGTCGTATTTAAATATGAGTCTACCATGTGCAAAATATTGATTCATAATAATAACAATAGTATAGGGGGTTTATTCTGCCGATTGTGCTGTATGCCCTAAACAATACTTTAGGCAAACCGGTAAATCACTAAGTGTACACTTGACCCAACATAAATACAATATTAGAAGAGGTGAAAGTAATAGTGCTTTCTCTGTCCATTTATCCGAAATAGTCATCCTATAAATTCGAATTCGGCTAAATTTATTTACAAATGTGATGAATTTGTTAAAAGAAATATTGTCGAATTTTCATTCATTAATTCCTTGCCTAATTTTAATATATCCCCCGGTCTCTTTAAACTTGACCCTGTAATTAAAAGGCTTATTTGTAACGAAATTGTCCTATTTAAATCTTAGCCCTTTGATTTACTGGATTAGTTATGTTTCTTTTGTTTATTTCAATGTATTTATAATTGCATATGTATGTATTCATAGCTTTGTGACCAAAATGTCTACATTCTTTTCTCACAGTTGAAACTTACGGAAGTAGACATTATCTATATGTCTTTACCCTTCGTATCAGGTATTTAATCCCAAATTTGATAATATTTCGCTATTCTGTTTGCTTTCGCTGTACATGGGCGGGATACACCTCTGTTGTCTCTTATATATACCAGCTCTGCATTGTAATTCGTTATTCCTTCAAAATGAACTGAACAAGTTAGAAAGTACTTTGAATCCGCCTTTCATTTTTATGAGGGATTGTTTGCATTTATTGCTCTACTCACATGCTACTTTGTGAGTTTCTCATATATATATATATATATATATATATATATATATATATATATATATATATATATATATATATATATATATATATATATATATATATATTAGGGATATAAAGACCCAGGTGATTACACTAATTATTTATTGGCCGGACGTTTCGGACCTTCACTAGGACCATCTTCAGCGACTGTATTGACTAATGAGAAGGGGAAGGAATATTAACGATAAAATTTAAAAGAATGCATTAAATAATGGCTAAAAAAGCGGATGAAGACAAGTTAAAATAATAAAATTGACAATTATTGAGATTAAAGTAAAAACACAAATAAAAATATATAGAATTAATTAATACTCAGTGTAATTTAAAATAAAAATAATAGAAAGAAGTTAAGTTATAACATAAACTGACTTGGATATCAAATATTAAAGGTAACTGGAGTAAACAATAAAATAACCTATTATACTGAATTATAAAAAAAAACACAAAAAAAACCGAAAACAAATTAGAATGAATTAAACAGAGTGACTAACCTTTATCGTGGGAGTTGACTGTTGCAAGTTTTATAGCGTAGTGGTGTGAGGTTTGGCGAACGTGAGAGGTATTCTACGAAACCCATTCGTTCAATCTAGCTGTTTTGCAAGATTTCATCATTGTAGGATCTAACTACGTGATGGTAGTGTGGGGATGCCCCATCTTGATGAAAATAAAACTCCTTATCTTCAAAGTCCTCTCTAATACTTGGCGTGATCGACTGGCGCAGCAAGTTCAAGTAAACGGAACCAGTCCCAGTAACGTCAAAGAAGAGTGGTCCAATTAATCCTCTTGATGATAAGCCGCACCACACTGCAACTCCTGGTAAATTAAGATGATGTTCCATCATAAAATGCAGATTCTCAGGTCCCCAGTAGTTGCAATTGTAGCGGTTAATTTAACCATTTAATTTAAATGTAGGCTTATCACTCCACACAATCTTTGTTGGGAAGTGTTCATCTTCTGGACATTGTACCAAATACTACTCACAATACTCCACTCTTCGGTCCGGACCATCTTCATTAATAGCATGGACTAATCTTGGAATGTAACTTTTCCATTGACATCGCTTCAAAACACATTGGGAGACGATTTTGAAACACCCACCTCACGACTCGCTTGCTGCACAGATTTTTTTGTACTTCAGTGATACGTTTCTAGTACTCTTTCGTGCTTTGGGGGGCTTGAAGATGTCCATGGTCTTCCGGAACGCTTCTTGTGGACATTCTCAACGTTCCATTGGCTTCAAACTTATCTCGAGTTCGAGTGATGGTAAGTCACTTTGGTGGATCTTTTTTGAAACTCCCTCTTATACTGTCTTTGGACTTCAACTGCATTTTCACACTTTCAGTAGCATTTTAGAATGAATTTCCTATGTTCAAAGCTTAGTCTGACTGCCATTATAAATTCTAATGGGTTTAATCTGGAAAGAATAAACATTAATTGAGCTACCCTCTATTAAAGTGTGCATACATTTTTTTGGACACCCTGTATATATATATATATATATATATATATATATATATATATATATATATATATGTATATATATATATATATATATATATATATAATAATAATAATAATGGTAATTATATTCAAATTCCTGAAACTTCACCTGTATGTACTAGGGGCTTAGAAAGTTCGTGGAAAAAGTACATAACTAAAAATCATATAAAAGGATTTTAAAGTCAATGCATCTGAACGTTCTTGTACCAACGTGTTATGATGTGTTCTAACATGAACCCATAGATGCATGCGACAACGCGACGCCGCCAGTTGGAAGTCAGCACCCGTTCAAGCAACATGGCCTCCTCCAAAATCGAGGCCAAGCCAAACATCAAATTCATGGTGAAGCTCGAGTGGAAGAACAGTGAAATCATTGACTCTCTGGAACAAGTTTATGGTGACTATGCCCCCCCCCAAAAAAAAAAAATAAACAACCGACAAATGGATAAGTCGTTTCTGAAGTGGAAGAAATGAGATTGAAGTAGCAGGCCATCCAAGTCAGTTTGTGTGGAAAACATTGATGCTGTTCGCGACCTGATTTAAAAGGATAGACGAATAACCACTGAATCAGTAGCAAACACTTTCAACATCTCCGTGGGTTCTGCACACGCAATTCTGGTGGAGAATTCGGGGCTAAGCAAACTCTCCGTTCGATGGGTTCCTAAGCTGTTGCGCCCAGATCAGCAGCAAACAAGGGCAGATCTTTCAATGGAAATTTTGAACAAGTGGGATGCGGATCCCGAAGCTTTTATGCAGAGAATTGTGAGCGGGAATGAAACATGGCTCTATCAATACGATTCTGAGGACAAACTTCAATCGAACCAGTGGCTGCCCAGGGGTGGAAGTGGGACAGGTAGGGTAAAATCTGAGCGTTCAAGAGGAAAGGTCATGGCCACTCTCTTCTGGGATGCAGAGAGGATTTTGCTGGTTGACCTCATCGAGAACAAGAAAACAATTACAGGTGCTTATTATGAAGGTGTTTTGAGATAACTGTCAAAGAAAATCGCAGAATAACGTCCTGGGAAGCTGCATCGGCGCGTCCTCTTCCACCACGACAATACACCCGCTCACGGCGCTCGGCAGACAAGAGCTGTGCTACGTGAATTTCCATGGGAAATCACCCGACATCCACCTCACAGCCCCGATTTAGCCCCATCCGACTTCTTTTTGTTTCTAAATATGAAAAAATCGTTGAAAGATGCCCATTTTCCACCAGTTAAAGATGTAAAAGGAGCTGCTTTGACATGGATCGAATCGCATGACCCTCAGGTTTACATATATGGACTTAAAGGCTGGTATTAACGTTTGCAGAAGTGTATTGACCTAAATGGAGCATATGTTGAAAAATAATCATCATAACTTAGACAGTTTTTTTCCAACTGTCCTTTTTTCCATGAACCTTTTGAAGCACCCACTTATGTCCTTAGGGAAGATCAGAGTTAAGATATTGAGAGGAAAGTGATTGGTATACTGATTGTCGTTTTGTAGTGGGCAACACCCATTTAGGTTCTGTTTTTCACTAGACTCCACTTTAATCTGCAGCGATCCATTTTTCGAATCCTATTTCATGGGTATTGGAACCAAAACAGTAAGATAACTACTAAGGGCGACTGATGAAACCTCTACAAGTCACTTTGTAGACACTGAGTAACGAAGAGAATGATTTGAAATGACGGTCTTTATTTCTAAATGCAAATATCCTCTCCCTCTCCCTTCGACTTATGAAGCCAATTAGATAAGGTTGGTCAGTACACCCTGGCATTTATTATGAATTAACTAGAACATTTTGAAGTTAATCTAGGGGTGTTAGTTCGGTCGGTACGAGTATTTTAATGCACGTATTGTAAAAACTACTAATCTGGAAGTTGTAATACCGCGTGATACTCAGAAATCACTAAATTATTACCATAAACACAAAAGAGTTAAGACAACTGTAAATAAATGCCATTTAAAAGTAAAGCAAAATATATTCTAGAATGTACTAGAGAAACCGAAACCCGAATTGGGATACTTGATGAAATGGTGTGACCTTGGTTGTAAACAAACTCCATCCAAGTCACCATCATAGCATCCATCGAAAGCTTCGAAATCACCATAGGATACAGATGCCGGACACCTACCATCTTCCCTGCCTCCTTTACAATCCTTTGTTTGAAATTGCTTCTATGGACCTAGAAAATCCCATTAGGGAGAAGGATTATAAACATTTATTTTTCTTGTTCTTCTTCTTTGTCTTCTTACATTCCCAGAAGAGAGCTCGCTGTTTTGATGCTTCTTTGTACTCCCCCCCCCACCTAAAGGAGTTGAGCGCTTCCGACCCGCTTAGAAGCAAAGAGCTTTGCTACCTCCGTGCATTTTACCGCCCCTCCTCCCGTGGGACCTGTCTTTATACGGAATGAAGAAGGGTTCGGAGGAGTTGCGTGCCCTCCTACTTCTAAGTATCTCAAGTCGTCCATGCGGCTTATGTGTTCGATACATTTTTCATTTCTACTTACTTCACCAATTTATTTTTCAAGCATCTTTATGTAATATTTCGACTCTCTCATTGGTTTTTACTTTCGTTTAATACATAAAATTGCCCCTTTTCAGCCATAGTTTATTTGCTTTTGTTTCTACTTAATCTACTTCCTCTCACTTATCCCAATGGGGTAAACATGCCCTCGTTGGATTACCACAAAATATTTTCATTAATAATAACAATGACGCTCTACAGAGCCTTGGGGGTCTCGGATAGCGCCTATCCAGCCCTAAGAGAATCCTTGACGGAAAAGGCGGGTCTTCAAAGCGCTCTTGAAGGCACGTTTTCATTTAAAGCGCAATAGCAACGAGGTCATATCCCGCAGAAAATTTGTAAGGGGACCTGCAAAGAAAGTGCTGAAGTTAGAGAAGGTGAATATGTATGGAGGATATATAGCTGCAGATTATCCTGTAAGTTGAGGGCCAGGAGGGAACGCAAGTGTAGTTGTTGGGGCATGGAAGACACCTAACCCTGCAGATGTTAACTGCAGCATGATAGGCCACGCTACACTTGACATCCCCTGGCTAGCTTATAGTGGCGGTTGACTAAATTATTATCGAAAAATTAAATTTTCAATTATTAATTTTGTATACCCAGCTAAACCACCTTTCTTAATTGCTGAATGGGTACTTTTAGGAGAGTTGCATGCCCTAGCAGTCTGTAGTGTTCCTAGTAGTTCCCTCTATTGACAGCTCTAGTTATACACTTTCAACACACCCTAAATTCATCACTCCGTAAAAAATGTCCCCCCAAAATTTGACGGGGATTATCCAGGTGAAACTGACCTTTTTTATAGTCAGTAAAAAAAAAACAGAAAAAAACTACATACGGAGTGATTTATCCAAAAAAACATGAGTTATACAAAAAGTTATGAGCCACCAACCCGGTGACAAGTTGATGGGCATAAATGATTAACCACCTGTGAATAGATATAGTAGACATCCATAATCAACGGATAACAATGTCACTTGCGAAATAATAAATCCCAAGCGAAATAACTATCGGTTCGGTTCGTAAATATTCGGAAGATTAAATACTAATTACACTACTAAAATGCCCATCTCCCTGAAAAAAAAGATGATTTACCAATGTATAGGACCTATTAAAGCCGATGGAGCTGTTACTTGATTCTGATAAAATAAACTCACGATAAAAATCGGCAACGCAGATAGTAACATAAACTAATATAATTGGAATAACTCGACGTAAAAAAGAAACGACTAACTTAAGTCACAACCAGGATAAACTTCAAGATAGAAGAGAAAGCATAAAAAACAAAACAATATTGGGATGGACAAGGGAAATATTTCAAGACAATAGACGGACCATAACAATGAGAGATTGGACTCCACTTAACAAAAGACGTAGCCACCAGCAAGACCAATAACAAAATAGAGATAGGAAAATAAAAACCCACTGCAAAGATCAGAAAGCTTCTTTCATCAGCGAACGCATAACTCAAAAAGTAGCGCGTCAGTAGAGCAATAAATGCAAAAAATCCCACAGGAAAATGAAAGGCGGATTCTAAGTACTTTTGAACTTTATTCAATTTATTCTCAAGGAATACATAAGGAATTACTTTACAAGAATTCTCTCTCTCTCTCTCTCTCTCTCTCTCTCTCTCTCTCTCTCTCTCTCTCTCTATATATATATATATATATATATATATATATATATATATATATATATATATATATATGAGAAAACAAAGCGGCACTCCACCTAGGTGTACAACAGAAGGAGCGGGAAAAATATTAATAAATTATCAGAAGAGGGGGATTAAATGCAGGCGTCTAAGGGTAAAGAAATAAAAAAGATCTCTACTAAAATATCCACGTGTGACAGAGTGTGTGCTAAATGTAGAAATATAAGTCACATAACTATGAATACATACATATGAAATGATAAATTTATTTTGAAAAAAATAAAAGAAATATAACAAATTTAATGAATCAAAGGGCTAAGATTTAAAATGGACAATTTCGTTTAAAATAAGATTTATAATAACAGAGACCGAGAGGTATATTGAAGTTAGGAGAGGAATTAATGAAGGAGCATTCAACAATATATATATATATATATATATATATATATATATAACTCCACCGCAGGAAAGAGAAAACGGAAGAATTTTTCTTCGGAAATAAATTATTCCGTTTTCTCTTTCCTGCGGTGAAGTTGGATTGATTTCATCATTCTCTCGCGCACATGATATATATATATATATATATATATATATATATATATATATATATATATATATATATATATATATATATATATATATATATATATATATATATATATATATATATATATATATAATTAGGTAAAAGGCCATGTTGTATGCAGGTACTATTGAAGTCCACAGCTGTGGAAGCGTTATTAATTTTAACTCGTATTTTTTTAATATTTGCTACAAGTTTTTTAACGGGGTCTTCGAGGCGAGAAAAGACATCCGCGAATGACATTCTTTATTCCTAAACGTCTTTCGACTATGTTAGGTCATATTCAGGGAATGAACAGAAATGGAATTATACGAGATACAAGATTTATTAGAGCGATAAATATACAATAAGTTTTTCATTTTACAAATATTAAAATTAAATCCGTATATGTAAAACGATAGAACAGATAGCTGTAGTGGTGAAGTTATATTTTTATGAAAATTCAGCGGAGAAGAGTAAGTTATAAGTATGAGTATGAAAACAGATTCTCACGGAATCATCGGGGAGGTCATCTTATTAAAACTTATATTGGTTTGATAAAATACATGAATTGTTTTTAATTTTAGTTATACAAACTTAGTACAAATTTTTAGGAATAATTTTTCAAAGTTAAATCTTGATATAATCCCTTTACATTCATAGTTCGATTTAATTTATTTTAGCATTTACAATTTTAATTTGGTTGTTCTTTTAGTCATATTTGGATATATTAATTATTTGGGTTTTATTATTTCCTCTAGTTTCGTTTAACACTTTATTTTGGAAGTACTTTATGTTATTATTATTTACACACTCGAGTTAAACTATTATCATATTTGTTAACTAACTGTACTGATATTTTCATTCTCGTAGTTCACAATCTATCATCTTATCTTCCACACCAATTTCTTTTCTTAACTATTATTCATCAAATCAAATATCTGACTCATCAACTGATTGGATTTCTTGGGCATAAGTCAGCAACCGGCAAAGGCGGAAAAGTTTTGGTAGAGGCGGAAGCACTGGCCAAAATCTGCCAGTAAACGTCTCCATAATCGCTACCTCTCGACGACCAGGAAGCTACTAAAAATGAAAAGAAGAAGAAATAGAAGCCATTTCACCTCCTTTTCATCATCATTTTCATCATATTTTTTTCAGGCTACGCTTTTAAGAAAATGACGGTAAAACCATCAGCCCCTCCCCCCCGCTTCACAGCGGCCCCATGGAGGGAAATCGCCGTGAACAGCCTCATCCAACTATGTAGCCCACTAGAGAAGACATAATTGGGGGCATGGGGCATTGGAAGAAGCTTGTTTGAGGATTAGCCCACAGTGGATTACAATGTCTTGAAGCTCGACTGGACAAGGGACGGACTGCAACTTCCGTTGCTAATTACTGCGGAGGCCCATCCCAGGACCATAGAGGGACATTTAACCGTCTATGTGTATGGTGGGCTCAGTCGATATTCAAACTCCCCCAGGGAGCGGCGTTGTCAATGAGTCCGTCAGTAGTCATCCCCCGGGAGAATCCCACCCGGTCTCACATATACTCAATCATCCATCATCTAATCATAATGCGCCATTACCACACTCATCCCAACATTCACCAAGCGAATACCTCGGGGGTCCAAGGATGCTCAAAAGCATGTGTGTGTGTGTGTGGGGGGGGGGGAATCACCCTAAGAAAACAATAATTTCAATACACACATACTACTCACCTAATTACACACCCCATAACAGAAGTATGCTTACCATACGTGCCTGCCTGACAAGTACTACGAGGGGGTCACCTTAAACAATATTGCAATAGATGTGGCCACACGAATACCCCTCAGGGTAATCAACGCCCAGGCCAAACCGGAAAGAGGTAAAGTTTTCGAAACTATCTTCTGAAAACTCAGCGTCGCAGCCATTCGCCTTATAGACACCCCAAACTGGTTACTTGGCGATCTGTGAGAGGCAGAAGGACATCGAGACAATCAGCAAAGAAGATGGCCTTCCCGCACTCCTAGAGATAAACCTCCAGCCCGCAGTACGACCCCAAATCC
The DNA here is from genome assembly GCA_963969495.1 of Ceratothoa steindachneri. Taxonomy (NCBI): domain Eukaryota; kingdom Metazoa; phylum Arthropoda; class Malacostraca; order Isopoda; family Cymothoidae; genus Ceratothoa; species Ceratothoa steindachneri. Next base: position 63,113,860 of record OZ018322.1, on the reverse strand, counting down.
AAGCCCACTGCAGCGTGATTTGCCGTCGACTCGATCCCTGGATAGGTGATTGCAAAAAGGAGAAATTAGCAGAAGAGATAGAGGCCAATCAGAGCTTAGCGAAAGTCTCTGAAATAATTAAGTTCAGAAACCGAAGAGAGAACCAAGAATACATCCATGTATTCAAGGTGATCTTCAAGGAGACGGAGATCGCCCAGAAGGCCAAAGACAAGGGTTTGTTACTCTTACATGCAAAGATCAGTGGGGACCAGATCGAGCGTGAGGAATTCACGCCCATGCTGATGTGCTTCCGCTGCTACAAAGTGGAGTATCACTACCCAAAATATTGCCAAGAAGCAGAGAAGACATGCTTCAGGTGCAGTGAAAGGGGTCACGGGTGGAAAAACTGCATGAAGACAGAGAAGTGTGTCAACTGCGGGCCGGGCCATAAAGCATTAGCCATGGCTTGCCCCATGAAAAAAATTATAATTAAAAGGAAACAAGCTGCCAAGAAAGAGGAAGAATAGAGGAGGAGGACAACTTTGTATGCGCAAGCAGCAAAAATGTTCCACCCTACACAAGCCCCGACTAAAACATACATCAAACTTGAGAATGAGGAATCAACGCAAATTCTCACCTGCATTCTTTATGTGCACGTAAGAAATCTCACGAATCCGGGCACGTTCTCAAATGACCTCAACCTGATGCTCAAGAATGAGTGAGATATGGTTCCCAGAGAACCCTTCCTCAGGAGATGTCCTACAATTACAATTCTGCCCCAAAGGTGAATTGAGAGGCAGTTGCAGCAGCGTCTACCTACCCTACTGAAATAACGGACTTACACCACAAGGATCATGGATAAGAAACACAGGAACCCACCAGGAGCCTCGACCTCAAAATTGTAGCGAGAAAAGTGAGGGAAGAAAAAGCGAGGAAAGCTGCAACAAACGAAACACAAAGAAGGGAGCGTCAAACTACGACTGACGCAGGCTCGGACAGCGACAGTACCCTGAGGGAACCCAAAGAGAGGACAACATTAGAAGGGGAAAAAGTAAGAAAAACAAGCACAGGTACGACGGTAGGGAACTAGGTCTGAAGGTTTACCTTTCTGATAAGATTCCTTCTCTGAACAAATATCCCTCGTGGACATCACCAAAGGCATCAAAAACCAAAAACTAAAATGGACAATAACAGAATCGGAAGACGAAACTGAAGTTGCGGCAGCACTCTACTCAAAAAAAGTGAAACTCTACAACGCCTCCCTATTTACGATCCCGGCCATGGAATATAAGAAGACGAAGAATGCAAAGATACCTATGCACAAGGAATAAGCAGAACACTTTAGAAGTAGACACAAAACATGGAGAACATAAACAACACCTTGGAAATTTTAACACTAGAAACGAATATCCTAATATCTGAACACGCTGTCAACACGAATTACACAGGGATGAAAATCCCGAACTACCACGTCCTGGCAAAGAAATCCACATAAGATAGGTTCGACGGTGCTGCAATTGCCATAAGAAGGAGCATCACCTTCAAAAGGCTACCAGAACTTGAGGAGTCCTTAGTAGCTGTAGAAATCCCCACACTTGTTGGGGGACTCACAATTGCAGCAGCATACCAGCCTCCTTGCCATCCATATTTGCCCATCAATAATCTTCTAACCCTAACTGCCCACCGCAGGAATGTATGCATGGGGTGCAACCTGAATGCTAGACTGGGGATCTCGGGCTATACGAGAACAAACGAAAGGGGCAGAAACCTGCAGCTTGTCATTGACCGGGAGAGGCTTGAAAGAGCCGGGCCAGAATTTCCGACCTACATCACTGAAAGATCAGCGACAGCCCCGGATATAATATTGACAAGCACAAACTTTCCTTCAAATCTAGTTAGTATGCCTGGCCCCACGGTTACAAGTGACCATATCTCCATCATGACCACCATCTCCCTCGCACCTATTCTGCTTCTTATCCCACACATGGAAAGCTTTGCAAAAGCAAACTGGGAGCTTTACAAGAGAATGCTCAACATCTTTGAACCAGCGAACCTAAGCGAAGCTATCCTGGAAGAGATTGACGAAGAAATAAACCGCATAACACTCCTGATCATGGAAACGGACGAAAAGTGTATTCCATACATCACGCACAAAAGCCCTCCGCAACCCAGGTGGACCGAGAAGATGCGAGATATTGCCTCAGAACACCGAGAGATCTATGAGGAAGTCAGTCAATTTGGCCCAAACAGAGATCACACCAGAAGACTCCGACAACTCAGAGAGGAACTCAAAGAGCGGATCAACGAACAACAACGGGCCATATGGGAGGGAATTATCGAGAGGCTCGACACAGAGCAGAACCCCCAGAAATTCTGAAAGGATATGAAAAAACTGAGAGGTGTGCCCCCGAAGGAGAAAATAAGGCTGGGAGAACATGCAGAAATCATAGAAGATCCAGGGAGACTCGAAAGAAGGTTCAGAAGGTACTAGCGCCAAATATTCTCCATCCCTCCGGAAGAGAACGAGGATTTCGTCCTGGAATTCGAACACCAGATAATTGACGAACTCAATACTATAATCCACCGCACGCATCTCACCAGCACGTTTCCGAGGAGAGAAGAATGGAGGGCAACGGACGACCAATCACTGCTGAGGAGTTCCTGAGCACGATTAAATCCTTCAAACAGAGAGCTCCTGGCTGGACAGAGATTACCAAAAACCATCTGGTAAATGCTCCACCACGCCTGCTACAGGGCATTACCAACGTAATAAATGCAGGACTGAACACTGGTTACTTACCTGACGGATACAAGGTGACAAAAGTCATCTGTATACCAAAGGGGAAAAAGTTAACCAGAACAGCCGATGGACATCAGGCCCAGCTTCCTCTTGGAAATCATCGGCAAGATTCTGGAAAAGATCCTAGCCAAAAGGCTTCAGAATCAACTTGACGAGAAGAGGGCCCACAACCCACAACAACACAGGTTTCGGAAGAAGGGTGGAACGATCACCGCACTCGCGCTTCTAACTGAGAAAATCGCCAAGTGCCGAGCGGATGGAAAATACATTGATATCGTACTAAGGGAAGTGCAAAAGGCTTCCGATAAAGTCTGGCTGAGAGGCCTTCAACGAATCATCTGCAACTTCGTCATGGAACGGCGCGCCCGAATCATAATAGAGGGTCACCAAGGTCCAGAGTTCCCCCTCGAGGCCGGAGTCCCACAGGAAAGTTGTCTGAGCCCCCTCCTTTACCTAATCTACACAATAGATTTACCAACTCCGGTAAAAGAGGACTCATTATATCTCCAGTTTGCGGATGATATAACCCAAGTGATCCCTGGTACATACAGTAATCCCAGGGCTCAGGCTCTCGAGACTGCAAATAAAATTAGCAAACGTAAATGAGTACGAAAGGAAGTGGAAGATCCGCACGAATAGCCGAAAATTCAAGATCCTCGCCCTCGGCCGCAGAAAAACAGCGGATGTAACAATAGGGGAGCTAATATTTCCCTATCACCAAGAAGGGAGTGTTCTGGGGCTCAACATCACCTCCACAGGGTATAGCCATCACTCCATAACGCAGGAAAATCTGGCGAAGTTAGAACTCAACAAACTTAACAGATTTAGAAATATGAGCTCTCACAACATCAGAAAGATATATCTTATGCATATTTGAGCAAAACTCATATACCCTGCGGTGGTGGCTCAAACCCTAATGTCGTAGAATGACCCTTGGTTTTGATCCCTCTACTCTTTGACACCCTTTTAGTAGCGGTATGCTTTAAGGGGCGTGAGTTACTTCTATGATGAAGTAGGCTTTGTTCTAAGAGTGCTATTTTAGTGGTTTCGTCCTTGAGGAAGAGCTATTTTTAAACACATAAGGATAAGAGAAAACACCAGAATCTACCAAAAATAAACATGTATTTTAAATTAAATATTACAAACCAACAGTAAAAGCATTTCTATATTTGGCCTCAAAGATTTTTCAATGACAAAACATAAACAAGTAGGCTTCCAATAAACATACCAATTGCCAATTAGTATTTTTATCACGACCCTATTTGTTTAGCATAAAACATTAAATTAACGTACTGTCATCTACAAACACATATGACCTAGGTTCAAGAATAAGGGTTTCTACTCTCCTTTAAAACGTGGGACGTACTAAACTTCTACTATCGCAATAGAGATATAAATGTTATTGTTAACTTACAGGTAGGTATTAGGGATTGCCGGATGTCGCTGGAGGACTTATCTCTTGCTTTGAAGTGTGGTGGTCGCTAGTGAAATTTTCATCGCCTGTGACGGGTGCTGATTCTTCAACGTAATTAAAGAACGGGAGCTCGTTGGGGCAGGGTTCTTCTCCTCTCACTCTTACGGTGCTTGAGATGTGAGAATCACTCGAGTGTGAGCGGCTTTGCTTTTCTTCAGTCGGACTTCTTTGCAGACGGAAAAGGTTCTTCGGTATGGCACCGATATAAAACTTGACTATTTAGGTTAATACGGCCCTGAAAGGGGGGATCGATTTTCTCAATCTGATCCTATCGTTTCTCACGGAAATAGTCTTGTATGGCTGAAGGATCGATCTTTACGAAATAATCTTTCTTCTGGAGAATCGACTTCTAATAATCTTCTTGTCTGGCCGATGGATCGATCTTCACGACCTAATCCTATTCTGGCGTATCGACTTCAGCTAATCATCTTCTCTTTCTTTGCGGGGCTTATTTATAGGCGGATTGCCGCCCTATCTAAAGGGGGAAGTGACCAGGCCACAGATGCAAAGGGGGGGGGGGAGCGAATGGTGAGTTAGCATCTGGGGAGAGCGAGAATTCCTGAGGTGGCACTGGGGTGCCCAAGTCAGCTCGCAAATTATAGGCTCGCAACCGCACCGCTACTTGGCGTGCCTTCTGACTCGCACCGTTATTTTTTCCCTAACCACGGGTTTATGGGTCTCGTAGGTAATTCGATCGTTAGAGCGTCGTTTAAGGACCTTAGGTGGTCGCCTTCAAACATATGTTAGCTCCAACTGCCCACAGCGGCGAGGAGATCACACATGGTAAGCATTTTCGCCGGCTACCTTTCCCACGCTTCTCCTCATGAAGGGAGGGGGGCTTGAATGTACCTATACTCCTCCAGGATGCTTAATGTAGCCATTTCTCCACATTTACCTCCATTCTTAAGAAAATAACGGGAAGGGGGGGGATGTTCCAATCCGACGCTTACAATAATATACATGGGTAACTTACGGAACATTATATTATACAATAAATTCTAATTCACTCGGGAATGCCTCGATAACATTTCACCTGACCTTACATTTATTCCTATATTACTGTGCCAACTTAGGATTTTCTTACCTACCACTCGCCCCTACTTACTTACAATTCTACTGATTTACACTTAACTTTTCTATAATACAATAGTTGGGCTGCTCCTTAATCGTCGACAGGGTTCCGACTTAACGAGTCGGCCATACAATTGTTGGACCCTTTTATATAGTGAATGGAGTACTGGTACTCCATCAAGAGTAAACTCCATCTCAGGAGTCTTCCATTCTTACACTTATTTTTACCTAAGTATGACAACGGTTTATGGTCGCATTCCAACTTAAACTCGCGCCCTATTAGATAATATTTGAATTTACCTATGGACCATATTATGGCCAAAGCTTCGATTTCGATAGTAGCGTAGGCTTTTTCTCTACTCAACAGTTTCCTACTGACATAAGCTATGGGATAGGCTGTTTCGTCATCCTCGTATTGAAGCAATACTCCGCCTAACCCGTCCCGACTAGCGTCCGTGCGAAGGCCGAAGATCTTGTTGGGATTTGGTAAGCGAAGAATGGGCGCAGTTACGAGTTTTCCTTTTAGAACCTCCAACTGAGTTATTGCATGGGGGTTCCACGTGACAGGGTCTGACGCTCTCTTTTTTTTAACAAATCATTAAGTGGGGCCGCAATGGAAGCGAAGTGTGGTACAAAACGCCTATAGAACGAGGCCGCTCCCATAAACGATCGGAGTTGTTTCTTTGTTTTCGGCCGGGGCATCTTGACTATGGCGTCCACTTTTTCTTGCTGGGTAGTCAAGTGTTTTTATCCTATTTTGAATCCCAGGTAGTCAATGGATTCGTAGGCAAAATAACACTTGGTCGGCCCGGCGATTAGACCTTGCTCCTTCAATTTCTCCAGCAATGAGCGTAAGGCATGTAAGTGTGACTCCCATGTACGGGTAGCTACGTACACGTTGTCGAAGTAAAACGACACGTCACTTAGTCCAGCGATAATTCGCCTCATCATCCTATTATAATTGCTACCGGCTGTAAGTAGTCCGAAGGGTAGCCTGGTAAACTGTAACAGACCTCTCTCGGTCGCAAAAGCCGTCAGTTTTTTGGACTCCTTAGCGAGAGGTATTTGATAGTACGCTTTACACAAATCCAATTCGGTGATGAATTTAGCGTCTTCAAATAAATGGAGATTTTGATCTATTAGTGGGATGGGCTCGGCGTCGAAAACGGTCACTGAATTCAATTTTCGGAAGTCCACGCACATCCGAAATGATTGATCAGGTTTCTTAACCATTACTATGGGGGAGCAATAATCGGACTCCGATGGCTCTAAAATTCCCAATTTTAGTAAATTCCGGACTTCCTTATTGAAGGCTTCTCGTAGGTGGATCGGTAAAGGATATGGTTTGCTCCGAACCACTGAATTAGTTTTTAGTTTTATTTCATGGATAAAATCCTTGGCACATCCAGGGTTTTCAGAAATGACTTCTGGGAATTCCATGAGCAAGTTTAACATTTCCGCTTTTTGTTGAATTTCTAAGTGGGGATTTATCTTTAAATCCACCCGAGGGTCTTCCGGGGTAGGTGAGAGCGAGGGAAGTTCGTATTCCTCGTCTTGTTCCACACACACGGTGTGTATGACTTGCAGGGGCGTACCCGGGTAAACGGCATCCATCGGTTCTTCTTCGTCTAGAAGGGTAATATTCTTTATGCACGCGCGGCGGTGATATTTTTTTAGCATGTTTATGTGATAGGTTCTTCGCCCTGTTGGGGTATCTATCAAGTAATCGACTGGACCCCGTGCCTCGATTACTTCAAACGGTCCCTTCCACTGGGCCCATAACTTATTATTTTCGGTTGGGAGTAATAATAAGACTTCATCTCCTGCCTTTAATTTTCGAGCCTTTGCTTTCATATCGAAATAGTCCCGGTATTTGGCTAAATTTTTCTCGGCGTTCTCTCGAGCTAAGCCAGAGCAGTATTCTAGGCGCTCGCGCATATCCATCACGTAGGCGTAAGACGATTTGATTTCTTGCTCGAGCTTCGCGTTGGAAAATAATTCCTTAAGAATACTCATAGGACCTCGCACATTTCTCCCGTATAATAGCTCAAAGGGCGAGAATCCCAACGTCCGATGAGGTATTTCTCGGCAGGCGAAAAGGGCTGCAGGCAGGTATCTGTGCCACTGTTTAGGGTTGTTTTGACACAACTTCTTCAATATATTTTTGAGAGTCCCGTTTAATTTCTCGCAGATTCCGTTAGCGGAGGGATGAAATGGACTCGTAAAAATTGGCTTGACTAACAGTAGTTTGTTAAAATACTCCATCAATTCTGAGGTGAATTGGCGCCCTCTATCAGATAGAATTTTTTAGGCAGGCCTACTCGTGCAAAAATTGAAATTAATGCTTCCGCGCAGGAAATAGTGTCAATCTTCCGTAGGGCCACGGCATCTGGGAACCGGGTGGCACAATCCACTAGGGTGAGGATGTAGGAGTGTCCTCCACTTGAAGGGGGGTGAATTGGTCCCACCAAATCAATTGCCACTCGAAAGAAAGGTTCGGTAATAACGGGCACCTTTTGTAAGGGAGCGGGAGGTACCCGTCCTCTGGAGGGATCCTTCTGACACACGTCGCATGATCGGCAATAGGCCACGATTTCTCTGGCGGCCTGGGGCCAATAAAAGTGTCGGAATATCTGCTGCGCCGTTTTGTTGTGCCCAAAGTGTCCGGCTAATATTCCATCATGCGCGGTATTCAAAATTCTTTGCGTGTATTCTTGAGGTACACACAGTGCTTTCTTGTTCTCCTTATCCTCCTCGCTGATAGTACGGTAGAGAAGTGAGTCTTCTACGATATACTGGATAGGCTTCTTTCCTTTCACTTGGAGAATTTCACCTTTAATAGCTTTCTCCCATAGAGGTTTAAGAGTGGGGCATTCCTTCTGAGCACTGGCGAAGGAAGTCAATTTGAACCCATTGTCTTCGAGGGTAATCCTCGGGGTCAACTTAGCAGGTTGCTCTTTCCTCTGGGCTTCTTGTGCCCGGGTGACTACTTGTTGGGCCACTTCTTGCTGGGGAATTAGGGGGTTTTGTCCGATTAGTACTGCGCAGAACTTAATCGGGGCTACTACCACGTCCGTCCAACCGGTGAAATATCTGCATTGTATATGACATCTCACGACGGGGAATCGATTGTCGCGTCCTAAAAAGTCGTGGACGATTGCGAATTTCTTATGGGCAGGGTTTACTGGGCGCAGCAACTTGTCGGATACCACTATGCACGTGCATCCGGTGTCTCTGACTGAAGTGGATACTCGGCACCCATTAACAGTGCCCTCTTCAAATTGTAGGCCGCCTGGCGAACTTTTGTTGAATAGAAAGTTTACCTGTTGCTGGGGCCCTTCGGATGTTGGCGCGGGGACGTAGGACGAATCAGCTTGTCCTGCTGGGATCGCGGCAGTCAGGTTTTGCACCTGTTGTCTCGAGGTCTCCCTCAGTCGGGAGTTCTGTAGGCACTGGAAACTCAGGTGACCTATTATCCCGCAGGTATAACAAGTGACGGGCTTCCTGGGATACGTGCCGGTATTAGGGTATGATCCTTGTGGAATCCTAACTTCTTTTTGATTTTTTTTCTCCTCCAAAATTTGGCTTATAAGTTCCTTTTGCTACTGAGAACTTAAAGGGCTTCTTCTGTAAATGCCTGGGTGGCGGCCCATTTTTCTTTGGGGAGGGAGCCTTCTCTTTCTTGTACTCCCTAGGATATAACCGATGATTTACCGCGTGGAGGTCAGCCTCGTCCAGGCACTCGTTGAAGGTAGAAGCTTTTCGGTCCTTAACGAATGCACGGATTTCCTGGGGTAGTGTACTTAGTAACTGATCTCTAAGCATGAAGTCGACGACCGCAGCGACTTCGTTCTCTACCCCTTCTGACTCCATCCAAAACTGTAGGCTTCGACGAAGCTCAAAGCCAAAATGTTTGTACGTTTGTCCAGGTCTTATACGAGACTGCCTGAACTTCATCCTATATTCTTCCGGGTTAAGGTTTGTTGCTGAGAGAAGTTCGGCTTTGAGAGTGGAATAGTCCACAGTCGCTTCTGAGGGTAAAGATACGAATATCTCTCTCATCCTACGATTGAGTAGCGGTAACAGTCTGGCGACCCCATCTTCTTCTAGGTCCCAATTATTGACTTCAAATATTTTCTCAAAATGGGAGAGATATGAGCATAAATCTTCTTCGTCCTTGTACTCCGGGAGTTTCATGCTGGCCGCTGGTGACACTCCTGTTCTAGATGACACTGACTGCACCTCTAACTGGTCTTTACTAAGAGCTCTTTCGTGGGCCCTTATCTTCTCTCTTTCATCAGCTTCCATTTTCGTCTTTTCTCTTCTTTCATCAGCTTCCATTTTCGTCTTTTCTGCTTCCATTTTCATCTTTTCTCTTCTTTCTTCTCTTTCGTTTCTCTCTTTCTCCTGAATAAACTCTCTTTCGTTTCTCTCTTTCTCCTGAATAAACGAACTCAGCTCGGTTCCTTGCAGTCCGAGGCTTTGACCTTGCTTCCGATAAAGGTCAAACAATGCCATCGCGCTTATGTCAGTCATCTACCTTGTTTTTAATCAAGCCTGACCTATTCCACCACCGAAACTTACCACTTGGCCTAACAATTACCTTTAGATGGTATCCACCTCTAACTTTACCAATTTCCCACTCGTCAAATATTCTATTATTCCTGGTGTTCCTTTTATGTGTTAGCTCTTCCTTAAATAGACACTGCTGGGTTCTTTCTAATATAAAACCTCTAGACCTGACACCACTTTTATAATATGTCGTAGAATGACCCTTGGTTTTGATCCCTCTACTCTTTGACACCCTTTTAGTAGCGGTATGCTTTAAGGGGCGTGAGTTACTTCTATGATGAAGTAGGCTTTGTTCTAAGAGTGCTATTTTAGTGGTTTCGTCCTTGAGGAAGAGCTATTTTTAAACACATAAGGATAAGAGGAAACACCAGAATCTACCAAAAATAAACATGTATTTTAAATTAAATATTACAAACCAACAGTAAAAGCATTTCTATATTTGGCCTCAAAGATTTTTCAATGACAAAACATAAACAAGTAGGCTTCCAATAAACATACCAATTGCCAATTAGTATTTTTATCACGACCCTATTTGTTTAGCATAAAACATTAAATTAACGTACTGTCATCTACAAACACATATGACCTAGGTTCAAGAATAAGGGTTTCTACTCTCCTTTAAAACGTGGGACGTACTAAACTTCTACTATCGCAATAGAGATATAAATGTTATTGTTAACTTACAGGTAGGTATTAGGGATTGCCGGATGTCGCTGGAGGACTTATCTCTCGCTTTGAAGTGTGGTGGTCGCTAGTGAAATTTTCATCGCCTGTGACGGGTGCTGATTCTTCAACGTAATTAAAGAACGGGAGCTCGTTGGGGCAGGGTTCTTCTCCTCTCACTCTTACGGTGCTTGAGATGTGAGAATCACTCGTGTGTGAGCGGCTTTGCTTTTCTTCAGTCGGACTTCTTTGCAGACGGAAAAGGTTCTTCGGTATGGCACCGATATAAAACTTGACTATTTAGGTTAATACGGCCCTGAAAGGGGGGATCGATTTTCTCAATCTGATCCTATCGTTTCTCACGGAAATAGTCTTGTATGGCTGAAGGATCGATCTTTACGAAATAATCTTTCTTCTGGAGAATCGACTTCTAATAATCTTCTTGTCTGGCCGATGGATCGATCTTCACGACCTAATCCTATTCTGGCGTATCGACTTCAGCTAATCATCTTCTCTTTCTTTGCGGGGCTTATTTATAGGCGGATTGCCGCCCTATCTAAAGGGGGAAGTGACCAGGCCACAGATGCAAAGGGGGGGGGGAGCGAATGGTGAGTTAGCATCTGGGGAGAGCGAGAATTCCTGAGGTGGCACTGGGGTGCCCAAGTCAGCTCGCAAATTATAGGCTCGCAACCGCACCGCTACTTGGCGTGCCTTCTGACTCGCACCGGTTTTTTTTTCCTTAACCACGGGTTTATGGGTCTCGTAGGTAATTCGATCGTTAGAGCGTCGTTTAAGGACCTTAGGTGGTCGCCTTCAAACATATGTTAGCTCCAACTGCCCACAGCGGCGAGGAGATCACACATGGTAAGCATTTTCGCCGGCTACCTTTCCCACGCTTCTCCTCATGAAGGGAGGGGGGCTTGAATGTACCTATACTCCTCCAGGATGCTTAATGTAGCCATTTCTCCACATTTACCTCCATTCTTAAGAAAATAACGGGAAGGGGGGGGGATGTTCCAATCCGACGCTTACAATAATATACATGGGTAACTTACGGAACATTATATTATACAATAAATTCTAATTCACTCGGGAATGCCTCGATAACATTTCACCTGACCTTACATTTATTCCTATATTACTGTGCCAACTTAGGATTTTCTTACCTACCACTCGCCCCTACTTACTTACAATTCTACTGATTTACACTTAACTTTTCTATAATACAATAGTTGGGCTGCTCCTTAATCGTCGACAGGGTTCCGACTTAACGAGTCGGCCATACAATTGTTGGACCCTTTTATATAGTGAATGGAGTACTGGTACTCCATCAAGAGTAAACTCCATCTCAGGAGTCTTCCATTCTTACACTTATTTTTACCTAAGTATGACAACGGTTTATGGTCGCATTCCAACTTAAACTCGCGCCCTATTAGATAATATTTGAATTTACCTATGGACCATATTATGGCCAAAGCTTCGATTTCGATAGTAGCGTAGGCTTTTCTCTACTCAACAGTTTCCTACTGACATAAGCTATGGGATAGGCTGTTTCGTCATCCTCGTATTGAAGCAATACTCCGCCTAACCCGTCCCGACTAGCGTCCGTGCGAAGGCCGAAGATCTTGTTGGGATTTGGTAAGCGAAGAATGGGCGCAGTTACGAGTTTTCCTTTTAGAACCTCCAACTGAGTTATTGCATGGGGGTTCCACGTGACAGGGTCTGACGCTCTCTTTTTTTTAACAAATCATTAAGTGGGGCCGCAATGGAAGCGAAGTGTGGTACAAAACGCCTATAGAACGAGGCCGCTCCCATAAACGATCGGAGTTGTTTCTTTGTTTTCGGCCGGGGCATCTTGACTATGGCGTCCACTTTTTCTTGCTGGGTAGTCAAGTGTTTTTATCCTATTTTGAATCCCAGGTAGTCAATGGATTCGTAGGCAAAATAACACTTGGTCGGCCCGGCGGTTAGACCTTGCTCCTTCAATTTCTCCAGCAATGAGCGTAAGGCATGTAAGTGTGACTCCCATGTACGGGTAGCTACGTACACGTTGTCGAAGTAAAACGACACGTCACTTAGTCCAGCGATAATTCGCCTCATCATCCTATTATAATTGCTACCGGCTGTAAGTAGTCCGAAGGGTAGCCTGGTAAACTGTAACAGACCTCTCTCGGTCGCAAAAGCCGTCAGTTTTTTGGACTCCTTAGCGAGAGGTATTTGATAGTACGCTTTACACAAATCCAATTCGGTGATGAATTTAGCGTCTTCAAATAAATGGAGATTTTGATCTATTAGTGGGATGGGCTCGGCGTCGAAAACGGTCACTGAATTCAATTTTCGGAAGTCCACGCACATCCGAAATGATTGATCAGGTTTCTTAACCATTACTATGGGGGAGCAATAATCGGACTCCGATGGCTCTAAAATTCCCAATTTTAGTAAATTCCGGACTTCCTTATTGAAGGCTTCTCGTAGGTGGATCGGTAAAGGATATGGTTTGCTCCGAACCACTGAATTAGTTTTTAGTTTTATTTCATGGATAAAATCCTTGGCACATCCAGGGTTTTCAGAAATGACTTCTGGGAATTCCATGAGCAAGTTTAACATTTCCGCTTTTTGTTGAATTTCTAAGTGGGGATTTATCTTTAAATCCACCCGAGGGTCTGTCGGGGTAGGTGAGAGCGAGGGAAGTTCGTATTCCTCGTCTTGTTCCACACACACGGTGTGTATGACTTGCAGGGGCGTACCCGGGTAAACGGCATCCATCGGTTCTTCTTCGTCTAGAAGGGTAATATTCTTTATGCACGCGCGGCGGTGATATTTTTTTAGCATGTTTATGTGATAGGTTCTTCGCCCTGTTGGGGTATCTATCAAGTAATCGACTGGACCCCGTGCCTCGATTACTTCAAACGGTCCCTTCCACTGGGCCCATAACTTATTATTTTCGGTTGGGAGTAATAATAAGACTTCATCTCCTGCCTTTAATTTTCGAGCCTTTGCTTTCATATCGAAATAGTCCCGGTATTTGGCTAAATTTTTCTCGGCGTTCTCTCGAGCTAAGCCAGAGCAGTATTCTAGGCGCTCGCGCATATCCATCACGTAGGCGTAAGACGATTTGATTTCTTGCTCGAGCTTCGCGTTGGAAAATAATTCCTTAAGAATACTCATAGGACCTCGCACATTTCTCCCGTATAATAGCTCAAAGGGCGAGAATCCCAACGTCCGATGAGGTATTTCTCGGCAGGCGAAAAGGGCTGCAGGCAGGTATCTGTGCCACTGTTTAGGGTTGTTTTGACACAACTTCTTCAATATATTTTTGAGAGTCCCGTTTAATTTCTCGCAGATTCCGTTAGCGGAGGGATGAAATGGACTCGTAAAAATTGGCTTGACTAACAGTAGTTTGTTAAAATACTCCATCAATTCTGAGGTGAATTGGCGCCCTCTATCAGATAGAATTTTTTAGGCAGGCCTACTCGTGCAAAAATTGAAATTAATGCTTCCGCGCAGGAAATAGTGTCAATCTTCCGTAGGGCCACGGCATCTGGGAACCGGGTGGCACAATCCACTAGGGTGAGGATGTAGGAGTGTCCTCCACTTGAAGGGGGGTGAATTGGTCCCACCAAATCAATTGCCACTCGAAAGAAAGGTTCGGTAATAACGGGCACCTTTTGTAAGGGAGCGGGAGGTACCCGTCCTCTGGAGGGATCCTTCTGACACACGTCGCATGATCGGCAATAGGCCACGATTTCTCTGGCGGCCTGGGGCCAATAAAAGTGTCGGAATATCTGCTGCGCCGTTTTGTTGTGCCCAAAGTGTCCGGCTAATATTCCATCATGCGCGGTATTCAAAATTCTTTGCGTGTATTCTTGAGGTACACACAGTGCTTTCTTGTTCTCCTTATCCTCCTCGCTGATAGTACGGTAGAGAAGTGAGTCTTCTACGATATACTGGATAGGCTTCTTTCCTTTCACTTGGAGAATTTCACCTTTAATAGCTTTCTCCCATAGAGGTTTAAGAGTGGGGCATTCCTTCTGAGCACTGGCGAAGGAAGTCAATTTGAACCCATTGTCTTCGAGGGTAATCCTCGGGGTCAACTTAGCAGGTTGCTCTTTCCTCTGGGCTTCTTGTGCCCGGGTGACTACTTGTTGGGCCACTTCTTGCTGGGGAATTAGGGGGTTTTGTCCGATTAGTACTGCGCAGAACTTAATCGGGGCTACTACCACGTCCGTCCAACCGGTGAAATATCTGCATTGTATATGACATCTCACGACGGGGAATCGATTGTCGCGTCCTAAAAAGTCGTGGACGATTGCGAATTTCTTATGGGCAGGGTTTACTGGGCGCAGCAACTTGTCGGATACCACTATGCACGTGCATCCGGTGTCTCTGACTGAAGTGGATACTCGGCACCCATTAACAGTGCCCTCTTCAAATTGTAGGCCGCCTGGCGAACTTTTGTTGAATAGAAAGTTTACCTGTTGCTGGGGCCCTTCGGATGTTGGCGCGGGGACGTAGGACGAATCAGCTTGTCCTGCTGGGATCGCGGCAGTCAGGTTTTGCACCTGTTGTCTCGAGGTCTCCCTCAGTCGGGAGTTCTGTAGGCACTGGAAACTCAGGTGACCTATTATCCCGCAGGTATAACAAGTGACGGGCTTCCTGGGATACGTGCCGGTATTAGGGTATGATCCTTGTGGAATCCTAACTTCTTTTTGATTTTTTTTCTCCTCCAAAATTTGGCTTATAAGTTCCTTTTGCTACTGAGAACTTAAAGGGCTTCTTCTGTAAATGCCTGGGTGGCGGCCCATTTTTCTTTGGGGAGGGAGCCTTCTCTTTCTTGTACTCCCTAGGATATAACCGATGATTTACCGCGTGGAGGTCAGCCTCGTCCAGGCACTCGTTGAAGGTAGAAGCTTTTCGGTCCTTAACGAATGCACGGATTTCCTGGGGTAGTGTACTTAGTAACTGATCTCTAAGCATGAAGTCGACGACCGCAGCGACTTCGTTCTCTACCCCTTCTGACTCCATCCAAAACTGTAGGCTTCGACGAAGCTCAAAGCCAAAATGTTTGTACGTTTGTCCAGGTCTTATACGAGACTGCCTGAACTTCATCCTATATTCTTCCGGGTTAAGGTTTGTTGCTGAGAGAAGTTCGGCTTTGAGAGTGGAATAGTCCACAGTCGCTTCTGAGGGTAAAGATACGAATATCTCTCTCATCCTACGATTGAGTAGCGGTAACAGTCTGGCGACCCCATCTTCTTCTAGGTCCCAATTATTGACTTCAAATATTTTCTCAAAATGGGAGAGATATGAGCATAAATCTTCTTCGTCCTTGTACTCCGGGAGTTTCATGCTGGCCGCTGGTGACACTCCTGTTCTAGATGACACTGACTGCACCTCTAACTGGTCTTTACTAAGAGCTCTTTCGTGGGCCCTTATCTTCTCTCTTTCATCAGCTTCCATTTTCGTCTTTTCTCTTCTTTCATCAGCTTCCATTTTCGTCTTTTCTGCTTCCATTTTCATCTTTTCTCTTCTTTCTTCTCTTTCGTTTCTCTCTTTCTCCTGAATAAACTCTCTTTCGTTTCTCTCTTTCTCCTGAATAAACGAACTCAGCTCGGTTCCTTGCAGTCCGAGGCTTTGACCTTGCTTCCGATAAAGGTCAAACAATGCCATCGCGCTTATGTCAGTCATCTACCTTGTTTTTAATCAAGCCTGACCTATTCCACCACCGAAACTTACCACTTGGCCTAACAATTACCTTTAGATGGTATCCACCTCTAACTTTACCAATTTCCCACTCGTCAAATATTCTATTATTCCTGGTGTTCCTTTTATGTGTTAGCTCTTCCTTAAATAGACACTGCTGGGTTCTTTCTAATATAAAACCTCTAGACCTGACACCACTTTTATAATATGTCGTAGAATGACCCTTGGTTTTGATCCCTCTACTCTTTGACACCCTTTTAGTAGCGGTATGCTTTAAGGGGCGTGAGTTACTTCTATGATGAAGTAGGCTTTGTTCTAAGAGTGCTATTTTAGTGGTTTCGTCCTTGAGGAAGAGCTATTTTTAAACACATAAGGATAAGAGGAAACACCAGAATCTACCAAAAATAAACATGTATTTTAAATTAAATATTACAAACCAACAGTAAAAGCATTTCTATATTTGGCCTCAAAGATTTTTCAATGACAAAACATAAACAAGTAGGCTTCCAATAAACATACCAATTGCCAATTAGTATTTTTATCACGACCCTATTTGTTTAGCATAAAACATTAAATTAACGTACTGTCATCTACAAACACATATGACCTAGGTTCAAGAATAAGGGTTTCTACTCTCCTTTAAAACGTGGGACGTACTAAACTTCTACTATCGCAATAGAGATATAAATGTTATTGTTAACTTACAGGTAGGTATTAGGGATTGCCGGATGTCGCTGGAGGACTTATCTCTCGCTTTGAAGTGTGGTGGTCGCTAGTGAAATTTTCGTCGCCTGTGATGGGTGCTGATTCTTCAACGTAATTAAAGAACGGTAGCTCGTTGGGGCAGGGTTCTTCTCCTCCTACTCTTACGGTGCTTGAGATGTGAGAATCACTCGAGTGTGAGCGGCTTTGCTTTTCTTCAGTCGGACTTCTTTGCAGACGGAAAAGGTTCTTCGGTATGGCACCGATATAAAACTTGACTATTTAGGTTAATACGGCCCTGAAAGGGGGGATCGATTTTCTCAATCTGATCCTATCGTTTCTCACGGAAATAGTCTTGTATGGCTGAAGGATCGATCTTTACGAACTAATCTTTCTTCTGGCGAATCGACTTCTAATAATCTTCTTGTCTGGCCGATGGATCGATCTTCACGACCTAATCCTATTCTGGCGTATCGACTTCAGCTAATCATCTTCTCTTTCTTTGCGGGGCTTATTTATAGGCGGATTGCCGCCCTATCTAAAGGGGGAAGTGACCAGGCCACAGATGCAAAGGGGGGGGGGAGCGAATGGTGAGTTAGCATCTGGGGAGAGCGAGAATTCCTGAGGTGGCACTGGGGTGCCCAAGTCAGCTCGCAAATTATAGGCTCGCAACCGCACCGCTACTTGGCGTGCCTTCTGACTCGCACCGTTTTTTTTTTCCTTAACCACGGGTTTATGGGTCTCGTAGGTAATTCGATCGTTAGAGCGTCGTTTAAGGACCTTAGGTGGTCGCCTTCAAACATATGTTAGCTCCAACTGCCCACAGCGGCGAGGAGATCACACATGGTAAGCATTTTCGCCGGCTACCTTTCCCACGCTTCTCCTCATGAAGGGAGGGGGGCTTGAATGTACCTATACTCCTCCAGGATGCTTAATGTAAACATTTCTCCACACCTAAGTACGTCTCGCTTGAAACGCCTGCAAAGAGTTCAGAACAAGGCGTCTCTCTATATAAACAGACGCAGAAGGAGAGATCAAATAGACCAATGAGAACTCCACCGGAGAGCCGCCCTGACACCAATCAATCTGGCGACCCAAAGTCTTGTCAAAAGAACATATGAGAGGATCTCGAATGAAACGGCACCCGAACTGGCAGAGGGTCTAAACATCCCAGCAAATAAAAAGGGAGAAAGTGTTCAGAACAAGGCAATTTCTCAGCAAGAGACAATGCTCTGAGGAACAGTTGGCACCGTTGTTCACATAGAGATCACACTGAACAAACAAATACACACACTATATATTAACAAATAAACTCACAAACATGAATGAATGTGTTAAAAGAAAGCTATATAAATGTATATATTTCAATATAACTAGTAATTAAGAAAAAAATATATAGTATAGAAGAATTAGATTAATTGATTAACTACGTATAGTATTACTTTTCAAAATCTTATCTCTTTTAAAATAAGTATAATATTAAGGATATATATATATATATATATATATATATATATATATATATATATATATATATATATATATATATATATATATATATATATATAAAGAAAGAAAAGAAAAAAGATATATGTATATATATATATATATATATATATATATATATGAATGTGTAAATAAATAAAATAAATAAATATAATAATTTCACTAATTTAAAAAAAATAATTCAAAACAGAAAAAAAAGGTTGCAAAATGAGTATAAAACAAAAGCTTGAATGCGTTAAACATAAAATCAGGTTCACACAACAATACAAGTTACAGGATTGAAGGTCATGGACAAAGAAACATAAATCTAAATAAATGAAAAGCGTAGCCCTCACTACCAGAGCAAACCCTACATACTCTCTTCACCCACAATCTATCATCTTATCTTTCACACCAATTTTTTTCTTAACTATTATTCATCAAATCAAATCAAATATGACTCATCATCAGACCTCTGCGCTTCCAACGATCTCTGCGTTTCTCTGCTATCTTTTAGATACAGGAGGCAAGGCCCAGAGAACATTTTCATCGACGCCTCTCACTGAGAACAGTGATTTCTGCAAGTTATAACCGTGGACGGTTTAATCTCGCGAGTTAACTACGAGATTCAGAAAAGCTCCCCCCCCACCTGAATAAAAATTCCTTTATTTCCCTGGCTCATCATAGTGATATGACATGCTAAACCCTCCCCATTTCTGCCCCCCCCCGTGACTTGGCTATGTGAATGTGACTCTACACATAGAGCTCCGTTGCAACTATGCCGCTCTACTTAGAAAGGGCATAATTGCTAACTTTGGGAAAAGGAGGTCTGACTGAGGCTTAGCCCGCTGCTGAACTCAGAGGAAGGAGCAACCTGGATTGGGAGTCAGTTACCAACGCTGAGAGGATCAATATCCTATCCTGTGGCACCGTCCAAGACCACAGAGGAAGACACCACAGTCTCTGCGAGATGTCGGACCTAACTGAGAAATACCCAAAACTCAATAGAGGGGGCGGCACCCTGACTGGAGTCAGTTGATTTGAGCTTCAGTCATCATTAAGTCCGCCATGTTTTCCCACCCTCTGAGGAACCCAATCAAATCCATACTCACTCATTAATCATCACCACATCCGAGTCATTTTCACGGGGTCTTTATCGGTGGGGTGGGGGGCCCCATATAAAGTAAAAGGAAAGTAAGTTAAAACCGATAATCAATGGTATACAACATATCCACACTCACACTCCTACACATAACAGATAAAACACCCACTAACAACAAACCCACCACCAACAATGAACACACACTTCTCAACCTAGCCGCTACACACGACACTCCCATCACAAACATAATAAAGACATACACAGGCGACAAACTCGTCTTCCGCTCACAGGAGGAAGCAGTCAAATTTCACGAACTTGCATCGGACACACTCGCCGCAGGACCCCTTCATACAAAATTAGCCGATGGTGTACACAAGAAACACCAAATACGTATCATTAAGACCAACCCCCTATGGTTGACTTTCTCCACTGATGACCTCCGCACACACTTCAGACAGAAGTATGGGGAGGAGGTCATCAGAGATGTCTATTACAACCGTACAAAACAATGGGCAGTAATTACACTGTCCGATAAACAAAACACTGCTGCTAGACCAAGGTATCAAGGTCTACGGCACTCTAGCGCATCCACACAACATCGAGACGGAGCCAAACATAGGACCCACACAGTGCCACCGGTGTTACAAAACCGGAACTTGACACGTAATTGCCAAGCAGACCTCATCTGCTTCAAGTGTATTGTAGTTGGGCCACCAATATACCACCTGCACAGCCACCACACCCTCTGCAAAAACTGCGGCGGTGGCATGTCCCGCGTCAACCCAAAATGCCCTTACCTAAGGCCCACTCTGACGCTGTAGCGGAAATATGGCGTCCACAACCCACCAACACCACCACACACTCCGCCCTCGCCCCTCTTTCCCTCACAAGAACATTCGCTGCTGCTGCTGGCGCAACGGTGTCCACACCTCTCCCTGTCATATCCCAGACACACCCTACCCCAGCAATGACCCAGACCCCATCCAAACATCCTACACCCAGAGACCCCCACTACTTCTGACACCCACACCACACACCCAACGAGATCACACACCCAAAGCTATACCTGGCCGCCTTGCTTTCAACGCTGGCAAAAGACATGTCGAGGGATGACCCCCAATTATACACAAAGATACTCAACACACTGTTTGCCTCGCACGGTCTAGAATAGATTACCTTTTCCTAGAAAGTGTTCTTTCTAATCGACGAGCACACACACAGGAGACCCGCACTCCTCCCCCCCCGACGGGGACGAACACCTTTTCCCTTGGACTCACCGCCCCCTCACACCCCGCGCCCCACCCTCATTACGCTCTCGCCTCCTCTCGCCCTTCTGTCCCTGCCGCTCTCACCACTGTACCCTCCTTACCTGCCCCTCTTCCCACTGCTCTCACCTCTCTTCCAACTGACTCATCTCCTCTCTACACAGCTATCACTCCTTTCTCCTCTATACTTAAACTCCTTCCTACCACCAGCACTCCTTTGGCATCAACTCTCCCACCCTATTGCCACCAATGCCCCTAATACCGCCCTCACCCTCCCTCTCACAGCCTCCAACCCCACTCCCAACCTCTCTACTCCCTCGAAACAACTGCCGACACGCGTAAAGGTGCTCGCTCCCCCCGCTTCCTGGGCAATAATCAAGGAGAGGGGAACGGTTTAGGCTAAATCAGACTCACGCGCACTCCGCCCACGTCAATAGGACGCCTCAACGTAACACAACTAAACTTACGCAGTTGGCACGGTAGTCGCCATACTGTTGTCAATTGGGTCCTAAACACACAAAGACCTGACATAATAGTCTTGAAATCGACCAACCTACACCCTCCCAACAACACTCGTCAATGCAGGCTACCACACATATCTAACTCCACAAGCGCTGCACCTAGGATCAGCGATCTTAATAAAGCGTTCTATTCACTACTCTCTCGTTCAAACACGCAATGCATGGCCATCCTAGTGGCCATACACTACAGACCACCACGCCTACAATTAAACATAAAAGCTTCACTCTGGGCTCTATCAACCAAAACCTACCTATCTTCTTTGCGAGGAACTTCAATGATTTCCACCCAACACTCCTTTCGAACACCACGAATGATGCAGGAAGGTACCTTGCCGATGCCCCGCCGCGTTATCGCTGCGAGCACATCGGTCCGGCCTTCCCCACATTCTTCGGTCCACGCGGAGGAACCACGTTTCCGGACGTTTTCTTCAGCAACGAACACGCTACACGCCTCTACGCTCACATCTCACCAGGTTCTCACGTACTCTCTGACCACATACCAATATGCCTTATCATATCCGCATCTCCTTTCTAACACGAATGATGCAGGAAGGTACATGGCCGGTGCCCTGCCGCGTTATCGCTGCGAGCACATCGGCTAGGCCTTCCCCACATTCTTCGGTCCTCGCGGAGAAATCAGGTCTCCGGACGTTGTTTTCCGCAGCAACGACCACGCTACACCCTTCTACACTTACATCTCACCAGGTCCTCACTTACTCTCTGACCACATACCGATAAGCCTTATCATATCCACATCTTTCATGCTCATACCCACACCACCTCTCTTCGACTACAAAAACACGAACTTGGAAGAGTTAAAGAGACATAATAGAAAACACGCCACAAAAACTCGACCTGACCCACACCAATCAGGATATCTTAGACAACCACTGGTGCCCAATCTTAAACACTATAACCACAGCACGCGACCTACACACACCACACAAAACATACACATACATAAAACATTTCACATATTCATACACACTTAGAGACTCAGCATACAGTTCAGCAATCACTACACTAGAGACCCACGATAACACAACATCACTCACCTACGTGCTCGCATCCTACAGTCCGTGCAATTACATCGGAACTGGTAGTGGTGAGGGTCTTCTGCATTGCGGACGACACTCGTTGCACTAACCCCTGCCTCCTCTGGTGGCACGTAAAAAGGATGCTAGGCAGTGATCCATCCAAACCCATCACCCTCCAAGTAAATAACGAAACACTCACAGACATCAACGTCATCCTTGAGGCATTTAGGTCCCACTGGGACACAGTACACAGACAACCCACCGAAACCACACGCGCAAGAGCACTTACTTCCAGGAAATCCAGGAGTGGTGTCAGGCCCACGCTCACGAGCTAAGGCTCGCCCCCCTGATACCAATGGAGCTGCTCGACTACACATCTACACTGACAGCTCTCATCACCGTCGAGGAACCAAAACACTACATTAAAACAACACCAAAACGTGCACCCGGCTCCTCCGGGCTACCAGCCTCACTAATACACAACCTCTCCGCAAATAAATATCCTACACTCACACACCTATTCAACGCCTTACAAGCCTCAGGCTACTTCCCCAAAATATTCAAAGTCTCTCACAACATACTTGTACACAAAATGACAAAGACCCCAAACACCCAAACAATTACAGGCCTATTGCTCTATTAGAGCACCTAGGCAAAATACTCGAACGTATAATCAACTGCCGCCTACGGGACTACCTGGAAGAGAGGGAATGGTTCTACCTCCACCAATATGGGTTCAGGAGTGGCCGGTTCTCTCAGGCGGCTGTGACCATCGTTCACGACAGAATACAGAAAAAAACGCCAGGTACATCAAAAGACACTTTCCATCAGCAAGAACGTGGATAAAGCCTTTGATAAGGTGTGGCACGAGGGACCCCGTTGGAACCTCGCCAATAATACGGAGTTACCTCTCTGCACCAAAAGGCTCCTCTCAAACTACCTCACTGAACGGAGATGCCACATAAAATACAACAATGCCCTCTCATAATCTTTCACACCACGCTTAGGCGTTCCACAAGGGAGCTTACTGGCACTTACACTTTACATCATGTACACAAACGACACCCTACGCCCACCCGAAAACTGCTGTCACACATACACAGTGTTCTACGCCGATGACGAGACCGTTCTCCTCAGCGGCCGTGGACCTGACGAGATCGCGCTCCACGAACCAATAATACTAGACGCAAATACAGAATACGAGGATAAATTACTGATTGACACGAATCCTCAGAAGACACAGATGACACTCTTCGGCGCAAGAGGTCACTTCATGCATAACCTAAAAATCTTCTCACACACAACAGACATGAACCACCTAAACTCAACATGGCTCGACTACACAGAACATACAAAAATCCTTGGGGTAACTTTTGACAAGTTCCTTAGGTTCAATATACACCAAAACATAACATAAGCAAGAGCCACACGTACAAACATAATGCTGCACATATTCTATCCGGTGGGCAAGAAACTACAGTTATACCTATATAAAACACTCGTGCGACCTCTTCTCACGTACGCTCCACTGTCCCTCGTAGCTGCGAGTGCCACGTTGCAGCAGAAGGCTCAGCGCATTCATAACTCTGCTCTGAAGCGCGCTTGCCACTCTTCCTTCTACGCGAGAATGTTCACGCTATACGACAACAACAAACTAACACCTGAAAGAAGAGATTCACAGGAGCAACTCGTGGGCGAAATTCCGAGATGTAATCAAATTCCGTGAACACACCCACGTGTTCAAAATAATGTTCACCACTGACATGGCCAGAAAAGCGACGAAGAAACGAGATCTTGGTTTTCAATATGAGAATCCCAGAAGAGAACATCCAACAAGAGAAATTTAATAGAATACAAACGTGCTTTGTATACTATAAACTTGAAGATCACACAAAGACGACATGCCTGGACAAGAAAAAACTGTGGTGCAGTGAATAATGCGTCACAGAGGGACACTGATACGATAAGTGCGAGAGCACTAAGAAGAAATGTCTCAATTATAAAGGGGAACACAAGATCATGGCCCTGAACTTCCCAAAGCGCTAAGACATCATCAAAATGCGGGAGGAAGAAGAGAAGAATGCCAAGGAGGTTACCTACGCGAACGCCGCCAAGAAGAATCGGGAAATAAAGAGTGCACCTGCACAGATGAATATCACAGGAGATCTAAATCCAAAGATACTGATCTGCATTACCCACGCAAATGTAGCTAATGCAGTAAAGTCTGGCTGTTACAACCAGGTAATTAATGCACTCTTACAAGCCAACAATCTCCCTTCAGTAATCATGCCTGCAGACCCTGAATGTTCCAAGGTATTCAAGGAGTCAGTCATAAGAAACAACAGTGTCAAATCTGGATTGGAGGAGATCGTCAAGCTCCCTCATCGGAGGAATCCGAATAGGGCGATGAAGAAGAAGATGAAAAGGCTGAAAATGAGGAAGGATTTTCCTCTTCTGACAACGAAGAGGGCACCTCCACTCGTACACAAACTACGAAGAGCAGGTCCAAAACACCAAGTCCACCCTCGAAGAAGGAAAACCTTGGGCACAGTAAAACCGCCCAGCCAGCCCCCAAGAAGAAAAAGAAGAATAAAAAGAAGCATAGGTAAAAACAATTCATCATGTTACGGAAATATATTCAGAGAAATTGATGCAGACATCATCTTAATTTCGGAACACGGGATTGACAAGCGTAGTGCAGAAATTAAAATCTGGAACTATGATGTGTTGATCACGAATTATTTGCAGGAGCGATTCGACAGAGACACTATTTCAATAAAGAAAGGGATTAAATACAAGCAAATGAGAAATTTAGAATAATCCTACCTCGCGATTGAGGTCGAACTCGACATAGGAAAGTTGGTCATTGGTACTGGATATCGACTGCCAAGGGGAGATGTGTTACCAATTTACACTCTCACTGGCCTATTTGGCAGAAGAGCCCCCACTATGTTAAGGAGTATCTGAGCGCCAGATGCTGAGAATCCGATTCCAGGCCTTTCAACGGTATAGGAAGAAGTCTGGACCTATTGCTGGACAGAAATATTGCCCAGCGAATAGGCTCCGACTTCTCCACCTTTGTCAGAGCAGGAAGTGCCACAAAACCAGAAATCTGTCTAGCAAATCGTCAGCTGCCGTTCAATTACTACATGGAACCATTCCAGGTACCATGCAGTGACCATATAGGGATCCTACTTACTATCAACAGAAACCCTATATAAGTTCCAGCTGTAGTCAGAAAGATCTACAGAAGAGCAGACTGGACACGGTACGCGCGCCTTCTCGGGGCCTACGATCCGTCTAGCTTGGGCGAGGCATTCAACGATCTCAATAACTATCTCATCAACGCAGATAGGGCTTGTATCCCTAAATCCGAGTATAGAACCATCTCTACCTACAGATGGACCGAATACATAAGGGATTTATACCGTGAGCTGAAATTATGGTATGAAATCAACATCAGGAATGCATCAGTTCAGTTAATGCAACGAAGTAAAGAAATCAAAGAAGAACTCAACCCGTTGATCCTTGAACAACAATGGAGACGATGGGATGATGCGATCGATAGCATCGATCACGAAGCAACTCCCAGAGATTTTTGGAAAAAGATCAGAAATCTTAAAGGTTCAATTGGGAAGAATAAGATCGAGTTTCAAACAGAAGATGAAAACATCAAAACAGAAGAAGGAAGAATTGAAGAGATATTCCGAAGTTATTGGGAAAGATTCTTCAGTATAACTGAGGAGGAAAACGAAGACTATGACCTAGAGTTTTAAAGAAACATCATAGACGAGCTTAACAAACAAATACCCAAGACTCACCCTCGCCACCAGGTTGATAGACAGCGCGACGGAGACGCCGAGATTACCGAAGAAGAGCTACTTCGTGCGTTCCGCTCATTCCGACAAAAAACCCCAGGACAATCGGGGCTTATAAAATTAAACTTTGAAAAGGCACCAACCAATGTCATCGGAAGGGTGAGAAGGATATATAACGCCTGTCTGAACACGGGATACTTTCCATATGCTTATAAAACGGCTAAGATGATTTTCTTGCCTAAGCAGGGAAAGGACCCAATGATAAGGGAAAGCTACCGGCCAATTTCACTCCTAGAATTTGGCGGGAAGCTCTTCGAGAACATCCTCAACCGAAGAGTGGTGTCTCACCTGGAAAAGAACTTCCTCTTTAACCCACATCAATTCGGGTTTAGGAGGAAGAAAAGTACAGAGATGGCGATTAACGTCATCACGGAAAAGCTAGCCCAAGCAAAACGGGAAAGAAGTTACGTGGACATTGTTTGTCGAGATGTATCAAAAGCGTTTAACAAGGTGCGCCAACGTGGAATGCAGCACAAGATGTTACGACTGGGTCTAAGTGAAAACCTAGAAAGAACTCTCTGTGACTATGTCATGAAGAGAGCGGGGTGCATCAGTTTAAGGTGCACGGACGGACCAAAGTTTCCGCTCACTGCGGGCCTCCCTCAGGGGTGTGGGGTTGCCTGTCTCCCACTCTGTAGTTGGTTTACACCGCTGATATGCCAGCCCCTTGAAGTCTCACTTGCCTAAATATTCAATCACCGAGGATTTCACCCATATAATAACTTGTCCATGGAGGAATGCGCCTTGGCAAGCTCGAAGGACAGCAGCAGAAATTGAAAGCCTTAACACCTACGAATCCCGGTTGAAGATCTGCACCAACCAGGAAAAGCTCAAAGTAGTCCCCATAGGCAGGAAGCTACTTTACGACGTCAGGGTGGGGGATAGACGTTATCCCTACAACACGGAGTGCAATGTACTCGGAATGAAGATTACTTCCACCTGGTACAAGAAGCACGTCCAAGAGAGAATCACCAAGGTCACTGTTGCAGTCAAAACTCTATACATGTTCAGAAATCTTCGTGAAAGCAATAAGAAAAAGATCTACAATGCACTTGTAAGATCGACGCTGCTGTACCTCACTTCCGCCCTCTCATGTGTCTCGAAGACACAAAGAAGGAAACTACAAGTGGTGCCGAATAAATGTATGTACCTAATTACAGGTACATACAGGCAAGAGGGAAGACACACGAAAAAGCTGAACCGGGGGGCGGAGATAAGTCCCATTAAAGTTGTCATAGAAGAACGGACAAGGAATATGCAGGAAATGGTTAATCGAGAATTGGACGATGATATCGTCTAAATGATTAACCAGAACAGAAGAAGCATAAGTTGTGCCAGATTTCCGAGCTCCGCTGGGCTTTTAGCTGGCGGAGCAGAAGTGCCGTTCTACGCATGAAAATAAGAATCTTTTTACACAGACCAAAGAAACTGACCAAGAAAAAGATTACTCAATTTTGAAACCTCACCGACTTCTACAAGAATTCACCGATGAAGACCCCAAAATACCGAAGAAGACATCCCCCCCCCCCCCCCAAAAAAAGACACGATTTGCACTCACTACATAATATACAAAAAATAAAGACACTAAGCACAACACAAAGTGATTAAAGTCATTTATTACCACAACAGCAAATACGCATATCATACCCAAGAACATTAATTTTTTTTAAGACAAATGGCTTGAACGCCATATTATATAAACTAACTCAAAGACAACAAAGGAACCACAAAACAAAATATATTTGAAAGCGATAGGCCTGATCACCAGGCTCTTAGCATCTCTTTGCGCCCTACCACACTTCTTTCTCTTTTCATCACTGTCTACCCACACCTACACTCTTACATCAAATTGTAATTGAATAATTCCATTTCTGTTCATTTCCTGAAGATAACCTAACATTGTTGAAAGACGTCTAGGAATAAAAAATGTCATTCTCGGATGTTTTTTCTCACCTCGAAGACCCCGTTAAAAACTTGTAATAAGTATTAAGAAAATACAAGTTAAAATTAATAACGCTGCCACAGCTCTGGACTTCAATAGTACCTGCATATATATATATATATATATATATATATATATATATATATATATATATATATATATATATATTGATGGTGATTCATTATAATCCTTTTACGTTGATCCAAACTTTTCAGTTGTGTAAGTGCTTTCATCAGCTTGGGTAACCTTGGCTGAAATGGAGCGGTAAAGAGGATGAGAAGAGCTATTTGAATATAACAGTTCATAATCTCCACATCCATTAATACATTTTGGAGCATCCGGACTTCCATGAAACAATTTGGATCGCTGCATATTCATTTTTCTCCTGAAATTCGAGTTGCAGTATTGAAGTCCGTTCCTGGCAATCATTTCCGTCAGCCACGGCTTTATTGAAGTAGGCCCCGCATAAAGCCAGCCAAGGAAACGAATGTGCAGCGCAATCCGACACCTCGGTAAGCAGCGGTCTCGGGGGAGAGAATGCATTTATCGCTCTTTCGAGACGAGCCTGTTTTAATGGGTCTTTTGTGAAAATCATCAATTATTGATTAATTTGCTTTTTCAATCACAAAGACACACTAACTTTCGAAACACTAACACACATAAGTCAGATAAGTTGTTTTAAGAAGTGATTTGGGGCGAAAATAGGTAATGTATCAGCGACCCTTACACATTCGATTTTCCCTTTTATCTCTTTATATCTAGCTTCCGCAGGGGGGGAAAAAAAGGAGAGATTCCAAGGACATATGTCCTTATTCACTAAAATCTCTTCTAGGAGATAATATATGAGATTTTTTTGGGCTGGTGGTTAGAGGAAAGGATGCTAAATTCTATGTTAAATGGATCAATATTAAATTGAACGGTAGATTCTTACTGTCCATTGATGACGTCATCTGTCATGCTGGAGGTTGCTATTTACGCATTTTGATTCCCACCGCACCTCATTCTTACTTTATTTGTATTTTATTAATAAAGGCAGCCTAAATACTGTTTCATGACTTCATATGTAAAAAAGAATGTTAATGGATGCTTTGTTAATTCCTTGTTTGTGTAGTTCTCTTAAAACTAAATGAGGGTGTACAGAGTCATGATTTTTCATTGTCTACGAATGACATGTGAAGTATTTCGTATTTCTTTGTTCTCTGCAGTAATTTTTGAAGAGCAAGCAGATGGTCATCAGTACAATAGCCACCTAAGAAACCTGACTGCACCGGCAGCTGGTTGCAGTCAAAAGTTTGTGTTAGTCTGTTGGTTTTAAATTTTGTAAGTAATTTATAGGTAGCTAACAGGAAGATGATTGGCTTGTAGTTTTTTTAATTTTCCCTATCAAATTAAAAAAAAAACACAACGGAAGAGTTGGATCATGCCATTGAAGCCATAATTTCCATTTATACCTTTTGTAAACAAACTAACAGTAGGTCAGAATGTGGTTCACCACCAGTCATGTTGTCGATTATTGCAGCCTAGCCGCCAGAGGAACATTTTCACGCTCTCAAGTGCGAACAAACTTTGTTCCTTTTTCATTTTGAGATTTGATTTTCCTGTTTAACGTTTATTTACTTCCTTTTATGCTAAAGAGGATAATTGTTGTTACAGCTTTTTTAGGGATTTGTTTTTTCACCAGATTTGTATTATATTTTCTATATTCAACAATAAGTTTACATTAGTTTGTTGAGTCCAATACATTCGACTTTTTTCTAATTCTCCTTTGCTCCTAATTTTTCTTCTAATTATTCCTTTCCGGCTAAGTTTTCTTCTAAATCTTACCTTCTGTCTCACTTTTATTCTAATTCATCCTTCCGCTTCTATTTTTCTTATAATTCTTACTTCCCTTAACATTTTTCGTTTAATAATTCCTTCCCGTCTCATTTTTCTTCTAATTCTTCCTTTCTGCTCTATCTCAGGTTTTTTAATACATCCATCACGTTTCATTTTTTCTAATTCATCCTTTCCCTTCTATTTTTTTTTCTAATTCTTCCATCCTTTCATATTTTTGCTCTAATTCTTACTCCAGTCACATTTTTCTTCTAATAATTCCTTCTCGTCTTATTTTTCTTCTAATTCTTATTTACCGGCAAATTTTCTTCTAATTCACCATTCCCATCTATTTTTTCTACTTATTCTTCCCTCCTGTCTCATTTTTCTTCTAATTCTTTATTCTAGTCTCATTTTTCGTTTAATTCTACCTTACCGTACCATTTTTCTTCAAATTCTTCTTCCTGTCTTAGTTTTCTTCTATTTATTCCTTCCCGTCTGAGTTTTCTTCTAATTCTCCATTCCGGTTTCATTTTTCTTTTAATTCTGCCCTCTCCTCATTTTTCTTCAAATTCTTCATTCTGTCTGATTTTTCTTTTAATTCTGTCTAAATATCTCATTTTTATTTTAATTTTTCCTCCCTTCTCATTTTTTTTCAAATTAATCCTTCCCGTCTTATTTTTCTCCTAATTCTTCCTTCCTTCTCAGTTCTCCTCTGATTCTTCCTTCCCGTCTCATTTTTCTTCTAATTCTTGCTTTGTCGATAATATTTTATTAATTATTTCCTCTTTTCCTTCACAATTTTCAACTAATTCTTACTTCCCGTCACATTTTTCTCTAATATTTAATTCCTGCCCAGCTCATCTTTCTTCCTTATTCTTACTTACCGTCACATTTTTCTTCTAATTCTTCCTTCCAGTCTATTTTTCCCTTTAATTTTCCCTTCTCTTCTCATATTTCTTCTAATTATTCATTCACGTCTTATTTTTCTTTTAATTCCAACCCACCGTCTTATTTTTCTTCTAATTCTTCCTTCTCGTCTCTTTTTTTCTAAGAAATCCTTCCCCTTTCATTTTCTTCTAGTTCTTCATCTTCTCATTTTCCTTCTAATTCTTTCTTCCCGTCTCATTTTCCTTTATTCTGTCTTCCCCTCTCATTTTTCTTTTAATTCTTCAATCCGTCTCAATTTTCTTATAATTTTTCGACCCCGTCTCATTTTTCTTCTAATTCTTCCTTCCTGACACATTTTCTTTTAATTTTTCCTTCCCGTCTCATTTTTCTATTAATTCTTCCTTCTCTCATTTTTTATAAAATTCTTCCTTCCTATCTCATTGTTTTCTAATTCATCTTTCGCTTCTCCTTTTTTTCTAATTCTTCCATCCCGTCTCATTTCTCTTCTACTTCTTCCTTCCTCTCTCATTTTTCTTCTCATTCTTCTTTTGCAGTCTTATTTTTCTTATACTTCTTCCTTCCCATCTCATTTTTCTTCTAGACAGTAGGGAAGAATTAGAAGAAAAATGAAAGGGTACATAAGAAGTAGAAGATAAATGAGAGATAAAGGACGAAAACTCTTTCTTTTAATCTATTTTTCTTCTAATTCTTCCTTCTCGTCTCATTTATATTTTTACTCTTCCTTTGCCTCTCATTTTCTTCTAATTCTTTCTTTCCATCCCATATTCTTTCTATTTCTACTTTGCCTTTCATTTTTCTTTTAATTCTTCCTTCACGTCTCATTTTCTTGTAATCTTTCCTTCGCCTCTCATTTTCCCTTTAATTTTACCTTCCCTTTGTAGTTTCTTCTAATTCTTCCTTCACTTCCCATTTTTCTTTTAATTTTTCTCTCCTCTTATTTTTCCTTTAATTTTACCTTCCCTTTGTAGTTTCTTCTAATTCTTCCTTCACTTCCCATTTTTCTTTTAATTATTCTCTCCTCTTATTTTTCTTTTAATTCTTCCTTCCTGTCTTATTTTCTTCTAATTCTTACTTCTTCTCTATTTTTTTCTAATTCTCTGCTACTGTATCATTATTCTTCTATTTATTCCTCACCATCTCATTTTTCTTCTAATTATTCCTTCCCGCCTCATTTTCTCCTAATTCTTTATTTCCGTCTTACTTTTTATCTATTTCTGTCTTCCTTCTAATTTCTTTTATAATTCTTCCTACCCTTTTCATTTTCATTTCTATTTCTTCCGTCCCCTCTCATTTTTTTCCAATTCTTCCTTCCCGTCTCATTTTTTCTTCTAATTCTTCTTTACAATCCCTTTTCTCTTCTAATTCTTCCTTTCTGTGTCTTTTTTTTCTAATTCTTCCTTCACCTCTCATTTTTCTTCTAATTCTTCCTTCTCATCTCATTTTTCTTTTATTTCTTTCTTCCTCTCCCATTTTCTTCTAGTTCTTCCTGCCCTTATTTTGTTTTAAATAATCCTATCTCCTTGTTTTTGTTTAAAGTTTTACATTGTAAAATAGTCTTTGATATATAATTATTGTTCATTTTTCTTATAAAGATTCATCCTTTGATTATTTAATTCATTAAACTCTGCAATTTTAGCAGAGATTTATTTTAATTTGGGTCTCAATTTTCAATGTGGTTGTTCTCTGTGTAATGAGTTAGGATCTCTGTTTTTAGAGCTCTTTTAATCTTTTTATTGAGAATTAGGGTGTCGTTAGCTATGTTGAAGGAGCTGATAACCGATATGTCCTTATGTTGAAAAATCCGTCATCACTCATTTTGTCTTCCATTTAGTCCCATCCATCTTACCTATCAAGTTCATTTACTTTGCTTCCGCTGAATTTTCTTAACGATCATTTGTTTCCTTGTTCTCTAATTTTTCCATGAATTCTTCCATAATCATCTCGAACTGATAGTTTCCTTGTCTATCTCTATTCAAGAGTTCTGCATAAGTGTTTTTTTTAGAACGTTTAATTCCATCTTTCACCATTTGCCGGGTCTAAAGAGACGCAAAAAGGTTAGTGAGAGACTTAAAAGAGATGACATAGAGGACATTTTCTCTTTGGGCATGGGTTCTGAAGGGCGTGAGGCTCGCAGTTGTAACTGGGGTATTGCCACTGACTGCTACACTATCGATTTCCTTGCAGGGCTGCATAAAAGTTCTCAACTTCTTCGCCTGAGATGGGGGTTACTTTTAAGGAATCACTATTCAATATTTTAGTTACTAGTGTGATTAATATAGAGTATGTGACCGGTTTTCAGTTTTACTTCCTTCTTAATTCGCTGAAGCCAAATGATGTTCCATTTTGTCGTCCTAAGTTCTTTTTCAGATTCTGGAGCTAGGTACCATTTGAGAGTGTTCGACACCTGTTGGCAGCCGGGGCTGTAATCTCGGGGAGTCCTAACACCCCCTGTTTCCGAGGCTTCCTTCCTCGCTGACTTGCCCAGGAGCGCATTCGCCTCTGAGGAATAAGGACCGTCTTCTGAGGTGTATCGTGGCAGAGGTAGGCCAGATAATTACGACCGCGTTAGTAGGTATCTTGCTAACCAAGTGGATAAGGCGTTGGTCTGCTAACGTCGCGGTACCGGGTTCGATCTCCGTCATGAGCGATTTACGATACATTAACACAGAGAAGTCCTACTCACAGAGACACTTTTTTTTGTACGGAATTCGTTTCGTACACATTCTTCTCAGATGGATGATTTTTTAGTGTACTGTACCGGGAGTTCTGTTTGTTTACTTGACCATTCACATGAAATGTGGCCTCGTCTCCAACTAATATTTTTTTAAGGAATCTTTCTGGATGTCCGAGAAACTATCGAACAAATCTGGGACAGCGAAGAACGTCATCTTCATAAAGTTGGTGTTCAATAACACTTTTTTTAAAAGCGAAATTACTGGTCTTCGCGAACAATACGCAAAAATGATCGTTGTAAGTTCTGTCGCATTTTTTTCTGGAGGATACTTTAGGGTTTTCTTCCAAATAACTGACGAGCACTTAATGCTATTCGGGGTATATGTAGTTTTCAATCGTCGTGTTGTACTTTGTTTTGATTGAGGATGATGCCTTTTCTATTGAACGATTCAACGATTTTTTTTCAAATTATACGTTTATTTGCAGATATTGTTCCGGGAAATTCGTGTTAGAAATTATTCTCAACTCGCATTAAGCTTTAATTCTAAAGTAATCCTAGACAATGAAGAGGCGTTGATCACTTGCAAGCTGGTTAAAGAGGGTTTAATAGAGTGGTTTTCAACCTTTTTATGATAGTGGCACCCTAAATGCTATCTAGAGGCAGCAATGAGACTCCAATAAAATATAATTTACGTATGAAGACATAAATACGTGGAAAACACTTCAAAATTAACCACGATTGACATTTACCCTAATTTAATCAAAGAGAGACATAAAATTTGGAAAATAAATAAATCTTACCTTTAATGGGAAATTTGAGCTTGATGGGTATCACATAATTCTTTAATATTGGGACGTGTAGTTTACAAGACAACTCTCATTTCTTCATTCACTGTCTGCAATCTTTCTTTTTTGTTGTTTTTATATTGCACAATGCAGAGAAGCTAGTTTAAAAATACTTTCTAGTGCTGTCGATTTATTAATAAGTGAAATGCATATATTTTTGCAATTTAGGTATTTTAAAATAATTTCTTGGCGCTCTCGCGGCAACCCGGTTGAAAACCACTGGTTTAAAACATTATATATATATTTAAAAAATCGAACTTTTTCAAGATAATCTTGCGTTTAACAATAATATCCTAAAAACATCAAAACAAAATTAGATTAAATTTTTTTTTTAATGATTGTTAACAAAAACAAGAGTAGTTACACCAACGGAGATTCAGATTAAAATTGGCGAGGCTTTGTTGTGAATGAAGAGACATTGTTGCGGATGGATAGGCATTGTTGTAGATGGAGAGGCATTGTTGTAAATGGAGAGGCATTTTTGTAGATGCAAAAGCATTGTTGTAGATAGACAGGCATTTATATAGATGGACGGGCATTTCTGTAGATGGAAAAGCATTTTTGTAGATGGAGAGCCATTGTTGTAGATGGAGAGGCATTTCTATAGATGGAGAGGCATTGCTGTAGATGGATAAGCATTGTTATAGATTGAGAGCCATTGTTGTAGATGAAAAGGCATTTCTATAGATGGAGAGGCATTTTTGTTGATGGAGAAGCATTGTTGTAGATGGAAAGCCATTGTTGTAGATCGAAAGGCATTGTTGTAGATGGAGAAGCATTCTTGTTTCATTGACCAAAATCAGCTCAAATGAACTTTCGTAGCCTTCAAATTAAATCTGCTCAAATGCTGAAGCGTTCAGCCGCAAACACATTTATGATGTAAGCTAAAATTGATTTCAGCATCAAACAAAACATTCAAAATAAAAAGTTAATTATCTTTAAATTTGGGTACATTTTGTGCCACCCGGTAAATGCCATAGTTTCGAAACCCACCTATTTTTACTTTCTTTAACGGGTAAAAGAGTTTATATTAGTATATTACGTTTGCTATATCTCTCTTCCTTCTTTTTTTTACTCTATGTTTGATCTTGGTTTGGTTGTATAAAATGACGAAATCGCATATCGCATGTGTATCATCTTTCTTTATTTCTTATGTGTTAATGAGCATCTACCCTGTTCATATATATATATATATATATATATATATATATATATATATATATATATATATATATATATATATATATATGCGGTTAAAAGGCTATTTTTTGGAAAACCAGTCTTGCGTTATTGCAATATATATATATATATATATATATATATATATATATATATATATATATATATATATATATATATATATATATATATATCCAAAAAACCCAAAGGAAAATAAAAGGCGGATTCCAAGGTTATATATATATAACCTTGGTTGTGTGAAAATAAAAGAAAGAGAGGGAGAACAGACAGGGAGATGTTCGAATTCGAATGCCCTTGTACGTACGCGTGTTGTTAGTAGGTGTTTATCTATGTGCATGCCATTTGCTCATATTTAAATGGTGCTTTAGAATGGTTTATGTAACAGACATTGATGGTCATTCATTTTCCCCTTTATGGTGAGGAGGCCAATAAAATCCTAGCCTCGCAGCCTGAATGAGAGTGGCGATAAAAATGCATATGCTCACCGTACGAACTTAGGAGCAAGTTTATTGATTAGTTCACAATTTATGCCATATAAAATATCTTTTGTGAGCAAGTTTCTTCCATTCCGTGTGCCGAGAGATGAAAGGTGCGAAATACTCGCTAGAATCAAGGGATCTTTTATGCCGCATCAAAACAGTATCGAATTCTAATCTAGATGGTCTGAAAGTAAACAAAAGCCAACCGTCAACGAGGAAATGGACGTGTTGTGGCGCTCTTTTTGATGTTTGAAGTTCAATTTGGCCGAAAGGAAGAGAGAAAGGAACCTCAGTTCTGACAGGAGAAAGTTTTTATACCAAAGTAATCGCGAAAGGACGCAATGGGGAACTTGCTCTACCGCGCGAGTAGATAGGAAACAGTCGGGAGGAAGCAAAAACGGAGACAGGAGGAGGAATTTCCTTCCTAATTGCATAACGACACTACGCACAGAGGTAAATTTGCCTCAGCCGATGCAGCGATCACAGCCATCCCAGGAGTAGCTCAGAGCAATCAAATGGAAATGCATTGAGGGCTTTTGAATGAAACGAAAAACACTCGACCTAATCCCCTTGCCTCTACTCAGTTGGATGCACTCTGCCTTTCCGCCACACCAAAACTGTTTAGTGAAGAGATTTTTCTCCCTTTGTACGCCGGGGATAAGCTGTGAAGTCTTCTCTTAATGATCGACTTATTTCGTTTAGGCTTCGCCTTACTGCTATATAGCCTAAGCCCTAGATCGAAAGGCCTATGTTTGGTGGAACGGGTACTAATGCTTTCTTACTATTATAAAAAAAAATAAGGTGTCTTCAATTAAATTCGTCTTGAAAAAATAAAACTTCCTCAGTTTTTGACCTTAAATATTTTCGAGAAAACAAAAAAATTTCCGGGGACATTAAAAGTCAAAATTTTCCGTTCGCAGCCGCTTCGACGCCCTTGTAATCTGTCGTGTAAGCGGCCGGCAAAAGGGGATGAGAGAGCGAAAGAGGCTATAGTCGCGGCTTCTGTAATTTTCAGGCTGACAAATGTCAAAATATTTCATTCGTGTTTCTCCATTTTCGCCCGTCTCACCCGAGTAAGTACTCGAATATATTAACATTAAATTTACTAAAAAGTCGAATTTAGGTGGCAACCCTATCCCGCAGTTCTCATTTTAAGACGTGAAATTATAATTAAAATGGACGCGTTTCATCACGATTTCTAAGGAGAGCTGAGAGGGGGAGAAGCAAATGAAACCATGGAGCGAAAAGGAGCGTGCTCTGCTCAGTTCCATGATCAGCTTCCTAGTTCCGCTCCGCTTTCATTATCGAAATATCAAATTAGACGATGGAGAATGAAAGGTGATATTGGGGGCAACTAAATTACCAGATTTGGGAATTTCTCAAAGAATCATCCCCGCCTCATCAAATAGAAATTTTCTCAGAATTAAGTAGATATTCGCAACTGCTCACTCGCCCTAATCTGCAAATAGAATATATATATATATATATATATATATATATATATATATATATATATATATATATATATATATATATATATATATATATATATATATCAGTATCAGGATCAATTTATTTGCGAAACCAGGTTTCGACGGAGAGCCTCGTCATCTTCAATCGCTGGTGAGTTAATGAATACAGACAGAATCTTAACTTAGAGGCACACAAATTTACAAGTCGGAATATAATTAGGGCGGGGGAGGGGGGGGGAGAAGCAGCGTTTATACTTCCTCTATTTAAAAATGCCACTTCAATTCCCTCCCCCTAATTACATTCCGACTTGTAAATTTGTGTGCCTCTAAGTTAAGCTTCTTTCTCTATTCATTAACTCATCAGCGATATATATATATATATATATATATATATATATATATATAACAGGACAGAGCCGAAAGACGCTTCGTAACATTTATTGCGAACGTTTCTGGATTATAACAAATCACATCATCGTTGCTAAAGAATTAATACAAAATATAGATTAAAATATGTATGTACATAAAAAGTACATATTTTAAGCTTTACGTTTCACGATTTTTTGCTTGTTTTTTTCGATGTGTTAAAAACTTTTTGTCTTCATATTTTAATCTGTATTTTTTTTTATTCTTTAGCACTGATTATGAGATTTGTTATAATCCTAAAACGTTTGCAATAAATGTCACAAAGAGTCTTCGGCTCTGTCCTGGTTATCCTGTATACATATACAAGGTGAAGTGGATACGGACCGTACAAAGTCTTTCTTGCCAAAATATATGTTTAATTCAGTTTACCTTTGGCATAGAAAACGGGTCTGATTTTGCGTTACCTCCCTCTTCGTTTCGTGGAGCTCTGACGCCAATTGTGTTTGCTAGGAAAGTTTTTTGATATTTTACGTGTCTGATGTATTTTTTACGAGTTCCAATAGAGTCCACAGTGTTCGTGAATACCGCGTGATTCAGCTATTTATGGTTTCCATGGTGAATATGATAAATGTGAAGGAAAATGATTGTGATTTCATAACGGTGACCAGCATGGGGATTTCTGTGTTTACACTTTACATAAAATTGCGCGTAGTACAGGGTGCGTACAAAATTTGGAAATTTGTGAAAGTTATACTAATGAAGATTTTGTTTTGGAACTACCGTATGTTGACCACCTAACATTGATTTTGTTTTGAAACTATTGTATGTTGACTACCTATCATTGTTTTGAGTTTTAAGTATGAAAGAGCTATCAAAAATTAAGATTAAAAATACAACATATCAAAGTAAAAATTTGACCATTTTAATCAGTGTTAAATGATATTATTTGTGTTATTATTTAACATTATTTTACGTTAGATGCAAGATTTACCTATATACAGTGTTGTGCTAAGTGTATTAAGTTATTGCTTAATTTATCGTATTGTAGGCTAGTAGGCTAATTTTCATTCTATTTTGGGGCATTTATCATTTTGTAGGCTATTTTGTATTCAAATTTGTGCAAATCAATTTTCCAGTTGCATTATTGCAGTAAGATGGGGATTTTACACTGCCTAATGAGGTTATTAATATATTTAGGCAATGATAAATAATGAAGGCTGTGCATTACTTGCTCAAAATTGTTATATAATATTAACAAATTTATTATTTTTTATATTATTTTTTATACCTATCTAATAATATTGTAAACTAGCAATTCTAACCATTTTTTTTATATTACGAGTACTCGTATGTTAGGTGTCAGGAAAACAGAAATATACGCAGTGCTGGTATGTGGTTGTATAGCAATAAGTCGTCACCTTGAGATTGCACTGGGTAGGCCTCGAGGACGCTCTTCATCCATGCCAAGCAGATGATGGACCCAATATACGAGTACAATACCCCTAAAAAGAAATGTAACAATTGGGCATTTTACTCTTCACTTTTGCCATCGTAGTAAAGATAATTACTTATTGCTATACTAACCACGTATGGAAGTTGGTTTGATTACGCAGATTACAAGTTTGAGAGAAGAGGTTGAATCCAAACAGTATATAGACAGACTTCTACTTACTAGAAATTTCTCTTTCCCTTTCGTAAAGCTTAAGAGCTCGAATAATTGTTCGTGGCCTATTCTTAATAGTTAAATTTTCAGAAACATTTTGTATTCTACAAAGTTTTACTATATTTAGATAATTCCCACTCAGATATCTATAAGTTTTTACTGGACTTTCCATATCTTTCATAGTTGTGATCCTTACCATATTTATCAAAGAATTCCTTCACACCCAAAGAGGTTTTATGGATGCAATAATCGAGAAATTACATTTTAAATTTCCTACTGAATTTGACCCCTAAATTTACAATTCCTTCTGCAGATGTTCAGAATGTTCTCGCGTTTTCCCAAACATTAATGGCAGATTTCAGCCAAATGTCAGCGAAGGAGAAATATCAATCAGGTTTGGTTCATAAGATTGCCTGCTCCTAAATGCCTTCAAAAATAATAATAATCAGATGCAATGGAATTGAACAGAAAAATTAAACACTATTTTAGGGATTCAGCGCAGTAATTTCAAAGGATTTTTTAAAAATAAAATTGCAGAAGCTGCCCCAAACATTAAAATTAGTGACGTGGAAGTAAGAATATATATATATATATATATATATATATATATATATATATATATATATATATATATATATATATATATATTTATATATATATCAGGTGGACAAGGATTGTACTGTTAGTATTTTTTTGGTCATCAAAACTAAAATTTTAAAGTTAGCAGAAATCCGGAGCCCAACAGGTAGCTCACATAAATACCTTTATTTTTCACATACAGTACTTCGAAATTTGTGTAGCAGTTCAGATTTATGGTATCATTTATGAAAAAAAGTGTTTTTGTACGGATCGTGACCATGTAGGACACAATCTGTACGTCCTTGGTACCATTCTTTTGTATTTATTTTATATGCCACAACTGAAATTAAAGGATTTACTACTACTAAATGATACACAAATGTTACGAAGAGACATATACGAGTATATAAGAAAAAATAATGTGCGCTAAGACTTAATGCTGGAAAAACTGCATATAAAAATATTAATGTTACTATAGAAAAGAAAGAGCCCTTCCCTCGTGTCGAAATGACTAAGGTGATTAGGCCTTAGTGGTGGGAAAATATCTGGTTTCTAACAAATTTATAGATTTACTTAAAAAAATAGAATTTCAAATGGAGATACTAAATCAAAATGCTTAAGTTCTATCTTTCATAGTAACTTTCTGATTTTGTGTCCCAAATATTTGGAATGTAAGAGGAAACTTTTCCGTCAGCGGGTGACAATATTATACCTATCCATTGCTCTATAATCCTTAAATGTGGAATGATCTGTCTGCTGTTATAGGCTCTACTGCCTTCCTTAGCATCTTTAAAATTGCCTTGAAGGCGTACCTCTCTCAGGCCTTTCTTAGTTGGTGGGCTGACGTTCTGTCAAGGAATGTTAAATGCTTTCTCGACACGAATAGAAATATACTTGACCTTGATGTTTCCTTCTCTTAAATTCACACTCTCCCTTAAAGACTCCTCCACAACCCTTTTTTACTAGCCACTCTTCAACCTCTTACACCAAACTTTCACATATCGCCTGTGGCAAAATCATACTTTGGTTGGGTCTCCTTTATTGATCATGAACTGATATGCAGTTTATTATTTCACTCCTATCGTTAAACAACTTCTCTCCCTCCTTTGGCCTCAATGTGTCTCTCAGTTATTTTTCCAGGAACGGTTTCTTTCTATTTTGATATCCATTTCTCCCCAAATTCTCTCGCCTACCCGTCCTATTTGCAAAGAAACACAGGCGAGCCTGTGAGACGCGCTTTTGGTCCCTCCAAGCTATTGGTACGGGACCTAGAACTCTTCCCTTGCCTACTGTCTTGCTGCTCACTCCTACACCGCCCTTCTGAAGTCTGGCCGAGAAGCTCATCCTCGACGTATCCTTTCCGACAACAAAAACAATCCGCACATACACTTTTTAAGTCTCTTGCTCGTATATCTGCCCCACTTCCTAGTTTCCTACCTCCATCCCTCCTACCCCTTTCTTTATTTTCTTCTTTAACAAGCTAGTTCCAACCCATTCACGGATTACACCTTCCTCTGCAACTCGTTCCCGAGAACTCATTTCGATCGCCGCAATGTTTCCTCCTTATTTTTTGTAGTTCTTAATCATATATACTGCAAAGGGGGATCGTTCATGTCACTAGAATATTGAATGATCTAATGCTAGTATACACTCCTCGACCCCTTTTGGTCATTGCATTTAAACGCGTCTTTAAGATGCACCTATGCTCCCTCCACTGTATGAATCTAGGAGAGATCTCAAATATAGGAAAGAGAAGGTAAAATATAACAGTCTATATCAGTGGTTTTCAACCGGGATGCCGCGAGAGCCAACTAAAGGTGGATCGGGAGCGACCCCAAAATAATACTTATAATACTTAAATTGCCAAAAAATATGTATTTCAAACATTTCTAAAAAAAATCACTCGACACTAGAAAGTACTTTGAAACTAGCTTCTTTACATTGTGCAACATAAAAACAACGAAAAGAGAAAAATTGCAGACAGTGAATGAAGAAATGATAGTTGTTAACTAGACGTTCCATTATTAAAGAATTATGTGATACTCCTCAAGCTCAAATTTCCCATTAAACTTTTAAAATGAAAATGTATTTATTTTCAAATTTCTATGTCTTATTTCTATTAAATTAAGTTAAATGCCAATCGTGGTTAATTTTGAAGTGCTTTCCACGTAATTATGCATTCATACTATCATAAAAAGGTTGAAAGTCACTGTTCTATATATATTCAATCTATATCATAAACGTTAGTATCATTTAATTTTATATCCGAAAAAAGCAGCGCCTAATCTAAGTAAGCCTCTGCAAAAGAAAATTATCTAATTACTGACGCAGCTTTCGGTAATAGTTCTTATAGAATGGAAAGTAGAATTTTTAACTATAGTAAACCTTTAGGATGCTTTCTCGAGCAACTTGTGGTGAAATCACATTTAACCAGGGCGTATTAACAAAGTAGTTCGTGATCTTTTATCTCTTAAATCCCTATTGTGGAAATCGTAGATTATACTAATGAGTACAAAGTTTTGCAATTGTATTCACTCAAAACGGTATACTGTTTTGTAATGAACATTTATAAACAGCGTTCGGAACTTTTAGTTCACTGGTGTTTTTAGTTAGAAACAAAAGAAATACAGGATTGTACATATATTAAATTTGGTCCAGTGAATTAAAGGCCGAAATTCTTGTAATTATGAGGTCTCTATAGAAACTAATAGGGTTAACGCTACACAGCGATTACTTAAGGTATTTTTAAAAATCACTGAACATTGATTAGGTTTAGTTTTCTTCAATAAATATTATCTATCGGACAAAACCTTATTTAAAATTCTATATATATTTGTTTATCGTCATAGTCTCGATCCTTTATACCTAC
This sequence comes from Ceratothoa steindachneri, assembly GCA_963969495.1. Classification (NCBI taxonomy): domain Eukaryota; kingdom Metazoa; phylum Arthropoda; class Malacostraca; order Isopoda; family Cymothoidae; genus Ceratothoa; species Ceratothoa steindachneri. Next base: position 63,070,795 of record OZ018322.1, on the reverse strand, counting down.
TATCTACATTAGTTTCCTGATCATATACTGTATATACTCAAAATAAGGATATAATGGTTTATTGTAAACTTATTGTAATCTGCCATATACAACCGAATGTCTTTCTAATTAATGTGATTGATGTGGCAATCCATCGATTATTCTAATGCCGAAGCTATTTAGTCATTTTTAGCTACTTGCCTTCTTAATTTAAGTTGTAAACAAAGATTAACTGTGATTTTTTTATCATTATCAGTTATCAGACCTTATTGGCTCATAAACGAATTATCTCCCTGAAAAATTAATGGCTGATATGTGTATTAATTTTCAATTAATAAAAGTGGAATTACATGAAATAATTTTTTAGAGTTTCAATTTTTCAGTAAATATTTTCGTAATCTGAATTATGTACGTTTTGCCTTCTTCATTAGCCCTTCGTAATCTTCTTTGGTTAATGCAGTCTCTCTTTTTTTCTGTTTGCTTTTATCTTCTTTAGATGCATTCATGGATTGGATGTGTGAGGTGGTGTTCTGGTTGTCTTCTGGTCGGGCAGATTACCAATGACTGGATGAGATGCCACCCAATATCAATGAGGGGACGATTTTGCATGGAATAAATGATGTGTGGCCTTGTGCCCGACAGACCAGGGCTGGTGGAGGAAGGGTATTTTTATTTGCACAGAGCCGCCATTTGTTCCATCTTGTGGGAAAGCTGTTAAAATCGAAAGTGGAAAAGTCCGATAAAATCATAATTTCATTCTGGGCATCAAAATTTTAGATAACTCAAAATAAAATTGTGTAGAGCTGTGGTCCCTAATCCACGGCCCTTGTTGGAAATAAATGCGTCCATCACGTGAACGGATAATTATAGTAAAATATTAGATTTTGATTTTATTTGCGTTATCAAGTTATCTATAGTTATCTGAGTCACTTGTCATAACATAACATATATAGATAACAAAAACCACAAGGGCTTAACAGAGGTCATCCGAGTCAAACCCTACCAACATCCCGCCACAAATTACAGCAACGCTTTGAAGTTATCACAATTCAAGGCTCGTCAAAAGCTCTACCATGCAACTTCAATATACAAAAATATCCATATTATGTACAATTCATGCCCCATGTCAAAACTAAAACAAAACAAAACACAATGACCTTCTCTTCCCATATACTCGTTCAACCTACGCTATAAAATATTGAGAATTCTATTCTCTATTACCCCTAAAATCTACCACTCTATTTATGAAAATACATTTTATTACATCTTACCTAAACCCCTGTTTTCTAAAATTCAAATGTTGACCTCTATTCCTATTACTACTCTCCAGCTTAAATAACTTCTCAAAATCCAACTTATCCACCCCCAACTTTTTTAAAAGGCTCAATCATATCCACTCTTACAAACTTTCTTTCAAATGAAAGTATCAGTTTTGTTGCCCTCGTTTGCCTTGAATCTACAAGGTTGATATCATATATACATATGTCGAGGAATTATGGGTGTACACTGTGCAACCTTGTCCGGGGGTCAGTACACGCATAGATAGGCGACCGAAAGCTAAGAGGTCGCGCGTGAATGAAGAGTGTGGAGGTAGGCCTCGCTCCAGTTCAATGGAAGGCTCAAACAAAAGGGAGCGTAAGCGAGTGCGTCAGGTTGGGTTTAAAGGGTTCGTAAAATGCCAGGATTCATTCAAAGTTATTTAAAGCGACTACCCCAAAATAAATGATTTAATTACAAAAAAAAGAAGGTAATCACAAAATATATACATAGGTCAAGATTGAGGTATTATGCAATTGCAATGGACAGATCGGACATGGACTAATGCAATAGGGAAATGAAAATGAGACTCGGTAATTAATAAATTATCGACAGCGGGGAATAACCTCCAGGGGGGTTTAAAAAATGGGCAGACTACCTTCTCGGAAAAGGGGAAGGTGGTGACGGAATCAAGCTCGGATTGCATGAGATGAGATGATTTTGCAGTGCGGCGATGAGATCTTGCAATGGGAGTCGATTACCTCAAAGAAGAGCGAGGTGAAGTTAGAGCAAGATGAATTACTCGTGGGCGGATTAGTGAGATGCACTTAGGCTTGGGGGAGTGCAATCGGACGGGGCGACGCAATTTGGCGAACGGGATGAGAGGAGTATGGCGCACGAACTCTTCAAAGAAACCGCTTCACGAACTTGCCTATAGGAGATGGTCAAAAGTTCACGGTGGTGATCTAACCGACGAGACCTTCAAACTTCAGGGGCTCGACTCAAGACGAAAAGGGGACGTATCTTCGAGGGACGTGAGCTGTACTCTCTGTCGAGTAACGAGGAACCCTGAATATATATACTCAGCCGGCTAAGTTGCTAAAAAGCCTCTGGGCACGGCTGCCTTCTCAAGGGAAATCCTGGCGCCCAACGGATTAGTTCTGTTTCAGATAAGGGTTTGAAAAGATGCTCGTCTAGCGCTAATTCTGGCCTCGAGGTATGGGGTTGACTGGAGGCTCCTGTATGGCGGGAGATTAATTTGTCATCGGGTCATGGGGCAGGAGGAAATCGGCTGATTTAGGCAAACGCAGGTGGGGTGTCTCACCGGCTTCCACGTGAGAATCTTCGTTATTGTCCTTCCTTAGAATTTTGTTTAAGACCACGCGGTCTCTGCTCTAAAAGGGGGGGGGGCTCACGGTGGTCCTCCGAGGTCGTCCTCCTATAGTCTAAAATGTTGAACCATGCTTGTATAAAATACTCAAGAAGTGGCCTAACATGCAAGTTATAAAGATTAAAGATAACATCCTTGCTTTTGTAACTAATATTTTTTTTGCTAAAGTCCAACACTATATTGCTTTAATTTTTACCTTTATACATTACTTAGAAAACTTCAGTGACATATCTATTTCTACTCCAAAGTCCATTTCATCCTCTACTGAATTCAGCCAATGCCCATCTATTTCATAGCTAAATTCTCTATTATCTCTTTTCATGTGTATAACTTTGTATTTTTTTAAGATTAAAAGTCATCTGCTATCTATATGCCCGAGCAAATAACCTGTTCAAATAAACCTGCACTCTAAAGTTAGCCTCAACTTCTTCTACAGAAGGTGCAAATTTGGTTTCATTTGAACAAGTTGACAATTTAATATTAGCTGTTTCCTCAATGTCATTTAATTAGATTAAAAATAACACTGGAGACAGAACTGTTCTTTGAAGTACTACACTGACAACATCCCTTCACTGTGACTTTACTCCATTTTACACTACCCTCTGCTTCCTATATTTCAGCTATTTAGCAATCCAATTTAATACTCTCCCACATATCCCAATCCTTTGTAATTGCTTAACTAGTTTCCTATGTAGAACCTTGTCAAAGGCTTTGCTAAAATCCAAGTAAATTACATCTACATTTTCTCCTCTATCAAATTGTTTAGTTATATAATCCATAAATTCCAGTAAGTATAATAAACATGATCTACCTTTTTTAAATCCATTTTGAGCATCTTTGATTAATTTAGTGCTATCTAGATTCCCAGAAATAGCCCTTTTAACTTCTTTCTCAATAATTTTACAACTATTAAAGTTAAAAGTAGTGTCTAAAGATATTCAAGTCCTCTTTATTTCGATTCTTAAAAAAATTCGATTCATTTGACACTTTTCCAAAATCTGTTGATCTAGTATATATTTTCGCCAGAGTTACTGAATTGCTTTCCACACCTTTATGCAATCTAAAATGAATGTCATCCGGGTCGGAGGCCTTTAACTCAATTATTTATTTTAATGACTCCTCACATCTACATTAATGGTATTTAACACTTCCTTCCCTGAACTAGAACTACCATTAGTTAAGTTTTCAGACTGCCTTCTGTAAATACTGAAGCAAAATGATCATTAAGTACCTCAACTATTTACTCTTCAGATTCCTTCATAACCTCTTCATATTTAAAAAAACCCCTATATTATTCCTGCTAGATTTGCTTTTAATTTTATAATAGCTAAAGAATTTTCTTGGATCCTTATTGTTTTTCTGAGCTTGGTTAATTTTTTATATGCTTTTACTTTTATTAATAATCTTATTTAGCTCATTCCTAATCGACCTATAATGATTTAGTTCACAACAGCACTCCACATATGCAATCACTGATATTCTTTTATCTTCTCAGAAAATTTTCTATCTATATCCCGAGTCCACAATAATGGCTTCTTAAATTTCCTTCTAATGACTTACATCTCACAGGAATTCTTACCACTGAATTCTACATCCCAGTTAACCTAACTCAGCATTTGTCAAGTTTATCATATTCCCCTCTATGAATATTGGAGCCTTATTAGTGTTTGTTGAAGTACCTTTCCCTAGTCTTAAGTTGAAATGAATCATCGTATGGTCACTACTTCCCAATGCTTTCCTTGGATTGTTTGTAAGTATTTAATCTATGGAATATATTGGCGCCCCTTTTCGGCTCATTTAAGAATTGATTCAAAAAATTACTTTCATATTTTCCAAGTTCACAAACCGAAAATTAAAGTCGCCAGGAATAACTTCATCAGTTTTACTTCCTTTACCTTTTTCATCAATATCATCAGTCTGTCTGGTGGTCTTAAGAAGGCCTCCAAGTGTAGAATTCTATTTTACTGACCCTAATATTTATACACAGTGTCTTAAATTCCCTATGCTTTATTGAATTATTTACATATAAAACAATGCTATTTGTTAAATAAAGAATTATCCCCCGCCTGTCCTACTCTCATTTGTGTAATGTACATATCATAACTCGCTAAATCAAATTCACCTAGATTGTCATTAAATTTAACTTCGCTAAACCACGATTCTGTAACATATACTTAACTTCATCTTCATCACTAATATAACTAAATAAGTCATCTTTCTTGTTTCCAAGACTACGAGCATTGGTATACATAGAGACAATCGCTGGTGAATCCTAGGATCCTCTTAGGAACGGTATCAGGAAACATATTATGTCCGCTCATGCCGAGAACGAACCCGGTACCGCGACGTTAGCGGACCAAAGCCGTATCTACTCGGCTACAAGAGCTCTGATGGAAGTGTAATTAATAACATTTATATCAATGGATTAATGAAAGAGGAGATGTTCATTTGAAGATACTCAATATTGCCTTAATATTACCCGACGATCTTTTTAATTTTGATTTAATATAATCTTTCAAAACTCTTTGTAAAATATCACCTTTGATAACCCTTTAATATCCAATATTGTTAATTGGGGGCATCTAATACACTGTAAAAGAGACACACACAAAGCCTTGTTTTAGATATCAATCGCAGGATATGAAAAGGTTAACGGGCTTACATGACTTCACTTCCTTTGATTATTATCATTACTCATTGTTTCTTTCAAGTATCTGCGCCTTCGCTCATTCGCGTAAGGGGTAAAAATTCGTATTTTTGAGAACTTGTGAGTACTTCGAGCACTTTTGAGTAGTTGTGTGCTATGTAGTAATTCGGTGCCGGAGCATTCTAATCTAATGCTCTTTTCCCACCCCGGGCATTTAGGGTTGATGAGTGGCAATTTTTCAACCTTCACTGGTTCTTTATCTTCTCTGGTCTGATCTCCTTCTTCGCCATTCTCAACAAGGGTAAAGACACGAACAAGGGTCGAAAGATGGCGTTAAACACACGATTGTTCCCTGCAAAGTAGGGTACCTGCAGGGGACCCTGCCTTCGCTGAGGAACCGAGGCAATTTCAGGAGAGTTGCGTTCCCTCTCCCTGTCTTTTTGGGGGTTTCGAACTAAGTGTTTTCCACATATTTTTAATTCCCTTACTTCACCATTTTCTTTAAGAAACTCGTTAAAAAACCATCCTGCCCAAGAGGCTTCTGTTGCTATTCGCTTTTATTGACACAAATTAATAAATAAAAGATAATTTAACCATCGTTAATAATCTGTTCATATGAATTGACACGAGGGGTTTCCATATGGATTTACCCCGGACCTTTCCATTTGGATTTACCCGAGATCTTTACATATGGATTTAACCAAGAACTTTCCAGATGGATTTAATCGAGACTGTTTCCTATGGATTTACCTTATATTTTTCAATATGGATTTACTCGAGACTTTTCAATATGCATTTACCGGAGACTTTTTCCATATGGATTACCCGAGACCTTCTCATATGGACTCACCCGAGACCTATGGCTATATGGATTTAACTGAGATCTATCCATATGGGTTTACCCAAGACCTTTGTATTTAGATTTACCCGATAAATTTCTATATGGATTTACCTAAGACTTTTGTATTTAGATTTACCCGAGAAATTTCTATATGGATTTACCCAGACATTTCCATATGGATTTACCCGAGAGCTATCCACTCGGATTTACCAAGGACCTTTTCAATTTGATTTACGCGAGACATTTCCGTATGGATTTACCCGAGACCTTTACATATGGATTTACCAAGAACTTTACATGTAGATTTACCCCAAACCTTTCCAGACGAATTTACCAGACACTTCAGATTTTACCAAGACATAAGTATATGAATTGCCCCGAGATCATTGAATATAAATATATTTACCCGAGCCCTTTTCATTTGGATTTACCCGATACCATTCCATATGGATTTACCCGAGACCTTTAAAATGTGAATTTACCCGATACCATTCCATATAGATCTACTCGCGACCTTTTCCCATGGATTTACATAATACCTTTTCATATGAATTTGCCTGATCCCTTCCCTTATGGATTGACTTGAGACCTTCCTATATAGACTTACCCGAGACGGTTCCATCCTTCCCATTTTTCCTCGCGCGGGAAATAATATTTTGCCACTCCACAACTTGACGCAGCGCTAAATGCAAATTATAAGCCGGGTGCTGCTTTAAGGACGGAGGAGGCGCTGAAATCTTGAGCTTTGTATTTATACTATGAATGTGTTGAATATATTCAGATTTTAGTATTAAATGGTATTTATAATGCTTAAATCTAAGTACATGTATACTTTGTATGTACATTTTGCAGAGAGGTAATACTACACACAGCACAAGACGTATTGAATTCTCCGGCAATGGAAATTGATTATACAACCTCAAGGGTTTAGATTGGGAAAGGTGACTTAATTAAAATCACACTAACAAAATAAACAGACTTAATCAAATGGAATAGAGTAGGAAGCAAATCTCTAAACCATAAACAACCGTGTAAAAGAAAAATACACAATAAAATGGAAGACCTTCCGAATTCTTCTTTTCTCGTCAGAAGAGGAAAACGGGAGGGTTGGTTCGTCCCGAGAAAACTCAGGATAGTTAAATTGTAGCATAAATTTGCAACCACTCGACTTCATAGGTCGAGTTAGGTAGTTAATTGGCCCTTCTACCAAGGCTCATGTCTTTGGGTAGTCGGTTCTAAGAACTCTGCCACCCCTTGGGCGGGGTTCTCCAAATCAGATATGCAGCACTCTGCATGTGAGGTATGTGAACGCTGGCATTTTCAATGTCGGATTGTAAGTGCATTGGTCGAGAAGGAGAGTATCAATCAAACACTTCTTTTGATTGATGTCAAGGTTTGTGTCTGGGGGAGGTTAGATGTAAGATAGTCATTTGGATGTAGGTGAACGTGTGACTTAACAACTGAGAGGCAGAAAGGGGGACGGGGATAGTGTAGCCAGGTCGGTGGCTGCGAGATACCATCGGGGGTGGCATTTCCTTCCGCAGCTGCAGTGATGCTTGTGGCCATTACTTCTCTACTCTTTTTTATAGGTAGTAGAAAATAATTGGAGGGTAAGAGTGAATAAAAATAGGGGTAAGAAGAAAGAAGACAAAATATTCTATGGTAAGTCTTGGCAACCCTAAATGATAGCGTAATAATATCGTATTATTAACCTTCTGAACATATTCGTACAAAGAAAACTCAAATTTGAAAGTACGAACTTAAAAACTCCTTAAATGTCTGCGAGTAAGGTCTAGTAAAGTATCGTTTTTATCTGTATCTTCGTATATGTGTAATGTTGTGGATGTTGAGATGAGTAACAGTGACGTCGGCAATATTCCATCTTGCAAATGAAAACGCAAGATGCTATCAGGAAGAATTATTCGTACCACACCACTCTCCTACAGGTCCGCATTCCCTGGGAAGAAAACCCCCCGGACGCGGAATAAATAACAAAAGCTCAATTAAACACAATTTTCCACCCTGAGATCTTTTTTCTACCTTTCGGAACGCCTTTCCTATCTGTACTGCATTCGCAGACCGCATCAGTCATCTCTTGTACAATCTACAACCTGAAGGGTTTACGCACTAATTAGGTTCTGTTCGTATTGACTTTTTTTATACACAAAATAAGAAATAGGTGAATCACGACACAATTTATGGGGCTAATTAGAGTGTTGGCGAAATCAAACCAAGGCCTCAGGCATTAATTCTAATTGGGAAAAGCAAGAACTTGGTTCCAAGTAAAGCTATGGTTAGCGGGGAAACGTAGGCCTATTCCGCGTAAATGAATTCTTATTTTTCGGCACCGTGTGTTATTTTATTTCATTATAGAGCTATTTACTAATTATAAAGCTATTTACTAATTATAAAGCTATTTACTAATTTTAAATTTATGTATTAGATAGGATTTAAGGTTGATTTTGAGGTTTGATAAGAAGTCTAGTATATGTTGTGACATTAAAAGATAAAAATGTGACGCGGTGTATCACAAGGGTATGTTTAGGATCCATGACTGTTTAATTTACTCAAAACTTGTTGTAAGAGCAAAGATGTTAAAAGAATATTAATAATACTAGAAGGAGAACAGTTAAATTAATGAATTTTAATATGCGTTATTGTAAAATAGCAATGAGGCCGTATCAAGCACCTAAAAGAAAGAAGGGTGGTGGCAGTATAAAGGAAAAACGGTGCGGAGAATGCAAACAAGTTAAAACCCACGACCCCAACCAGAGGCAAAGGTGAACAAACCCCCACGCCTCCCTGTCCCGACCATGGATGAATGGGAAAATAGGTTGGCGACTAGCCTGAGAAATCAGCCGCTGGTTAAGAGAATAGGTGAGAATAGGCTTGTAAAGAAACTGTCACAAAAAGGGTAATATGGAATTGTCTACTTGAAGCAACCTGTCGCGGGGGAAAGGGTAACATTTGTGAGTAAAAGCTTTAAGGAGGCTAACAAGATTTGTAATTAATTTGAACAAAGTTCTTAGAAATCTGAGTCAATAATTATACTTATCTATAAGTCTCTGGTACAATATCCAAGAGCTGATATAGTTCCGACAGTCTTATTTTCCAAATGTTCATGGTTTAGAACGTAACAAATGACTGCATAGGGACAAAATGTTCATGGTTTAGAACGTAACAAATGGCTGCATGTGGACAAAATGTTCATGTTCTAGAATGTAACAAATGACTGCATATGGACAAAATGTTCATGGTTTAGAACGTAACAAATGACTGCATATGGACAAAATGTTCATGGTTTAGAACGTAACAAATGGCTGCATGTGGACAAAATGTTCATGGTTTAGAACGTAATAAATGGCTGCATGTGGACAAAATGTTCATGGTTTAGAACGTAACAAATGACTGCATATGGACAAAATGTTCATGGTTTAGAACGTAACAAATGACTGCATATGGACAAAATGTTCATGTTCTAGAACGTAACAAATGACTGTATATGGACAAAATGTTCATGGTTTAGAACGTAACAAATGACTGCATATGGACAAAATGTTCATGGTTTAGAACGTAACAAATGGCTGCATGTGGACAAAATGTTCATGGTTTAGAACGTAACAAATGACTGCATATGGACAAAATGTTCATGGTTTAGAACGTAACAAATGACTGCATATGGACAAAATGAAAGAATTGAATGCCTTGAAATGTGACAACATGAAACTTAAATTATTTAATTCGTCTTATTCTTAGTTACACCCTTTCCGAAGTATTTTTACAGACGGCAAGGTTTGATTAGCAGATACTGCCGTTCATTCCTTACACGTCTTTTTAATAGTTATTTTCCTTCTTTGTTTTCCTTCATTCCTCTTTTAAATCGATACATTTTCCTTTTAAAAGTGCATAAAATTCACATATCTGCAACCCGTGGCTCGCGAGGTGCGGATATCTATGTAATATTAAAATTAGAGATAATTTAACTGCAGAGTAGGTAAAAACATACAATTAAATAAAATTAGGTATGTTGAATTTTTCCCCTCACAAATACCTTGATACTGTATATTAATTATTTTTGTTTATATATTTTTTGAAAATTGTTTAAATTTAACTTTGGTCTAATTAGATACGGCGACTCATAAGTTAAAAAAGTGTTGTCCATGTCTGCCCGCCCTTAGGTGGACTAAAAATGTACCCCGTGTTTATACGTTTTTGATATTAATGAACTAAAAATGTACGTCTTAGTTTACTAAAAATGTACTACAGGTTTATACATCTTTGATATTATTGTACTAAAAATTACTGATATTACTGGACTAAAAATGTACTTCGGGTTTATACGACTTTGATATTTATGAACTAAAAATGTACTTCGGGTTTACTAAAAATGTACTATGGGTTTATACATATTTGATATTATTGTACTAAAAATATACTTCGGGTTTATGCATCTGTAATATTAATGTCCTAAAAATGTACTTTGGGTTTATACACCTTTGATAATATTGTGCTAAAAATGTATTACGGTTTTATATGTCTTCGATATTACTGGACTAAAAATGTACTTCGGGTTTATACGTTTTTGATATTAATAAATATAAAATATACTTTTGATTTATACACCTTTGATAATATTGGACTAAAAATGTACCGCGGGTTTATATATCTTTGATATTATTGTACTAAAAATGTACTGCGGGTTTATACATCTTTAATATTAATGGACTAGAAATGTACTTCGGGTTTATTCACCTTTCATAGTACTGGACTAAAAATATAATACGGTTTTCTCTCTCTTTGATATCATTTATTTATTCGCAGAGGCGAACATCATCTACATTATATATTTATATAGCGAATTATTGTTTCAATTTGTGAAACACTTAAGGCTTCATTATGATCAAATTTACGTGAGAAACGTCGGATTAAAATTTGAGATAAATACAACTCATGCATTTAAGAATGGATATGAATAAGTTATAAGTTATTGTGGGATAATTTTTTTTATCTCAAATACACCATCGAGACTCCAGGTTAAAGTGGTGATTAGGTTTGTTATAGCTTCATTCTTTCTCTTTTTTTCTGATCTGTTCTTCTTCCTGACCAAGTTAATATGCCAAAATTAGATGACGCTAGTCCTTAAAACGGTAAAAGCGATGGGTCACAGAAGCTTAAAGACGAACTACTCAAGTGCCAATTAGAAGATTCCTACTAAAGTAACAATTAGAAGTGAACTGCTCATGTGCAAATTAGAAGTGAACTATTCATGTGCAAATTAGAAGTAAACTACTCATGCGCCAATTACAAGTGAACTGTTCATGTGTCAATTAGAAGTGAACTGCTAATGTGCCAATTAGAAGCGAATTAGTTAAGTGCCAATTAAAAGTGAATTACACCAAGTGCCAATAAGAAGTGAACTACTCAATTGCCGATTAGAATTGAACTACTCAAGTTTCATTAGAAGTGAACCACTCAAGTGTCAATTAGTAGGAATTACTCAAGTGACAATTAGAAGTGAACTATCCATGTGCCAATTAGAAATGAACTACTCAAGTGCCAATTAAAAGTGAATTACTCAAGTATCAATTACAAGTCAACTAATCATGTGCCAATTAGAGTGAACTACTCATGTGACAATTAGAAGTGAACTACTGAAGTGCCAATTAGAAGTGAACTACTGAAGTGCCAATTAGAAGTGAACTACTGAAGTGTCAATTAGAAGTGAACCACTCAAGTGCCAATTAAAAGTGAACTACTCATGCGCCAATTAAAGTGAACGACACATGTGACAATTAGAAGTGAACTACTCAAGTGCCAATTAGAAGTGAACTACACCAAATACCAATTAGAAGTGAACTATTCAAGTGCGAATTAGAAGCGAACTACACTAAATGCCAATTAGAAGTGAACTACTCATGTGGCAATTAGAAGTGAACTATTCAAGTGCTAACTAGAAGTGAACTACTCAAGTGCCAATTAGAATTGAACTACTCATGTGCAAATTAGAATTGAACTGCTCTAGTTGAAATTAGAAGCGACCTACTCATGTGCCAATTAGAAGTGAACTACCCATGTGCCAATTAGGATTGAACTACTCAAGTGCCAATTATAAGCGAACTACTCAAGTGCAAATTAGAAGTGAACTACTCATCTGCCAAATGTTTTAACATTCAGGCAAGACATCTCACAACATCCAATAAATCATTAAACACCATCGGTGTACTATTTATTGTCCATTTTACCTTCGACTTGTTAAACTTATGAGTATATTAAAAAATGTTAGCATAAATCTGTCTTTAAAGTCGCCAAATGCCCACAATAACTAGCTACAATAACTCCCACTTGTGGATAACCTTGGCATGATAGACTATACATAAATATGGTAGCTCTGGTACAATCATGAGTAGGCGGTGATGCTGTTAGAAGACTTCATCAGTGTTGCTGATAAATTCATTCTAGTGAATTTTGAGGATGGCGCAGAGACCGCTGTTGAAAGAACTGTAGTGTTTATGATGTTGAAACCAGACGGAATACCTATGTGTATTTTTATTTTTAAGCAGAAACCAACAATGGCATCTCAAGCTGGATGGGCACACAATTTTCCAGATATTAGCTACAGTATGGTTGCCCATGCTATAACTGATACCCCGTTTGGTGCGGCAAAACAAATATAGAAAAATGAATAGATCTGATATATACTTACGTTTGCCGTTGCATGATAATTTTGTTCGTTGTTTATAATAATTATATCTACACTTCTGTCACCGAATACGAGTACACACCCACGGGCACTCACCTCTATCACTCCATGATGCTACCGAAGAATTACACAATCTGGTGGTTAATTAAAACGAATATAGGTAAACCCCACAATTCCCTTTTTGTATTATCGACCACCTCGGAACTCCATTATCATCCACTCGTAAACTTTCTCTAGGAGAGATATCCTTATTCTTAACTATTATAAAACGCGTTGCAAATTCGATAAAATACGAAAAATACAGGATTGTAGAGAAAGTTTTGTTCATAAATATATTTATTCAAGAAAACTAAACATAATTTTCAGTGGTACAAGGCCTAAATATGCAGTGCTTAGCCTACGCATAGCCGTAAATTAATAAGCGAATTTCGGTAGCTATAGAGACAACACAGCCTACGGAAAGCGTTAAATAAATAAACCGACTTTCCGTAGTCATAGAGACTACACAACCCCCGGAAAACGTTTAAATAAATAAACTGAACTTCCGTAGTCATAGAGACTACACAACCCCCGGAAAACGTTTAAATAAATAAACCGAATTTCCGTAGTCATAGAGACTACACAACCCCCGGAAAACGTTTAAATAAATAAACCGAATTTCCGTAGTCATAGAGACTACACAACCCCCGGAAAACGTTTAAATAAATAAACCGAATTTCCGTAGTCATAGAGACTACACAACCCCCGGAAAACGTTTAAATAAATAAACCAAATTTCCGTACTCATAGAAACTACACAGCTTACGGAAAGCGTTAAATAAATAAACCGAATTTCCGTAGTCATAGAAGCTACACAGCTTACGGAAAGCGTTAAATAAATAAACCGAATTTCCGTACTCATAGAAACTACACAGCCTACGGAAAATGGTAAATAAATAAACCGAATTCCATAGCTATAGAAACCACACAGCCTACATATAGCGTTAAATAAATCACCCGAATTTCAAAAGCTATAGACTACAAAGTGTAGAAATAACGTTAAAAAATCACACGCATTCCGTAGCCGCAGAGTATTAGCATTAATTGTTCCTTCATTATCCTAACATACACTTAACATGATCTTTTTTGGATGTAGTTCTCCTCTCGGTTGTTGAGAATTTTTGCTTCCTCGACTGAGCCACGACGGCCTTTAACGTTATGATAAGGATCCACTTCTCATCAACAAACAACAAGCTTGCCCAAATACGGTGCCTGAAGGTGTCGCGAAAGAAATGACATACCAAGCAACACACGGTTGCCGATTCGCCGTGGACAGTTCGTTTGGGGCCCAATTTCCAATCACCAGAATCTTTCCAATTCTTTCAGTTTGCATGGAACAGCTGTATGGGTAACGTTAAATTGTTTTGCGAGTTCCCTAGAAGTTGTAGCTGGATTTGCTGAGACAACAGCTTCCAACTCTTCGAAATCAAATTTTCTTTACGATCTTCTTTTGGTCCGTCTTTTTGACTGAAATGCCCATTTCGGAAACGAAAAAAACACATCATACAACTTCTTTCATTTACTGAATTATTCCCATAAGTCTTCTGAATTGATTTTGCCGCTTTACTTGCATTTACACTTGATGCGATCTTTAGATGAAACGAACATAGGGGTGAATTTCAAAGAAAATTATGAACAATATTTTTATAATCTGAAAGAAAAGGGTACCAATTACTCATTGTAGCATTCCTAAACGATAAGAAGAGACACTAATTTAATCAATATTATGTAAAGATTTAATCGAACATTGCTTTCGTTCCAACCTGGTTTATCTGCGCATGACGTTTCTTCCCAATGCCTCAAATCGTCCATGCTGACTGAATCAACGGTGAACCTGCTTCAAATCCCAAATTTCCACTTCTAAATTTTCAATAGCAAAAAACCTTTTGCAAAATACTAAGGATCTCCAAAAGTACGAATTTGAGGTATTTTTTATGAGTAAAAAAATCTTAGAGGATAATTTTTTACTAAGGTATAGGCGCAAATATTTGCGTTTCGCACACCTTGAAATCTGAGAAACAAAAATGAACTTCTTTAATACGAATCTCGTTCAGTTTTATTTTCGAGATTATATCTCCTGTCAATGTCCACACTTCTTCTTTTGAATATCCTAGCTCCTCCCCTTCCCTCCTTTGTATTATTCTGGCATCTATACATTAGCTGGAGTCTATTTATTTGAGAGAGGAGAACAACATTTCGTTGACTCTGCGTCTTTTCTGTTTTGCACCGATTAACTCGCCATAGTCGAAGTTCTCCGTTCGTATCTTTATGGCTCTTAAATGCAGCGAATTTTTTCTTCTTTAACAAATAAAAAATTTAAGGAAGTAATTATAGTCTGATAATAGTGTTACCTTATTCTCTAGCATTAAAGTATTTTATTCAGGTACGGTTAATGCAGGATTACTTAATCCGTGTTAATTACAACTTCTTATGGACTCCATAAAGGCTTTTGCTGCCGATACATTCGAAGTATGAAAACTAACGTGACTCGTGCATAATGAAAGAAGAGTTAAAGAGCATTCAGGAAAATAAAATCTTTTTGGTGCCTCCTTGGGATTTATGTCATCGGCTCGGGAAAGAAATAAAATTTATTTGAAAGTGATAAATATTGAACGAATCCTTTGCGTTGAAGAGGAAAGATGCATTTGGCCTCTGAATGAAGATCTATTTCTATGTTAATGAAAATTCTTATAACATGATTATATGCTATTATAACACTATTAGATATGATTACGTTATTATAACATTATTACGAGGGGCGGTCAATAAATTCTGAAATTCGGATATAAGGAAATGAGATATGAGGAAAAGTGTTTTATTATTTTTCAATATAACTACCCTCGACTTCAATGCACTTGCGCCATTTGTCCCTGAGGCTTCGAATTCCCGACAACCATAAATCTCCCGACTGCTCTTCAATCCACTCCTGGACGGCGAGCTGGACATCTTTATCGTCCCCAAACCAGCGTCCACGCAGTGCAACCTTGAGCTAGCGGAATAAGAAGTAGTCGCTAGGGACCAGATCTGGGCTGTGGTTGAGCTCCTCGAATCCGCACTCGCGCAATGGCAGCTTGTGCAACTCTGGCCTTGTCGACTTTGACGACGTTGAAATCGATCATGGGGCGTGAAGTTTCTAGAGACCCAACGGGCCCTAGAATATTTGGTCAAGGCCAAATTGTCGTAGATAATGTTGATAACACTTCCATTGTCCTCGTTGGTCACGTCTGACGGGCGTCCTGGACGGGAGTCATCTTCAAAGAACTCACGTCCATGGCAGAACTCCCTATTCCAGCGAGCAATGGTTGCATAAGAAGGGGCGGTGTCGGTGTACACTGCAACCATGCCTTCATGGATCTCTTTTGCATTCTTGCCTTCCTTGGTTAAAGATTTGATCACTGCGCGGTGCTCAACCTTCTCTATTGTTGAAAAGTTTGTGACTGACGATCTGCGATCAGCTACTGCTTCTTAAATAGACGAGGCAGGAGCGTGCGGCTGCAGGTCCTGACTTGTCATAACTTGTCCTAACACCCCCACAAACAGCCATCCCCCTTTCTTTGTTTTGCCCTACCGATTCGCAAAACTTATTGACCGCCCCTCGTACAGATGATTAAATGTTATTATGATATTTTATTATAACATTACTGCATATGATAACATGTTATAACTATAACATATAATTACATGTTATTATAACGTTATGGCATATGATTACATGTCATTATAACATTATAACATATAAATACATGTTATTATGACATCTGATTAATGTTTAGGGTTAGGGTATAGTTGATTTACATTATGAATTCAAAAGGGGCCTAAAATAAACCAAAATAATTCACTTATTTATCCATTTATTTAAAACTAAAGAGTAAAATCAGATGCTGGTGGCTCCATCAGGTAATGGTCCCACAGAAAGTGGTGGTAATAATTTGTGTGGAATTATTTTTTAGGGTCCTTGGATTATTATCATGCATTGGCTTTATAATGGAAACTCCATCGGATGAAATTGAATTTAATCAGAGGTGGTGGGGGATTTGATGACTAAATAAACGAATGGTAAAGTTTATTTTTTTGCACTTATCGACGTTTGTATTCAGTCTCCATTTTTAATCCACGTCTTTTTTATCTATTTCTCTTTCGAATTATTTTTTTTCTAATTTTCTATCCTCAACTCTATTCGCTAATTTTCTCTTTATTTCTTTTTTATTGGGTTTCTTTGTGCTTTTTCACCTCAAAATTAACATAATAATTTAATTGTTAATGAAACTTGGTTCTTGTCCATTGATTTTTCAATTATTTTTTTTATCCTATAATAAATTTGTACTCTCTTTTAAGGCTGAGATTTTTGGCCATTTATATTTTTGGGTAGGTGATCTTTGTTGGCCCTTAACGTGTGTTGTTGTTATATATCTAGAAATAAAGCAACCATTAACGATAACATTTCTGCCAGTAAATTTGTATGGTGAGAACTGTAAAGAAAATGGTGAAATGAGGAAGTGAATATATGTGGATTTTATCTAGCTTGGATCTATCTGCGAGCGTTGAAGATGGGAGGGCACGCGATGCTTCAGATGTATGTAAGCTGCATTATGGTTGGTAATGCTAGTCCTGGCACCACCTTGCGGGCCTTAACGGGTTAAGTGAGATGTGGCACACATGTGGTACACGAGAAATTTCCTCATATGGATGTATCAGCGTAATTACCTTGCTAAATACCTGTAACTACAGCTACTACGAGGCCATAAAATCCTAATGGTTCATTGTGAATGCAGCACTGTCTATGGTACAAACTTGAGTCTCTAGACATATCTTTAAGCTGTTCTCTAACCACTTTAACAGAATAGAAGGATTTTAATATTGGTGCTTATTTGACATTTTATGGGTCACTTGAATTTATGTTTAGGTTTATAGGTATTTCGTAATTTATAGACTATCAAAATGAAATAGCTAAATTTTTAAGTGAGAATTTCGGCAATTTTAAAATAGAAAATTTTCTTTAAAAATTAACATTTAGGTGTCTATCTTTTAGTTAGTTTGCCTCTAGCTGCCTCGAGAGCACCAACTCAGCTACGCAGAGAGTTAGAGTTTTTAAGTTAATGTTCGAGGTATTTATGAACACGTTTGAAGTACGAGATCCAAGAATTCTGAATGTCTACTAGTTTGGGTGGAATTTAAGTAAAGTTTTGTCTCGTATTGCCACAACTTATTTTTGGAGATCAGAGATGCTATTTGGTTGTTCCATCCTTTCTTCTTTTTCATAGTTAATTATGTGGTTTGGTCTTTATCAATTTGTCCACCGAAGATTTCTAGCTGTGTTCGTCTTTGAGGATTGAGATGTAATTTTCAGAGTTAATGTTACCCAACCATCTAAGTCTGAGCGTCCACTGCTCAAAACCACTCATCAAATCATGCTATTTCTATGTTTTTCATTGGTTCCTTATTTTGCACGTTCTATCCATTTAATGGTCTTTCAACCTCTGAAGATATTTAGGCAAAACCTACAGTTGAACCTGTGATTACATCCACGGGTTGCTACAGCATAAGGCAACCACCATAAAGTCAACACGAATCGCGATTCCAGCAGGTGACCAACCCTACTCAATGTCGCTAAATTTGGCTTCTTGTTAAAATCATTCTGCCATCAACAAAGCCAAATCTTAGGTTTATTTAGTCCAATCGTTCGGCTGGAAAATCTCTAAATCTAGATTCACATTAAGTATTTAGACATCTGTCTTGTTAACCCACTCGTGTCAAGTCTTATTACTGTAATTCAAAATTTGATTTCTACACGTCAAAATAACTATGATAATAAGGATGGTTTAATATTGATTTTTAGGTAATTATAAATTTTATGTCATCAGCGAAGCTTATTACTCAAGGTCACAAGATATCTGTCAGTATGTCCCCTTCAGCAAAATTGTGATTCAATTGATGTTGGTCTTTTCCTTAAATCGAAAGATTATATTGACAGTTAAAAGGAGTATTTATATTTTAGTTGTCACAAGTCTTTACCTCTGATGGGTTTTCACTTTGCCACCTTTGGTAATTAAAAAGACCTTTACTATTTTCGCTTAGTGGTTTTACTGTTGAGATTATTAATATCTACCTCCTAGTGTAGGCATGGACCGTTTAGATGAAAATCTTTAGAGGGTGAATATCAAATGAACGGGACTAAGGCTGAGTGGAGCCATTGATTTTAGTCACTTTCTTACATTAATGCTATATTGATTGCATTCGTAACTGCCCTAAAGGGGTAATGGTGTGATGATGCAACAAGTTTAATGCCCCTGTAACAACTGAAGCCTATAGGAGTAGTAGCATGCCCTCTCGACTCCCTTACCCCAAGAGAAACTGGTGCTTTCCCTCTCTCTTTGGTTCTCCATATAAAACTCTTGTTTTCTTTTCCACGCCTGAATAGACCCAGCAAAGGGTGAATGAGGGTGTCAAGGGCTCTGAAATAATTAAATAAGCTTTCGTAACTGGGTAGGAAATTCCCGTAGACTGTTGCGACGCAATGCTGTCATCGGTTTGACCGCCAGACGCTGACTTAGGCGATCATGGAAGAATATTCAGGATTGCTCCTCCCAAATAAAAAAATAAATTATGTTTATATTTTAAATATGAAAAATAAATTTAAAAAATAAATTATGTTAAGAAAATTACAATATATTTATTAAACATCTTTATTAGTTTTGGTCCCTCAACGGGATTTGATTTCAGGGGAGCGGTCATGGTTTGATAATTGCGCCCCCTTTTAGTCAATCGGGCTTTGCCCCCTCCACTCAATTTTTTTTCTCAGAACCTCATTACTTTTTAATGTTATTGAAGATGCTTCTGTTGGTTATATTTTTTAATGAATTAAAAAAAATACTACCATTACAAGCCAAACTACTATTCAGTGATGATTATTTATGAATGAATCAAACTTAAATTAATTCCTTGTCTTTTTAGAGGTTCGAAGAATGAGTCTAATAGTGACGAATCATCGGTTGAAGACTGACTTTCTCTCTCGTACATGAAACTTTTACAACATTTGTAGTCTGAAAGATGTTTTCGCGAGTTACTCCCCAACAACACGGATATTACAGCACAGAAATCCAAATCTGTTACATGCTCTTCTTTCGCCTCGACTCCTGAATAATATCGACTTCTTTACCATAAACAAATGCCGGTTTCCTTATTCCTGGTAATCTCATTAAAACGGTTAAAAGTGAATGGCGTTTGGACTCAGATTACTCCAATTATAGACTTGAGCCAATTAGATGCGCTCAAAATGCCTCTGGGAACAAAAGGATATGTTGGACCATTGCTTTTCCTGATTCATTTAATGGTTGCGTGTAATACGATGCGAATCTACTTGCCACGAATGCATTCTGAATAATACAATGAAGTTTTTTGCCTTTAGGGAAGCAGAAAAGTAGTCAAGGGTGTATACAGACGGCAAAATTCGTGAACTCTACGAGGTTCACTCGTTTTGGTTATAATTGGAAGATAAATTTACTTCCATCCCTTAGGTGTAGCATTTTCCATTTTTGTTACGATGATATTCAATAACTTTGTTGGATCAATGCTTCAAAGCGAATGCTCGATTTAGCAGCGAATTTATTTTCCTTTTCAGTCACTTCCTACACAAAGGAGTTTTTCTAACTACTCCCGACTTAGTCCTCCGATTGATTCCATTCTTCGGCGTGTAATTAAATCCTTAATTAATATCTAAGCTGAGCACTCGCCCCTGTCTCTTTTGGAAAGCAAAGTTTAATCACTCTTTAGCGGCGTGGACAAATCCAGTTTGATTACTTCTTAATAGCGTTCGTCCCTCTGGCACTCCCTCCTCAAATGGAGTTGAATCCGATTATCGCCATTGAAAATCAGCCGCTGTGGCGTGTCCCGCCGCATTTCGCGAGGCCTTGGATGGGCACCCATTTAATTAGACTCAGTTCTCGCCCGATTTTACCGCTCGCAGTAACAAGAGGTCTATTTAGACACTTTTCCGCAGACCCTTGATTAATGTCTGCCGCCGTTGAGTGGTTTCTCTCTTTCGCGATTCCAAATTTGCACGAAACGAATGTCGGAAAATAGAAGAGTACCCCTTATCCTCAGCACCCACCCAATAACAAATATCTAAGAGCAGTGAGACATGAAAACAAACGTAACCATGGGACAAATTGGAGCAGATGTCCTCTGAACCAATTCAATTCCCCCATTCTCTGATAGGCAGTCTTAAATGTGGGGTCCCACCAACAGTGAGTCGAAGGGCGTATGCCGCTGATCGAACCTAACCCCTGGAATTATCGACGCTCAAAGAGCAACACCAACGAGCAATCTTCTAAACAGATGCGCCTGCGAAAGGATGAACCTTTATTAAAATGTGGACCTTTCTATTATCGTCGTTGATTTAGGGAGCGACCACGGCGTAATTCTTATTCTAGTGGATTTCATTGCAGTAACCGCGGGAGGGCCGAACGCTCTTCTAAAATTCCTAATCATTGACGACCTCATTTTCTGATCGGCTTTTACTTCCCTACGTTTATCAATTTCTACTTGTGTGTGTGAGAGAGAAAGAGAATGGCTTAATGATTTGAAGGAACAGATGTGAGATGTGCAAAGAATAGAGGGGGAAAAACGAAGAGGAAGAAGTGGGTTGTGTTAGAGTTAATCAATTGAGCTGATGAAAGAATAAGGGCGAAGAAGATTAACTCTTGCATTAAATAGTTACGATGTCATTTAAGAATAGGTAGGAAGACGTTAATTTTCGAGGGTAAGTTAAAAAAAATGCCTCTTTTCATTAGTCGTTGATAAAACGTAGCAGCACTTCAAAATAAATATAAATATCAGGAATCAAAAAAAGAATAATGAAATACTGCAATGCACCTTGTACCCTAAACTTAATGATTCGCATTCTGAATTTAATCAGCTTTGATGTGTTGGAAAAGTGAATTTCTTGAACTATAAAATACAAATACAACATAATAATTATTACGGTATGGCGCACATCAATGCTACTACCGCCATTTCACAATACGTTCGCATGAACGAAACTTTCGGAGGGGGGGAGGGAGGGCTTCGCAGCTCAGTGGCTCATAACCGGACTTAGTCGTCCTTTTACGATATACACTGGAGGATGGCGTGTATATCCTTCCTATCCACAGACAAAATAGTTTTCTTTTGGGAATATTCTCAAACAAAGTAGTGAAAGAAACGATGAATGCTACTACTCTATTGCATCAAATGTTCTGCAAAGGAGAAAAGTCACTTGTATCTTTAAGAAAAAATTATTTGGGAACTAATTCCGGAAGTCTCGATTTCCGGAAGTCTCAATTTCCACAAGTTTCGATTTCCAGACGTTTTATTTCATAAACTAGTTTCCAAGGAAACTATGGCATTGTATGTAAGTCTCGGTCTTATTGCCTGCAAGATGATCTGTAGCTGAATATCTTCTACTCATTTTCGCCTCTATCTTCATCCCTTTCTTTACTGATTTCTCCTTACATTACGGCTTATATTCTATTGAGCAAATCTCTTATTTATTTTTTTTTTCAGGAGATTCTATGGTACGCAGAGTTTATTCTTTATTAAGAGACTCTCAATTGCATTCTACCATTCTACCACTAACGATGGTTTTGTATCATTGAAGATGGAATGACTACAAATAGTTTTATTAAAGATTCTGTCGGTTGGCTATTCATGGCTTTTGTACCAAAGAATGGCGAATTTGGGGTTGCTTTGGCAAGAATTTTGAAATATTTTGACTTTTCGACAAGAATGGAATTTTTTCTTCCTTTTTTAAAGAGGTATTTCGAAGAAAAGGCGAAAATAAACTTTACATAATAAATTGTTCTTTTTCTTGAAGGTAGTTTGATTTAAATAAAAATTCCTCTTCAACTTCAGGTACATCTCAGTGGCGGATCCATGAGAAGTCTTAGAAAATGGCATTGAACATTAATAAAGGTTATCTTACACATAATTAATAATAAAATAACAGTATTACACATGGGAGGGATCACTGACTCTCTCAGATCCGAATTTCTTCCACACATCAGAAAATTATGAATTATAGCTTTTGGAGATCAGCTAAGGTCTAATACTGAATTAAATAATTATTTTTGAGATTTATCTGTATTTTAGACATGTATCATATAAGATACAGCCGATCGCAACGGTTTAAATAACTGTTTTTGTATTATTCTATATTATTACATAACTCTTTATGGATAGCATAATACAAGTATGGCATAAAAAAAAATATAAACATATACGGGCCTGAAATTTATGTGGGGGCAGGGGCACCCTACTAGCTCCCCTGGATCCGTGCCTGGTACGTCTTAACGACTCCAACCAAATTTTCCTTTTTTTAAATGCTAGTAAATACACAAAAAATAAAAATTTTCCCTTCTATTGACCATGTTAGATAAAAATCAGAAAATCTCCTTTTTTATTGAAGGCACAAATGGACGAAAGAAAAACCCCTTTATATAGAAGGCATCTCTTAATGGAAAAAGATTCTTTTTAATTGTTGAAAGTATCTATTGGGAGAGTCTGTCCATTAATTACCCTTAAATATGGTAAGGTTCACATATTTTGTCTATGCCTCTCAAATTTGTGCACTTTATCTGGACCAATGCTGTACATTTGGATAAACATAGTTCAAAGAGTTGAGGAGATGGCAGTTTTAGAAATATTCTCATCATGCAATTACACTGCATACAAGCCCTTGGAAGCGTGTGATTTTTTGACGCCTTGTGAGTGAACACACGGTGTCTAGCTTCCAGTCATTTTCACTTCTCCTTACTTTTTTAACTAATACCCCAGGTGAATTCGTTGGTTGTCATGTCACGCCTCATATAATTTCAGAGAAAGAGCAAATGATGATCGAGTCTATCGTTTTTTGCATTACAGACACACACACATACACACACACACACACACACACATATATATATATATATATATATATATATATATATATATATATATATATATATATATGACAACAGGGAAATAAATGCATGCATCACTTTTTTGTGCGACCGAAAGCTATCTGCCTATGTGGTTGGCATGCAAACTAGAACGCATCCATCCCGAAGCCTAAACCGCTTGATAAAAGAATGTGTAGAAAGTGATACACAGAAACAAGAGATCTTCCAGGAGATCTTATGCAATGTTGCAATTATAATTTTGCGGTTAAAATGACTGTGGAGGAATTCCACGTGAAATTTCTTGTCCAGCACGGAACTTCCCTTCGCTGTAGAAGGTTCTGTTAGGCTTAAATTGGTAAGCCTAACACCTCCCCTCCCCCCCGCCTTCCACAAGCGTTAGCCTCGAACCGCGTCCACCACGGTTTACCTTTACACAGGTTAGAATAGCCTCGGCAAGAAGATTCGAGGCCATTCCAGATTCCAGAGTGGAGCTGTTTCCCACTACCCCCCATCCCCAACGGGAAGAGCCTCATACGACATATATAGTGCTCGTTTCCCATGAGGCAGACACAGAGTTGAGAAGTTTCGCCCGGACCCAAGAAGATTCCCCTAGTTCCAAGTCAGGTGCTAACAACAAAGCAAAGTGACGGTTGAACTATTTGTTTATTGGAATTAGCCCCAGCCAGTGAGGTAATTCCATTTAACTATCGCTACCGAGCGACTTTTCCGACTTCACTCATCAACTCCTGCCGAAGCCCTTCTCGTTCGCCCCTCGTT
The DNA here is from genome assembly GCA_963969495.1 of Ceratothoa steindachneri. Taxonomy (NCBI): domain Eukaryota; kingdom Metazoa; phylum Arthropoda; class Malacostraca; order Isopoda; family Cymothoidae; genus Ceratothoa; species Ceratothoa steindachneri. The sequence goes on along the minus strand of OZ018322.1, from coordinate 63,046,250 downwards.
TTCGGGTGGCTGAAATACTTTCCCCTGGACCGGACGTTACCGCCCCCATCCTTTTTGGAGAACCGTCATCACTTTAAATTCCCGCTCAGAAGCTCCGAGCGGCCTTGCCTCACGTGCCGAAGACATCCGTGAAGCCTTACCCCGACGTCTCACCTGGAATCCTCCGTAAGCCAACCCCTACCCCCCTTTAGTCACCCATTTGAGTTAATTCCTCCATAATTTGAATAGTCTCCTCCTGTAATACCTTAAATTTTAACTTCATAGTCTGATTCATAACTACAACCCCCCCCCCTCGTTCATCTGATGTAATTTTGCCCATTAATTCTCTGATGTAATTTTGCCCATTAATTCTCTAATTATTTTTATGTAAATAAAATTATATTTTTGTTCATGCCTCTTTAAATAACCTTGAGCTTTGCCAGTGCCCATAATTTACCTGACTTCGTTGCACTCTTTCTCGCTATTCAGCCCGTCTAAACTCGTGGTGTTCCGTCCGTTTATAGGTTCGCCTTTAAGTTATTGGTCCCTCCTCCATAGATATAATATGGTATTGATGTAATATAATGTCATACCACGACAATGACCATATTGCAACTAACTAAATTCTTCATCAAGCCCTCGGAAGACGCTCCTCGTACATCGTACAAATACCAGAGATTAATTCATAAGCCTTTTAGAAACGCTGGCTTATCAGAATTCCTCTATTTCGATCACAACGTCTTCTATAACTTTTTCCAGAGGAATTCAAGGTTTTAAAATTGATACACGTAAACTTACACTAATAAACAAAATATGGGCAAGGGTTAGCGCAAATTTGGAAGAATAAAATGAATGTTATCAGCAGATAAGCAATTTCATATAAAAATTGAAGTGTTCAAAATGAGATGAACAACAGCAGAAACAATTTTCTATTGGTATATTGCGATTAAATCATTCAGTGGAAAACATTTGTGGAAGTCATAAATAATAGGTATTTAGTGAACAGGAACATCGACCCTACGTGATGAGGGACACAAAATGCAGAGAAAGAAGATGTTTTATTCTCGATGATGCTTTGATATTTCGTGCCACAAGAACGCACCAACTGTTCACCCTATTTCGCAGTAATCTTGGACTATTCATTTTTAAGAATTCTTTAGAATTCTTGAACTTTTTTCGAATTTCTCGCTTTAGACCTCTCTCTGAGTGTCTTCCAAACACTGGGTTTTAGGTGCAGAGCAGTTTATAACAGCGATGTGCTCGTCGTTCAGGAAGGTTTTCCACCAATATCTTCTGAGGCAGGAGAAAGTATTACTATGAAAATTGCAGGTTGGACTTCGGAGGATTGCAAATGGCACAAAGCATGCGGTTGCAGCAATTCCTTGTACAATGCATTCATTGTTCCCCGTAAGCCTACACATGGGCCAATGCATTTTACTTAAATCCCCCACCCCTCCCAAGTCAATGACCAAATTTCACAATCATGCCATCGGATCCGAAATAATTTAACTTAGATTTGCTACTAAAATGCACTTGGCTCCATTGGTCGTCTGTCCACGTAACGTAATCAGCGGCGAATGCAAGATGAGTTTTCTTGTTCGTCGGACTGATCAATAGCTTGATGGCAGATGTGCGAGCGTGAATATTTCTTCCTCTAGCCAACACGACATAGTCTGACTGGAGACATTGATGGACAAAATATCACTTATAACTCGAAAATTACTCAGCCTTAGTTTCCATCCTCAGGTTTGGAATGAGAAGAAAGAATAGAACACATCAAAGAACACCGTCCCAGTCGTGAAATATGGTGATGGAGATATAATGGGTATGGAGGCAATTCTATTCCATCGGTACAGGACACCTTCATGTAATCGAAGGATGATGCCATGTACCCTAATATATTACCTCAAAACATCATTCCATCATCCAAGTCCCTTACGGTGAAATGCAGAAGAAAGAATACAACACATCAAAGAACACCGTCCCATTTGTGAAATATGGTGATGCAGATATAATAGGTATGGAGGCAATTATATTCCACCGGTACAGGACACCTTCATTTAATCGAAGGATGATGCCATGTACCCTAATATATTACGAGTACCTCAAAACATCATTCCATCATCCAAGTCCCGTACAGTGAAATGCTGCTGTACCTTTAAGCAAGACAACAACTCGATACGTACCAGCAAAGACACCATAAAATGGACTTAAAATAACGAAATAAACATCTTAAGATGGTACAGGCAGTCATATGACTTCAACTCGATTAAAAATTGTGGCAGGAATTGAAGATCCGTGCCCATGCTCTTCAACCAAGTAATGTGAATGAACTGAAGAGGATCTTCCAGCAAGAGTGGTCCAATATACGGCCAGAAGATCCATGCCCATGCTTTTCAACCAAACCAAGTAATGTGACTGAAATGAAGATCTTCTATCAAAAGTGTCTAATATACTCGTAGGACAAGAAGATCCGTGTCCATGCTCTTCAATCAAGTAATGTGAATGAACTGAACAAGATGTTCCAGTGAAAGTAGTTCAATATATGGCCAGAATAAACCTATCCATGCTCTTCCGTCAAGCAATGTGAATGAACTGAAGAAGATCTTGCAGTAAGAGTGGTTCAATATATGGCCAGAATAAACCTATCCATGCTCTTCCATCAAGCAATATGAATGAACTGAAGAAGATCTTCTAACAAGAGTTGTCCAATATACTCGTACGACCAGAAGTTCCGTGTCCATGCTGCTTAATCAAGTAATGTGAATAAACTGAAGAATATCTTCTAGTAACAGTGGTCCAATATACGACCAGACAATCGGTGTCCATGCTCTTAAGCCAGGTAATAATGTAAATAAACTGAAGAAGATCTTCCAGCAAGAGTGGTACAATATAAGACCAGAAGAGAGTTTAAATGTAACAGCTTTTAATAAGAAGCGACTCTAGGCTTTCATTGTCAACAAAGGATATTCGCCATGTTATTAGATACAGCATTGTTTAGGCTATTGAAAATTTATTTGTTGCTATATAGTTTAACCTATGACTATTTGTTTATTTTTCAGGTAGTTATTATTGTATGCATATTAGCTATGTAATTTTAAAATTTGGAAGATTTATTCCCAATAGAAGCATATAACTAGTGCAAAATTCTGTTTTCCGACTATTTTCTATATCTATTTCAAGCTGAAAGTACTCAGAATATTTAAGGGAAAGGAGTGTCCTTGTGGGTTTTGTTGGCATGGCAAGAAATTAATGTAGTTTCTTTGAAAAGGAAAGTGATATTATTCTTAATATAAACAAAAACAAGATTCAGTGGGTAAAGTAGTTTCAATTAATATTGGAAAATTTATTCAATTTTGAGGAAAAATATGATTTGATATCATTTCCATCTCCTTCATATCAAAGCAAACTTGGGCATTTAGGCGATGTTGTAAGGACTTAAATAAATGGTAATAACAAGGTGCAATATCTGGTAAATATGGAGGATGAGAAAGAAAGTCCAACCATAACGCATTAATTTCTTCATGGGTCAATCGAGACTCTTTGAGTTGACCAGTGAAGGTAATTTTTGTTCAAAAAGTTTGTTTTAAGGTTGCAATTGTTGAACATTTAAATGCTGCAATTTGTTATCATATGTGTATGTTTGCAGTAACTCTTGGCTTATTATTATTTCATGTATCACAATATGAAAGGATAATACGTCTTGGAATAGTAATCTGGGGGGGGGACGACAATCAATCCATTGTTTTTTCGCTTAATATCAATATAAAGAAACCAATTTTCACCAGAGATGAAGCAGTGTTCACACGCTGTAAACGTTGTCCTTCAGATAGTTTATATGGCAAAAATTCACCAATTTTGTATTTTGATAAAGACTCAGGCATTAATATAATTATCATCAAACAACCTTTATCAATTTGAAACAACGGAAAACAATTCTCATAACTATTTTGATCTTCTATAAACAATATTAATTTCTTGACAACCATATATATATATATATATATATATATATATATATATATATATATATATATATATATATATATATACACACATATATATATGATGAAGTATATAAAGAGAGTAAGGTAAAAGAATATATCAGCTCACTTCAGTTTCATCTTGAGATGATCAAGGCATTTGAGCTTCTTTTGAGCATTCTTTTTGGCTGGAAATTTCGCGCTATTTTCTTCCTTTGACGTTGTCTTTCCTCACCCGTCGAGGAAGAGATCAAAAGCGCCCGACCAAGAATTCCAAATGGGGGACTTTTAATTCCCAACACTCTATTCATTCAACTGCATCTATAGTAAAGCTGTGTGTGCCATCTCTTGAATCTACGCATACACGCACAGAGGAACATACACATATGCACACTTCCACACACCTGTCGACAGCTCTTAAGCAGAAGAAAAGGCGCGAATATGTGCAGGTGACTGCGCTGTGATTTTGGCGCAATCACACAAAATTCATCTGTGGAAACAATCTTGGACGATGCGTCTTCCGCTGACACTTTCCGCTCCGTCAAAAGCGTCCTTTGAGGCTTTTGTGAGGAGAAAAATCTTTTTTAACATTTCGCTGACTTCTTTGCCACTTATTTGTGTTTGTTTCGGCGTTCAGAGGCTCTAAGGCTATATTAAAGTGGCTGTATTGAAAAATTAAAATAGAACTAGGTCGAGCGAACACTAATTACTATACCAAGACTAGTTTGTGTTAGTATTTTTATAGTGCGAGAAACAAATCTTCAGGGAAATATTTTGGCTTTTTCAATCTTTCCCTAAAGAATAAATAATTTTTTTTAAAGAGTGGTTTACCCATGCAACCCAAAATACCTTCATGGTAAATTAGTATGTGATCGAAATGGTTGTGAGGATAATTTTACCTCTTGCTTATGAGATTCTATCCACCACCAAAGTATTACGGATAGTAGCAAGTTTAGTGATAAGGGTAAAAAGACCCTGAAATAATGGTAGGAGAAGTTGTTTCTGGAACTGGTACACTGGATAGTGGAACCTCGAGAACCGAGACTGAGGTCGTCCTCTAAATTGTATCATGCCGACTAATGGCAAGAATAAACCCTGCTCTAGAAGTCGCTTTGTATCGATGTAAGAATAGAAATAAATTAAGAAAATAACTTTTTTTGAGGCTCAGACTGGAGGGAAATATTGAATAGAGGCTCAGAGTCGAGGTGAATATTGAATAGAGGCTTAGACTGGAGGTGAATATTGAATAGAAACTCAGAGTCGAGGTGAATATTAAATAGATGCTCAGACTGGAGGTGAATATTGAATAGATGCTCAAACTCGAAGTGAATATTGAATAGAGGCTCAGAGTCAAGGTGAATATTGGAGAGGGGCTCAGGCTCGAGGTCAATATTGAATAAAGGCTTAAACTCGATGTAAATATTGAAGAGAGGCTCAGACTCGAGGTGAATATTAAAAAGAGGCTCAGACTCGAGGTGAATATCAAAAAGAGGCTCAGACTCGATGTGAATATTGAATGGAGGTTCAGACTAGAGGTGAATATTGCATAGAGGCTCAGACTAAATTTACACCATGCATCCAAGATGAATATATAGAAATGAATTAAAAAAGATAAACAAACTAATTATTAAACAAAACTAAAGTATTATTTCCTATATGTCGATGTTAAGGATAAGGTATAAATAAAGGATTACATATCTAATAGACCACTAGGTAATTAAATGAATAGTAGAGATAACAATGAGGAAGGATCATGAGGGATAAAGAAAGCGGGTTAAAAGTGGGTATTTAAACGAAATGAATAATACTCAAACTGTTTTAAATAAACCGCGATTCTCTCATTCACTGTAGAATATTCATCTTTACTGTAGATGTTTGCATCGAATGAGTTCACTTGAAGCAGATTTTCTTATTCATTGTAAGTTTCTTTGTTCTCTAGGTGTCTATTTTCATTGCTGTCTTATTTAAGATAATCTTTGTTACATAATCACTTTCTTCACGAAATCTTCGTCTTCACTGTTGATTTCTTTCTTTATATTTGAAGGATCTCGGTCTTAGAGTTATTAATTTTAAAAAGCTTCGGTATTGTTCATATGACTATTATACTCACTTCTCCCCTTTTCCCATCTTCATTACCCCTCACTGTAGTCATTTCCTTAATATTCTTTCAATCTGTATCTATAAAACGCTCGATCTGTTTCTGCGGCCAAAACGTTGCTCGTTCATAACTAAACGGTCATTCAAGCCTGCGTGCAAACTGCTGGGCACAAGACATGAAACGTTTAAACATATGTATAAGTATATTATATGATAGGGAGAGAGCGCTACTCTCCTGAATCTTTTTTCACCCCACAAATAAAAATAATAATTAGCATTTAAATATATTTATATACCACAATATAAGAATTTCAAACAATATGCATCTGTATCTATTTTCGACAGGACTTTTTATCCCAGGCAAAGCCAGGTATCTATTCTAGTTATTTATATGTAATATTTTCTTACTTTTGACATAAAAGAATGGCGTCCCAAGCTGTTATGAATGGAGTCCTGGAGGGAGTATAATTTACTTCGCTGCTTTCGAGACGCAATCACTTTATGAAGTCTCTTAGCGATTCTCCTACAAGGGCACTAAAGTGTTTGTACAATTTTTCTGTATCTGCTCCCTGTACCACAACAAAAGCGGTGACCTAAATGAATCCATATTTTATTAGGTATCTCGATGCAGATAATCTTGGCGATAAAGGTTCGTTATAAGAATAAGAACATCTGTTGTGTAATTTTACCATTTCAACGCAGCCATTAAAAGATAAACTTCCTGTGGTGAATGAAAAGAAAATTATTAATTTTGTGCTTAATTTAACATAGCAGGAATATAATTCTTTAATTTAATATTCAATAATTATAACAAAAGTGATGAATGAATTTGATGATTTAGAATTAATACTCTTATAAAAATTTCGATGACGAGAATAAGTGAATCACTTTCGCGCGGATAATTTCTCCTGGATACATATTATTAGCGAAAATAGCGGGTAAATATTCGTATAACTGGAGTTATATTTAACTTTGAACCTGTCGTTTACAAAGAGTATGTTGATGATTGCTTTATCCTGTTTACAGATCAAACTCATATTATGATTTATGGTTAAACTATATCTTAATACACTTACCCCAAAGTGAAATGTAATCGAAATACATTTTGGTGTTTTTGGAAACAAAGTGATGATAAAAAAACCCTACATTCATTGTTATTCAGAAGGCACCCACAGTGCAAATTTTACTTCATATCTCTGATAATTATGACTTTTGAAAAGTTACTTAGCCACAATGAATAAATTCTCATGTTACTCAAATCTTCACTAGTTCAACAGCTTTTGTGAGCTGGCTGCCAAATCCTCTCGGGTAAAAACCACGATAAATTTAAAGTCTAGAATTAATGATCACAAAAACGAAGGGCCCATAGATACATACATAAGATAACAGCCTATATCTATCTATCTATATATATATATATATATAATTATAAATATATATTGTGTGTTTTGTATTTACATATTGTATTCTAGAAAAATGCTAAGCTAAAGATCTGACCGAAGTGTTAGAGCATCGGGCAAAAACCACAATACAAATACAAATGTGATCACGGTTGTTTTTCTCATTATACTAACAAGGTTCCTACAATGTCAGAACTGCTTAATATTGAACCTTGTTCGTAAATTGCACCAAAAGCTGACATAAACCTCTCTGCTTAAATTTTTTGGCTCGTTCCTCTGAAATGTCAAATCTTCCTCCTGAGAACTTTTGAATAAGTTGAGGAACACCCATGGCGACAACGTCCTAAGCGAGTCATATGCCCCCCCCCCCTCCAATTCAGCTGACGCTCGAGATTTTCTCTTCCGAAACTCCTCTAGAACTACTACTAGTGACTCCCGCTGCTCGACCTCTAAACCGGAGATCGCAATCGAGAGTGACCTCCGTCACAAAAAAAAACCTCTTCAATAATTCAGAGAACATATGGAGGCAGAGTCGGGCTCCATCAAGGAGGAGTTTGCTAATTCAAGATTTCAAAGTTGGAGAAATTTAGAATCTACCTCAGAGAACCCTCCACATCCCATTCGCGCAACTCTTCCGCTCGGTCACGCAACTCTCCAGCTCTAGAGTACCGAGTTTGATGGTAATATCGCCATTTTTTTTAACCGGGCCCAAAGTCATTTGCCTGGATACCGCGAGAAAGGTAACTCGAGATAACCTAGGGAGGGGGGGGGGCAGTGAAAGACGTCTCATCCTTTTCTCCTGAGACCACATTTTAAGTCATAGATCGTATCACAGGAAGAAAGTTTTAGGTGGTTACCATATCCGTTATATTCATCCTCTCCGCTACATTTGACGACCGGCAACAGGAGAAACTCTTCTCCCGCTTCAAACAGCAACAGGATTTCCCATACAAACATTCTGCGAGAGAAGATTAAATCTTTCGTTATTAAATTTTAGGCGCTGAATTTTTATCTCATTTCATTATTCCAATCGATTTAAAGCGTATGAGTTTGATAGATGGTACGACTAATTTATTAATACAGGCTGTTCATAAAAGTGCATTTTCAGCCACACTCTCCTTTTTTAATTTACATTGATTTACCTGTGATTAGTTGTTCAATAAGAATAGTGAGTTGATAGGCCTAATATTCAGTGCCATCATAAAAAGCTACCAATGGTGTCTCCCTTTTACTAGCACCGAATTATTACCGCTGGCTCACCAGGTCGCGTAGAAACCAAGGTGATTATCTACAAAATTTATGAGTGTTCTTAAGGAGAAAATACAGACTATACAAAATGAGGGTAAAATAATACCGACCTCAATCCCTTACGCAAGCCGGTACATCTCGTTCAGAAGTCAGACTACTCTTATCGCCTCAACTGTGACTTTCGACTGGACTGGTGTAACATTGCAAGATTGCAGAATTTTCTGTAAGGTAGATCTTAAAGAAGGTTTCTTTCAAGTTCCAATCGATCTATCATCAAGTGAGAAATCTTTGACTACTGTATAACGTTCATGTGGCTTTTTTAATGGCAGGTCCTCTCTTAAGGTATATGTAACTCTTTTCAAGCTTTGCATCATTTTATTAATCATAGTTTTATCGATTTAAGCTTCTTTTTAATCTACGTTGAGGACTTGCTCATTGCAAGAAAAATCGAAGCTTAGCATTTGCCAAAATTTATAGCATGTTTTTGCTCGGTTGAAATTGCACGGGTTAAAATAAACATTGAAATATGCATTTTTCCGGAGACTTGCTCCAATTTGTGGCTTTTAAGCTAGTTTCCAAGGCATTTGCCTACGGAAGGATAAGGTAAAATCGATCAAGGTTTATCCTCAGACTACCACACTACAAGAGTTGCACAGGCTCCTTGGTTAAATAAATTTTCTTAAAATAGTCGTAGAAATTACTTTCATTCCTGTCACAAGGCTATTGAAAAAATCGAAAAAGCGCCTTTCCAATTCAATTTTATAATGAGATCAACAGGCTAAGTACTCCTCCTTTAATATCATAAAGGATGCAATAGGTAAAACAATTCTCTTGATTTACCACAAAATAGATAGTCCATTGTCTCTCATTATCGATGCATCTAGTCTTTGTGAATGGGAATGGGGAGCACTGGGATACATTAGTAAGACATTCAAAGATCCTGAATTAAAATATTCAACATTTAGTCAGGAAATAGCCTTTATAACTATTGATATTAAACATTTTAACCTCATTCTTAAAAGGCACTGACTTCCATGTCTTGACCGATTGCAAGGCAATAATTAGAGTTGCTAAATCAATTACAACTAAATATTCTCCAAGGGAAGTTCTTGCTTTAGAACTCTTTATTAAGGACACTGATGATATCAGGTACATAATCCGAAAAGGTAATCCTACTGATGCTCTTTTTCTATCATCCATCAATGAGTGCAACACGCAAAGCTGAAATTCAGTGGTATTTGCAAAAAAACAACTGATGCAACATATAATCGCTACTCTCGACAAATGACATTCCAACCCCTTCATGTCGGTATATCGATTGTATGATTCCTTAATTTTATAGTATTAATTATGAATCTAGATAAATCGCAATTGTCCGATTAATAATTGAACTCGGCAAAAGGACCCTCCTTCCTCTCTCAAGTTATTTAGGGTTGTTTTACCTTCTTCAAATCACTCCATCATTTGCAATCTATCCAAAGGCTTCTGATTTCAGCCTACAGGCCTTTCATTTTTATCATAACTTAGGACATTTAGGTTATCGCTTGACTCTCAAATGTATCTCGCACAGGTTTGTGTGGAAACTTATAAGAAAAAAACATTCGTGAATGGATTAGAAATTGCATTCAGTTTCAGAAATTCAAGGTACAACGACACACCAAGCTGCCCTTCATACACTTATCTGCTCCAAAGCGAGAATTCACACTATTCATATAACCATTTTAATTGATTTCTCAACTACGCAATAAAGATACAAGTACCTTCAGACTGTCATTACCTGCTAAACCAAATGGATAAAGGAATACTCCGTCAGGAATATTACATCCGAGAATAGTTGAAGCTTACGTTGTCAATTACGTATCACGTTTTGAGGCCTTACTCAAGATCATGTCTGATAAAGGGCTACAGTTGAGGTATATTTCGAGAGTTTTTAAAACTCACTGCTAGTGAACACACCTTCCTTTCTCTTGGGACCCTTACGGGAACGCCCTTCTAGCAAAAGGACGATCTAGCTAATGGTCACATAACCTCCCTCTAACATTGCTTGCAATGTTTCCCATGCCAGGAAACGGGGTTCTCTCCTGCACAAGGCATTGACCATTCGCCTTTTTTCCCTTTAGTGTTTTTTCATAAAAGGACAGTCTAGCTCAGGGGTGGGAAACCTTTTTGAGAGTGCGTGCCAAAATCAGCCAAAATTTTTTTCACGTGTCAACCAAATTTTTCTTAAGCTTTTGAAGAACTTTTTTAAATAATAAAGAATCACCCAAGAGCAGTACAGACACAGTATTGTAAGTCATTATGTAAATTATGTAAAACTGACTGAATGAAAAAGATTATAACAGGCTTTACGAAAAGGTTCTTTGTGTAGATTTTTTCATTAGCCTCTAAGTATACCTGTAACTGCCATACCTATTCACACAATTTAACGACTATTATTAACATCAACACAAAAAATTAACATTGATATTTTTTTTCGATTAATCAGTCATTATTTTTTCCCAGTTATACCTTTGTACGAGTATTACTAAATCACAGTAAAATGTTACTAACAGATAATCTTTTGTTTATTTTAAATCCTTTACAATTGATGTATAAAAAAAGAAAATATATTTATTTACATTTAAAACTACATTCAAACAACCACTTTCAAAAGAAAACATCAGATAAAACTAGTCAGAAAACTTGTTGACTCTTTCTATATATTATTTTTCAGCAGGATTTCTGCTGCTGTATCACTGATGACAAATTTTATATCGGGTTTATATTTAGTAACCTTGAGAGATATGCATGCACTACTACTTTCATCCATCAGGTTACTCCTCTTATGAAACTCAACAAAGTTCATCCCTGAGAACAAAGATTCCTAAGCATATGTAGACGAAAACATGGATAGTAATGCTGTTGCAAGGCTCTTTCAACAGATAATTTTCTGGAATAGTACTCTAAATCCTTAATACTTCGTTTTCCGCATTTCTCTCTGTTACTCCCGTCTCTAATCGCTCCTTTTTTCACTATTTTCTAAGTCAACTCTCAGATCAACAAATTTTTTGTTTCCAAATTGAGCTACTTTGAAATTCAATCAAGTGCATTTCAGATCATCCATGTCTATCCAATGAAAACATTTGCAAGTTTAGTTCATCCAGTTTGATACTGTCTAGAGACTTAATGAATTGTGCCGTCTCTTCCAGTTCTCTAAACCTAGCAAATCTTGTAAAGAACTGCCCAACACTTGCTTCAATAATTTTTACAAACAGCTTTTGAAGACATTGGCGGTCTGTTATGTCATCTTTCGGGAGATCATCGATGTACCTCTTTGTGTTTGGAAAGTATCTGAATTTCTCATCATTCTACATCCTTCTTAAAAACCTCTTATAAAAACGGTAACCTGTGCTTTCGCGTGACAGAAATAAGTCATCGGCGTGCCACATTTGACACGCGTGCCAAGGGTTGTCCGCCCCTGGTCTAGCTAATTCTTCCGGAATATACCACAAAATCCGAGTGACTGCTTTGAATACAAGTGGTTACATATATACATATTTATCGAAAATATAATAAAACGTTAAAGATTGCTGTTCTTGTCGATTAAGTTGAATTTGTATGTGAACGAGGAAAATCTTTATTGTGTAGACAATTTTAACCACTTATATTGCTTGGCGATATGCATCTGTCGAATAAATCGAGTGCCTCTTTGAAGAACGTCTCCAAGAACTACGATTGTGTGTTCTAGCAATTTACGATAGTCATCGCGAGGCTACTGTTTCTGAAATTGGCTCTTACAGAAGCCAATAATGACATTTGTTCTGATATTATAACTGGCTCAGTGGTTCGAAGTCATTTCTATTTTATGTTTTCCAATCTTGCTTTTTAAATGGGGTATTTAAGGGCCCGTGGAAAGTCCAAAGTAGGCAAAACCTTTTGGACTAGAGCTTTTAGAATGTGATGTCGACAAGGAAAATGAAATAAGTTTTGATCAAGTTTTGTTGGATCAGCACACACGCTTCATTTTGAAAACCAGGATAGCTGGCTGTTGTGTCAAAACATATGCCTCTAACTCTATTCCTCACAATCTACTGATTTAGGGTTTTGATCCAGTTCCTGATGTAGCTTCACCAATTCCGGATGTTAATTTGGGGATTGATAAAATATTTAGATCATCGTGGCTAGAAACTACATTTGCTAGATACTCAGCACTTAAAATGGTTAACGCTTATGTCAGAAATTAGTCTACCAGTCTAGTGTATGGTAAGTGGAACATTCGAATTAAAGGATTTATTCAAGATGTCACAAAAGTACTTGTTTCCTTGTGAAATCGTCTTCGAGCACGACGGATACTAGGGCGGTTCAATGGCAATTTTAAATGGTTTGCGCCAGAGCAGAAATGTCTTCATTTAGGACGTATACAGCATCGCGGCTCCTAGTTTGGTTCGATCTAAAGCTGAGCACAAAATTCTACTCAGGATGTGTCATAGGGACGTTTTTCCTTAACAAGTCTAGTGATGTTAGAAGGACTAGTGGTTTCACAATCTTTCTCTCTCATCTCAATTTCTGGATCACTATCAGAAGAATCCATGGTTAGAGTTTCTAATATCCTCTGACATTGCTAGGTATGCCGTTCCAAAAATTCTGATTTGGCGCTGAATAGTTTTAACTTTAGCAGTTCCTTTTCAGCTAGCTTTGTATCAGCAGTCATCAATGCACTCATGATTTTATGGTTCCCTCTGTATTTTAAGAAACAGAATATCTTTTAAATTTTTCATAAAGTTAAGTGATATGTATGTAGAATACCTCCCACAAAACAGTTTTCTGAGACGGAGCCTCTTTTACTGATTTCCGTTACATTTTATCCAAATTTTCAAGTTTAGAAATAATGTTCTTATGTTCTTTCATAGGAATTCTAGCTTTTACCAGAATTTTACAACTTCCTGGCATACAGTTGTAGCTACTATAGGGACAGATACTTCCTTATTAATTTAGAGATAAAAGAGAGGAAAGTCACCTACCAATTAAGAAAATTATGTGTTAACTAAACTAACCACACTTCAGTTTATGACTGTATCGATGCCATTCTGCAAACAAATAATATATGTAATATACTATATGTTGTTATATGTCGCAATATTCCCCTTATTTTAGAGGGGAAAAGGGAAAATGCTCCACAGATAAATCTATTATATCTCTCGCCTTGAGGAAATCAGCCACTTCCCGCATCTCTTCCACGCTTGTCATCAAAAGCTTGATATAATTTAGGCTCCTCATCTGGGAATGATTTTTTATCAACCTGTGACGTCTCTAAAATGCGCGTTCCATAATTTACACCAAAAGAGGAAAAATGCAGGGTCGTTTTCTGTTTTCTTTCTACATTCCAGGGCTTAACAGAGTAAATATGATTCCTGATAAATGAACAGCGTTCATATTGTGGCTTCTTCCCCCACTTTTTCTTCCCCTTTTCACTTACGATCACACTATATATTAAAGATTTATGGATAACGCCCAGGAGGTGTGGCTATGTTGTTCATTGGTGCTTTAAAATTTTATTAGAAACTTTACCCACCAATTTCGAACTATTCATAATCTGTTATATTAAAAGCATTAGTCATTATCGTCATTATTACTCGAAAAGTTAAGCGACCAATTGAAAATTGGGAGAGTAGTGTCACCCTCCTAAGTCTGAGTCAACTTAATTCGTCGGGAACAGGCTCCGATCCACTGGAGTTTTCTCGTCCTTCCTCCAATTCATCGTTCCTGGGTGAATAATCATACTCGGCTCTTGTTATTTTATTTGAGCATTAAAATATAATAAGAGTACGTTGCAGTGATCTAATTTGCGTTTATATCTGCATATTGAGAGGTATATTTGAGGTGTGCCATATCTGAGTGTTTACAGACAAGAGAAAGGGCGAAAAGCTGAGGGTTATATATCCGATGTAACTAAAATCTCTAGTTATCTCGGATGCCCACAACAATGGTGACCAGGAGTGACACTCGAATTCCCCACTCATCATCCTTCACTGCAACTTGCAGCAAGAAAAGTCTGTTTGTATCAGCACAGCTCAACTAGCTACTTCAAAGTATCCACATGCAGCCATCGCTATGGAAAACCAAACAAAATCGGCTATGGCAAGTATGACCTTCATAATTTCTCTGCTTGAGTTTCAACCATATTGACATCAATAGTGTTTTAATCAGGTTAAACTACTCTTTTCATTGGAAATAATAGCAAATAGCTAAATAAATAAAATCATTAGTTAAATTTTTGCCATATTCAGTCATTGATACCCTATCATCATTGTTAGCGGAGCCTAATAGCTTAACGTACTAGATTTTGAAAGCTGCCAGCCTGGATCGTTTCGTTCCCACCAGAGTCCTAAATATGTAGCTTTTGGCTCGCTTCTTTGGATTTTCCCATATTCATCCTGAGGAACTTGTGAAGAAATTAAAGATTTTATCTCGCAATACGTCTGAACAATTAGCGCCCGCTGTTACCCGAGCCCTGTGCCGAAGCTCGCAATGGATAGTGAATTCCGTTACAAAGGACCCTTTTCAACAATCCCCAGAGGATATGAAGAAAATGTTGGACGTAATTAAGGAGGATCTCACCAATTTATCACACGGGATCTCGAAGTTGGAGAGATCTAGCGGCCATCTCAGAGAACGTTCAGCATCCGGTTCACGTAACTCCCCCTCTGAGTTGAGTGACTCTCCTGCTATGTCACGCAACTATCCCGCTCTCGAAGACAAAGTTTAGTGGTACCATTGTTTATTTAGAACCATGCTCACCGGTCTGCCTGGATGCCAAAAGAACTTGGGGAAACTCCAAAGGGGACATCAATGAAGGACGTCTCATCCCTGTTACCCCAAACTTCCTGCACGTACGCCATAGACCCTATCACAGGGATACAGGATTCGTTATATCAATCACCCATGCTACATACAACAGTCAAGAACAGAGGAAACTCACGTCCCATTTCAAACGGCAACAAGATTTCCTATACAAACATTCGGCGAGCGGACGGTAAGCATTTTGTTAGTGTGGAGACAAAATCTTCAGTGGAAATCTTTAGGTTGTGATATTAAGTGTCTAATATTAGGAACTTATTTTGTATCTCATTTCGATAGTCACATTTGCATCTGTTGTTCAATAAGTATCGGGGAATTATATTAGTCCAATAATTAGTGCGTTCGTAAAATGTCTCCTTATTACCACCATGTAATTACCACCAGCCTTCCAATCGCGGAAAGACCTAAGCGATTGTCTCCTAAATTATCGAGTGTTCTTAAGAAGAAAAAAAAAGTACAGAGTTTACTAAGAGTAAGCTAGAGAAGACCAAGCTCAAGCCCTTACGCAAGTCCAGTCAATTTCGTTCGGAAGTCACAAAAACTCCTATCGCCTTACCTGTGACTTCGGACGACTAAACGCAGTCACTATCTGTGATGAATACCCCCTGTTTTATTATACTGAGTTTACTGCTACATTGCAATGTTGCAAGAAATTCTGGAAGGTAGATCGTAAGGATACATTTTTCTCAGGTTCCAATGTATCCATTGTCAATCGAGAAATCAGGGACTATAACGGCCATTGGGCTCTTTTAATTGCAAGTCCTCCCCCAAGGTATGTGCATTTCCTCTCGAACTTTTCAGCGTGATCCAAATGTTGCAAAGGCTGACCCTTGTTTTCGATTGTAAAGGGCAAATCATTAACATATCTATGTTAATGATTTGCCCTTTGCAAGCGCAAACAAGGATCAGCCTTTGCAACATTTGGATCAGTTGTTTGCTAGGTAGATTCACTCATCTTTTTAGCTTATAAAGTTAGTTCTCAAGGCATATGCCAAAAGGAGGCTAAGATATGTACGATCATGGATTAGCTTAGGTCTACTAGACTACAAGAGTTACATAGGTTTCTTGGCTTAGTAATTTTCTTAGATGTTCATAAAAGGTGGCGCCATTACTTTCATTCCTCTTACAAGAGTGTGAAACTAGAATAACGGCCGCCTCTTTTCAACTTTACAATGCGATCAACAGGCCGTTCTGCGTCCAATGATATATAAGACGCAATTGTCAAAGCAGCACTTATGCTTCACCCCACAAGAGACTGCCCATTGCGTCTCATCACAGATGCATCCGATTTAGTCGTGGGATCGGTCATAGAGCAACTTTCTGAAGATCAATAAGAAACACTGGGATACTTTACTAACGCATTGAAAGATTTAGAATTAAAATATTCAACGTTTAGTAAGGAACAAACCTCTATGTATAGCTTTTGCAATTAAACATTTCCATAATCTCTTAAAAAGCACAGACTTCCATGTCTTGACCGATTGTAAGGTAATAATTGGAGATACCAAATCATTTACAATCAGACACTCTCCAAGAGAATCTCGTGATTTCGAATTCATTAGTTAGTATAATAATGATATTAGGCACATATATATGAAAGATAATAACGTTGCATTTTTCGGTACAATCAATGATTTCAACATTAAATCTGTGCAACATGCAGTACTACCAGTCTCTGATATTTATAACACGCAATCTATTCAAGACGAACTGGCACTCTCACAAGATAACATTACTACTCCGTGTCAGTCTATCGATTCTACAATTCCTTCATTCACTAATATTTTTCTTGGACTAAATCTTAACTGCCCAATTCGGAATTGAACTCTTTGCAAATGGACCCTTTTCTCTCACTCCAGGTTCACAATATTGCTTTCCCCTCCTTAAATCACTCCATCATTTGCGATCTATCCTAAGGTATCTGGGATTGATTTCCACAAACTTGGCTTTATTATGATAACTCAGGACATTTAAATACACGCACATTTCTCAAATCCATCTCGCAGAGGTTTGTGTGGAAACATATGAGAGAGGGCATTCGTGAATGCAGGGGCGTCAGGCAACACAAAATTCTGCGGAGGCACAATTAAAAAATAAAAAAATCTAAGAGGCTTAAATTCACAGATTAAATGTTAATCTATTCAGAGAATAAAATTAATAAAGCCACATAATAAAGTCACAAATGATTGGATATAATGATTGGAAGGATGAAGAGGAGTTTCTTCTCTCAGGCCATCCGTCTGCTAAACTGCGAACCATATTGAGGGCACATGCCCTCTCAGTTTAATTAATATGACGCTTATGCGTGAATGTGTTAGGAGTTGCATTCAGTCCCAGAAATCCAAGCTACACCGACAAACAAAGCCACCTCTCACACAATTCGCTGCTCCCAATTCGAGATTTCATACTATTCAAATAGAAATACTAAGCGGTTTTTCTACCACACAAGAATGATACAAACACATTTGGGCAGTAATTTATCACTATATTAAGTGGATAGAGACATATCACTTAAAGATATTGTTTTAACACTGTAGTTGAAGATTTCTTTGCCAATTAGATCTTATGTTTTGCAGCCCCAGTCAAAAGATTTTCTGATAATGGGATACAGTTCAAGTTGGGTTTATTTCAAGAGATATTAAAACTCACTGCCATTAACCCCACCTTTACTTCTCCTGGGAATCCTTCTGGAAACGCCGTCCTTGAAAAGTTCCTCCGCACGGTCAGGAGTTCTTTTATTGCATAAGGAGAATCTAGCCAATGATTACGTAACTTTCCTGTTACATTGCTTGCACTAAAAAAAATTCCCTAATCAGGAAACATCTTTTGTTCTCATACACATTTGTCTATATCACTACTCTACACCTTCCATATGATCTATTGATTAGCAGGCACAACGATCTTTTGAGTCATAGGACAATGCAGAAATATCAGGAGGCAATGAACTCCATTTTACCTCTATTATCCAGACCCTTGGATAAAAAGAATATGTTTTTTATTAGGAACCAGATTTACTCTGTTAAGCTCTTGAATGCAAATTGTAAATAGAAGACGACTCCCTCGCGCTTTATTTCTATATTTTGCGCGAATTAAGAAAACCCATTTTAGAGGCCTCATAGTTTAATAAGCGAATCATCCCCCGAAGGAGAGCCTAAATTCCAGCGAGATTTAGATGACAAGCATGGGAGAGATGGGAAGTAGCTGACGTTCTCAAAGCGGGAGGCAGACTAAATATATTTGTGGAGCATATTTCCCTTTTCGCTTCTAAAACAAGGATGATAAGTAGACAACCACACAGTCTCTGAGAAATAAAGGCAGAACATTGCTTCTGTGCATGATTAATACACACTCAATACAGCTGTTTCCGAAGACCGAACATGATTACATAATGCATTCAATATCACGGGTTAAATCCATTATTGTTAAACTCATGACATGAAACAAAACTAGTAATAACAGAGATCTTTGATGGCGTGAATAAATGCACTTGATAGAGTAGAAGGAAAATAGTTCGCAAGATAATGGTGGAAAATAATGTGCAATTGGGTACATTAAGAATATAATAATCATAAGATATTCACATGACAAAATGAAATAGACAGATACACATCAAAGTGAGAATGAAATAATTACAAATAACATGAAAATAATAATGAAAATAACATGGAATCAGGAATCTACAGTTAAAGATATTACAGGTATGGTAATCAACACCATAAATGAACTAATAATGAACTTCATTCCCCCAAGATGTGTGCAATTTCGACACAAACAACTTAGCTTATCCTACTTGACTACTCGGATCCAGAAGAATAAAAGAAATGGGGTTGAAGGCTATAAATAGCGATTGCCATGATGATTATAATGTAGACCTCATGTGTCATTGTTGGGATGTATTGGGTTGTATTGGGTCTGAGATTCCATCGGAACTTCTTATTTAAGAAAAGCTGGGACATTATTGGGCGTTATTAGCTGGTTGTGGTTTGATATGATCAAACGTGCTTTAACTTGAAAATTTCCGATAATCTTTGAAATTAAAGGCTTTTACCAAAACTTTTGGAAGATCCTTCGTTTATCTTTTATGATCGAGATAGAATGATGTATATAAATTAAATCTCCACCACTGCACTTTTTTTCGCACTTAGGCAAATATATTTTTCCGAAGAAAAATTATTCCGTTTATCTTTTCTTTCTATGCGGTATGATTAATTTATTCACATCAATCTCTCACGTTCTGTATTTTTGGGGAGAAGGGGTCTTGTAAAAGATAATTTCTTTTCCGATTGTTAGGGGGATAAATGCCTATAACAGTGGACCAAAATTGGGAAAATTCATTCTTTTTATCTTGTAAGACTTTCACGATTTAATTTACTTTACGAATATTTTAGGATATGTCAAATGTTTTACTTTATAAAACATCGTTTTGTGTAATTAAAAATATTGCCAAATACATTTAACAAAAAAATGGAATTCAATGGCTGGACATACGAGGGGTGGTAAATAAGTTTTGCGAATCGGTAGGGCAAAGCAGATAAAGGGGGATGGCTGTTTGGGGGGTGTTAGGACAACTTATGACAAGTCAGGACCTGCAGCCGCACGCTCCTGCCTCGTCTATTTAAGAAGCAGTAGGCTGATAGCAGATCGTCAGTCACAAACTTTTCAACAATGGAGAAGGTTGAGCACCGCGCAGTGATCAAATTTTTTGACCAAGCAAGGCAAGAATGCAAAAGAGATCCATGAACGCATGATTGCAGTGTACACCAACACGCCCCTTTCTATGCAACCATTGCTCGCTGGAATAGGGAGTTTCGCCATGGTCGTGAGTCCCTTGAAGATGACTCCCGTCCAGGACGCCCGTCAGACGTGACCAATGAGGACAATGTGGCCCGTGTAGAGAGGATGATCCTCGAAAATCGACGGGTGAAGGTCGAAGAAATCGAGCGAGAACTTGTAATATCACATGAAAGTGTTATCAACATCATCCACGACAATTTGGCCATGACCAAGGTCTCTGCCCGTTGGGTCCCTAGAAACCTCACGCCCCATGATCGACTTCAACGTCGTCAAAGTTCGGAGGAGCTGCTGCTTCTGTACAACCAAGACCCGGCGGGATTCAAGTCACGCATAGTGACAGGTGATGAAACGTGGGTCCATCACTGGGATCCCGAGACCAAGCTCGAAAGCATGGCATGGAAGCACAGGGTCTCTACGACCCCCATCAAGTTCCGGACCAACTCTCAGCCGGGAATTTCATGGCCACCATCTTTTGGGATTCTGAGGGAGTGTTGATGGTAGACTATGCGCCTCGTGGAAGGACCATCACAGGTTAATATTACGCCGAGGAACTGGCTGGGTTGAAGAAGTGCATCCGTCAGGAGCGGTGCGCCAAGTTGACATGCGGTGTCCTGCTCCTCCACGACAATGCCCCTGTCCACAAGGCCAGAGTTGCACAAGCTGCCCTGCGCGAGTGCGGATTCTAGGAGCTCAACCACCTTCCCTAGAGTCCAGATCTGGCCCCTAGCGACTACTTTTTATTCCGCCAACTCAAGGCTGCAATGCGTGGACGCCGGTTTGGGGACGATGAAGATGTCCAGCTCACCGTCCAGGAGTGGATTGAACAGCAGTCGGGAGATTTCTGGTTGTCGGGAATTTGAAGCCTCAGGGACAAGTGGCGCAAGTGCATTGAAGTCGAGGGTAGTTATATTGAAAAATAATAAAACACTTTTCCTCATATCTCGTTTCATTATATCCGAATTGCAAAGCTTATCGACCGCTCCTCGTATGTGTAGCTTTCAGTGCCCTATTTGCTAAAGTTGTCAATGATGATTTGGGCATGCTTCGCATCTCCTCGAGAATAGTTCGACTAAAGTTCCAACGAGTTGATTTAGCTTTTGGAAATCGCATTTTAATTTGAGTATCTAAAAGATGCACACATTTTGTTGACTTTGTCAAAAATAATGAAAAAGACTTCAACATTGAACAAAATATATCACATTCTTGTATATGTGAAACCGATTATGATAACGCTAAACTTAATCTATGGGTCATACAGTGAATAAAAAAGAGAATGGCCTATTTTTCTTTGACTCCTTTTTGTAGTCAATTAAGTTTGTTTGTCGTAACATTTGAACTATCATAAGTATGATCGAAAAAACATTGCCCAATGTTTACTTCTTCTACTTTATTAAACACATTCTAGATAAACCTTCGGCTGTACGATTAGCGTTGACGTTTATAAACTTCAGTAATCCTTCGCAAACGTTACTATTTCTTAAAAGGTAGCGTCCAGCACAAGGAAGTTGTGAAACAGTTTTAAAATCAGAAGCCTCGTCTAAAATAAGAGTATCAAATGAAGAGTCTTCTATTTCTCTTTTATTTTTGCCTTGAAAGAACTTCGCCCTCGCAATTAATCAATTCATATTGGATTCTTTTTGAAACACCATATAAAAACGCTTGACTCTTTGAAATGAATTGTCAGTGAGGGATTGTATTCTTCAGGGGCTCTGAATGCTAATTACTACTCTCCCTAAAACTAACCACGTATATTAATCGTTTTAAACTCTCTCTCTCTCTATTTTTGTGATATATCCTTCATTCATTCACTAATCCCCCTTACTTTGCAAGACATGACAGAATCATTGCCTGTGAACACAACTAGATCTCAATGGGAGCTCCAGCAAAAAATATACTGCGTCAAATATTACTACAAGAGAGGCTCGTTCAAGAAAGTGCAAGACACTTTTGTGCATCAGTTCGAATGTGAAAAATCTCCCTCCAAAAGCAGATTTCAGGTCTGGCTGGACCATCTCGAGAACTATGGGACAGTGGAGAACCTCAATGTAGCCAGTGACAACCGTTCAAGCTATTCACGACGCCTTAAGAAGCGTACAGCTGAGCTGGTCGAGAGCGTGAGAGAATCAGTTCAGCAGAGTCCAAAACACTTTGTGTGCAAGCGAAGTCAATCCGTCGGTATATCCCGTGAGACTTGCAAGAGTGTGCTATTAATGGATGTAAAGGCCTACCCATACAAAATACAGAAGGAGCAGACCCTAACAGTCTCAGACAATGAGCAGAGAAAGGCTATGGTAGTCAAGATACTGGAGAAGATTCGGGAGACCTTGACTTTCCTTAATCTCTTTTGGACCTCAGATGAATTTCAATTTCATCTTGAAGGAGAGGTAAACTCGAAGACAAATGGCTTCAGGGAAACCTCCAGATCAAATGAGGTAACCACGAAGCCCTTACACTCCCCTAAGTGCACGGTACGGACTGCCACCTCAGCCAGAGGCATCATCGAACCATTCTTCTTCGAGGAATTTGGCGCGACAGTGACAGTCACCAAGGAGCGGTATGTTGAGATCCTCAAAACCTTCAAGAGGGAACTGCAGACCCTGTTACCGTCGCTTATGTGAAAGTTCTGGTTCCAGCAACATGGGGCAAGCTTTCACACCTCAAACCTGTCCCGAAATTGGTTGAAAGAGAACTTCGGTGGCCGTGTGATCAGTCCCAAGACTGATTTTGAGTGGGCGCATTACAGCCCAGACCTTAGCCCCACAGATTTCTTTCTCTGGGGCTACCTTAAAGAGAGAGTGCACGCAGGAAAACCCAAGACCATCAAGGAACTCAAGGAAGCCATTAGTCGGTTGGTTTGTAAGGACGTCATGGACAACTTTGTACCGCGCCTCAAGAAATGCACAGAGCTAAATGGAGGTCATCTCGAACACGTGCTCTAGAATAAAGAAGAAAAGTTCAAAGACTCTCATGTTTTGATATGATGTTTTTAAACACAATAATCTAGTTATCACCAAAGTTTCATTCAATCCTTCAGAAAATTAAGAAATGAGGCTTATCGAAAGTTGGGGGCCCGTGTTTGGGGATGACCATTTTTATATATATATATATATATATATATATATATATATATATATATATATATATATATATATATATATATATATATATATACACGTTTAAAACAGCATTGTTGCAGCTAGCTAAGCTCTCCATAAAACCCTGGGAAGAACCTCATCTTACAATTACAAGAGTGGTAATTTCCATTCTCTCCGATATCAGGGAAGACATTTATAAAGCCAATTGATAAGTAATCTTTTGTTTGCGTTAGAAAAGCTGGATTAAAAATTACCCTCTCGTGATTTTAAGAGTAGCTTCTTCCGGGAACTTGAAGGGGAGCTTATATAATCATTTTAACCGCATAATTCTAATTACGCCATTAAAAAAAGCCGTCGATATATATACATATATAATATATTCCCCTAAATATAGAATCTTAAATAAAATGTATTAATTTTTTCTTTATTTAAGCTGATAATAACATATAAAATAATAAAGAAATCATTTAGTAAGAACGAAAATCATTTCTTCTAAGTGACCTTAATCAAGGCTGGAACATTCACGTGCTCCCATGAACATGCGATGGCATAAAAAAGTACGTAAGATCCAACTAATCATTCAATGTCATTTATCTCCCTCTAGTATTTCATTCCTAGACATAAACCACATCGAACCAAAAATTGTTAGCCTTCTTATGATGTGCATATATAATCTTTCCGATTATATATTTACCACCTATTATAGACTCTTTCTGATATTATTTTTGGGCCTTGCATTGCGACTTATTGAGAAAAATAACAACCCTTTTTGTATGAACCTTTGAAAGCCGATAAAATCATTGAGCTCCAATAAAAAAAGCGGCATTCAGTGGAATACCAAACGTCTCCCATTTAGCAACATTAGAGACAAAAGTTGAATCGCGTTTGGCAAAGAATTCCTTTGAGGGATACTGAGTACAGACGCTGCACTAGAATAATCCGGCCCCGTGGGGCTGTTCTCAGTAAATTTGGAGTCCAGCTGGAAAAAATTCCGTAAGCTTACAACCAGCAACTTCTTTGAGATTCTAATGAAAGATTCAGGAAAGTGAGCCAGTTTGTATCAAATGAAAGCAAAATAAAAACATTTGAAACATCCCTAGATAAGAGAACCCAGGGGAATTGGCGCACTCTTTCCCTAGGAGGAAAACAAAGCAGTAGAAAAATTGGCCCGTGTTTCTGTTTGAAGTGCTCCTAACGCGGGACTGCTTGGCTAATCTTCCATGTCTTCTTCCGTTGTTATTATTTTTTGGGGTTTATTCATCCATCTGCCGGTCGCCTTGATGCGTTTCGTCTTCTTTCGCATAATCTGCAAAGCAAAACGATGATATTATCAACGGTTTGTTTTTAAAAAGGAAGAAAAATCCGAATGCTTTCACGTTTCAGCTTTATCAATGCATTTTGCAATCGAGAGGAAGCTGCTTTTAACGAAGAATTATTTCGTTTTCTTTTCAACTTTACTCAAAAACCTGAAGAAACTTTTTAAGTCTTTCACTGTAAGAGAAAGCGCTAAAATTTATTATACCGTTATACCACATACAATTCTAAGCATTTTTTTCTCGAAAACTCTCAAACATGCATCCACATAATATATATATATATATATATATATATATATATATATATATATATATATATATATATATATATATATATATATATATATATATTATAAAGAAATATGATACAGCAACAAAAAAGGATCATAAACACATTAAAGAGAGAGAGATCTAAAGTAATAAAATAATATAAACTGTTATACCTATTAAATAAAGTCAAATAATACGTGCGGTTCGAACCTGTGTCATCGAACGTTCTTCGCTATTATGGCTACGACGCTAACCAATAGGCTACTATCCATATCCCTAAAGAAGGATGGTCCAGGTTCCTGCTTTGCTTATAAGCTGACTTGAGGCATCCTTTGGGGGGGGGGGGAGAGAAGGGGCTGTTGATGGCAGTCTATCGGTTCGCGTCGTGGCCTGAAAAACGAATAGCGTTCGATGGCATAGGTTCGATCACGCTTATGTGGTTTGAATTTAATTTTTTAAGGCCTCGGTAAAATCTATAAATAACAACTACATTCATAATAAGACGATTATTTTAAAATCTAACAAACTTGAGAAATTAATAATTATTTATTTTTAGAATTATATTATTTATTTATTTTATATTCAAATTCATTATTTATATATGTATATTAGGCACGTAATGTTTCAAGAATATTTTCGAAAATTCAATAAAACTGAATTACTGATGGAATTTTCTTAACAATTGCGAGCGTTCTAATATATATATATATATATATATATATATATATATATATATATATATATATATATATATATATATATATATATATATATATATATATATATATATATATATATATATATATATATATATATGTGAGCATTGCAAGACCACCATTACAAAACGATTTTTTTTTTTTTAATTAAGGGGCTATCTGGCGACTGCCGAATTAGGCATAAGTTGCCGTAAACAAACAGCCTAGTTCTAGGCTACTTTAAAAAATTGAACAGGAAACAACAATAAAAAGAAATAACAACAATAACAATAACAAAGCAAACACAAAAACAATAACAAAAACAACAACAACAATTAAACCGGGTTAAATGAAAGGGAGAAGGCCGGCCTCCCCCCAAAAAGTCAATAAGTCCACCAGTCAAAGTACACGCACTCGTCCCGAGTACAAGGGACAGGCGGTAGTGACCCCGCCCATCCCGGTACCGGGACAGGTGTCGTGCGCGAAGATCACCCAGACTGGGACATTCGACAAGAATGTGCCGAACAGTCTGGGGGACGACGCAGTCGTTGCAATAGGGCGCAGGCGAGCGCTCCATCAAATAGCGATGCATCACACGAGTGAGCCCGATTCGGAGACGACAGAAAGCAACCTGAAGCCGCCGCGGCATTGGGGGATAGGTCCATGGGAACAGTCGCGGCGCAATGGCACGCAACTTTAAGTTCCCTTCCACCGTCTCCCATCTTCTTTGCCAAGCAGTCCGAAGAGCTGCCCGTATTCCTGCCATGTAGTCAGTGTGAGGAAGAGCGAAACGCTGGTCCGGTCGCAGAGTCCTCGCGGACACTTTGGCGCCCTCATCGGCGCGCTCATTCCCCGCAATTCCTGCATGTCCAGGAACCCAGCAGAAGATAATCTCGACATCTGCCCAGCTCACCTAAACCGTGGTGTCACGGATTTCGCGAACCAGGGAATGCGGAGATTCCAATGCCCCGAGAGCACTCAGGGTGCTTTGTGAGTCGCTATAGATCACAATCCGGTCTCCGAACCGGGCACGTCGCGTAATTTCCCGTACCGAGTGGTGTATTGCCACCAGCTCGGCCGTGAAGACAGACGCAGCGCCTGGTAGAGCCCCGCTGACTTCAAACAGAGGGGATACGGCGTGGAAGCCGACCCCCTCTTGAGACTTGGAGCCATCCGTATACACTGGCACGGTACCAGCGTGACACGATGTGTGCTCCAAAAAGGTCGAACGCAATACTCCCGGCGCAGTACAAGCTTTGGGAGCAGAGGCGTGGCGACAAATAGCCAAATGTGGTACCCTCCAGGGTGGCGTCCTGGGCAGAACCAGGGGCGCCACCGGCCCGAGAGCTATATCTACATCTCGAAGGAGTTTCCTGGCCCTAAACCCAAAGGGCTTAGGGTATGACTGGCGTCTCTCGGCGGCATAGGCACCATCGAGATCAGCTGCGGATGCAGTGAGAGCTGTTGGCGACTGAGGGAGGCGCCGGGCTCGCGCGTACAGGCGAGTGATGCACTGCACGCGGCGCAGAGCGAGTGGCATCTCCCCAGCATCGACCAACAGGCTCTCAATGGGGGAAGTGCGGAAGGCACCGGTCGCAAGGCGAAGGCCGGTGTGGTGGATCGAGCTTCGAGCGAACAAAGGATCGATAAAAAAGTAAGGCAGTAGCCCTATCAGCGCCCCAAGCGCTGAACGTCACGGAACGGAGAATGTTCATGGCGCGGGTACAAGAGACCCTAAGGCTGCGAATATGAGCCTCCCAGGTGAGGCGTCGGTCGAATACAAGACCAAGGAAACGGTGCGACTCAACCACATCCAGGCGCATTACAAAACGAAAACAAAGATAATACGTCTGTCATATAGCAATTGTAAATAGAATAAATTCTTTTTAAACTGGAAGTAGTTATACAGAAAACAAGAAAATATATATTTGATCAGCACCCTCACAAATCCATTTGATAGAGCTCATGCTGATGAAGCAAAACTGATACAAAACCCTCGAGACCTTCAGTTATTGCTAGCTTAACGAGAACCTGGACGACGAAGAACTATGGCTGGAATAGACAAGGTAATAATGAAGAAGGGAAGACAACGATCTGAAAGGGTAGCAAGTAAGAAAATAAAAAAAAACAAAGATACAGGAAAGAAATAGTAAGTATATCAAAAACTGTGGATTTGACTAAAGAATTCCTCCTCTTCTCATGATTCTGATTACTTATCGCCTTTTGGAGGTGCAGCTGGGTGAAATTCGATTGCAAAAAACAAAGGCCCATCATGGCTCCAGTGATATTGAGGATGTTGATCTCTTAACTTTCATCTCCTACCTGGTGATACAGCAAAATCAGTCTTAGTGTGCGAGAATTATCCTTTCACTTCCCTCCTCTCGGAGTTTAGTGACTTGCACAAAACTCATAACTACATTGGTGAAGTTAGGAAAGCGAAAATTCCAGAGTTGCCATCATCATAGCTAGACTAAATTCTAACAGATGGTCCGCAAGTAAGAAATAGGCTTCTAAGTCTTTCACCAAATCTGCTTACTAATACGTGGAATATTACTCAATCATTGTTGCCAAAAAAAAATTAGAAATTTCACGTATAGTGAGTGGTGATTATTGTCTATTAAATTTCATTACTGCTTAGATAAATACCCCTTGTCCTACACCTTGAATTTTACTGGAAATTTGCCATATTGCAATATATTTTTTGAAAAAAGATTTTCCTTATACCAATGTAACCAACTTCTAGAGAAAATGACATAACCACTCCCTTAGGCTCCTTTGAATGACTGGTAATGCCTCAAAGTTTGTGCAAGAGCTTTCAATCATTGCAGCGATATATTAGCCTTGATTTGAGAATTTTTGAGACGATTTTCTAATTGCAAGCAAAAATGAAGAGGCGCATTTACAACATTTAAGACAACTATTTGCACATTTGAAACTCCATACTCACAATTCTTATCCCTTTATAGTCGCTTCCAAAATGTACGTAGACATTCATGGACTATCTATGATCACTATCGAAGGTTTTAAGTATAAACGGACTGTCATCTCCGATATCAAGAACTGTAAAAAGGCATTTAACCTCAAAATAATTACGCCAGAGACTATATTTTAAACCTTATTTAAGAGCTATACATATGGTTTCTGTGCACCTGTTTAAATAGTTTTGGACAAGGCCCTGCAATTTTAGTTTGTTTTTTTCTATCAACCGTTAAAACTCAAACCCACTGAACGCATTTTTACCAGCCCGATAAATTTTCATAGAAATCCCGAGCTGGAACGCATTCACGGAGTGCTTAAATCGTTCCTGTTAGCGAAGGACCATCCTTTAAATTTGTTCGATAACCTCCCAGGTGTCCTTTTGCCCTAGTCTTATACTCTCATCGAATTGTAATATTTCTCTGTACTTATAATGGCAATAATTTTGTAAATATTCAGCTGTTTAAATAGAATTTCACAGTCACAAATCGACTGGACACCATCCACTTACGGATGTTCATGCCATAGGTAGCTTTCTTCTCTTTGATATTAATTTTGATTCATATGATATGGCAAAGTTCTTGTAACCTAATTTGGCATTTTGACACCATCCTAAGAGGCTTTGACCAGCCAGAAACGTTCGCACATCAAAAACCATTATCACATTTTAGACACAAATCAACGGCTTTTTATGAAGAACAAGTGTTTCAGATACAATGTTCCAACACAAATTATAGCCCATAAACGTTAAGAACAGTCTATGGGGGCGCCCTCTACTCAAAATCCTAAAATGCCTACTAATTAAATACATGGATCAAAATAGCCACACTACTTTAATTAGTTAGAACAAAATGAGATATTGCCAATTAATATTCTTCTAGACTAGCATATTATTATTATTCACTTACTCTTCATTATAATTTCTTTATTGTTCGTTCATTGTAAATAGCTGAAGTTTAACCACGTCCAGTCGTCTCTGTTCCGTTTTGTTAATAATAAAATGTGCACAAATTTGAAATAGTTCTGTACTAGACTTCGAATATGCCCGTTCGATTCAACCGAGGCTTTTCGTCTCTTAATCTTATTTGTGCCATTGGATTGAATTTCAGTCGAATTCTCAAAGAAAAAAATCTGTGTAGCAAATGAAATTGTTTAAAAATGGTGACTAATTCAATTGCATGATAGTGACGAACAAGAACCTGATTAGAATGTTTTGAAAGAACGCCAGGTTATGGTAGGGTGAGATGTCCACACTCTATGAAGTCTAGAAAGTAAATTTTCCATCCGTCAGATTATGAGTAATTCTTTTCACTACATATATCAGAAATCATCTTGAAATGGGAATTAAGTCGACAAATACATTATAAATGTTTTAATAAAGAAAAAAGGATTACAAGTAAAACTAAAGAGTAAAAATTACAAATAATAAAATCAAAGAAAATTGTAAACTGTTGAAAAGTAAATAAAAAGAATAATGATAAGATCAAGCAATAAATTTTTAAACCTTTAGGATTTTCATTAATTTCCTCTAGAAAAGAAAATAGCAGCGTTTTATAATTGAAATTAAGCACCTAACTTACAAAACAACGTATCTAAGTTTAGAAGAAAGCGTATATATATATATTGGTATTGGTGAGTATTTGACAACAAATGGAGACGAAGGATAAGATAAATTATATGTGGTAAAAAGTTCTTCTTTAATGACCTTTCGATCCTCTGAAGTTGAGGAAGCTCCAGAGAAGCGAAACGTCAGTTATCCTCACTCTCTCTCTCTCTCTCTCTCTCTCTCTCTCTCTCTCTCTCTATATATATATATATATATATATATATATATATATATATATAACGACGCATGTTTTGTCTCAGTATTACCCTGGATAAAAAAAAAAATAGTTATGACCGAAAAGTGTTTTAAATAATATAGATTTTTTTTATGGTGTCTCTACGCGCAAAAGAAGGGGTCACTGAGAGAAATAGAAATGTCCTCATCATATATCTCTTTTCCGGGCGGCCTTAATGGTCCATCTTTTGGCTCAATAGGCCCAAGAATAAAATGGTAAAGGCAAAAAAACTAAAAAATAATCTTAAATTTTTCATTTTATTCCGCTTTTGACGCGAACAACGGCCCGAGGAAAATATAGAATTGTATTTCTCTAATGCACATGTTCCGTCTGGTTTTATAGTGTAAGTTTAGCTAGGTTAAGTAATAATACCTAATATATAATCACACAAACAAAATAATTCAAAGAAAACAAATCTCAAAAATCTAAGCTAATGTCAGAAGAAAATAACTAATTAATAATCATTTTCAAATACAAAATTCCAAGATTGTGTAACTGTCTGCTAAGGCCGGGAAAACGGGTGCGAGCGAAGATATAGAAATACATTTATATTACTAACATTTGTAAGGCAGAGTACAATTTATAAGCATTAGATTAAAACAACAATAACGCTACCAAAAGTTGGTAAAATAATAAACAACTCATAACAATCAAATAAAACTAATAAATCGAAATAATTCAACTTTAGCCACACACTAAACAGCTCATCATCACGAAAGAAACCAACACACCTAAACAACTAGACCTAACGTACGTAAGACAGCAAACAATTCATATCGATAAAACAAAATAAATAAACCTAAGCAACCAGACCTAACCTAGGTAAGTCAGCAAACATTTCATATCCTTAAAACAAAACCAATAAACCGAAACAACCAGAGCCTACCTAGATAACACACCAAATAATTAATATCCATAAAACATAATCAATAAACCTAAACAACCACACCTAACCTACACAATATAGCAAATAATTCAAATCCTAAAACAAAACTAATAAACTTAAACAACCAGAGTCTACCTACGTAATACACCAAATAATTCATATCCATAAACAAAACCAACAAACATTAACGACCAGACCTAACCTACATAATACAGCAAACAATTAATATCCATAAAACAAAATAAAACCTAAACAACAGGTAGAAAATAATATTCAAAATTTAAGTGATTAGAGAATGGCTAGTAATGAGTTAAATAAGATTATAAAGAAGAACAAAAGGGTGTCAGAAATTAAATTAGCTCAGGATAGCAACAAAGATCCTAGAAAGTTCTTTAGTTACTATAAAATTAATAACAAGTCTGGCAGAGTTAAAATAGGACCTATCAAATATGAAGGGGTTGTGAGAG
This sequence comes from Ceratothoa steindachneri, assembly GCA_963969495.1. NCBI lineage: Eukaryota > Metazoa > Arthropoda > Malacostraca > Isopoda > Cymothoidae > Ceratothoa > Ceratothoa steindachneri. The sequence goes on along the minus strand of OZ018322.1, from coordinate 63,014,366 downwards.
AAACTGATGAGGAAATAGTTGAGGTACTAAATGGTCATTTTGCCTCAGTATTTACAAAGGAGAAACTAAATAGTCTTATGTATAGTACTCATGGGTCAGGGAAAGAGGTGTTTACTACCATTAGTGTGGATTGGAGGAAGATAAAAGGACTAATAGGTGAGTTAGATGCTACCAAGGCCTCCGGCCCTGATAATATTCATTCTAGAATACTTAAAGAAGGGGTAGAAAGTATCTCAATAGTTCTGGAGCAGTTGTATACTAGGTCACTGGAATATTGAGAAATACCCGATGATTGGAAGAGAGCGAATGTAGTCCCCATTTTCAAGAAGGGTAGTAAAGAGGATCCAAATAACTTTAGACCGGTTAGCCTAACTCCTGTAGTCTGTAAAATTCTTGAGAAAATAGTTAAAAAAGGGATTTGCCAACATCTAGAGAGGGAGGGGTTAATCAGCGATGCTCAACATGGGTTTAGATCAGGTAGATCATGTTTGACTAACTTACTAGACTTTCGGGAGTTTGTAACAGATCAAGTAGATAAGGGAGAGAATGTAGATATAATTTACTTTGATAAGGTACCACACAGGAGACTAGTTCATAAATTAAAAATGATTGGGATATATGGGGGTGTTTTAAATTGGATAGCTGAGTGGCTAAAAGACAGGAAGCAAAGGGTAGTGCTAAATAGTGTAAAGTCAGAGTGGAGGGATGTTATCAGTGGGGTTCCTCATGGATCAGTTCTCGGTCCATTATTATTTGTCATCTATATAAACGATCTTGGTGAGGCAGTTAATAATAAAGTGTCAATTTTTGCGGATGATACCAAATTAGCAGCTGTAGTTAAAGATATTGATGATAATTTTAAAGTGCAGGGGGATTTAAATATATTGTTATCCTGGGCACATAAGTGGCAAATGACTTTCAACCTTGATAAGTTCAAAGTTATTAACATGGAAAAAGATAATAGAGTATTTAACTATGAAATGAATGGGCATTGGCTGAGTTCAGTAGAGGATGAGAAAGATCTAGGAGTAGAATAGATAAGTCATTAAGGTTTTCTAAGCATTTATTGAAGCAAGAAATAGGGCAAATAGAGTGCTGGGTTTCATTAATAGAAATGTCAGTTACAAAAGTAAGGAAGTTATTCTTAAACTCTATAACTCTTATGTTAGGCCACATCTAGAGTACTGTATACAGGCATGGTCTCCACATTTTAGACACGATATTAACCTTCTCGAGTCAGTGCAACGGAGGGCAACAAAGATTATTCCTTTCCTGAGGCACCTTGAATATATAGATAGACTGAGGATATTAAATATGTTCTCGTTCGAAAGGAGGTGTGTGAGAGGGGATATCATTGAGCTGTTTAAAAATTTTCGGGATAGATAAATTGGATGTTAGCAAGTTTTTTGAGTTAGATGATGGAAATCGGACTAGAGGTCACCACTTAAAAATTAAAAAGCAAGGGTGTAAGTTGGATTTAGGAAAATATTTTTTCACCAATAGAGTGGTGGACTTCTGGAATAAATTGCCGCGGAAGGTAGTAGGTAGTCCAAATTTAAATGTATTTAAGAGTAGGTTGGATGAGTTTATGGGGAGGGAAGTATGTAATGGTTCCTAAGTTTTGTATATATTAATATTGTTTGTATATATCTATAGCTACATGATTTAGTTCTTGAAAAGCCTTGATTGGTGATACCCTTGTTTCTGGACGCAATCCTCTGGATGTAGTTTTCCTGGGAGTTTGGGTGCCTTAAAAAAGAGGCCGTTTAACTCGAATGACCTATGATGCGCCCTTGTGGCTTTTGTCATCTGTTATATTATATTGTGGGGGACTTTGATTTAGTCTTCCCCTGGTGATGGTGCTTTTTGTGGGTGGGTTTTGACGGGGGCGGATGACCTTTCATAGGCCCTTGGGGCTTTTGTCATCCGTGAAATTATGTTATGTTACCTAAACAGCAAGTAATTCATATCCATAACATTAAACCAATGAACCTAAAAACCTAACCTACATAACACACCCAAAAAATATATCCATAAAACAAAAACAAAAAACCTAAACAACCAGACCTAACCTATGTAAGACACCAAATAATTAATATCCTTTAAAAACCCACTAAACATAAAGAACCAGACCTAACCTACGTAACACAACAAATAACTCGTATCCATAAAACAAACCAGTAAACCTAAACAACCAGACCTAACCTACCTAAAACAGCAAACAATTCATATCCATAAAACAAAACCAATGAACATAAACAACTTAACTTAACCTACATAACACACCAAACAATTCCTATCAATACAACAATACCAATAAACCTAAACAACCAGACCTAAGATACGTAATACAGGAAATAATTAATATGCATAAAAAAAAACAATGAACCTAAACAAGTTAGCCTAACCTACATAACACACCAAACAATTCATATCCATAAAACATTACCAATAAAGGTAAACACACAGAATTAACCGAAGTAATATAGCAAATAATTCATATCCATTAAAGAAAACGAATAAACCTAAACAACCAGACCCTACCTAGTTAACACACCAAATAATTAATATCCATAAAACAAAACCAATAAACCTAAACAACCAGATCTAACCTACGTAATACAGCAAATAATTCTTATCTATAAAATAAAACCAATAAACGTAAACAACCAGAGCCTACCTACGTAACACACCAAATAATTGATATCCATAAAACAAAACCAACAAACTTTAACAACCAGACCTAACCTACATAACATACCAAACAATTCATATGCATAAAACAAAACCAATAAATCGAAACAATTAAACTTTCGCCAACACTAAACAGCTCATCATCTCGAAAGAAAACAACAAACATAAACAGCTAGACCTAACCTACGTAAGACAGCAAACATTTCATATCCTCAAAATGAAACCAATAAACCTAAACATCCAGAGCTAACTACGTAACACACCAAATAATTCATATCCATAAAACAATACCAAAAAAACCTAAACGAGCAGACCTAACCTAATTAATACAGCAAATAATTTATATCTATGAAAGAAAGAGAATAAAGCTAAACAACCAGAGCCTACCTAGGTAACACAAAATAATTAATATCTATAAAACAAATCAAATAAACCTAAACAATCAGACCTAACCTATGTAATAGAGCAAATAATTCATATCCATAAGTTGAAACCAATAAACCTTTACAACCAGAGCCTACCTACAAAACACACCAAAGAATTCATATCCATAAAACAATACCAATAAACCTAAACAACCATACCTAACCTACGCAATGCAGCAAATAATTCATATCTATAAAATAAAACCAATAAACCTAAACAACCAGAGCCTACCTACGTAACACACCAAATAATTCATATCCATAAAACAAAACCAACAAAATTTAACAGCCAGACTTAACCTACATGACACACCAAACAATTCATATCCATTAAACAAAAAAATAAATCTAAACAACCAGACCTAAGTTACGTAATACAGCAAATAATTAATATACAGAAAAGAAAAACAATAAACCTAAACAACCAGAGTCTACCTACGTAACACCCAAATAATTCATATCCATAAACCTAACCAACAAACTTTAACAATAAGAACTAACCTATATAACACACCAAACAAGTAATATCAATAATACCAAACCAATAAATCTTAACAACCAGACCTAAGATACGTGTTAGAGCATATATTTCTTTTCCTTAAACCAAACTCATTGACCTAAACAACCAGAGCGTACCTACCTAACACACCAAATAATTAATATCCATAAAAAAAACCCAATAAACCTAAACAACCAGATCTAACCTACGTAATACAGCAAATAATTCATATTTATAAAACAAAACTAATAAATCTAAACAACCAGACCTAAGATACATGCCACACCAAATAATTGATATCCATAAAACAAATCTAACAAACTTTAACAAACAGAGCTAACCTATATAACAAACCAAACAAGTTATATTAATAAAACAAGACCAATAAATCTAAACAACAGGACCTAACCTACGTAATATTTCAAATAATTCATATCCATAGAATAAAACCAATAAACTTAACCAACCAGACCTAACCTACGTAATACAGCAAATAATTCACATTTATAAAACAAAACCAATAAATCTAAACAACCAGACATAAGCTACATAACACAGCGAACAATTCATATCCATAAACAAAACCAGTAAACGTAAACAACCAGACCTAACCTACCTAAAACACCAAACAATTCATATCCATAAAATAAAACCAATAAACCTAAACAACCAGATCTAACCTACCTAAAACAGCAAACAATTCATATCCATAAAACAAAACCAACAAACTTTAACAACCAGAGCTAACCTATATAACACACCAAACAAGTTATATCAATATTGCAAACCAATAAATCTAAACAACAGGACCTAACCTACGTAATACAGCAAATAATTCATATGCATAAAATAAACCAATAAACCTAAACAACCAGAGCCTACCTACATAACGCAACAAATAATTAATATACATAAAACAAACTCAATAATCCTTAACAACCAGACCTAACCTACGTAACACACAAAATAATTCATATCCATAAAACCCCCCAATAAACTTAAGCAACCAGACTTAACCTACGTAACAGAGCAAACAACTCATATCCATAAAACAAAACTAGCAAACCTAAACAACCAGACCTAACCTACTTAATACAGCGAACAATTCATATCCATAAACAAAACCAGTAAACGTAAACAACCAGACCTAACCTACCTAAAACACCAAACAATTCATATCCATAAAACAAAACCAATAAACCTAAACAACCAGACCTAACCTACCTAAAACAGCAAACAATTCATATCCATAAAACAAAATCAATGAACCTAAACAACTTAACCTAACCTACATAACACACCAAAGAATTCATATCCATAAAACAATACCAATAAACCTAAACAACCATACCTAACCTACGCAATGCAGCAAATAATTCATATCCATAAAAGAAAACGATTTTACTTAAACAACCAGAGCCTTCTTACCTAACATACCAAATAATTAATATCCATAAAACAAAACCAATAATCTAAACAACCAGACCTAACCTACGTAATACAGCAAATAATTCATATCCATAAAATAAAACCAATAAACCTAAACAACTAGAGACTACCTACGTAACACACTAAATAATTAATATCCATCATACAAAACCAATAAATCTAAACAACCAGATCTAAGCTACGTAATACAGCAAACAATTCATATCCTTAAAACAAAACCATTAAACCTAAACAACCAGAGCCTACCTACGTAACACACCAATAAATCAATATCCATAAAACAAAACCAATAATCTAAACAGCCAGACCTAACCTACGTAATACAGCAAATAATTCAAATCCATAAAAGAAAACCAATAAATCTAAACAACCAGAGCCTACCTACGTAACACACCGAATAATTAATATGCATAAAACAAAACCAACAAACTTTAACAATAAGAGCTAACCTATATAACACACTAAACAAGTCATATCAATAAAACAAAACCAATAAATCTAAACAACCAGACCTAAGTTACGTGTTAGAGCAAATATTTCATATCCATAAAAATAAACCAATAACCTAAACAACCAGAGCCTACCTACATAACACACCAAATAATTAATATCCATAAAATAAAACCAATAATCCTAAACAACCAGACCTAACCTAGGTAATACAGCAAATAATTCATATCTATAAAAGACAACTAATAAATCTAAACAACCAGACCTAACCTACGTAACATAGCAAATAATTCATATATATAAATCAAACCAATAAACCTAAACAACCAAAGCCTACATACATAACAAACAAATAATTATTATCCATCAAACAAAACCAATAATCTTAAACAACCACAGCTAACCTGCGTAATACAGCAAATAATTTATATCTATAAAACAAAACCAATAAATCTAAACAACCAGACCTAACCTACGTAATACAAAAAATTATTCATATCCATATAATAAAACCAATAAAACTAAACAACCAGAGACTACCTACATCACACACCAAATAATTAATATCCATAAAACAAAACCAATGATCCTAAACAACCAGACCTAACCTACGTAATAAAACAAATAATTCATATCGATAAAACAAAACAAATGAACCTAAACAACCAGAGCCTACCTACCTAACACACTAAATAATTGATATCCATAAAACTAAGCCAACAAACTTTAACAACAAGAGCTAATCTATATAACACACTAAACAAGTTATATCAATAAAACAAAAAAACAATAAATCTAAATAACAGTACCTAACCTACGTAATACAGCAAATAATTCATATCTATAAAATAATACCAACAAACCGAAACAACCAGAGCCTACCTACATAACACCCAAATAATTAATATCCATAAAACAAACCCAATAATCCTAAACAACTAGACCTAACCTACGTAATACAGCAAATAATTCATATCCATAAAATAAAACCAATAAACCTAAACAACCAGAGCCTACATACATAACACACCAAACAATTAATATCCATAAAACAAAACTAACAAACCTAAGCAACTAGACCTAATCTTCGTCACATGTTAAATAGCTCACAATCGTTAAACCTCCAAGAGGATGTCATGGCACCATGGACAATCTTGCTGCAGCTGACATTTGGATGATTGTGTGTTCTTCTGTCCCCAACGCTACCACTTCTATCTCTCCCAGCTGCATTGCCTTCCAGAACATCTTAGGTCATATATCTTACACACACTTTCGCGTCCTCTAGCTTCACCACCTTCTTTACAGATCTCTTATAACATACATTCTGCGTGTGATAGGGCTTCGTTGCTTTTGCGCTGTAAATTTTAGGGGAAGAATTATAATCATCAAAAGAAATGGACAAACCTAAACACGCTGACTTAACTAGAAAATCCTTCTAATGGGTAAAAATCCGACCCTTCTTCCCGGTTGGCTAGGGGAAATTTACTATTTAATTCCCCTACACCAGGGTTTTGTACCAGAGACCGTAATTCTAAAGGTGATGTATGGTATTGAAGGCTAAATGAAAAGGGTACAAAAAAACAACTTGGAATAACTACGGTTTAGGTAACGATTGAGGCAGTCAATAACTCTCCAAGTTTTCCAGAAGGTTAATAATGAAGGAGATACTACTCCCTAAAGATTATTAGTGTTAGAAACCAATTTCTTTTCAAGTTTAATCATTAAGAAAACGTAGTGAGGATTCAATGGACCTACTTTTCTTCAATGACTTCTTGTAATTCCGTTAAAGTACGTAATAATAAACTACGTTAAATCCTAACTTAAATCAAGAAATGCGCTCGCAATAAACCCTGAAGCACTAATGGATAAGAAACCAAATGTTAATACTAAAAATGATTATAATTCTCAATCTGCGCCCCTAATTTGTGAAATGCTCTTCTTGCTGAAATCAGGTCTTCTCCCTCTCTTACCACATTTAAGCGTCTCCTGAAAACGCATCTTTTCAGTATTGCCTTCTCCACCCTCTTGAATTTCCATTGAATTTCCATTCTCATCTCAGCACAACGTGCGCTCTGGGAAGGCCTCAGGCCTTGAAGAGCGCATTACAAAAGACTTATTATTATTATTATTATTATATAAATCAGGCAAAGCACATTAATGAAGCCTGAAGCTGAGATAACTAATCTACACAAAATGGTCGTCCTGAAAAATAATTATTACACCCTTACCTAAATCAGGGGTAGATCTTAAAAGAACCCCGAATCCATATTGGATACACTATATATTTTTCTAACGATCTTAGACTCAAGCCTGGTTCCTGGTTGGAAAGCTAGAAACTTCAGATTTGACTATGATTCATTTGGGTTCTGTATCATGTCGTTTTCCTCGGGATCACAGTTCCTGAACAACAAAAAATCTGTTGTAAAAACTACCAATCATCTGCTGGTTTTGTAAACATCCCTTAAAAAAATCTTAACTTAAACTATAAATTATTTAACTGAACACTTAGTTCTTTCAAAATATAAGTGGTAAATAACTTAATAAAATTTTTTAGTTATTCTCAAATACTTAAACTCAATAGGCATAATATTAAACATACAACGATCTTTTTGTTTGCTTCGCTACACGAGAAGCAACATTCAAATTAAAAAATACACACAATAAATGTAAAAACGTAACTGGTTATGAGTGCGAGACCTTCACCAAAGAAGTACAAATATAAATCTACCATTAAAACTTGATTAAGTCAGTTACTAATTGATTATTGGATAGGAATTCAATTTCAAAAAGCTGTTGGACTCTAAATTTTCAAGATACAACCTGAAAGCTTAATTAATCCGACAGCAGTTCGAGTATACATACACTCCTAACAAACGGAGCTAAATAATATACGCCCCCCTCCCAATTTTTAAATATAATTTCAATGATTAATTAAACAAGAACTTTAACCACACTGATATATGGTTGTGGCCAAAACAAGAAATTCATTAGGCTAGATGTAAGGAAAGAATGATCAATCTGTTTTCAGCTCAGAATGAAGTATGAGCGCATTCATCTCCAAAGCACAGAAATTGCATCAAGGAAAGAAGGTTTGAGATTATTTTTTACATAATATAATGGAGAATTTGATAATCTTCTAAAATTACTCTTCTACGCACATTTCCCTTCAATTTCAGGAAAACTATAAAAAGAAATCTGACACTAACCTTCGTCGCATGTTAACCACTCCAAATCATCAAATAAAATCAACACACCATAACAAGCTAACCTAGTAAACAGCGAATGTCCTCAGAACCTTTTAGTACAACTTCAAGAGAGCTGTATCAAACCCGGATAACACGGAGTATTCTGTTACTTATTATATAATGACAATATTACTACTACTACTAATTATTAGACGTCGTATAATCAAAATTTCATCTGTTTGAAGAGAGGTTGAAGGAATTGTAAGTGATTTGGTTGAGAAAAAGGGGAAGCTGAGTCAAACTAACTAGGGCCTGAAATTTAGAACGGTTTTGTCTAAGTTTCAAAATAATTTTGTTTCCAGCCATTTAGAAAGCAAGAAAGATTGGGTTATAGCTGAGCTCCATAGGCTAGGAATCGGGTTAGTAAGACATTTTACACACGAAATTGATTAGTGTGAATCATCTTCTGTAAAACTTCTTAGTAGCAACTTCCTGGCCAATTTCGATGAATATCGTAAATTTTAAGACTCAGAAAAATTGGTTTGCTATGTCTTCTATGTCTTTTAGGCGAGTTAAAAACATTAGTATATTTTGATAGGAATGTCACACAACTAGTACATAATAAATGTCTTAAGACTGTATAGGCAATAAACCCGCCTTTTTAATGAAACAAAAAATATCAGTTGCTATGAATGGTTGGTACAAAAATATATACCTTGAATTTTTGTTAGTAAATTTAGTGACAATTATCTTATTGTTGACAACTGGTTAACAGAATGATTGTTTTATTTTATCATAATTTATGGTGGTTTTCATTGTCATGCACGTTTATTTAGGGAAGAGTTCTCTGCAGTAAGATATGCAAGATGTCTAGATAAGATTTCGCCTTATCCATATATTTTAGAAACATTGTTCATAAATGCTCAATTATTTTATGCATGCCCTATGACACGACTCTCTTCACTTAAAATATAATTTTATTCATAATTGAGTTCGCAGAAACAATCAAAATTTATCCATACATTAAATTGAATTTTAAAGATTTCCAATCCTTTTACACCCAGATGTTTCCACAACAATTTCCCAACCACTTACTTATTTGGCAAATGAGAAATAGGAAGGACTGATTTAAGGAAAGAAAAAGATTCTGTCATTTCAACGTTCTATCAGGCCTCAACAAGATCCTTAGTTTTGAAGGGTACTTCACAAATCCTTGCTCAGTTGTATGTATAAATGATGGCTGATCTTGAAAACAGAGGGAAAAATATCGTTTCCCGACAGAGCAACAAATTGCCATTTAAAAAAAAATAAAGAAGGACGTTTGAATTATACTTATCTCATTCCAATTTTGTCGTTTTCATTTTATTGGGGATATGTAAAAAAATATAATCATAATCGCTAATTTTGACAGACATATTCGTTGTTCAAGTAACAGTCGCCTTCTCCAATTAAGCCTCAACTTTAGTTCATTAGACAAATGGGATGTGTGATGAACTCATTAAACAGGGAGTAAGGTGCAGATTGGGAAATGGAATAAGGAACACTTCATACCAAATTATTTTTTGCTATTAGGAAATAAATCATGTCCATCTCAATTTCTTCAATAATTCCAAACTTCAATGAAAACGTTATTTGTTGTATCAATCTTCAGAGTTAATCAGTCATTCATCCTTTCAGTCATTTGCCTCCCACTATTGAAAGAATCCCTTTCTCATTCATGATGAAAGGTTTGGGGTCATAAGGAACCATGCTGACCCAATGCAGGATGGTAGCTAGTGGCCATCAGCGAAAGTAGTCGACACTGGATTTTTTTTCCCGCGTTGGAAATCAAACCGGGGAACTTTGGGTTCAAAAGTCCAGCAGGCTAACCAGTACAGAACTGAAATATCCATTTAATTTCATCCCTCAACAGATTCAACAGACTCGAGTAAGGATCGAACTGTGTATCACGAATCGTCGAAAAGCCTCAGCCAAGGATTTCGAAGAAAGTTTCTGCCACGGAGCGCTTCCCCAAAGCCAAAGTTACCGCAACACTAATGAGCTGCTTAAGATATCTAAAGCTGGTCAAGATGTGTCGAAAAGTTAGGATCCTATTACCCCAGCGTTATGATGCGTGATAACGCCACAAGGGACGTGCATTTGTTGCGTAATAAATGCATGTTCAGGAGAGTTGCGTTCCGTTTTGGTGTTGCTTTCTTGGGATATAACCTTTGATCCGATTTCATTTTGTACCTATACCAACCCTTTTTCATCTAATTTTTGTCGATGCCAACGTTCGGATTTCGTTGCATAATTTTACTAAATAAAAAGAAATAAAATCATGCACATTGAGAAGTTCAGTCTAAATAAGTATTTGGGGTGGTTGAGTATTTTATCGCATTATTTATGGTATTACTTATGGCATTATTTGAGTTTGATAAGGTTATTTATTTTACCTGACATCTTTCAGGTCTCTTATGGATATACTAAATATCTTGCACTGATTGTTCCAGGAGTGCATTTCGGCTTCAAAGCAATCAATTAATCGGAAAACTTAGCCAATAAAATTAATTTCGCACTTTTCCAACAAAGTGAGGTTGACAAGCATATAAACGCCACAAAAAATACACTTCCCTGAAGCAACCATAAAAACCACAGAAAACATATCTAAGGATAGTTTATGCATTTAAGCGCATTAGGTAGGATGCCAAATCTTTCAAACGTTCAGATCTATTCATTTAATTAGTTCGATAGTAGACATTTATATCCACTTAGAAGATACAATACTTTCAAAGGGGTTACTACTTGGTGCCCTAGGGAATGGGAGGGAGGACGCGATTCTCTGCAACCTTCCCCCATTCCGAAGTAAAAGAAGGTCCCTTTTAAAAGTGATTAAACTAAGGAGTGAGAAAAGAGGGGATGTACAGAATGAGCATCAGAAATAAATCAGTATGGATGTTCGAAAGTGATCACTACACAAGATCACTACTCGAAGCTTACTAAATAATAGTGTTTTCGAACAGGGATTTTTTTTCATTTTTACTCTCTTCTGGCGACCACCAGGGAGGGTACAACCGTCAAAAAGAATGGAAAAGAGAATATTCAGAAAGTGATAAATAAATAAGAGAAGAGAATTCAAAACCGAGGAAGACAATACAGGTCTCAAAAGGCGAATTTGAACCATTCAAAAACAGCGTGAGAAGGCTGATCCATTTAGCCGCAAGCGTAGTATTCCCTCTACCCTTCTCTTTCTCCCTCTCTTCCCCTACCCCTACCCCCCACCCTCTCTCCGCTTGTCTCTACAACTGCATCTGTTAATAACCCTTCATATTGATCCCGCTTAGGAACGAAGGAATCCAATCCCCAATTAGTATTTCGTCAAAGTATTCAACTCGTAGTTAGGGAACACTTTGGCGAATTCCCTCCACTTTGGAGCCTCATAGAAGCGCAAATTGAAGGAGCGTAAAAACAAAGCCGCTGCTACACGAGCGAGAAGCACAAACCATCTTCGTTCTCTCTCGAAGGTTGCAATAAGGTGAATTTTATATAACGGAGGTGTAAGTTTATTGGCGGGGTAAAATAATCTTTTCGATGATAGCGTTGTAGTGCTTCCATTGATCTCCACGTTCGCTTTGTTAACTGGTAGCAAGTAACGAATCGGGTTGCTCAATTTGGCTCCACAAAAGAGTTCGTGAAAGGATTCATTAGTACCGATTCCAATATTGAAGCCAACTTCGGCTAAAGCAAAAGGTATATCGGATCTGGACATTGCAATATCAATTCCCATCGTTAATGAATCATGCAGATATCAGTTATCAGTTATATTTCATTGAAGGGAAAAATCAGTCCGCGTAAATTCAAACTTAATCGGAGTTTTATTAACGATTTAATTATTAAATGAAGTGAATTCGTGAAAAGGATTTCAAGTGTTTCACAAATGCTCGAAAGGGAGACAAATTTGAATTTAATTAATGAAATGAAAATGTTTTATTGAATTAATGGATGGTTCAGAATTACTCCCGCTTTCAACAGATTTTTAGTTCCTAACAACCGAGAAGTGTGAAAATGTATTAGCAAATTTTCGAGTCTATTAATATTAAAATATTAAGCATTTATACAACTTTTGCAAGTACTTTTTCCAATACATAATACCAGTTATTTATTTATTCTTAAAAAACCGAAAACCAATGGGGACGACCATCTATATTTTTTAATATTCACCTTTCTGCCTATTCGTATCTTTCACATATTTTTATTTCCTAAATTTCACCACTTTTGATTTTTTTTAATGTGAGGTGGTTGAGTGTTAATTGACCGCAAATGCCTCCCACTAAGTGAAATAGCGAGGAAGGGGGGGGGGGAGTAAGAACAGTCCTTTAACTGCATCACTATTTACGGAGAACCAGGAACCTTCAGACACTGTGGTCTAATCCTGGTCGAAGAGTCCTGTTGCGTGGTCAGCTCATCGAAGTCTTCAAAATACTTCGAGGGTTCGACAATGTTGACTACCGGGATATTTTCATACTGAGTGAGAACAGAACGCGCAATCACGGCTTCAAACTTGAACTGAAGCGTTACAACCGCAATCTGTGTGGAAATTTTTTCACCTACAGTATCTGCGGTAAGTGGAACGCACTTCCAGTGGAAGTTGTCAACAGTGAATCTGTTGACCAGTTCAAGTCAAGACTAGACAAAGTCTTGAAAAGTGGCCGTTTAGGGACGCAAAACAATTGAGCAGCCATGTGCCCGCTCGATTGCTAGTCCAAAGGTTCCCTCCTTGAATGGACTGTAAGGTCTTCTAGGGTACATTCTTTCCTTGTTGTTACTCCTTGTTGTTGCTCTTGTCTTCCCTCCCAACTCTCCCACCTCCACGTTCCTTTTCCTTCCTCTTGATAACAATCACATGAGATGAGTGGATTGCACTCGGGTCATTCAAGAGTGACCCACATCACAATAAATAAAAAGTTCCCAAAGAAAGTGATTAAGTTAGGGGATGTGAAAATGTATGGCATGTACGCAGCTCGAATTAGAAGAAGAGGTGATTACTTGAGGTGCAACAGCCCGGCGAAACGTTTAGTCAGTGTAAGTATATTATACAATATTTTATGATAGAAAGAGTACCCAACTCTCCTGACTCTGCCTTCACTCCACAAATGATAATAATAATCAGCAAGTAAAGATATTTTTATGCCACAATGTATGAATTTCAAACTATTCATCTGTATTTGTTGCGACAGGACTTTTTATCCCGGGAAATGCCAGGCACCTATGCTAGTTATTAATATTTCCCTTTTATCTCACTATTATAATGTGTGGATGCAGGAAACTTCTTTCACCCGTATGGTGAGAGGCAACTAGATTCAGTCAAAAATAAAGGCCTGTACAAAATTTCGCCCACACTTCAACAAAGGAAGTTAACTGTTAAATCTGGCCGAATTGTGCAACGTTACAGTTTATAATGACTCTAGGTTACAAGGACGAGCTACAAGTAAAGTATAATTGCTTCCTCGAAGGTGGAAGGATATTCCTGCACTTGGGTGGTTTGTTTATTTAATAAATTATTCCTCATCGTGAATTAATCTTAATGTGATGAAATAATAAACGCAGAGTAGAAGAGTACAGCAAAAGAAAAGGCATCTTTTCATGTAGATAGTGTTGTTGTTTAAAGTTCCACAGGAGCTGAGGATATCTGTGTTGTAGGCCCCGCAACATTAGTACAATTAAGAGGGGCTGCGCTTTCTGCGAGGTTGTCCTGGAGGACCAGGTTAGAGCAGAGGGAGGGTGTTGCAGGCTGTGGGAATTTTATAGCCCCCATCCCCCCTGTGCTAGCTGTCCATGCAACAGCTAGGAAGCGGAAGTTCAATTGCAACTTAACTTCACGTGGAGCACATCTAAGGAGGGAGGTATAAACTCAATGATTGCTTCCAAGTGGGTTTGTATAAACTCAATGATCCCATCCCAGTGGGATGGTCGTGTCATATCCACTTGGGGAATGACTGATCTCACTTCAACTTTTTTTTATTTCTCTACTGTGTGGTTGGTGTTTAAAAGACACAACCTCGCTTGCTGGGCTCTGTGTGGTAGAATAATAATACTGTCATTGGGTTAAAAATTAAACGTACGACCTTCAAAATAGAGAGGAATAATAAAAAAAAAACGAGTTAGAAATTGACATTTATGATATTTAAGTGCAAATGAGTGAATGAATGCTACTTTTTTTAGGTGATACAGTTGTTGATGGTCCCGACCGGATAATAATACGCTTTTCATCTGGTTACTACCATGCCTTTACGAGTCGACCTCATACACTCGTTAAAATCTTTGCAGCCGGTGTTCTTTTCCGGGAAGGTTTTTCTCGTGCAGCCCCACCTTTCTCCATGAACTGCAGCGGCTATAAATTCGACCCCGAATCTCCTTCCAATCTCCAAGATCTTAAATGCTGCCGCCCTCTGTTACCAGTCTTCATCACTGAAAAAGCTCTGAGAGCCCTATGTTCCAACTCTTCCTTGTTAATGCTTGTTCTTCGTACTGGTATGTGCTCGATAGGTGATCGTGCTCTTTCGATAGTCAGTCGTAGAATATAAAATGATCTACCTCATGCAATACGCTTCCCTCCTTCTATTAGTGTTTTCAAGCTTGACTCGAAGACACCTCTTTTATTTCGCTTCTTTTTACTCGTAGTTGTTTGACGGGTGCTCTGTGAGGCTGGGACCTTGAAGAGCGATTCCCACGAATGTATTAGAATTATAATGAATTATATGTAGAGGAAGGTCGGGTAAGACGAATGAATTAATACACACATAAGTATAGAAACAATATTTGTATAATTATGGAGGATAAATGGGTTAGAGGTTATGGTTGTGACTGTACTTTGTGGTGTTATTTTTAAAGTCAACACTCTTGTCACGGTTTTAGAAGAAAAGACAAAAAGAGGAGATTTTACAAAATTATATTTTTTATTGTACCAAAAACAAAATCACAAGGTAAGATGGTGTCTAAGGGTCCATCTTCCCATGTAACCTTAACATGGTGAAACAAATTGGCACAGCTCTCCCTCATCATCATCTACCCCTGCACATTCTTCATGTGCACATCTCTTGCAAATGACACAAGAAACACAATCTTCACCCGGCGCAGAATTACCAAACGTGTCATTGTAATACAAGTATTTAACTAAATATCCGGCGGGAGAGCAGATAATAAAATCAGCTTTTCCAAAACTTGGCTATTGAATGGACAAATTCTTGTTTTTCTAAAGCTATTGATGGCTAGCTTTGGAACAGCAGCTTATGTATATTTCTCTCCAAACAATGCAATTAGTTTGAAAATGGTCACGCGCCTGCTGATATTGCTTCTGAGGAATGTTTCAACAGCCTTCATTTAGTAGACATTCAGTGGTTTCATGAACAAAACATCCAAAAGCTGCATTCTGTGACTACATTTTGGTGGCAAAATGACAATCATGACATCTGTCTAGATGTAGCAAAAGAGTTTTTATTTGGGTTATATGTCCATCCATACTTAAAGATACTAGATTCTCTATCGATGGCTCGGTGTGGGCTAGAAAGTACTGAAACCATTCAGTAAAAGTTTAAAGCAGCATCCACCCAGATGGATAGCATGCAAATCCAGTTCCTGGGCGAGTACCATCCTTCAGTTCTTGCTCTACTGAACTCTAGGAAAAACAAGGAAAGGTAGAACAAACTGTCATCAGCAAAGATACAGCAAAGTGATGTAGCTAAAATTCCTCTTTCCACCTAAGTGAGTGTGCCAATCTGTTTTTCACTTCAGACCAAGGATTTTTGTAGCTTTGTTTGCACCGTTTTAACACCTGCCTCGTCGCCATTAAATGTCATGTGTGAAGGAAAGAAATGGTCTGCTTTCACTGAAGATAAAATGTCAAATACTTGTAACTTTCAACGTTTGTCCCATTGAAGCATTTTGCAGCTGAAGTTGGTTCTGGGGCGGCATTGGAAGCTCAATAACAAGGCTTTACCTGCAAGTTACACCTAGTAAAAAGACCAAAATAAGTCCCCTAAGTTCTAGAAATGCAAATTCCTACTTGTATCATATTAGGATTTCATTTGAACATGAAATGAATAAACTTGTTTTGTAGCAAGATCTAACCATTGTTTTTAATTTGGGGTACCCATTATTTCTCTCCGTTGCATGTAAGGGATTGGAACAATCGTCCCCTGTAGTCAGTCCGAAAAATCGAGCCTGCATTGACAAAATGTAAATTGCTGACTCTGTTTCTTGTGTAGTACTGAATACATTCCCGACAGAGCCAAGCATCTGGAAAATGAGTCAGACACAATTGTTTTGATGTAAAAAATAATAGGACAACAGTTTACTCGAACATATGGTATGATAATAAATATCAAGTTTTTAAGGCAAAGGGCCACAAGAAACAATGTATAGATCTGTAAAAAAGGATATACTTTAAGGGAATGTTAGGTAAGATACTGAACTTTATTTAACATGTGGTAGGCAGTTTCTTACCATTGTTCACCCAGTTGCCATCTTAGTCTTGTATCTTACAGAGCGACCGAGTTTAGTGTTAGGCAGATTAATATTTTAGGCTTTTTCCACCAACTTTTCCACTCGAACTGCTTCGATTGCACTTTCCAGAGCTGCCTCGTTCCATTTCCTTCTGCTAATCACTCGCATATATTTCCAGGGCATCAACGAGAGGAAAATATATGAAAATGTTGTGAGTATTGTTTATTAATTTATGTCACATATCTATCATGCACACACAAATGGGCATATCCAAAGTAAGTAATGTTATTATAACTAATATTTCAATTAAAAAATCCAGTTACTCACCTTGTGTATATTATATCAGCACCACAAAAAAGACAAAATATTCCCTCAAAAGCACATACGCAACTGAGGCTGACTGCCGCTAGCGACGGCGTTACTTTTTGGTGGCATGGAAATTTAGCAAAGAATATTTGAAACTCGCTGTTTTTGCTTAGGTTAAGAGGCGTGGATTCCATCTTATCCTATGGGGCAGTCTTAACCCATCTTTCCCTACTTAAATGTCTATTTTCCCAACGATACAATTGGTTTCACAAGCTAAACCGTAAGCTTTAAAAGTCTTCCTAGATAGGAAAACACGATCCAAACATTGTAACAAAAAGAGGGGAAAAATCAATTAAGGTTTATTTCTTTTCATTTGACCCTCGACTGTAACACCACTAATCTATATTTCAAAATAAACATGGATTGACATTGTAAGAACGAGTGGTATAACAAATGGGAAAAAACTAATGAGTACAAGTAGTTAACGGGAAGTGGTCTCCTATACGTAGACTTCTTTGACTCCTACTCTACGGCAGCGTCTCACATTTTATCTTCTTCCGACGTTAGAAAACTAATGATAAGAAAGTCTGCCGTGGAGAGGTCATCAGGTAAGTATATGAGAAACATATTTTCTTCAAGGCGGTGACGATGGAAGAAGATTTAGATTTTTTCATCAGGCGTGGAAGACGGACGCAATTTGAGGTGAGGGGCACTGACCTACCGTCCTACCGTCGCAGAAAGAACATAGAGACCCTGCTATTTGCTTAGCTGAGCTTGTCTGGAATTATCTTCTTTCCTTATCAGGTGGCCTTTCTTTGTATAGATGTGCTTATCGTATATGAATTCGAAGGCGTCTGATAAATTACACATTCATGGCATATATTTTCGCAGATGTATCCAAAATCATGTAATTGAACCCCTTTCAGGTTTTGTAATGGTCCGAATTTATGTTTCTGCGATACAAATAGTTTCTTCAGATGCCTTTGTCTCCCTTTTTATGGTAACGATAATATTTGGATTATTTTGAAAGGGGAAATAAAAGAAAACTTGTCTACCGACGAAGGCATTTATTTCAGTTGAGGAGAACGAATGGAAGGAAAGACATAAACATAAAGAAGGTAGATAAATAGCAAAAACATGAACAAAATGAAAACTCCTATGGATGACAAAGACCATAACAGCAAACTACGATATTCTTTTATATTGGGGTCGGGGGAGGGGGGGATTATAACATAATACGAGGATAAAATTCATACAAAGTAACCAGACACTCAAAAATATGTATCCGTAACCTCTTGAATGGCAATTTGAGATGAGCGGTGTATTCCTTAACCCCATTAACGCCCCAATATTTTTTAATTGGTAGATTTTTTTTATAAACTACGAAAGGTTAATCAAATAAGAGTTCTAGGTAGACATGTATGGGAATAGGTATTTGCCATACCTCAACCATATATCTTAAATGTGTTTCTTAAATGTGTTTTTAGTCAGCTCTGGTTCTACCCGACAAAATAATTATCAAGTGATTTAGTAATTTCTTGTTTTCGTTTTGTCTAACGCACTTTCTAGAAGCAAAAAGCAAATTACTGTGTATTGATTGCGTTGTTGCCATCGGTTGTTAAACAAACCGCTCTCCATTAAAAATAGTTGTTATTATTATTATCATTCAAAATTGAGCTGGTAAGATTGGTCGTGTGAATAGGTAGCCCGCGAGTACTTTTGGGCTGCAATGCTCTGTAATGGAATTATTTTCAACATTATTCTTTTTCCTGCTCCTCTGCCACAGTTATTTGTTATTTTGCTTTCGTTTCCTCTTCTTTTCTTCCATTTTCTTTTGCATCGGAAAGACTAATCTATATTATTTATCATAATTATTAACTTAAAACTAAGAAACAAAACCCAACGAAACCATCTCTACCAGAAAATTTGGGGAGAGTTTTTTTTAAGGAAAGTGGTGAGATTAGGGTGTGTGGGGGGAGGGGGGTATATATAATTGGGACCGCAATAATAGAGAGAGACTCGAGAGCAATCCTAATATATTGTGCCTGGCTCTAAAATTCATTGCGTGCTTCAATTCGAGAACCAATATCAATCCAATTAATGTTATTGGCGCTCTAAAATGCTATAATTACACAGGGAAACAATTTTAATCACATTTTCTGGTGACTTAGATTTATCTGCCAATTTTAATTACATTTATCATGCTGATTTCAAATATATAATCCATTTTTACCTACATGCTATAGTTATTCTGTAATTTCTATTTTCTTGTTTCCCCGAAAACTGCCCTCCGGAAAGACAGAGAGGGTGCTTGTAGAAAGCAAATACTTAACAGTACATAGTCTCATGTTAGCAGGTCTCATGTTATAGTGATGGCTTCGTAAAGAGGAAATTGCGTTAATGATCCAGACACCTGCTGCTACATATGTGGCTGTTACATGCTAGTTCGTCATAGGCGCAATATATCAAACTTTGTGGTCCGCACTTATGAAGCATATTTTGATGTTCCTCTTGGCGATCAAGATAAGAAGTGGGCCCCACATGCTGTTTGGCGAGAGCCAAAGGATAATTTATCGGACAGGTATTTCTGTCTGGTGAATACTAAAGGGATTGGGAAGAAAAATCGGCACAAGACCGAGTACCCCAACATTCCCTCGGCGATCCGGCCAGTACCTCAATCTGAGTCTTTACCAATTCCGATTTTCAGTGGATATGCTTCCTCCGAGGATGGAAATCATGTACCTGATATGAACGTCCACGGAATGGATTTAGAGTCTGCAGATTCATCATCAGATGCTGAACAGTCATTAGCTCCTCACTGTTTCAATCAAGAAGATTTGAATGACTTGATACGTGATTTGGCGCTCTCCAAGAAAGCTGCAGAACTTTTAGCCTCGAGGTTGAGTGAAAGACATATGCTTGACAGGTCGGTACGGGTATCATATTACCGAACAAGGGAGAGTACATTTGTTAAGTATTTATCTGAGGACAAACAATTTATATACTGCCACGATGTTCCTGGTCTGTTTACCGAGTTGGGACTTGGCACCTATAGCCCTGCTGAGTGGAGAGTCTTTTTCGATAGCTCCAAGCGTAGCCTCAATTGTGTCCTTTTGCATAATGACAATGACTTTGATGCAGTTCCTCTCAGTCACTCTGTCCATCTGCGAGAAATTCACGATGACATAAGAATGGTCATGGATTTACTTAAGTACCATGAACATAATTGGATCATATGTGTAGACCTTAAGATGGTCAACTTCCTCCTTGGCCAGCAGAAAGGATATACAGTTTCCATGCTACAATCTGTATGCGGGACAGTCGAGCCCGTAACAAACACTGGTCCCAAAAAGATTGAACAGTTCGGGAAACTTTGGAAGCAGAAATGCCAAACATTGTTAATGAGCCAATCGTAAGTCGAGAGAAGATCGTTTTCCCTCCACTTCATCTCAAACTGGGGTTGATGAAACAGTATGTCAAGGCGTTGAACACTGACAATGATTGTTTTCAGTACATAGTATCGGCGTTTCTTGCTTTGTGATGCGAAAAAAATAAGAGCAGAAGTATTTGATGGTCCCCAAATCCGAAGACTTCTAAGTGATTCTAGATTCGTGAACACCAGGAATGAAAAAGAGAAGGCAGCCTGGCTCTCATTTTCTGCCATTGTTCGTAACTTCTTGGGAAACAAAAAAGCACATAACTACGAGGATCTGGTTACTAATATGCTTTTAGCATATCGTGATCTGGGATGCAACATGAGTGTGAAGCTGCATTTCCTAAATAGTCACCTCGACCGATTCCCAGAGAATCTGGGAGCCGTGAATGACGAATAAGGGGAACGCTTTTATCAAGATTTGATGACGATGGAAGAGCGCTACCAAGGTCACTGGGATAGATACATGATGGCGGGCGGACTACTGCTGGACAATTAGAAGAGATCAGCCAGAGAAGACTTACAATAGAAAGAGTTACAAACGAAAATATTTGCCCGATTGAAATCCAGAAGAGGTCCTACAGCCTGACGTACGGTCATTAATAAATTAGTATCTATTTGATTACAGTATTTGTAATCTTAATGTGAAATTCAAGTTTCTTCTCATATGCAATAAAATGTTTGTGCCAAAAAACCTGCTTTACTATAAATAACGCAAAAGGATGATTCCAAATTACTTCAGGGCATGATGATAGGCGTGATAAAATGAAAATTATTGTATAATATTAGTTATTGATATTACGAAAAATCTGTAGTATTTAGAGAGAATCTGATTTCAGATTTGAATTCAGTATGCCCGAATTAGGTAGGAAATGTACTTTTGTCAATTCACCAAATACATTGTTCCCCAGTGTTATCTATCGGTACATACATATTTAGTAGTTACTTGGATCTAGAATTTAAGATGTTATTAGTAGCGACATAAATTATAATTTGGTGAATTTTTAGGTACACTGTTAAAAATATCAAATGAATCGATGTATTTCTCACCCTGCACCCGGAGAGGAGTTTCTCTGCCCCTGTGCAATTTATATCACACCATCGTGCAATTCCTATTACACCATTTTGCAATTCCTATCATACCATTTTGCGATTGCAACGGCCAACTATGGAGTCTCCTACCAAAGTCTTGTCAGGCTCTGTCGTCCAACTTGGACCATTTCTTTAAAGAGCCCATGTGGCGACTGCCTCTCAGGGCACACGACACAACATAGAACAGAATATTTAAGTTGCGATGGCTAGGAAATCCTCCTTCTTTGTCAGATTGTGCCCAGATCTCACGAGTTAGAAATATTTTTCATTTTATCTTCGACCGCAAGTGGGCGCATGGTGTAAGAAGAACATTACCACCTGCTACAACTGAAACTTGGAGTAACTGCACATCTTCTCGCCCCCAGCTCCCCGAGGGAAACTGGTGCTCTTTCTCGGGTCATATTATGCCCCTCTTTTAAATCTCTCATTATCTTTTTCACGCCCGCGCAGATCCAAGAATGTAAGAGGGCGTTTAAGTGTCTAAAAAAAATTATCTTCAATTTGACGTTTCAACGGACCGAGTTCTGTAGCGATCGCAGTGGTTATTGAAGACGTGTTTAATAAGAAAGACTCCATTTCGAAGGTCAATTTGATTTTTCTGCTATTCTATTCATTTAGATTTGTAGATCTATGAATTTGAAGATTGAATTAGTAAGTTTTTTAAGTGTAAATTGTATGAGTCTTAATTCCTGAAGTCAATTAATAAAGCAGAGAAGATAACCGGTCTAGAGATTTGAATTTCATAATCATTTATGAATCAGACAGAATTTATGGTTAAAATATATATTTTTTAAAGGATATTTTGTTTTTAAAGTTTTTCATATATAACCTACTAATGTAGCTTGGAGTGGTATTCACATGGTAAACGTCCTTGGTTGAGAGGAGGTATTCCTTTGGTAACGTATTTGGTTTAGAGGAGGGATTCCCATG
The DNA here is from genome assembly GCA_963969495.1 of Ceratothoa steindachneri. Classification (NCBI taxonomy): domain Eukaryota; kingdom Metazoa; phylum Arthropoda; class Malacostraca; order Isopoda; family Cymothoidae; genus Ceratothoa; species Ceratothoa steindachneri. Next base: position 62,991,422 of record OZ018322.1, on the reverse strand, counting down.
GTAACGTCTGGGGTTTAGAGGAGGCATTCCCATGGTTATGTCCTGGGTTCAGAGTGGGCATTCTCTTGGTAACGTCCTTGGAGGTGGTATTCCCATGGTAACGTCCTTGGTTTAGAGAAAGTATCCCTTTGGTAACGTCCTTGGCTTAGAGGTGACATTCCCATGGTAACGTTCTTGGTTTAGAGGAGGTATTCCTTTAATAACGTCCTTGGCTTAGAGGTGGCATTCCCTGGTAACGTACTTGGTTTAGAAGTGGTATTCACATGGTAACGTCATCGGAATAGAGGAGGTATTCCCATGGTAACGTCCTTGGTTTACAGGAGGTATTCCGATGGTAACGTCCTTGGTTTAGAGGAGGTATTCCCATGGTAACGTACTTGGTTTAGAGGAGACATTATTATGGTAACTTTCTTGTTTCATAGGAGGTATTCCGTTGGTAATGTCCTTGGTTTAGAGGAGGTATTCCTTTGGTATCGTCCTTGGCTTAGAGGAGGCATTTCCATGGTAACGTCATTGGTTTAGAGGAGGGATTCCTATGGTAAGGTACTTGGTTTAGAGGAGGCTTTTCCATGGTAAGGTCCTTGGTTCAGTGGAAGCATGCCCTTAGTAACCTCCTTGGTTTAGAGGAGACATTCTTATGGTAACGTCCTTGGTTCAGAGGAGGTATTTCTTTAGTAACGTCCTTAGTTTAGAAGTGGAATTCCCTGGTAACATCATCGGTATAGAAGAGGTATTCCCATTGTAACGTCCCTTGTTCAAAGGAAGCATTCCCTTGGTAACGCCATTTGTTTAGAGGAGGGATTATCATGGTAACGTCCTTGCTTTAGAAGTGGCATTCACATGCTAACGTCATCGGAATAGAGGAGGGATTCTAATGGTAACGTCCTTGGTTTAGAGGAGGCTTTCCCATGATAATGTGTTTAGTTTAGAAGAGGCATTCCCATAGTAACGTCCTTGGTTCAGAGGAAGGATTCCCTTGGTAACGTCATTTGTTTAGAGGAGGGATTCCCATGGTAACGTCCTTGCTTTAGAAGTGGCATTCCCATGGTAACGTCATCGGAATAGAGAAGGGATTCTAATGGTAACGTCCTTGGTTCAGTGGATGCATGCCCTTGGTGACGTCCTTAGTTTAGAGGAGACATTCTTATGGTAAGGTCCTCAGTTCAGAGAAGGTATTCCTTTGGTAACAACCTTGGTTTAGACGAGGGATTCTCATGGTAACGTCCTTGGTTTAGAGGAGGCTTTCCCATGATAATGTCCTTAGTTTAGAAGAGGCATTCTCATAGTAACGTCCATAATCCAGAGGGTGCATTTCCTTGGTAACATCCTTGGTTTAAATGTGGCATTTCGATGGTAACGTCCTTGGTTTAGAGGAGGTATTCCTTTGGTATCGTCCTTGGCTTAGAGGTGGTATTCCCATGGTAACGTGCTGGATTTAGAAGTGGCATTCCCATGATAACGTCATTGGAATAGAGGAGGAATTCCCATGGTAACGTCCTTGGTTCAGCGGAAGCATGCCCTTGGTAACGTCCTTGTTTTAAAGGAGACATTCTTATGGTAACGTCCTTTGTTCAGAGGAGGTATTCCTTTGGTAACGTCCTTGGTTTAGACGAGGGATTCCTATGGTAACGTCCTTGGTTTAGTGGAGGCTTTCTCATGATAACGTCCTTAGTTTAGAAGAGGCATTTCCATAGTAAGGTCCTTGGTTCAGAGGGGGCATTCCCTTGGTAACGTCCTTGGTTTAGAGGAGGCATTCTCATGGTAACGTCTTTGGGTTAGAAGAGGTATTCCTTTGTTAACATCCTTGGAATACAGGAGGCATTCCCATGGTAACGTCCTTGGTTTAAAGGAGGGATTCCTTAGGTAACGTCCTTGGTTTACAGGAGGTATTCCTTTGGTTTCTTCCTTGGCTTAGAGGTGGCATTCTCATGTTAACGTCCTGGGTTTAGAAGTGGCATTCCCATGGTAACGTCATCGGACTAGAGGAGGTATTTCCATGGTAACTTTCTTGGTTCAGAGAAAGCATTCCCTTGGTAACGTCCTTGGTTTAGAGGGGACATGCATATGGTAACGTCCTTGCTTCAGAGGAGGTATTCCGTTGGTAATGTCCTTGGCTTAGAGGAGGCATTCCCTTGGTAACGTCCTTGATTCAGAGGAAGCATTCCCTTGGTAACGTCATTGGTTTAAAGGAGGGATTCCCATGGTAACGTCCTTGGTTTAGAGGAGGCTTTCCCATGGTAAGGTCCTTGGTTTAGAAAAGGCTTTCCCATGGTAACTTCCTTGTTTTAGAGGAGGTGTTCCTTTGTTAACGTCTTGTGTTTAGAGGTGACATTCTCATGGTAACGCCCTTGGTTTACAGGAGCTATTCCTTTGCTAACGTCCTTGGTTTAGCTGAGGCATTCCGATGGTAACGTTCTTGATTTAGAGGAGGTATTCCTTTGGTAAAATCCTTGGTTTAGAATTGCGATTCCCATGGTAACGTCCTTGGTTTGAAGGAGGTATTCCTTTGTTAACGTCCTTGGTTTAGAGGAGGCATGTGTATCCTGCCGTTGAAAGCACATTTATTTGTAGAAAATTTTGAACCAATTTTCGTAGAAGTTCTTTAAGGATTTGCTGTCTTTATAGAATTTTTATATTATAATTAAGCTAATGTAATGATATTAAGCTAGGTGCAAAGGAGAAAGGATTTGAAGTAAAACGTGGTAGAGAGTAAAGTTGCTCTAAATGTTTTCTTCTTCTAATTTTAACTTTTTTTTACCAAATTTAGTACGAGTAAAAAACGGAAAATTGTTTTTCAAAATTTGAATATCAGTATTTCATCACTTGTAAAATATGCTGCTACTATAGTTCTAGAACTGTCTTACATAAAATAGATACTTGTAAAGTTCAAAAGGCATTTTAACATATTTTACCTAATAGTGTTTCAATATTAAATTCCTTCGATTTCTGTCTTTGGCCAAGTTCTTTTATAACATAATATTTAAAGCAGAAAAACTCGACGTTTTGGATTGAAAGAGGCTTGGTATTAAAAGAGGCTTGGTATTGAAAGAGGCTTGACATGAAGTTGAGTCAAGATAAAATAAATGAATTGATTCGATTCGTATTAAACCATGGTAGCGAAGAGTATTAAGAAAAATTCTGGTTTAACAACAATGGTTGATATTGTACAAATAAAATGACTCAGTTTTCTCCCAATATAAAAATTCCGATAAAACAAATGAACTACAAAGAGACGAATTATGAAATAATTAACAATATTTTAGTGTGGCCTAAAAGAGAAATTTGCTTACATTTAGCAGTTCGTATTTTTTAAATTGCTTGATGTTAACATGTTTGAAATGTTTTAGCATTCATTTCCTAATTAACCTAGAAACATTTTACAAAGCGTATACCCAGAAACTTTTGACTAAAAACCCTTAGTGAACGAAATTATATATGTATATGTATAAAGCCAACCTTATACTACAGTAAATTTATAAAATGATTTTGTAATTTGCTTTATTTGAAAGTGTAAAATTTATTCACCTTTTGCTACCCAAACTTGTAACTTGAGTTTCCAATGAAAGACACTTTTCAATCTTACACAGAATTCGATCTTATTTATGACGTGCATTGCTGAGGAAGGGTCATCTCCGCTCTCATTTCGATCGAAAAAGAAATACTGAATAATTTAAAGAAGCAAATAGAAGTAACACAACAAGGCCTTCAGAAGTTTGTTATAAAACAAAAGTTTAAAATTTAGGTTAAATATAATAAGTTCTTTGTTTATATTTATTATTTAATTCAATTTTATGCTTTATTTCAAGTACCCATACGGGGTATTTTTCTTCGTCTTCGTTCGGTACTTTTTTTATAGCATAAATTCGGCGCAGTAAAGATTTCACTAAATTCAAACTTGAATAACTCTGTCAAATGTATTGGATATAAATGAAAATTCGTATACAAAACCTAAGAATTTCATCAATATAGCTATAATAGTATTGTTACAATTAAATAAACAATATAGTCATTCAAAGATTTGCTTGCCTAATCAGGAAAACGAGCGATATTTGTGCATAAAAAATAAATACGAAGTCTGCATGCCTAGGCTATTGGCTATAATTACCTATTTTTTTTTCTCTCTTTCAGTTTTCATTTAAACTTTAAACTTATACGTTATGTTATTATATCCCCTATCACAATGGTATTAAGTTTAAATGATAAATTTATAATAGAAGCATGTTTAAAGAAAAAGGTTGGAATGGAAATATAATATTTTGTGAATTTCCAGATAGAAATTGGACACGTAGAAGTGTTTAAAACTTAGTTAAAAGGATAAAAACTACTAGTTTGATAGTTCGAAAGAAAGGTATAGGCAGCCAGAATAAAACTGCTACGACAGAGAATAAAATCATTGAAGCTAGAAGAACTTGTTTTATCTCAGGATGAAAAACCAGGAACTCATCTATCCCAGGGAAAGATCTCGAGTGAATTAGGCATTTCCCGTTCTTCTGTGCAAAGAATTTTAAAACGACAAAAATTAAAACTTTATAAAAGAATGCGCATTTCCCAGCGTGATATTAATGTGATATTAATGAAAGACACTGTAAGTTCTCTACGATCGCTATTCATCTCAAGATACAAGAAATTTTGTGTTTTCCGACGAAGAGGATTTCACTTTGTAAGTGACAAAAGATAGTCAAAATAACAGTTAAATGGTTTCAGAGAAAAAGAACATCCATCCATCAGCCCTTTATCATGAATCTTTAAGATTTAGCCCCCCAAAAAAAGGTTTCTGCGGGAGTGCCATGGAATGGTAAATCGAAGATCCATTATCTCGATACACAAACATCCTAAGTTAATTAAGAAAATTACACCGAACTTCTATTTATCGGCCTGCTTCCTGATTGCCAGTAGCTTCCATCAAGATGGCGCGCCATCTCTTACTAGCGAAACAACATAAATTTTTAGAAGAAAATTGTCCTAATTTTAGGATAAAGAATGATTGCCTCACCAAGCGCCTGACTGTAACCCTATGGGCAATTCCATATGGAATTGACTTCAAGAAAAAGTTTATAGCCCAAAGAAATGTCCTTTTGTAGGAGAGGAGAGGGGTGGAGAGAGAGGGTAGGGAGAGGGGGGCAGTAGGAAGTGGAGAAAGAGGGGGGAAGAGAGGGCAGAGAGAGAGGGGGAAAAGAGTGGAGAGAGGGCGTGAAGAAGGGGTAAATAGAGATGGGGAGGGGGAAGGTGAGATAGGGTGAGGAGGGATGAAGAAGGGGAAGAGATGGGAAGAGGGAGGGGGAAGAGCGAAAAGATTGGGGGATTGGAGGCGTGTCAGAAAGTGGGGAGAGAGGGGGAAAGAGGAGGCGCGTGGGAGGGGGAGAAAATCAGGGAAAGTTGGAAGAGGGAAAGGGGGAGGGGGAAAGGGTGAGGGAGAGGGTGAGGGGGAGGGGACAGAGGGGAGAGGGGGATAGGGAGAGGATTTTTTTTTTTAAGAGTTCATCTGGCGACTGTCTACTTGGGCATTAGTCGCCGTATTAAAAACTGGCCTATGACTAGGCTACTTTAAGATAAAATTCAAGATAAAAACAACTCCCCCCCAAAGAAAAAGGGGGAAGGGAAGTGAGCAGCAAGCAAGCTCCTGTGTCGGGGGGAGGTCCCCCGCCGCAGGAGCGTGTGACCTATTAGGGGGAAAAAAACAAAAGCCAAAAAACAAAAAAACAAATCAAAACAAAACAAAACAAAAAACCTTGCTTAAACATTAGGGATAATATAGGGAGAGGAGATGAGAAAGAGAGACGGGAAGGGGGGTAGAGGGGAGGGAGAAAGGGAAGAGAAGGAACCTATCATGCTCACTCACGCGACATTCAATTCACAACAGGGCTCCTTATTTAAACAATATTATTATTCGTAAAATAACTGCCAATTTTGTTTTTAAAACTATTCACACTACCGGCATTTACTACTTCTGCGGGGAAGGCGTTTCAGTCTAAAGCCGTTGTTACTTGTGATACCTTGGTTATACTTATTTACGTTTTCCTAATTTACGTTTTCAAATTTATTTAAAATTTGGAATACTTCGATAAGCTCACCTTGCAATATATGTATATATATATATATATATATATATATATATATATATATATATATATATATAACAGGCACGTGCCGTGAGTAAATTTAGGGTAGGCAGAAACTGTTAAACTGCTGCAATTAATTTTAACAATTCTTACTTTTCGCTGACAATATACTTGACAGTCTCTGCCTACCCTGAATTTACTGACGGCACGTGCCTGAAGATGAGGAAGCATTCTACAAAAATAAATATGTTGTTCATTAAAATTAGCTATAAAATTATAAGCTACTCACTTTATTTGAATGCTTCTTTTTTTTTTTTAATTTTATTTAAATTTTAAAATAGTTTCTGTAAGTATGCACAACCAGCTAGCCAAGATGAATTTCTTCAATTGCAGTCGGGCTCATCACGGTCTAACGCCATTTAGACTGAAAGTGAACGGCACCGCATGGGGTATACAAGTATAGGCAAACATAAATGTGGGAATAAAATTGATTCTGCTGTCATATTAATTGTTAGAGTGTAATTTCTTTTTCTTTCTTCCTAAATAGATGAAGCATTGCTTCCCTTGATTCAATTGACTCCACGCCACTGACTGATATATATATATATATATATATATATATATATATATATATATATATATATATATATATATGTGTGTGTGTGTATATAGTAGGAATATGAAGACCCAGGTGATTACACTAATCATTTATATATATATATATATATATATATATATATATATATATATATATATATATATATATATATATATATATATATATATGGAAAAATATCCAAGACAAATTGGTGCGGTTAAGGTAATGGCATAATTAGACAACTGCTCTGCTTCAGGTCCAGCAGGTGATCCTATCCTCCTTGAACTGGAAGACAACACTTAGGGATGACCCATCCATCAGCCCAAAAAAGCTGATTTCAAAGACACGCCTTTATGTCGTCTCGTTTACCGTCACAGAAAACTGTTATTATTAATATATTAACAGCGTTGACTGAGCCAAAACGCTCAGTCAAGGAGGATAGGATCACCTGCTGGACCTGAAGCAGAGCAGTTGTCTAATTATGCCATTACCTTAACCGCACCAATTTGTCTTGGATATTTTTCCATCTTTCGAGCGTTTTGGCTCAGTCAACGCTGTTAATATATTAATAATAACAGTTTTCTGTGACGGTAAACGAGACGACATAAAGGCGTGTCTTTGAAATCAGCTTTTTTGGGCTGATGGATGGGTCATCCCTAAGTGTTGTCTTCCAGTTCAAGGAGGATAGGATCACCTGCTGGACCTGAAGCAGAGCAGTTGTCTAATTATGCCATTACCTTAACCGCACCATATATATATATATATATATATATACACTATACACTAGCGGTATAATATAAGGGTCAGTGAGAACAGGTCTATTTAAATATTTATTATAGAAGTATAGATATATATCTATCTAATATCTATCTTTCGTTAAAATTTCAAGTGAATGGAATAAATATTTCAGAAGTTATGAGGAAATAAACAAACTATCTTCCAAATCGCACCGGCCAAAGGTTAAGGGACACTTACAAAAAATGAACTAGTGACCGAGGAATTTGTGTTTAGTTGACTGTTGATGGGCTAACAGTTACTTCTCATGATTATACACTATTGGAACATTTAACTATCAACATGGCGGTTTGTCAGAGACGACCAGTGCCATGTGATTAAAAGCAAAGGATCGTGTGCCTTGCCCAAGAGGGCAAGTCAAATTCTGTGATAGCAACTACTGTAAGAATGTCTAGTATGGTTGTGCAACGAATTGTAGCTCGTTTTAAGTCATCAGTATCAACAGATGCTAAACCCAAACCGATAGACCTCGTAAAACCTCCCCAATCAGGATCGTATTATGGTTAAAATATCTCTGAAGGATAGGTTTGAGTGCTGCTGAGATATCCGCAAGTTCAGCTCCACCTCTGATGTCAACGTATCGCAAAACAGTTTCCCAGAGGTTACGAGGTTCCTAGTTGCTTGCTCGGGAACCGGCAAAGAAATCTCTAATCTCCAAGAAGAATCAAAGAGCCCGTCTTCGTTACGCTCACGAACATGCCGTTTTGACAGAAGAACAGTGGGCGCAGGTTTATTTTAGCGATGAATCGAAGTATAATGTGATTGGTTCCGATGGTAGGATGTCCGTCCGACGAAGATATGGCGAAAGGTTATCTCGTGCATGTGTGAAGAAGACAGTGAAATATGGAGGAGGCAGTGTAATGGTATGGGGAGTGATCTCTGCTGCTGGTCCTGGCCCACTTATTCTCATACAAGGGACTGTCAATGCTGAAATATACAAGCAGATTCTTAGACAGCAGGCCCTTCCACATCTCCGATCCTCGTCAGTTCAACCTCCTATCTTCGTGCAGGCCTACGCTCCCTGCCACACTGCGAAGAGAGTCAAAGATTTTTTGAGTGATAAAGGGGTTGGTCTCATGGGCTAGCTACCTCAAAGTCCCGAACTCAACCCTATAGAAAACGTTTGGAAGAATATTGGAGATGGGGCGCGAAGGAGAAATCCAAAGAACAAAGATGAACTCTGGGAATTATTGAAAAACGAATGGAACAATATTACCCCATCATTTTGCAAGAAGTTAATTCAGACCTGTGGTAACAGATGGCGGAAGGTCATTGCTAGTAAAGGGATGTTCACAAAATATGAATAGTATGGGTTTCATTTTTGTTCTTGTTCCACTTTACATTATTTTTCTAAGTGACCTTTAACTTTTAGCCGCTGCAATTTGGAAGATAGTTTGTTAATTTCCTCATAACTTACGAAATATTTATTCCATTCACTAGAAGTTTTCACGAAAGGTAGATATTAGATATATTTAAATATGTGTATAATATATAGTCTCTATGTTTTGTTAAACTTCTATAATAATTATTTAAATATACTTGTTCTTACTGACCTTTATATTATAGCCGCTAGTGTGTATATATATATATATATATATATATATACGAGGGGGAGTCAAAAAGTTCTCAGATAAATGGCATAAAATTTTTATTTGTAATAATACTGTAATCATTTTTCTACATAAGCTCCATTAACATCTATACACTTTCTTAATCTATGAATCCAACGGTAAAGACCATCTTTGTAGAATTCACGGGGTTGTCTCTGGCACCAAGTAATGACCTGCTTTTTTGCTTCATCTAATGATTGAAACCGGGTTCCTTTTAGGTGTCCCTTTAAATTTGGTTAGGTTAGGTAACCTAACCTAACCTAACCTAACCTAACCTAACCTAACCTAACCTAACCAAATTTAAAGGGACACCTAAAAGGAACCCGGTTTCAATCATTAGATGAAGCAAAAAAGCAGGTCATTACTTGGTGCCAGAGACAACCCCGTGAATTCTACAAAGATGGTCTTTACCGTTGGATTCATAGATTAAGAAAGTGTATAGATGTTAATGGAGCTTATGTAGAAAAATGATTACAGTATTATTACAAATAAAAATTTTATGCCATTTGTCTGAGAACTTTTTGACTCACCTACGTATATATATATATATATATATATATATATATATATATATATATATATATATATATATATATATATATATATATATATATATATAAGAAATAATATCACCATCTTATTATACGTAAAAAGTAAATAAAGCTGAAATATATGTCAGATCTTATTACCCGGATCTCATTATATACAGTTAATAAGTTGAAGTTCAGTCGTTTTCCCAATGTTTTGTTTTATTTTTGTTGAAAGCTCATATTCTTAGGAGCTGTTTATGCAAAAATAATGATTCCTAGAGAAAATAGTATCGAAGGTTTCTTCCAAATTAAATTTAAATTCATTTTTTGGTAAAATGAATTATAATGAAATAGGAAGTTATGAATAGTCGATTAACACCCAAACAGGGCCGACTTTAATAAACAAGACGTTCGTATGTCGGTATCGAATTTAATACACATTCTAATCTTTTGAAATCTTTGTGTATTTTATTGGATAGTTCATGAAACGTGATGGGTGAAAGCAATTTGTGAGTTGGCAATTTATTTATTAGTTTCGAATTGATTATAATCAGCGAGATTTTGAGTGGTAAATTTTACTTAATAAGCCCAAGTAATCGTATTTTGGGGGCAAACAAACCAGATGTATTGGAAAATTTAAGAATAGATAAGAAAACGCAAAAATTGATGTTAATCTCACTAAATTTGCCAGGTAGAGAGGTAACAAGGCCTATAATTTAAACTCTGGTATTTGAGTGGTGGGTGTTTTCTGGTTTTGAAGGACAGAGTGTTCAAGCGAATGCCTACGAGCGTCTATGGTCTTGGTACTAAACTGTTTCCAGAGAATACCTAAGAGCCCCAAGATAAACCACCCCTATTGGAGGCCCAAATAATAATACCCATACCCTCTTTCGACCCGTGTCGTCAAAAGAAACTAAACCCGGATATGAACGATTCCGTTTGAAAGCCGTACGTTCGAGCGTTTTGTTCCCCAGAGCACAATATGAAAGGGACTTTGATGTGCGCCGACCCACATTTGAAATAAAGACTTTGGAATTTAGAAACTAGTCTCTAATAAACTGTTTTCAATGATATTACATTTCCTACTGTTGTTCGTGGAAGTTTATAGTCCACATTCCTGGTCGTACTATTTATGGCTAACTTTGCTGTATTTATATTTTCCAGCGATTGGCATTCTGATCTTTATGTGAATTTCATTAACCCGTATGAGAGATCCCGTCCCCATGACGAGGGTTCTCCTCTTTGAGCGATGGAGAGATAGTGCAACATATTCCTAGTAATCCTTGACAACTATCCCTCTTCCTTTTCTAATGTTCACGTTGGTTACCAAAATTTTATTTTATTTACCAATTAAAGACGAGTCTGGATTGACACTGAACCAACCACACGCCACCCTAAATCCAACGTTAACCAACAGTCCTTGGTACTGTTGAGTGTAACAAGCTCATCCTTTGAGTCCCACTCGACTTATGTATAAACTTTGTCCTGGCTACTTAGCCCCTCCCCCTTCCTACCCTTGATACTTAACGACGATTATTTCTCTACATTATTTGCCATCTTTATTCTTTTTTTCACCAATCTCTTATTTATTCTTCTCATCACCCCCCCTCCAGTTTCTCGACCACTTCGTAGCCTTTTTTTCAATGGATTACATCATATTTCATTTTCCCTAATATTTTATCGGTATATTTTCTGCTTCGTTCCTTTTTCTTCTCTTTTATGGAAGGGCAAAAATAAAAGAAAGATGAAGGAGAAATGTGCCACCGCGGTCAAAATTTTTCGGACACCTGGAATTTTACTTATTCCTTGGGTATGTCAGTGGATATGTTGGTGTAAGTTTGTATGTATGTGTCCAATATAGTTGAAAGCATGCTGGACGTTCTGTAATGGTATGAGGCTGTATCTCAAGTTCAGGGGTGGGTAGTCTCACCTTTTGTGATTGGCACCATGAATTCAGAGAAGTGCCAGAAATGCCCGGAATGTGATTTTCCAGCAGGATCAAATGTCCCATGTCATAAGTCTGCGTTGGCTCCGAGACAACGATATTGGATAAAATTAGGAAGAATTATAAGATAAAATTAGGAAAAATATTGGATAAAATAAGTAAAAAATATTGGATAAAATTAGGAAAAATTATTAGATAAAATTAGCAAAAATATTAGATAAAATATGTAAAAAATATTGGATAAAATTATGAAAAATTATAAGATAAAATTAGCACAAATATTGGAAGAAATAAGTCAAAAATATTGGATAAAATTAGGAAGAATTATTAGATAAAATTATGAAAAAAATTGGATAAAATAAGTAAAAAATATTGGATAAAATTAGGAAAAATTATTAGATAAAATTAGGAACATATATTGGATAAAATCAGTAAAAAATATTGGATAAAATTATAAAAAGTTATTAGATAAAATTAGGACAAATATTAGAAGAAATAAGTAAAAAATATTGGATAAAATTAGAAAGAATTATTAGATAAAATTAGGAAAAATATTGGATAAAATAAGTAAAAAATATTGGATAAAATTAGGAAAAATTATTAGATAATAGTAGCAAAAATATTAGATAAAAAAGGGTAAAAAATATGGGATAAAATTATGAAAAATTATTAGATAAAATTAGAAAAAATATTGGAAGAAATAAGTAAAAAATATTAAATAAAATTAGGAAGAATTATCAGATAAAATTAGGAAAAATATTGGATAAAATAAGTAAAAATATTGGATAAAATTAGGAAAAATTATTAGATAAAATTAGGAAAATATATTGGATAAAATAAGTAAAAAATATTGGATAAAATTATGAAAAATTATTAGATAAAATTAAGACAAATATTGGAAGAAATAAGTAAAAAATATTGGATAAAATTAGGAAGAATTATTAGATAAAATTAGGAAAAATATTGGATAAAATAAGTAAAAAATATTGGATAAAATTAGGAAAAATGATTAGATAATAGTAGCAAAATTATTAGATAAAATAAGTAAAAAATATTGGATAAAATTAGGAAAAATTATTAGATAAAATTAAGACAAATATTGGAAGAAATAAGTAAAAAATATTGGATAAAATTAGGAAAAAATATTAGATAAAATTAGCAAAAATTATTGGATAAAAAAGGGAAAATTATTGGATAAAATTAGTACAACTTATTTGAAGAAAATGACTAGAAATTATTAGTTAAATGAGTAACAATTATTGGATAAAATTAGTAAAAAATATTAGATAAAATTATTAAAATTCATTGGATAAAACAAGTAAAAAATATTGGAGAAAATTAGGATAGAAATTGGATAAAATTAATAAAATTTATTGGATAAAATAGTAAAAATATTTTTAAATTTAGTAAAAATATTGGATAAGATTAGTGAAAATTATTGGATAAAATTAGTAAAAGTTATTGGCTAAAATTCGAAAAAAATATTAGATAAATTTAGTAAAAGTTTTTGAATAAAAATAGTAAAAATAATTGGATAAAATTAGGGTAAAAATTAGATCAAATTATTAAAATTTATTGGAAACATAGTAAAAATATTTATAAATTTGTTAAAAAATATTGGATAAGATTAGTGAAAATTATTGTATAAAATTAGTAAAAATTATTGGATAAAATTAATAAAAACTATTCGATAAAGTTACTGCAGAAGAGGCGATAAAACTAGTTCAAAATATCGATAAAATTAGTAAAAATTATAAGATAAAATTAACAAAGAATATGGGATGTGTGATGTTCAGTGAAGATACGGGTGGGGTGGAGGCAGCGAGAGGAAAGGAATAGATAATGAGTGGAAGGACTCCGTGGTGGAAGGAACCACTTGAATGTCACAGTATTTTTTTCTTTCCCGAAATTACTTGAAAAGAGTTTCGTAAAGAAATCCGGAAATGTTATGGCAAGTATTATTTTGTTAGCGAAAACCAATGAGGGAATATCCCGCAGAAAGTTTGTAGAGAGAGATCTACAAAGAAAGCGATGAAGATAGAGGAAGTTTTAATGTGTGGAAGAATATAACGCGCAGATCTTACAGATGTCAGCTGCAGCATTCTATACTAGACCCCCATATTTGGGCATACACACACGGGCAGGAGAGACTTCCATTCATCCATGTTTCATCTGTTGCAGGGAATTTTTAACCACTACACCATCTACTTCATTGCGGGCTTTATGCGAAGTAAAGCTGTGTGGAAGATACATAGTCCGAGTAAACGAAATAGTACGGGACGATTTGGGCTGTTATGGGGGAGGGGGGGCACGCAAATCTCTCAGTACACACATTAGGTAACAAATACCCGTGCTTTCAGAGAGATGTATTCAATATCTCGTTAAGTGACAGAGATGATAATTTTGCCGGAATTCTAATTGACTGATTGGGTAATTATATTGTTCGTAGAGATGAAAGCAAAATTAAACGATGCGAGTCTCATTGTCCGCTATGATTATTATTTTATGCCCAAGGATTTAAGGCTTTTTAAACTAAATCTTCTTACTTGGAATCGGAAGTTTCATATCAAAGTAAATTTCGTAATAGACTATAGATTAACGTCGGTGGAGGCTTTCTAGACTAGGAATCTATCGGCTGGACTTAATGCGATTACATCGATGAGCGAATCTGTGCCGAGTCTATAAAATGGTCGTATTTGTTACGCGGGCTTTCATTCGGTGGCTAACAAGATGCCCCGTGTACGTTCGTGTATATCCTGTAATCAAACTATGAACTTAAGTTGGTCGAGTACTTCTTGCACCAGTTTCGCTCAGATCCATCTGGCGAAGGGAAAATGAGATTGCGTACCCTTTGATCGCTTGTTTTTCTTCTTTTAAAAGTGCTCTACCCGCAGTAGTTATATAATTGCGGACGAGTAAAGGCTCTAAGTTTAACACGAGACCAGTCAAAAAGAGCAGAAAAAGAAAGGCAGTGGGTCATAGTGGATGAAAAACAATTATACATCGTGTATCAGTCATACGCACTTTGGATTTTTAAAAAGTTTATATGATGAAGTAATATTTATTGATTCTATTCTAAACCAGTAAAGGAGGTGCATCCAACAATTTGCAAGACTAAGTTATTCCAAATTTGAGTAAACCTGTACTAGAAAAATTCTAGAGGCAGATCGATGGTCTAACTCAAAATCCAACTCATATTTTATATTAGCAAAACTATTTAGTATCTTTACGACAAATAAGTTGACCATATACATGATAGTTTTCTAGTGAAAGCAAATTAAGATCCGTCAATCTGTCTTTATGTGATTTATTTTTAAACTCATGGATCAATTTTGACGTTCTACACTGAAGACGAGGAAACTATAATTAAACTGCATACTTTAGTAAGGTTGAACAAGCTGTTTATATAATGGGAGATAATTTTCTTTGCATGTAAAATAACTTATGTAGACCAGAACTTTATTTTCTTTTCGCAATAGTTCAATAAATTGCCGAGAAGCTTAAAAATAAGATGCACAAATCCGTTTTAATAGTAACCACATTTAGATTATCCATGTTGTCCAACTGCTAAGGGATTTAGTGACCTATGTTAGTACCCTTACACTATCTACTTTGAATCTCATCTACCAATTTTTGGACCATTTCATTATTCTAATCCAAGTTTCTTTGTAAATTTTCGAAGTCACATGGATATTTTACTCTATTTCACAATTTTGTATTATCCGCAAACTTTGAAATTTGGGATCGTAAATTAATGACAAGATCTTAAACATCCCAAGAAGGACACCTCTAGTGATAGATGTCCAGCTCTATTTAATACCATTAAACACTAATAGCCATTTTTTCCTTCACTCAACTACATTACCTTATAATCAATGCGGATTAACTTTTTCACAAATCTTTTACGTGGTACACTATTAAACACTTTTTAGAAATCCTTTATGTGGTACACTATTAAACACTTTTAAAGCAATCTTTTACGTGGTACACTATTAAACACTTTTTAGAAATCCTTTACGTGGTACACTATTAAACACTTTTAAAGCAATCTTTTACGTGGTACACTATTAAAAACTTTTTAAAAATCTTTTACGTGGTACAGTATTAAACACTTTTGAAAATCTTTTACGTGGTACAGTATTAAACACTTTTTAAGCAATCTTTTACGTGGTACACTATTGAACACTTTTTAAAAATCTTTTAACTAAATTATGAACATCCAAAAAGGTGAACAATTTATCTTTATCAGAAACTAGAGTTAATAATTCCGAAATGGACGATGGACAAAACGGACAATTCGATACCATTTTCACACTGCTTAAAAGACGTCTGTATGAGTCATTTGCACACTGCGTCTGTGTGACACACCACACTGCTTAAAAAAAGTAGTTCCTTTAAAATATCCAGCTAAATAGATTTAAATGTATATAAGAAGGTAATAAAAATAGTAAAATGGGGAAAAATATATTGACAAATAAAAATGACTCCGAATGAGGATAATAAAAAGCTATTAAGTGGAAACAAAAATTTAAATCAAGCATTTCGGACGTCATACTCCACCCCCTACCACTATTATAATTCGCAAAACGATTAAAGGCGCTGATATGATGTAGTTAAAGCATTCACCTCTGTAAACGTCAGAACATTATTCAATAAACAATTAGGATTCTATACTGGGGGGCTGTGCTCCCCAGCCCCCCCCCCAATTTAAGGAAACTCAGAATATTCCTAGTGTGGTCCCCCCCTTGTGTTTACCCCCACACGAGCCGTCCCCTTAAATCTACTCCAAAAACGTGAAACATTTTGGAACACGGACGAAAATAGTACGTCTTATCGGCCGGGCCGCTCGTCTACATATTTACCGTAAAAGGAGCTGATGAAGCATGTTTTTAACTATTTTGAGTTCATGACAATGTTTTTTGGTAAAATTGTTAGTGCTTTAGTTTCCTTAGATAAGAAACAGCACCAGGCATGGATAGTGTTTGGATGCCTCAACTTTGGCGCGACACACGACTCGTGAAAGCGCTCCTTATATCGAGAGATCTTCCAGAATTTCCAAAGGGAACTTCATCATAGAATATTCCTTTGCCATATTCTTGAACAGTACATTCTTTGTATTTCCTGAAAAAGTTGAGCCTATCCGTAAAGTTTTTCTTTGATTAGATGACGTTCTTTGCAGCCCTTCTCGAATTGAAACCTTTGTCCTAAAGTCTCCGCCTCACTGTGGGCAGTGAAGATTTCACACTTGCTCCTTTCCAAACGTGAGCGAGCTTGGCACTGGGGGCAACCCGATCTTTGAGCTATGAATTTACCAGGAAGCGATCTTGGCGTTCACTTGAAACTCTTGGGCGTCCAGAAGACTTCTTTATAATAGCCTAACAAGTCTTTTTAAAGTCAGTAATGACTCTAAAGATGATGCTCCTTGATGCAATACCACCGGCAACTATCTCCTTGCATTTCAGGTCAATTCGGTTCAGAGTAACAATGGTTGCACGCTTTGCTTTGGAACGAACTCTTTTTGGAATTGAAAAAGATACAAAGATTTATTTTTACCGAAAATATTACGAAATATATTATAATTACACTAAATCATTTATTTAACCCATATTTTTCAATATTTTACCGTTTTGATTCAATAGCAAACTTCCAGAGACCGAAAATCACCTCCTACAGGAACACGATGAGATCGGAGTTCGCTATTTTGGATTCAGCAAAGGAATGCAGTTTTTTAAATTATTTTTTTTTTAAATGCCAACTTTTTAATAAATCTGCAATAAATTAAATAGTATAATAATTATTCATATCACGTAAATTTAAACAAAAACAAATGAAAAATATAAAAGATACATATTAGTCTTTTCCCAGAAAAGAAGGTAATGGAGTTGATCTACTTCTTGTCGGGATTAGCTTTAATCTTGTTTTAGTTTTGTTTGTTTTTAAATTGGGGTCACATTGGTCTCGTTATACTCCATTGCCTCTATTCTTTCATTAAAAGATCGTTTCAAAGTCACATAAATGAGTTTTCTTAATTCCGTTTCCAATTCTTTAAGATTAGAGTTTTAAATATTTGAATTTTATTTATATAATGACTTTCGTTTTCAGTTGTACCTATATTCGAAAGCACCAATGTTATTATCAATATTTATTATGTCAAGGAATAGCAGGTAAATTGGGGGTGTCTATCAGCGAACCCAAGATAATAGAGATAGATATTCAAATCATCGCAACCAAATCAGAAATACATCGGCATTCTTGGAGATTACGGCATAGTGACAAATTGGCCCAAATAATCAGGGCATTAAATAAAAAGTTTGCAAAAGTATTCAGCATCAAAGATACTCCAAATTTACCTTCTATTTCTGACATAATTAATATTGATAATAGCATAGTTCTTTCGAATATTAATACAACTGAAAACGTTTGCAAACTTTCTTCATTTAATGCCCTGATTCTTTGGGCCAATTTGTCACTATGCCTTAATCTCCAAGAATGCCGATGTATTTCTGATTTGTTTGCGATGATTTGAATATCTATCTCTATTATCTTGGGTTCATTGATCGACACCCTCTTGAATTCCTTTAGATTTCCTTTTAGCTCCCCTTATGTCACGTAAAACAAGCCGATGGTGATGATTATAAGGGTCACAATTGTCAACAATATTACTATTTTTTTTAGAATTTTATAATATCCGTTATGTTCACGTATACATTTTTTAATTTACCTATTAGCTACGGAACATGTCTATCTTTAGTAGGAGCTGTTTTTTTAATGCACGAATTCTATTAATGGCTAAAAATTAATAGAGAAATGAAACATATATTTCTTGGGCGTTACTAACGTGTAGAACCTCATCACAATCAACACGTTTCAAGCAATCACGGAAATTATTAAAGTTACAACTTTTAAGGTCAAGAATGGATTAACAGCTATCGTTAACAGGAATATTTATATTGAAACGAGTCATGTGATGATCGCTGTTTCCTACATTTCGCCATCTCTATTCTCGACCAGGCTTCATCGGGTTATCAGAATCCAATCTCCAACCTTCTGTTTATGCGTCCTTATACTTTAATTTCGCTATAAGAAATATTAAGCCATATCTGATGCACCAACAATTTTAATATTTTTCTCTAATGTATTATGAGATATTACCATTAAGTGCAGCAGCATGGTAAGGGGAGGGGGGGGGGGGGCGAACCTGCAATAGGGAGAAAATAGCAGCTTCAGCTTTATTTTAATATACTTGAAAATTAACAAGGAATATGTAATTACCTCTTAGCCGTATGCATCTGTTCTGATGAAGTTCTTACAGGGAAAAATAACGAACGTTACCGTATAGGTTTAAAGGAGATAGATGTGCACGATCCTGTAAAACACTAAAACAGTAAAGCATGATAGATGTAACATATATGAGATTTACCAGAAACATTTATTGTTATATGTATTAATGAGAGAACAGCAACTTTCTTCCTGAACGAAAATCTTCTGCTCTAATGAGAAATAAAAAAAATTGCTCTATTAAAGGTGAAATGTCAAATTTGAGGTCAAAGGGGAGGAAATAGACGAATAATTTGGTTCTTTAGTAGAGATGACTGGATTAGTATTGATAGGGTTAAAAACAATAAAATAACATGATTCAGTTGCGAGGTGGATTATAATAATAATAAACAAAGCAATGACCCAACATATTCGAGGTTCTCCTCTCAGAGCCGGACAGAAGCGCTCTCAGTCTAATAAAATTCGAATGGAAGGAACGCAGTGTATGTAAGTCAAAATAAGGTCTGATATAGAAGTCATTCCTCAGCAAGAGGCACTAAATAAATGGCATATATAAAAATGGAGAAGAATGAGAAGGAAAAGAAGAGAAATGGTGTTCTTTGTCCTATATTAGACGTTCAAGTGTCGGTGTCGAATGCGCAGATGACAACAATGCGTCCTCGTCTCCCACTGGACTCCATTTAATACTTGCGCCGGTGTTAAAAGACGGACGCACCCCATTATTAAATGGGGGGAGGGGGTGTCACTCTGAGCCCTGAGGCAGTGGACCTTTTCGTCCAGGTCTTCCTCGACAATGTGGCCGCTTTCACAGTGGAAGCTTCCCAATAAAAGGCGCATTTAGCGCTGAAAGCTGTTTTAGTGACTTTGTATGTCCGTCCAAACAGAATAGAAAACATTACTATTTATATCATTATTAAAAGAGGCACATCCTTATCTTCTTTTCTTCTCTCTCTTCATATATATATATATATATATATATATATATATATATATATATATATATATATATATATATATATATATATATATATATATATATATATATATGTGTGTGTGTATGTGTGGAAAACTAACAAAGTATCGCGTAAGTAAGCAATAAATTCAACAAAGCCCACGGGGAAAATTAATACGAGGATTCCAAGTACTTTCGAACTTTATTTCGAGTTCCTTATCAAGGAATAACAAAAGTATTGAAAATTGTAATATTTATAAGGATGATACAGAGGAGAGAAACGCCCACAAAAAGCAAAAAAAAAATTCAACAAAATGAAATAATATGAAATGGAAACCTTAGGAGGAGCGAAGATAAATACAAACTAAGATCATTAAATCAGGTAAATTCAAAAGACTAAAGGTTGACAAGAGGATTAAAATACCGCCTAGGCAATTAGAGAGGGAGAAAATCTGAACGAGAGATTAACCTCAGAGGTCAGGATCTAAAAATCAAGGTAGAATAAGTACAAATGTTCTAAAGAATGACTTAAGTGGAAATAAATACACATATAAAAACATAAGGCTACATAAATGCACACAAAATAAAATTAAATAGTTTATTAAGATTAATATAAATATTTAGTCTCAAATCAAAAGCTTCGACAGTACATTGTGAATATAATTTTAAAAATAACCATCAAATTTATATAAGCCAGGACTTAAATTAAAATTTGGAAATTTACTAATAAAGGTCGATTCAATGATATTTCGTGAAATTGTATAGTTATTATGACAGATGATTTTAGCAGAATTCCAATCAATATTGTGATTAAGATATGACATATGAACATAAAATGAGTTGCTTTCTTCGCATCGACAGACAAGATATTTATGCTGAGAAATTCGTTTTTTTAAACATTTACCTGATTGACCAAAGTAATATTTAGAGCATAGATACATTTTACGCAATATACATTACCAATAGGAAAAGGGGCATTCTTTCCCTTCTGGTTCGATCACTAGCTTAATCAATCTTTTTACAGTTTCAGTCGTTACTGTACTGTAATTTTTGTTTCCTTTTGATGACAGCGACAAAGTTTTATCTTTCCTTCGACCAAAGAAGATTCAAATGATTGAATCTTTCCTCACTTCAGTTTTACTATAATTTTTCTTTTTATTTTGCTTCGCTCGCTCTGTATTTTGCTCTTGTTGATGATTTGACTTGAATCACTTTCACTTATGATTCCAGAATCTTTTAAAGTTGCACTAGCAATTTTTGCTGCTGTTCAATCTGAAATGCCAGTTCTGTCGCATAATTCAGTTACAAATGGAAGAGGAGCAGTTTACTGTTGTCCTTTTCTTTTCATAGCACTTAATTCAGTTTCATAGTCAGACCATTCTGTTGAAGATGCTGAACTTGAATCAGGTGGCACGCAACGAAAGGATGGATGCTGTTCAGTGTTCAGCATTATCACTTACTGATGGAATTGTATTCTTACTAGATCTTATCTCTTTTATCAGCATTCTTTTGATATTTTTTGACGTTGTAGTGGCATCGATTCCTGCAATTACCATTTTTCTTGCACTTCTCTGATCATTAAGTATTTTTTCTCTCTTTTCTGGGCACCTTGCGTTGTTTTGAACATGTGCAAATATTTTCTTTGCATTTACAGGTTGAAATGTTGAATAGTTTTTTACCACTAGCTTTGAAATTTTCAAGTTTCCTTCTGTAACTAGGATTATCTTTCCTGCCGCGATAAGACTTGAAAAAGTTTCTCTAGTCATTATTCAACTTTTGTACCATGTATTTGACGCGTTTAGTTGACACAGTTAGAATTGACGCTGAAATTGATTTTCGTTTTTTGGTGCTTTTATAGGTCAAAGTCGGAGTACCTTGTTCGTTTAGCAGAAAATGTGAAGTACTTGCTCGGAACTGGTGCGTTTGGTGTTAAGTTTGGAGCCCATC
Source organism: Ceratothoa steindachneri (assembly GCA_963969495.1). NCBI lineage: Eukaryota > Metazoa > Arthropoda > Malacostraca > Isopoda > Cymothoidae > Ceratothoa > Ceratothoa steindachneri. Next base: position 62,969,708 of record OZ018322.1, on the reverse strand, counting down.
TCTTTAATGATAAGAGCCTCCAGAATCTTTAGGCGGCGAATGTCAGGGTTTCTTCTGAGTATGGTAGTATTTTCGACCAGAGCTGCTCTTGTAATTTGTGTGTTATGCTTTTTTTTGTAATGTGTTTTTTTTTCCTCCTTCTTGCAAATGCATCGTTAGCTGCCGGCTGATGGTAGTAGTGGTCATACCTATATATTGATTATTTGGATGAGGTTTACAGTCCTAATGGGGGCATTGGAATTTGTATACCACATTTGTAGCCTTTAAGATCGATTGCTTTTCGCGGAGGTTGTTTTTCATTAATAAGTTGTTTACTTTTGTGTTTTATAATAAATTCGTAAGGATAACATGTTATTTTCTTTGATAGTCTTACTTTTTATGATATCTTGTAGTATTCTTTTGTCTGTTTTATAAGCATCCGTCATTTGGTTCTTGTAGTAGAGTGGTATTAGTTTATCTTTTTCTCTTCTCTCCTTTACCTCAAACTTGGAGTTGAGAATTTTCTTTTGTAATTTGTCGAATTCTCTGTTTGAATAGCCATTATTGATCAGGATCTCTTTTGATCTTCGAAATTCTTCCTTAAGTGCGGTCCACGTTAAGCAATTCTTGATGGCTCTTCTCATGTATGAGCTTGTAGGAGAATCGTCACTCGCCCGTTTTCTCTCAGTGGAGACACGGGACGGTAACCGCAAAGACATCCGGCCCCGGCACCGTGGGGTCAAACTCGTAACCACAGCGGCTCGCCACTCGTCGCTATGAAAAGCCGAAAGGTTGTAAACTGCAAGATCTCCCCTACGAGAGTATATTCAATTTCACCTCAAGTAAGAAATTGGAGACGCGTTTCTCTCAATCTCGAAAGACTACGGGAGTCGAGGTAAGACTTGGTGAGAAAAACCGTTGGAATAAGAACCCTCCTGGGCCCGTCCACAAGCTCGCCCTTGAGGAATTACCAAAAGAAGAAGAAAAAGGCTCCCCCTCGACCCCGTTACCCGGTGGCCACACAAAACTCATAAGTTAACTTGGTTGAGGAACCAAGTTCAATTTATTCTAATCAAAGAAACCCCCCTCCGTTATCCTCGCCCTTGAGGAAGACTGGAACTAAGAAGAAGCTCATCCTCGAGCTAGTTCCTGGTTACCAAACCGACCTTCAAGTTAACTAGTTCAAGTTCAACTTATTCCCGTCAGAGAAAACCCCCCTCCTTGATCCTCGCCCTTGAAGAAGACCCCCCGAGTACAGTCCTCGCCCATGAGGAATTACGTAACGAAGGAGAAAAGCTCCCCCTCAAGCCCGTTACCCGGTGGTCACACCGAACTCTAAGTTAACTTGGTTTAAGAACCAAGTTCGACTTACTCTGGCCAAAGAGACCCCACCTACCTTGGTGCCGTCTAAAGTACCGGGATAGTTCTCCCCCTTGAAGACCCGCCCCCTGAATACCTTGTGGACCCCCATCTGCTACACTCGCCAAAGTACCTCGTGATCTCGACCACCTCCAACAACCTGGTCGAAGCACGCGTCAAAGGACCTACCAGATTCTTGTGGTGTCTGAGGCTCATTGAGTTCAAGGTCAAACTCAAACCAGCCGCCAGAGCAACTAAGGTATTTAAACTCCAGTAAAGACAATTAGCCTAATTCTTGTATATTGAAGTGCGTATCGAATTTAGCCAATTTTAGAGGGTCAAGTTAATTGAAGTAATTATTGTGTATTTTAATATTCGGAGTATTTCTGTGGTTCATGTTTAGTTTTTGTGTAGTAAATTGTTAAATTTAAAATATAAGTTCATTTTGGGAATTCCAGTGTGTTTCCTTCTTATCCTTACGTGTTAAAGCGGCTCTTCCTTAAAAACAACAAAATTAGCACTCTTAGAACAAAGCCTACTTCATCAAAGAAGTATATCACGACCACAAAGAATACCACGACAAAAGTGGTGTTAGGTGTGGAGTGATCAAAAGGGGAATTCTGCTACAGAGCTCATTACCGATTTTTTATAGTTCTTGGTGCACTCACTTTTGGCGTTAAGGCATCAACCGAAGTCTGTCCTTTTTCGATAGACGGTGGTAGTATATTTTCCGTCACTGTTTTGTTTTACGTCTACGCCCAGGAAGGGAATACGGCCGCTTACACTCAATTCGTATGTAAATCTGAGAACAGAATGGGATTCTAAGGTCTTTTTGAGTTGTAGTAATTGGTTTTCATCATTAATTGTGAGGTATATGTCATCAACGAATCTGGTGTAAATTTTGGGTGGGTTCGTCATTTTAGTTAAGAGCCTTTCTTCTAGGTTTCCCACGTAGAAGTTCTCGAACGTAGGGCGTAGTGGTGATCCCATCGCTACTCCGTCAATTTGACGCTAAAGTTTGCCATCTGGGCTTCGAAATGGAGCTTCGATTGTACATATTCTTAAGAGTTGTTTTAATATTTGGGGTTCCATTCGTGGTGGAGGCAGGTCAGAGTTTTCGTAAACGCACTTTATAATTATTTTGATTGTTTCCTCTATTGGCACATTGGTGAAAAGGCTCTCGACATCAAGTGAGGCTGGGGTGCCTCCTGGTGGGAAACTATGGAGAAAATATATATATATATATATATATATATATATATATATATATATATATATATATATATATATATATATATATAATAGCTCTTCATCTAATCCCCGAGAGAGGAGCTCTGTTCACATACACGAGAAGATAACACATGAAATAAGCTTTTCTAAGACAGCCAAAACCTGTCTTTCGATCGGCCTTTTTAATTGTTATCCCTGCTTGTCGAAGAGAATGCAAAATTTGTTTAATTACTCTAGCCCCGCCTTGTAAAATCGAGAATTATTTGCAATAGCTCAATCAGAGTTATGTGGTTACAAAGGCGAATTTTGGCTAACTAGCTCTTCATCGAAACCCTCGGAAGAAGTTCTTCTCACATACATGAAAAGATGAGAAGATAACTTGTTATGTGAGAAGAGCTTCTTCCCAGGGCTTCGATGAAGTGCTAGTTAGCCAAAAGATTGCCTTCTTAACCGCATAATTATGATTGCGTTATTTCAAATAATTCTCGATATATATATATATATATATATATATATATATATATATATATATATATATATATATATATATATATATATATATATATTTAGAAGAAGGAGCAAATGCAAGTTCTGCGGGTGATAACAACTACCACAGGGCTTTTGCCATATTCATTTTCTGCCTTTCAAAATAATTTTGAAGACAGAAATAAAGGTGCAGAAACCTTGCATTGCAGACTATATACAATATAGTACAAGAAAGAGAAATTGGACGGTGTTCCACGTGCCTCATCGGATCGTTTCCTACTCGCCTCATCGCAAGAAGGACCTTCCTCGAAGTCATCGACCCGTAAGACTGAAACCCCCTCCATTATTAGTATTGTCAAGTTTCTCCTTTTGATCTGAGCCTAGTAACGCGTAACGCTAATCAATTAATTCTATTTGAGAATCCCTCCTCATAATAATTATCGAATGACTATTTAAATTTTAATAATTCTCTTTTGCCATTTTTTAAATTCTTATTTTGATATTTGTAAATAAAATTATATTTGTGTTAATTCATCGTTAACTAACCTTGAACGATACTCTCGGCCTATTCAAGTAAATCTCGCCAACTATTTATGCACTCTGTTTGATTATTAAAGATTTCAAACCCAACGCCTCAAGTTTGACCTCCTAGTCGGTCGTTAACCCCTGCGAACAGTCCTTAAACGGTTCGCGTTGCAGTAGGCGATTAAGTCCCTTCCCCCCGCATAATATAGGAGTAGTGTATGGTATAGAGTGGTGTACCATGACATATATTATATATACGAGTATATATATATATTTTATATATATATATATATATATATATATATATATATATATATATATATATATATATCCGTGGACTTTAGTCTATTAACTATTTAAAATTTAGATTATTAGTTGGGATCCGTTCTTTGTGTTTATGTATTCCATTTACCGGAATATTTGAGTTAGTCCATAGCCGGATTAGAAAGATTAACCCGTCCTAACAGTGTAGAAGGAGTTTTAGTGTTATTTTAGTGTGATAATTTTTGAATATTTATTTTTTGGGAAAAGTTAGGCCTCACGTATATTGCCGAGAAATTTCGTTACGTCGATAGCTCCGTTCGCTTATTACGTTCCCCCAAGTAAGCCAACAAGATGTCTTCTTCGTTTGACCGCTTCAAGAGTCAAAGAAAGTCGTTGGGCCTGTTGGGCCGAGAATTATTAACTTATATTCAGGAAGAAGAGAGAAATAAAAGAAAAGAGAGAAGAGCGAAGGAACAAAAACTAAGAGAAGCTGAAGAGAGAAGAGCAAGAGAACAACGAGAGATGGAAAAGAACAGAGCAGAAATGGAAGAGCGTGAGTGATTAAGGCAGCATTAACTGGAATTAAGCCGTAATCAATTGGAGTCAATGTCAGTTAACTCCCGGACCGAAACTGCACAATCCCCGTCGGCAAGATTACCCGTCTTTAAAGAAGGAGAATACTTTGGATCATATCTTACGCATTCCGAGAAGGTCTCCGAAATCAACAATTGGGACATCGAGGTAAATGGTGTCGACAAATTGTTCCCCCTCCTAAACTCTCAGTTGAGGGACATATTCATTTTCCTTTCCTCAGAGTCCACTGTGGAATACTCTACCCTCAAGTCCGAACTCTTAGCTGCCGTGTATATGACCTTGGACTTCTATGGTGCCCGTTTCCGTCACTAAATAATCTGACCTGGTCAGACCTTTCGCCATTTTGGGTACACCCTCTAGAAACACCTCCAATTTTGGTTAGATGCGTGTAAAGTCCCCCAATAGTACGATTCCTTTCTGGACTTCATCTTAATAAATTAATTTTTAGCTTCCCTGACCCACGAAGTCCGTGTCTTCGTTAAGGATAAACACTGCTTTACGTTAAAGGAATGCCTCGAAGAGGCTGATGTTTACGCAAGCAGCCATAACTTGTATCCCAAGGTTAATAAGAAGCTTTTCCCGTCTCCTCCCAAGTCTAAGATTAATAACTCCAGGCCCCTCGAAACCCTGGAATCTCCCTCCTTCGGAACCAAAAAACATTAAGCCCATAATTACCCCTCCCTCCGCGTCGTTATTCTGCAGAAGGCAAATAATCTGTTTTACGTGCGGAATAGAAGGTCACGTACGCACGAACTGTCCTCAAAATTCCTAATTCAGACGCGTGTCCTCCCATCAGGTACACCGAGTTAGTGCCACTACTGCTCTCTCCCTGTCTCTTCAGGATACCACTACGTCTCTCTCATCGACCAACAACTCCGGTCACCATGTAAATTTTCTCTTTAATAAGAGCTCCCCCGGTGGTTTGAAATTTGAAAATGGAGCCGTGAACGGATGCCGTGTGTCCACCCTTGTACGTGACACTGGGTGCACATGCATCGTGGTATCAGAAAATTTACTTGCCCCAGTCGGTCCTGACCACCAAAAGTTCGCTTTGGTCTATGATTTCCTCAGCCGAGCGAATCGTTTCCCTATTGTTAAATGCTACATCGAATGTGAGTATTTGACTGGTTGGGTCGAAGTGGTAGCAGCCCCAATCAAGTTTTGCTCTGTACTGGTTGGTCAGAGCCCCTAAATTACAAGTAACCCAGGAGCACAACCCGTAGCAACCCGTGCCTAGGCCGATAAGGCATCCCTGGAACCCGTTCCTTTAGAAAACTCCGTCAATCCGGAGATGGAGACCCTCCAGAACGAGGATTTTGCCCGTGCCCAGAAGGGATGCGCAACTCTTCTCCCCTTTTGGAAGAAAGCCATGACTCAGGAGAAAGAGTCTTCCCGTTATCGGAAAAGCACCTCATACCTTGTCAAGGATGAGCTGTTATATCATAAATGTTCCGATGGAACCGAACCTGAAACACACTCCTTGTGTGTTCCCCGCTGTCACGTCCCCGAAATCCTCCAGATTTCTCACGATGGTTCATTCTCAGGTCATTTTAGTCATAATAAAACCGCTCAGAGGGTTTTTAAGTATTTTTATTGGCCATGGGTGGCCAGAAAAATTGCAAATTACTGCAAATATTGCTATGCCTGCCCATGGACATCATCAAAAGGGCGCGTCAAGCCAGCTCCCCTTCAGAAAAGCCCGATCATCTTGGAACTTTTTTCTCGTGTGGCCATTGATCTTATTGGCCCTACGTCCTCACTTTGGTAGACTTTGCTACCCGTTTCCCCGAGGCAGTTCCCCTTAAGCGCATTGATAGCGTTTCGTACGCCAAAGCCCTAATTTCCATTTTTTTCTCGGGTAGGAATTCCGAAAGAGGTATTGTCGAATTGAGGAAGACAATTTACCTCCGAGCTTATCGAGTATGTCGGCAAGCTACTCATGGTAAAATCTGTTTACCACTCCATACCAGTGGAAGGGACCCTTTTCCGTTCTAGAGGTAAAAGGACCAGTGGATTACCTGATTCGAACCCCCTCGAAAGATAAGATTTCCCAGATCAATATGTTGAAGAAATATCACCGCCGTGCATGTCTCAACAATATTGTGGCCCTCGATGAAGAGTCCCCTTTGGAAGCTGTGTATCCCGCTGACTCCTCCAATGTCCTGCAAGTAGTATTTATTGAACAAGATGGTGATTACCCTATTCTATCTTTCCCTGGACCCCTGGAATCATCATCCCCCGTGCTGGATGTCTCCCCCAGACTAGCGCCTCATCAAAAGAGTTAGCTGCAGCAGTTTTTAAATGGATTCAAGATGTAATCTATGAGACTCCCGGTTATTCCAATCATTTGAGCATGACATCGTTCTCACCAGTCAAGAACATGTTCGATCGAAGCCCTATCTTCTTCCCATCCACCTTAAGAAAGCATTTAAAGAAGAAGGGGACAATATTTTAGCCTTAAATATCATCGATCCCTCGAAGTCAGATTATTGCTCCCCGATAGTCATGGTTCGCAAGCCCAAACAAACTTTCCGCATGTGCGTCGATTTTCGAAAATTAAATTCAGTCACGGTGTTTGATGCAGAGCATATTCCCCTTATAGACGAAAATCTCCACCTTTTTGAGGAAGCTAATTGATTTCTGAGTTGGACCTCTGCAAAGCCTACTACCAAACTCCCCTCCATCAAAACGCACGCAAGTATACTGATTTTCCCACCTACAAGGGTCTTATGCAGTTTTAAAGACTCACTTTCGGGTTAGTCACTGCATGTAGCGGGTATAACAGGATGATGCGAAGGATTGTAGAAGTCTTGCCGCACGTTTCCTTCTACTTCGACAACCTTTATGTTGCTACCTCTACGTGGAGCCAACACGTGATACCTCTCCGCGCCCTACTTTTTAGGCTTCGTGAGCACGGACTCACCCTTAGCCCTAGTAAGTGCCACTCTGCGCACGATACTATTAAGTATCTGGGCTTCAATGTTGGGAAAATCAAATGGGCCTCCAAGACAAAAAGGTTAGAGCCATTGTCGAGATACCCTTTCCTCGCACAAAGAAACAGCTGAGGTCATTCATGGGATCGGTCTCCTTTTATCGTAGATTTATCGCCAACTTCGCATCTATTTCCGGCCCTTTAAGTGCCCTCCTTCAGTAAAGATCCCCAGATTCCCTTTCATGGAATCCCGAAGCTACTGCCAGGTTCCAGCAGCTCAAGGACAAGTTAGCGTCCGCCCCCATTTTGAGGCTCCCTAATCCCTTTAAACCCTTCGGTATTCGGACGGATGCGAGTGACCAAAGAATTGGATGCGTGCTGTTCCAATACTCCGGCGAAGGTGAAAGCCACTCGGTGGCTTACAGAGTTGAAATTTGCTGCCCCTATAATATGGAGTATTATCAAATTTAGCATGCATTTAATAGGGAAAGAGTTTATTGTCGAAACTGACCATCACCCTTTGTCATACCTGTGAAATACTAAGAGCCAGAACGGATGTATAATGCGATGGCTTTTGATACTCCAACAATATCAGTTTAAGGTTTGGTATATACGTGGTACTGATAATCAAATAGCTGACAATCTTAGCAGGAATCCATTGGCCGACTATGCCGCCTAATTTATAGGTTGCCTGTAAACCCGTAAGCTAATCATCTATATATTTTTCTTTTTTTTAGCTCTGTACATATATCTATGGTCCCTGTAGTTACTTATTTAATATAGTGTTGTTGTTGTTTTTTTGTTCCACTACCTTTTTAGACAAAGTTCTAATTTGGTTCCTTAATTTAAATGTAATTTTATTTTGTCGACCCATTTAAATTAATTTTTTTTTGGCTCAGATCAATATCATAGCCTTTTTCTAGGCCTGTCGAATACAGGCCAGGGTCTCCCGTTTTTTTTTTATCAGGCTGACGCTTTAATAATAATTCCTCTTATCCAAATTTGCGATGTCCCTTGTTCTTCTCTCTCTCTCTCTCTCAGAAAAGTTCCATCGTATGGAAGGGAGGGATGTAAAATAACAACCTCTGACAGCCTTCCTCTACTTAATGGGAGACCACGTCCGATTGTATCCCACCATGGACAACGTCACTTCCTGTTCGGGAACATTCGAGAAGTTTCGACCCCTGAGCGCATTGGGGAAATATCCCCCAATCCAGCGAAATGTCCAAGCCTCGCCCACCCCCGGGCGACGATGCGAGAAAGAGCCGCTGTGTTTCGCGCCTTGCTGTTAAATGATGAATCGACTTCGCCTCCGGATTAAGATGTCTGGAGCTTGTGACTCCTTTCTCCAAATTTCCCCTTCCCCTTCAGAATCGCCCAAACAAATACTCGGTTTTGACTGGAGATCGAGGAGTCCTGCACGCACCTCAAGGTCGTCCTCATTGTCTCGTCGAAGTCCCGTGAGAGTTCATCAGACAGCAAGGTTTTCTCCGCATTGATTCTACCCTAGTCAATTGGTAGCTTATGTGAACGGCAAGCATTTGAATTTGCGCAACAGTCTCCCTTCGTTTAATGGAACCGAAGAAAATATCCATCGATTTGTTTTGAGGAAAAGAAGTTTCCTCTTCCAGTGGAATTTCGAGAATTCCCACATTTCCAGTCGAACGTCATCTTTGAAGATTGGCTATCTTCATTAAAAGGCTGGTTCGGATCGTGCCTCACGTGCCTCATTTGGACCGTGCCCCACTTGCCCCTTCGGATCGTTCCCCACTCGCCACATCGCAAGAAGGACCTTCCTCGAAGTCACCAACCCGTAAGACTGAAACCCCCTCTATTATTAGTATTTTCAAGTTTCTCCTTTTGATCTGAGCCTAGTAACGCTAATCAATTAATTCTATTTGAGAATCCCTCCTCATAATAATTATCGAGAGACTATTTAAATTTAAATAATCCACTTTTGCCATTTTTTTTTAATTCTTATTTTGATGATTGTAAATAAAATTATATTTGTGTTATTTCATCTTTAACTAACCTTGAACTATACTCTCGGCCTATTCAAGTAAATCTTGCCAACTATTTATGCACTCTGTTTGATTAATAAGGATCTGAAACCCAACGCCTCAAGTTTGACCTCCTAGTCGGTCGTTAATCCCTACGAACAGTCCTTAATCGTTCGCGTTGCAGTAGGTGATTAAGTCCGCCCCCCCTCACATAATATAGGAGTAGGGTATGGTATAGAGGGGTGTACCATGACAACTACTATGACTATTAGCAGCTATTAGCGGAAATAGTAGTTCACCAAACCCACCCACACACTAGGTATTGTGGTGGGGAGTCAAAAACAAAACTCTCGTCCTTAAAAGTTTCAAAACAATATTTTTTCAGAAAAACACAAGGCACAGACCTCTTAAAACTTCTTTAACATTAGAGGAAAACGGATGCAGTTTTGAATACAAAAATAATGTAAACTTACCATAGCTTAAGGAGACAGGCGCGCGTGACTTGTGGCTGCACTCACTGATGAACTCAAACTGGGGTTCCCTGCGGCCGGTGGCGCATTTGAATTCAGTGGGAGTGTTATGCACAGGTGACATTAACAACATAGCGCAGAGGTCTATGTGTAAGTTGTATCCATTTAATTCCTTCTAACCACTAAGTTCAATGAGGTAGGATCTAGTTGCTACGGAATATAACAACCACTCAAGCGAAGTCAATTCAAATCGTCACTCCATCCTGTGACTAATCTCAGCCGATGTAGCTTAACATCACTTAAATGGCAAGCGGCGTTTCCACTCAGGAAGAGAATAGCTAAACAATGAGGCGGAGTATTGGAGAACGATTTAAGTTGACCTCATTAATTTTCATCCTTAAGCTTATTTGACTACACTGTGTTCAGATCTTTCACTTTATTATCTTTATCTGTCTGTCTTTTCCCATTTTTCCCTACGCTTGGATAGAACAACGCCCGGAGGAAAGAGGATCTTAAACTCTTTAGGAAGCCGTTCTAAATGCATTTAGAGCTTCATTCCCATACACTGAATCCCATTCGGCCGTTTTATTTTCTATTTGTTTTATTTAAATGCAATTTTCTGAATGATAATAATCTCGTATTTAAAGAAAGCAGATTAAATGCAAAGTGGGGCATAAAGTTTCCCATATCTAGAATGGGTAGTGTGCGGGCTGTAGTGGCGGTAGAGAGGGTGGGGAAGAGATCTCATTCTGTAGGCTATGTAGGCTCTAGCATTTTCATTTTTTTCATCAATTATTACAAAAATTTCTCTATCATGGTTATTTTCTCTATCGCTGATCATAACAATTTATCTCTCCTTTTCAGCACCCATCATGAATTGCACCGGTTAACATCGTGGCTTTGTTGTTCAAGGGTTGTGTGAAAACAACCGATCTGAAATCGCGACCCAGCGAGCGTTCCCTAGACGCTTCGGGCGCGGTTCACATGCCTCTCTAGCAGATCGAGAAACGATTTTGCTTTGCATTTCTAACTTTCATGCAACTGAATCCACACTGAAAAGAAAATCGCTTGGTAGACCTAGGACCGTTAGAACTCCAGAACAAAATGTGTCAGCAGTAAGATCATCCTGTGAGCAATCGCTAAAGCGTTCCGCTCGTAAACATGTCAAAGCACTGGGGATATCAAGTCGCAGTTTGAGGAGGATTCTGCATGCCGATTTGAGACTGCATTCTTACAAAATGATGTTGGTTCAAGAATTAACTGAGACATAACAACTGCAAAGCAGTATGTGCGAATATTCTTGTACAAGTTCCACATGTAACTCTTCTTCTGAGTGCTTATCATGCTCACTTCTATATCAATGGAGCCGTAAACAAGCGAAACTTTCGCTACTTGACTGAACATAATCCTCATGAACTCCATCAATGAATGCTTCACTCTCCTCGTGTGACTATTTGGTGTGTTGATCAGCCCGTACTCTTTGGGAGAATGTGGTACAACAGTAATTGTTTCCTCCGACCCGGACGTAAAAATGTTGGAAGCCTTTTTTGCGCCCATTACTGGAGGAATTTGGACACAAAATACATGTGGTTTCAACAAGACGGGAGCACAGCTCTACCCAAGACGTTCGCTCGAAGTATTGAGGGAAATGTTTCCAGGGCGTTTGATCTTCTTAAGGGGAAACGTGGGGGTCGTCGGCAAGGTGACCATATTTAAGCTGTGCCTTTTTCCTTTAAATACACCTAAAGGAAAAGGTTTTGCAACATCGTTCTCGAAAGCTTGACGATTTGAAGAAAAGGATCAGAGAGGGAATCGACGCCATTCCACCTGAGATGACAAGGAGACTTATTGAGAACTTCCAGGAGCGACTCCATCAATGCATTACGATCAACGACCGCCATTTGTCTGATATAATTTTTAAACTCCATTAAAAAAACCTATTTTTTATGTACTTTTTTAGAAATATAATAATCAGTTGTTTTCTCTATAGTTGTGTTATTTTTTATATACATTAAAAAATGTGGGAGATCTTTATGGCCCACCCTGTAGTACCAGAAAATATTTTATCAATAATTTTGTGGGGAAGGAGGGTTCAAGAGAGAAAGAATGAAAAGCGACAGACAGAAGAAGAAAAATAAGAAAAATGTAAGAGTAAAAAGGTCAAGTTTGATATACTATTTGATATTAGTATACAAGAGGAGCGGTTTCGTCACTTTTCCTTATAGGAGGAACTTGCGCTTCACAGGCAGACTTTCGGTTTGTGGCCTACGGCATATCCGGCGTTGGCAACGGCCTTTTGCTCTTTTTTTTTAATCTTGTACATATCTTCTAATCATTTACTCATGGTCTATTTTTTGGTAAATTTGTAGATTATCGGCGCGAACGATGGGACGTACTATTTCGTCCGTGTTCCAAAATGTTTCACGTTTTTGGAGTACATTTAAGTTGACGGCTCGTGTGGGGGTAAACACAATGGGAGGACTACACTACGATGATCCTGAGTTTCATTAAATGGGGGGGTCTGGGGGGCACAGCCCCCCAGTATATAATCCTAATTGTTTATAGAATAATAATTCAAAAAGGACTCAAACGCGCATGAATATTCCGACACGAGTGAACGATAATATTTACACACCAATTTTTTTTCGCCCGGGCCGCTAATCTACATATTTACCTATTTTTTTTCACATCGATGCCTATTTTCTAGGCTAAAGGCCACAAATTTTTTTTAGCGTAATTCTTTTTAAATATGGAAAAAACAATCCTAGCGATTTTTTTTCATCTAAATTTGCTCTAATAATTTCATTTTGCTTTTCTCGTTTTTAGGGAAGAGTATCCATTTCCTCCTGATAAAGATTAACATTCAAAATCTATTTTAGAAATAATTTCGATAAAACTTTCGAATATACTTCTTCTCTTTTTCCTAGCCAGGGTCACCGGGCTTGGGACTGGCACTGTGTTGGGCTGACTTGTCCCACCAGTGGGTAGGTTGCTTTAATGCTGTGACGTGATGCATCAATAAAGCACCTCCAGGTGTTTGGGTTGTAACCCAATTCAAGAGCACCAAAGAACCCTCTATTACCATTGAGTAGAATTTAAAATTGCTGCAGATCTGAAGACTATTTCCTGAATGTTGTAATCCGTGAATCTTTATCCAACAGATTCCATTCTCGCCGACAGGAGGCCAAGGAGCGTTCTGTTGTTTAGTAAGGGAGAGATCACGGACCGAATCATCGGGCTCAGGATTGGTGACGAGATGCGATTTCTTGTCGTATTTAGGTCGTGGCTCATACTTAGAATAGACGAAAAAATAAAATAAGAAACCAGCCATGCCTAAATTTTAATAAATTTTCTGAACTTCACCATTTTTAATAAATTTTTGTTTTTAAAAAATTCCCAAACATTCGAAAATCACTTAATTTTTGTGAACTTCTCAATTTTGTATTTTTCAAACTCTAAAGGAACTCTTAGAAATAACTTTGATAAAAACTTAAAACATACCTAGGTCATAACCAATCTAATAGAAAAAATATCTAATATTATTCTAAACCCCCAAAACATCCCGTTTTTAAAATATAGTCTTACCAAGCTATGGTTTCGACACTAGGGGGAAGGGGAGCTTGCGCTTCGCTACTAAGATAAAAATTTAAAATCTGAAAAAAAGCAGCCATGGTTAAATTTTTATAAATTTTATGAACTTCGCCAATTATAATAATTTTAAAAAGGAACTCTAACTAAATTTCCCCCCCCCCTTTCAAAATACCACGTTGCTAAAATGTAGAGTTATAGAAGAATAAGATATATAAAAATAAATTTTCTGAACTTCACCATTTTGTTTTTTGATATTAGAAGAGAATTATTAGAAATAACTTTGCTAAAAAAATAAGTCATAACCAAACTAAGATGAAATTATTATTTAAATACTAAAAAAAAATCCCCTTCTTATTTTATAGAGTTAGTGATGATGATGATGATGATGATGATGATGATGATGATGATGATGATGATGATGATATGGATTATTAAAACAACTATTTATATACCTAAAGGATAAAGTATAAACTTTCAATGTGTATATATTTTCCGACTAAACCATTATACGTACCCCCACTCACTCACTATTGTCAATTCCATCTGTCATATGATGGAGTAAATTGATCCACATCGTGCGTCTGGCAGTCTTGGAGGCAGATGTGGAACTTTTGGAACACGAGAAACTTGTCAAAAAAAAAATCCAATGAACTATAATAGAGCTAAAAAAAAGAGAAGCGCTCTTATTTCTCTTCTCTTCATTCGAGCGACGAAATTGTGGAACGTAACAATTGGAATTTAATCGTCTTTTCAAATGTCCGAAGAATCCGTGGCTTTGATCGGGAGTTGAAAATGAATGTGGATAAAATTGCCATTACTTGACAGATTTAGTTCATTTTTGTCCTCGGCTTCAATAGATCTGAGAACGAGAAATTCTCTTTCGGCCCTTTTTAGTCCGGAACATTCAATGCTCATCATTCTTAACACCGAAAATTCATGTGTGTGGGGGGAGATATTTAATAAGGATTACATTTGAGTGATGGTGTCCTTAAACTTCATTAAAGGCAGATAGGTATAAATCAACTGCCATTTAATAGAATAAACCATCTGTATCTTAGCCTGGTGTGAGAGTTAGACAAGCAAAGTTACTTCTTGCTTCTTTTGTAATAGATTTTATCGACGAAATCCATGCTCACATTCATGGATACTTGCAGTTTAACGTGGGGGAAATCAACTACCTAGGTTTCCACCCGGTGACTACCACAACAGATGTGGCTTAGTTTCTCACGACATGGGATATGATGTCTCTCGATTGGACTGAAGCCTCGAAACGTGGCGAAATAATCGTCTGTACTTGAAGGCGACTCAAGATTCATCAAGTTTGAATATATTTTTACCATATTCATGAGGAGGAAGTGTATTCAAGGCCTGTATTTATAAGTAAGGAAATATTCAGCTATAATGGAGTCAATGTAACCTTGAAACGTGATTGGTAATTATGTGGACCCTCAAATTGCATCGGGCTCGCCTGGGCGCCTCTCCTATGCACACCGAGAAAGGGCAATTTAAGTCCCCCTTCTTTCTTTTTTTTTGTTAATAGGCGCTCATCCGTCCAGTGCCTCCAGAGACCATTGTTGCCGGCGAATATAAGTCTCCCAAAGAGCTATTTTAAGGAGCGCCTCCAAGGTATGCTAAGGTGGTGACCCCCATCAGAAATTTGTTTGGCCAACCGATGAATAAAGTAGAGTAGGAATGTATGACCCAATGATTGGAAGGCTTGCTATGCTTATACCAGAGGAGGGTAATGGTTTGTAAAGAAATTTAATAGCTTTGTTCTAGGTCTTGTCAATCGCCAATAAGTTTCTGTACAGCTATTTATTTTTGCTGATTTCATTGCTAACGTTGGTATATGAGAGTGATATTATGATATAGAAGAAGGAAAGCTCTCGAGTGAGAGCAGTGCAAATGGAAAACTTGATAAGAATGCTTGGTATGTGAAGAAGAGAGAGTGATAGAGCACTGGGCCATTTTACAGGTTATAAAACTACGTTCAAGCCGAGCCTCATAAGCCGGCTGCTTTCGCACTCACCAGGATACAAATTAGAGGGAGTGGAACTGATTTACAACACAAAAGATAAAAAATTGGATTGATTCATCTATGATTTCACTTCCTGTTAATTGGCAGCAATCTTGCTATACAAACCCTTATTCAACACATACGCCTACGAAAATTCATATTCACTCCCATTAACTCATTGAGTGCCTTTGGAAGCATTATATAGACGAGCTTCCACAAATGTGGAGGAAAATTATCTCCGAAGTTTATTCATTTAAGAGAGAAATTCAATTTAGTGAATGCAACGAACAGACAGATGTTCGAAACCTCAATAAACTATGTTTAAGAGTACAACGCTAAGAGGCGAGAGGATATGCGAATGCAATGAATGTGAATAACCATCGGAATGCAGATGTGAATATGATTAGAGTCAATGATGCGGAATGAAGCAGCACAGAGGAGCAAGGTAGATGTTGATTAATGAAGCGAAAGAATCCGGGTGAGAAGTGAAGAAAGGAAAGGCGGTAGGTAGACGGGAAGTGTGCTCGATCAAGGGTGATGAGAGTGAAGTCGGAGTAAGCTGTTTTGCGGAAATTTTAGCAGACCTGATCGTTGTTTAAGGGTGGAATGAAAAAATGTATCTTGCGATTTGAGGATGGAATTATAAATGCTTGGTAATAAATGGAAGAAAACGGAAGGCGGCATTTCTAATATAACGACGTAACAATTACTCGTATGTGGCTGGCATGAATTCTTTGTATGTAACCTATGTAGGAGCTACTTTTATGTTGGAATAAATAGAGGTGTCAAAATTTAAATAATAATCCAACGAGAGCATCTCTCGAAGAATGTTTGTAAGGAGAAATCTGTAAAGAAAGTAGTAGAGATATAGGAAGTGACAATTTGTGGAAGATAGTCTCAGATCATGGTAGAGAAATTAGGGCATGGAGGGAACGCATCTGCAGGCGTTGGTACCTAGAGAGATTGAAATATTCCTGATGTCAGCTGCAACATGAGTCCCATGCTGCACCTGATACACACCTGTTGATGATAGCATACAGTCATAGGCAAACGTTTTGAGACTAATATATATATTTTTATTTTTTTCATTCGTTTTTAAAATTACATGATAGGAATAATTCTAATATTTAAATTTTTACAGCTTTATTAAAAGATCAGAATTCGAAAAATAATGATAAAAAAAATGCATTCCTTCGTTGAATCCTAAATATCACTCTGATCCTGCTCCTGTAGTAGGTGTTTCAGTCCTTGGAGCTTTGCTAGTCGATCAAGATGGTAAAATGATGACAAATGTAAGTTATTTGTAATTATGATCGAGTTCGTAATTTATTTGTGTAAAAATAAAGGTTTAAATCTTTTACAATTCCAAAAATGGTTCTATGCAAAGAAAAGCGTGCGACCATTTTTGCTCTCTCTCTCTCTCTCTCTCTCTCTCTCTCTCTCTCTCTATCTCTCTCTCTCTTATCTCCCTCTACTGTCTCTTCTCTCTCGACTCTCACTTGTCTATCTCTCCCGCTCCTCACTCTTCGTTCTCCATCTATTCTATTCTTTTTTTCTCTATTTTATCTCTTTCTACTATATTTTTCCCTCTTCTCTCCTCTCATCCCTATATCATTTATTTATGAATAAGGCTGTCTACTCTTTTACGTTATATAAAAAATATAATGTTTATCATCTTTATTTGTATAAAATTTTCTAATTACTCATCCGGACGAACAATGAACATTAGGAAAGGGATACTATTGACCCCATAGCTATATGGTTCGCAATATTGAGCACGAACTTTCCTCACTTTTTAAAAGGGATTTGTAGTAGTTATTGGCACTGTTCATTGCTTTTATAGTTTTTGCATTTATTAACCTTAGTTGCAACGCTTGCACAGCTCGCAACAAAATAGGTAATAACAAAAAATAAACTGGTCATTTGGCTACTTTGTTCATTCGGACACTACCAAAAGAGAGGTAATACGACTTCGGAAGAAGTATTCTTCAGACCACTACTGTCCAATTGGATACCTTTAAGTCAAATGTTTTACTAGTTCGAAGTGAACCTATTATAATATTTTATAAAATACATTAAGGTGCTTATTTTTGAGATTCAATTTTTCTTTTATTCTATATTATAGTATGAACACCCAAAATTATTATAAACTATATTGATAACTTTATGTTGGTCGAAGTTTGTAACTCTTGGATGAAAAAAAAATCCGAAAAATTACTGCAACACCATCGCTGACGCCTGTGTATTAGTTATTTAAATTTTGAGCCTAAATGCCTAACCATTCAGTGTATAATAATAGACTCAAGTAGGTTCCCCTACAATAAAAGGTCAGTGTTGGCCAAATCCACCCAAAACGGAAGTACCGGAACATATAGAGAAGATCATAGTATCATTGGCTAGAATCCGATTGTCAAAGGACTAAATTCATAGTTTGCCTAATTTGAGATTACAACATCCTACTCCATATCATATGCATGCAGTCGTTTTAAAGATGTATTTCCGACTAAATCTTAGGCAGTCAAGTTTTGGCTCGATTACGCCTGGCATGGTTAAAACAGTTAAAATTTCTTTAATTAAATAACCCAGACATTCATACTTTGCCAGTTGATTTAAAAAAAAATGTCAAGCCAACTTGTTTTTTGCTTCTGTCGGAGATATTCAATCATTTCGTTTAATAAGGTGTGTTCCATGATTACTTAAAAATTAATTGTATTACTCTTAATTTTTTTTAAAAGGGGAGATCTATACACTCCATTCAATCATCACTCCATATCCATTCTGTTAATATTGGAAAAATTACTCGAAAGCATTGTTAGCCATCAGCTTGCATCCTCCTTTTTAAATGAGGGTCTCTTATCTAAACATGAATTTGGCTTCAAACCCAATTTCTCGACCGAAAAAGCAATACTGCCGATCATGGAATGAATTTATAAAAAGAGTAACGACCAAAAGCCTGCTGCAGTCATCTTTTTAGACCTAGCTAAAGCTTTTAATACAATATGTTATGAGGGGTATCAGACTCCATAGAATCGATCGTCTCAGATTTAACCAACAAAAAAACAATATGTTGATTTAAACTGATGTAAATCTAGTCAAGTTGGAATAAAGTATGGCGTACCCCAGGGTGGCATCCAAAGCCATTCACATTCTTTTATTACGACGAATGACTTCAGAACATGAAAGTGACATGTTTTTAATAATTTGGGGTTATAATGAAATTATAATTAAGGAAAAGTCGAATAGAGTTCTCTCATCAGTAAATGCACAATTAAATGATAATAAACTATCCTTAAACGTTGCAAAGTTATCCTTTATAATCTTAACTAACAGAAGATGAAAAATTAACCCACCTATAATATGATAGTGGTAATCCACTTAAACTGTCTTACTTTATCCACGTATTATACGAAATCAGGTAAACATAGCAAAATAAAATCCTTCGCAGCCTCTCCTTACCTTTCGCCCACTTAAACCTCTCATACGAACTTGCAAACTGAGATACAGTATATTCTAAAATTATGAGAACGCCTGTATTTATGTCACAACATCTTCCATAACTTTTTTCGAGAGAAAACCTAAAATTTCCAAAATTAGTGTACGTATTCTATAGGTATAAAATGTTAGTTCAAAAAATTCGATCAACTTATGACAAAACAGGTCTAAATTAGTCTGGTAAAATAACTGGTAGTCTAAGGGAAAAAAAAACAAAAGGAAGAGGAAACCATTAACCAACCCGTGAAGAATGACTGTTTCAAGACGGCTGCAGCAGTTTCTCGAGATATTAGTTAAATTTTAGCCATCACTGTCTTCACGCCTGGACACCCGCGGTCAAGCCATTGATCAGATCGATTAAGAAGGAGGCTCTTCATTCATTTGCCGCTACTGAGCACTTTACATGGGCAATGACCGATGGAACCAAGCCTACATCAGTGAAGAATCCTAATTGAATTTGTTCGGATCGGAAGGTAAGAGGTTCATCTGTCGCAGAGCAGGCGAAATATTATTTGTCAATTGTAATAAAAAAGAGTGTGAAGTTAGGTGAAGGATGTGCCATGGTTCAGGCCGTGATTTTAGTAGAAGGGACTGGGCCATTTGTGCGCTTACGTGACATTGCCAATATAAAATTTCCTGCAAGATGACGAACGCCTCCCGCCACACGGTCAAATCGGTGAAGACGTTATTGAGCGACGAGTGCATCACTATTAACAATTGGCCTACACAGAATCCGGAACTGAAGACACTCGGAGAGAGGTCTAAAGCGAGCAATACGAAAACAGTTGAAGAACGCTGTGAAGTTCTTCAAGATAAATGGAACAAGATTACTGCGCAAGAGGAGTGTCAACAGTTGGTTCGTTCACCTAGCAGGAATTATCAACTTATTATCGAAAATAAAGTGTGCACACTAAATACTAACTACTTTGAACGTTTATAAATGTTTTTAAGTAATAACACTGGCAAGTATGAAAATATGATATGTCCTAACCTACATTTGTGATGCTGATTTCAGATATACATAAAGGCCTAGTAATACATAAAGGCCTAGACCTAAAGCATTTCAGTAATACACTGAATAAATTGGCGCTTTAGACTAATTTAGTGATGTTTAATTCCAATTAACACTCTGGAAGGACGATGAGGCTATTTGCGTCATCCACAAAACTCCTGAAAGTCAAACATGTGTATCATGTGGCTGGGAATGCAGCTAGTTTAGTGGCGGTAAGAGAGGGTAGTTAGTGCTGATCTACAATCATATTACTAGTAGAAGAATAATTTATTCACAATTGACGTAAAATGAATAATGCAGCACAAAACCTATACAGCAGAAATAAGAGAGGAGTATAAACGTTTGATAAACATTTTCTCGGGTGAGTGACGCGTGCGGCCCCTTAGTCTATTGTTATACGCCAGAAGTGGGGAACCTGCGGCCTATTGTCCATTAAGTGCGGCCTTCTGAATGAATTCAAATTTTGTTGATCAAATCATTTTAATACTTTCCTACCAAAATTACTTGCAACAAAGTTATTAAGAGGTAATTAACTTTAGAATTGATCATTTATTTCATTTTTACGCTGATACATAGTCATAAAAGTTAGTTATCTACAAAATAATGTTCAATTTGAATAATATCTAATTAAAGTTTTATGAATACGGCCTACAACTAATTTAATGCAGTATTTTGTGACAATTCACGTAATAATAATAATAATAATATATATATATATATATATATATATATATATATATATATATATATATATATATATATATATATATATATATATATATATATATATATATATATATATATATATATATATATATATATATATATATATATATATATATATATATATATATATATATATATATATATATATATATATATATATATATATATATATATATATATATATATATATATATATATATATACAGTCTACCCCCTCCATATTCGCGTGGGATAGGGACCACGAACCCCCACGGATAGTTGACGCTACCCCCAAAACACCCCCAACCCTTCCCAAACATCGTAATACGCTCCCCATATTAATTCAAGAAGTTATGTTTTGTCATGTTCATGAACACATACAGTACGAAATAAAGTATCAGAACACATTGAATTATTTTATTGTATAATGTTTACTCACCTGGAGATAGTTTTGTTTTGATTAAAGAATGATGATTGATGACTGATGATTGTAGATGATGTTGCCGGTGCAGTTCACTGATGACGATGACAATGATGATAATATAACTGCACAGGGTAGCTGAGGTGATTCTAATTATCCTCAGACTCCTGCTCAGTAAAGACCGGAGAAGAAGGAGGAGGCGGAAAAGTTTCTCCAGAGGTGGAGGGCGTAGTTTTGGGTGTGGTTAGGGGTTCGGGCTTTTTACTTGGGGTGAAAAACACTGTAATGGGCAATTGAGATCGCTGCTTTTTCATGTTCGTTAGCATGTCCTATTAAGGGCCCCATAGCAAGATCGAGGCTATTTTGTGCCTTCATGAATTTTAAGGCCCCCCAAAATTTTCCGCGGAGAGTTGAAGGCGCGGATGACGAACCGCGAATAGCCGAGGGTCGACTGTATGTATATGGTAATTGTTTATTTTGTCTTTCAGATATTTCAGATGTTATATATCTCTACAATGGCTTCGGGGGCTTCAAAACGCCGCTGAGGCGTAAACAAAACTAATTCATTTTGTTACGTCTGTTTGGATTTCACGATGATTGCAAAGCGCCGATAATTAGTCCCCTCCTGAGAATTGATTACTTTTGTAATTTTCACTTTAAAATTGGAGATCAAGACAAATCTTAGGTTCTACATATTTGTTGTAATTCATGTTACAATGGTCTAAATGCATGGTTTAAAGGCAAGAATGCAACCTTCAACTTTGCTGTTCCAATGATCTGGAGTGGATATGCAGATGAGCTTCACGAAGTACTGCTGCTTTCTATGTCTCTGGGACAGTCGGGCTGTGTCCAATAACTACATAACGAAGGACTTGGATTCTGATGCACATGAACAAGGTGCTTTCTTTTCCAATTTTTCATATCAAGCTTAGCTTTATGAAGAATTTAGTGAAGGCCATGGACAAGAATGGCACTGCCTCCCAACACGTATGTACTCTGTTCCCAGCTCTCAGTTTTGCTAAGCTAAATGAGGGCTTCTTCGTCTGACCTCATATCCGGGAGGTACTGAAATATTCGAGGAAACGATCACCTTGAAGGAACTGAGAGCATGGGAAGAATTTAAATCAGTCTTTTTTGGCTTCCTTGGTAACACATTAGCACTAAATTACCAAGAGCGTTTCGTGAAGTTGTTGTACAGTTATCAGGATATGGAGTGCTGAATATCTCTCAAGATACATCTTCTCCAATCACATCTCTATTTTTTTCCTCAGAACTTCGGAGCAGTAAATGAAGAAAATGGGGAAAAGTTCCACCAAAATATTACTAAGATGGAGAGCAACTACCAAGGCAAGTGGAAGCCCAGCATGATCTGTAGTGTTCAGATAACACTAATAAGTAAATCAAAGGTTGAATCCCCGTTCGTACTAGCAAACATCCCTCGCCCGTTCGATAATTGCAATATAGAATAAAAAACACGCCTGGCCGATTCTAACGAAATTTGAAACCTCTATGTTTTTTAACATTTTCTCTCGAATGATATAATTGTCAAAGTCCTCTCAAGGTTAGCCCTGGAATTATTTTGTTTTGACAATAACATTATAACTATTCGGCCGATTCTAACGGAATTTGAAACACTTATGTTGTTTTACATTCTCTGTCGAATAATATAATTGTCAAGGTCCTCCCAAGTTAGTCCTGGAATTATTGAAAGTTTTGAAGGTCGTAAGGTCATAAATCAGAATAAATGAGAGCACGCAACTTTGGTCAGCAGGCCTTGTTGGTGTCCCTAAGCATTTTCTCTCTCAATGTCTAAAAAATTTCTTTCTCAAAACTAAACCTTGTCGCTCTCAACGTCCAAAAAATAGAATAGGCTCGAGAGAAAATGGACCCACAAACGAGATAAGATTATATAATAGGTATTTAATTCTGGCAATGATTAACAGTTTATAGGCACATCATATTTAGCTAATATGTGATTATTTTAAATCATTAAGGAATTTCTTTTAACTACCTTAGGGCAGACCATTTGAATAATGAAGTTATTCGAAAAACGTTCTAACTATATATATTATTCAAGTTTTGGCCTGCGCATTTGGTATTTATTCCTATTGTTAATGTGGTTGCGTCCAAATAAACTATGGTTTCTATCGTAATACAAACAGAAGAAAAGATGAACGTAACAATTTTTTTTTTACAAACAAGGTGATAACTTGTTAGAGGGCTGTTGATGTTAATGTCGAAGCGACTGCAATTAGCGTATGTAAAATAGATTGAATAAATACAGGGTGGTGCATGGGAAAGTACCAATCTTTACATAACACAGCCTAAATATAGATCAATACATGAATAAATACAAAGAGCTGTAAATGACTCAGCATCGCAGAAGATTTATTAATTTATGTTTAATT
Source organism: Ceratothoa steindachneri (assembly GCA_963969495.1). NCBI lineage: Eukaryota > Metazoa > Arthropoda > Malacostraca > Isopoda > Cymothoidae > Ceratothoa > Ceratothoa steindachneri. The sequence continues at coordinate 62,946,223 of OZ018322.1, read as the reverse complement.
TGTATTGATCTCGATTTGCGCTAAGCTACGGAACCCGAACTGCCTTTTCGTGCGTCACCTTGTAATTAAAAATACGCCATAGTATGTAACGAATTGAACTTCTCAGAATACCTACTCACCCCGAAATTTGACCTACACCATTGAACATCCTAGATAACCTGCACTTTTAGACATAATCTTCTCTTCACCATGATTATATTATTAAAACTTTTCAAGAATAGATTTCAATCCCCATTCTAGGTCGATTCTTTCATTCTTCATACGATTTGTCTTAAACTTGATATCCTGTTACTACATCAATGCTTAGCCCCACTCACCCTACATCGGTCATGACTGGGAGGCGAATACGGCGGATTGAGGAGATATGACCGGTCTTGCCTGACTAAGAGCGGATGAGGCTCGCCACTTTCTCTCCTATTCCAAGCGGGGGCGAAAGCTCAGTCGGAAGTTTCCCTTGATTGTACGGGAAGACCCGAGTGAATGTGTGTAAGTCGTGTGGAAAAAGCAAGTGGTTGGCTTCCCCTAAAGGTGCCTTCCCGCCAGCAGTGAAATTCTCGAAGAGAAAAAGGGGAGAATTTTAAGTGCAAAAAGAGATGCATCCGTTTCGGCACCTTTGATGGCCGCGTCACCACTGTTATTGCAACTTTGTCCTCCTTCCCTTTCTTCAGGATTACATAATACGTTGGAATAAACATGAGGTTTTGAAAAGGCTCTATCAATAGTTGCATTAATGACTCTTTTACGCCATCTATCCTAAAGAAGGCAGAAGGAGATGTATGGAGATCCATGGAGACGTAGATCATTCATTCAATTTTGTGTGTGGTCTGTGTCGGCTTGATCTGTCTCCTGATGTACCTCAAGCTGACGACGAAGTAGGATGAGATGGTGAGGAAGGTGTTCTCGATGAGCCTACTGGGCATACGAAACCCAGTACCATACACAATGTCAGCCGAAGAGTTGCAGAAATCATCTTATCATGCGTAGCTGAGCTACAGGAAGACCAAAGAGTGGTTGTACTCTTGAAACTACGTTAAAAACGCTATAAAGACACATAAGATTGAAATTGCTCTCGCTTGAAGATAGACGTCCCCGTGGCCAATTGATAGAGGGCTTCAAGATTTTGAAAGGTTAAGATAATAAAAAATTTGATTCACTATTTGAATGCACTGAAAACAAAATTTGAACCAATGGTAATAAATTGAATTTCAAACGTTATTAGACGAATATTTGGGGGGAAATTTTCACTTATAAATTCGTTTCAACTTGGAAAGCTGGCCCAGCTAAGCTAGTTCAAAACATGCCAATAAGACATTGACTACCGACCATAGATTAACTTGCTATTTACTTTCTACTCTAAATACCTTCTAGGCCTACCTTCTTCACCTAATATTCTTTGCCTGTCTTGATTATATACAATACAAGTGGCGAAAGTAATAGTTCAAGAGCTGCTTGCCAGCGTCACACTTAGGGAATTTCATAGTTTGTACAGGGCGATCTTACTACCGTCGCAGTCAAGTAATTTTAACGCTAGTTGGAAGGGTACGTGATATCAGCGGACTCAGAAGGGATTTTCAACTATGGTTGAGGAAATGCTTACTAGCATCGCACTCAGAAAAATCCAAAGCCGATTCAGTAGGAGCTTCTTGCATCGCACTCAGGGAATTTCAACGTTGGATAAGAAGGTGCTTACTAGCGTCTCTCTTAAGGTATTCTGACATTGATTCAGGAGGAGCTTATTACTGTTGCACTCAGAGACTCAAAGCTGGTTCATGAAGTGCTTGCCAGCGTATTACTCGGATAATTTCATCGTGGGTTCAAGAGGCTCTTTCTAGCGCCGTGCTCAGGGAATTCCAAAGTCAATTCAGTAGGTGCTTGCTAGTGGTTCACTCCTGGAATTCCAACATAATTCGAGATGAGTTTGCTAGCGCCACACTAAGGGGTTTCTCAACGTTGGTTCAGAAGGTGATAATCAACGTCGCACTCAGAAAATTTAAGGGAAAAACATTAGGGGGGGGTTTCTTTCCATTTGATTGAGTCCACGTTATTTTTTGTTACTAATTATTCTTCACCCCAAATTTGAGGTCATTAGTCCTTCGATGAATTTATTGCCGAGGACTTCAATCATTTCTTCTGGCCAATAATTCAGGGTCAAAGATGTGCGCCACCGAATACCTTTTAACCATTTTTTGCCCCAACCACAAATGTTTTGCCTCTCTCTCTTCATCTCCTTCTTTCCCTCGTTTGATAGAGGCAGTTACCACCTTGATCAAAGAGTGGCAATTTCGCGTAATCCCTCCCATACAGCTTTTGCATTTACTTATCAAAATTACTATTTTCATGGTATGGCAAGCTACCATTGTACCATTTCCAGACGTCATGGATAACAATGATGACACGGGGGTTCGACCTCTTTCAGAGTGGATTGATCTATTAATTTTGTGCCATTTTTATCACCAATTCCCACCTTCTCACGCATATCTCAGTGAATAACTACAGTTTAGCAGCCGATCCACCTGCCTGCAAGGAAACCAGGTAGGCACGCAATACTATAGATGTCAGCTGCAGCACGGTTGCCCATGAAAACTTAACACCTCGTTAGTGGAGCCCGGGAGGGAGGAGAAAAGGGGCATAAAGGTATGGATTTCGGCCACGTAAAAAACATTTTAGGAGAATAAGGGAGTGGCTGCGGTGTTGTGCATGGTGGATTAAATGAAATGTTAAGTCGTTTTACTGTCGATTCACACCGTTTTGTCCTATATCACCTAGTATTAAGTTGCCCCCTCAATTGAAAGAGGTGGGTGGAGAAAGTGTTAAAGTTAAGAGAAGTGAAAATGTGCGGAACGTCCGAGTAATGGATGGAAGAGGTGCTCGGGACCGCATGGGCACGCAACTCTCCAGACCTTACCCACCCCCCTTAATGAAAGACTATCCCTATGCGAGGTCACACTTTCGTAATATTATTCGCAAATCACCCTAAGGTGAAGCTCCATTCACCCCCTCCCCCCCCCTCCGGCGGTGGTTTAGCCGGTTAAAAATCCCGCTTCCGATTACCCCGAGGTTGATACACATTGGGTGTGGTTAGTCGACGGATGGATTTCCATTGCGAATCGACCTACTGAGGCTGCCATACCCGTGGTTCGGATCCCGCGTTAATCAATAGCTCCCCACTGCGAAGTGAAGACGTCTCAAATGAGAGGAGATCGGGGGTAAAAAAAAAACTACCAAATTCTTCACCTTCACCGGGCGATAATTATTGGGGACGTGCTGGGTCGGGGGCAACGATCCCCTTTTAATTTGTTTGGTAAATCTATTTTACTTGGATCCTTTGATTTTTATGGGTGTCCCTTGTGATTCGTAATATTTTTATGTTAATTTGTTCACTTTAGGTTAGGTTGGTGTATTTAGGTATTGAGCCGTAGTGCCTAACTTAACCCTTCGATGCCGGAATTGGACTATATAAAATATAATAACCCTTAAATCAATATATATTAAGAGTCAAAGTGGCTTAAAATTTTGGTTCTACGTTGCAAGATAGCCCTTTAAATGGTTAAGCTAATTAACTTGTAAAATACAATCGCCTAAAAATCATATGTGAGACCATATAAATAAATTGAGATCATATAAATTAATAGATACTAGAACGTCCAGTGACGAAATGGCCGACGAAGAAAGGCATCTTCTGCAGTGTTTTCGGACGCAAAGATGTTCTACCAGTACATTTAAAATCCAAATCCAAATCATGTCGGATCATCCCAAAACTTTTCCCTCAAGTTTTCTCGGACTAATAAAACTGTATAACGAAATGTATGTTTTTGTCGACGAGAGAGATGAAGATTTACTTTACTGGGGTAGTTTTGTACGTAGATTACGAAAGTGACATTCGTTTTCTGCGAAATCCTCTAGTTTTCGAAAGTTGCCAATTAAATTTTAGGCAAATTATATTTCTGCTATACAGGTTTGTTAACTAATTTTCTTTGAACATAGAGACAAAAAACCCCCAACTTTTAATGAAAAAGGCTGCGAGGACAATGTAAAAATAAGTCTGATAGATTTTGCTACATTTGTGACACTTTAACATAAAAAAACAAGAACAAAAGAAGCGTAACGCCTCTTTTCAAAAAGCTGTGTAATCTTTTTTTTCAATGCAAAATTGGCGATCAAGATAAGCCGTGGGCATCACACATTTGTTGTACAACATGCTGCAATGCACTGTCTAAATGGTCTACTGGAAAATAAAATAGCCTTCATTTTGGAGTGCCAATGGTCTGACGTGTGCCTCGAGACCATTTTCCTGACTGCTACTTCTGCTAAGTAGACATTCAAATTAAGTATACATATATAATAAGTCTTAGTAGCCATTTAAAGTAAGTATACATATATACTAAGTAAAGATATTTTTTTCCATATAATATTTCTCAATACCTAGATTTATAGGATTGATATTTGAGACTTTTTCAGAATTTCATTCTTAGTCAAGTGTAAGCCTATTTAATTCTTTTAAAAACCCTTAGGTTTGAGATGGCAGTTTAGCACCCAGACGGGTAAAAGGGTTGTGTAAGCTAGAGTGAAGTGGGGCGAAATGGTTTATTCGGGGTGACGAGATGTATAGGTGATCCCAAGAGAGGATATGAGGGGTTTTTGCTGTGAAATGGGCTACTGAGGGGATGGGGGGATTGTACCATACTATATAGCTGTGAATGGAAGAGCGAGTGCCTTCTGTGTAATATGCTACCTCGCTTAAGGAGAACAGCGAATGGTATAAATAAAATAAACAAATACATATATCCAGATTTTTTTTCTTTCAGGTAAAACAACAAAATGTGTTTCATCTGTGGTGTACCCCAACCTTAAATCTGCCATACGGCCCGTACCCCTACTCGGTAGATATCTCGATGCCCACAGCACCGAGGTAAATTGTTCAATCAGATTCGAACGAATCAGATGCAGAATCTGGTTTCAGAGAAGTGGATATTTATGTGCCATAACGTGAAGACAATGACCCCAAACCTGTCTCACAGAATGATATCAATGATCTTGTGCGACATTTATGGTTAACAAAGTTTCGGAACCGTTCGGTTGATTTGTAAGAACAATTTTCCATGACCAACAACTTGTGCTATGCAAATGATATACTCAAACTCTTTAAAGAGTTAGATTTACATTACGAGCCAAATCACTGGAGACTCTTTATTGACGCTTCGCTTTAAAGCACCAAAGCAGCGCTTTTCAAATTGGGAATAAATTGCTGTTGATTCTTGGAGCTCATTCTTTTGTTTTAAAATAAATTTACGAGAATCTAGCTTTCATTTTAGACAGTATTAACTATAATGAACATAAGTGATTGATTTGCTCAGATATTATGGTCGTAGCTATTTTGAATGGTTTACAGGCAGGTTATAGTATATTCATTCGCTTTCTGTGCCAATGGGGCAGCCATGTTCGAGAAGAAAAGCAGACAAAGACACGCAGATAATGGCAAGCACGAAACTAGTTGGTTCACATAACGTCATACCAGAACAGTTAGTTGATATGGAAAAAATAATTTTGCCACCACTTCATATAAGCCTTAAAACGCGTCCGTCCATATTTTTTTTTGTATTTAGAAATAAAATTTCCAAAATTAGAGAAGGAATCTTTGTCAGGTCTCAGATTTGACCACTTCTGATAGATAATGAATTTGAAAGTACTTTGGACGAATTGGAATTGGAGGCCTGGCAAAGCTGCAAAAACATGTGTAATTGGCTCCTTGGAAAGCGCAAAGTACCCAATTATGAAATTCTCGTCAAGAATATGAGTGAATCATATATGAATTTGGGATGCAATATGTAACTAAGGTGTATTTTTTGCATTCACACCTGTCCTTCTTTCCGGAAAAGGCAGCAAAAGTGTATTCGGTTAATGTTGAGTGTATGCCGCCCCTCGATTTTTTGTATAATATATATATATATATATATATATATATATATATATATATATATATATATATATAGAGAGAGAGAGAGAGAGAGAGAGAGAGAGAAAGAGCAAATGCAAGTTCTCCGGGTGATAACAACCACCACAGGGCTTTCGCCATATTTATTTTCTGCCTTTCAAAAGAATTTTGAAGATAGAAAGAAAGGTGCAGAACCTTGCATTGCAAACTATATAACAATACAGTATATATATATATATATATATATATATATATATATATATATATATATATATATATATATATATATATATATATATATATATATATATATATATATATATATATATATATATATATATATATATATATATATATATATATATATATATATATATATATATATATAAATGCAGGATTTATTAAAGTCGTCAGCGATGGCAGCTTGATTAAGTTTACATTGCAGCTTTTTAACCTTTTCAATGCTCATCTTTTCCGAAAGCGAAAGGTTGGAATAAATGCTGTTAAATGGAATTTTTTGACTTTTTCATCTTTCAATTTTCATGACTAATTATTTCTCAATCGGAAAAGGATTGTAGAAAATCTTGGTAATTTATTATTTATTATTTGCCTGAGGAACTTTCGACCTAATGGTCATCATCAGTCTAATAAATACAAAATTTTGTAAACCTTATACAAATTAAGACGACCGACATTTAATTTAATATTTAAATATAAAAAAATAAATTTATGATTAAAAGACAAATTTTTTAAGTTTAAAATAAAATAATCTTGATCACAAATATAGTAGAAAAAACAACAAGAAAAAACAGATGGGCTATGGAGTAATGCGGCCGGTATTGAAACTTCGCGTGTCTGGTTGGAGCTGGGTATTAATTAGAGGTTTTTGTTTCCATATTGTAACTGCCTCTGCCATACGCAGTTCGTCGTCGATCACTTCCCCGCAGAATGATAGTTGTATTTTTCTGTAACATTTCTCAGGTGAGGGTCGTCTGATGATTTGCAGTGTAGCGTTTGATGGCTCCGTCTTGAAGATGTGCTGTAAGTCGCCGAGACAGGGTTGTAGAAGTCATACCGATGTACGAGGAAGTGCGATGGTCACAGGCACCGACGTTGTATTTATATTCGTACAGGAGGTTACACCTCTGAAAATGGTCTGTCACCGGAAGGTAGTTACTTTTTTATGATATGGGTGCGAGTTTTCTTTGTTCTGTAATAAATTATTAATTTTATTTGGTTTATTTGATTAGTAGGGATAACATTTCGGTGTACAATGGCTTTGAGAGCTTTTTCATCCTCATTATATCTGGTGTTCATAAAGCCTTTGCATACAACATGTCGATAACATGAGACCGGATCTCATCTTGTGCATCCTGCATGCACATTTCAGTAACACAGCAAAACCCGGCTTCTCGGCTGAGGAACTCAACAAAATGCTAACAAAAAATGGACTTAAACCCATGTGGTTCCCCGAGAACCCTCCATCAAACGACCTATATCGGATCTCCATGACCCCGGAACAAAATCAAGAACAAGAATTAAAAACATCCGAAAATGAACCTCGAGAAGAAGATGAGATGGATGTGTCCGAACACATCAAGCTAATCAAACAAAACTTGGAAGAAGCGAAGGAAAAAAGAGACGACCAGTAACGACACTGAGAACTTTAAAATAAAAATTTACGGATCAAACTCAAACCCTTTACCATCAATCCCAAAGCAAAAGGAAATAGTAGAAGGACTAACTAAAGGAAAATGCAAGTGGAAATATGACTCAGATTATGACGAAATTGAGATCAGCAATGCCCTTAAACAAGGCCTAATCGAAATCACAGCCAACTCGAGGGTCAACCTCCCGGTCGAACAGTTGCAGAAAAAAACGCTCAGGTCAGATGAGATCACTTGCAAAATCAAACAAGAACAAGACGGTAAAAATCTCTAAACAATAATGGATAAAGTCGCACGTTACATGAACAACCTCAAAATCCTTACCCTAAACGTAAACGGATGGAGAAAAAAAAACTAGAATTCTGCAATATAATAAGAAAAATAGACCAGGAAATAGTGATAATCACAGAACACGGAGTAAACGTGCAGGTGGAACGAATAAAAATTCCCAATTACAACGTAATAACAGTGAACCCAATGCAGACACGCTACGATGGGACCACCATTGGGATCAGAGGAATAGCAAAGGCAAAGATCATGCAAATGCAAAGGGTCCAAAACAAAGCGATCCGCTTCATTACGCGATCCAGAAGGATGGAAGGAGTGCCATCAAGAGTTCTGCATCAAAGATCAAATCTAAAAAAATATATATACTCGTATCTTTATGCACGAACGAGCCAAAAAAATATGCCAAAAAATACGAGATAATAAATTAGGATGATTTTCTACAATCCTTTTCCGATCAAGAAATAATTAGTCATGAAAATTGAAAGATGAAAAAGTTAAAAAATTCCATTTAACAGCATTTATTCCAACCTTTCGCTTTCGGAAAAGATGAGCATTGAAAAGGTTAAAAAGCTGCAACGTAAACTTAATCAAGCTGCCATCGCTGACGACTTTAATAAACCATGCATACAACATGGCCTCCTACCACGTTATATATATATATATATATATATATATATATATATATATATATATATATATAGAGAGAGAGAGAGAGAGAGAGAGAGAGAGTGATATATATATATATATATATATATATATATATATATATATATATATATATATATATATATATAGAGAGAGAGAGAGAGAGAGAGAGAGAGAGAGAGAGAGAGAGAGAGAGAGAGAGATAAATAAATACAGTGGATGCAATAAATATCCGATAGATGGTCAAAAGTTTATTTACCATAGTTACACAACAACAAAGTAATCGAAAATTGAACATCTTATGTATTTTGTACGTTGAATACAAATTCGGTATTAGGATACACAAATAGTAAAGCATTGATATTATATCGACAAAAATATTAGATAATGGCCTCAAAAAGTAGCCAAGAATAATAAATAGTTTTCGAACATTCCAGAGTGGTTTACGTGACAGGAATGCTGTAGAACTTTCTAGAAAACTAATCTACTTCGTCCGCATGAAACAGTGGACCTCAGTCAGTGTCTGAGAGCTGCATAAGAAGGTCATCGTTCAACACTCTAATTTAAATATGTCGAAGACTAAAGAATTTCCAAAAAGGAGCAGAAAACTAAGTGTTCAGTTACATAAAAGTGGTTTGAGCTATAGGAAAATTTTATTTTTGTTAAAAATACCGATCTCAACCATTGGTGACACGATTCGCCGGTTCACGTCATATCAGTTAACTGCAAGTCTACCACGTTCAGGGCATCCATCTAAAATTTCAAAAAGTGTGGCTAAACTTATAGTCCGTAAAGTAAAGAAGAATCCTCGAGTGACTCGATCTGAACTTGAGAAAGTTTTGGAAGCAGCTGGGACAAATGAATGCAAAAATGCAATTAGACAAGTTCTTATGAACGAGGGATTCCATTCTTGCACACCAAGAAAGACACCTCTGTTGAAACCAATTCATGTTAAAAGTCGTCTGCAAGTTTTGGGGACACTGTAATATGGTCTGACCAGACGAAGATTGAGTTATTTGGGCGGAATAGTGTTAGTCACGTTTGGAGGCAGAAAAACTCAGCGCATGATCCTAAAAATACAATCCCATCAGTGAAGTTTGGAGGAGACAGCATAATGGTATGGGACTGCTTCTCCTCTTTCAGTCCTGGAAGACTCCATATTAGTGAAGGGAAAATGAATGCTCAGATGTATCGCAGGATTCTGGATAATAATCTCTTACAGTCTCCAGACGACTTGAAGTTACCAAGAGGATGGACGTTCCAGCATGACAACGATCCAAAACACAGCCAAGGGCACTGCAGCGTGGTTTCAGCAGAAGAAAATAAAGGTTATGGGATGACTTAAATCCTATCGAGAACCTGTGGCGAGAATTAAAACTAAAGATTCAGAAAAAAAGATTCTAAATATTAAAAAATATTTGTAAGAACCTCATAAGTAAATATCCCAAACGGTTGGAAGCTGTACTAGCGACCCAAGGTCATATCACCAAATACTAACTGCTTTTCATAGATGTATCGGATACTTTTTGAAACGTTCGTTTGATATTTTTGCCGTAATCATTGTAATGTTTTACTATTTTTGCAATATGATACCAATTTATATTCAACGTCCAAAATACATAAGATGTTCAATTTTCGATTACTTTGCTGTTGTGTAACTATGGTAAATAAACTTTTGACCATCTATCGGATATTTTTTTACACCCACCGTATATATATATATATATATATATATATATATATATATATATATATATATATAAAATTGGTTTTTAATGTAGACAATGTTTTTCTTGAGTAAATTAAAAATAAATGCTTTTTTTGCGGGAGGGTTAACGTTAGGCTTTTGCAGTCGCATCATATTGTATTATATATCATTTTTAAGATAATTTAGCTTAATTGTTGGTGGTCCCCCCCCCCCCGCAATATAAAAAAAAACTCGTAATATTCCTAATTCGAAAGCCTAAACATTTAGATTTGAATTCAAAGGCGATTGCTAAATGTCGTTAGGCTTCTAGTTTTTCTACCGCGTTCCTTGAGTTCAGACATACGAGTATATAAGCCTCCCCCGTGAATGCTACTTAAATCAATCATATTTTCTTTAAAATTGATTAATATGAACTGTCCATATCATATTTCAATTCAGAAAAAAAAATCACTTCAAAATGATATATAATAACATTATATTGTGATTCAAAATTGACAATGTCTTCCAAGATGGCGGCAATCTATTTGTCGCCAATACATCATAATTAGAAATTTGCTCACATTAAGTAGTGAAGAAGCTATATAGAACATATCTACAATATACACTATATAGTATTTGCGGTTTTTTTTCAATATATATTTATTAAAATGCACCCACGAAATTATAGGGTGGGCATAAATCCAACATTAACCATGTATTCAAATTAGTATTTAAATGACTTTTTTTCATTCAATATATCTGTTTGATTTCTTGTATTTTTGCTGGAAGTTAAATATAAAATTTACATCAATTAAAGTAATACACATAATTATATGCATAAATCTGATTTCGTAATATTTTACCAAATTTAGTTTATAATTTACAAAACACTTGAGACATTTCGTACAAAACAAATGTCATTTTCGCAATCTACGTACTCGTACAAAACTACTCGAGAAAACTACATTTCCATCTCTGTAGCAAAAAGTGCATAGTTTGGTGAATTTCAATGTGGAGAATTTAGTTCATCCTTACGATAAGTTTCGTAGCTTTGTTTTTTCACCCTTTCCACCCTGAGTAAACATTTCCTTACACACATAGCTTTAATTTAAACATAGAAATAACAAAAAAAAGCAAAACAAACCACTCAAAGTTATGTTGAGATTAGGTAAAATATTAAATAAATATTAAAATAATTTTGCATAAAGTATGGGAATAAATTTAGAGTACTTTTCCGTTAAACTTAAGAGCCGAGTTTTCATTTTCGTAGGCCTCGTATAACAGGTTTGCCACATAACGCTATTCTCGATGAGGGGAGGAGAAAGCTGTTAATTAAAAGCCGTTTTAGTGTTCTAACCTTTTCTTGCATCTGTTTTGCTGCTCATTAGCAACCCAGAGAAATGGGAAATCTAAATACCCGTTGGATGAGGTGTGTGTGTATGTGTGTGCGCGCGCGAGGACTTATGTTCGCATTTTGCAGGGTATTTGATACTTATAATATAATTCATCAGAATAATCAATTTCCTCTTTGGTCTTTTTCGGAACAGGCCCGGCAGCGAATTTGGCGTTCGAGGCTATCGCAAGGTTAAGGTTAGGCTAAGGATAGGCTCGTAGTATGAGTATATTCTGTAGGGTAGATTAGGTCAGGCTAGTTTAGGTTAGGTTAGGACAGCGACTTTGCAAAAATGGACATAATATGAAACTTTCATTAGCATCTTCGCGTTGCCGTTGGCGCTGTGGTGGGCGTGAATGCAATTCCCCTGTTGAATCAAAATTATCTTTTGAGACAATTTTTATTTTATTTACGCAAGCCATAATGGTGATTCCTTCTTAGCAGTCGCTGCATGATTTAGCTTTCGACAAGGCATTATGGTGATGCCTTTTTGAGCAGTTCAGACACAATCTTGCAGATGCACTTTATGAGGGTGTGTTTTGACTCAGATGACCTCCGATAGGCCCTTGTGGCTTTTGTCATCCGTTGAATTGTTATGGTGCAAAAGGTTAACTACTGTTTTGTGTGGAAAAACTTTCTGCGTGAAGTTTGTGCCAGTCCATGCTCCAAATCCTAACCTAACCTAACCTAACCTACAGGCTGTATTCACATTACGAGCCTAAAACGCCATAGCCTAACCTTAACCTCGCGATAGCCTCGAAGGCCTAATTCGCTGCCGGGCCTGTTCCGAAAAAACACCTCTTTTAAATAGTTCGTTTCTGTTTTTCATATTTAAACTGACAGAAATTAATGAGAAGAGAGATAATTTTCATTAATTAACTTGTTAATTGATCAGAAGAGTATTGTTCTTTTAAAGATTTTTGTTCGGGAGAAACTTATATCCGGCAGAGAATTCTGGGAAAATTCCTTATTTGCAGGAAGGAGGGAGTGAGTCAGAATGATTTGTAAAGGAGGGGCAGTAAAAAAGAAATTATTCTATGGATAGCGGGACATTATTATTATTAGTAGTAGTGCCGTGATAGTGTTAAGGGGCAAATAATAGAGTGGGGTCTCATATCAGAATCCGCTTTGTTATCTTTGAACAACTACAATATTTTAAATATCGAGGATATAATCGTGCAGAGAAGGAATATTAATTTACTTATATTTTGGTAGTCTTTGACAAAGTTCCACATAGGAGACTGCTCTATAAATTAAAAAGGCTTCTCATATGTGAGAGATTATTGAATTGGATAGCAAGTGACTGAAGGATAGGAAGCAAAGATTAGTTTTAAATGGAGTAAAGTCACAGATGAAGAAATGTTTTCCGTGGGATACCTCAGGGATCAATTCTGGGTCCATTATTATTTGCAATCTATATAAATGTATTCGGGAAGCAATTTTTGCAATTATAAAAAAATAACAGGTTCTGTAAAAAAAGGTGAGAGTAACTTTAAAGTGCAGAGTGACTTAAGTTATTTGCTTGGGCACATTATTAGCAGATTAATTTTAACCTTGAAAAATGTAAACTTGGGACGGAATAATAGAGAATTCGCTGAATTCAGTAGACGATAAAAAAGACTTAGGAGTAGTAGTAGATAGTTCACTGGGGTATTTTAAACAATGTATTGAGGCAAAAAATAAGTAAATAGTGGGTTGCGCTTCTTTTAGAGAAATGTTAGTAACTGAAGTAACGAGGTTATCCTTAAACTCTATAACTCGTATGTTAGGCCGCATCTTGAGTATTGTCTACAGGCATGGTCCCCAAATTTTCGACATAATATCAACTTGCTAGGGTGACTGCAAAGTAGGGTAACAACAATCATAGCTCCCCTGAGGCCTCTTGAATATGTAAATAGACTGATGGTATTAAATATTTTCTCATTTTAAAGGTGTGTGAGAGGGGATATAATTAAGCTTTTCAAAATTTCTTCTGGTGTTGATAAGTTGGATTTGGCATAGTTCTTCGAGTTGGAGGGTAGTAATAGGACTAGGCATTACCAATTGAAACTTAGAAACCAGGGGTATAGGTTGTATATTAGAAAATAGTTAGATCATGTAAAAATGAGACACCACAATGCTGACAAGTATAGTCGAGTCACCTCAAAGTTTTCCAGGTAAAGATGCCCCCCCACCCCGAAAACTTTAAAGGTAAAGTAATAATATTAATGAGTCAGTTTATGGGAAAAAATTCATTAGTATAAATTTATTAGGAAATATCAATAAGAGTTAGTTCTTTTCCCCTAGTCAAACAAATCAGGCATTAGACGTTTAGTTATTTATATGGATAATTAATTGTTGCGCAATGCCAGAACAAAGTGAGGTAAAAGTATTAAGCTCATGCCGTTCACGATACATACATATATGTAGATTTGCATGTAATGATTCCTCTTGCATCCACACTTATTCTTTATATGATACTTTTATATGAGCACGAGCATCACAAAGTATGAAATCGTTGGGCGACTTCATACTCTTACGCATCTACCCTTTACGATAAAGTATGGGGCTGCTAAAACTGTTAAGCAAATAAAAGTGCGTGCTGGAAACTCCCCCATAACTTCTCAACAATTAAGAGCAAGTGTAGTTATAGGTGGCCACAAAATTGCCCCACTTCATCACGCGCCGTAATATTAAGCGTCGAAGACAACGAACGAGCTAACGTTTTACCAGCTTTGCCCTAAATGATAGAGAACTGGTTATAGAAGATAGCTATAAAATAAAGCCAGATGGACAAAATATTTTGCTTTTCGTCTCGGGGGAGACAAGAATTTTGATATTTCGTACGCAGAAAAATTTACAAATATTTTCTTTCATTGGTTTCTAAATAGAACATTCAAAAAGGTTCCTCGGGGTTTTGCTCAACTCTTTAGAATCTGTACTTTGCAGAATAGTTATACGATACTCTTGATTTGGGTTCTCCTTCCTAATAAAAGTTAAGGTACTTATACAACTTTTTTCAAGAGTTAAAGAAGTTGAATAAATAAATATGCCCTGTTAGCATAATGGTATATTTTGAAAAACTATGATTATTAGCCTTCATGCTGTCTTTCCACAAGTTGAGATAAAGGGTTGCGTTTTTCATTCTAGCCAGGAAATTTATAGAAAGATACAAACTTGTGGACTACAACAGACATATAATAATAAAGTTTTCTCTTAGCGTGTGAATGTTCACTGCATTAGCTTTTGTTCCAACAAATGTAATTGAAGAAGCTTTTTAAAAATTGATTGAAATAATGGCTCTGGAAGCCCAACCAATACTCGAGTACTTTGAAGGTACATATATTGGAGGACCTTGTCAGCGGCCAGGGCGACGAGAGCCTCTGTTTGTTATGACTTTAGAGGTTATGTTCCCCAGAGCAAACGAAGAGCTTCCAAGAACAAATAATTATTTCAAGTGATGGCATAAGAGGTTTTTTTTGACTACTACTGGATGTTGCAATCCGAATATATGGAAATTCACTTCGATAATCCAAAGAGAATAATCATTTCAGAAGATTCATATTATTCAGAATTTAGCAGCTATTCCAAACGAAGAATCACGAAAACAGGAACAAAGATTGTTCCCATCGTATACTCAATTTAGTTAAGGACTATAAAACCGAGAGATTTTAAATTAATTTTTAAGAGGAATTAGTTATAATCTAAGTTTGAAATAAAATCTAACAATCTAGTAATCGATAAATCAATTAATAAAATCAATTAATTTGATTTATGCTTCTTTATTGGGCACTTGTCCTCGGCAATATTTGTCCTCCGGAGGAAATTTTCCTTAAGGGCAATTGTCCTCGGAGGTCAATTCTCCTCCAGAAGCAATTGTCCTGGAAGCCATATCATGCAAGTTTGTAGAGGAAACTATGTAGAGTTTACATCGAAAATTGCAATAAGAATATATTTATTATAAGCAAACTGCTTTAGCATTACAGTAAGAATTTAAGTCACCAGCAAATTCCCAGATTTTATTATTATGCATAGGGATTTTTTAAATTCATTTTGTACCTGCGAGATGGTGCAAAATATACTGAAACTCGTTATACGAAACAAAGAAAGTGGCTCCTTTGTACTTTCTCAAGCTATAGAGAACAAAATGGCAATATTTTATTTCTCATTAAGAAACCCAACGCCTTTAGAAGATTGCTTGAAGACCTGAAGAAGGCATTATACGTTTTCTTGGCGACGTGACAAAATTGCCCCAGCACTGCGAGCTAATTTAAATTTCTAAAACAAAGAAACGTGTCTTTATCGAAGTAAATAGTATGCGCCTTAAGGAATGCTTCCGTCTTTTCATTGTCTTCGTTTTTTGTCCAAGTTTCCATTGAATTATTTTCTAATTTCTGGGTTTGTGTTTTTTTCGAGTCTTCGCTTTTGGCCGTTCTCCTCCCTCCTCTTCCGGTACGCGCTAAGCTGGTCCTCCATCTGCATGTAAATTACAACGGACTAATTAGCTTAGAACACGCTATTACGCTCACCGTTTTGCTAAAAGAGCTCATGCTTACCGAGCGAGGCCTTGCTGGGAACTCCAAATAAAAGAGGCCAAGGGTCGGCAGCCGCTTCGTTGGTTTGTTTGTTATTGTGAATGGCCATCATTAAAAAGCGGAAGGCAACTTTAAGTGCACTTTTGGCTTGAGGGTTCTCTGGAGTAGTAGCTCGTGTCGGCTCTTCGCAAACCTCTCATCGAGACGGATGAGGGAAGGCGCGTGTGTGTTATAATGCGATTCCTCCAAGCACTTACTCAGATTAAGAGGACGGTTTGATAAAGGATGCACCCAAAAGAGAATACGATAAAAGGTGGAGTGCGTTGAAGAAGCGCTCTTTCAAAGAACATATTTTCCACCGATAGCTGAGGACATTTCAGTTCAAATGGCGGAAACTGAATCTTATTTAAAATTGGAGCTAGAGTTATTCTTTAATTTGTAGGTTTTTTGCCTCACTCTTTGCATTGTCAAAACAAACAAGTCACTGCTGTAATAAAGCAAAGAAAAAAAACGATGGGGCATTATTTAAAAGTAATTACGATTTAGCCATAGAGTAAACAAAAGGAGATTTTGTTAAAAATAAACAAAAGTAGAATTATCCTTTCAGATTTTGAAAAGAAATAAAGGATTTCCGTACTTAAATGGGGGAGTTTCTTTAATTAATTCAAAATAACGAGCTCTCACTTTTGATACAGAAAACGGCCTTTCATGAATATCGATTAAATAAGAGGTGAAAGATAATTTTCAGTGTTTCAAGAGGAATGGCGAAATTTAGTGTTATTCATAATAATTCTCGCTGTCTTCTTCAATGGGAGCAAAGAGAATAAATGGGATGAGTAAGTGTGTCTTTCATTGTTCATTGTGAAGGAAAATGCATAGCAAAAAAATGGAAGAAAGCAGAAGCGGCATAAATGATGCGCCTCCTGTTTTGCTTCGAAAGTAAAGAAAAGTAATCATTATTCGTGGGATCAACAAATATTTCATTATCTTCTTTAATGGGTAAATATTTCGTCATGAATGAGTAATAGATAATGAGAGTGAAGCTTACTTTTTATTGAGTTTTTTAATTTAAAAGAGCTCTAGGAAATTAATGGTGACACAAAATTATCGAAAAGCGGTTTCTAAAATAATTGGGTAAAGATAAAGGAATGAAAATGGTCGCAAAAAAACACATCCACAGATGTATAAATCTTCATACTTAAATATATGCCAGGATTCAACCAAATTAGGAGCTCAAGTGCACCGAAGGAAACTAGAGCTTGCTCTCTCTCTCTCTCTCTCTCTCTCTCTCTCTCTCTCTCTCTCTGTCTGTCTGTCTCTCTCTTTCTCTCTTGAGTCGTCATTTGCACCCATTTTTAAACCTCCCACTATATGTTTCACTTTTCCTATTTCTTTTCCAAAACCCTCCTGACCTGAAGGGGTGGGGGTAGCTGGGGAAATGCCCCTGATACAAGTAAAGATTGAGGGTATGGCACGCCTTACTAGCCACAATACCCGGAGTTCTGCAGCCCTCCCGGACCAATGCATGCAAAAGGAAGAAGGGTCGAAACCACATTTTCAAATTTTTCAGGAGAGACTTCCAAGGTTTGTATATTATACATCTTGCAGTTAACTGGTATAATCCAAAGTTTTATCGGTTGCGTCTATTTTAACATTTTCTTGTTTGTCCTTTTTAGTTTCCATTTGTTTTAACAAATTTGTATAATATTTCGCTGCGTCTGTTGCCATTAATTTTGTAAGTTCTTGGATATCAATTTTCTTTTCCTTTGTTATTGGGAGCATCTTAGAATACTTTGAAGGCAGTGGCTCAAAAGCTAAATTGAACAAATTGCAGCTGTAAGAATTTCTTCCTCTTTGCAGCCTGACAGGATGACTATTACTGTTTGGGCTTGTTTGAAGTCTAGAGGAAATCACGTGCCCTTCTTTGTATTGATGATCCCAAAGAAATTTTCTTGCATCAATAGATTTAATTGCGTTTGGTTTCCATTTAACAATGCGCTCTTGTAAAAGGTCAAAATCGAAAAAATTACTTTGTTCAAGTTCTACGACTTTAAAGCGCTGAGAAACAGAAGTAGTTATTGCTTTTACATAATCTTTCTTTGTATAAATAATATCATTATACTGTTTTTTATATTTTATTCAATTTGTCCGAACTGACCATCACAAGGCATTGTTGAAATATGTATATGAATTAGTTCGAATTAGACTCTGATATTTAGTATAACGATAAACTAAGTTATAAGGATAACATCCGTGAAAAACGCCATTTTCAAATTTTGTGGCTTAGGCCTTTCTTCCACCTAACGCGTCATATATATATATATATATATATATATATATATATATATATATATATATATATATATATATATATATATATATATATATATATATATATATATATATATATATATATACATATATATATATATATATATATATATATATATATATATATATATATATATATATATATATATATATATATATGCAAGTTCTATTGAAGTCCACAGCTGTGGCAGCGTTATTACTTTTAACTTGTATTTTCCTAATATTTCTTACAAGTTTTTAACGGGGTCTTCGAGGCGAGAAAAAACATCTGTGAATGACATGCTTTATTCCTAAACATATAAAATTAGAAGGCTCAGATTGTCGGACTATTAAATCTAGAACTTCTTCTAGAACGTAACGTAGCTGTACGCATTGGACCAGAGTTCCCGACATATTACTCACCGAGAGGTGCAACTAAGCCCGACATTGTTCTAACGAGCCCAAAGTTTTCCTTTAACTATCATATCGCCACTGGACCCGTGATACCCAGCGACCACGAAGCCTTAATCATCACTATATCAACAAGCCCAATCCAAGTACCTATTAGGGAAAGGAAATCATATGCACGTACAGACAGGGAGGCCTACCAGGCCCACTGCCAGAATTACGTCTCGAAGAACCTAGAAGAAGCTACCCCAGAAGATATAGACAAATAGTTAAACCTCCTTACAACAAAATTATCAGAAGCAGATAGAAATACCATCTCAAAGTTAAAATATAAAACCCTCCCAGTTCCAAGATGGACACCAGAAATGATTGCCATTCAAGATGAATATAGAGGCTTAGTGGTCGCAATCAACAGATGGGGACCAAACAGGGACCCGCACCAAATGATGCTGGAAAAAAAAGAACACCTGCACCAGCTGATCATTCAGCAACAGTCGGATATTTGGGACCGACTCATCGAAGACCTAGATGAGAAAATGGACCCCAGAACATTCTGGCAAGCAGTGAAGAGGTTGAAAGGGAAGCCAGCCACGAAAACGGCTAATATAAAAAATCGGAAAGGTGAAGTGGCCACTGAACCTGAGGAGTTAGAGGAAATTTTCAGAGATTACTGGTCTAATGTATTCAAGATTTTCCCTGAAGAGGAAGAAAATTTTGATACAGATTTCGGAAACGAGATAATAGATCAGTTAAACGATGAAATAGAACGAACATACCCGTTAAATAACGCTTCAGCGGAAAGACCCATGACAGGACTGGGAAAA
Organism: Ceratothoa steindachneri; assembly: GCA_963969495.1. NCBI lineage: Eukaryota > Metazoa > Arthropoda > Malacostraca > Isopoda > Cymothoidae > Ceratothoa > Ceratothoa steindachneri. The sequence continues at coordinate 62,926,555 of OZ018322.1, read as the reverse complement.
AAGATCTCCCTACAGGAATTTAACAAAACTCTGAAAACATTCAAACAGCGTGCCCCAGGTCACTCAGGCCTAACAAGGGAAAATTTTGTCAACGCTCCACAGAACATAAAACAGGGAATAGTTAATATAATGAACGCTGCTCTCAATACTGGGTACTTTCCCGATGCCTGGAAAATATCAAAAATGATATTCATTCCTAAATATGGGAAGTTTCCAATCTCCCCGGCAGACTACCACTACATCTCTCTCCTCGAATTTGGAAAAATCATCGCCAAAAGAGTGCAATCCTACCTGGAAGAAACGAACCTGCATAATCACCAACAACACGGTTTTAGAAAGCAGAGAGGTACGGACAAAGCACTGGCGATGACAACGGAGGAGCTAGCACAAATCGAGATAGAGAAAAAGCATGCTGATATAGTATTGAGAGATGTAAAAACAGCGCTTGTCAAAGTATGGCGCAGGGGACTACAATTTAAGATCCTCCAACTGGGACTTAATCCCAGACTGGAGAAGATAATATGTGATTACGTCATGGACAGAAGAGCATTCATCGAGATGGGGAAATACCAAGGACCAGAATTCCAACTGGAAGAGGGCGTCCCCCAAGGTGGGTGCTTGAGTCCACTGCTGTACTCGGTATACAATAGAGACCTCCCTAGCCCTAGGCTAGAGGAATCTTTGTATATCCAGTTTGCCGACGATGTAACACAGATAGTGGTCTTCTTATACAAAAACGAAAGAACCATGGCAAGAATGACGTCATAGGAGATTGAGAACGTAAACATCTACGAACGTCGCTGAAATATTGCGACTAATCGTAACAAATTTACTATCATACCGATCAAGAGAAGCGAAACGGCAGCAATATATGTAGGGGATGAAAGATATCAATACAAAAGAACAGGCAGAGTAATAGGATTGGAAATAAATGCCAGGGGATACAGAGACCAAATCAACGGCATAATTGCAGGTACAAGGAAAGATATAGGTGAGCTATATCGATTCAAAGACCTAAGGAGAAGCAACAAAAAGAAAATCTACTCTGCCTATATCAGACCTAAACTATTATATCCGTCAATACCACTAGCGGCCATTCCAAAAACTTGGATGATACAATTGCAAAGAGTGCAAAATAAAGCACTCTTAATAATATGCAACGCTAGGAGACGAGAACAAAAACGCCAAAAAACACTATGTCGTAGAATAGGCTCTCGACGATATACCATATATAACTATTCGTTGAAGGAATTATTCTAATATTTCGAGTGCATGGTAATCTGATTGACCGAGGTTAGTCCAAAAGGAGGGGGGGCTGGAGGGGCTTATTTATCTTCAATATGCTTAAGAAGTGCAGCGGGGCACAAGGATAAATAATATGGCTACCATTAATAAAATAGAGTTTTATTAATTAAACTATCAACAACACACAAAAAAAAATGTTTACATAAACGGAGAATGAAAAGGGTCGTGGGAATATCTGACTAATCCGAGGATTAAGATTTGGAGAGATTTAAAAAGGTAAAAAAATAAAAATTAAAGGGGTGGGGAATGGTTCGCTAAACCATTTAAAGCACAGGGTTGCGTTGACAAAAGGTTAAATGATTAAAGGTAATGATCAGCTTACGTAATTAAAAAGTTGTTGTGCAGAGGAAGACGATGCGAAGGAATCTTCGGTCCACTGGCGATTTCCAGCAGAAGGGTTCTTCGAGGGGTTGTCCTTAACGAAGGGGAATGACTGTCTTCGAAGAGTGAGAGCGAAGTTGGGCTCGAAAGTACGAGCGATCTTTGTGACAGCAAATCGGAGATGTTCTAGATGAACAATGGAGGTTATTGTTGAAACCAAGCGTTCTCTTGAAGAACGTTAAAAAAGGGGGGAATTAAATTATCCGGATGTGATGTCTTGGGAACGAGAACCGTTTCTTGACGAACGGACTTGAAGAACAATGGCTGTTCTAACGTTGTTCTCTTTCTGAACAACAGGGAGGCCTTGTTGACTTGGCTTCTTGAAGGGGACACACCTTGGCACTCAAGGGATATTGTCTTCTTCTGGACAATAAGGGGGTTCTCGAGGAAGAGAGTTCCTAGGTGCACAAGGGAGACCGGATCGGAGTGATGCCTCGCGAAGATAATCGGGATCTGATCTGCTTCAATCGGGAAAAGCTATGATATAAATAATCGAAGCCATCCCCTTGGCATAGGGGACAATTGAGTGGGAGGCTTCGGGGAAATATCCCGGTGCACCTGGGAAAATACCTTATCTGCCCCTAAGCCTAACTCAATCAGGCGAGATCGACGTATGGTGGGCGATAACGCGCTCTGCTTCCTCTCGCAGATGCACGTGGGTAGCATGTGTTTCTAACATGTGATAGTGGCTGAATTTAAGCGGCCTCAGACCGTTTTATCACACACTACATGAGGAAGTGAATATCAAGGCACTAAATAATGATTTAGGTACCAGAGCCCTCAAAATTTGGCAAAAGGTGGAAGGGAACGCCGACATAGATTTCATGAGGAATCACTTCGGAATTCCCGAGCCAATGCTGAACCAAGCTCTGAAAAGATTCCCAAGCAGCAGAAGAGCTGCGCGGCAAAACCATGAACCAATATACACATAAATACCGTATACAACATATCTTAGAAACAATAAATTAGACAAAGTCACTAAATAACACCCAAAAAGGCTTGAAAGCTACAATGTATATATGTACATACAAAGGTTGTGTACAAACAAATAATCATAGATTTTAATGAAATTAAAAAAAATAATATATATATATATATATATATATATATATATATATATATATATATATATATACAGTGATCCCTCGCTACTTCGTTGTTCAACTATCGCGGATTTTTTAAATATTTATATGGAAAATATATCGCGGCGTTTCTGGAAAATTCTAGAAAAATCGCGATATATGAACACCTAAAATTTTTCATTAAATCCATTAAAATATTAATAATAAATATTATTTCCTAGTCTAGGAACAACAAAACAAGCGTAAAATAGCAAAAACGCATATACAGGGGTATTTGAACTTGTAACTCACATCTAGAATGCGATGTGCATACAGTACCCGCGTATCCTGTTGTTTCCTGTCGCGGCCATTTCGCTTCAAGCTTTCTCGCCGAGTGGTTTACTGTACTACTTTACGCTGTGCTGTGTGTGATTTTTTTGTTTCTTAGCGTTGAACTTTGCCCCATGCAATGGTCCCAAGCGTGCTGCTTCTTTCAAGGCTGGTACTGGGCCTGAACGCAAACGAAAAATGATGACGATCGCTGAGAAGGTGAAACTTCTGGATATGTTGAAGGAAGGGAGAACTTTCGCGCCCGTCGCCCGCCATTTTAGCGTAAACGAATCCACCGTTCGCTACATCAAGAAGGACGAGGCTCCATTAGGAAGACGGCTGCCATCACCTTTAATAAGTTGGCGAAGAGAGTTGTTACGGCTCATAATAAAACTATCATTCGTATGGAAGCTGCTTTGGCCGTATGGATAGCCGACTGCCGAAAGAAGAACATAGCCTTGGATACGAACATCATCCAAACAAAGGCTAGGAGCCTGTACGAGACTTTCGTGGCTAAGGAACCTGAGGACGACAGTGGCGACCACGAAGAAGAGGAAGAAGACGAAGACGACGTAGAAGATCCGCAACCAAGGACGTCCAGTGATTCACAACCTAAAAAAACGTCCTTTTTCTGCTAGCAAAAGGTCGTTTGCTAAGTTTCAGATACGCTTGGGCCTGAAAAGCGTTTTTCTGTTATTAATAGAGTACTGTACTGTAATGGGTGGGTTGTTAACAGTACAGGGAGGGTTTTAAAAGTCCAAATACACGCTAAATAAATACTGTAATTATGGTGTCCCTACTTCGCGGAAATTCAGTTATCGCGGCCGGTCTCGAAACCAATCTACCGCGATAAACGAGGGATTACTGTATATATATATATATATATATATATATATATATATATATATATATATATATATATATATATATATATCAGACTAACGTAAATATTAGAAAACTTAAAAAGTTTTGAAGCTAAATAGTAATAAAGATGGTTAAAAGAATAAACATACCAATGTTAATAAACTAGTAACACAGAGATACCCTTTCCCAGGGACCTATTTCATCTACTTCTTAATTCCAATTTTCACCACTAAATCTCTTCACTAATTAACTAACTATTTCTCTATCTCTCTTCTCTATCAATCTAATTTCTCCACTTTTTATGTCCAAGTCCAAGTCCAAGTCGGACTATTTGATGGCAAAGTTCATCTGACAACTCACAGCGATCTACGCACTGCTAAGTTACATCAATCTTTTGATTTGAAATAACTTTGCGAAGAGAGCATTTTCTATATACGTTTAAGTATATACTCGTACCAAAGAGAAGAAAGAAGAAATAAATACGCAAATCGGACTGATTGAAGAGACCTCCTGTTTCTGATTCGCGGGGAATCATCTCAAAGCGGTGATCTCCTTAAATTTTTCCTATCTCATACTATACGTTTTTTATATCTGAAACTCTCCTACTTTATTTCCATCGAGCACAGTATAACTTGACCACCAATGAGGTCTCAGAAGCAGTCAGTAGTAGGGTGTAGTGAACTCCCGAAGGAGACCCCGATAGGGGGCCAGAGAAGGAGTCCGATTATCGGTGACGAGCCCTAATCTGACTGCAGGACTGTTTATAGGGCTAGGTCTAATTACGTAGGATGGTCAGGGAGTGTGTGCTCCAGAGCATGCAAGCGAGATAGTATTAGGAACAGAGAGGGGGCTTCTCCCACTAGTGAAGTGGGGGTAAATAATCTACTACCTTATGATTACAGAGAATCCCCCCTGAAAAATTGAACATGGACCCACAGAACTTCACGAAAAGGCTCCCACTTCGGCACAAAGCATTATCAAAGATTTACAAATCGCCCTGATCAAGTGCAAAGAAACACCTAATGGATTTGTTGTCATGTGTGTGGAAAACAATGATGTCGAACTGCTACTTTCATCGGCAGGAACCACCACTTTAAGGAAAATAGACTTAGAGGCTAAAGTACCACCCCAGATTATTGCCAACCGAAGCATCGTATGCTGTAAGATAGAATCATGGGTGGGGGAACACTCCCCAGACGAAATAAAACATGAAATAATGGAACAACAACCCGGGATGAAGATACACGACATAATCAAATTTAAGGAACACACACGAGTTCAAAATAGTGTGCGAGTCAACAGAGATTGCAACAAAGCTACTACAGATCGGAATCCTCGCATACAGTATGAAAATCCCAGCTAGTAACATTCAAAGGGACCAGTATCACAATATACAAATCTGTTTTAGATGCTACAAAATGGAAGACCACATCACCGCAAACTGCTCAAGAAAAGAAGGAGAAATATGTTCAAAATGCAGTGGCCCACATTCTTGGAGGAGCTGCACAAACTCCACGAAAAAGTGTGTTAATTGCGGAGGAAGCCACAAAACAATGGCAATGTCATGTCCGAAGCGAAAATAAAGAATAAAGAGAAAAGAAATTGGAACACAACAAAGAAAAGAAGGAACAAGAAACACCTCATATACGGCGGCAGCAGCAAAGAAGAACAATGGAATAACCACTCAAATGACGCTTGACGGAACTCTGAACGTAAAAATACTGACATGCATTCTACACTCACACGTCTTAAACATTGCCCAAGCAGGAACATATGCGACCACGTTGAACTCCATGCTCAAGGAAAATGGACTGGGGTCAATGAAATTCCCGCAAAATATTGATTCATCGGCTATGTTTATTAGGTTGAGGAATAAGTTCTTGTGTTTTTTTTAAGTTGTGTTGATTTAAGTTTTGTTGACGTGAATTGTGCTCATATTAAGAAACATTAATAAATAATGAGGGCAAAATTTGCAAAGGTTGGGCTACGTCTCTTAACAGCATAGACTATTAGGCTTTTGCTTAGGCTACGTCTTGAAGTTAAGTAATAAGTCATTGCGGTTTATTTAAAAGTTGTGCTAATTTCATTTTTGTTCTGTACCCCCAAAATGGAATGTCAAGTTGAAAGAAAGGCGCATTTTCGACACTTGCTGTTATTCATTTTTAATCGAGACGGAAACAATGCAAACGCAGCCAAAGCTCGTCGCGATATTTGTGCTGTGTTCATAAAAAATGTTTCATAAGAAAGGACAGCTTAATGGTGGTTTTCAAGTTTCAAAAACGGTCATTTCAATCTTAATGACGAAGAACGTTCTGGTCGCCGCATTAAATTGGATGAAGATCGATTGAACGACCTTCTTCATGAAAATCGTCGTTAATCGACTAGATAATTAGCTATACAATTGGCGTGTGATCAGAAAACTGTAGTGAATCACCTTCATTCGATGGAGAAAGTTCAAAAACTCAGTGCATGGGTTCCGCACGCTTTGAGCGAAAGCAACAAACTTCAACGTTCCACGATTGCCGCAGGCTTACTTGCTCGTCACAAGGCTACTCGTGGATATAAGGAGAGATTTCTTCACCGCATCATCACTGGCAACGAAAAGTGGTATGTTTATGTCAACATAAACCATCGAAAACAATGGCTTAGCACCATTAAAATACCACTTCCACGATTAAAACAAGGACTTCATCCACGAAAGACGATGCTGTGTATGTGGTAGGATCGTGAAGGTATCATTCTTTATGAGCTCCTTGCTAACAACGAGATTGTCAATGTATCGACTCGCCGAAGCTATTCGTGAAAAGCGACCACATCGACGTTATGGAGTCCTTCTGCAACACGACAATGCTCGTCGTCACATTGCCAATATGACAAAAGACGCCATCCAAACGCTTAATTGGGAAATCCTGCCGCATCCTCCATATTCGCCAGACTTGGCTCCATCGGATTTCATCTGTTCCGACCGCTCTCCAACAATTTGCGCGGCGTTTCGTTTAATACTGATGTGGAATTAAGAACCTAGTTAGACGAATTCTTCGAGTCAAAATCTAGAGATTTTTATTGCAGAGGCATCGAAAACTAGTCAAATGTTGGGAAGAAGTCGTAAATAACAACGGATAATACATTATTGATTAAATTGCATATTGTTATCAATTAAAAATGAAGTTTTTTAAAAAATTGTTAATGGTAATGAATAAATTTGATAAAACCTCAAGAACCTATTCCTCAACCCAATAACATAAAAATTTCAGAAGATACAAATAGGAAACTCTTGAGAGAAACACAAAGAAAAGAAACCGAATCTGAACAAGAGGAAGACACAGAAAACGAGGAAACAGAATCTGAGAGCAGCACTGATGAGAATAATAAGAAAAACGTAAAAAGAATCATACGCAAAAAAAAATAAATCGACTAGGGACACCTCGCCATGCGACCAAAGACCGAAAATACCAACTGCGAAATGTGAAACGGATAACAGTCAGACCTCAGCAAGGACAGAGATGAAATGCAGAAATCTCAGGAAAAAATACAAATAAATTTACGTAATACCTCCACTCTCCCATAGAGAAGAACCGCTTAAGAACATACAAACAAGATGGATAATAGTAAATTAAGTATCCTACAGATAAACATGGTAACCTGGAAGGATAAAGAAAACACATACGGAAATATCCTTAGAGAAATAGATCCCGACATCATTCTAATTTCAGGTCACGGATTAACCTTGAGACTCACAAACTATAAATATGGAACTACGACGTAATAGCGACTAATAACACAAACGAAGCACACGACGGAACTGCTATAGCAATAAAGAAAGGAATAGAGTACAAAACAAAGCAAGAACTAACCGAATCTTACCTCGCAATTGAGGTCGAAATGGAATTAACTAATATAATAATCGCTACGGGATACCAACCACCGTGACGACCGGGACTCCCAATAAATAACTTTGTGAGAATATTTAACAATAGACTTCCAACTCTGTTTTTGGGAGACCTGAACGCAAGATGCACGTACACAGGATATAAGAACAAAAAACAAACAGGAAAAGACCTACAAGCTTTAATAGACAGACAGATAATAAGAAGAGTAGAACCAGAGTACCCAACGCAAATTAAAGACAGAACAGCGACAACTCCAGACATTTGCCTAGCAAACAATAACATTCATTTTAACTACTACATGGAACCTATAGATGTTACCTGCAGTGACCACACAGCAACACTACTCACCGTGAATCAGCAGCCAATACAAATACCGGCTAAAAAATGGAAGGCATAGCATAGAGCAGCCTGGGAAAAATACAAACAAGAATTGAATGACTACGCACCAAACAGACTAAATGAAGCTACTTTAGAAGAAATTGACGGCGAGCTGGAAAAAATAAGGACGCGAATACAAACAGCTGATGCGATTGCAATACCCAGAAACACATACAAAACAGTCAAATACTTTATATAGGCAGACGAAATGAAAGCTAATAATGCAGAAGTAAAAGCGATAAACGAGAACATAATAATAAACGGAATGTCAATGGAAAAATACTGCAATCTTAGAACGAAGAAGAGAGAACTACTAAGCACAATAACGGACAAACAAAGAGAATACTGGTACATAGCCGTTCAAAATATTGACAACGAGCGATTGCCCCGAGAATTTTGGAAAAAAGATAAAAAGAATGGGAAATGCTAAAGGTAAAGAAAAAATAAAGATTAAGGACCGAAACGGGAAATTAATCGAATACGAACACGAGATTGAAATATTGTTCAGGGCACACTGGAAAGGAGTGTTCAACATCAGCGAAGAGGAAAACGAAAACTACGATATAGACTTCGAAAACCAAATAATTGAAGAACTAAATGAACGGATTGAGAGGACTTTCCCATATCACTACGTAGAAGATGAACGGTATGCGAACGAAGGATTTAACGCCAAAATCACAATCGAGGAATTAAAGAATACCATTTCAAATTTCAAACCAAAGGCCCCTGGGAAATCAGGCCTCACCAGTAAAAAACTATATAGAAGCAGCGGATAATATACTCAAAGGGATAAGGAACGTGTTTAACGACTGTATAAATACGGGATACTTTCCCTATGAGTTAAAGATAGCCAAAATGATATTCATACCGAAGCCGGGAAAATCACCTTCGGAGGTCGAAAACTTCCGACCTATATTCCTTCTTGACTTCATCGGGAAGGTAATTGAAAAAATCCTGAACACAAGATTAAATGAATATCTCACAGAAAATAATCTCTAGAACAATCAACAATTCGGCTTCAGAAAGAACAGGAATACGGAGATGGCCCTCAGCGTGATTACAGAAAAAATAGGCAAAGTGAAAGGAGAGAAATGCAGTATGGACATTGTATGTCGGTACGTATCGGAAGCATTCGATACAGTCTGGAAAAGAGGCATACAACATAAAATTCTAAATCTGGAAATGAACAACTATTTAGAAAGAATTTTATGCGACTACGTCATGGAAAGATATGCATACATAGACACGGGGAATTGCCAAGGTGAAAGATTCAAGCTTAATGCGGGTCTCACTCAGGAAGGGTGTTTAAGTCCTTCGCTATACTCAGTGTATACCTCGGAAATTCATCTACGAGCTGTACTCGCGCGATATCTCAGTAGCTCTCTAAAAAAACTATCCTTCAGTGACATCCTAACCATAATACGATCCGGTTTTGGTGACTTTTTACGAAGTTTACCGGTTTTGAGTTCAGCATATGTCGATCCTGATGACTTAAAACGAGCTATAATTCGCTGCATAACAGTAGTTGCTATCACAGAATTTGACTTGCCCTCTTGTTGAAGGCACACAATCCTTTGTTTTTCATCACAGGGAACCAGTCGCCTCACATGAGCTGCCATGTTGAGAGTTGAATTTCCAATAATGTAGAATCATAAGAAGTAACTATTAGCCTATCAACAGTCTCCTAAACACAAATACCTCAGTTGGTAGTTCATTTTATCTAAGTGACCCTTAACTTTTGGCCGCTGCAATTTGGATGATAGTTTGTTTATTTCCTCATAACTTAGGAAATATTTATTCCATTTACTTGAAATTTCCACGAAAGATAGATAATAGATATATCTAAATATGTGTATAACATATTGTTTCAACGTTTTGTTAAACTTCTAAAATAAATATTTAAATACAGTTGTTCTTACTGACCCTTATATTATACCCGCTACTGTATATATATATATATATATATATATATATATATATATATATATATATATATATATAATATGCGTGTCTGACTGTCTTTAAATCGTACCTTATCTGATTGAGCAAATGATTTCTCTTTTTTAGCTGAAATGAACTCATTATTTCGTCCTCAGTTTAGCCTAAATATATTTGTTCAGGGGCTGATTGATAACATCTCTCAATGTTTATTTGGTTTATTTTGTATTGTTCTTGGGTTGTTATTTGCATATTTTCTTCCTTTGAAAGATCTCATGTCGATGTAGTCGGTAGAGTTTCCAATTTTTAAAATAGGTTTATCAAAGCGGATTAATTTAATCCTGACTTAGCCACGATACACTTGACCAAGTTACTGTGGGTAAAATCACAACCTGCATTTAAGCTCAAACGCCGAAAGGGTTTTAACGATTTTTTAACTACCCGCTTTATTCCTGGAAACTCCTCCGTTTTGCATTAAATTCAATAAATAAACTAATCCTTTTATTTTCCATTAACAACCTTATTCTTTGTTACATATTTTGGCCCTTTCCCCCGGATGCGAAAATATTTTATTTTCTCTTTATTTCTCTCTTTCCCATCTCTATTTAGTCTTTAGTGTTAAGGTATACCTGTGTAGACTAGCTCGGCGCTCAGAGTCTCACACAAGCACGGACAGACAGCTGACCACAGGCCGCTGGAGATATGTCTGGGCGATAAATATAGAGTGCGAATTACGGTTGACCGGGTTTTAATTAATGGCTTGCCAAGTTGCAGTTCAAAGGATATATAAAGACAATACGCCTAAATATAATTTTAATATATATGAAAAAGGGGGGCAATATATATATATATATATATATATATATATATACAAAACGGGGAACAAATTACTTATGGTAGTTAAATGAATTAAGTAGAGATTAACAAGATAATCTGGGGACACGATCGCTTTACCTTTAAGCGCGGGCGAATTGGAGGGGGGGGGGGGGAGACAACTGCGCAGGTCTTCAAGAAGATAAGATACTTCAGGGGATCCTGACTAGGAGGACTCGAAGAGGGGGTTGGATTACTTCGGGATGAAGAATGATATTTTCTCTGCTCCAGATAGACGTATTCTCAACTCAAGACGATTCTGCTGATCGGCAGGGAGTCCTATTCTCGAAAAACGGGAATCTTGAAGGGGTGGTCAAACTGAGAGGGCTGCTCAACTCTCCGAGAAGAAGATGGCTCGATAGCTTTCCTCTGAACAGGAACCAAAGCTTAACGAAGGTAGATCTGATGTCGAAATCTTCGACGACGAGTTACGGGGGGTTATGGGAAACAGAGGGCAGTCCGGACGGAGTAGATGGCGGGCTCTCAATCTCCTAGAGAGATAGTGAGCTTTGGGTTAAATACCCGGGTGGCTGCTCTGCTAGACGCCTCAGGGCCTTAGGGCCCCCAAGGGATTCTTGGCGCCAGTCTAAGCAAACACAATTCATGATAACACGTCGTTCCAGACGATCAAACTCGCTTCGCGATATAGGGGTAGAATTAATATGGCTGCGCTCGGCGTTATCGCAGGGGACGGGGAGGGAGGGAAGGGGGCGATCAGCATCTGAAAACAAACACAGCTGGGACGAATGACTAAGCAAGTGACTGATTCTTCCTCTACTTTCTAAAATTCTCACGCTGGCTCACGTGGTGTTGAAAGAATAGAGGGGGTATTTCCAAGGGGCTCGCTTTCACGATGGTCCTTCGCGGGCATTCCCTTGCACGCCTCCCTTTTGAAGATGACGTTTTCCTGATTTCAAGAGGAGGGAAAACAGCATACCCAAACATGGGAGGAGTCGCGTATGGAAAACTTTGACCTGAGTCTATAGGTGCCCAATAAGGGTGGACCTTTAAGTTTAAGTCGACACAGCGGTGACTTCTATTTCCCAAGCTCTGAGTGAAATATCTGGTTCGGTAGACGTTTGTTCGACATTCTGACCACATTGCCAGGCCATCTCAACATTAGTGTTATGATTACCAGGGTTGGCTGTTTGTCCTTATTCTAATAAAAAAAAATTCATTTAAAGTGGGGGAATATTGTAAGAAATTTAACACATTTTTATCATAGTTTAAGCTTTTAACCCAGAGACTTTGAAAGAAATTTGGATATTCGTTATTCAAAAAATTTCACTTTCACTTAGTTAACTAAATTAAAGAAGATTGTTTACTAATCGCACGATATATCCTGGTCGTTGTTTCCATTTCATGGTTCTTTCTCGCTTCTCTGTTCTCTACTAATAACTTCTTTATATTTTCCTCAAAAGGTTTTACATGTTTGAGTAGTGATAAAGTCGAGTAGGATGAGGGTTTTCACTTTTGTTGAATGGAACTCCCTTCTTCCCTTAGCTTCTTAGTAGAAGATGGTGCGCTAAGCACCGAAACTAGTACTGTATAAACAAAAATAAAGCTCTCAAACAGATTTGTTTATCCAAGTTATTTGCATATCGCGCCCAGAGCGATTCTTCACTATTCACTAATACGGTGCCGTCAAAGTTAGTGCAAATATTTAACGTATATATTAATAGCCTATAATCAATTTTCATGTATCTCAGTGACAGTCAAAGGAAATGAGTACCCTTTAATTGCTGTGTTAATTCGCATTCTATCTCCTTTTAACACATCCAAACAGTCCCATCTCTTCCATTTGTTATCTCCCATTTATCACAGTAATGTCACTTCTTTATTTTCAGTTTCCTATTCACACACGCTGCTTTTATGTTTTATTTCGTTAACTTTAGTAGCCGCCTGGTTCATTAATCATTCTAAATTCATAAATTCTCACACAAAAATGATGTGCGTAGAGGAAGTCCGTCGTCATGGCAACGACTTACTTTAAATATAAAGCTTGGGAAATGTGCTTTAATAAGTGGTACTGTAATAGTAAATATGGAGGTATACTATGAAATATATTAATATCAGGTATCACAAATATCTCTGACATATAGTAAGGTAAATTGTAAAGAACGCAGTAATGGTATGCGGTTGCTATAGCAATAAATCTCCATCTTCACGCTACATCGGGCACGCCTGGGAAATGCTCTTCATCCAGGTCCAAAGAGTGACTGCAAAAATGAAGTTTAGAAATACCAAATGGATACAGTTTTTTTTAGGACTGTAAGATTGGTCAATTGGATACAGTCACTGGTATGGAGGAAGAGCGTGCCCAAGCATGCCCGATACAGTGTAATGGCGGCTATTATTGCTATACTAATTGCATCTCTGACACATGTAATTATTTATTATTCCACTAATTGTAAACCAAATTATAAATACTATAATCATTGATATAAATCGTTTTTAATATAGATCTTCACCTATCTTAATTTAGTTTTTCTTATAGTTGCAAACTCATAATTGAAGAAGATAGAATTTCCACTTGCAAAGCGAGTAGTATGAATGAATCCTAAACGTTACAACCGTACAAAGTTAAAATTGGAATTAAGTTTCAAATTTGGCCATGATTATGAATCACTGATCATCTATCCATTGAATTGTTAAAGGAGGCAATTTTCAGGCCTACAACAATAGAGGATGACAAAGCAAATTGTTTGCAATTCTTAACCGATCTTAAACTAATCTTTTTGATGCCTAATATCCTATGTTTACACTGTGATATATTCTTTTTAGCAATTTCCGTTTAAACTCATAATTCTATTTAATGTGTTCCTATATTTTTTCGCATATTAAATAAGAGAAGTTTTACAAAAATAACCCTCAACGAGCACAATTATAATATTAGAATAGGCAATACAACAAATTCTCTCTTCAATCACATACATAACTCATACCACCAAATTAAATCAAGCCAAAATGCCCTACAATTCTCTCTTCAATCACATACATAAATCTTACCACCCAATCACATACATAACTCCTACTACCCAAATAAATCTAGCCAAAATGCTCTACAATTCTCTCTTCAATCACATACATAGCCCCTACCACCCAATTAAATCAAGCCAAAATGCTCTACAATTCTCTCTTCAATCGCATACATATCTCCTACCACCCAATTAAATCAAGCCAAAATGCTCTACAATTCTCTCTTCAATCGCATACATAACTCCTACCACCCAATTAAATCAAGCCAAAATGCTCTACATTTCTCTCTTCAATCGCATACATATCTCCTACCACCCAATTAAATCAAGCCAAAATGCTCTACAATTCTCTCTTCAATCGCATACATAACTCCTACCACCCAATTAAATCAAGCCAAAATGCTCTGCACCTCAAAGATCAGATTCCAAAGATTAGTAGTCGAATTTGCGCTCATTAAAACGAGTCCAAAGTTCAACCCAGGGATGATATCGACTTAACTCTTGGCACGCTATTAAATAATAATAATCCCTCAAGCATTGCCAGAATGCACCTATGGAAACATTTGAGAAGTGCATTTCTTTATTCTCTTTTCTAAGTCAAATCCCAATCTATCACCTCTTTTGGTTAGGAACTTTCTTTTAATTTATTATTTATATTTTTTTTAAGAAATAAAAAAAATCATCTTACCACAGCTCTGAAAAGTAGTGCCCTTATAAACTAAATAAATTAAAGTTTTCTTACCAATATTTTTTCTCTAAAGTTTAACTCCATTGTGTATAATAAAGCAAATTGTCTAAAACCTATTTCATTGTTTTCTATTTCTCATAGATTCCTTTCCATAACTATTCTTCTTTTTCTTCTTTCCTATATCCCCTTCATAATTTTTTGTTCTATCCATTGTATTTCGTCTCGTCACTATTAATTTTGGGCAGAAGGCGTTATTTGCAATTAACAAAGTTACAATCGTCTTGAGGCATTTGTATGTAGCTATACAGTGTGTATTGTCTTGTATGAATTGGAGAATCTGCCTGCTAATAAGCGTTAACAGTTTTCAATGAATTAAACCATAATTTCTGCAGAAGTTCCTCATTTTTCCGTTCCATCAGAACTAAACGAAAACCATTGTCTACAGACCTGCTTTATTAACCAAATAGAAAACAACGTTTCTCTAATGGATTAATATCGGGCGACAGGGCAGCGGCAATGATCTGCCAACTACGTGGAACGCAATCCATTCTTGCATTCCAATCCATTTTGCGCATAAAATCTCATCTGGTTTTAAATACTTATTGTCTCAAAGCTCCCACGAGAATAAAGCACAAAAACCGCCATCCTGATAACAGTTTTGTTGCTATTCATTCGTCGAATCTAAAGGCAAAAGAAGGGAGAAAAAGCTTCCTCAATACATACTCATTTCTCAAACTGTTAATAAAACCTACCTGTATAATGCTATTTTTTTCTTCTTCAGTGAATGCTAAAGAGCGATTTCAATGAGCAAAGAGAGGCGCAGCAGAATGAAAACAAGGAAAATTTCCCTAGCGATTTGACCGGTTTCACAAGGCGAAAAACGTCCGTTTCGTCTGGAAAAGGCCGATTCTATGCGATTTTGTGAGGCTGAAATGAGCCCAGGAGAGAGCATCCCGGATCGCTAATGAGAAGGAGGGGGTGAGGGGGGCAGAGCTTCATTGTCTTCACAGACAACGATTGTTCACATGGACCAAATGGTTGCGTTCATTTGCCAACGAATGAAAAAGAGCTGTCCACCTTTCGTATTCGTAGGCTGATATATATATATATATATATATATATATATATATATATATATATATATATATATATATATATATATATATATATATATATATATATATATATATATATATATATATATATATATATATATATATATATACGAGGGGGAGTCAAAAAGTTCTCAGACAAATGGCATAAAATTTTTATTTGTAATAATACTGTAATCATTTTTCTACATAAGCTCCATTAACATCTATACACTTTCTTAATCTATGAATCCAACGGTAAAGACCATCTTTGTAGAATTCACGGGGTTGTCTCTGGCACCAAGTAATGACCTGCTTTTTTGCTTCATCTAATGATTGAAACCGGGTTCCTTTTAGGTGTCCCTTTAAATTTGGTTAGGTTAGGTAACCTAACCTAACCTAACCTAACCTAACCTAACCTAACCTAACCTAACCTAACCTAACCTAACCAAATTTAAAGGGACACCTAAAAGGAACCCGGTTTCAATCATTAGATGAAGCAAAAAAGCAGGTCATTACTTGGTGCCAGAGACAACCCCGTGAATTCTACAAAGATGGTCTTTACCGTTGGATTCATAGATTAAGAAAGTGTATAGATGTTAATGGAGCTTATGTAGAAAAATGATTACAGTATTATTACAAATAAAAATTTTATGCCATTTGTCTGAGAACTTTTTGACTCACCTACGTATATATATATATATATATATATATACCTCTCAAAGTAGCACGAGAGAATGATGAAAATGAATCCATTAAACCACATTGAAAGAGAAAACGGAATAATTTTTCCTTGCAGTAATATTTTGATTACCTTTTTCGAAAAATCCGTGTAGGGAAGCGATTCGAACCAGGCACACTGAGGCAGCGAGCACCGCTTTGATCACAGTTAAAAGTATAACGGCATACTTTTTTTCTGTGATCAAAGCGGTGCTCGCTGCCTCAGTGTGCCTGGTTCGAATCGCTTCCCTGCACGGATTTTTCGAAAAAGGTAATAAAAATATTACTGCAAGGAAAAATTATTCCGTTTTCTCTTTCAATGTGGTTTAATGGATTCATATATATATATATATATATATATATATATATATATATATATATATATATATATATATATATATATATATATATATATCAAATTGAAAAGAAACTAATGTCTGATTTTTTTATAATAAAGTTTTAATATTTATTATAGTACTGCCTCTTGTTATCGTTTAGGAATGCTACAATGATTCATTTATACCTTTATCCTCCCATCTAAAGATTACATTAGTCATGTTCTACTCTATGAGTTTCATAAAGGTGTCAATGCAAGTACAGCGGCATAATCCATTCAGAGCACTTATGGAGATGGTGCAGTAAATGAAAGATGTAAGAGGTGGTTTTCGCGTATGGATTTCAGTCTAAAGATAGTCCAAAAGAAGGTCGCCAAAATAACTTGATTTCGAAGACTTGGGAGCTGTTGTCTTAGCAAATTCAGCTGCAAATCCTAGGGAACTCGCAAAACAATTTAATGTTACCCATACAGCTTCGTTATGCAAACTGAAAGTATAGGAAAGGTTCTAGTGATTGGAACTTGGGTCCCACACGAACTGTCCACGGCAAATCTGCAACAGCGTGCTGCTTGTTGTGAGTCATTGCTTTCACGACACCTTCAGCCACCATTTTGGTGATGAGAAGTGGCTCCTTTATCATCACGTTAAACGCCGCCGTTCGTGGATCAGTCGATGAAGCAGAATTTCTAGATAACAATTAAACAATTAATGGCCAAAGATCTCTTGAAGGAGATCTTCATCCTCCACATTCTTTTGACCTTCCTCCTTCTGATTAACACTTCTTAGGTTACACCAAGAGAAAAGGCAGAAAACAAGTTGGATTCATAATTTGCATAAACTCCAAAGAATTTTACAAGTATGGCATTTATAAGCTTGTTGACAGATGGGATGAAGTTCTAGAAAGTAGAAAGCAACCAAGGTTATGTTTATGATTAAATATATCCATGGTTATTAGTCTTTGATTTTTAAAATATAAGGTAAAATCGGACATTACTTTTCTTCCAACCTTATATATATATATATATATATATATATATATATATATATATATATATATATATATATATATATATATATATATATTGTCGAGTAATAGGCCGAGGGGTGGTTGGAGTTTTCCCCGACTCTTATATATATATTATCCCAAATGCGGAGGAGTCGTCGTACTACTCCTTATACTTCGTTCGGCCCGTGTCCTGAATAGGTTTATTGACTTAGAGTGCTTAGAGGTTGGCTACGGAGGGATTGGAATGAACTTTGCCAGCAAGCGACCCAAAGGAAGTTAGATACACAACAATATAAAAAAAAGGTTTAAGGAACACTAAACAAGAATATATATATATATATATATATATATATATATATATATATATATATATATATATATATACAAATAATGTGCTTTGAGAGATAAATTAATAAGTGAATCTCGGATATCTCACTTGGCTTGAAAATTACTATTCACCATACAAATCCCTATACACTTGTAATGCTGGTAAGCTTCGCGGTGAAGTCGGGGAATGTGAAAGGGAAGGGTTACCTTGGAACCTGATGTTCGGGTTGCGCTGGTGAGTGAGGGTGGTGAGGTAAGGGATGGAGACGATGAGGTAGGTTCTCCAGGGACCGACCTGATCCCACAATTCCTTCACGATTCTTGCTGGAAGAAGACAGTGACGGGAGTTTCTTGTTACAGAGGGCCCCACGCTCGTGAACTCCGAGGAATCTTGGATGCCTCTGTGATGGGGGGGGGGGGTGATGAAGTGACCTATCGATGCGTAGGGTCACGGAGAAAAGCCGCTATGTAGTTTTCTCGCTTAGAGAACCAAAGTGAGGCTGTTTGTAGCTTCGGCTCTTACACGTGAGTACGAGCTTGGGTCCGCACTGCCTTGCAGACCAATGGGGTAATGAGCTTCCCTAACTCCCACCTATCTCCTCTCTGAAGACTTTATGCTTCGACGAATTTGTACTACACCGATAAATGGCAATTCCTGCCCCGCCAGACGATGTGCAAGCTCTACTACTTGCTTAGGGAACCAGAGTGAGGCTGTTTGTAGCTTCTGCTTCGACACGTGAGTACGAGCTTGGGTCCACACTGCCTTGCATACCAATGAGGTTAGGAGCCTCCCTAACTGGGACCGATCTCCACTCTGAATACTTGATGCTTCGACGAATTAACACTAGACCGATAGATGGCAATTCCTGCCCCGCCAGACGCCGTGCAAGCTCTACTAATAAGGGTTAAAAGAATTCGTCTTTTATACTCGAAACTCGGGAGAGGTTCTCAGGGCACCGGAAGTAGATTAGATGTCAAGCTACTCCATTTCGTCCTTTATAAACTTCCGGCAACTATCTGAAGCGAAGATGGTCCCCCATTTATCGATAAACAGTCCAAGAAGAAACTCGGTGGTTAGCTGAAATGGCCGACGGTTTCTTTCCGGTTCGAGACCACCAGATATTGGGCCGGAAGGGAAAGGGTTGATAAGCGGCCCGCCCGGAAGGGAGGTGGGCAAAACTTGGGAGCATTATGCTATTCACATATATATATATATATATATATATATATATATATATATATATATATATATATATATAAATATATATATATATATATATATATAATATATGAATCCAACAAACAGCAAGAAACAGAAAACAGGAAAATTTGTCTTCGGAAATAATATTTCCTAGGAAAGATTTTCCCGTTTTCTATTTCTTGCGGTTTGTTGAATTCATTTTCATCATTCTTTCGCGCTCATGAAAGATATATATATATATATATATATATATATATATATATATATATATATATATATATATATATATATTTAATTACCATAAAGCATTCCTTGTTAAATTTTGTGGAGGAGCCAATGAAAAAATTGTCTCCTGTTGGTGAAAAATGAAATTAATTTTGCCTGAGGATGTCATTTTATGAAGCATGGTGAGAGCAGTCTTCTGGACCAGGCCGGTATTGTGAAAGAAAAATTTCGCCATAGTTTTTTTCCGCGAAGTAAACAGTGTGGAAAAGAATGGCTCCGATCCCCATTTTAGTATTTCAACCTTTTCTCAGCACACAACAGCCCTGGAGAGGACAGACCCACCTTGTATCCTTTCATTTTCTCTCGAAGGAAAAGAAGACTGATGTAACCAACGAGGATATTATTATCAATTATTATTTAAATCTGTAAAGCGAAAATTAACGTGGATATCTCAGGAAAGTTTGTGGTGAGGTTGATGGAAGC
Organism: Ceratothoa steindachneri; assembly: GCA_963969495.1. Classification (NCBI taxonomy): domain Eukaryota; kingdom Metazoa; phylum Arthropoda; class Malacostraca; order Isopoda; family Cymothoidae; genus Ceratothoa; species Ceratothoa steindachneri. Next base: position 62,906,481 of record OZ018322.1, on the reverse strand, counting down.
GAAAAATGTTTAGCAGGGATCTCGGCTGAGTAGCCCCCGAAGTAAACCGCTTATGTCCCTCGAGACCGGAACCTGGGGCACGCAACTCTCCTGAGAATGAGAGGGGAATTACGGTTGATAAGTAATGGAAACTGTTAGAAACGTTCGTGATTGATAACCCCAAGCACTGGGGCGGGAGGGCTTATTGTAAAGCCCCTTGTAGGGGAGAAATAAATACCCACATCTTTGCTAAAAAACGTGAATTAAAGTTAAAATTTACTCGGAACGATTTCTTTTTCCGTCTTCCTGCGGGTAATTTTTGTATATAAAATGAAGGGCTACCGCAAGAAAAAAGAAACAATACGGGGTAGCCTGCTTTTGTTTCAATTACTGAATTTCCTTGTTTACTTGTGTTGCCCCGATTAAAGTCCCCACCCCCCCACCTTAGGTCAGCAACCTCGCCCATCTCCCGCGACCTCAACGTTCTCCCGAGCAGCCACCACTCCATGTACCTGTACATAGAGTTTGTCTTAATTGTGTATGTATCGGACGTTTCATGCTTGTGTCTAACTGTTTGGTTCCTGGTGGCAGTGGTCGCAGATTTCTGTATCTGTCAGTCCAGTGTGGTATTTTTAGGTGTTTGGTTTTGAGTGGTGATCGCACCGGAGCCTTGCCCGGTTGACCCAGTTATGACGTAAGAGGGGTTTCTTTTGGCCGTTAAGGAGATGATTTTAACGCAAAGATTGGATGGTCTGCAGGGTATATGTGTGTGTGGGTGTTTTGTAGGTAATACGGGTGTCTGGCTAAGGGGTAGCGAGATTCCCTAGGGTATTTCTGTCCCTTAGAGTTTTGCTTGGTTCTTGGATGATGGCATGAGTTTAGCATGTGATGATGTGGGTGGTTGAGTTTCGTGTACTATAGAAGAGTTATGTTCCGTGGAGTTCAAGATGGCGCTTTGTTGGCACTTATTTGGTTTATGTCTGTAAGAAGGAGGGGGGGATCACGTAGCGAGGCAGGGGAGCTTTGTTTTGGGCATTTTGTAGTCTGTTGTAGTGGGTGAATGGAAGATTCTGGACCCAGGTCATAAGAGTATGGGAAATTATGATAGGTTCTTTAGATTGGCCGAATATGGTTTGTCAGTGCTTGGAGGGTGTTCATTTTGGGAAGTTTGGCTTTGTTTGTTGTGTGTTGTCACTTATTCCTGTGTTCAGGGTGACGCCGAGTACTGTTGCTCTTTAATTTCCAAGGGTATGGCTAGGGTATGAGAGGCTTTAGAAGGTGAGAAAGTGATTGAGTTCCCTCGTAGCCAGCGTTGTATAGTCGAAGATCGCAATTTGCTTAAGTGTTTTGTGAAAATGGTGATGTCCTCCATATTGCTACATAGTGTGATGTTGGGATTCTCGGTAGGGGTGATGACCTTTGAGTAAGATGGCAAGCAATGTTTCGAAGCTGAGGTGAGGAGCATTGCTTAGGGAATTGTGTGGATGAAATTGATTATAGACACCGTGTTGAAGGCAATGCTTCTGTTACTCTTTGCCATTACTGTTCTGGGTGATAGTTGAATTTGGTTCAAGGATTCTTGCATGAGCTTGTTAAGGGTGAGTGCAGTGGAGGTTGAGTGAGTTGAAAGGAATCTAGTAGCAGGTTTGATTTGGTACTACTTGTTCAATGATTTTGGCCGGATGGAGAGTTGGGAGATAGAACAGTATGCTGCGTAATCAGCTCGTCCTTGTTTGTGTTAAAGCCTGATATTATGTGGACATATTTCCTGAAGTTTGAAATCATGTTGTGGGAGATTTGCGTGAGGGTGTACCAAGGCCTCTTAGGCTTTAGTGTTTTGGGTGAATGTTCGATATTATGCATTAAATTGTGTAGGGTGTTGGAGTAGATTACAAGTAAGTGTAGGTACTTGATTGTGAATATGTGTAAAAGAGTAGGTTTTCTGTTACCATTTTATGCTTGGTGTTGTAGAAAGGTACTTGCCAGCAAGGTGAAGTTTACACTGATTGCGTGCTAGTTGATGGTGTTTTGTGTTCTGTTCTCCGCTGTTGCGGTTGATGAGTCTCTCAATATGATTCAAAAATTTCTTGATGACTTTTCTGCAAATTAGAGTTTCCAGTAAAGTTTGCTGCTATAGTTTTTGTTGTTAGATTCGTTCTCAAACTCCCCAATGTGTTATTTTGGGGTTGGGTCTTTTTTTTCGTCCGAATCTCCTCTGAAGCATCAATATCTGAAACACTTCAGGAGCCTGAGTTTCGCTGATTGTAAGGAAACATCGCTGCCCCGTGCCCAGTCAGCTAAAATAGCTGTAAATATTGACTGTTAGGATAAAAAAGTTGAAATTGTTTTAAGATCTTTTCATAGTGGCATCCAACAAGACATTGCTACCAAAATACCTTAAAAAAACAAACCTTTAGGTGGGATAACCCTATGCGGGAGAAAAGGAGAGCTTTCGACCACAAATGTTGCGTGTGAAGGAGAGCTGAGAGACGCAAATATATGTGAATTTGTGTTTAAGACCATTAGCTAAGACCCCACTTTTATATTAACGCGATCATTTAATAAATTTGAATTGTTATTCCCTTTTATGGGAAAATCCCCCCCCCCCTATCTAAGTTGATGTTCATAATTGGTTCGCCAATAGGAACTTTCTTTGGCCTTCGGGGCCAAGGAACAAGAGGGGAAATAAATGAAAAAAAACGAGAAAGAAAACTTTTTGTTTTCACTCCCCTTATTCACAAAGTAAAACATTTTAATAACCGACATGAGCACAATTGTACTCCCTCGGACGAGTTTTGGGAGAGACGCGTGGCCAGATCCTCTCTTGTCTGATCAGTGGGGGATTTTATTCATCCATTCCCCTACCCCACCCCACCCCTTCTCTCTTCAACGATTTGTCTTCGTTTCAGTGATGATGACGGGTCTTCGCCTCGAGGATGCGCCTCGCCCCCGAAGAATGGCATTTCCTGCCCGGGAACCTAGACACCACACACTGGCGGTCACGAGCGCTCAGGGAGATCAACTTGAACTCGAAACTGAGAAAGTTCAGGCAAAGGAGACCGGAGGATGATTCTCTGGATCGGAGAAAATAGACAGTAGATACATCATAAGTTATTCATTATTCCGCGTTAAAGAAGAAACCAAAATTTCTGACTCGAGTATCTGAAAAGAGAATCTAAAAGAAAGTGATGAAGTTAGAGAGGTGAAGCTATGACGAAGGATCCCTTTTCAGAGTAATTTAAAGGAGAAATTTCACCGGTGACTAGGGGTTAGATAGGCATGCGATTCTTATGACCCTGTCTTCTTTCCATAAAGAAAGCAGCCCCCCACCCTAACGAGTACTAACAGTCTCCATGGGTGACATGATAAAATGCTCTTATGCCATCCGGGTCATCGATAATTACGCGGAATCCAGACATTATTGCTGATCACTCATTTTATTTTCCTATTTATTCTTCCCTCGGTTCTTTCTTCAGTGATCATCTTACCTATGCGAGGGAGGGAGGGTGCTTTGAATGGGTGCTTTGAATTCAGTTCATTTAACACAAGACAATCCACAAGTTTCCTTCAGTTCTTTTCAGCCATGAGGTTCCCGCCAGTTCTCTTCAATTCTTTCAATCCATAACAATACATAGGTTTCGTTCAGTTCTTTTAATTCATGTCAATCAGCAAATTCCTTTCAGTTCTTTCAATCCATTACAAAACACAAATTTCCTTCAGTTCTTTTAATCCATCTCAATCCACCAGTTCTTTTCAAATATTTTAGTTCGTAACAATCCGCCAGCTTATTTCAGTTATTTAAATCGCAGTCAATCCACAATTTTTCTTCAATTCTTTTAATCAATGACAATGCGCAAGTTCCCTTCAGTTCTTTCAATCCATGATTATAGACCATTAGCCCTAGGCTCGTTAAATCAATGACAATCCAGCAGCTCCTTTAAGTCAATTTAATCCTTGATAATCAGACAGTTACCTTCAGTTCTTTTAATTCATGACAATCCGCAAGTTTGCCTCATTTTTTTATTCCTTGACAATATGGCAGCTCCGTTCAGTTCTTTTAATCCATGACAATCCACCAGTTCACTTCAGTTCGTTTAATTCATGACAATCCGCAAGTTCCATTCATGTGTTTTAATCCAAGAAATAATGCCAGTTACTTTCAGTTCTTTTAACCCCAAACAATCCACCAGTTGCATTCAGTTGTTTAAATCCATAAAAATCCGCCGCCAGTTCCATAAAGTTATTTTAATCCATGGTAATCTTCAAGTTGTCTTAGTTTCTTTTAATTCATGATAATCCGCTTTAACCTTCAGTCCTTTAATTCAATGACGATCCATAATTCATTTCAGTTCTTTTAATCCACGTAAATCCAGCAATTCCTTTCATTTCTTTCAAACTACTGCATTCAACAAGTTTCCTTCACTTCTTTTCATCCAAGTCCATTAACCAGTTGACTTCACTACTTTCATTCCATGACAATACACAATTTATTGCAGTATTTTTTACAGTTCTTTTATTCCATGACAATATGCAAGTTCCTTTCAGTTCTTCTCGATCTATGACAATCTACAAGCTTACATCAGTTCTTTTAATACATACCAATCCGCCAGTTTCTTTCAGTTATTTTAATCCATGCCGATCCGCCAGTTTCCTTCAGTTCAATTAATCCATGTCAATTCACAAAATTATTTCAGTTCTTTTAATCGATGAAAATCCATAAATTTCCTTCACTCCTTTCAATCCATCACCTTCCGTCAGCTCCTTTCTGTTTTTTCAATCCATGAGAATCCGATAGTTCTCTTCAGTTCTTTTATTCCCTCATTTCTTTTATTTCGAGTAAATCCACGTTCCTTCAGTTGTTTAATGCCTGAAAATCCGCCAGTTCTCTTTACTCCATTTCATTCAAGATAATCCGCTAGTTCCATCATTTCTTTCAATCCATGACTATTCGCTAATTCCCTTCACTTGTTTCAATTCATCACAATCTATGTTTCATTCAGTTTTTTTAATGCATGAACTTCCGCCAGTTCAGTGCCATTATTTTAATCCATGATAATCCACAAGTTCTCTTCCGTTCTTCTAATCTATGACAATCCTCCACCAGTTTCCTTTAGTGTTTTTATCCATGTCAATCAACAAGTTCCTTCAATTATTTTAATCGATGTTAATCCGTAAGTTCCCGTCAGATCTTTCAAAGCATCACCATCCACAAGTTTCCGTTTATTCTTTTAAATCATCTCAATTCGCCAGCTCCATTCACTTCTTTTAATGCATGTCAATCTGCAGTTTCTCTTCAGTTTTTTTAATCCATGCTAATCCGCCAGTTTTCTTGTTTTCTTCTAATCATTGCAATTCGCCATTCCTCTTCAGTTATAGTATTATTGTTCAGAAACTTACAAAGATCTTCTGATCCCCACTAGGCCAGCCCATATGCAGAAAGGTTATCTTGTCATTACTCGCAACACCCAGACCTTCACGAGTTTGCCCAATTTTATTTTCTCTAACGTTATTATTGGAAAAGTAAGTATCCATTCTATTGTTAAACATGTTTACTGAAATACTAGATACCACTGTAACAGGCAAGCTATTCCAAGCGGTTGGTTATCATCTTAAATGAAAATAAATTTCTTTCTACGAGTATTTCTGTATTGACACTAGGATGAAACAAATTAGAGCCATTATTTCTAGTAACAGCATCGTTATTCGAGGTAAAAAAAAGTGGTCCTCTAACAACCTTTTACAATCTTAAAACCTGGATCAGTTCGCCCTGCAATCTATCCGTTTTTAGAGATGGCAAACCTGTCTATTAATCTATCTTCGTATGATTTATGGCAAAGTTCTGAAATCGTCTGAGTTGCCGTAGGGTGGGCTCTCTCCAATCTTTCTATTTCCTTTACAAGAAATGGGGCCATGCCTAATTTGTAGACCCTAGATGCGGACGGACAAGCGAGTTGCATAAGGGAAAAATTATTTATTTAGATTTATATTCAAAGTTACGCGAAATGAAACCTAAAATTTTATTTGCTTTTTTACAAGCAACTAGACACGGTTTTGTTGACTTGAAGTCGTTGGTAACAATGACTGCAAGATCTTTTTCCTCTAACACGAAACACAGAATAATGAAAACATGAAATTAGTATTGCAATATTGTGCGAAATCTTAACCTACCCTGTCAAGCTATTAGCGTGGTTCAGGGTGTAGTTCGATATATGTAATTCTGTTAGCTTCCGACTTTTGCTCTTTAAATTTCTTATAAACCAAATTTCGTTCGTAAAAAGCAGTACAAATTTCGTCCCTACACCATGTCCGTCCATTATATCGGAAAATTTTCTTCTGTTTCACTGGGACAAACTGCTTTCACATTTCATTACATTCATTAAGAAGGTGTAGGTAGTTGCTACCGAATATCCCAAAATAGGTTTTTCCATCATTGGGTTGCTGAGTTACCTTAGAAGTCTGTAAATATGCCGGTCAAAAAATCAGGAGTGCGCATAGAGCTTTCATAATTTACCTTAGTCTTTTATTTTAAACCGAACCATATTGTGATCACCCCCTTCTGCTGCTTTAAGTCTATCATTCCACCATATCTCTTTAGTTGCTCTAAGTCTGACATTCCACCAGATCCTTTCAGTACATTTAATCCATGACAATCTGCCAGTTTCCTTTAGTTTTTTTAATCCATGATGATGCACTAGTTACTTTGAGTTTTATTAATTCATGACAACTGACCAGTTCTTTTGTGTTCTTTTAATTCATTACAATCAGAAAGTTCCCTTCAGTCGATTAGTCTCCGACAATCCGCCATTTCCCTTCAATTCTAATAATCCATGGGAATCTAACAGTTCCCTTCTGTTCTTTCCATCCAGGACAATCCAACAGTTCTCTTTAGTTATTTCAATCCACAAAAAGACACTAGATTTTTTTTAGTTCTTGAATCCAGGACAAATCAACAGTTCTCTTCAGTTATTTTAATCCATGAAAATCCACCAGTTCCCTTTAGTTATTTCAATCTAGATTTTTTTCAGTTTGCGAATCATTGAGAATCCAAAAGTTCTCTGAATTATTTTAATTCATGACAATCCACCAGTTTCCCTTAGTTATTTCAATCCATGACAATACCCTAGATTTTTCACTTCTTGAATCATTGAAAATCTAGCAGTTCCGTTCAATTCATTTATATCCGGATAATCCGCAAGCTCCCTCCAGTTCTTTTATTTCATGTGAATCCACCAGTTCTTTTAATTAATGACAATCCAACAATTACTTTCAGTTTTTTTAATCAATCTCAATCTATTTCCATTAATTATTTTCCTACCTGACAATACACAATTTCTCAACAGTTCTTTTAATCGATGAAAATCCTATTTTATTTCCTTAATCCAATACAATCAGCCACTTCCGTTCAGTACAGATAATCCATGACAATCGCAATTTCCCTTCAGTTCTTTTAATCCATTATGATCCGCTATATCCATTCAGTTCTTGTAATCATTGAAAATCCATGAGTTCCTTTCAGTTTTTTTAATCAATGAGAGTCCTCCAGTTCCCTTCAGTTATTTTTTCCATCGCAATCCGCAATTTCCATTCACTTATTTTTTTCATGCCAATCCATCTTTTCCCTTCATTTCTTTTAATCCACGACAATCTGTCAGTTTCGTCAGTTACTTAAACCTATACAATCCATAAAATTCATTCAGTTATTTTACTCTGTAACAATCCGGAAGCTTCCTTCAGTTCTATAAATCCATTAAATCCGCCATTTAACTTAAGTTCTTTTAATCCACGTAAATCAACAAGTTTTCTTCAATTCTTTTAAACCTTATTGACCTGCCAGTTCGATTCAATTATTTTAATCCATGGCAATCCAAAATCTTTTTTTAGTTTTCATAATCCATTTCAATCCTTCATTTCCTTCCAGGTCTTTTATTCCATGACAAATCAGTTCTTTTATTCCATGACAACTCAGCTGTTTAATCCATGACAATACATCAGTTCCCCTCGGTTCCTTTAATCCATAACAATCTGAAAGTTTCCTTCAGTTCTTTTAATCCATAACAAACGCCAGTTTCTTACAGTTCTTTTAATCCATAACAATCCGGTGATTTTCTTTAGGATCTTTTCATCCAGTACTATCCGCCACTTCTCTTCAGTTTAGAATCAATCATGATATTCAAGTTTTCCTCAGTTCGTTAATCCATGACAATCCGCCAGTTCAATCCAGTTTGTTTAATCAATGACAATCTAACAGTTTCCTTCAGTTTTTTAATCAATGACAATCAAACAGTTCCATCGGGTGTTTTGATCCATGAAAACCCACAACCCCCTTCAGTTCTTTCAATACATCTCAATATGCAATTTTTCTTCAGTTCTTTAATCCATCATAATCGGCATGTTATCTTCAGTTCTTTAAATCCATGTCATACTGCAAGTTTAATATAATTCGTTTCATCCATGACAATCTGAAAGTTCTCTTAAGTTATTTTATTGGCCGTCAATCCGCTATTTCCCTTTAGTTCTAATTAGGTAGGAGAATCCATCAGTTCACTTCAAGTCATTTAGTCCATGATAATATACAAGTTTTCTACAGTTATTTTAATCCATGTCAACCCGCCAGTTTCCTTCATTTCTTTCAATCCATGATAATATACAAGATTTTCTCAGCTTTTTAATCAGTGATAATCCGCAGGTTTGTTTCAGTTCTTTTAATCCATGACAATCAGCTAGTTCAATTCAGTTAGTTTAATCCAGCCAATCCACCAGTTCCCTTCAGTTCTTTCAATCCACGATAATCCGCCAGTTTCTTTCAGTTATTTTAAAACATTACAATCTATCAGTTTCATACAGTTCTTTGAATCCAATTCTAATCCAAGCTTTTATCACTTATTTTAATCCATGAGAACCCGCCATTTCCCATCAGTTATTTTAATCCATTACAATCCGCCACCTGCGTTCAGTTCTTTTAATCCGCCACTTCCCAACAGTTCCTTTAATCATTGAGAATCCACAAGATCAATTCAGTTCTTTTGATCTATGACAATCCATCAGTTTCCTTCAATTCATTTAATCCAGTTTTTGAATCATTGACAATCTAGCAGTTCCGTTCAATACTTTTATATCCGAATAATCCGCAAGCTCCCTTCAGTTTTTTTTTATTTCATGTGAATCCACCAGCTACCTTCAGTTCTTTTAATCAATGACAATCCACCAGTTCCCTTCAGTTTTTTAATCAAACTCAATCTACTATTTCCATTAATTAATATCATACCTGACAATCTACAATTTCGCAACAGTTCTTTTAATCCATGAAAATCATTCTTTTCCCTTCATTCTCCTTAATCTAATACAATCCGCCACATCCGTTCAGTACAGACAATCCATGACAATCGCAATTTCCCTTCAGTTCTTTTAATCCATGACAATCGTCAGTTCCCATCATTAACTTTACCCTAGGATAACTTGCCATTTCCCTTCTGTTCTTTTAATCCATGATGATCCGCCATATCCATTCAGTTCTTTTAATCATTGAGAATCCATCAGTTCCTTTCAGTTTTTTTAATCAATGAGAGTCCACCAGTTCCCTTCAGTTATTTTTTCCATCGCAATCCGCAATTTTCCTTCAATTCTTTTATTTCATACCAATCCATCATTTCCCTTTAATTCTTTTAATCCACGTTAATCTGTCAATTTCTTCAGTTACTTTAATTCGTACAATCCATAAAATTCCTTCAGTTCTTTTAGTCCATGACAATCTGGAAGTTCTTTTAATTCACGAAAATCCACTGGTTTTCTTGAGTTCTTTTAATCTTTATCAACATACCAGTTCCCTTCAATTCTTTCAATCTATGGCAATCCAAAAGCTTTTTTCAGTTCTCATAATCCATTTCAATCCTTCATTTCCCTTCAGGTCTTTTATTCCATGACACATCTGCCACCTCGTCCGTTCTTTTAACCTATGACAATCTACACGTTTTCTTCAGCTCTTTGATCAATGACAATACATCAGTTTCCCTCAGATTTGTTAATCCATAACAATCCGAAAGTTCCCTTCAGTTCTTTTTAATCAATAACAAGCACCAGTTTCTTACAGTTCTTTTAATCCATAACAATCTGCCAGTTCTCTTCAGGTTCTTTCCATCCAGTTCCATCCGCCACTTCTCTTCAGTTTGGCAATCCATCACGATATTCAAGTTTTCTTCAGTTTTTTAATCAATGACAATCAAACAGTTCCATCGGGTGTTATGATCCATGAGAATCCACAACTCTCTTCAGTTTTTTCAATACATCTCAATTTGCAAGTTTACTTCAGTTCTTTAATCCATGATAATTGGCATGTTATCTTAAGTTCTTTTAATCCATGCCATACTGCAAGTTCAACTCAATTCGTTTCATCCATGACAATCCGCAAGGTCTCTTCAGTTCTTTTATTGCGCGTCAATGCGCCAACTCTTTTTAGTTCTAATTAAGTAAGAGAATCCACGAGTTTCATTCAGTTCTTTTAATCAATGACAATCCACCAGTTCCTTTGATTTTTTTAATCAATCTCAATCCACTATTTCCATTAAGTAATATCATATACCTAACAATCTTCAATTTCCAAACGGTTCTTTTAATCCATGAAAATCATTCTTTTTCCTTAATTCCGCTTAATCTAATACAATCCGCCATTTCCCTTCAGTACAGATAATCTATGACAATCCACCATTTTCCTTCAGTTCTTTTAATCCATGACAATGGTCAGTTCCCTTCATTTTCTACCCTAGGATAATCTGCCATTTCCCTTCAGTTCTTTTAATCCATGATGATCCGCCATATCGATTCAGTTCTTTTAATCATTGTGAATCCATCAGTTCCTTTCAGTTTTTTTATTCATTGAGAGTCCACCAGTTCCCTTCAGTTATTTTTTCCATCGCAATCCGCAATTTCCGTTCACTTCATTTATTTCATGTCAATTCATCATTTCGCTTCTTTTTTTTGTAATCCACGTCAATCGGTCAATTTCTTCAGTTAAATTAATCCATATAATTCATAAAATTCTTACAGTTCTTTTACTCCATGACAATCGGGAAGTTCCCTGTAGTCCTATAAATCCATTCAATCCGCAATTTACTTTAAGATCTTTTAATCTACGTAAATCCACAGGCTTTCTTCAGTTCTTTTAATCTTTATCAACATGCAAGTTCCCTTCAATTCTTTCAATCTATGGCAATCCAAAAGCTTTTTTCAGTTCTCATAATCCATTTCAATCCTTCATTTCCCTTCAGGTCTTTTATTCCATGACACATCTGCCACCTCGTCCGTTCTTTTAACCTATGACAATCTACACGTTTTCTTCAGCTCTTTGATCAATGACAATACATCAGTTTCCCTCAGATTTGTTAATCCATAACAATCCGAAAGTTCCCTTCAGTTCTTTTTTAATCAATAACAAGCACCAGTTTCTTACAGTTCTTTTAATCCATAACAATCTGCCAGTTCTCTTCAGGTTCTTTCCATCCAGTTCCATCCGCCACTTCTCTTCAGTTTGGCAATCCATCACGATATTCAAGTTTTCTTTAGTTCTTTAATCCATGACAATCCGCTAGTTCCCTCCATGTTGTTTAATCAATGACAATCCAGCAGTTTTCTTCAGTTATATTAATCAATCCGCAACTTCCCTTTAGTTCTTTTAATCATTGACAATCCGCCAGATCGATTCAGTTCTTTTGATCTACGACAATCCATCAGTTCCCTTCAATACTTTTAATCCATCACAATGCACCAGCTTACTTCAGTTATTTTATCCATCACATATTTTATCCGCAAGTTACCTTCAGTTCTTCCATTCCATGTCAATCCACTACTTCCATTCAGTTCTTTTAATCCATTTCAATATCTCAGTCTCCTTCAATTCATTTAATCCATGTCAATTCACATAATTCCTTCAGTTATTTTTATTCTTGACAATCGCTTCAGTTTCTTCAATCCATCACAATGCGCCACTTTCCCTTAATTCTTTCAATCCATAGCAATCCAAATGTTTCCCCATTTCTTATAATCCATTCTATTCGTTCATTTCCCTTCATTTCTTTCATTTCATGACAAACCACAGGTTTTTCTCAGTTCTTTTATTTTAATCCTTGAAAATTACTCGGTTCCCTTCAGTTATTTTTAAAAACCCATGAAAATCCAACAGTTTCCTCGGTTGTTTTAATCCATGACAATCCTCAAGTTTTCTTCAATTTTTTTCAATCCATCACAATATACAAGTTTTGTCAGTTCTTTAATCCTTGATTATGCGCAATTTTCCTTCAGTTATTTTAATCCATGACAACTCATTATTTCCCTTCAATTCTTTTTACCCATAACAATCTGTCAGTTCCCTTTAGTTATTTTAATCCATCATATTCCACCAGTTCCCTTCAGTTCTTTTCATTCTTGGCAATCTCGAAGTTCAGTTCTGTTAATCCATGTCAATCCGCCATTTCCCTTAAGTTCTCTTAAACTATGACAATTAGCAAGTTCAGTTCATTTATGTTAATCCATGACACTCCGCCAGTTCCCTTTAGTTCTTTTAATCTATGACAATCCACCAATCCCCTCAGTAATCGATTAAACAAGAATGCGAAATGCTCACAGCTCGGTTAGTCTTATTTAATTACACATAATCAGAGAAAACCAAAGAGGGTCTTTCTATCCAAAATTTGTTATGGTATGTGTAAGAAACTGCTCAAAAGTTGTGAAAGATATATATTATGAGTAATCTTAACTTATCTCCGTTTGGCCGTTGGATTCCATGGGGAGGATGGTGGACAAAATTCTTCATACATCAGCTGTGGCTTGGCTGCCTGTCAAGCGTTAAACAGTGATGCTTTATCGTGTATTCCACTTCAGTGTCAACAGTAAAGGCATTCTCAATTAGAGGTCTTAGTTACCAAAACTGTGAATTAATCTGTTCCAGAAATCTTCTGATATATTATGATAAACGCAGGTTTGAAATTCATACATAAGAATACACTATGGAAGAACCCTGCCAACAAAAATAAGGGTACTTTCAACATTATATTGATTAAAATATTGCTAATAACATTCTGCCTATAAAATATAGCTAAATTTCACACAAACATTCGGACATAAAGAGCCAGAGACACCAAGCAAAAAACACTGACCAATCATGATATGGGATGGATATTTGGACGTTAATGCTAGGACTCTTAGATGCCACAATTCATGTAAATTGCACGTATTCATGAAGATGACACGTCGCGTAAGCCACTTTCAATCTAACCCCGACTGCCTAGAACCAACATAAAGCACACATCCACTTGATGAACTCAACGAAGAGTGAAGATGAGACATCGCCTGTGACGCGCCAATCCAGCCGCTTCTTTCGCAGGCAATAATGACAACTGCTTGACTGCGACGCTCCTCGATTGGGGCCCATTGTTGCACCATTGTTTTGATTGGGTGCATCGAGCAACGGGGATCTTCCGAATTCTGAATGCATTGATGGCAACGGCGCAGGGCAATTCCCGCGAACAAAGGGCTCTTCGAGCTGGACGGGATTCTAAAGCACTGTTAGATTAGCTCAAATGGCTTTCTCGAAATGACGAAGCGCGTAAATGGAGAAAGGTAACTCGTGTGCAGCTTTGTTTTCGGATTGGAACGATTTTCACCGATTTTGCCGACTTTTTCCAAATATTAACGAATAATGCACACAGAAGCAGACGCACACAAAGAAAAGCGGCAATGTATACCTTTCATCGGATGGGGATTAACGTCTATATAATGAATTTACTTAACAGTATTTCCTTTTATTTTTAATCTTACCGCTATTTCATTATTTTACCTTACTTTATTAAGTATTAATTTGCTTTTTTTTAAATCCACTCAAAATGAGATTTGTCATCTCGGGATATTTGGAATAAATCGAACTCAAGAAGTTCTCTTCATTCCTTGTACTCATATTAATCATTAAGTTGAGTCTTTTTGTCGGTTTTCATTTATTGACTATATATATATATATATATATATATATATATATATATATATATATATATATATGATCCAGCATGAACTTATCCTAATGGAAGGTGAATCGTTCGTGTTGGAAAGAGTGGTTTCCCAAAGCCTAACCCTCCACTTCCCCTCAATCTCTAATTTTTAATCAGATAACCCCCCCCCCACCGCCTGTCTCTCCACACGAAACGAGGATTATAACCCCCTCTTCCCCATATACATGCTGCCACACGCCCTTTTATCATATCATCACATTGCTCGTGCCAGTGTTTGTCCTTAAACCGAACTCTGGACCTCAGACGTTTTATCAAACCTTTCCATAGTTATGCCGTGCTGTTGATTTCCTTGGTCTGGAGAGTGCTATCTGCGAAGCCTTAATTCTTAGGCAGCGTTTTGCCACGGGGGTTTGTTTCCCATCTACACAAGGTCTATGATACCACATCAAGATACTATATCATGAAACCCCTCCATAATATAAAGGCAAGTAATCGCCTCCTAATATTTTTCTCTGAGTTCCTAATAGTGGGGTGCCAAGGCACTCATTCATTTCAAATTGATGCAAAAGTTTTGTTTTCAGTACCAATTTGAAAGTCTATAGAACAATTTTGGTTCGAGTGTCAAGCAGTCAGATAAAAAATCAAAATGGCCGCCAAAATCCAAGATGGCTGCCAATTTCCAGCTTTTTTTTCCAATTACTCATAACTTTTGTACTATTGAACATAGAATGGTGATTTTGGTCTCTATACCTTGGTTTGCATGCATGAGTAATTGAAGAAAAATAAAATAAACATGATTGGAGCATATCTTCTTTTATATTGAGTCCTACATCCAAGTAAATGCTCACACAATTGCTTGAAAAAACTCCTTGAACAATACATTCAATAAGAAAATGGCTAACAAATTAACCAAGACCCTTATATACATGTTAGTATTGGAAATTGTTATAGTCCAGCTACTTCTCGCATGTACACTTGCACTGACGTGTGCACTTCAACTTTGTCTTCACGCATTTGCACCGAGAGCAGGTAATTGGGCAAGTGCACTTCACATCCAGGTGGAACACATCCTTGGCGAAAGGCCGCGTGGTCCAAATGGGAAGCAGCTTGACGTCCTTCTCCTTCCACCCATCGTTAGTTAGGTTGTTGATAGGCATCATGGACATGTAGGATGCTGCCTACATGCTCGCTTGGAAAAGACACTCTTTTTAAGATGTTGATCCAAAGTATTACAAATTGGGGGAATTCTCTCCACGTCCCTAGTCTCCTGTGATGACAACCTCATTCAGACGAGGTCAACATCATTGTCCTTGTTTGATTCATTTAAGTACGGACAAAGTCTGTTGCCACTTCTTTCAACCTTGGCGATGTTTGGAATGGAGTGTCGACAATAGTTTCCAATTGCTCCATAAGGGATGGTACTTCGCTGATCAACGTGCAGCAGGGTCGCTTATCCTTGAACTTGAAGGAAGAAGTACTTTCTGATCCAGTGAATGCGTGGAAAAGGGTCATAGCTTTGCACGTTGTCGTGCCAAGGTTTTTGGCCTTAATGTTCAGGAAGATCATTCTGGTTGTCTCTCCCGCTTTGAAGGAGATCCAGATTTCTGCGGCCAGATTCAGAGCCTTGATCTAATGGAAATTACTCAGAAAGATTACGACAACAACTGTGTCTCCAGTATACACCATCCCAAGTAAAGAAGATTAGAATGAGTGGAGGAGATGTACTAAGATATGCGTGTCAGCTTACTTATGGTTGCATTGATCCACTAGTGGACTGTTTCCAACATGGTGGACTTGATCATCTGCAATTATGTAGACATTCTTGTCATCTGGGAAATGTTCTTGTTATATTTTTTGACAAGAATGAGAACAGTTCCTGCTTGTAATCAACATTCACCAGAAAATTCTTCCAATTTCCTGGAATTTTGGCAGTACCAGATATGCGTTGTCGGATGCCTGTTCCTTGTTTTTCCCTTGTGCTTCCTTTGATCGTCACTGCAGGATACTGGTCCAAAACAATATCTACTCTTTTTGATCGCTTCAAGTCGTGGCGAACTATTGGGCAGAATACCTTGTCGAAATATAAATCAAAAGTCTTGCCTTGGACATTGTACAAGAAGTGAGTGTATAAGTACTCCACCCTCAATAATAATGAAGTCGTAAACATCTATCGCAACTAGCTCCTCGTCGACAGAAATGGCGCTACTTGTACTGGCATCCATGATATATACCAACAAATCTGACTTGGTAGAAGCGTTCAGAGACCCTTCGGATGACAATGGAGGTTGGTATGGGGAAGATTCGTGCTGAAAAACTCCCCCAATCCCCCCCCCCCGTGGCTGGCTAGTACAAGAAAAGCTTGACCAAAAAACTCTGTATGACGTTTGAAGTGCTGCATTTTTAGGTTAATTGCTGACTTCTTTTGTGTTTTCTTCTCATGGAACAACAGTAAGTTATTTCGTTTGATCGGTGCTGTCAGAGGTGTGTCATTTAAGTCAAGCACACTATTTGAAGTTGTTTTACTGCTCTTGTCCCATAGACTCAACCTAATGGACAGATACGGTAGCAGCCGCAGACTCACACACCTTGTTGTCTAATGTAACCAGGCCTCCACTGTGCTCCTCAAAAGGATTTTCATTGCTCAGCAACACCTCGATCAGATCTTTGGCATTGCGTAGAAATCGGTGTTGAGATGCATATCCTTCCTCATGATGGGGGAGTTCTTCTTCATCATCGTTCTCATTGTCACCAGTAAACTTCTCAACGATACGGCTGATTTCTGGGCCAGTCACGATCCAGTGTTCCAGCATGTCACGGTTCTCTGCGAGACCAATAATGCCACCAACTCCTTTCCCTCTTTTTTGCGTTGGCTTGTTCGTGTGCTTGATCGAGGGGTAAGGATGAGAAGCGGCGATTGCTTCGAATTATTGTCCAGTGTCACTTTTCAAACTCTTCCTAGATGGTATCTAGGAAACCTTCCAGGTCTCGGATAAAGATTCTGGTGATCTAGAACAAAGAACAGAGACACAAGCTTCTGCAGAGTAGTAACCATGAATTCTAACTTCCGCACCCAATGTTCCCGGATGAACATGAATATGATCTGTTGATACTTGTGCACGAGTAGCCATAATTTGAACGTTGTACTCTGTTGAAAAGCTACCACAACCAAATCCTCAAGAGCCATCTCGGTTACATTGTCTTCATATGCTCGCTTCAGAAGGCTGTCAAGTACCATAACAGTAACTTAATGGGCATATCTTGTTCTCATTACATTGGATGCATTCAGAAAAGCTGTGGATGCTGCTTCTGTTTTCACTAGCCCAGCTTTTTTCAGGGTTTCAGGCAATCCAGACCTACGCAGAAGATCTCCTATGGTGATCCACAAAGCCATCTTAATGTGGAGCCCACCTAGCATGCCCACAAACTTGTCTTTCCCGTAAATGTTAGGGGAGGTCCACTGCATTTTAGGGGGGAGGTCATAGAGTGGTTGTCCACTACCAACACAGGGACTTGGTGTGGGTTGAGCTACTCAGTTGTCTTTTTCCCTAGTTCCATTCCATGTCGAATCATTTCTGGAGTGGCGTTTTTTTCATGGAAAAGTGGTAGGAGGGCTTCAATGCATTTTTCCGGTTGTCCAACAGTATCTGATCGAGCAGGAAGACTACATTGCTGGAGTGTGTTTTTCTGTATCACAATCCTCATTCAGGATATCATTTATTGCAGCCACCCATGCCTGTTCGTGCTGTTTCTCCTCATCGAATGAACTCGTTGCTACTGGTTGCACATCTTTTACCGAAGGTTGGGTGATAAGATTTTGTCCCACAGGTGGTACAAACGTATACGAATGAGGCAGGATGGGGTCACTGCTGCGTGTTCCTGTGTTCTGTGAGTTGATCCGTGGACATTCTTGGTCTAACCCAGGCGTATGTAATGAAGGAAACTGAAATATTGAAATACCAGTTCAATAGAAGGATGAGCTTGCAGGGCGTGGTGTGGGATTGTGATCCAGGTTATCCAAGTTGTCCAGGGCTGCAACTGCGAAAATGACCTGAAGCAAATTTGTAGGACAGACTATATCAGCGTTGTTCCTTGCATGATCTGCAATAGCCTGTGCAAATCTAGATTCAACGCTGAGGACTTTCTTATATGACATGCTCAGAGCATACTTGTGTAGTAGTTCTACCAGCTTCTTGCGTATTGTTTGGGAATGCAATTTGATGGCCAGGAACACTGCAAGTGGAGGCGCACAATTCAAGTTCGCAGAAAAAGAAGTCATATTTAGCATGGCCAACTGACTCACGGATAGGATCTTCTTGGAATTCTCTTGTCCTGGCGATGATTTGGGTCCTGCGAGGAGTTGACGGAAGAAATACTTTATACGTTGTGGAACAGATGATTCTTTGCAACCAGTGGGAAATGAGCTATCAAACGTCAATGCAGTATCGTGATCCAAAACAGCTTTACGGAGAATCGATGCTGCCATTAGTAATGTACGTGCTTCCTCATCTGGTGTTTGAGTTCCATCTGATATGATCTTTCTAACCGTCTTCGAACAAATGATGAAAACTCCGTCTCGGATATCTTTCTCCTCTGTCAAATTCGGGATGTTCCAGGACTCTTTCCTTTAGGCGTGTCCGGTTCACAGTCTTCTGGATTCCATATTGTTCTAATCTTTCGGTCATCATATCTGTCAGATCTTGCAATGCAAAAAGTTCTACGACTTCCAGTGACTTCTTCCTTTATAAATTGGAGCAGTTCATTTTTTGCTGTGGCCTCGAGATTTTCGCTAGCTGTGTCTTGTTTACAAATTGCATCGTAACGGTGATTGGACCTTGTATAGCAATTCCGGTGGTACTTGGATTCAATGGCGACCACATCGCCTTCGGCAAGGAGTGCCACGATACGCTCTTCTCCCAGCGCGACTGCCTTGTCATGTATCTGTTGGGTGAGTGTAACCTTCTGGAAAGCATGGTCTGCTGCTATTTGTTTCATCACCACAGAAGATCCACAGATTAAGATTAGCAGCTGTATACAGGATCGCAAGCCCAAAGGGATTGGCTCCTTATGAAGAAAAAAGAAATTGAACGATACAGGGTTGGAATTTATACAAATGAATTGACATTGAGGGAAATGATTTTTGAGGGTAAAGAGAAGGAGTTTGTTAAAGTCGGATGTCAATTATACAATTATACATGTACGACCTGCTACAGTCATTATGTAGGCCAAACTGGTTTACAACTCAAATGCAGGATCGCAAAGCACTTAGGTTTGTCTCGTAGGTCTGGTATTTCCATTTCTAAACCTGAATCCTCTTCCATCAGGCAACACTCTGAGTATCACCATCATCTTAATTCTGATTCATTTACCAGATTATATTTAGCCTTAACTTCTCTCGATTTGAAAATCTTAGAGTCACTGTACATCAATAAAATAAATCTAAACCTAAATAATTACTCCTCCTCAATTAAACTATTCACTATATAACCAACCAACACTTCAATACATTAACTAGCCAACCGACCAACCGTACAAACCTCGTTAGTAGTTTTTATATCTTTCGTTAGTTGATTTCATAACTCCTACGATAAAGGTTTAGTCCCTCTGTTTAATTCATTCTAATTTGTTTTCATGTTTTTTGTTTTTGTTTTTTTTGTTTATAATTTAATATAATAGGTTATTTTATTGTTTACTCCAGTTACCTTTAATTTTTGATATTCAAGTCAGTTTATGTTATAACTTCACTTCTTTATATTATTTGTCAAAATTACACTGTGTAGAAGTCTAAATACTGCGTACATAGGTGTACGCAGAAACATCTGACACAAAGCTGCGCGCCCTCTCGTATCCCTAAAATGCACCTCTCGCCTAGAAATCTCCGTCATCTTTTTTCGCACCGCCGTAAAATCCTAGATGGCTCGAAGCCGTGAATGACATACCGTCAGCCCAAATATGAAAAAAGGTCTTTCACGTGACGATACGGATTTTACGAGAAGTCGATTCTCCCTCTCAATTCTGCTTGTGAGAGAAATAAAAGGAAGAATTTTTCCTGGAATCAGGCAGAAGCCCTTGGACCTACGTCGAGTTTGTGTGAAACTCGATCCACATAAGAAACCGTTCGCCCGCTGCAATGAAGGAACTTCTCGGGGAATCGGTTGTTGCCGTCACGGGACTTGTAGGTGCCAAACTTCTCGCAGCCTCCCCCCTCCCTTCAGAGTCTGAGGTTACACAGTACCTCCCTCTGTGGGTTACCCTAGACGTAGCTAGGTAATCGGTTTTGGCTACCCACTCCAGGAGCCGAATAATGGGACAGGTAATTCAAGGAAGAAGTCCGATTTGAGTCACCGTGTGGCTCACCTTCGTGATCCGGCATAGGATCAGTATATCACCGGTCTAGGATTACCTTCTTATTCGTTAACCTCAAACGGCCGGACTAGGTGCGATCATCATCCCCAGAAGAAGATCTTCACCGTCATTCTCAAACATACTTATGAACTCAAAGGTATCGTTAATTGAATTATCACCTCCCCTAACTTCACTAGTTTGCACCAGTTTGTTTGTGAACTATACTTCCCATCCAGAGCCCATAACCTCGAGTATTAGAAGTGCTTAATTCAGTGTTTAACTCAATAATAATATTCCATTCGTTCTGTCTGGTGTCATTAAGACGCAAACATCCTAGTGAGTAATTTGCAAGTAATCCCCACGACATTTTGTAGACTTATTTATTCAGTGCAAGATTAATCCTATTTATATTTATATATGCTGTTGCTTATTTCAAATTCTTGTACATTAAAGATTATTTTTGTATATGTGTGTTTAACTACTTTGGACGATCCTTTGGCAATTATTAAGCAGCCAACCAATCATCAGTAAGAAGAACCAAAAGGTGTGACTCGAATATGCTGAAGCTCATGTTGTTTTGATGGATGAAGATTGGGATAGAATTTATTTCAGCGACGAAAGTAAATTAAATTTAGTTGCATCTGATAGTAGACGCTTTGTTAGACGTGCTGCAGGTGATAGACTTAACCCTAAATGTGTTAAAAAGTGTGCCAAGTATAGAAAAGGCAGCGTCTTGGTATAGGGATGTTTTCCTATCAAAGGAGTTGGTCTGCTAATGCGAAAAATCGGTACGGTAAATGCGAATGGCTACCTAAACCTTGTACAACATTATACCATCACTCCAAGCATCTCTGAACCAGTCAGCAGTATAACGCGCCATGCTATGCTGCAAAGCGAGTAAAATACTATTTCTAACCAGAAAATATCGAAGTAATGAAGTGGGCTGGCCAGAGGCCAGACCTAAACACAATTAAGAAATTCTGGAAGATAATTGGAGACAAAGTTCGAAACCAGCAACCTTCAATTGTGACGGATTTATGGAGGAAAATTGGGTAAGGATGGAATAAAACAACACCAGATTTTGCAAGGAACTGGTGAGGTCCTGTGGTCGTTCTTGCGCCGAGATAATATATAACGAAGGCTTCAAGATCTCATATTAAGTGTTTTAAGTTTTACAGTTGTAAATATTGCTTTGTTTCGAGTGCATTTGCTTACTAAGCAATTTAGTGAATGATAGTTCTCTTATTTTGCATGTGTCTATATTTTCTTTTGTTTGTTTATTTAGTATAATGTTTTAAATTGTATCATATGAAGTTTTCAGAAAATATATTAAATGAATGCATTTATGTGCCATAGAAATTTCATTTACCTACTCATCATATCTTTGAAAATATTTCGATTAAGGAAAATAGTTCTCTTAACTTGCTCAGTAGTATATATGTATATATATATATATATATATATATATATATATATATATATATATATATATATATATATATATATATATATGCCCGGAATCAAACTTGGGTTCCCTGATTGTCACTCAGATGCTTCTTTAGAGCATTAAGACACCGTAGTTCGATTCCCGGCGTGAATAATTACAATTTTTTCCTATAAAGTTTGTTCTGTCTTCTCACTATGAATTGCCTTCATTGTATTGCCCTGAGCTCGCCTTTATCTCTTTGTCTTCCAATGTCCCTTTCTCTTGCCTTTAAAAAACTTGTTTCTTGTCTCTTGTGTTCGTCACGTCTAATTTCTCTTTTCTTGTACTCCATGGCTACATATGTATGTAGTGTGTAATTCAAGGTTTCTGCTTCTTTTTTTTCTGCCCTCAAGGAACATATATATATATATATATATATATATATATATATATATATTACTTTTAATTGATCTGTTCCTTGGAAATCTGATTCGTAGCAGGAATGTGAAAAGCAAGGAATTAACACTAAAATTATCAAAATACATTAAATAATCGTTTGAACTAAAAAGCGCAGGAAGGAAAAATAAACTAGTAAAATGAACATAAATATTGAGTGCATATAAAATATCAATAATACTACGTAAATAAATTATTTATTAAACACTATTTGGGTTAATACTTCAAAATAAAGCCGAGAAATAAAAAAAAAATTCTATACAACCAAATTTAAGTATTGTGAATTAAAAACAAACTTAATTAAGTTATATGATAAAATAACACATTAAATATGATTAAAAATCAAACAAATCTAAAAAAAATGCAAAATGGGACTAATCTGTATCGTTGGAGTTGTGAGAGAAACTAACACTAGAAAACTAATAACAAAGGATTTTGGGTTGGTCCAATAGACCAACCGAACCAATTACATTCAAATTTCATCCCCACACAGTGCGATACAAAGACAAAATTCTCGATATGTTCTGTGTTTAGTGTGTTCAGTGCTTTTGCGTCACTTTATATATAAATATAGCCAAGTGGTCTAAGGGACGATTTAATTGAGATCAAAGCAGTTGCTCGCTGCCTCAGTGTGCACGGTTCGAATCCCACCCGAGCTCGGATTTTTTCGAAGTAGGAAATAACTATTTCCGAAGAAAAATTATTCCGTTTTCTCTTTCTTTCGGTGTGTTGGATTTATGAGTATATATATATATATATATATATATATATATATATATATATATATATATATACATTATTTATACATAATAGTTGTGTGACTGTTCACGCGTTTAAAAAAGTGTTAAAAAGAGACCTAGTGGGAATGTTTGAAAATGTTCCCTCCGTTGCATTTCAGATATTGAATAATGTGGGGAACAAGACCTGAAAAGACGCCAAAAATTGCTTGAAAACTTCTGCAATCGTCTCTATGAAATGAGTTTCTTTTTAATTACGCGCCGCCTTCCTCTAAATTAAAAATCCTCCTAGGGTGTTTTGGGTTTAGGAGATATATATATATATATATATATATATATATATATATATATATATATATATATATATATATATATATATATAGAGAGAGAGAGAGAGAGAGAGAGAGAGAGAGAGAGAGAGCAAGAAAGAGAAAGAGAGAGAAAGAGAGAGAGAGAGAGTGAACGAGATAAAGATTTGTCTCCTATAAAATGTCACAAATTTAGAGGTTAAAGAAACTTTTCAACCTCACTCCAACTCCTATGATAATGCCTATGTTAATCTCTCCTTTCCACCATTATTTTCACTTGAACACATGAGCAACCCGCTTCATTTTGCCTTATATAGTCCCCTGCATAAGGTACCTGGGATATGCACATCACACATAGTTTCACTTCTAACTGCACAACCTTTTTTACAAGACTCAATTTTAAAAGTTTTTAGCAGTATTGCCATTGTTAGTTTATAGTTTTAAATAAATTCAGTAAATAATCGTTCATTACACTATGTATTACAATTTTTCTTCCTGGTCTTTAAGTATTATTTTCTAACTCCTTTATTGCACTGATTCTCCTTGTTGGTACCGCTTCGTTAGTGGAGAAATCTAAAGCTCTCTTCCCCTCCCTTAGCCTTGGGAAAACCAATGTCGCCTTCTCTGATACCGTCAGGAAACTTGGTGTTATTTTCGACGAGCAACTCTCGTTTAAACCGCACATCCATCGTATCTGTAAGTCTTCCCTCGGTTTCCTCCGCAACTTCTCACGTGTTCGATCCCATTTTGATCGACAAAGCCCTGAGACTGCTATTCATGCCTTCGTCACCTCACGCTTAGACTCCTGCAATTCCTTTTTAGTGAATCTCCCTTCTTCGTCACTTCGCCCCTTACAACTAGTTTAAAACTATGCTGCCCGGCTCCTCCTTCGCCGCCCCTGGGTCTCTACTTCGATGCCTCTGTTACAAGAGCTAGACTGGTTACCTATTCACTTCCGTACGCACTATAAAATTCTTCTCATCACCTACAAGGCCCTAAACCTCGAGGCTCCACCTTATCTCTCGTCCACCCTCTCCCGTCGTCAAACCCCTCGGGCACTCCGGTCTAACCTCGCTCCTCTCCTAAACACTCCTCGTTCTGTCCTCTGCTCGATGGGTGACCGTTCCTTCTTAGTTTGTGCTCCTAGACTCTGGAATGCTCTTCGCGCCGAAGTCCGAACCTCTCCCTCCCTTGCTACTTTTAAACATCTCCTGAAGACTAATCTTTTCAGAATTGCCTTCTCTTCCCTGTAAACTTTCCCTACGCTCGGTACACAACCTGCGCTCTGGGAGGGCTAACATCCCTGAAAGGCGCATTATAAATACCTATTATTATTATTAAACTTTTCTTTTGTGGCTTGTATGATGAAATATTTACTAAAAAGTAAAAATAGGCATGGGGGGGGGAGCCATTCATTGTAGGACTACAAAAAAACAGTTAAATTTATACAATTTTATTGAAACTTGTACAAGAAATATCTGAAAACAAGTAAAAGTTGGAAGTGAACAGTTTTCCTCAATTTCCGTTTGTAATTTAAATCACTTTCCCGTAAGAGCCCCCAAATGTAGTTTCCTATCATGTTTTCATTGTATACTCCTTGGTATCTATTTTGAAAGTTCAGTATATCTTAAAGGAAGCGATCTCTTTGCTCCTTTCATTACACTCCAATTTTCTCCTTAAATTTGTCAAAATAGGCATCATGGATGTGAACCTTCAAGGAAATCTTGCAACCAATTTGGTCATAGCTTTTCACTAAGTTCTCAATCCGTTTTACATAATTGTCAGCCTTGTGGTTGACCCAAAAGTCCCGACACACCGAAACAAATTCTAAACACTATGATCTTCTTGATTTGTGGTCCAACAAAGAAGCCAGCTTTCACCTTTGCCTCAGAGAGTTTGGGAAAGATATTTTGAAAGGAGTTGAAGGCTGCAGATTTTTTGTTAACAGCTGTAACAAACTGCTGTATGAGACCTAGTTTTAAGTTCAATGCAGAGAACAACACTTTTTGAGGGTCTATCATTTTCTCATGCTTGACATTATGACTTCCAACAGAGAACTCAATCATTTGTAGGCACTGCTCTATGTGGTTATGTGTTGTGTTATCGCTACTCTCCAAAAGACAGACATAATATGAAAACTTGGTAAAACCTGCATAGAGACCCCTCAAAATGCTACCATTTGAAGTCTCCAATCACTTTCCTGCCGCAGTTCTTATAATGTAAATCTTGTAACAGGAGCTTTACTCTTTTTTAGTCTACCTTGAGATATAGTGAATGAACCAAGGGAAGAGAGAGATGTTTATTCCAATTAAAGAGCAGTACAGCTTTAATGCTTCTTGAGGAGATGTTAATAAAGAACATCCACTCATCTGGAATACGGGTAATTCTAATTGCATTAAACAAACCAGATACATCATTGTAGCAGCATAGAAATGCTTATGACGCTTCCTTTAGCTTGTCACTTGCACATCCAATAATTCCTACTCTTTGAGCCTGAAAATGAAATAAATCTCAGCATTTAACTTTGACAAGCCAAGATCTCTGACAAGGTCATTGAGGTCTCTTTGGTTTGGAATACGTAGGTGAGTCAAAAAGTTCTCAGACAAATGCCAGATTATTGAAATGTTCGATTTTGTACAAGTAAATACAGGGTCAAACACGACTTTCATGTTTTCTGAACAATTCCTACAAAATTCGTCATTCAATTTGTCGAGACTCTTTGTATTAGATGTGCTTCAAAAAGGTTACTTTTTTGAACCCATAAAATGGCAAATTTTGAGATAAGAGCGAACATTAAATTCCTGACTAAACTTGATTGGAAGCCTGTTAAGATTATTGACGCTCTACAACAGGTTTATGGTGACTCTTCGCCATGTAGAGCGGTAGTTTACGACTGGATTAAGCGCTTCAAGGGGGGCAGAGAAAAAGTTGAAGATGATCCACGTGAAGGGAGACCCTCCACCTCCATTAACCCAGAAAATGTCGAGCTTGTGAGGAATCTAGTGGATAAAGATCGCCGTATTACTATTGATGAAGTTGCCAATGCATGTGAAATCTCTCATGGCTCAGCATTTGGAATTCTAACTGAAAATCTTGGCCTGAGCAAGCTTTCAGCACGTTGGGTCCCAAAAGCGTTGCGAGAAGACCAGCTGAATCATAGGGCCAACCTTTCTTTGGCTATTTTGACCAAGATTGAAGCAAACGAGGATAGTTTTTTTGAGCGCCTCGTAACGGGAGATGAAACTTGGGTGTATCAGTTTGATCCTGAAAGTAAAAATCAATCAAAAGAGTGGCACCCAAGGGGGGCAGCAGGGCCTATCAAGTTCAAGACAGAGAGGTCCGTTAAGAAGATAATGGCTACAGTTTTTTGGGATTCGGAGGGAATTATTTTAATAGACTTCTTAGAAGGACAAAAAACTGTTACATCCAGCTATTACGAAGGAGTTTTAAGGAAGCTGAAAACTTCAATAGCCAAAAAACGACGAGGAAAGCTCCACAAGCAAATCTTGTTCCACCATGACAATGCCCCTGCACATTCGTCCAAAGCTGTGAGATCTGAGCTACGGGAATTTCGATGGGAAACTCTTGCTCATCCCCCTTATAGCCCTGATTTAGCACCCTCTGACTTTTTTCTGTTTCCAAATTTAAAGGGACACCTAAAAGGAACCCGGTTTCAATCATTAGATGAAGCAAAAAAGCAGGTCATTACTTGGTGCCAGAGACAACCCCGTGAATTCTACAAAGATGGTCTTTACCGTTGGATTCATAGATTAAGAAAGTGTATAGATGTTAATGGAGCTTATGTAGAAAAATGATTACAGTATTATTACAAATAAAAATTTTATGCCATTTATCTGAGAACTTTTTGACTCCCCCTCGTATATGGATTCCTCTCAACAGCCATACGAGTATCTTTGACACTGTAATCTACATCTTCACTCATCTTTTCAGTTTCTGAATAGTTGTTTTTTATGAGGATGGTTTATTCCTTTCTGGAGGGGTAGGTACCGGAAGATTTGCACTGTGTGGTACTGGTGCAATAGAGGATGGAAGATTGGGATAGGAAATAGTAGGTGAATTTTTGCCATTTTGACGTTTGGAAGGGTTCACCATGCAGAAGTAGCAATTGGTTGAGTGGTCAGTGGGTTCACGCCAAATCCTTGGAATGGCAAATATCATGGCTTTTCTTTCCCTCCTATACTATTCTGTAAAATTTAAAATATATAGTCCATTACTGTAAAAGCAGCTCAACCTAGCCGTATGATTTATCATATTTTTCGACCTGTTCCGCTCGCGCGCCTACCTCGAGGCCATAATCTGACTCATCTTGGAAATGTGTCAGTTCTCGAGAAAAGTACGCGCCCGCGCGCGCCGAATAACCTACTAAATTACTATCGGAAAGTAGTGTATCTAGCTCCCGACTGCGTGACCAACGTCACGTACGCTCCTCTGGCGAGCTCGTATATATAGGGGTCCCCTTCTCTACTCGCGAGAGATCCGTTCTGGACATCGTTCAGCAAGGACCTTCTGCCATTATACCCTGCCAGCTTTGACGCTGATTCCTTTTGTTGCTGCAACGATTTTTGCTGTCTTCGGACTCGTACTGCATTCGTTTTCCGTTGGAAAACCGATTACCGTGGGCTAGTTTAGAATATCCCTCGTCACTCTACCACCTCCGCTCTTGGGTACTCCGCCATCTCGATCACCTCCACCCTTGGATACTTGGCTATCAAGTCTTCAGTTACCCGTGGATCTGTCCTCATTTAGACCTCATTCACCTGTGTGTCATTCATCCTCTAGATCGCGCCGCCCGTGGGTCCTGCGTCATCTCGTTCATTGACTACACCCGAAGGACGAGAGGGGGGGTATTCTTTTAATACCTCTTACCTAAGTAGTGTAGTTAATTATTTTTAACGACGCGTGTCGTTTCAGCGTAAAGTGCTTATTTTTACAATATTCCTTATTATACGCAGATTTTATTTAATAACGGGGTGTTGTCGTTAGGTGGTTTCGAAGTTTGTGACTTTTTATTATTTTTTGTACCCTCTTATACTCCATTGACAGGTTATTTTTCTTTTTTGTAAATAATACGATTGAATTTTCCAGTGTATTTATTTTACCCTTGCGGATATTTGAGCACCGTCCTGGTAACCTTTTTGGCAACCTTCCTCCTGTGTGTATTTTGAGGCCGAGAGAACCGTGTCCTCGTCTGCCCTCACAATTACTATTTTGGGTTACAAACAAACATAATAGCGTAAATTCGTGTGTTATTTAATATTATACTCTTCACAATAAACCATTTTCTTACCTTCCAAACCTTTCTTACAGTGTTTACAACCCAAAAGTAGATGCCCAAGGTTTGCCTCAGTCCACAACTGGCAAGCAAATGTATGCATGGTAAGCTTCGCACATTCACATAAATGTCACACCGAACTTGTTTTGCTCTTGTTTTAATGAGCTGTCCGCAGATATAGCAAAATACCTCTGGAGAATGATTGTAGCCTCTTGATACCATTTTTCTTCTAATGTGTTCACTCTGGTAGCTAGAGCTGAAATGAAAGCAGATCTGTGAATCCATGTATAAATATTTCTAAAGTAATATTTCAGAATATTCTGGAAGGTTGTAGAAGTTTTCAGACGTTTGTTATGCCAGGTTTTGGAACATGCTTGAAACTTCATAAAATTCTACTCAATTCTTGAAATTTCTCATTAAATCTAGAATGTTTTAGAAGTTTTCCTTAAAACAAATATTATTCTGAAACATTCCACCATTTTCCACCAAATTTTTAAATTAATAATGCCCTAGTATTATTTTCCAAATGGACAAATTTAGAAATTCAGAACCTTACCTACAAAAGTAAAGTTTTGTGATAAAAATAGAATTTTTTCATTTACTTTAGTTACGAAAAACTGGAAAATAAAACTCTTAACCTAGGAACAAGAAAAACATAAATTGTTGTATAGTGAATTATTTTTGCTATTCTTTGTATACCAGTTTGTTGTATATCCCAATTACATTTGTTTGGTTGGTTTTTAAAATTCATACGTTATATTAATAAAAATTCCTAAAAGGTTATTTTAGCACATGAGAAGCTTTTGAAGGAATTGATGTCCTCTAACAACCTTTTTGGAAAGAATATTATTACATAGTACAGGGTGACCAGTAAAATTATACCTAGATTTTAAGTTATCTCTCATTTTTCCGTAAAATTCAAAGGATAAAATAAAAAAATATTCTAAAGATGAAATTCTTAAGTTTTATGTATAGTAAATAACATTTTCGAAAGTCTTTTCACTCTAACATTGATACGATGAGTAAGATTTTCAATGACATTTTTAAACACACCTGCGTCGATAGAGGAAATGGTTACTCATGCAGCCTTCTTCAGCTAGACGATAGAGGAGGCTGTGTTTGGATTTAACTCTGATAAAATCTTAGAAAGAAGTCAATAGAGGAAGGTATGGCGGGCAAAAAAAAAACCCGCTAGTCAATGCGAGATTTGAGCTTCCATGAAATCAATCCTTCAGTCGTATCATGGATACAGAGTGGGTATATAGAGTTGACCCATCTTACTGAAACCATTTATTATGTGACATGTCATTCGCAAAAACAACACGAAGCATTGTTTGTTTATGTTTGATGTGTATATTAACATATCTTTCAACAGTACATGACGTTGCTTGCCTTGTTTCAGAATCTTCAAAAAATGCATGGTCAAAGACCATGCTCTCAGTCAACCCCTAACAAGCAGTTAAATTGGGAAATTGGAATTGGTTTTACAAATTGCTCAATGGATTCATTAACTGACCACTAGATAATTTGTTTTTTATTCATACAATTATAAAACTTCAAAGTTTCTTTGTTCAAATACTTGTGGTTCATCTAGGTCTTGGGACTATTGATAAAATTATAAAATTTACCTCTTGAAAATACTTTTAATTTTCATGAAAATTGCACAGAATATGATTTAGAATTTGCCTCTGATAGTATCTATATCTCACTTCATAGAAGAGCGCCCAAAATAGCTATGAGGAAAGAAATGTGTATTAGAAGAAAATTATAACTTTGTTTAGACGTAATAATTCTTAATGTATGTATAGCAACACTGCCTTACCTCTTAATATTACTAATTTCTCAGGAAGGTAAGACGAATTAAGTTTAACACTTCCTTCACAAAACAGGTTGCCAGTGTGATTTCATGTATTGTAAATCTCCATAAGGATACCAAACCCTGTGAGTCAATGAGGAAAAAGAGTTGCTCTCGAAAAGTAACTCTCAAGGAAAATCGCAAGACGCAACGGATGACGTAAATGATGGGCTGAATTCAGACAGCAGCCGATATTTCAGGTCAAGTTGCCGAGAAGAGGATACTGAATGTGTCACGGTAAAGTGCCGTCTCGCGTCGCTTTAGAGAGATGGAACTCATAACACGTTCCCGTGCAAAGAACGAACCCAGAAGAGAGAAATATAAAGCGGTTAGATTGCCTCTCGCTAATCAGCATGTCCTGAAGAGTTGTGAAAAGTAGGAGTGTTTTTCAACGATGAAAACAAATTGAATTTATTCAGATTGAATTGAAAGTAGCATGTAAGGCACGATGCAAACGAAAGATTGACCCCCATATGCACGAAAAGACAAATTTGCTGGTGGTAGGCCATAGCGTGAGGCTTGTTTTTAAGCGATGGAGTCTGTCCACTCGTCCATTTATACAAGAATCTGCTTCAGGAAAATTTGATTTTGTCTCCGAACATTGGGAGAGTGTGAGTGTTTTCATTCAAGAGAATGCTCCGTGCCACACTTCAAAGACAGTGAAGCAGTTCTTGGATGCTGAAAATATCGACAGGTTAAAATGACATGCACTGATCCCTGATTTAAACACGATATTAAACCTACGAGTATTAAAGATACTTGACGAGGAAGTTATGTCTCAGAAACCGACAAACGTTAAAGATATCTGGCGAAGATTGTAAGAAGAATGGAAGATAAATCAGGCCCGAAAAATGCGACAAATTGGGGAAGTCCTGCGACCATAGATGTGCTCAGGTCATTCAGAACAAGGGCCAGCATACTTATTATTACTTCGTTCAGTTATTTATAAGTACAATTATATGATGCATACAGATAATAACAAAGATTTATAGAGTTCTACCTCACATTATACATAGAGAGAACACCCTTTTTCATATATATATATATATATATATATATATATATATATATATATATATATATATAAAATTATTTTCTCTCTTTATTGGTTGCATTTTATAATATCAACCCCCACTAGGTACTTATCTGCCGGTGCACAAAGACATTTATTCATTTTGCTTTAGTTGCAATCTCTTTTATTTGCATCCTCAACTGCTGCAACTATTCTCATGCTTCCCCACCTTCTGGTCTTGTGTACTCCAATACAATGGATGATCAATATGTTTGCTAAACCTTACGCTCTTTTAAGAATATAAATGTTTATTAAGGGACATCACAGAGATCGAATAATAAAAGGTTGAGTTGAAGTTACAGCATGGAAAAATGGGTGAAATGATTTTACGAGACTGTCCGATTCTTGTCGTTTAGATGGTTTGTTCTTGACTCATTATTATTCGTTCCCAACTAATCTGAAACTGTAATTTTTGCTTTCAAACTATTTTGATAGTTCACAATTTGTTCCTACGTAAAATTCTCTTTTCATCTTTTATCCGAGAATTTGCTTCTCGTTTAAATTTTAGTTGGCAATTTTATTAACATGTGCTGCCAAATAAACGTAAAGATGTACAAATGTATTCATATCTCCTTAAAAATAATCAAAGTTTACCTGTAAACTGTTCTTAAGTTTTCTTTAATTGCAACTCAAAATTGAGTGACTTGGAAATCTTGTTTGTTTTTTTTAAATTAAAGATTCATTTTTAATTTTGTTGAGCATTTGTGATATTAAAATAATGATTAAAATTTTCTGAAAAAAATCCAAACTGCTTAAAATTCGAATCATTTCTTGGGTTCTGGTGTGAAAGTCCTCCTTTCATTTTCTAAACTTTATTCTTTTGTGATGAAAGACCTTGATTGAAGAAAAGATAGAAAGTTTGCGCGAACAGTTATTAATCAGGGGTGGGTGGGGAGGGTAAGGGTATTTAACCGGTGGGTGGGGGTAATGGCCTAGAAATAATTAGAATGGGAAAGGCCAATGATGCAGGAATTGAGAAGTTTCATCAAAAGGCCCCTTTGACCCTCAGCCCTCTTGCCACCGGGACCTACCTAACGGCAAACGCATTGGCGCTACCGAGTGATGGTACCACTCCTGAGTAGCTAGTTATGGTTATTGGTTTGGTTGGTCTATTAGCGACGACTCTCTTCGTCTGGTAGGGCCTTTTGCGTGAGGCACACTAGACGGTAGAGTTCTGTTTTTTCTTGATTGGAGGCTATCTTTCTTGATTGCACGCTGAGTAAACGTCATCAGGGGTTCTTTATCGGTAAAGCAATCTTCAGCAGAGGATTCTTTATTCGACAGAGTCTTGGAAAGTCTTCAGATGTGTCGATCTCCATCCTGAAACACGTTCCAATTCCCAATTTATACTCAAGCATCGCACATCTCACGGCAACCATGAGTTTCAAAATCTAATTAAATTTGTACATTCAACTGATATTATTTCTCGACACACCTATGTTTTACATTACTATATAACTTTAAATTCTTTATATTTAATTAGAGATAGGTGGTGAATATTGTCTGCTTTATTAGCATTTTCTTCATTAAACTTGATCATTAACACAGACGTTAATATCGATCTAAACACGTAGTTTTTGCTTACACTATCGTATCACAATTTCGTTCTTTTGCTCCCAGATATTATTTTTACGTCTTCCACTTATATTAAAAATAATACTATTTTGCATGTTATTTTTTATATCAATGGAAATATTTAAGTTGGGATAAGTTTAAACATAGGTGAATAATTATAATGTTGATATCTAGGAACCATCTTTTAATAGGTGCAAAAGGTCACCATATTTCTTAGTTAGCACCTCAGGCCAATTTCTTTTATCAAATCGACGATCAAAATTTATACAGGGGCTATTGTATTGCAATTAATACATATATCCATATACATATATTTTGTATACTTAACCAAACAAATTCCCACGTCTTTAGATGTTTGTTTTTGTTGTTATATTTAAAAGATACAAGAGCCTCCTTGACTTAACGGTTATTCGCTCTTTTCTGTGAGAGAAAAAGGTAGACTATAAATTTAATGGTCTTTATTTGTATAAAATTTTAAAATTACTCATCGCCCCGAATAAAGAATTTTTAGGAAAGTGAACTATTGGTCCAAAGAAATATCGTTCACAATACTAAGCATGAACTTCCCTCACTTTTTAAGAGGTCTGTCAGTAGTTATTGTCGCTCGTCATTGCTTTTGCAGTATTAGCCTGTTATTAACCTTAGTTG
The DNA here is from genome assembly GCA_963969495.1 of Ceratothoa steindachneri. Lineage (NCBI taxonomy): Eukaryota > Metazoa > Arthropoda > Malacostraca > Isopoda > Cymothoidae > Ceratothoa > Ceratothoa steindachneri. Next base: position 62,872,799 of record OZ018322.1, on the reverse strand, counting down.
CAACACTTGCACAGATCGCACCAAAATAGGAAACAACAAACAAATAAAACGGTCATTTGACCACATACTCCATTCGGGCAATTCCAAAAGAGAGATGATACAGCTTCGGAAACAAGCGGTTCTTAGACCACTAATGTCCATTCGGACAGCCTAAAGTAAAGGTTTTACGGGTACGATCTAAACCCATTATAATATATCATAAAATACATGAAACTGCTCATTGAGATTTATTTAAGTCTGTCTTTCATATTACAATGCTCGAACGGGCGATGCAAGCTCGATGGTACGAACGAGAATTCAACTTTTAAATTACTTGCTAGTGATATGTGAACACCACAGTACCTCATACGAGGAAGATTGCGTCCGATCCAGGCCCAAACCTATTTTTATGGGGATCTGCCTTGCTTAGATTGATAAGATTTGGAGGGTTGCGTTCCCTCTTGATCCGAATGCCTCGTGTAGTTTCATTTTTAAACGACCACAGTTGTTTACCGTCTACACATTTTTGCTTCTAACAAAGATTATTTGAATAATGACTATGGCATGTATAGTTAATTAAAATTAATATTTGAAACAGTCCTCGAATCAATTATCTCGGTTCACTGTTGTTGTTTTATGGTCACTTGTGGTTAGAATAGTAGTTTATCAACAGACATTGCTAGTTTGCCCTGTTAAAAAAATCAACTTTTTTCCTTATTTTCATGTTTCTGCATATTTTTACCATACTTTTTGAACTAAACAAGCCAGAAATCAAAAGTATTTTGACTTATGATGTTGGGAAGCATTGATGCATGTATGTTTAAATTTTATGCTGTGAAATCGGCCAAAAGCACCGATTCCATTGTCCTTTGAATCATGTTTTGCACGATAATTTTTTATTTAAACAAGACAGTGCAAAGAATTAGTTCTCAAAAGAGAACAAAATTAATAAATAATAATTAATAATAAAGGAATAATAATTAATATTAATGTTTCTCTATCCTTTTTAGGAAATAATATAAACTCAATCAAAGTCTAGAAAACTCTCTACAAGTTGCAACTACGCAATAGCATTAAACAAGGAGCTGAAAACCTCTACGAAATGTCCACAAGTAGGTGTTATTTGGGCCATCTCCCAGATCTCACCCTGAAAATTTCGTGGTTGGATACCTTTCAGCTTTGAGAAGTGGTTCTCAGTTCTCACCAAAAATAGGCGTTCAATTATTCCCTTCATCTTCAGAATTTAACGAAAAATCCATGGAGACCCAAAGTTCAAGACTTTGTATATCAGTATATGAAACAGTCGAATCTATCATCCAATACTGGCGGATGGCTAGAATCAAGACACTGGCCAAGTACAACACAATGAAGCTCTTCACGAAACTATATGAGAAACATCGTTCTCTGATGAAGAGCAAGTAACCTTAGAGGGAAAAGAGGAGCATTTGTGCTGTAATTTGACAGTCTGTTCAATATAGGAGCTCCAGATGCATTCTAGGAAATACAGAGCAACAGATTGTTATCCGGAGAGAAAAAAAAGATGAGGATATCAAGTTCTACGAAGACCAAAAGAATGAAAGAAAAGGTCATATGACTGGTCATGACAAGATTTTCGCGACAAGATCCCTGCAGCAAACAGCGAGGAATGAAAATGTGCAGCATATACAAAAATAAGGTAAAACTAATTATGTTGAACATCACGAAAAATTGTAAGATTTACTCCATTGCGATACTTAGCATGTACTTAACAATTACTGTCTTAATATGTTGTACTATTTTACAGCTGCAGCAGAAAAAAAGGCATTTGTCCATGTCGATGCTATTACCTGGAGTGACTCAACTGACAACGACAGTAAAACAGAGAACATGCATTACCATCAGCCTCTTCTTGAATGTTATCACCATCAAGACCATATGACTAATGTGACTTTGAAGTTTCAAAAGAAGGTCATGGAAGTGATGCCATCTGCATTACAGCTTATCGCATTGATTTATCAGACAATCAAGTTAATGACGTGGTTTCTGACACCTTGAAAGCTAGAGGGGCTGGTCTGGATAACTTCCTCATCTCAACCTTAGCAAAACATCGCAACATAATGCCAATTTTTGTGAAAAAAAACACTGTACGCTGCCTTACACTGATATGAAAAGTTGCTCAAAGATATTTGGGGCAGTGAACCTTGAGGTACCTCAGAGACGAGTTGTGCTAGTGTCTAGTTCACCTTAATAGAGTGAACGAAAGTTATTGAGATTACCTGTCATCACCAATTCTTCTGGCACAGCTTATGCAAAGGCTTTACTATATTTAGTGAAGACACGAGAACTTACAAATAATGTTACTACCATTGTTTTTAGTCGCGTATGATTCTACATCTTACAATGTCGGTTGGTCGGTCCCCGTTTTGCTTTAAGTGTGTGAAAAGGAATTTTGTGACATTCCCGAACTCTTTGTATGTACCAATCAAGATCGTGCGCCCACAAGGCAGACTAATCAAATGCTAGGGGCGTCAGCCAGCCGGGAGGCGTCACTGCAGGCGTTATTTTTTTCTTTTGGGCGGGTTAATTGCCTATTTTTATAATGACCCTTTTATAAAAGATTAAAAATAATATATTAAACAATAACACCTCTCTGAATCATAACTGTTCGATTACTAAAATTGTTCTTCAATTTTGGATTATCCAGTGCTTCGAAGTATATTCCCATCAAGTGGACAATTCCACTCTACTTTCTGAGAGTATCAAGATAACTGGAAAATATTTAATCTTTATCAGACATATGTCATTACCATTATATTACATTTAATTAGAACAGGTGTACTGAAGTTACTGTTCCATATACAGTAATTATTTGCATGTTACGATTTTAAGATGTTTCTATTGTTTAAGATGTCCTAGGTCAGGCGATGTTATTATGTCAGGTGCCAGGTACAGGTTATGAAATTTTGGTTTTAAAATTTCAATGTAAGCACCTACTTAATTAAATACCTTACTGTTTGTTTTTAGATTCACTTCTGAAATATTTATCACCCACCCCTTGCCACTCCTGGACCAGCAGTCGCATCCACTTTGGTACCCAGTGATGGATGACTCTCTGACACCCAACCTGGAAGCAGAGAAAATTTACCCACAATCCCCTCTACATCAAACCAGCCAGTCAGTAAAATGGGGCACCTTCCTCTATACCCACCCCAGTGCCCCCTAGCTTCAAAGAGGTAAAACAACCTGTCCCATTCACTTCAGGAGAGCACACTGGTATATCAGCTGCAGCAATAGAACCTGCAGACTGGTCATCTGTTGTATCTGACAAACTTAGAACAGAGGTCATTCAAAGGAGACCTTTCCAATTAGAAAACAAATTTACCTTTCTCCAAAACAGCAATGGTAGAAGGTGTCAGCAGGATTATCTCGCCAGACAGTTAGCAAATTGACAACAAATCCAAAGAAGCTGGCTGATGTACTCAAGAAAAACAGATACTTTACACTATTTTTGTTGTAAACTTTTTACAATCAAAGAATTAAACCTGAACAGAGTAGTCACGGAATGGGAGAATGCTCCATTCATTCTTAAGCTCCATGAGAATAGTATGGAGCAAAATATCAATATGAGAAAATGGAAGGACTTGGAGATCCATCTTAAAAAGGGGCTGACTGTAGATGCCTAAGAGATAGCACTCCTAGAGCCTGAGAGAAACAGGTGGCGTGAGGTTTTACATCGATTAATGGTCATCATTAAATCCTTGTCTGAGAGGAACCTGGCCTTCAGGGGGACGAGCGCAAAGCTGAATGACCCAGGCGATGGGAATTTTCTGAAGCAGGTTGAAATTATGGCCAGTTTGATCCTGTGATGATGGATCACGTCCATATGGTGGAAAATGATTTGAACAAACATCCACATTACCTGGCGAAACAAAATCCAGAATCAATCAATACAGTGCATCAGCAAAATAAATCCTGCATCACATTGTAGAAGAGATAAAAATGTGCAAATATTATTCCATTATTTTGGATTACACACCTGATATTAGTCCCAAAGATCAATTTTTTGTGATGTTCAAGACCGTGAGAAAGATGACAAGCCACAAATTAAAGAGCACTTTGGGGGCTCTTTTGTAGATGAGGAGTCAACAGGAGAAGCTTTATAAACTCTTATTCTCAAAAAGCTGGAGGATCTTAACATCTCGTTTGAGGACTACAGAGGACAGTCCTATGGTATCGATGCCCATATGAGAGGAAAGAATGAAGGCGTTCAGGCTAGGCTACTCAAGAAGTGTCCAAGGGACTTTTATGTCCTATGTGGGGCCCACTCTTTAAATTTATTTGTAGCAGATGCTGCAAAGAGCCTGACACACACCACTGGCTACTTTAGATATTTGTCCAAATTATTCTCTCTCTTCTCAGCCTCCACCCATAGATGGAATATCCTCCCAAGACATGCCAGAATCACTCTAGAGTCATGGTAGGAGACTAGATGGGAGAGCAGGATTAATATTTTGGATGCAGTTAGGTACCAGGCTGAGCAATTGAGAAATGCTCTTGTGGAGGTCAGGGACACAACACCAAAACCCATGATGAAAGTCGAAGCCCAGGCTTTGGCTGAAGAGGTTGGCTCCTACCGCTTTTGTATTTGTACTGTAGTATGGCACGATATCCTCAGTAAGATCCAGCATGTTATCAAGCTTCTACAGTCACTCACCATGCAACTAGATGTAGCTGTAAACCTGTTGGAGAAAACCAGTCACTCCTTCACAACCTAAAAAAGCACTGGGTTTATTGATGCCATAAAAATATCCAAAGAGATGAACGCGGATGCTACTCTCAAAGAAAAACGTTAGAGAAAAACAAAACGGCTGTTCAGATATCAGTCCTCTGATGAGCATGTTGGTGATTCTCTCAAAAAATGGAAACCACATGCTTTAATGAAGTATAACCAAATATGTGGGTGCTAGTGCAGAGAGGAGCTTTTCAAAGCTCAAATTGAATAGAACCTACCTCAGATCCTCCATGTGGCAAGAACGGGTCAGTGGGCTTGAAATCATTAGTATAAATCGTGAGGTTTCAAAACAGCTGTCTTATGATGATGTCATTGATTCTTTTGCTGCTGTGAAAGCAAAGCAAGTAAGGCTGTAGAACTTAGTATGTGGATATTAAACCATTTCAAATACACAGACCTCTCAATTAGACATACTGCGCTGTAAATAGCTGCACAGATGTGTGTGAAATATCTTTTACCTTTTATTTTGAGACATTTTTCTCTGTGTATAGTAACCTACTCACTTATTTCAGTGTTTATATGTTGATGGTTGTGCAATACATTGTAATCATGCTAGCCGAGTGGATACGGCGTTGGCTTCCGAATGTCGCGTTACCAGGTTCGATTCCGAATCCCGGCATGAGCGGACACAAACGTCAGCGCACGTAAGATCTGGCTACCGATTGGTGGACGCGCTGTTTTCACTCCGTTTTCGGGTGAGTAGATCTTACACCTCACACATAGCCAATCACAACACTGCTTTCTTTCCTCTCCCGCCTTCACAGCACAACACACACTCTGTTCCAAGGAATCCTCCCGATGGGTATCTATATCCACGTACCTCTGACGCGGAACAGGTCCCTTTCCCCCGAGGTGACGAAGGCTTCTACCTGAGCGCTGTTTGGTGTCAAAACATAATACTCACTGGCACCTCCACAAAAGAGAACCAGCTCCTGGGGCCCTCGGGCCGACCAGCGATCGTCATGCTGACCTTATATAAATTTCATTATTCGGTCGGGGATCCTGCCAGTATCATGAAAGGATTGGCGCTGACTAACTAACTATATTGTACTTCTCTCAATATTTCTATATTTTTCGTGTTGCTTTTTGAAGTGTGTAAATATGTTGTTCAATAAATTTAAAAATGTTTAAAGTTAGTTTGTGAATAATCTTTTGGGGGGTGGCGGGTTGTCGGTCCCTTCAGGGAGGAACCAAAGAATGTCTTGCCTAGGGCGCCAAATGAGGCAGGCAGGAACGGCCCTGGTACCAATATACCATTTCTTGTTCTAAGACTATAATAACCTTTAGATCAAAAGTTATAGTGCAAAACGATTCAAGGGACCCCAAGACTGCTGCTTTTGACCGATGTAAAAGAAGAAAATTTAAAGCTCCATACGGCAATGCTTTCCAACTTCATAGGTTAAAATAGTTGTAATCTTCGGCTTTTACAAATCAAAAGGGATGGAAAAATGTGCATAAACCAATGAAAATAAGAATTTTTTAGTCGCGGGCGACTCTACATCTCACTATGTCGGTCGGTCCCCGTATTCTTTTTTCTTTTGGTAATAACATTGTAACTTTTCTGTCGATTGTAACGAAATTTGAAACCCTTATGTTGTTTTACATTTTCTTTCAAATGATATAATTGCCAATGTCCTTCCAAGGTTAATCCGAGAATTATTAAAAGTTTTGAGGGTCGTAAGGAAATTAATCATAATAAGTGAGAGCACGCGACTTTTGGTCAGCAGACCTTGTTGATTTTTTGAACAGGTCTACTGCAGTGGTACACACTTGCATCCACACAACTTTAAATGCATTTTTTCTAATATTTCCTAACATTAACTCATTGTTCCTTAATTTCCCAACATTAAATCATTATTCCTTAATTTCCCATTCTCTTAATTTCGTCTGAATGTACCCATAGTGAGAATTCTCTCTCGGAGTCTTGCTGAACTTATTTCTGCCTCCCTCTAAAGAAACCCCCATCATAAAAATTGATCTTCGAGCCTGGAGAAAATCATACTCGCCATTAACAATCAAATCTTCCGTGATTCCTCCAAGGTAACACTTTCATTTGTGTATTTCGGGATTTTAGCCTGAGCAAATCTAATCAACAGAACGATGTAAAGATCCTCTTCTTTACATCTTGCCTTTCACCAGCTATGATACTTTCGAAATTCCAATTTTATTCGTAAGAATTCACTTTTATGTCCTAAAATTGGTCTTTGATCTCGAAGCCAAGGTATGACGAGCAATTCTAGGTGCGATTTTCTCGTCCAGACCCATTTATCTCGAGATATGAAATTTTAAATCGCTTCTAAGTATAATTTGTAAGGGAAGAAAATATTCATCTGTAGCATAATAGACTCATTCGCCTCTTTTGAAAAGAATATCAACCTTCGTAGGAATAGAATAATTGAATCGTTTGTGCGGAAGAAAGTGGGAAATTCAAATTTGTCCTTATATTTTGTCTTTTAGTCGTTATTTTTGATTAAAAGACATCTTCTCTGTAAGGTTCAAGCGTGTGTTCTTTTGTTCGAGTTTGTTTGCTGTGAGGTTCAAACGTGAGTTCTTTTGTTTAGGTTTGTTCTCTGTGATGTTCAAAAGCGAGTTTTTTTGTTCAGGTTTGTTCTATGTGATGTTCAAGCGTGAATTCTTTTGTTCGGGTTTGTTCTCAGTGAGGTTCAAGGGTGAGTCTTTTGTTCGGATTTGTTCCTGTTTACGAATATTTTTTTTAATTTATATTTTACGGCTTCTTCTATACCCTCCCCCCTTCCCCATGAGTGAACATAATAGCGTTTTTAGATTTTAATAGGTTACTCCAAGTCAGTTAGTTAATTGAACCTCCGTCTCTTTTACTGGTTGAACAGGCCCCTGTCGGGAAAATGAAATTTATATAGAGATCAGAATGATAATGTTGGGCAAGACTCAAAGCACCGGAGGACAGTTTGTGATAGAACGAGTTGAAGCTGCGTTAATTTCAACTCCTATCCCATATTATTTAAAACCACGATGCTGCCCACGTGCATCTTCGATTCGAAGCTTGGAGCCTTATCGCAGCTACCGGATGTCAATGTTTAAACAAGGAGGTTATCGTCCCCCCGTTCGCCCCCATACGCCGACCTCGCCAGATTGAGTTAGGCTTATGGGCAGATAAGGCATTGTTCTCCGGCTCGGCTGTGCGTTCCCTCGAAGCTCCCACCCCATTGTCCCCCACGCCAAGGAGATGTCCTGGCTATTTATATGGAAACTTTACCACTAAGATGAGATTGGAGATCCAGATTTTCGTCGCGAAACATCACCACGACCCTCTCTCCCTTTGTGCGCCAAGGGACCTCGACCTCGAGATTCACCATCACTTGTCCAGAAGGAGGACAATATCCCTTGAGTGCCAAAGTTCGAGCCTTTGCGACGCCGAGTCCAAAAGGCTTCCCCCTTGTTGTTCAGAGGAGAACAGCATTAGAACAGCCATTGTTCTTGAGCCCGTAGACAAGAGACGGTTCTCACCCTTCCCCCTTGTTGTTCAGAGGAGAACAACATTAGAACAGCCATTGTTCTTGAGCCTGTAGACAAGAGACGGTTCTCACCCCCCCCCTTTGTTCAGAAGAACACAACGTAGAACAGCCATTGTTCTTCAAGCCGTTTGTCGAGAAACGGTTCTCCTTCCCAAGACGCCACGTCAGGATTCTTTTATTCCCCCCCCTTCGGCTGGATCTCGCCAGCGGACCGAAAATTCCTTCAAGCTACCTTCCACTGCACCACTAGTGTAAAAGTTACGTAAGCCAAACGTCACCTTTGAGTACTTAACCCTTTTGTCAATTCTATCATGTGCTTTAAATGGTTTATCGAACCATCCCATCTCTTTAACTCTATATTTTTTTTACCTTTTTAAATCCTTTAAATCCTCGGATTAGCCGAGCCCCCACGACCCTTTCAATTCTCTGTTATGTCAATATTTTCCGTCTTGTGTTTGTTGATAGTTATTATTAATAAAACTCTATTTTATTAATGATAGAAATATTATTATCCTTGAGCTCAGTTCCACTTCTTAAGCATATCGAAGATACATAATATCGGCCGCCAGACATTAACGCACTCTAAAGATAATTAAGGAAGTCATTCTACGACACAGTTCTAGTCCTTAGAGAATGTGCAGGAATATTTGAAGTACTGTTTTGTTACCAGTCAGCGAACAGAGAACTAACACTTCGTGGGGAGTGTGGAGGTGAAACTCCTTTCGTCAAGCTCCAAGACGGAAGGATCATGAGTTATGAGTGGAAAAGTAGAAGTTGGAAGGATAAGAACACTTTTAATTGATTGTGTGTGTCATGGCGCATTTAGGTGGAACCGAACTTATCCCCGTGACAGACACAGTGCACCACCAATAAGTGGCTAGCTCCCTACGAAGGCCACCATTTCTGTGTGTCCGCCCTCGGTGGTTCAAACCAGCTACAAAGAGGTGAAAATCCGATGCCTTATTCACTAGGCAGGTGAGAGCACCACTTTTATTTAATAATATTAAGAAGGAGGGAGAAAAGAAGAAGAAAATGGAAGAAGAAAGGGAGAATAAAAGGAAAAGGTAAAGAAAAAGAAGAAACGAAGAGATGATGAAGAAGGAAATGAAACAAAAAGAAGAATAGAAAATAAAAGAAGAGGAGATGAGGAAGATGAATAAAAAAGACGAGAAAGTGGAATAAAAAAGACGAAGAAGAAGAGAAGAGCGAAAAGGAAAAGAGGAAGAATATGTAGATGAAAAAACGAAAAAACGAAAAAGACGCTGACGAAGGAAGATGAAAAAGAAGAAAATAAGATGAAGAAACGAAAACGACAACGATAAAGAAGAAGAAAATATGAAGTAGCCAAGTCAATAACGAAAAGGAAGCAAATGAAGAGTAATAATAGAAACGAATAAAAACTAAGTGGTTAAGATGAATAACAAAGAGAAGAAAAGAAGAAGTATAATAATAATAATAATAAAATAATAGTAGAAGTTGAAGATGAAAAAAGAAGAAAAGGAAGAATAAACGAAGGAGACGACGAGGATGACGACGAAAAATAATAAGAAAAGAAGATGAAGAAACAAAGATAGCGACAAAGAATAACAAACAGAGGAAGAAACGAACAGGAAGAAGTAGAATATAAACAAACTAAAACAGGAAAACCAGACAAAGTAGAAGAAGAAGACGAAGAGGAGAATAGGAAGGAAAAAAAGAAGAAACGAAGAAGATTAAACCTTTGAAATTAAATTTGTTTGTCCAAATACTGTAAATAAATGAATATTTAAGATCTTATCGTTTTGTTTATTGCATCATTCATTGTATTATTTTCCCAACTAAATTTGACAATTCCCTAATAGTATGTTATTTAATACACCCAATTTCATTCGTATGTACTTTGTCGTAGAATGGACTCTCGATGATATACCATATATGACTATTCGTTGAGGGAACTTATTCAATTATATTTAGAGTGCGTGGTGTCTGGTCGACCGAGGTTATTTATCTTCAATATGCTTAAGAAGTGGAACTGAGCTCAAGGATAATAATATGGCTATCATTAATAAAATAGAGTTTTATTAATAAAACTATCAACAACACACAAAACGGAAAATATTGACATAAACAGAGAATGGAAAGGGTCGTGGGGAATCTATCTAATCCGAGGATTAAGATTTGGAAGAGATTTAAAAAGGTAAAACAAATAAAAATTAAAGGGATGGGATGGTTCGCTAAACCATTTAAAGCACAGGATAGGGTTGACAAAAGGGTTAAATACTCAAAGATAACGTTTAGCTTACGTAATTACACTTGTTGTGCAGAGGAAGGCGACGTGAAGGAATCTTCGGTCCGCTGGCGAGTTCCAGCCGAAGGGGAGGGGGAATTAAATTATCCTGACGTGGCGTCTTGGGAATGAGAACCGTTTCTTGGCGAAGGGGCTTGAAGAACAATGGCTGTTGTACGTTGTTCTCTTCTAAACAACAGGGGGGGGGGTGAGAACCGTCTCTTGTCTACGGGCTCAAAGAACAATCGCTGTTCTAACGTTGTTCTCTTTCTAAACACAGGGGAAGCCTTGTGGACTTGGTGTAATGAAGGCTCGAACCTTGGCACTTAAGGGATATTGTCCTCTTCTGGACAAATGATAGTGGATCTCGAGGTAGATGGTCTTTTGGTGCACAAGGTGAGACTTGACCGTAGTGATGTCTCGCGAAGAAAATCTGGATCTCGAATCTGCTGTTAGTGGTAAAGTTTCCATATAAATAGTCGAGACATCCCCTTGGCGTAGGGGACAATGGAGTGGGGGCTTCGAGGGAATGCACAGCCGCGCCTGAGAACAATACCTTATCTGCCCATAAGCCTAACTCAATCTGGTGAGGACGGAGCATGGGGAGAAACGGGGGAAGATAAACCTCCTTGGTTAAAAATTGACTCAGGTGGCGGCTATAATGCGCCCAGCTTCAAGGCGAAGATGCACGTGGGTAGCATCGTGTTTCTAAAAACATGTGATAACGGTTGAAATTAAGCGGCCTCAAACCGTTCTATCACATACTTCTATAGAAATTTTGTAGTAATGATTCCATTTAGAAATTTAGGAGATGAAATAAATGTTTGCATTGATAAAGTATGAGTCGCATCCTAAGTAACTTCAACACGTCGTTATCACCCCGTGTGGTGTCATGCGATTTCAAACGCTCTTCTACTCCTGTTTGAGTCATTCCGAGGCTGATATCAGCACGGATCGTTGATCTCATGTCTTCATTCAACATTGATGAGATCTTCCAGGCTGGTATCAAGGTAAGTCCTGCCCTAAATCTGCTCTTCTAACTGACCGCATTCTTCGTGCTGGCCACCCTTCCATTCTAGTACGTCTTGATCTCTCGACCGACTTTGATGCCGTAATTCATACTGTTCATGTTTATCGTCTTCATAAACTCCTGGTGTTTTTGGAACTACTCTTACCTCGTGTTGCTCGTACCTATCACTTCGCCATCATTGATAGGTACATTTATCTCGGGCGGCGGATGTGCGTTTTTCTTGGACCGCTTTTTATATCTACCTTCTTTCCCTTGGCATTCTATGGGTGGCTTGGTTTTTCATTCCATTTCTACGCTGATGACATGCGATTCTGTCTCTCCCTCCCCTAAGACTCGTGTGCTAAGACTTTAAATAATCTTCTATCCGCGTATGAGGCCATTACTGAATGGCTCTCAGACAACTTTCGTAAATTTAAGTATGACAAGACTCAGGCGTTAGTGGTGGGTTCTCCGTCGGATGTAACTCACTGTAAAACTATTGCTCGTTTTATTATCCTCAGTGGCTCATTTTTCTCCTATTCAGACTCATCAAATATCTGAGCATTACTTTTCTAGTTAATTATATTTTTCAAAGCTCATGTTGCTAAATTCTTCAAATCCTCACTTTGTTTTCTTCACAATCTTAATCACATCCACTTCATTCATAGATTGCTTTCCATGCTTTCATTACCTCCCCGCTTGACTACTGCACTTCCCTTCTCGCTGGATCCCATGCTTCCATTTTTCGACCCTTACAACTTGTTCAAATCTTTGCTGCTCAGGGGTTTATTCACCAGGGACGTTTTTCTTTTTCAAGGCCCCTCAGCTCCGTGAACTGCATCGGATGCTCATTCGATCTAGGTTCACCTTCAAATTCCCCCCTTCTTACCTATATGATCATAAGCACCGCAAGACTCTTCAGCCGCGTTCCTCTGAACCTATCTCGTCCCATGAGACTATCACCGTCTGGTTTTGCCTCAGTACTGTATGTTACTGGTAGTTTGTGTTGCAAAGGTAATGGTGTTTACTCTGTATTCGCCCCTAAGATGCAGAGTAATCTGCTCGGCCCTCCCACTAGTTCTCGGTGCCTTCAAGCGAGCCATAGAAATGTATATTATTGTTATCTTTTAAGCTACAAATCGCCTGGGTATAGTTTTAGGGAATTATCAGTGTTGCTGAATTTCAAATTTTCTGCTTATGTGAATGGTTTTGAGAATTTTCAGCTGGGGTTATGCATTTCACGAGTAGGATGGTGTTTTGAAGTCAAAGGACTGACTGATAGTTTGACACCACTCTTCATCTGCTTGTTTGAGGGGGTGTAGGTTCTGCATGTTGCTTGGAACTCCATTTATGTATTTACGATCATATGGCATCAATCTTTCTTTAAGGATGAATATGTGTTTGGAGGGAATTAAAGTGCTGTTTATCACTAGTCAACCACTCCTTCTGGTTTCTACTTTTTGTTTTGTTATAGAAGGCTTCCTTCCAACTGCATATCGATTTCTGTAACTTTTACCTACGATCATAAGAATAGAGAGAGTCTACAAAAGGATAATCAACATCCTATACGAGGTAGTTCCTGTCCCCATCTCCAAGTTCAGTTTAACCTAGCATCCTTATCCATAAATCTATCCAGTCTATTCTTAAAACACCTCAGAGAGGACGCTTCTATCCCCTAACCATTCAGACTACTTTATTCATATACCACATGATTAGTAAACCAATTTCTACCGAGAGAATGAATATTGAGTAAAAATCCCAGATAGATCTATGAGTTTTTGATTCGATTGATCTTGTCCATTCTCTTTAAATGGAACGATACTTCTGTTGATAGGGGATTGGAGTATTCTGATACTCCTATTTGTCTGTGAGGCAAAGTCTCGCTTCAGATTAACCAACCCCATAAGTCACCCTTTTTGAAAATAAGGAAACATCTTCTCATTTTATCTTTGGTGGATTAATTTATTTGACAAAAGGAAACGATTAATATAATGAACCCACGAGTAATGACCCCATATCTGCATGCATTTTTCCATAAAATTATTACTCTCTTTGCTTCTTTATATCTGTATATTTTGAAACTTTTATGTTCTGAAATAAAATTACATCTGAGAAATGTAGATTAGAATGAAGGATCACCTGATCAAATCAGGTATGCAAAGATAAATTTTACTTATAAAAATGACGAGACAATTTAAAAAAAGTTTTTGAATGTTCATATCTTTGTTTATTTTGTTGGCACGGATACTTATAGTTAATATTCAGGAGTTACTTTGTGGCGGATACATTCGAACTAAATAGTGATAAAGATTCACTCATGTGAACAAGGATTTCGCGTCCAGCTTTCTATCAACGCTCGTAGATAATCCTCTTTAAATCTAAGATTGACCAGCCTTTCCTGATACATCGGTCACGCTAATGGGGGCCAGCCGTTAGCATCCTTTACTCAGTCTTCTCACTAATCCCGATAGTAAGAGGAAACAGCCCATTTGCACCTCATCCGCTAAACCAACGAGAGTGAAATGCGAGAATAGCGCACCGAAAGCGCTCTCTTTTTCAGAGCCCAAATATGCATTAAGATCTCCGCGCGCCATTTGAGCGTGGCGAAGTTATTCGCGTGATTTTCTACCCAATGCTCTGATTCTTCTGCGTTTTGACGCCCAACGTGGGTTTTAAGCTTTTACTCTCCACTAATTTTCAATTCCGTGTTTAGGGATTGAATCTTTTATCTTTTCTCTTATCTTCACTCTTTTGCGCGTTTTCCTGTCATTTGTCCCTGCATATAAAGGAATGAGCGGAGAAAGAAGGCGATAAATAGTCCAGGTTACTTAGTTGTCTTGTCTTTTAGGAATGCCTTTGCTTTGAAGACTATCTTTTGGAACTATTTATCGCTCAAGAGATCCTGACGAGAGTGGGTTGGTCACTTTAGTCCATCTTAAAACCAAGATTTTAAGATCGAAAACATTCATGAATACAATGGAATACGGTAATACACAATTATTAATATTCATGTTTTGAAATATTCATGATTATTTCAATGGAAAGTAAATAACTTCTCGCTAAACTAGTAGACACGGCGTTCATAGTTATATCGTCAAGACAAGGGTTCGATATCAGCGAGCGCATACACAACACTTACCCCCGTGAGGGGGGGAGGGGTGTAAGTCGCTCTACACGCATCATCACGCACATGGACAATCATAAATCTGCCATCGTTCCTTTTCCACCTTCACGGCACAACATAACCCCTCTCTCTCCTCTGTACCCAAATCCTGCCCATGGAGTACTCGTAAGCCCTCTGGGGGCAACTCATATCCATCAACCCAGAGGTGGAGCACTAGCCTCTCCTTGAAGGTACTCGTATCACATACCCTTGAGGCTGAACCACCAAGGGCTTCATGATCGATCGTTAGTGTCAACATTCAAGGCCACCCAACACCCGACCCTTAAAGAAGACGGGCCCCTGGTGCTTCAGGCTTACCAGTGATGGAAATTCTGGTCAAAACTCGAGGAAACAAAAAATGGTCTTTTTTTTTCTTCTTTTAACCATAAAGAAACCAGAATTTGGTGTAAATTCTATTAAAATACCGTCCATATAGTTTGAGAGGTTGTTGAGATATCAATTGAATAATCAGAAATTTAGGGAAAGGCATCCGATATATCTCGACTATAATAATAACAATAATAAAATGGAGAGGTCATGAATACTTGTTTGTTTATCCTTTGTAACAATTATTCCCACGTATATATTAAATACTCCCTCAACAAAAAGAATCCCAATTCAACCACCTAAACATTGTCCGTCATGGTTTCTTGTTTTGCATACCATCTACTTCTTGTAAAGGAAACCAACAACTTCATGTTTAGGATACCATATTATTCTCGTTTAGGATGCAATCTACTTTTTGTTTAGATACTAGCTACTTCTTCTATAGTTACCATCTACTTCTTGTTTAATTTACCATCCTCTTCTGGTATAAGGTGTCATCGACGTCTTTTTAGGATACACTCTTCTTGTTTAGAATACCATATACTTCTTATTTAGGATGTCATTTACATACTTGTTTAGGAAAGAATCTACTTTTTGTTTATGATAGCGTCTACTTTTTGTTTAGCGTACCATCTTGCTCCTGTTTAGATACACTCTACTTCTTTTTTGAGGATATCCTCTACATCTTTTTTAGAAACCATCTAAAACCATCTAATTCTGGTATAAGATGCCATCTACGTCTTTTTAGGATACAATCTACTTTTTGTTTCGGATACTATCTACATCCTGTTTAGGAGCAAATCAACTCCTTGTTTTGAATACCATCTACTTCTTATTTAGGATACCATCTACCTGTTGTATAATATATCATGTACCTCGTTATAGGTTGCAAACTACTTATCTAAAAAAACATCTACTTCTTGTTTAGAATACCATTCATTTTTTAGAGAGTCTACTTCTTTTCCAGGATAACATTTACTTTTTTTAGTATACCATATACTGCTTGTTTCGTATGATCTACTTCTCATTTAGGATACTATCTACTTCTTTAGAAACAATCTGCTTCTTGTTTTGGATATCTCTACTTTTTGTTTAGGATAACAACTACCTATCTATAAGATACCATCTACTTCTTTTTAGAATGCATTCTACTTATTTAGATAACAATCTACTTTTTACTATACTACCTACTTCTTGTTTATGATAACATCTACTTCTTATGCAGGATACAATATACTTCTTGTTTTGGATACTATCTACTTTGAGTTTATAATAGCATATACTTCTTGTTTATAATAACATCTAGTTCTTGTTTAGTATACCATCCACTGTTTGTTTAGAGAACATCTACTTCTTATTTATGATACCTTCTACTTCTTTAGAAACCATCTACTTCTTGTTTTGGATATCATCTCTTTATTCTTTAGGATACCATCTACTTCTTGCTTTTAGATTTCCATCTACTTTTTGTTTCGGATACAATCAGTGGCGGTTCTGCCTATGGGCAATATGGGCAGCCACCCAGGGCGGCACTTGTTAAGGGGCAGCATAAGCGCCCCTCCAAAACTATAAAAATAAGAATAAAGAAATAAATATATATATATTTTTAATAATATAAAAAAACATCTGTGACGTTTCACAAAAAATAATTTGTTACCACCGAAGGACAAAAATAGAAAATCAGCTCAGTTTGGAATTCAGTTTTTCATCATAATATGTAGTTTAAAAATCTTATAATAGAGAACTGAATTTTTTAACAATTTTTTTTAAAAGAATAAAGAAAATCGAAAAAAATCATTGATTTATTTTATAAAAAAATCAGGTGATTTAATCAATGCCATCCCTGCCACAAACCTTCCCCTAAAAGACTTACGCAATTCAAAATTTCTTAGTAGGCCTATGTGTTCTCCAATGCTTCCAGATTAGTATTCAATTGGAAATAAAGTCTTATATTTAATAATTTAACATATGTAATGTTATTTTTATATGTTTGGTTAAATAGTTAAGTATATAAATATATTAGAAACGAAACTTCCATCAGGATCTGTCAAATAACCGCGAATGTATAAGAAAAGATCAAAGCTATCAGGTGCTCAATTTAGAAAGAAGAAGAGGAGAAACGAGCAAAGGACGAAAGTATGCCATCTACTTTTCACTATTATTTCTACTGCTATTTTGTGATATAGCTTTTTGAGTCATTTAAAATCTACTATAAAAAATAAATATATAATATATAAAATAATATTATAGTATAATAATAAAATATAATAAAATATAAAAAATAAAATAAATAAATAAAAACTGATTTATACTTACAGATGTATCATTAACAGATTGTTTAATGTAGGGTTTAATTGTGTTGATATTTTCTCAACATTGAGAGGAAATTGGTAAAAATGGCAAAATTTTTGTTGTATAAATAGTTAAAAGGCCTTTGCTTTAGGCTTTCTTATTCAAACATACAGCACATATCGTGTCCTAAAATAGAATGAAGAAAATATTACATTTTGATTACAGACTAAAAGTTCGATAAATTATGCTTAATGACATTTTAAATTAATTGTACTAAACTATTCATGCATTGGTCAGTTATGTTCAATTTTACTGCAGGAACACTTTTGAAATAATTTGGAACACCCTCTGCCACTAGCCAGGATGAGAAACCGTTTACTTCTACAACAAAACAGGCTTCTACAGAAATGGTCTTTGAGCCTTCAGGTGATGATGAAGATCCATTTGCTTCTACTTCCTCACAGCAAGATTCTTCAGGTGAGTTTGTTTGCACATATGTCTGTGAATGTGTGCATTTTAGAACAGTTTATTGTACCATTGAGGCGTATAACAGTGGTGAAAAGTAATGAAACCCACTACATTAAAAAAAACTTTTCAGTGGGTTTTGTTTGTATTTAGGCCGGGTTTTTTAATGCCAATCCTGGTTTAGGTATCCTTGAAAAAGCAAATCTCTGAGAAATCGGAAAAACTAGTGCCCCATCCCCCCATGAGTTACACCTATGATTATCTAACTTATTTGTGTATACTATTTCTCTTGTTTTTTCAATTAGAAATGCCTGGAGCAGAATTTCCTCTTAAGGATGAGTCTCTGTCCACCGCCCCTGCAAACTAGATGTCAATTCTGACTGAGAGAATTCGGACACAACTGGTTTCCAGAGGACAAAGTCAAGTGACATCTGATTTTGTATTCCCTAGGAACAACACTAACGGAAGAAGTTGTCATCATCATTAGTTCAGGAAGTCATTGGTTAGTGGATAAAATATAACCAGAAGTTGATTGGTCTAATCCTTGAAAAACAACAGTCTTTTTTTCTTTCTGTTGCATATTATTTTCCAAGAAGAAATTAAATTTAACAAGTTTGGGACCAACGGACTGGAAGCATGCAAGCTCATTGCTCACAGCGCATAAAAACAGTTCAGAACATCTAAATTCTATGAAAATTGCCATCAAATGGCAATTTTTTTTAAAGAAGTTGAACTAATGGTAAACTTTGATCCTGTAATGCAGGAGCACATTAGCCATGTCAAAAACGGTGCATCCTATTACACCAGCTACTTCGGCCACCACATACAAAACGAACTCATTGATTTGTTGAGCAGCAAGATTAAAAAGAAATGGTGAGCGACATCAAGCAATCAAAGTTTTTTCCATAATTTTAGATTGCACTCCAGAAATCAGCCACACTGAACAGTTGTCAATTGTGATTCGGGTTGTGTCACTGGAGAAGAACCCCCATATAAAGTAACATTTCATGGGTTTCTTGGAGGCAGAGAAGTCCACAGGTCAACATATAGCATTCTTGATTCTCAAGAGACTGGATGAGCTAAAAATTCCTTTCGTGGACTGTAGAGGACAATCATACGACAACGGGGTTAACATAGAGGGAGGGAACAAGAGTGTTCAATCCAGGCTCGTAGAAATTAATCCCAGAGCTCTGTTTGTTCCATGTGGAACTCACTCTTTGAATTTGGTATTGGCCGATGCTGCTAAGAAATCTATTAATGCCACAAATTACTGTGGTTTCTTGCAGAAACTTTACAACTTGTTTTCAGTCTCCACACAACCATGGGCCATTTTGAAAAATTATGTGGACATCACATTGAAGATGTAGTCTGATATAAAATGGAAAAACAAGATCAAGAGTGTGGAACTCCTGAGATATGAGGCAGCTGCAGTGAGAGATGCACTGATGGAGGTGAGGAACAACACCTCCATTTCTAGCCGAGTAGGTTGGGTCGTACCGCTTCGCCATTTGCTCAGTAGTGTAATATGAGCCGCTGTGCCAACTTCAGCATGTTGGCAAGCAGATGCAATCTTCATGCATGACTATTGATGTTGCAGTAAATCTTTTAAAGAAAACCGAGAGAGGTCTCCGCAATTACAGGGCAACAGGTTTTGTGGCTGCACAAATGGCAGCCTCAGATATATGTGAACAAATGAATGTAAAGGCTGTGTTAAAACAAAAACGCCTGAGGTCCACAAAGCGGCACTTCTCCTACGAAGCATTTGATGAGCCCTTGATTGATGCTTTGAAGAAGCTGGAGGTGTCATTTTTCAATGCAGTGGTAGTTCCGCAGCATTAGCCATTCAGGAAAGATTTTCCTCGTTTGAAATTGTGGGAGAGAAGTTTCGAGTGCTGACACATTTTAAAAATATCACATTTGAGGAGTTAACATAACAATGCGCGAACCTTAGTACTATGATACACTTTAAGGGACAATCTGACTTAGATGGCAAAGAACTTGCACGGGAGCTGAAGAAATTTCTTGACTTGCCATCAAAGGCCATATCCTTCCTTGAATTGATGACATTTATCCATGAAATGGAGCGCTGAAATATATCCAAATTTGTGGACTGCTCTCAGAATTGGTCTTACTCTTCCAGTCACTGTTGCTGAAGCAGAAAGGAGTGTCTTACTGGTCTTGCCATCATCAGTATATATCAAACCATTTCTGGGCAGATTTCGTAGGTTGATTTAATTGATGACTTTCCATCAAGGAAGGCAAGAAAAATCAGGTTTTAAATGTCAGTTGTGCTGTGGAGCAATTTGATTGGTTTCTTGTTCTTAGTGTAATAAAACACCCTCATTTAAGTGTCTTAATTTTATGTGATAGAACATTTATATAATTTACAAATTAAATTTTCTAATTTAATTAAGGCAATTTAATTTGTACCTTTCTTGTTCATATATATATATATATATATATATATATATATATATATATATATATATATATATATATATATCTGTGTGTGTCCTTCCTACCGCTTTCCGTATTTGCACATTAGCAGTCGAGGGCTGAGAAGTATTTTTTTTTCTTCTTAAGCTCCCCAAATTTGTACAATAAAGTTATTTGGGGCAAATTATTTTTGTTCTTTATTTTACGTGGATTTAAATGTATGTTAGTGAACTGGGATGGGGGGGGAAGCTGATGAAGGAGAGGCTTGCCCGGGGCGCCATTTATGCCAAGACCGCCACTGGATACAATATTCACTTGTTCCCCGCATGGCCGCCTGCCTTTAGTCTGGCACCAGGGTATGTTTACCATTGAACCCGACGGTCCCATTTTCACCTCTCTAATTTCACCCCCTTTTTTATGGAACTTTTAAACTACCCTTCTGGTACAAATGTCCCCTTTGGTTTTTGTCTCTGTTGATGAATCAAAATAATTATAATAATTAAGATGTTTCCAAAATATGTCTTTCGTTCTTATTTCTTTCACTCCACTTTTCATTCTCACGTTTTATCACGATCTATCACAGGTCTAGGCCACCATCTTAGCACTCTAACGAACGCTCACCTATTCTCTTTCACCAGGATTTCCAAACTCTTTTTTTTTCCTCAATCTAGCACCCTCACCTTTCACCCTACCAGCCACATTTCTCCTTCACCTTTATGGTATTCAGGTTTCGGCATCAGAGTCTTTGCTTAAACTTAAGATTTATAATTTGTTTGTGAGCTTTGATAATATATTTTATATTTACATCATGCTTTTTTCATTAAGATTTGCCGCTTCCAGCACAGTTCAATAAAAAAATATTTGAAAGTTTACTATATGTATGTATTCCTCCATCACATCGCTTTGCGACTTGTGCCCAAGTGGGTAGTCACAAGATAGGCGCTTAAAATTTAAAAAAAAACAACACAGAAAACACATCGCTTTGGTATACCTTAACGCGCTTCGAATCGAACGTGTTCAAGACATGTTGCTTCTTCTCTCTGCTCTCTACAATGGCTTCCTTTTTACTATTGAAGACGGATAGGCTCCTATAGAATTCTGGCATCATATTGCTCTAAATTGTCTCCTCTTATCAATTATTTGGACTGTGCCATCACTAAAGTATATTTTCCCCTAACTTCTCCATTTTCTTTCGCATTCTCATTTCCATATCTTCTGACACATATGCCCCTTGTTAGTTTTCTCCTTTTTGCTAATTGAACAAAATAATTATTCAATTCAGTATATAATTTTCTACGCGATGCTCCTATTATATTTGTATAATAGTGACCTTTTTTAAGCTAAAGATTGTATTTTTTTCTATACACACATGTCTATAGCTATTGCTCTTACTATACATTACATCACACCCCCGTACTTTCTTTTATCCTTTTTCACTAAAACCTTCAACACTACGAAGAATGTGGTCCTTTAATTTTACCTAACTTAACCACTCGGTACGGGAGATCGGGTGCCGTGCCCAGTTCAGAGACCTGATTGTTATCTATAGCAACTCACAGAGCGCACTGAGTGACCTCGAAACATTGGAGTCTCCGCATTCACTGGATTACATTATCCGTGATACTACGGCGCCTCCGAGCCGGAAAGATTTCGGGATCGTCCTCCCCAAGGTCCTAGAATGTAGGGATAGAGGGAAATGAGCACGCTGGTGAGGAGGCCAAATAGTGTGCAAGGACTGGCCGACCCTTGCAACGCTTTGCTCTTACACAATCTTGACTACATGAAAGAAAGAAAGTCATCCCTTCTGACTGAATGGCAAAAAAAGATGCTAAATGGCTGAAAGGAATCTAAAGTTGCATGCCATTGTGCCACGACTTTTCCCATGAACCAACCCACATTGCCTCGACGGTTTCAGGTGGGTTCATTTTTCTCATCCATATAGACACACTTGCTAGACCCAGCGCCAACTAGTAGGCTCCTTTGAAAAACAACAAAAAAAGAGAAAACAAAAAAGGCGACCATAAAGAAGAAACAGAAGAAAGCATGGTACACCGTCGGAAGGAGGTCCGACTCGCCCCGGCACCCGAGCACGCCCTCAAACCAAGAATAAAATACAGGAGACCAGTCTCCTCCAAAAAGTCAAAGAGTCCACAAGTCCATGTAAACGAGCCCGTCCTAAGTAAAAGGACAATTGGGAACGACCCATAAGGTCACGGCATCGGTACAGGTAACGTGCGCGAAGATTCCCCAGACTGAGACACTCAACAAGAATGCACCGAACAGGCTGGGGGAGAAGGCCGTCATCGAAGGAAGATGCATGGGAACGTTCCATCAAATTAGGGTGGGTATGGTTGTATGCCCAATTCTAAAACGGCAGAAAGCGATCTGAAGCTGTCGAGGCATTGGTTTAGGGGTTGTCCATTGGAACAGTCGCAGAACAATGAGGCGCAACTTTAAGTTCCTATCGGTCGTCACCCATCTTTTTGCCAGGAATCCTTGAGTTCTCACCTGATTCTTGACCAATGATATAACCATGAGGAAGAGCGATACGCTGTTCAGGTCACTAAGACTTTCCGGACTTTGAGGCACCGTAGTGGGCGCGCTAATTTCCAGCAATCCCTGCATGTTCAGGGACCCAGCAGAAAATAAGCTAGACAGCCGCCTGTCTCGCGGCAACCGTTGCATTATTGATGCCGTAAACCAAGGAGCGCGGAGATTCCAATGCCTCGAAAGCCCTTGAGGCCCTCTGCGAATCGTTATAGATAACAATTCAGTCTTTAAGGCGGACGCAACGCGTTATCTCCCGTATCGAGCGATGTATTACATGCAGCTCTGCCGTGAAGATAGATGCAATGGCTGGTAGAGCCCAGCTGACTTCAAATTGAGGGAATACGGCGTCGAAGCCGACCCCCTTCTTCGGACCTACATCCATCCTTGTACAATGGCACGGATCCAGCGTGACACCAGGTGTATTCGAAAAATGTCGAACTCAATACTCGGCGCTGTAGAAGCTTTGGGAGCAAAGGCATGGCGACAAATAGTCCTAGGCAGAACCCGAAGCGTCACCGATCCGAGAGCTATGCCCGGGTGAAAGCAGCAAAGGCCACGTTGAGGTTGGCAGCGGATGCAATGAGAGCCGTTGGCGAAAGAGACGCGGGGCCCTTGCTAACAAATGCAAAATACATTGTACACGAAAAAAAGTAAGTGGCATCTCTACGGCATCGACACGAAGTCTCTCAATAGGCGACCGCATAAGGGTCTGGTTACCATAAGGGGACCTGTGTGGTGGATCGCTTCTTCTTTCCCCAATTCACGCTCGGCTGCGGATGGGATCACTCGCATCGGTACTCAAGCTTTGAGCATCACCAAACAAAGAATGTTGCGGATATGAGCCTTCCAGGTGAAGCGTCGGTTAAACAATGGAAAAAAGACCATTTCTTATCGCAGTCGACGCTCCAGTGTTGGCCTCAAAAGAGATTGAAAGGCTCTGCATGTAGGACATTATCGAGAACATATTCCGTAAAATGATTAGGGCAAGGAATGTAACACTGATGATACTTCCCTGCGGGATGCCTTCTTTCTCCCCTATTGGACAGGGAAAGGAACCCCTACCCATATGCGGAATCGTTAGTCTCGTAGGTATTAAGATCTGAAAGATTGAAGTCGTCCTCTCGAACTATCATGAGGATGGTGACCACGAAACCTTAGCACCGAAGGGTATCATAGGTATGCTCCAGATCAAAAACACCGTGGAGTAGTGCTCTCTACAAAGAAATGACTCTCAGACAGCATTTTTAGCCTGAGTAGAGCATACGACTTGGAGTGGAATTTGCGAAAACCGCATTCTACAAAAGACAGGTGTCCTCCACTGTCCAGGCAAAGTTCTACTAATCTAACATTTATAAATTTTTCCAAAAATTTCCACACACGGTAATTCAGAAAAATATGGCGGAAACCGCCAAGGATAGTGTGAGCTCTGTCCGGTTTGTGAAAAACAAGCACGCTACTCATTCGCCAGGAGTCTAGATTAATACCCTCTGTCCAGATCCTGTTGAATAAATCTAACAAAAATGTCATTCATTGCTCACTTAGATGTCAAAACATAGCATATGGAACATTCTCCTGACCAGGAGTGGTGGCCACAAATAAAGCAAGGCAACTCAGCGTAAACCTGTTATTAAAGGGTTCTTCGCCTCTGGAGGTAAAGTCCAATCTCACTTTGGGTGCAAAACGACCAGACATTCTAGAAATGGTAATTATGCCCACAGCAATGAGGCTGGTGGAGAAGAAATAAATGGCCTCTTCAATCGACCTAAACACCTCAACTACGAAAGAGAAATCATTCCTTTCCTGAAATGCAGAACATCACGCGCGCTCTAAACACTACCGAGGTGGTTTCTCAGGCGGCAGCGACCCCAAAAATGATACTTGAATAGGAAAGTGGTTACCACCGTGAACGTCATTAACTAACCCGCACCTAAAATTAGGCTGAGGATCCGGAAAGGTTAGGAAAAGATCGAGACAAGAAAATAAAGCGGTCCTCTAGCAATGATCCGTAAACTCATTTAGGACACATATCTCCAACTCTTCGATCAGATAGGCAACGACCAAACCCCTGGTATTAATCGTCTAGTCCCTAAAGAGGAAATGCTTACTGTTCAAGATGATGAGAATGTGCCTCGACAACTGTGCTACGACGCTGCAGGAGTCCCTCGCGTAGATTGTACGCAGAGATAAAAAAGTACCTCATGTTCAGGTATAGCTACACTGCTACTACCTGAAAGGAGGTATCTATAGTGAGTGCAAAATGGGAGACGTTATCGCTGTTGAAAATCGCCCATCTTCCTGAAGAACAACCAATCCAGCGTGATTTCCTGCAAAGAGATAGTTGAAAGATTTTAGAGGAGACGAGGTCCTCCAGTTGGTCCAGATATGATATCCAGGGCTAGCTCGGATGAGATGCAGCGCCTCTCTTCAACGTGAACAGCATTACGGGAATAGCGGTACGCTTTCCAGAGGCAAAACTCCGGGAGTTTGCTGTAGAAGGCGCTGAAAGCTCCATTGGAGTTGTCTTCCTTATTGGGGATATACTTAGAAGTCTCCGAAAACGGTTTCATGACCACCTTCAAAATCTTACTCAAACCCTTCGATTAAGTATTTTCTTTCATTAATCGTACTTTTTCTCACTTCTACTTCTCATTTCGCCTTTCACACAAATACATGCTAAAATATAAGCGTAAAAAATTAAAGTAATTTTAGCGTATATTAGATAAACTTTTATGTAGATATTTTAATCTTTATTTTTTATTGACTCTTTAGCACTGATGATGGGATTTGTTTTAATCCTCAAACGTAAACAATAAATATTACGAAGCGTCTTCGGTTCTGTCCTATATATACTGTTTAGAATTCGTCTGTTGTTTGCGTCTTTCAATTAGTTCGCTACTTATATATTATATATATATATATATATATATATATATATATATATATATATATATATATATATATATATATATATATATATATATATAGATATATATTAGTGGAGTACACCTCGTAGCCCGGGTGAAATATACGTTGCCCGCGAGAAAAAGACCTGTCACAAATAAATACAGATGGCTATTGTTGGAAATTCTTCTATTGTGCCATATTGTGATAGATTCGGGAGAGATGTACACTGTCCCTATCATATAATATACTTAAATAAGTAAACGTTGTTTCAGCACGCGTGCTCGGCAGTTTAAGCTCACGCGTAACTGATCGTTCGTTATGAGCTAACAACGTTGTGACCACAGAAACAGATCGAGCGTCTTATCTACATATAACTCTATATTTTAAGAACGTTTTTCTTTAAATATTTTTCCCCCCCGATTTGGATGTCCTTTGGTAAGGGGAAGAGGGTGCGAGAGAGGAGAGAGGTGGAGGAGAAGAAAGGATATATTTTTTTCTCTTGTTTTGGATATCATTTTGTAAGGGGGGGAAGAAGTGGGGGAGAGGGCAATAGAGGGAGAAGGAGGAGATATATGGTAGAGATGGGAAAGGGAGATAGAAGGAGAGGGGAGTGGAAGATATAGGGGAAAAGAGGGGGAAAGATGGAGTAAGGGGAGGGGAAGGACTAGAGTAGTAGAGGGGGGAGAGAGTGGGATAGAAACGGAGAGAGGGGGGGAGAGGGGGAAAGAAACGAAGAGAGAGGAGAGGAGATGGAGAAGAGGAAGAGAAATGGGGGAAGGAGGGAGGATAGAGGAGGAGGGGAGTTGAGATAGAGGGAGAGAGTGGGGAGATGGTGGGAGGGTTATATATAGAACGAGAGAAAGAGAAATTTGATGCGAAGAGCAACGAGACAAGAAACAGGAGTTTTTTAAAGGTAAGAGAAAGGGACATTGGAAGAACACTAGGATCTAAGAGAGCAAAGGTCGGCACAATGAAGGCAATCCTTACTAGGAATACAGAAATAACGCCAGGAGAAAAAAGTTTGTTTCTTGTCTCGTTGCTCATTCACGTCCAATTACTCTTTCTCTTGTACTCTATTGTTATATAGTCTGCAAAACAAGGTTTCTGCTTCTTTCTTTCTGTCTTCAAAGTTGTTTTGAAAGGCAGAAAATAAATATGGCGAAAGCCCTGTGCTGGTTGTTACCGCCCGCAGAACACTTGTATTTGTTTTCTTTATATATATATATATATATATATATATATATATATATATATATATATATATATATATATATATATATATATATATATATATATATTGTGAAAATATAAAAGTTGTGGGAGACTTCAGGCCACATGTTCTTGTTCCACTTGGGGAAGTATAGGTGCACATAAAATTTGAACTCGATCGGATAAGATATAAAGGTCCTTCCAGAGCGACACATTCTCCTCTCCCTCCATGTGGCCGCCACCTGGTCCATTATATTATTGAGGTGACGTTGGCAGTCAGTCAAGTATATTGGCCTTCGGAAGTGTTTTTTTGGTGTCTAGAGGTCACCAACAATTAACAATTTTTGGTAATAAAGTGGTAGGAACATTACTTGTTGTTTGGGGAACTGAAAGTTATCATTTTCAGTCCCAATCACGAACAGAACAGAGAACTTCAATATTCCCATTTTTGCTTTGACAGGTGCAATGGTTTCTATTCGCAAACAGTTGTGGTTGATCGGTCACCGGGAGGAGAACATCACCTGGAACCGTCTCCCTTCAAAAGGGAAAGTGCTCCGAAAATTATACCTCCACTACGGTCTGGAAAAGAAAACAAAGGCGGAGGCTGTGAAGCAGACCGTGGAGGGAGTCCTGGGGATTTGGGAGAAGGCAAATCTTCCTACCTCCACACTGCGTTACAGCAAGGCAAAGCTGCTAAAGTTAGTGGAGGCCTACGAGGGTCTTCAGAAGAAAAATAAAAAAGCTTAGGAAACGGCAAGGATGAGTGAGAAGATCTTTCAAGGGGACCTTAACTTTTTCGATGTGGTGCACAGAGATGCCCTTGAGAAGATAACAAACGAGTAGGACAAGGCCTTCCTCATCAGCCAAAGATAGGATCGATCGACTTCCTCCATGACCGGACTGGACACTGTGCCAGCGAGGCTCCAAGAGAAAAAGCGGAAGGTAGAAGAAGCGTAGGTGAAGCGTAAACAGGCTGCGGAGATGGAGAAAAAGATCACCTTAAGTGTTTTACCTTCAAGCCAGGTGGCTTCGTCCTCTCACGGGGAAACGGATGGAAGCGATGCCAAGTTCAAGTGCCTAAGTCCACCTAAGAGAAGAGCTGGAAAGAAGTCTGCCATGATCCTGTCAAAGGAAATGACCACCAAACTGGACCGCTTCAAGGTTTCAGATCCGGCTGCGATGGCAGTGGTAGGAGCCGTGGCCAATGCAACCAGTCAGAACATCAACAACATCACGCTATCTACGAGCTCCATCTGCTGCTATACGAGAAAGAACCGAAAGAAAGTGGCCACTGCAGAGAAGATCAAACTCTCAGCAAGATGCCTTGTGCTACTTCACTGAGATGCCAAGCTGCTGCCTGACATCGCTAGGAGACGTGAACGCGTTGAGAGGCTAGCCATTCACGTCACAGGTGGGGACAAGGAGTACCTCTTGGAAGAGGCCAAGATCACCCAAGGCACTGGGCATCACATGGCGGAGGCTGTCCTCAAGGCGGTATCCTACGCTGGGTTGTAGGCGCGCATTCGAGGAGTCGTTTTTTACACTACTGCCTCGAACACGGGTCCCAATAAAGGAACCTGCATCAAGATTCAGAATAGTCTGGGAAGGAATCTCCTCCGGTTTGCGTGCAAGCAAGTGATGCTTGGGGACGTTTTCAAACACTGTTATAGACTATCTGGCGGGCCTAACGTCCTTCTCTTCGTCCGGTTCCGGGAGCAGTGAGACTTCCTCGACCAGAAATTTTGGACGTCCTCCATGGATGAAGAAAGCCTCCTTCCTCTCCTGACAGGAGAGCTGTCTGATGCAAGGGAGACAGCTTTGAGCGAGCTCAAGAGTGCCATCGAGCAAGATAGCCATCCAAGAGACGACTACAAGAAGCTCTTGGTTCCCTCCTGCATCTTTCTGGGAGGCGATATTGGGATGATTTTCAAGATGAGGCCACCAGGAGCGTTTCATCAAGCGAGATGGATGTCGAAAGAAATCTACGCTCTCAATATTTTCATCTTCACGTCTCACTCTCCGCTGACCTCTCACGAACTTCGAGCCATGGAACAGGTCGTCGCCCTCCTTTACGTCATTCCCTACAACGAGCTCCTCTATATGAGGGAACTTTGCCGAGGAATCCCCAATGAGAGTGTTGCTGAAGTGGCCATAAAGGCATTCAAGCGCCATCTCTGGTACGTGTTAGAAGACTCGGTACCTCTCTCTTTCTCTCTCTCTCTCTTTTCAACGAAAGGGTTACAAAGGAAGAGGAGGCCTCCACGGTCCAGAACATGAAGAGGGAGTGAAGGGGCTGAAACGTCTGGACGGAAAGACCTTCAATCGCAACAAGCCTTTTTCAAGCTTCTTCAGTTTTAGGTCAAGAAAGGCACTGGATCTCCTGCTCTCAGGACAAGGAGAGGAACTGGCCACACTCTTGGCTAAGAGCCCAGCAAGATGAAGAGGGCAATTGGCCAGATGAAGGTGCTCAACGACGTTGGTGAAAGTAAAATGGCCCTGATGACCACCTTTAACGCAACCATCACCCGAGAAGAAGCTCAGAAGCAGTTCCTTCTGAAGGTGGTGGCTAAAGATAGGAAAGAGTGCCCCATGACCTCCAAGGCAGCCCTACTGAAGCCAGAGCGATCGGACTCCGAATAAAGCGAGGAGGTCCTTTCGGAACTGTTTTTTGTACTTCTCTGCAGGGCGAAAAGAAATATATTAGACTCTTTTTTCATACTTGCTAACTTTTTGTTTCCTTTTTTGTTTGTTTTGGAAAAATTGTTGCTACGTGGGGGGCCCCTGAGCAATGTCCGATTACAATAAAATTTGGCATGAATCTTTTACTTTTTTAGTGGAAGAAAAACAACACGTGGCCCAAAAGTATTTCCAATATGTGACATTTTGAACAGGTCATATATATATATATATATATATATATATATGAATTCAATGTCCCGCAGGAAAAATGAAAAGGTACTTCAAAGTACTTTCGAACTTTATTCAGTTCATTCTCAAGGATAACTACAAGAGAAAATAATATATTAAGGGTATATATAAGCTTTATTTTATCGCTCATATGACTCAATTTAAAGAAACTTTGTTGAAAGTTAATGAATAAGCTAATTGAATAACTAACATTTCCACTGTCCTTTTTCAAATTGATGCTGTTATGAAAAAACTCATTCTTAAAGAAATTAGCTTTGACTTATGTTCCTAATTTTTGGGGGGGCAATTTTCATTTTCATGGGAACCCGATGTGTCAATTTAATTATTGCTTTGATTTTGTATTAACATTATTTTATTTCTCTTTCTCTCTCCTTGTCCCTCTTCCCTTCGTTTCAATTTACTTCTCCTCTCTCTCCCTCTTTAGACTATCGCTTTATCCGTTAATCGTTTTAACTCTTTTGACTCTGTTTTTGACTCTTTCTGCCTCTCGGTTTGACCTTGCTACCTTTGTTATAGCTAAATCTTAATGTGAATTTACCCATCCCTCTCCTACTTCCTCATTGGTGATTTCTTGTCTTAGAGGCAGTTCTTTTTTCTACTAGATTATATACACCCTTATTATATTATTTTCTCTTGTAGTTATCCTTGAGAATGAACTGAATAAAGTTCAAAAGTACTTGGAAGCACCTTTTTATTTTTCCTGCGGGACATTGCATTCATTGCGAACCTCACGTGCTACTTTGTGAGTTATTCATTTAATATATATATATATATATATATATATATATATATATATATATATATATATATATATATTTAAATATATATATATATATATATATATATATATATATATATATATAAATAGTACAAGAAAAAGCGAAAATGGAAGCGAATGAACAATTAGACAAGAAACAGGAGGTTTTTTAGAGGTAAGAGAAAGGAATATTAGAAGAAAAGTAGAATCAAAGAGAACAGAGGGCGGCACAATGAAGGCAATCCTTTATCGAGAAGACAGAAATAACGCCAGGACAAAAAAGTTTGAAATTCCTGGCCGGGACTCGAACTCAGGTCTGCTGATTGCCGATCAGATGCTCTGCCGTTAAGCTACCAGGCACAGTGACTCTACTTCACCCGAAGCGTTACCCATCCACCTAACGGAAAAATTAAACCTCCTTATAAGTGATAGTAATTGTAACAAAAAATATCAAGAAAACTGCGTTGTGAATTTATCGGATAAGCCAATATCGACCGATGGGAAACGTGCCTTAGGATCTGGACTCTCTTTCTCAGTAAACAAAAAACCTGGAGTGTGGACATTGCCGCTGCCTTTGCCCGATTAGAAAGAACTAAGAACATATCACAAAACCATATAGACATAGCAAAAGGAATAGTTTTTTCAGTAGTGAATAATATGAATAAGAGTTTACATAATTTTCCAAAATGATTTAAAACAGCCCTTAAATCATTAAAAATAGACAAGGATTTTCATATTACAAAAGCTAATAAATCCAACATATGTGCAATAATGAATTAAACATTGTATTTTGAAAAAATGGGCACTTTGTTATCTGATACTACTACATACGTACTGTTAAGAAGCGATCCCTTTGATGATGTAATTAAGAATTTAAATAGAGACATAAAAAATATTTTTAAAAACAAACCGATTATTGACTCAGTGTCTTCTAGTGGTTCATTATTACGTTATTTGCATGGCCTCATAAAAACCCATAAGCCAGTCAATCCAATAAGACCAATCATCAGTGCAACGGGATCAATCCAATATAAACCATCAAAATATTTAGTAAATTTACTTTCTCTGATCTTAGGATCCATCCATATCACCTTCACATATAAAAAATTCAGTTGATCTTTGCAATCAGTTAGACAATATGAATGTAACATCAGACCTGAGATTTGTCTGTTTTGATGTTGCTTCATTATTCACTTAAGTGCCCGTTGATGCCTTATTGGATTTTCTAGCTGGTATTCCTCATTCTTATGATTCGTCTTTACTGTCTAACTCGATTATTCAACTCATTTGTTTATGCATTAAAAAAATGTAAATTTAGTTTCAATGTCAAGTTCTACGAACAAGTGGTTGGCATGGCTATGGGTTGTTTTTTATCTCCCTTATTGTCAAATATATATATGGAATATTTGAAACGAGGCTGATTCTACTAGTTTGGTCCACTTAAATTGTTTGGTACCGCTATGTAGACGATGTCGTGGGAATTCTAAAGGAAGATTTTGACTCGATAGTTATTAATTCAATGGTTCCGTCAATTAAATTTACTTTAGAAAAAGAAGAAAATAATAGCCTTCCTTTCCTTGATGTTCTAATAATTAGACAACCAGACAGGTTTAAGTTTTCTATTTTCAGGAAACTCACAAATAATTTATCCTATGTCCATTTTAATTCAGGTCATTCTAAAAAGATTAAAACATCGGTATTTTATTCCATGTATCTTAGGGCACTCAGAATACGTAGTCCTGACTATGTAGACCAAGAATAAATAAAAATTGAAGAGATTGCCTTCAATCTATGTTACCCGAAATATTTTTTGGAAAACTGCATGTATAAAGCTAAAATACATTCTATAACCACAAGTTAAGGAAAACAAAACCTTTACACAACATATTACTTTTACCTTACCATGATAATTTCTTTTATGTAGTACCAATGTTAAAACAACTTGATAAATGTAATTTTTAAATATAATTATACCTAAAAAATATGCAAATAAAACACAGCCCAAGGAACGATAATAATGTAATATATAGTATACCTTGTTTGAATTGTAATTTATTCTATGTAGGTCAAACATCTAAAAATATCTCTGTAAGAATTAAGCCACATCAAAATGCAGTATCTAAGGGATATACAAATAATGCTTTGGCCCTTCACAGGCTTAAGATGGGTCACCAGATTAACTGGTCAAAAGCAGATACTATAAATACCATAATGCATGTAAATGATTTTATTAACAGAAATATCTTTGAATCTTTCATAATCTTCTGCTCAAAGGAGAGAAATGTAAATATTAGCTCCGGTTTGTTTTCTTTAGATCCAGTCCTAACTTTCATGCTCAAATTAAACTAATCAGAGGTCATAAAAAATCTGACCATCTGATTTGATTGCTTTGTATAAATACGGTGTCTCTCAATTTTGTAAACCATTGTGAGTTTGAAAATGTTAAGATAACGAAAGTACTAGCTCCAATCAATCTTTCTTTTTTCCTACGTAGTACAACAACTAAATATATATATATATATATATATATATATATATATATATATATATATATATATATATATATATATATAGCAGCTGATGTAGTCATTCCTTGGAAATCTGATCCGTAGTAGGAATATGAAGACCCATGTAATAGTTTTAAACATTATATTTTCCGCACGTTTCTGTCATTAACAACGACCATCTTCAGAGAATAAGCATCTAATAGGAATAAGAGGAAGTTGAAAGTATTACTATGACATAAAATTGGAAAAGCAGAGCAAGCAGTTAAATATCAGTTAAAATACGAATATATGAAAATATGAAAAATTATAAGTCGAAATCAATTATACTACAAGGGATAAAGACAAAGCGATCAATATATATGAGTTTAACTTTGAAAGCAAATGCGAAACTTTACTAAAACAATAGGTGAGTAACTAATAAGAATAATGAATATTAAACTAAAAAAAAAATCTAAATGTAAAATCATTTGAATTCAAAAAGTGACAATTTTTTTTTAAAAATTTAAAATAAAGACAAAGATTCAAAGACGAAAAAAAAAACTTTAGCAGAAACTGCCCTTATTTTGTTGGGGCTGACAAACCAAGAGGAAAGCTATGTTGGGGGATTAGTTGGTTGTTTGTTTATCAATTTGATTATATACTAAAAAATTTGAGAGAAAATGAGTAATCATTAAGATCTGGCTTTATTTGATTTAAGGATAGAGATTCTAGAATTTTTAATTCGAGATTCTTTTTGTTATAAAAAAAATTAGTCAAGAAAATAATGCTTCCTAAAGTAATGTGAATCACAAATACAAGTCGCTTGACTCACATGAACAGAATTTTCAGAAACATTCATAAAAATTCATCATAAATTTGCAATACTTTTTTACTTATATCTATGCATTCCGCTCCCTCTCGCAAACAACTTTCAGAACAACCAACAAACAACCTTTCATTTCTAATGACCTATTATCAAAATCAATTGACTTTTTAAAGATTTTTTCACCCAAACTTAATTGAATTTATATTACTTTTTTGAGGAATTATTTTTTTATGTAAAGTAAAATAAATTCTTTTTTGAGAAATTATTTTTATGTAAAATAAATTCTTTTCTGGCTACTTTTTCTTTTGCCTTTCCGTTTTGATAGTTTAAATTACTATTCCTTTTTGGGTGGGTAAACTTACATTTAATATAACTTTTCAAGCAATAAAATAGCGGTAAACCTTCTCTATTAATTCCGATATTGAAATTATCATTAATTTAATTAAGTTACAACCCGTGTCTACGCCCATTACACTTCGGCTTCCATTTATGTGGGTGCTCACATTCAATCTTTCTCTTTGTTGAAGACGATGTACTGATTCTTGACAGTAGAAAGGGAATAGAAAGGAAATTGGACAGGTGGAGAGAGGCACTGTAGGATAGAAGGATAAAAAATAGTAGGAAGAAAATTGAAGACTTGTGGTTCAGTGAAAAAGATCAGGTGGGTGAAATAGGACTTTGACACGATGAGTTGAAGAGAGTTAAAGCATTGAAATCCATGCGATCGCATATGACGGAGAATTGAACGCATAAATGAATCAGAGGATTCAATCAACATGGAGTAATTAGAAGAAAATAGGAGGAATTTTATCCCATATGAAAATCAGTGCGAGAGTAAAAGATAAAAGTGCATGAAAGTGTTAAGTCCACGATACACTATGGTCTACGAAAAAGTACCTGGATGGTGGTGGTTAAAATGAAAATGTTGCGATGGATATGCGGAGAGAGAAGGAGGGATAAAATTCGGAACGAAAGAATAAGAAGACAAGTTATAAGAAAGGATAAAGATTACGTTCGCAGGAGAATTGTGGATATGGAGTGGATAGGAAAAGAAATAGAGGTAGGAGAAGATTAAGGTGGAGAGGATAGCGTAATACAAGATCTATGCGAGAGAGGATTAGTGGAAGAGGCGATGCTCGATTGGAGAGGGTGGAAGTGGCTAACCAGAATCAGTGAACCCATATTAAGAAGAGAAAAACTTGCAAGAGAAGAAGAAGGAGAAGAAGATTAGAAATTAATTCTATTACGTTTAATTTCTTCTATGGTTTCTAAAGAAAGTACACTTTTATTTTCCTCGAACAAAGCGAACCAAGTGGGTTTTCACCCCCCGAAAGAGCCCCATTAATAAGAACCAGGGAAAAAATAACTGAGGGCCTTAATGCAGGAAGATACATGCGGCAATATGAGAATAGCAACATACTGGAATTCTCACTTGCTCTAAGGATCAACATGTTTAACCCTCATTCCTTTTTGCACCCTTTCACACACCGATTAAACCAAAAATGAATTGGCCACTGCCTTACTCCACCACGTCACCCAACGTATTCAAAAAAGGATACTAAAGGAAACTAAAGGGTAAGCAATAATTTTCTCATACCCTTACTCTACCAACTTGAATTTATGTATGTGTATGTCAAGGACGAAAGAGAGGAAATAAGCCCACAAGTAGTAGACATGCTGTCGCTAGGAACACCATACCTATTTTTACCAGAACCATGATGATTACTAGTGACTAATACTCAACACTAGAACTTTAACCAAAGAATTAAGCCCAAACCAGGGTCATCATATCTTGTCACGCCACTACTGGGTCCACCGAAGAGCTGAGGGGTTTGTTCCAATGTCTTGATCGGAGGAACTTGGTCCCAAAGAACATCCTCGGAGAATGTGTTCCATAGTTTGGATGGATTCGCCACAAGGGAATTGCAGCACTTGTAACAAGTCCCTATTTAACAAGGTTATCCCCTGTTTTACCCAATTTAGCACTTGCCCGATTTAAGGCTACCCATTCCTTCCTACTAGAGTATGTTCCTTTTGGAAGGCTCTCGTTTGGTTCTGGGAGGGACTCATTGTGTGAAAGCCGGTCATTCTTTTTCCAATGGTCAAGCCTCTATTCCGATAGTCCATGGTGTTCTAATTCATCAACTGTCAGGAAGCTCTTACGTTAAGTAGTCTTGGCGTTGTTCCAGGGTAACTATAAAGTGGGTACCTATTGTGCTTGATCTGTTTATTCTTCTCGCATTTTGTGTGGGTGTCACGCCTAATAGTAGGATGTGGTATGCTCGCAAGTTGGTAAAGAAATGGTAGTGGTGTGTATTTTATTAACGCCGGTATATATCACTGAAGAAAATGATTTATAATATTTGAATACCAATCAACGTTTGTCAAAAGAAAAAAGCCAAAATGCCGGAGATACCCTTTGATACTTCTCTTATATTTCTATTATTTTTTTTTGTATTTTTCACCACTATTTCCTCACTTTATTGCACTCTGTCTTTTTTTAAACATTAGCTTATATCATTTTTAAACTTCTCTGGCCAAACCTTATGTTGCTTCATTTGAATCACTGTCATTCACGAACTGTCATTCAGTGATACTAAAACTTCCCATTTGTTCAAGGTTATTACCGCGAAGTGTAATATCACACCCCAACCCATCTTCACCCCCAAATACCATTCATACTCTTGTCTGCCTTTACATTTAGACCTATCCCCTCACACATACTCAGTCAAATACTTCGATCAACATTTCAAAATCCCTCTTTCTCTCAGCCGCTCGCACCAGTTCATCAGAATATAGCAACATAGATAGAACCCATCTCTTACCATTGCTCCTTAATTTCATGCGGTTCGAAATTCTATTCTCGATCCATTTTTCTTCATTTTTCTAATGGGTAATTTTCGACTCCACGACTATTAATGTCGCCTAATTAAGACTCGCATAGCTTCTCGTTTCTACGCCTTTAACCCTTACAAAGGCAGTATCAAAGGCTTTTTTCAACCGTAAATAATCTTTATAAGAAGCCTTGCCCCTAATATGAAGTTGTTAATACACCCCATAATCCGCCATACCCTTCATAAAATCCACATTAACGGTCAGGATTAAAGCTTTATTTGGAACAGTTACACAGGGAGCAAGCAAAACACTCCTTTAAAGGAACAAAGCTGCCTATTCGATCCTGTGCCCATCCGCATTAGGAGCACGCGAGACTGTGGCCGCTTGCCTTTGTCCGGGCACAAAAGAGCGGCTCAACTCGGTCCATGATCTGTTTTTGAGAAGAAAACACAAGTATTAAACAGAAGTAAACACGCGGTTTTTGGTGGCCTTGAGGGAATTTAGAAAGGCAAAAAGAAAGGGGGGGGATTAAAGTTCTTTCAGGGGAGTTGGCTCGGTGCAAAAGACCCAATTATGTATAGTTCACCTCTACTGATTGTTTCTGTTAACAAAAGTAATCAAGAGAAGGTGATTAATTTGCTACACGAAAGAAAGGTAATTCTTACCACCAGCTTTTACGAAGTTTGGGGAATATTGAAGGAAAAACAAAGGGAGTATTAAGTATAAGCGGTAACTACAAGAGTAGTTAACCTAAATTATCTTTACCTTATAATACTTCGTAACATTTGAAAGACATTAGAGACATACACGATATAAGTAAAAAAAATAAACGTATAAGTTAAAATAATTTATTTTATTTATTTTAAAACATCTACCAACCTTTTTCGCCCATGGTTGGTCGAAAGAGGCAAAGACTGGGAAATTTGAGTTGCATAAGACGACCGGAGAGAGCACCAATTCTTCTTGGGGCTGTGGTGTGAGTTCTATCAAGGGCATTGCCCCTGCTACACCATCCCCTTTCTCTTGTGGAGGAAACATATGGAGTGCCCTTCTTTAGGGACCATTAACAATTTTCCCCATTTTGGAAAAGAATATTATTTTCTCTTTCCAAGAAAAATCATGGGGTACGGGTGTCTGGGTCATAAATTCTGAGAGAAGAGTTTCATAAACAAAATGGTGAAGTTAGTGGAATGAAAATTATTTGGTGGGTTTAAATCTTATTACCACAGGATAAAACTACTTGAAACCACTGGGTAACGTAAAGGTACGTAACTGTGTTTTTCCAGGTACCCTTCCGCAAAGAAGGTCGATACCCTTGTGAGATGAATGAGGAAGGCAAGCCACGGTTATTTATAGTATTTTGATTAAACTTAAAGCGAAAACCAACGAAGGCATCTGCTACAGAAAGTTTGTAAGTAGAGATCAGTAAAGAAACTAAAGTTGAGCAGTCATTCCCAAACCTGCGTACCTTGCAGTTTTCCATACTCGCTGTAACTGTGACAGAAACGTGAGGAGCGCTGATTTTGACTTTGATAATGTTAACCACTTTCACATTGCAAATTAACTTCGTTGATCTTGTAACACATCTAGCAAGTGAGCATTGTAGTGCTTGATGTTTCTTAGTTCATCACATAGAATAGCAGTGGATTCTTAAAAGAATTCAACTGTTTCAAAAAGTGAATCGAAATGTATCATGTTTTTTCTCTTTGGCATCCATTAACTTGTGAGTACAACAACAAACGCTCAAACGGCTTTATCGTTCTTAGTGCTGAGCTGTCGAAACAGTCGCGAAGTGAGAGCATGTGCCTTCGTTTTGTACCGTAGTGGTAATAATGCTCAGTGATTTTTTAACTCAAACACGTAGGTAATTTGAGACTAGATGTTACCTTTAGATTACACGGTGCCGCGTAAACACACGAGGCGCGACTTTTTTCAGGAAAGTGATGGAACAACGATGAGGACTTGTCATCAATGGTGCCCCATCTGTTGTACAATCAAAAATGTCAGAAGCGTCTTTGTTTTTCTCTTTGAAAAGAATATTATCGACACGCAATACTGTAGGCATATTTTATTTTGGAAGAGAAAATATAAGTTCTCTGTAAAAGTCATGTCAATCGCAACAAAATTAAAAAAAACAAGGAAATATAATATTATGCATTACCATGGAAATGCAATTGACAATAATACAAGTACCACTAAAATATCAAATATTTGAGAACTACTTATCATTAGAAGTCCCCCTTAAATCCAATTCTAATGAAAATGGAT
This sequence comes from Ceratothoa steindachneri, assembly GCA_963969495.1. NCBI lineage: Eukaryota > Metazoa > Arthropoda > Malacostraca > Isopoda > Cymothoidae > Ceratothoa > Ceratothoa steindachneri. The sequence goes on along the minus strand of OZ018322.1, from coordinate 62,833,834 downwards.
CCGCACTCTGGATTTCTGTGAGGACGACATGCGGACCACATTAATGACCTCACAGTAGGGTATTTCGCACTGAACATAATCAGCTGAACTGAGTGGTATACAAAGGTAAACATGGACTTCCGCTTAATAATACTAATGATTTTACTTCTTAGCTGTTTTTATGTCAAGCGTTGCTTGGATACTTTTAATAATACCTTTATTTTTGTACTGAGTGATAGAACGAGATTTGTAAACATAGCCTCTACCAACTCTCGATTCCAAAATTGATGGTGGCTATGTTTACATTCTGCAAAGCATTTGTATCGAGTTTACATTCTATAAAACATTAGTAGAAAATAAAAAAAAACATGTAAAAAGCATGCAAGACAAAAAAATATACCAGAAAAGTATAAGATGTTGTGGGAGGAAAGAAAATAAAATTTATTATTAGTGTAACAACTAACAACGAAAGTAGTCCAAATCCCAGCATTAACACAGCAACAATTCCACAACCTTTGGCGTCTCTCATCAATCCATTCTGCTACATTTTTATTATATTATAAAATTATGTACACCGTAAGACTCAAGATAACTTGCTATGCTTACAAGCCTTGCAAATGTCTGCTGCCTCATCTGCCTGGTGTGTGGCGCGTGTCCTGTCCGGACAACGTCGGCTAATGCAAACAAACGTTCGGATTTTTAACTCCGACTTCGGCCCACATAATAAGATAAAATCATGCTTTCGTCTATAACTCTTATGTTAATGTTATACTTTGTAAATAATATGTATTTCATAAGTATTCCTGACTTAGATTTTCTCATAGATTTTATAAAAAATAAGAAATTATTATCTCGTTCTGAAGCAACCTTGAGCCTTCTATAACGTCCCCTTTTTCCTCACCGCCCCTCAATATCTTTCAACGCCCCAAGTGCGAAGGTACCGCCCACTTTTGCTATGACTGAACAGAAGAAAATGAAAACGAATCGAAGATATATCAAGCAATCCTTCAGATGTCAGCTGCGTGATGTTAACTCATCCTATGTAAAGCTGTGACCCCCATGTAGGGTACATACTGGGCCAGGAAGGATTCCAGTTACTCCAGACTTCAGGAGTGACAGGGTCACAGACAACTGCCATAACATCCACCGCTGAACGGGCTATCCACTGCTAGGAGCCCGTAATCAAAATAGAATCTTAGTTAAGGGACATTGCATTTCTACCTTAATTGGAATCTTGGTTAGGGGTATTTTCCGTCTATATGGAATTTCGTTTAGGGATATTTGCCTTTCTTCCTCACTAGAGATTCATGGATATGGATATCGAACTTTCATTCTCAATAATAAGCTTGGTTACATGGATTTGGCATTTGCCCTTAATACGTAATCTTGGTTAGGCTGATTTCCATTTCTAATTCAATATGGAACGTTGGTTGGGAGTATTTGCCTTGTGTCCTCAATACGGAATGTTGATTTGGGGTATTTGACTTCCAGCCTTAATATGGAACCTTTGATGAGGGATATTAATTTTCCCCCTCAATACGAAATGTGAGTTATGAGTATGTGACCTTCTCCCTCAATGCATATTCTTGGTTAAGGGTATTTGACTTTACCCTCAATACAGATTCTTGCTTAGGTGTAAAGGCCTAAATCCCTCAATAAAATATCGTGGTTAGGAGTATTTGTTTAGTTTCATCACTTAATCTTTGTTACCGGTATTTGCTTTTCGTTTTCAATACGTAATTTTTGTCACAGATATTTGCCATTTGTCTTTAATACAGGCTTTAAGTGGGGGTATTTGCCTTTCGTCCTCAATACGGAATTTCGTTATGGCATAGCCAACATTCTGTATTAAGGACACAATGAAAATAGCCATAACCACCAATCTGTATTGAAAGAGAAAAGTAAATACACCGCACCAAGATTCCGTATTAAGGGCAAAAGCCAAAGCCCTGTAACCAAGATTTAGTATTGAGGGTGAAAGGTAAATACCCCTAACCAACGCAAGATTCCGTTTTGAGAACGAAAGGTAAATACCCCTAGTAGATATTCCAACTGGGGTCGAAAGGCAAACACTCATAACCAAGATTCCATATTGAGGAAAGAATGCTAAATACCTATAATAAAAATTATATATCATGAAGAAAGGCAAATACCCCTAACCAAGAATCCGAATTGAGATGAAAAGGAAAATACCCTCCCCCCTAAGATTCTGTCTTGAGCGAGAAATCTAATTTCTCCTATCAAGATTGCAAAGCAAAAGGAAAATACTCATAACCAAGATTCCGAATTGAGGGTGAAAGTCAAATACCACAAACCAACATTCCATATTTAGAGAGAAAGGCAAATAACCATAACCACGATTAGGAATTGAGGGGAAATGCAAATACTCATAACCAAGATTCAGTATTGAGGGCGAAAGGTAAAATTATGTTATGTTAGTAGTCTTCATCTGTCGGCTTCCAGGATCCATAGCATCGTCGAGCGTCTGTCCTTAGAGGCAACTAAGTTCGGGGTCGCTGATCGGGAAAGCCACGCTGATGCGTGTCAATCACATTTTTGTGCAGGGTAATGTTGAATAATGACGAGTAAAACTTACCTAACCTAACCTGAGCTAACCAATTTTGTGAGGTTGGTGAATTATCCCTTGTTCTTTATCTCTTTTCTCACTTGTTGTTCTCCATTTTCACAACCTCGTCTTTTCCTACTTTATTCGCATTTTTTGCAAGGGTTGGGGGAGGGGGGAGGCTAGTTTTTTGTTTTCTTGTCGAAGAAGTCCTTTAGTAAACACCCATTAATATAAGATTTAAATAAATAGTATAAAAATTTATCTTTTTCTCACAGCACAGACCTCTTTTCGTGTATAAGCATTTTGGCCACTCGTTTTGATCCGAAAAGCAAAAGATAAACAGGAATAACAACTATTCGACATTCTTTTGCCCCCGAAAGAGTGTGGCATCTCTTTCATTTCTAAATATGTAGTTGTTCATTACCGGAGATAAAAATGTAAACATAAATAATAATCGAATACTTCAGAGAACCCAGCAGATTTCGAACCAACCTATCAAATGAGAAGAACGGGCGTTTCCATTGAGCCACGATGGACATTTAAGGAGTTTTTTTCCTATTTATGAAAAAGAAAATGTATACGTACTTATTTTGAGTAATAAATTAATGAAATTTATTTTTATTAAAATTATTGGAGTCGAAAGGTTCACCGTGAATACCTATTGTCCATTTTCATCTTGTTTGTCACATTTTCAGTCTAAGAAATAGCGAAAAACTAAAAATCAGAATAATTCCCCAATTTCCCTTGGCCTTTTGTATGACAGGTAAAAATATAAACTTGGTGATTTATACTTTAGCAGCATAAACGAGATGCTTTTCGCTTAAACAAAAAAGATTTCTTTAAATGTCTGGATTTGTTTACACAGTTGTGTAGCAAACCTAGCCTAAGGCGGCTTCTTTCACGGAATGGCTTTTGACAAGATGCCGAGATGACACACGTCTAAGAAATAAAAATAATTCACCCTACTAAACCTTAAAATAAATGCTTCTTTGTCTTATTCGTTGTTCCTCATTATCTGTGTTTCAGGTAAACCAAAGAAAGAGAACTATATATGTGAATAGTCGAGATTTAGATAATGAGGTGAGAAATTCAAGTAAATTTGTTTATTAGCATAAAAAAACTCATATTATTCCTTTAAATAAAAAGTTCTGAAAGTAGAATTGATTTTAGGCAAAATATTTTATTAAAGCAAAGTCCACAACTTCGATCTTGGATTATAAAATAACACCTGAAAAACAAGTGGAAAAATGTATTTCAAGTGTTCAGGTTTAATTTATTAAGCTTTCATTGTGCACGTTACATGTTGTAACAACCCATGGATTAAATCCTACCTTATATTGTACATTTCCAAGGAGAGAGGCAGCAAATGGAGGAGAATCAGCGCCAAAAGCAAGTCAAAATAATATAGTAGGTTGTTCAGAATGTGCTTTTATTTAAAATGAAAAGACGTCTATGAACTAGTTATCCAAAATAATTTATTTATTACAGTAATTTGTTACTGCTTCCACACATCTCCGCCAACGTCCGAGAGAGTTTATTCTTCTGGTCCAAAAAGCAGATTCGTTTGTTGCCGAATAAAATCTTCCAAGGCATTTTGGAGCAGCGATGGCTGCTTCGTTCGTTTATTTTAATCCATTTTCTTAGTAATATTTATTCTTTTCTTCACTTCTCCACGAGCCCAAAAGTTATGGTGATAATGCCAGCCACTGATCACCCCACTATCATAATCTTCCTTTGGGATATCTTTATTTTTGCAGTGTTTGGAGGCTTCACTTACATCAAGCAATTGTGGAAAGCTTTTTCGATTCTCGTTGAGGATCCACTTCTTATCATTCCTCACTATGTGCGGAAGATAAGGGTCATTTTGAATCCGTAGGGGCAGTGTTGAGCAATTTTCATACCGCAAATTTTATTGTTCCTGGAGCAGTTCATGAGACCCCCGCCCCCCATTCCATGGCAAGAGTAAATGCATGGTTTGCTTTTCCATTATTTTGTGCAAGCTCACGTGTTGGTCTGAAAGGTTTTGCCTCAACAATGTGTTTAATACATTGTTATTTTCCAGGCTTTGATCTCCGAAGCAAAACTTTTTGATCCGAAACTGTACTACTGACATTTCAGTAATATAGCCATGGGCAAATGCTTCGTTTATATTCCATACAGTTTCGAAACCCTTTCTTAAAAGTCTAAACCCATACAAGTAAATGAACGAAAGCTTTTTTGTCCTTGCTGTTTTAAAAAGGGTCAAACTAACTCTAATTAAAATGGAGTTGCAAATACTTCAAGAAACGTCGTATAAAAAGGGTAGGATTAAATCTAAATTTTATAGTTTAGGAATGAGAAATCAATTTATGGACAACTTAATCATTTTACTATTTGTTGATTTTAGTTATAAAGAGGAGGAAGACTCCATTTGCTTTTTTTATAAAATACTTTTCAATTTTAATTTTTTGAAAATAAGTCAGTAGTATGTTTCGTTTGTTTTATAATGCTACACAGTTATTATCAGACATCACCTTCTAAATCACCCAGAAATAAAACAAAACAAAACAAATTTAATCAATTTTCTTTAATATTTCTGAGAAAAATAATTTAAAAATGGATAATTGTACACTTGAACACCTAATCCATTATATCATACTTTATCTTCTACAGGGAATAAATTAATACAAAAATATGCACAGTTGGATAGAGAATGCACTTTTCAAAATAAAGAATTCAATATCAACTTTTAGCGCCGGTACAAGAATATATGCAAAAAAAACACAAAAAAAACTCAGTTCAGCGGGAAACTTTATTCAGAAGACTCGTTTCGAAAAAAAGACTGGCTTCAATCTTGGTTGCTCCCCAAAAATGATCAAGGTCTGAAGATGGAGGCCAGTGACTTCTGACACAAGTCTCCAGAATAAAGTTTTCCGTTGAACTGAGTCTTTTTTTGTGCTTGTACAAGAAACTCATTACTGAGGAAGACCTACTCAAGAATAAGCAAATTTAGGAAGGCTTTTAAACTCATGATGGCAGCATGGAAGAAAAATCAGTATTAAAAGAAGAAGCCGTACAAACATCAATGCTTTCAGTAAAGGAAGAGGCCGTAGAAACATCAGTGCTTTCACTAAAGGAAAAGGTCGTAAAACATCAATGCTTCCACTAAAGAAAGAAGCCTTACAAACATCAATTCTTTTACTAAAGGAAGAAGCCGTACAAACATCAATGCTTCAATTAAAGGAAAAAGCTGTACAAACATCAATACTTCCATTAAAAGAAGCCGTACAAACATCAATGATTTCAATAAAGAAAGATACCGTACAAACAGTAATGATTTCACTAAGGAAAGAAGCCGTACAAATATCAATGATTCCACTAAAGAAAGATGCCGTACAAACAGTAATGATTTAACTAAGGGAAGAAGCCCACTAACCATCAATGATTCCACTAAAGGAAGCCGTACAAACATTAATGATTCCACTGAAGAAAGATGCCGTACAAACCTTAAAGATTTCACTAAGGGAAGAAGCTGTACAGACATCAATGCTTCCACTAAAGGTAGCCGTACAAACATCAATGATTCCACTAAAGAAAGAGGCCGTACAAACAGTAATTATTTCACTGAAGGAAGAAGCTTACAAACAACAATGATTCCCTAAAAGAAAGAAGCTGTACAAACATGAATTCTTCCAGTAAAGGAAGAAACCGTACAAGCAAACCTCAATGCTTCCAGGCTCTCAAAATATGATAGATTTGAGTTTTGTCGAAAAAAATCCCACGAATATCATTCAAAATCTTTTCAAAATAGAAGTTTGAGTTAAAATAAAAGAAATTTTCTCACGGTTTTCTTCTCATACTTGTCTCAGCAGCGATATTTTATTGATCACTCATTGGTACTCTTACTGATTCGATGTCTAACTCAGTAGGTTTCCCCTCCCCTACTGAGTTGCGGTTTGTTTGTTTTTTCAATCTTCTAAAGTGTTGGTATTTTTAAGAGTTCTTCGAAATGTTGTTATGCTTAATCTTCACGCATATGAAGTTGGTAGGGGATGTATGGTCTTGGATGCGAATTCCACTAATCATGACTCGTTATTTAACTTCTAATTGACTCGCAGTGTGTGTGGTTGCCGCTCGAGGGATAATGTCCACTACGAAGAAAGTTCTTCCTTGTTTGATCTTGGATGAAGTTAATCTAAAGCCAATCCAGACACTCTCATATTAGGTTCTTATTTCATCTTTCATTTTTTTTTCATCTCATCTTTCTAGTTCTAAGGATTGCTAATATAGTGCCGGTTCAAAATCAGCCACCCTGTATAAGAACACAAAGAAGAGGGGGCGGGGGTGAGATATAGTGAAAAGAATAACATTTATGAAGTGGAATTGAGCAGGAGACATTGGTAGCAGGCTGATTGAAGGCTGTCCTTAACTAAAAAGCTTTATATATAGAGACACTGAAGATGACCGCAAAGGATCGGAAGATGAAATTAGAGCAATGAGGGGGAGTGATGTGGTAGACTCGAGGCTTGGATCGTAATTTATATTAACTTCCTGGCGTGGCCTTTGCCCAGCAGGTGGAAAAAAATGTGCTGAAGGTGATGATGGTAATAATGCCATATATGTGTATCTCACTCTGTCTTCGTAGGAGAGAGATATAAGAGAGTGAAAGAGAGAGGAAGAAGAGGGGGAGGGCTGGTGTTAAGACACCTATACAGTGGTTTCCTCGTAAGCGCATCTTTCATTAAAATTATCTTTGTCACGTCTTAGTTCAAAGCGAGTTTTCCGCTCTCTTTCTTCCTCATTTCCCGGATCGGTATTGTACAAGACTTTGTAAACACTTTTTGAATACAAAGCTGAAAAATCCAATCCCAAACACACGTGATGAGCCGGAAGCTGCTATGATAGGCGCTCTTACACATCATTCGAAGACCGAAATCTCCGATGGAACTTGCCTTCAAGATGTCGACATCACTTGCTCGCCCACTCCCTCATCTTGAGTGATTCAATCGAGATTTTCATTGCCGATCTCACAGACCCAAATGGAGAACACAACCTCTTTCCACCAATTAATTAAGGTCTGCCGAGCTCCAGACGGCGAGCCCATGTGTCGGCTAAGTTTCAGGAGGGGGCCCGAACGGGCATCTGTCGACCGGATCGAACCAACGGCCGCGGAAGGAAACCAATCGGAAACGTCAAAAAGCATCTCTTCCGCAACACTACAACCTCCGGACTCTCTTCATCAACAACAAAACAAGACGGCCACATTCAGTTTGGACCGGCAGGGATGCGGTCATTTATTCCCATCTCTTCGCTATTCTACGTCGCCATGGGACACCTTTGTCGGCGTAAACAATCGCCTCTCCTGCCAATACCCACTTTGTAAGCTTTACCCCGACACACAATAGTCAAAGAGGAGGGGGCAGGCGTTAATAGCCCAGAACTACTACTCAAAATAACCGATTAGGGGGGCTTAGCCCAAGATTTAGAGATTACCCTTGTTCATTCTGTGTGAATGAATATTTGGGCCGTATAACATCTTTTTGATCCATATATATATGTATATATATATATACACTGCCGTATAAAAACATCCCAATGATACCATATCCACTATACTCACAGATTATGTAGATCAATCAATACAAGCCGTTTTTCGTTTTATTTCCTCCCCCCTTCGAATGGTTCCGGTTGCATTGTGAAATTCCAACATTTTTCCACTAGAAGAAGATTTTGGGGGTAAGCGACTAGCTGATATTTTGATCTGAAAGTAGGAACACTTTAACAATTCTCTCTTATTTTTGCGGATAAAAATGGAGCAAATACTTTTCGTAGGGATAACAGAACCTCATAAAATAGTTTGAGGAAAAAGGTTATCAAATCAGATCAGAACTGTCTGTTTGACAGAAATTCCCACAACATGGTACATAACTCCGTTCACTGATATTATTTTATAACAAAATATTTTTAATAGTTTGCGGATGTATTATATATTATACTACTAGTAGAAGATCATTTGATTGAGGTGGATCAAGTAGTTACAGTAAGTAAAGTTAGGAAAGTAGATAAAAAGAAACCTACACATATCCTCTCAAATTTGTAAATTAAAGCATGTAATAATAAAAATAGATTAAAAAGAATGGCTAAGAATTGGGGGAAAATGAAATAGATTTCCTAGCATTTGCGTTTATTTAGTTTATATTACTTCATTGAATAGTTTTTTGCTAATAAACCAGAAAATACTAGGAATCCTTTTTTGTTCTTTTTTTTGTGGGATGTTTAGCGTCTTACCTGCTTGTCTCTTTTAATTAAATGAATAGCGAAATGGTTAGTAAAACAGAAAGGGATGTGGAAATCTATGAAAAACGGTAAACTCGAATAACGAAGAGAGGAAACTATTAAGAGAAGAATAATTGTCTATGTATAAAGAGTTTCTAAAGATTACATGCAATGCCTCTTTAGTGACTCATTTTCGCAGAAAAAGTTTCTAAAATTTTTGTTGTTTCAGTAAATACCTAAAACAATTTATTTCAGATATTACATAGTTTATAGTCAATTTTGCGAAATTTGATTACAATGGCCGTCCAGACATCTTTTGCAGGAAACATTTTCTGCCAAAATGGTCAGGAAAAACAATTCCCAACCAGAGAAAATTATATCGTAAAGGAATTAAGTAAAGGAAAATCTCCACTTCAAATTACTTTAAAAGATAAGCGCGGACATCTCACTAATAAAAAAGAAAACAGTTCGACCTGAATTTCTAGCTTCCATCCCTAGTGACCTTCTTCAAATCAAATGAAAAGTGACTAAAAATCTTCATGATAGCACCGATGCCATTTTTTCTCAACCTTACTACCTCTTTCTGCCTCGAAAGAAACAAGGTGTAAGGATCAGAAAGTTTTCTACAGTTGGAATTAAGACCACACAGCCGTCCAGAAGCCCCTGGAAAAATAGACAAAGATGTATGTTGTGGGGCAGACATACAAGGAAACTGACATTAGCAAAATTACCTTCACTGACGAATCAGGGATCACGCTGGATGGGCAGAGTGGTTGGACGGGATGCTAGGTTGTTTGAATGCTAGGTGAAGCAGTTCACCAAGCAACAACGAGGAGGAAGATTGATGATTTGAGTTATAATTGTTTGAGACAAGATAGAGGAACATTTCAATTTGATTCATGGGGCCAAAATAGATTCAAAGGGATACTGCGAATTCCTGGAAGTAAAAAAAAAATTAATACCTTGGTTCAAGATGCAGCCGGTAAGAATGATGAAGTCATTTGTCTTCATGGATGATAATGCTCCTAGTCATCCCCAGAAATTCTCTAATAATTTGTTTACAGTCATAAGGATTTATAAGAGACTCAATCATGGACTGGGCTCCCAAAATCCGCGACCAAAATCTTATAGAAATCTTGTGGAATATCTTGAAGGGAAACGTTTACGCAGATGGGAGTAAGATTAACAACAAAAATGACCATTGAGAAGCCATCCAAGGTATTGCACAGAATGTTCTGCTGATTGCATCCAAACTTTGACGTCATCAGTAGACAGCAGACCGTTCAAAGAAATTCAAGAGAAGGGTCCCTTTGTGCAGTAGCTCTTGAACAGTTTTTATTTAAAATTATCTTTCAGCAAATTTTCCTTCTTTGCAATTGTTAAAATTACTTAATATAAGATGTTTAAACTTGTCATACTTTGTTATTATATGATTTGTTTATATATTTAGGTCGATAATTCTACAGAAATATTCCTGCTAATTAAAAATCTTCAAATTATTTCTTAACAGTAAAATAGTCAATCTAACATTAATAGGTCTTATTTTTCTTCACCTTTGGCATGTATGCTCCATATATTCATATTTCATTTTGTTCTCGTGATTTTTTTTAATTCCCTAAAGAAAGTTACACAAAAATACATTTATTTTCAGAGATCTTTGGCAATTTTGAATATTTAAATAGACATTTTAGATTAATTTTGGTCAAATGAAATCCGAGACTGAAGAATTCTCTTAAATCAAGACGACGATGAGCTGAGACCGAAACAGTAAAGACTAAAAAGAGACTAGATGGGATCGAAACACGAGAGAAAACAACAAGAATTGACCAAATAATCTGAGTCCGAAACTCGCGAAAATTGAGACAAAATGAAAGGAAAGAAATTGAGATAATAAAAATTAAATAAAGATGGAAAACAAACAAAACTCCTGGACTTATTATAATAGAAATAAAAAAAAATCGCTCATAAATAATGGCAACGCTCGAGGAATAAGATAATGGGCGGGAGAAGAGCGACAAAATGATATAATAAATAGACAGAATCGGAAGAATGAAGTCGTGTTTGGGCTTTCGAATTCACTGAACTGAATGGATCAAGAAACTCACCTAACCTTTAACCCCCAGAAGGAAGATAAAATGTTTACATACTTTTAAAGAGTGATGGTCTAGGCGAGTGAAGGCCTCGTTATTGTCGTTTATCTACAGAGTGGCCCATAAGTCCCAGGACACTACAGTTACAGTTACATAAAAAATTACATTTTTTCCGTTAATAACATATTTACATAAAGGTTGTACGTGGAATGTCGTAGTACTTATTGGCCACCCTGTATGTTAAGTCACAGCGGCTGTGGTTAGTCACCCGGTGGTAAAGAGATTGGGGTCAACTTTGTGACGGCTGCGATATAGCGTCCCATGGTTCGTATCCCACTATATAATGCAGATCCCAACGGAGATTAGTGTCAGACAGCACAAACTGGTCGTAAACAGTGTACCCAAATGCGAACAATTGTACTTCAAAGTACATCTATACATTTTAATACTATCTGAGTCAAGATACAAACCAGTGAGTATCTCATTGTTATTTATTATTAAAATAAATAATATTAATTACAAAGAAAAAAGGGAAAAGGCTATACCAACGAGAGCATCTTTATTCGACAAAAACAATGAATTTGGGATAAATTAGAAAGAAACAATTTCAATGAATAAGAATAAAGGAAAAAGTGAAGGATGTTGAATAAATAAAAACAAAGAACATAAATAGTGAATCCGGCTAACAAAGAATCCCATTGGCAAACTCTGAATCCTGGGGCCCGGAGGGCACGTTTGAAACCTTCAGGAATAGGTTCGTGGGAAGAGCACATGAACTTAAAAGTATGAACTTGCGTCGTCTTCGACAAAAATGGAGAATGAATTTGTATAATTCGATGTGGGAAATGTCCAATCAAAAGGGGGATAAATGATAACGGAATATTGATGATCTAAATGAAAATAAATAAATTCAAGCCAAATAGTTTATCTACTAAATGGGCCTCAATATAATTGAAATAACCACGCTAACTACTTCATTTAAATACCCTAATCATTAGGTGTCTAAAAAAGTTCGTTTTTATCTAGCTTACGCAGATAAAAAAAAGAGTATCAAACAATAAAATTTATTCTACAAAATAGTTTTCATCTATTTCAAATGCTTCGTAGCAAAGAATTGTATCATGACAGAATCATTCATTGCAAATCTGGTTTTCTAAAGATAAAAATAAATAGGTGAAGCATATGTTGCACAACTGCAAAGAGTTCAAGGTTGACATTTATCTGAAAGCATCCAACTCTGCTCAGCCGCAAAGGAGCTAGGTTTCTGCAAGACATTGCACGCCCGCATATGGCGCATGGAGTGCGAGATAAACAGAATAGGCGGTGCTTGGAGCCAATGCCTTCTCCGCTATATTCGCTAGACTTGTCTCCGGACTTTTTTCATAAACTTTTATTTTGTTTAGATAAGTTCTCTGAGACCGGGGAGAACTATTTTGTTGAATAAATTCCTTTTTTTGAGCTTTTATTTCATTTACGAGTATCCACGAACGAACGAACTTTCGCGAACACTTCATAGTTCCCTGTTAACTCGTCTGACGCAAATATCGTTTTTCCACCTCAATTACCATTCAAAACTACTCACTGTTCTTGTTAAGAAAGATGGCACGAATAGTATTAAAATAACGCTAAATATACAAAAGGACACTAAAAGTATAAAAACAAGAGCAGTTCAACAAATCCCATAAGTTTAAATATTACGACTAACAAGAGGCACCTCAAAATCTCTTTGGCAAATTTGCACACACAGGCAGACATTAGCTATGAGCTCCTAGATCAGGCCCATGAAAAGGGAGGGTAGGATCATTCTTACGGGCTTTTTTTCTAAGCTCGACATCTAATTTGGATGGAGGGAAATTTCAAAGGTAGGCAGAAATGATGAGAGGAAAAACACTCGAGCATTGTTTTTTTGTTCTTAACAAGATCGTATCTGTGATTTCTAATGGCCACTTGGTTACTTAACTTAAATAGTAGCTCAAAGTTTATATTAATGAAAGCTTTTATGAATTTAAAACCAATGAGCTAACCTCGCAACGACGATTTTTCCTATGATGTCTTCTAAGCTCAGGAATTAAGTTCATCGCCCTAGTTTAAACGCGTTCTAAAATCAAATGTATTTTCGAAGATATAGAGACCAAAATCAAACCGCATATTCCAAGTGTGGTGTGATAAGCGTTTTATATAATGTAAAAAATAATATCTTGAGATTTTAATACAAAAACACCCTGGCTATGTCACCTAGGAGTCTGTTCTCTTTTTGATATTCTAAATTGCTCGTAATTAATACACCCAAATCTTTTGCCAACGATCCCATGTCTCATTATGATCGCCCATGTTATACACTTCAAGGTGATTTCGGTAACCTGAAGGCATTACTTTACACTTATCTGCATTGAACTTCATTTGTCTTACAGCGTTTCATGCAATTCCATTTCTCTATAATTTACTAGTTTACAGCTCTATATTTTTTTCACCGTTTCTTAATTATGTGTCATCTATAAATTTTGAATTTTTGCAAAATAAATTACCGTTAGATCGTTAATATAGATTATAAACAGCAATGGTCCTAGAACTGATCCCTGGAGACACCGCTAGTTACTTGTGCCCAGCTTGAATTAATCCGATTTAACATGACTCTGACTCCGGTCGCCCATGCAGTTTTCGATCTATTTAAGTGCCTCAGGCTCCCCTTATACCATGCACTTTTAACTTTATTAAAACCTTTTATGTAGAACATTATCAAACGCCTTTGGAAAATAGAGATAAACTATATCCAAATCTTTATACTGGTAAAATGTTACATAGTTACAAAGAGCCAGCAAAGACTACTTAGTCCACTCAAAGGCCAGTCCCATTCCATACTAATATGCTCGTAGTCCTCCTTTGGACATTGTCGCCACGATGCTCACTCACGCGACATTCAATCCACAACAGGGCTCCGTATTTAACCAATATTATTATTCGTAAAATAATTGTCAACTTTGCTTGTTCAACTCCCCTCCGCGGAGAGTGCGTTCCATTTATCGATGATTTTAGAGGTAAATTTTTTTTAGCCACATATATTCGTTTGAAGCTTCCGTACTCGCAGTTTAAAACCGTCGTTACGTGTGATAACATGGTCGTACTTAAAAAAAAATTCATAATTTACGTTTTCAAAATTATTTACAATTTTGAATACTTCGATAAGCTCACCTCGCAATCACCTGGTTTCGAGAGTAGGTAGTTTTCGTATATTTAATCTTTCGATATGTGACTTATTTCTAATCGAGGGAATTAGTTTACTTGCCCGTAGTTGAATTCTTTCCATTGCATTGATGTTTACATGTGTATAAGGTGACCACAATTGTGTCCCGTATTATAGGTGCGGCCTTACTAAACTAAGCTATGATTATATTTTGGTATTTGTAGTGAAAACTTCTCGCAATAAATCCAATCATTCGGTGCGCCTTCTTAGACGCTTTGTCACACTGTTTGTTAAACTTAAAATCCTTTGAAACCCGCCCCCCTAAATCTTTTTCCTCATCCACGAAGATAAGATTTTCGCCACCCATTTCATAGTTAAGACTTGGGTTATTTTGACTTACATGCAACTCTACACTTTTCTAAATTGAATTTCATGTTCCATTTATTAAACCATTTGAAGATTTTATCTAGATCCCGCTGAATTAATTTGCTATCGTTCTCATTTAAAAATTTTCCCCAATTTTTGTGTCGTCCGCAAATTTTAATAATTTACCAAGTAGGCCAGTGTCCATATCATTAACATAAATAGGGAACAACAATGTTCCCAACATATTCCCTTGGGGCACGCCACTAGTTACATTTTTCCACTCCGAAAATTTACCGTTTAAAACTACCCTCTGCTTACGATAACTTAACCACGAATTTATCCATCGTAGGAGGTTTCCCCTATTTGCATGAGCAAAATATTTAGTAAGTAATCGCCTATGAGGAACGGTGTCGAATGCCTTAGCAAAGTATAAGTAAACTATGTCCAAAGATTTACTTTCGTCATTGCTTTTAATCATGCTATCGTAAAATTCTGAAAGATTACTTAAACAGAAATGTTTCTGTCTAAAGCCGTGCTTAATGTCTAAATAAATCCGATTATAATTGAATTTAGTGAATTAGATTAGGTAATGAAACGAAATTTGTAATTTAAAAAAAGAGAATAAAATCGGAAACAGAAATCTCTGCATGAAAGTTTTTATAAACCGAGCGCATAAAAAGTGTGGAAGTAAGGGAAAGTTAAAATATAGTAAAGGTACACAAGCCAATTAGTTAATTGAAGAGACTACTAGGTTGGAGCCTGACCCAAAGAACTTGCAACTGGCTAAACTTAAAAAATACACGATTACTTTTCCCTGATATTAATGCATTTCATTTGGGTTCTTGGGATATTCAGCATTTTCCTGCAGTTACTCTCCTTATATATTTATAAAGAGAGTAACTGCAGGAAATTGCTGAAATATCCCAAGAACTTTTGTCATCCATTACATGGACACCATTCCTTGATGAGGTGATGGTAAATAAAGAATAAAATTAACTGGAATCAGATTCGATTTCTTTCCTTTTTTTAGACTTGTTATTTTAGCGACTTTTTCCAGAATGGGATAATTCCTCCTTTGATTTCCATACCTTGATTTGACTCGACACTACTTCACCTACCACCCGCTGTAGGTACCAATGGCTCTGATCCCACGTTATAGTAGGTCTCCACTGAGGAAAGCCCTCAAAAGTGTTCAGATTGATGGTAAAATCAGTAACAAATTATTTTTAAATAAATAAAAAAAGAGATGTTATACAAACAGGAAATGTTTTTTTCCGTGGAGGCAAAGAGGAAAACAGAACTAAATTAAATTAATTGATAAATGAGGTACGATTCGAGAGCAATAATTAAAGATAAATTTATTCATCGAATGTCTTAGTCGCCAAGAATTGTGTGGAAGGACTTTATCTAAAGTTTAGCCTACATATGGGTAACCATAGGCCCATAGCCAATCTAAGTACTTTATTTAAAGTCTCATATAATTTTCCTCAGACGATTAATTTAACATTTGTACTAATGATCCCGTCCTGCCATAAATTGCAGCCATATTTACTATTATTAATAAGTGTAGAAATATTTTATCAGCTTTGATTATAGTGAATTTCAAACATTTTGCCTCCAGTGGTGAAAGACTTCTTTGGTGGTTATTTTTGTTTAGTTAGTTTAGTTTGATTCTTGGTAAAAACATACATGATGCTTTTAATATACATGTGGTCATTGTGTACCGACGCTTCGTGATTCAAACTGGTCACATGTTCAGAGGAGCATGATTCAAGTTATTATTATTAGTTTTGTGCGCGTAACCGCTAATGATTATTTACTCATGGTCAAATAGTAGACAAATGGTTATATAGTTACCAGGAGGACTGGTTATATTCTATTTCATTATCTGAGTATTTATTTCTATTTTAATAATCTTTGGTTTTATGATTAAAGAATTAGTAAGAGCAACACGTAATCTCGTACAAGATAAGAACTGAAATACAAATAAATTGTTACTGCAGGAGCCTAAAACCTAGTTCCAAATTCATAACCAGGCACAAGTCCCAAAGTAATAATAATGTGGTTTACCGATTTCTTGGTTCCAGGCGTGGATCCAGGGTGGAGGGAGGGGTCCAAAGCCCCCCACCCCCCCAAAAAAAAATTCAGACCCATTTTATTTATATCTCTTTTAAAACGATACTCGTATTCTGCTATTCAGAAAGAGTTATGTACTAATATAGAATATATATGACAGTTTTTTGAAACCGTTGTGATTCAATTAACCTTATATAATATGATACATGTCTAAAATAAAAGTAAATCTCAAAAATAATTATAAAATTCAGTATTATATCAAGGCTGACGTCCAAAAACCTCCATTCCTAATTTTCTGAAGTGTGGAAAAGATTCCCGTGTGATACATTGTTATTTATTATCAATGTTGTGTAAAATAACCATTATTAATGTTAAATGTCCTTTTCTGATACTCCTCAGATGGAGGAATTCAGGTTAGCTCTCCCCTCCCAAAATTTTAGCGTGGATCCGCCACTGCTTGGTTCAGAAGACAATTGTACATTAACATGCAATGGATTTAGCGCAAGTAACTTTGAAACACAGGGAAAAGGACATCGTTTCAAACGTAGTACAATCTGTGAACACCTACAAAAAGAACACATGTACAATAAACTTGTTGACATTTCCCACAAGCGTTCATAAAATCACACAAGAAGAAACACTAAGAATCGCCGAAGCAATATTAATTAAGACAATTAAACCAGAAATAAACGTTAGAGAAGAAGTATTATTTATTAATTTGAATAATTTTTAATTCCGTAATCAATTATAATTTTTATAGTATTCGTCATCGAAGTTTTACCCGCATGCTCTCAAAACTACTAATAATAATATCTTTGTATAAAAACTTGGTGAAACTTGAAAATCCTCTTCTGAAGATGTGTTCGGTTTGAATCACGTCGGTATACAATAACCACATATATATTAAAAGCATCTTGTATGTTTTTTTTTAACAAGAATCATACTGAGCAAACTAAATAAAAATACTAAAATAAAAGACTATTTCATACACTAATGTCACGCGTACGATGAATTTCGTTCAGTGACAATTTATTATATTATTATTTGATGTAAGATGGATTTTTTCGCTGCATATTTAGTTCAAAATAAAATAAATATGATATTTACAATTAAAATAAATTCAATTTAATGAATTTTTATTGTTATTGCATTATTTCAAAATTAAGGTCGAAATATTTTGAAACGATTTTGTTTTAAAACAGGGTTGCCAAATTTACTTTATTTTTTTTTCATTTTGAAGCTTAATTAACCTTATATATTTATTTAATTTTTAATCGTCAACATCACAAAAATATTCGCATTAACATTTGCTTTTTTTATTTTTAGCCCAATAATTAATTTTACAGTATTTGTTATGAAAAATATTATTACTTGGCCAAACAACACAGCAAAGCCTAGCGTCGGTCATTCCAAATTTTCCTTTGTCCTAAACATTTATAAAAAGTGACGACTAATTTTAGTAACTGTACATAACTTGACTCTAAGCATAGTACGTAGGAAACTCATAGCTTGAGTAACTCATTCTTTATTCAGACTATTAATATTAAAATGATAATTCGCTTTCAAACAAACCTCAGCTTAAGGTTAAATAAGACTTGTGAAATACTACGAATTACTGTTTATTAAGAATGAATCATCTTTATATAGTTTCTTGCCAAAACTTGTAAATATATTCATAAAAATGTTGATATGGAAACTCTTGATGCAACTAAAATAGTTGCATGGGCTTTAAAAAATCAACAGTGTTGCTTCATTTCTTTGTTCAGGTGAAAGTGAATTTCATTTTAAGAAGTTAAGGTCTGAAACTAAATTTAGCCATTATTTAAATTACTAAATCATTAATAATAACAAAAATATTACTTAAATATTTCCTTCATTTGGGTCGACAATGGTACATTAGTTCTTATTAATTACATATCAGGCAGGAAGAACTATTGCTTTTCAAGGTCGCCCCCTTATCTAAGCATTATAAGTTTAGGACATTCTTTCATATAAATGCATTGTACATTTTTACGTACATCTCTTAACGATTTTAGTACAAAAAAAAATTAGCATTATTGACTTTCATTAATGTCCAAGCTCCATTCATTGCAGGACCTTCCTAAGATACTGAACAATGAATGCTTTAAGAAGTTTCTCGTTCAAGTCTTACCAGGCTCTTCAAACGAATACATATTTTGATAATTATTTAGTCATAACACCCGAATTATATCCACACCATAACCTAATACAAGGTTCCCGAACCTATCGTGGTAAGGACCTTGCGAATCTCCTCCCATCGTTTCAAACGTTTCGTCAAGCGATTGAAATGGTGCAAAATTCAACGAAGTGAAAGGTGACCCTTTTAAATTAATTTCGAGATTGCCTCTTAAACATCAAAGTGTGCATTATCGTCGCTGGGTAGCGCCGAGCATCAAAGCCAATGTCTGTCCCACATGGCTTCATTTCAAAGAATATCTCCCTTATCTGGTCTTGTCGCTGTTTTCTTTACGTAGAGCGTAAACCTCTCTAAAGGCAGTCTCATCACAGCAGGACACCAACACACGGGAAAATGATTCGCTAAAAATGCCTCTATGTTAATTTCAGTAATTGCTCGTTAGATTTTTCGCATTGTTCTCCACTGTCAGTTCTGAAAATCTCCGCCCACATTTTGGCTGGATTCTCCTTGATGAAGTCTACAAGCATATCATGCGACCGCTTATAAATAAAGACGCTTGATCATTTATTTAATGAGATTTTCGGCGTGTGTATATATATATATATATATATATATATATATATATATATATATATATATATATATATATATTTTTATATATATATATATATATATATATATATATATATATATATATATATATATATATATTCTATAGGTTTGCTTCTAAGAAGGCTTATTTTGAGGTTGAGGATAAATCCCAAAATGAGACATGTAAAATTTCTCATTTAATTAAGTACAACGTTTCGGGTATCTTACCCATCTTCTGGTCTATAAAAGAGATTTAGAACACGTTTAAAATTACAAAAATTATAGTGCACATAAAGATTAAAAATAAATTATTTAGTTAATTGAAATTATGGCAAATCATTTGAAAACTATTGAAATTTAGATATGGATCAATTATGGGTACTTTAGATATGCATAACTATAACACTAGTTGATGCAATTATTGGTTGACACAGATATTAGTCACTAAATGAAGCAGCAATAGTAATAAATTATTTAATAAATTGAAAATGTGAAAAAATCATTTGAAAACTTGACACTAAATGTAGATGCTATAAATATGGATAAATATAAAAATATACTAATTGGGGCAATTAATTGGTACACAAAAATATTAGTCACCTTTAGTGGACGGCAAAAGCGGAGAGACTGAGGAAAGATTATAGAGGGAACCGATTAGAGATTGGTAGGTTGTGAAAATATTTTGAGTGGTTTATGAAATGAGAAGGGGAAAAGCAGTTGAATCAGAATTTAAACTGGGATTTAGTTGTTTTATAAATAATGATTCGAGAATGCGCAGGGAAGTGGAGTCCTTTGCATGTCCTATAATTTGAAAGTTTTTGTGGGAAATTTCTGTCTTACATTTAATTGAATGATCTCGAATGGGAGAAGTTTCTTTATTGGTCAAGGTGGAGCCAGTGCGAGAGCTGATACCAAGATGAGAACAGACCCTAGCCCTAAGTGAGCGAACAGTGCTGCCAATGTAGATCCCCTGGTGGCACCTGGGGCAAATGAATTTATAGACAACTGATCAGCTCATTTCAGGTGGGATTCTGTCTTTAGTTCTGAAAAATTTTCCAATATGAAAGTTGTTAAGAAAAACTATTTTGAAGTTGGTATGCGTGTAAAAACTTTTCAAAAGCTTATTAAGTTTTCGGCGTAAGGGTAGGTTGAGTGGGCCAATATCAGGAAGAAGACAATAGCGGACATCCTTGGGGACAGAGGAAATTTCTTGTGGAGGATGGTATATTTGATCAAAGAATTGACGGATACATTTTTGTACAAGTGAGGGCTTGAAACAATTCCTTTGAAAATAACCCATGAGAAAACTGAATATATATATATATATATATATATATATATATATATATATATATATATATATATATATATATATATATATATATATATTGTGAGAGGAAACGAATATTTAGACAAATTTAAATAGTTATTTAATATATATTCTACGGTGTAAAAAAAAATGCTAAACAGAAAAATTCCGTATTTTAATGTGTTAAAAAAGAAATTTTATATTATATTTTATTGGCTAATAGACAAAATAAGGGTGGAAATAAGTATTTAGACATTAATAGAAAATAGTTTTAAATTAGCTTCTAAACAATTTTTAGTATAGTAAGTATGTTCTACAAAGATCTAAAATGATTCAATAGGCTTCACCTTTAGTTTATTTATGTAGATTTTTTTGCAAACCTTTATTTAGAATCTGTCAGTCATACTGCAACATTGTAGCATCAAGTTTAAAATTAAAAGAGCTCTCAATTGATTTGGAAAACATGATAAGTTAGCACTACAGAGAACTAAAAGCTATAGAAGTATTTCCACAGCTTTACTTGTTCCTCTCAACACTGAAGTTTGGAAGGCTAAGGAATGGGAGACCTCCAGGACCACTGCAAATCTTTCTCGCAGTGAAGCTCCGAGGAAAATATCCCTAACAGGATCGTTGAAAGGTGCTGAGATCGGTAGAAAAGAACCCTATGAAAACTAAGCAGAATTGCAAGACGATCTGTGTACTCCTAGAACATCAGTTACGAAAGGAACAATTAGTAATGTGCTCAACATACAAGCTTTCTTATATCGATCATCACACAAGATCCCCTTATCTGAAGAAGACTAACTTGTTAGCATGATGTGAGTTTCTTCTGGAGTGCATAGAGAAGACAGATCAATGTTGAATGAATGTGTTTTGGTTTAATGAGACCAAAATTTAACTCTTTGCTCGGAATGGGGCCGTGATGGAACTGACTATGATCGGAAGAACACGACCCCTACAGTCAAGCATGGACGCAGGAGCTGATCTTCATAGAATATTTGGAACAAGGAGCTGCCAAGTGTAGGCCATGAATGGTCTTTTCTTCTTTTCTTATGTTCTTATGTAACAATGAGGAGAGCCAAATACAGCAAATATCTTGACGCGGACTGTGAAGAATTTGGGGATGCATGATGACTGGATGTTCCACCAAGACAATGATCTGAAGTAAACAGCGAAAGCAACACGTGAATGATTCATGGAGAACAATATGAATGTTCTACTGTTGCTGAGACAATCTACTGGCTTGAATCCGATCGAAAAATTGTGGTTAGTATTTAGGGAACCAGTCTAAGAGACTGGTGCTGGTGCAACAAAATATTAAGCTTTCTCTATCAAGTTTCCTAATATTTACTGCCACCCTTATATTTGTGGTTTTTGTTTGTCATATACACTTGAAGAATGTCATAATTGCCTCTTTTAAATGTATTAAAAAAATGATAATTAACAACATACAAGGAGCGGTCAATAAGTTTTGCGAATCTGGGGGCAAAACAGAGGAAGGGGGATGGCTGTTTGTGGGGGTGTTAAGACAAATTATGACAAGTTAGGCCTTGCAGCCGCACGATCCTGCCTCGTCTATTTAAGAAGCAGTAGCTGATCTCAGATCGTCAATCACAAATTTTTCAACAATGGAGAAGGTTGAGCACCGCGCAGTGATCAAACTTTTGACCAAGGAAGGCAAGAATACAAAAGAGATCCATGAACGCATGGTTGCAGTATACACCGACACCGCCCCTTCCTATGCAACCATTGCTCGCTGGAATAGGGAGTTCCGCCACGGTCGTGAGTCCCTTGAAGATGACCCCCGTCCAGGACGCCCGTCAGACGTGACCAACGAGGACAATGTGGCCCGTGTGGAGAGGATGATCCTCAAAAATCGACGGGTGAAGGTCGAAGAAATCGAGCGAGAACTTGTAATATCACATGGAAGTGTTATCAACATCATCCACGACAATTTGGCCATGACCAAGGTCTCTGCCCGTTGGCTCCCTAGAAACCTCACGCCCCATGATCGAATTCAACGTCATCAAAGTCCACAAGGCCAGAGTTGCACAAGCTGCCCTGCGCGAGTGCGGATCCGAGAAGCTCAACCACCCACCCTACAGTCCAGATCTGGCCCCTAGTGACTACTTTTTATTCCGCCAGCTCGAGGCTGCACTGCGTGAACGATGAAGATGTCCAGCTCGCCGTCCAAGAGTGGATTGAACAGCAGTCGGGAGATTTCTGGTTGTCGGGAATTCGAAGCCTCGGGGACGAGTGGCGCAAGTGCATTGAAGTCGAGGGTAGTTATATTAAAAAATAATAAAACACTTTTCCTCATATCTCGTATCCTTATATCCGAATTGCAAAACTTATTCACCGCCCCTCGTAGCTGTATGACCAAGACTGTAAAAAAGACAAGATATCCGGTCTAACCCAAATTATGAAGTTTTTAATAATTTTAGTTTATTTTATTTGATATTTTGCAATAAATCATTTTTCCTATCTGTCCAAGGTTTTCCTCGTTATTGCTTTGATTCTCCACATAGATAAACAGAAAGTAACTTTATAGATGTACTACCTATGCTGTATCCTTTATTTATTTGATTTCGTTAAAAATAAAAAGTTGTAAAGATATTAAAACCTTTCAACGTTAAAAAAACTTACCATGTATATATTACTAACAATTCACAATAGCCGTGATAAAATTTGAAATAAAATTATGCCTTTCAAGGAACTGTGAATCCTTGTCATCAAGAAACACCTAGGATGGATCAGTTTTATATGAACCATGAAGCATTGACTACGCTGCTGTCACGCGATTTCCTTCAGATTTCATCTTTCAATAAACAGACAACTACATATTTTACCACCACAACACGAACCTTGTAGACCCATCTGCCCCTTAACCAATTATCAATTAGAACCAATGGTTTCACCCTTTGTGATGGCATACTTAGATCTCTTTTTCTAAAGTAGCCATAAATATCCTGTTTCCAGAGTAACACATTTCTGTTAATTCATGATTGATTGATTTGTAAAGCAATTGTTATCACCCTCAATTTTGTTCTTGCATATTTAATGCCATTTTTAAAGCAATTATTATGATTTAGTATTCTCCATCCACTCCTTTTGCATTGCTTCATTACTTTCTATACTCGCTTGACCCACTTCTCAGTTCCCTTCAGACAATCGCTAGCGTTGTATCAGCATTATTATTCTTGTAAAATTTAGAAATTTTAGACAAGTTGAGAAGTTTTAAGACTGCTTTATTTTATTCATATAAGAAAATTAATAGAACTAATCAAACGTCGGCCTTTTACTTTACTATGTTTGTATCATAATTTAAAGGTTCACTATACAAAAGAAAAAAATAGACCCAAACCCATTTTATGAATAAATACAGTCAATTAATGCGCGCAGTAAATATTTACAATGATGTGCATTGCTCTTTAGGACTGTTCAATTCGTTTTAGCATGATGGAGACGAAATTTGAGGAGATATATTCACTTCCTTTGCTGCATTTTTGCTCAATAAGTAACCGCAATCGCTCACGAATTGATGGCTTCAGTTTATCAAGCGCCAGTTTGAATACCGCCAAGGTCCTAAAAGTTCGATGTCATTTTCAACTTTGTTATTGCTTTTGCTTTGTGACAAAAGGGCCCACCATGCTTAAAAATAGGGTTACCACCTCAAAATTGGTCCTGAAAAGTAGGAAAAATTTGCTGATTAAGCACCTTTTGGTACCATTTTAAGTTGATGGCAGTTTTCTTAGGCAAAATTATTAATGCACCTGTTCCCTTAAATCGGAAACAGACCCAAGCATGAAGCCTGAGCGGATACTTCACCATGTGCACGAAACAGGACTTGTGAAAGCACTCCCCTTTTATACTCCTAACGATGGATCTTCCAGATGCTCCAAACAAGCATAACTGAGCTTCATCAAGAGTACATTATATTTCCTACAAAAGTGGAGCCTATCCATAAGCTTCTTCTTGGTGAGATGAGACTTTTTAGCAGCCATTCTAGACTTAATACCTTTTTCGAAACGTCTCTGCCTCATTGTGCACGCTGATGCATTCATACCTGCTCCTTTCCAATCGTGAGCAATCTTAGCACTGGAGGCAACCCGATCCTTGAGCTGGGACCTTACTAAGAGGCAATCTTGAGGTGCATTTGAAGATCTTGTGTGCCCATAATTTTTTTTTACTGGAGTAAAACCAATCTTTTTTAGTCATTAATGATCCTAAAGATGGTGTCCCTTGATACAATACTATTACGAAGTAGATTATAATCAAACATCATCATTATATAGCTTTTTCGTTCTGCATTATTTCATTACAATACAGCTCACAATGGCGCAACCCGAAACTAGTTCTGTTTCCAATAAAATCTTATTCATAATTTTGGTTTCTCATATATATATATATATATATATATATATATATATATATATGTATATATATATATATATATATATATATATGATTAGGTAAATAAGTGTTTGAGATATAAAAGGCTGACATAAGAGGGAGTGGTTAATATTTTGTATGATAGGTGATCATGGATGTGGTTGAGGGGACGTGCTATGTGGCATCTTCCCAGGTATGACCCTTGACTGGATGAGGTGATTTGAAGGTCAAATGTGGGATAGAAAAGTGATGGATGGCCTCGTGCTCAATATAACAAAAAAGAAAATTGGGGTGGGTGGGTATCTTTTAGTGGCGTTGAAGTCTCGATTCCTCTGTAGTGATTTCTTGAATTGTCTGTTTGAGGAGGTGGTTCATTTAGTTGTTTGGCAGGAGGTTATTTGAGTGTCTGATGTGGAAAGTAATGCTTATGCGTTTAATTTTCTTGAGGAGAACGGGAAGGTTATTGCACTGTTAAATGTTTGGTATATTGTGAGGACCTGTAGAGTTGGAGTAACCCTTACGTTATGCGAGTGTTTTTGTCTCTATGGATTTTCCTGTTTAGTCTGTGTATGGGTAGGAATTTGATGTTTAAGAAGTGTTTCATACGTATGTTGCAGTGGGGTTTTGGGTGGGTGGGTGATGCTGTTTTATTGTTACGAAGTAACAGGTGAGTCGTGTGTGGATACGAAGATTGTTATGTATGCATTTTCTTTACGGTTTACCAGGTTTGATTGAAGTCGTTTTGTAGTTTAATTGTTTCTCTATTGTTTCCATTGTTTTTGTATTTGATATGTGATGCGAATGTTTAGATGTTGGATTTGTTGTAATTCTGCATTCTGATATTTCTTTTGAGAAGTTTGGGGTGTAAGTTTTCTTTTAATTTTAAACTAATATTTTATTTAACTGCATAAGTGTGTGAAACATTTTGACACTTAAATATCCATGTATTTTAAAAGTATGTATCAGATTAGAACGAAAGTAATATCGGATTTTCTAAGTAAAGTTTTAGTATTTATTTTATCATTTTGGAATGATACAATGAGTAATTTATACTTTTTTTCAGAATATAATTTATTTTTTTCATAATCTTCTTTGGTATTCCCCCCATGTACCCCCATCTAAAGATCCCATTAGAAATTTTTTACTCTATGAGTTTCATACAGGAGTCAATGCAATTACAGCGGCCAAATCAATTCAGAGTACTTATACGGATGATACAGTAAATGCAAGAAGTTATAGGAGGTGGTTTTCCCGTTTCCGAAGTGGGGATTTCAGTCTAAAAAATGGACCAAAAGAAGGTCCTGGTAACGAACTTGATTCTAAAGATTTGGAAGCTGTTACCACAGCAAATTCTGCTACAACATCTAGCAAACTCACAGAACAATTTAACGTAACCCATACAATTGTCCTACACCAACTGGAAAGGATTGGAAAGGCGCTAGTGATTGCAGAATAGGTCCCGCACGAACTGTCCACGCCAGATCTACAACAGCCTGTTGGTTGCCCTGACTCATTGCTTTTACGACACCTACAGGCACTATCTTTAGGCAGGCTTGTTATTTTGGTGATGAGAAGTGGCTCCTTTATTATCACGTTAAACGCCTTCGTTCGTGGATCAGTCGCCGGAGCAGAATTTATAGATAACAATTACACAATTAATGACCAAAGATCTCTTAAAGGAGTTCGGTTGGAAAATATTGCTTCATCCTCCACATTTTCCGGACTTTGATCCTCCTGATTAGCACTTGTTTAGGTGATTACAGCACACTATGGATGGTCTTAGGTTGCCATTATGAGAAGAAGTTGAAAACAAGTTGTATTCATATTTTGTATCAAGAAATAAAGAATATTTACATGCGTGGCTTTTTGACAGATGGCATGTGATCCTAGGAAGCAATGGAGGTTATGTTTATAATTAAATATTTCCATAGTCATTTTTTTCATTTCTTATATATATCATAAAATTGGATATTAGTTTCGTTCCAGCTTGATTTTTTTTTTTTTTAATAATTTACATAGGTCTTCTGCAAGAGGGTTTAAGAACTAGCATGGACAGCAATGCTGCATATTGTATCCGTTCCTATCCCCACCTTCTCAGGTAATTTTTTTCATTTTTTATATATATCATAAAATCGGATATTAGTTTCGTTCCAGCCTGATATTTTTTTTTTAGAATTTACATAGGTCTTCTGCAAGAGGGTTTAAGAACTAGCATGGACAGCAATGCTGCATATTGTATCCGTTCCTATCCCCACCTTCCTCAGGTGCATTGATCTGCGGTTATATAATTTCAACACCATTTTAATTCCTAGAACTTACTCCTTTTCATTACAGATCTATCCAACAAACTTCCAGGCGACAAAGAAGACGCCAAGAAGAGATGCACAGGAAGGCAGGGTTAAGTCTCATTAACGTTGTCATCGAAGAACGGAAAAGGCCTAAGCAGGAACTGGTTAATCAAGAGATGAATAAGGAATTCATTCAAATGATTAACCAGAACAGAAAAGCCAGAAGTCATGCTAGATTTCCAAGCTCCGCTCGCCTCATAGCTAAAGGTGACGAAGTGCCGTTCTAGGCATTATGTCAAATAACCTATTACCGAATAATGAAATCCCACGAACTGGAAACATTAACCAATAATGACAAATAAAACTGATTGTGACTCACCAAGAAAACTGACTAGGATGAAAAAAAAAAGAAGAATGAAGAACGAAGAAGCAAAAAACATCAAAATACACACATAAAAAATAAATAAAAAGCAAAAATAAACTAAGTATAAAATAAATAATGATTAATAAAATCACAAAAACAACAGCAAATGCTCATTTAAGAACATTAAATATTTTTTAAGACAAATGGCTTGAATGGCATAAAAATAAATAAATCTAAAATACAACAAAATTCAAAATTAGGCTTGATCGCCAGGCGCCTTGCATCCCTTTTCAAATTTCTTACACAACATTCTCTTTTCACCACTTTTATTTATTTCTGTCTATCCACATATGTTTTGTCCCCTTCAAACACATAAACACACACTTACAATAATTGGTAATTCAAGGAATGATGATATCCCTAAACACTCATTTTACTCTTTTCTTTAACACTCGCTCAACCTTTAAAAAATAGTACTTGAATTGCTAGAAACTGTGTTTCGTGAAACTGTTCATAGCCTTTAGATCTATAAAGACCCCAACAATCGCCAACTGGAAACTGATAGGTAACTTTAATTGTTTAGGAGATTCACGGGCTTACTATATTTATAGCAATGTTTTTCCTAGCAGAAAATGAAGCATTTGAAAAAAAAAATGAATGAAGATCCCGAAAGGAAGAGGAAGCTATTCTGGAATGAAGTGAAAAGGGTGAAGAACGAAGAGATAAAGAGAAAAAATAAGTGCGAGCATCAAGATAGAATAATTGTGGACAAAATTTAAGGAAGTGGTAATAGATAGTGCAAGGGGTGTATGTTGATGCGCTGGAACTGGAAAGATGAAGCAAAATGTTGAATGGTGAAATGAAGATGTGAAGTGTGTATTGGAAAGAAAAAACGAGGCATAATTACAACTGCTTAATAGTGCAGATGAGAATGTCAGGGAGAAGCTAATGAATGTACACAAGGAGATGAAAAGGAAAGTAAAACAAGTGAGTCAACAAAGTTAAAAAACAACAAATGAAGCGTTTGGACGTAAGATGAATGAGGATTCAGATAAAAGAGGGAAGCTCATTGGGGAGGAAGTGAGAAAGATGAGGAATCAGAAGATGAGCAGTGTGAAAAACAAAATCAAGAATGAAAAAGCACTTGTGAGCATCGAGGAGATGAAAAATAGATGACGAAGAAACTTTAACGAGTTGTATAATGTGGCTATGAAAAATGAGTCAAATTAAAATATGCTTAGCTTCGTTGGTGTAAATCGAGTGATATATATATATATATATATATATATATATATATATATATATATATATATATATATATGTGTGTGTTTGTGTGTGTGTGTGTGTATGTGTGTGTTAGAAGAGATAAATATGCGATGGTTTGTTAGTGTTGTGTAAGATCTGAAAAATAGGAAAACAACTAGAGGAGATGATATAATTACTAAGATGCAAAAAAGTGGTGTAAATTGTGATATTGAATTGGTCTCCTGGCTGTGTTGTATGCCATTTAAAAGTGAAAGAGTACCTAAGGCCCTGGAAGAGTGCAGTTATAGTACTGTTGTGTGAGGGGTAAAGGGGAGAATAATGAATGCAAGAACTACATGTATGTAATGTGGTTGTAAAAATTCTGAATGTGAGTATAAGAAGGATTGGTAGGGAAAAACAAGGTGTAGTTTAGAACAGGTAGGGTATGTATAGATCAAGTAATTGCCCTGAAAATACTAGCTGAATAAAGGTACTAGAGGTATAATGTGTATGGTGAGTTCATGGCTCTGGAAAAAGCATATGATCGTGAATATAGAGAAGTGTTATGGTAGGTGTTAGAATGTATGAAGTGAGTGGTAAAGTATTGGATGGGGGAAAGTATTTATATTGAAATTAAGGCATGTCTTAGGGGTGTTAGGGTAAAAGATATCCGGAGTATGTGGTTTGAAAAACGTGGGTGTTTGGAAAGGTTTCGATCTGTCGCCATGGATGTTTAATATCTTTATGGGTGGAGTATTGAGAGAAGTCCGTATGAAAATGAGATCAAGGTGTGAGATTGATGAGGAATGGCGAGGGATGTGTTTATATATGTTGGTCTATGTTGATGATCTGGTGTTGTTGGCTGATAGTGAGAAGGATTTGGAAATTTTAAGGGAAGCTTTTAGCAAGATGTGTGGGAGGAGGTGGCTAATAGAGAATGCTGAATAAGGTATTTGTGTTTTAGGGTGAGAAAGGGGAGGATGTGTGATATCCGATTCCGCGATGTCGCTGTTCAACAACTGTATAGTTTTAAGTAAGCTAAGGATTGGAGTGTGGAATGTACCAGGAAGATGCATGAGAGCATGCTAGTGCGTACGTTGGTCTATGAGAGTTAGACCTGATAGTGAAGAAGGAAAGACCTCGGTTGAGATCAAACGAACAACTTGAAAGGTCGATAGAGCGAGGATGGACTTGGTAAAAAAGATGTTTATTTTGTGAAGGTGTGAATAAGGCTGTGACTGGAAGCGTTCTTAGGTAGTATCTCTAGGTAAGAAGAATGGATGGAAATAGATATATATAAAGACAATATACGACGGTGAATGTCTAGGTGTGAAAAAGGCTAGAAGGACCGGGGAAATTGTTGGTTGATTATGTGATTGAAGGGAGGAACTCGATATTTATGTGGGTGATGTTGAGTGGGAGATTTGTAAGTGTTAAACTGTGCGTAGTTTTGGTGTATGGGCTGGGTGATGATTGAAGTAAAACTGAGAGTGAGAGAGTGAGAGAGAGAGAAAAAAAGGTGGTGGAATGACTCGAATCAAGTGTAGGATGGAAATGGGGTTGGTTGATGGTTGCATGGGATATAAATAAATGGAGTAGAAGATGAAAGAGAATGAAAGAGAGAGAGAGAAGAACACAGAATGAGTTTTCATGGCCACTCAGTCATTACCGCCCAAATATCGCGCTCGGAGGAGGTGGAGAGGTAGCAAGAAGTGGAAAGTTGTACGCCTCCCGTCCATTAACCTCAAATATGATCTCCAATTTGGACTATTCCTCCCTTCCACATATGTATTTTTACTCTTCACCCCAGCTCACTACTTTTTTTTTTTACCCCCACTCCCAAACTTTCTGGTTCCTAGTACTCAAAAGGCAAGTCTGGATTTATTTTGTTTATCAGTAATCGAATCATAGTTAGTTTTTTAAGTATTTATTTTTAAAAAAGCGAAAACTAACGGTAGTATCGTCGAGATTAACACTCATTCAAAATTTAGCTCAGTGGCAACGTGATCTCGCGCAATTCTGCTTTGTCATTGCTAGAATCGCGAGGTGAGGTCTGAATTTGGGGTTGTCTCTGCTCTTTTGTGGGTAAGTTGGCTGGCGATCACGACCCCCACCCCCTCTCACAGCTCGCTCCGATCCCTCATCCTCGGATGAGGGATCGGAGCTGGATGCAGCCGTAACCGGACACTTTAAGTGATTCAGCGATCGCTCAAAAGTTTGCATCTATCCATGAAACCGGATCTCGCAGTTTACCGCTTTCTAAACTAAATGACTCTTATTTCCCATATATATATATATATATATAATTTGAAGGATGAACGGAAGGACGTATAAAGGGAAATTCATTTCATTTTCTTGATACAACGTTTCGGTTGAACTTTTCACCCATCTTCGGGTACTGGAAATACAATTTGTGGAAAACAATTTAAGTTAAGAGCCAAACAGATAATCAAAGTGACGAATTTATGGAACGTATTTAAAGTAAATTAAGGAGGGGGATAGCGATAAATTTACAGGCAATTGATAATTTCTGGATTATTATGTTACGAGTTAAAAAATAACGATTGGGGAAACACAAGAAACACATCAGGATTACCAATATTAAACAATCAGCCGTTAGAGGATAACTAGGGAGAAAGGGCGAGGAGCGTAAGAAGAAAGAGAAGGTTAGGAGGTTGGTAATATATTTGTTTAGAGTAGAAGTAGTGGGTGAGAAGAGGAATCGGAATTTAAGGAAGGAGAAAGGTCTTTAATATACATAGATTCAAGAATCCTTAATGATATGGGACTAGGGGTGGTTTTCAAGATTTTAAAATCGTCCGTTGTATTTCGGTTTTAAAATTAATAGAGTGAAGCCTAACAGGTGAGAATCCTTTCGTAGAGAGAACCTTTCCTGTCCTGTGGCTAACACCCAAATGTGAACAGAACCTCGCCCTCAGCGAGCGCACCGTACTACCGATGTATATCCCCAGTTTACAATTGGGGCAAGTAAACTCATAAATAACCGAGCACTTCACTTCAGGCGGGATTCTGTCCTTGCAATTGAAGTATAATCCTTTGTGGTGTCTATTCATGAAAATCAACTTAAAGGCGGTATGGAAAAAGAATTTATTTAATAGAGATGTAATAATTTCTTTTGGAAATTTTTTGTTTAAAAAACCCAGATCCGGAAAGATTATGTAACGGATATCTTTGCAAACAGTAGGGAATTTAAATTTGGGATGGAAAATATTGTTTAAAAATTGGGCCGTAATTTTTTCAGTCAGAGACACAGGAAAGCCGTTTTGTTTGAAATAATTAGTCAGAAATACGACTTCTTGGTGAAATCCGGAGTAGGATGAACAAATATTAAAAGCCCGGAATATTAGTGTTTTCATGGCACTTATTTTGAAAGAAAGGTCACAAAAACTGAAAAAGTTTTGGCCTTGACCAATAAAGGTCGGCAGTTCATGTTTATTGCCATATTTATATATATATATATATATATATATATATATATATATATATATATATATATATAAAATATATATATGTATATATATATATATATATATATATATATATATATATATATATATATATATATATATATATATATCAATCAATGCGTAGCCACTTTCACACTACATCGGCTACGCCTTGGGTACGTTCTTCATCCACGCCAAGCAAGTGACTGGATTCAATAGAAGAGTCCTAAGAAGAACTCTACCAATTGAGTATTTTAACCTTGACTTTTCCGTTGCATCACTCGTGAAAGAGATCCCTTTTTCTCCTAAGGAGCGATCTTCCAGAATCTCCAAATATGCGGAAGGGAGCCTCATCAGAAAATATACCTTTACCCCAATCTTCCATAGTCCATTCTTTATATTTACTACAAAAGTGGGGCGGGGTCATCCATAAGGTTCTTATTAGTGATATGAGAATTTGTGGCAACCCTTCTCGACTTGAGATCTTTGTAGAAAAGTATCTGACTCACTGTGGACGCAGAGCTTGGACCTAACCAATACGCGTTCATTTGAAGCCTTGGGGGCGTCTAGAAGACTTCTTCTCAGGTGTTTAACCAGACTTTTTATAGTCATTAATGATCCTAAAGATTGTACTCTATGATAGCTCCTATCTTCTTTCATTTCAGGCTACTATGGGGCAGAGCAACATTTGTTGCACTCTTTTCATTGGAAAGAACCATTTCTGGAATTGCAAAAGATTCAAACATTTATTTTTATAAAAAATATTGTGAAATATATATATATATAATTTATATATATATATATATATATATATATATATATATATATATATATATACGTATATATAAACGCAAGTTCCTTTCCTATATCACCCAATGGGTTTCTGGGAGTTCCCTAAGCACCAAGGGAAAAGAGGATATGAGGAAGAGTAGGTGAGGTTGGGAGATGAGTAAGAGAGGGGGGATGGGAAAGATGAAAATAAGGGGTAGAGTAAGCAGGGGGATAAAGGTAGAGAGTTGAGATAGAGGGAAAGGGAGTGACCTCAAGTGGCTGTGGAGCAGGAGAGGGTATGCTTATTCCTCGAATTCTTCTTCTTCCAAATGATCTTCCATTGGATTTTAAACGACTGCAGTGCCCATTGAGGTCAATGCTTTTCAATGACCATTAACAAATCGCGAGGTCAAACTCTGAAAGTGGTTGTTCTCTAGTTGGAAAAACCATTCTTCTCTCATCGACAACTGTACCTGGCCTGCTCCGTGGTTGGTAATGCAAGAAACCTATACTTTAACGCACGAGGAGGAAAAACTAACAATGTTCTTACATGACTTAGAGCATTGTTTTACAACATGTATTGGAATAAATTATGATTTACTAGAAATAAAACTCATGGCAATGGAATAATTTTTTTAGTTCCTGTTTATTGCTATAAAATCTTAGCAGAAGAGAGAAAGAGAGAGAGAGAGAGAAAGAGAGGGTGGGGGGAGAAGGAGGGCAGGAGGTGGAGAGTGGGAGATGGGGAGAATAGGGAGGAGGGAGAGATGAGGGGAGAGGCGGGATAGGGGGAGAGAGTGGAGAGAGGGAGTGTAGGTGCAGGGAGAGGGGGAAAGGAGATAGAGTGGGAACAGAGAGAGGGGGAAACGGAGAGAAGGGGAGACGGAGACAAGTGAGAAGGGAGCGATCTCTTTTGACAGGCAGCGGTAGTGTTTTGACAAAATTATTGGCCTGACCTTCGGCTGGTAATTTCAGGTAGTAGATTATAATTACACAACATAATTTATTTAACTCATATTTATCATCCTTTTTTCCTTTTGATCGAGTAACTAAAAGCTCCAGGGAATGAAACTAGCCTATTACAGAAACAGGCCCAGAGCGTGATTTTGGATTAACGGAAGGGATGCCCTCTTTTTTCTTATTATTTTTGAAATGCTGACCTTTTAATAAAGGGGCAATAATTTGAATATTATAATAACACAAGTGGAATAACGGCTCCTTCCCTGCACTCCGAAGGCAGACCTTCGGTCCGTGGCCTACCACCTATCTGGCTCAAGTAACGGAATTGTACTCTATAAAAGATAAAAGGTTTCCAGTACATATCTCCTAATAATTTACTCTAACTGTATTTCTTTTAAGATCCATGCTCTTATTTTCTAGGCCGAAAAGCAAGAAAAAAACATTTTCTTTTTTATTCTCTAAATTGGCGAACGATACGAAAAAATACAAAGTTAATGGCCTTGTCGTAATTTTAATGTATTTTCTGAAGTTCACGATTTGGAATTAGTTTTTTAATTTCAAAACATTCGATAATCATATTTAGTTTTTTCTGAACTCTTAGAAATAACTTTGATAAAAGCTTCAAATATATGAAAATCAGCTTTAATTTTAATAATTTTGGAAAATGTCTCAGAATTTCTCTCTTTTGCAATATTTTTTTTTAAACTCCAAAACATTAAATTTGAATTCAGAATATAAAAGGTTTCATTATGTTAATTTTTTAAAAATAAAATTATAAGAACATACAAAATGACACTTAAAATAAGAATTTTTTTCATTTAAACTATTCAAATAATTGCATTCCGAAAATATAGTGTTAGGGATTATTCCTATTACTCCCAATATTTTTGCCTATATATATATATATATATATATATATATATATATATATATATATATATATATATATGTATATACCAGGCAATGGTTTCGCTACTAAGATTAAAATTTAAAATCTAATTAGAAATTTTCTGAATTTCACCATCTGAAATTCTTTGGCTTTAAAAAAATTCACAAAATTTCGATACTTATATTTATTTCTGAATTTAAAAATTTTGTTTTTTGATATTATAAAAGAATTATTAGAAATAACTTTGATAAAAAAACATAAGTCATAACCAAACTAAGATAAAATTATTATTCAAATACTAACAAAAAATAGTTAGTGATATAAATAAATATATATATATATATATATATATATATATATATATATATATATATATATATATATATATATATATATATTTATATAACTAATACCTACTACTAAGTATTTCTTTGTAATTTTGTAATCCAATAGTTTTGTTTCCAATACCACTTGTTCATTCATTATTTCCACTCCCTTTTCATTTTATAATCGTGCATTTCTATAGAGGTTCCAATTACCTGGGTAATCAAACAATATTTTATTGTTAATAAGTTATAAATGTTCTATACTTTGATCTTTTCATGACTCCAAACCATATTCTGTTTTAAAAAAGAAAGAGGTTGATGGAATTAAATATCAGATCATTATCGTAATCACTTTGAAGTCTGTAGGTTACAGCAATACGTCAAATTATCCAATGAATATTGGCTTTCCACTCAACGCATCTTGATTTCTCTGCAAAGAGACACTCATCGCTAAATATCACGCACCGTTACGTGAGGGCCTCATCACTGTATAGTTCTACATTAAAAGGTATACTAAAATGTCTATGACCTATTGGATTTGTAAGTGTATAGACATCTCTTCGTTCTACGAAGAATTAATGAAAAAAGTAATGATATTAAAGTTGGTAAGAGAAATTACATTCAGGATTTATTTTCATAAAATCCTTATAAAGAAAGAAAAAGAGAAAACCATTTCATCAAAAAGTCGAGATCTGAATAGGAATTATCTTAATGGTTTTGAAGAAGTTATGGTTTAAAAATCGACATTGAATAACGGAGTCTGAATAATGAAAAAAGTTTAAAAATAAACAAATAAAAACTTTTGCAATATCTTTGATAAACTATTTCAAATAGATTTCAAATATAAAAAAAAAATCAAAATTTGAGATTCTATAGCTTTGACGGTGCGGGAGAAAGGGAGGGTAGATTGAGGGGGCAGAAAATTGGGGGAGGTGTCCAATCCGAGCTCTTTGAAAACTGTTTAGAAGAGAAAACTTGGATTTCCGAAGCGAAACTTTTAAATGAAGAGTTTGTTACGAATCTATCCCGAGGTCAAAGAATGGGGAATTTGCTCTTGCACAGAATCTGCGATCTTATTTTGTTAAAATGCCCTTTTTTTGTATTATTTCAACCGAATTCATATTAATTAAACCACGTTAAGCGCTCAGAGGTTGCTTTGGAAGCGAGTTCGTTATCGAAGATCGGTATAAAATAACCGGTTAAATAACTATAATCAATAATAAATAGAACGAAAAGTTTTGAAAGCTGACCTAAACTCATTAAACCAAAAGGAAAGTAAAGGATCATTTCCCATTAAAAGAGGACTTGATTCTGGAACAGTTAATTGGTTTGAGTGGTTTTCAAGGAAACTTCTTTCAGACTTTTTTGAAGCGGCGATTTCTTTTCATAAGTGGAGACCCCATTACTTTAAATACCGCTAATGCGGTCGGGAACAAGATGAGAAAAAAAAAGCGATTAAGCAGCCAAATTGGCATTTGAAAGGAAGCAAATTTTAAGATTATTCTACAAAAGACGAAGAAAGAGGAAAATTAACGAAAGGAGCTTAATTCGCTTCTAAGAACCGCTTTAATGCATTGTTTTACTTTAAGCGGACGGAAAAAAGAAAATCGACGAAGGATATGGAAAACGAATAAAACGATATTGAAGAATTAAAAGAGAGAAAGGAGTGAGGTAATGAGAAGAAGGGTGCTCAACAGTAGCAAAAAGATAGGATAATGAAGAGGTGAATGAATATCAGAGAAAAACTGCCAAAAAAACTCTTGGAAGGGGAATTAGATCGTGAAAAGTGAAGTTGGTTCTATTCTGCCTTTAACGATTCTTCGCCGCACAAAAAAAAGGCTTTTGCAACGCTTCCCTGATTATTAGACCACTTTTCGAAATTAAAAACCAAATGACCACTTTTCAAGTGAGAAGATCGAGCAGCCTTTTGTCTTTTTTTAAAAAAAGGTGGATACCGCCTACATTGAAGGCTTCTCCTGTGCTCATGGAAGTCGGTGTAATTGATTAATTATGCGCAAAGACCAAAGGGCTTCTACTGGTACAAGATTTAAACCACCAGATGTGTGAATTAAAATGTTTGTTTTAAACCTAAAGAAAGATTCTAGCATTTGCGATAACTACTTGTAGGACTTTATTCCTTGAAGCTTAATTTAACAATGCTTGTTATTTATTACCTTGACCACGGTGTAACCGAGTGAAAATACAATTTTATAAAATTAGAGAAATTAAGCCACCGCTGTTATGGTTAGAGGCTAGATGAGGCTCCCGCTTGGACTCGGATGCCATATGTTATGGAGATCCGTTGTTGAGATCTTATGCTAGATTCTGGGATATAAACTACATATTGTTAGATTTTCAAGTTCAAGTAGATATTTACCTTGCCAGGAACCTTGGAGGGGGGGGGATACAGACGCTAAAGTGTGAATAGAGGCTTTTTGTTCGATGCTGGTTTCTAGTAACGAAGACTCATTTTCTACGTTGGTGGTGTTGGACTAATTAGTCCTGCTGTTGCATTAATTAGGGAAGAAAGAAAGCAACTTGTGTAAATAGATAGGGAGAGTTTAGTCAGCGTTGAAAGAATAAAGTAGGAGTAAACACATGAAGAAGAAGAAGAAGAAACACACAGTTAGGAACCTTCGTCACCCCGGGGAATGGGAAACTGTTCCGCGTCAGAGGTATGTGGATATAGATACCAATTTGCAAGATTCCTTGGAACAGAGAATGTGTGTGTGTTGTGGTGCGTAGACAGGAGAGGAAAGAAAGCAGTGTTGGAATTGGTAATGTGTGTGATGAGAAGTGCAAGATCTACCGTGCACCAATTGTGTCTGCTCATGCCGGGATCGAACTCAGTTACCGCAACGTTAGAAGACTAACGCCGCATCCACTCAGCTAACAAGATCTCTTCTCACAAAATAATAACAGAAATTAGTTATAAATATGAACGGAGTTTCAGCGCAATGCCGCTTCGGTTCATTGATGAGTCGACTAAGAAATTTCCCATAATATACTGTAGGATCATTTGCCTTGAAACGAGTTTCTGCTTTTGAAGACGGTATTAAGTACATTTTAATGAGCATAATCATCCTCCATCTGCCGTAAAAATCTAAGTAGAAAAAAAACAAACTGCCGTAAGAAACCGTGATATGGAAACATGCAAACCCCCAAATATTATTGTTTAGAACATATAACACAAGGTGGCATTGCACAATTACCTTTTAGGCAGGGTTTTCGTAAGGCTATTCAAAGAAAACTGAATGAAGTCAACCATGTTCATGATAACCGTAGATCTAATAAAATGAATTAAAATTTATTAAAAAATATAACATTTACAACCCACACCAGAAATGCAGGAGAATTTTGTTTTTTGGCTAAAGGAATAGGACAAGAAAGAATTATCATTTTGGGAAGGTTTCTCTTTCCATTGATGGTAGTAGATGGAAAATTTGGGACAGCAGCAGCTTTATTCTATCGATTCTACAGTATTGAATTATAGAATCAAGACCAGCAAAGATCCTAAGATCCGGTCTACAGCTAGTCATGAAAGAGTTATGAAGATAGTATAGGGAGGTCTTGCTACAACCTTTGGAGTTAAAAAAAGCTAAATAACTATTGATTTATTCTGTGTGCTTAATATATGAATAGGTGGTCATCCAATTGGTTTTTAAACATGTTTATCGATGTGCCCTGGAACTATAAATGCTGGCAGAGAATTCCAAGTTAAGAAGATTTTATAAGTAAAAATTTTTTCTAATATATTCGTCTGATAACGCTTTAATTTATATTCACATCCATTTATTCGTGTAGTGCTCTCGGTGCGTTCAAAATGTGAATCGAATATTATATTATTGAAAGCATTCATAACACTGTGTAACAAAATTTCACTTTTGTCTTGTCCTTCGGTTAAAAGTGTTATTTCCCAATTATTTGTTGCTCTATTGAATAAAAAAAAGTAAATTTTAACCCAAAACTTTAATTTGGCGCTACAACATTGAATTTTTAAATTAGCACATTTATGGTAAATAATATTATTTTGATGCAAATAGTAAAAAATATATGCAAAGTTTCAATGGTTATGTTTTTTTCAGTTATGGTATAAACATGATGTATTGTATTTAAAAAGTTATAGAAACAGCAATACAGTAGTAATAGCTATTATTTCCCTTATATTTTGTTTTTTGCGTCCTGGACAGCAGTGGCAGTTCTCTTACATTCCACATAGAGTCAGCACTAATTTGGTGACAAATAAACTGTAGAGCTTTCTAGAACTTTCGAGAATTTTTTATATGTTTTAATAATTTATAGAACATTCTAGAAACGTAGATGACCGTATAAATACAAAGAATGTCTACTCAACAAATCAGTTTAACTCTAGTCGTCACAGCGCTGACATCGTCACCCGTCATTGATAGAAACATTCGTCACACATGGATCAAGAGGTTGTAAACATCCGACAGAGCTATTTTGCTATGTCTGCGGCAAATTTATTAAGACAAGAGCAAAAAAGTACTCTGTAGAGAGATTTGCTAAAATGTGTGAAGCCTAGAAGGAATATTTCGGCATTCCAGTCGGAGATCAAAACAAACCTTGGGCACCTCATTTCACCTGCGAACCTGCCAAGGAACTCTGGAAGGTAATATATATATATATATATATATATATATATATATATATATATATATATATATATATATATATATATCAATATAATGTGTTTTGTTTATTTAGATACTGAATTTTTTTTTTTTACATTTCTAATAACACCAAATGAAAAGTATTTGTATAGTTATACTTATGTTTTCATTTTGTTTTTTTTGCAGTATGGTACAGAGGAGGAGAGAGAGCTATAAAATTCGCAATCCCGCGAATTTGTGGGAAACCAACTGTTTCTTCTGCATGATGAACCATTCCAAACGTCGAGCAGGCAAAAATGCGCCTGTTATCATGTATCCAGACCTTCAGTCATCTATTGCGCCAGTGCCTCAAAATTCTGAGCTCCCCGTACCCACTCCTCCAAAAAAAGAGCAGCAGTATTTAGAAAGGAAATGCAGTTCAGAAAAGGATGAAGTCATTGATCCAGATTACAGAGGTGAAACTGAGGATAGAAACCCATACTACCCCAAACAGAAATATATCAACGACCTTGTCAAATATCTTGGTGTCCAATGCCGAGCTTTCAACTTCGAGACTCAAGCAGTTGGATTTGTTAGATGACAAAGTGCAAATATCAGGTCAGAGAAAGCGTCACCAGTGTTTTCAAGCTTTTTTTACACGTCAAGATGAGCTTTGCTTTTGTCACAATGTGACCAGTCTGTTTGAGGCAATCAGAATCGCCTTTAACTCCAACGAGCGGCCCCTGTTCATTGCCAGCTCGTCCAAGAGCCTCAAAGCAGTGCTGC
Source organism: Ceratothoa steindachneri (assembly GCA_963969495.1). NCBI lineage: Eukaryota > Metazoa > Arthropoda > Malacostraca > Isopoda > Cymothoidae > Ceratothoa > Ceratothoa steindachneri. The sequence goes on along the minus strand of OZ018322.1, from coordinate 62,793,165 downwards.
TTCATAACGGGAACATGTATCCATCTCTTCTCCTTGCTCACTCCGTCCAGCTCAAAGAGTAATACAGCAGTGTCAAGATCTTGCTAGATGCATTCAAACATGAAGAGTACGGTGGGGATGTTATCAGAAACTTCAAATTGGTGGCATTCTTGATGGGTCTCCAAGGCACCTTTACCAAGTTTCCTTGTTATATTTGCCTTTGGGACAGCAAGGACACCGTGGCACAATACCACCAGCGGGATTGGCCACGACGGACCGAATTTAGTGTGGGGAGAAACAACGTTCAATGAGAGCCTCTGTTGGACCCCCGAAAAGTACTGTTTCTTCCTCTGCACTTAAAATTGGCCTTATAAAACAATTCGTCGGAGCTCTAGATAAGGAGTCTGCAGCTTTGAAGTACCTCCAAGATTTCTTCCCTAAGCTATCTACGATAAAGGTGGAAGCCGGGGTCTTCCTATGTAATCACCTAGCCGAAAACTATGTAGAGCTTGTTCAGAACTTGATGAGAAACTATGGCAAGATGGGTTGCATGATGTCCCTGAAAGTCCATATTCTTGTCACTCATCTTGATAAATTTAAGGAGAACATAGGAGTGTACTCCGAGGAGCATGGCGAGCGCTTTCACCAGGATTCTGGGAGACTATTTTGGGGGGCTGATTCGGGAAAGTAATTTTCATTATAAGCGTAAATCACGGAAAACTACTCATTTCTAATATTTTAATTGTCTCACTTATGGAATTCTAGAATAAATAAATGTTATTTTCGTATGATCTTGTTTTGTTTCTACTTTATGCAAATGAAAGTTCAAATTCGCCACTTCGTTCCAGAGGGAATAGGTAAATTTCATAGAAATATGATTATTCTGGACACAAAAGCAATGTTTGAAATAAATAACAGTGTTTTTTCATGTATTCTAGACACAAGCAAATAAAAATAAGAGTTGCTACCCAAAGACAAAAATCGTGTTACATAGTGTAATTTAGAAGACGTATATCAATTGGCCACGAAGGCTTCTATTTTCAAGCAAGTGAAATTTGAATTCTTTATGTTGATCTTTATAAGGTCTGTTTCGCATCTCTGTAATGTGCTCTTTTCAATGCGCCAATGTCATTTTGCAGATAAGGATAGCAGAACTGAATTGCACATTCAAGATGTGGACGCACCTGTGATTTGAATAACGGGGTTACTATTTCTCTACTCTTATAATTGAAACTTCTCGCATAAAAACAGAGTGTTTTATTTGCCTTTTACTATTAAGACACAGTGCTTTGAAAACTTGAAGTCGCTTGAAATTAATAAACCGCAATCATGTTCTTCTGAAACATTTTATAATTGATGACCACATTGCGTATAATCAAAGATTCCAAACAAGGATCAAACATAGATTAATAAAGAAGGAAGAGAGAGATAGGAAACGGAATAAAATAATATAAACTCTTTTACCAGTTAAGGAAAGTGAAAAATGGGTGGGGTTCAAACCTATGCCATCGAGTGCTCTTCGCTTTTCAGGCCACCCTAACCAATAGGCTACCAGCCACGCTCCGCCTTAGTTTTCAATTTCTTTAACAGGTAAAGGAGTATCTCTCTTCCTTCTTTCTTAATATCTGTTTCATCCTTGTTTGGTCTTATAAAAATATCAAATCTCTTGTGTATCTTTTTTCCTTCTTTCCTATCGGATATATATATATATATATATATATATATATATATATATATATATATATATATATATACACTCGTATATATATATATATATATATATATATATATATACATATATATATATATATATATATATATATATATATATATATATATATGTATGTGTGTGTGTGTGTGTGTGCTTAAATAATTGAGTGTAAGTATATTGCTCAGCGGATTATTCTTGAACAAAGATTAAATTTATAAAACTTACCTAACCTAACTTAACCACGCGTGATATTACGCACGATCAATTTTCTCACTGTCAATCCACTCACATCACCATTAAGAATGGAAATATTTATACTAGCAATATTTCGACAGGAAATCTTCCGCGCCCTCTGTCATAACCTTTTCTTCCCACAATCCCATATATCAACATGAGAACAGTGTAATGATTACGAGATCACAAATTAGCGCGTGTACCACAATATATAAAAAAAAGGCAAGGAGATTCCGAGCTCTTTCGTCCTTATTTACGAAAACCTTTTCAAAGACTTGAAAGGGTCTTCGTAAATAAAGACGAAAGTGCACGGAATTTCCTCTCCTTTAGCCCCCTTTTTTTTTAAACTTATGATATGTACATTTTTTCCATCCATTTGTAATAGATTGGTCAAATCATCACTCCATGAAGGGTAGTACACTTCGTGGGCTGAACACGTAATATAGAAGTAAAATTTAGATTTAAAATCATTTCTAAATGCACAAAATGAAACAGTACATACATTATGCAGATTGTAAAGAAAATATTTAGTAAAATACATATAATTCAGGGTCATTTTAAGCTTCTTTTATTATTAATGAAAATGCTAATGCAAATAACAATATTGATAGTACTAATACTAATAATATAGGGTGTCGTGGTATGAAATTACATTATATCAATACCATATTATATCTATGGGGGAGGGACCAATAACTTAAAGGCGAACCGACAAGGGACTGAACGCCACGAGTTTCGACGCGCGGAACAGCAAGAAAGAGTGCAACGAGGTCAGGCAAAATTTGGGCAATGGCAAAGCTCAAGGTTATTTAAAGAGGCGTGTACAAAAATATAATTTTATGAACATAAAATAAGAGAATAAATAGGTAAAATTAAATTGGTAAATGAGGGGAGGAATTGCAGAGTTATGCGTCTGACTCCGAAGTTAAAAAATAATGTATTACAGAAGGAGACTATTCAAATGGGGAGGATTAACTCAATTAAGTTGCTAAAGGAGGAGAGGGGTTGGCTTACGGAGGATTCCGGGTGACACGTCACGGTAAGGATTCACGGATGTCTTCTGCAGGCAATAAACGTGAGGGCGAGGGCGCTCGGAGCTTCTGAGCGGGAAGTTGACGTGATGACGGTTCTCCAAAAGGGGGGAGGGGGCGGTAACGTGCAGTCCAGGGGAGAGTATTTCGGCCAGCCGAAAACGACGGGCGAACGATGAGGGCTTCGACAGGAGTTAATAAGTGGAGTCGGAAAAATCACTCAGTGGCGATGGTCAAATCGAATTACCACACTGGCTAGGTTAATTACAAGACACAAAAGTTCAGCCATCACTTTGCTTTGTCGTTAGCACCTGACTTGGAACTAGGGGAAACTTCTTGGGTCCGAGGGAGACTCCTCTACTCTGTGTCTCCCACATGGAAGATGAGCCCTATATATATCCGAGGCTCCCCCCGCAGGGGTGGGGAAAACAGCGCTACTCTCGAAGGGCCTCGAATCTTCATGCCGAGGCGATTCTAACCCGCGTAAAGGTGGTTCGTGGTGGACGCGGTTCGAGGCTACCCCTTGTGGATGGGAGGGGGGGGGGGGGGCCTTACCAATTTAAGCCTAACCAAATTCAAGAATCTTCTCCAGTGCATGGACTTCACTTCAGTGCTGTAAAAGAAATTCCACGTTGAATTCCCCCACACATCTCACATCCGAAAGATGGTGCTTTACAGAGCAGTTGCGTATGAAAGGATCATCCCACCCGTCGAACTAGAATTATCAAGGGTCTAGGGAAATTCTGACCTTCTACGACAGGTGTACCAACAAAAAAACGTTAATCTGAGCTCAGCGGGGAATTTACGGACATAAGCCTCAAACGGGTCAATTCTAGAGACAATTTAACTAGTACAATTTTAAACAAAAAAAATCACAGAACATTGGCGACATTTCAGTGGAACCAAAAAAAAGGATACAATCAAATGGAGGCAAGAATATGGGACTAATGAATAAACAATTAAGTGGACGAAAAAAAATCATAATTAAGAACATTAATGAGATAATATATACAATTCACGTGGAAAACCTTTGCTCCCGCCGGAGTACGGATTAGGTAATCCACGGGTCCTCTAGCCTCGAGGACGGGGTAGGGTCCCTTCCACTGGCTAAGGAGTTTGTTGCTTCCCGTGAGAAGTAGTACCGGCACTTCCGCGCCAGGCTTGAATTTTCGTTCTCGTGAATTAAGGTCAAAGTAGGTCTTATACCTCTCAAAAAGTCCTTCTTCACGAGATACGACACTCATTTTTTACCTCGGGTGGACTCACGCTCGAGGGCTTTAGTTTTCTCCCAAAGGGGGAAGAGAGTTGCGCACTCCTTCTGGGTTCAGGCAAACTTGTCGATCTGGAGGGCTTGAAACTCCGGGTCGATAGGAGTTTCCAGGGGAACGGGTGCATGGGATTCCAGGGCTGCCAGTGTACGGCTAATTACGGGCTGGGCCACGGGGTGGTCGTGGATTACGGGGTTCTCACCGAACAAAACGGATCAGAACTGGATATGGGTCGCTACCACTTTGGCCAAACCTGACATATAGTCACACTCGATGTGACAACGAGTTACTGGGAAACGACTGGCCCGGCCAAGGTAGTCGTGGACCACTGCAAATTTCCTTGGGGTTGGGGCCAACTGGGGGGAGTAGGTCCTCAGACACTATGATGCAGGTGCACCCGGTGTCACGGACGAGGGTGGATACTCGGCGACCGTTCACAGTTCCGTTCTCGAACCTGAATCCACCAGGGTTGTTCTCATTAAAGGAAAGTTTACCTGATGGACCGGGTCTTTGGCGGGCGAGGGAGGATCAGGGGTCTCCTGAGGCGAAGGAGGAGGATCGGGGGTTGCCCAGACTTGGTGCACTTGGTGGGACTGAGCGTTTGCGAATCGGGAGTTTTGAGGACAGTTCGTGTGGTAATGGTCGGGAACTCCGCAGGTGTAGCAGATGATCGGGTTCTTTTGGTACGGCACAAGTAGGGGAGAAGAAACGAGGGGCTTAACGTCTCGGTGTTCAGATGAATGTAAGTTTCTTGGCTTCGAGGGACTAGGAACTTTGGTAAATCTTGGAACCAATTTAGGAGGGGTGTTAGGACCATAAAATTTAGTTTGGGTAGCGATTGGGGAGCCTTTTTAACATCCTTAGGGTATAAATTGTGACTACCCGCGTAAGCATCGGCCTCTTCCAAGCACTCCTTGAAAGTGGCACAACGTTTATCTTTAATGAAGGCGCGAATTTCGGGAGCCACGGCAGCTAAAAGTTGATCCCTAAGGAAGAAGTCCAGAAGGGACTCGTAGACCTGAGGAATTTTGCACGCATCCAGCCAACACTGAAGGTGTCATTGGAGGATGTACCCGTGTTGCCGAAATGTTTGACCAGGGCGGATCCTTTCCTGGCGGAATCGGGAGCGGTAGAATTCGCAATTCATGTGAACAACGGCTAACAATTCGGACTTTAACGTGGAATAGTCCAAAGTTGCTTCCGGGGAAGGGAGACGAAGATATCCCTTAAATTGGCATTGAGGAGGGGAAGTAAGCGAGCGACGCCATCATTTTCAAGATCCCATCTATTGATCTGAAAGATTCTCTCAAAATGAGTCAAAAATGACTCAAAGTCCTCTCGATCATTAAAAGCTGGAAGTTTGACTGATAGAGTTTGGAGAATTTCAGCCCGGGAACCGATGGACTGAGAATCCATTTAAATTCGGCTCATTTCCAGCTCATGCTTCCTAATTTGTTCGCGTTCTTTCATCTCCATTTTTTTCTTCTCCATCTCCATTTTGTTCTTCTTCATCTCCATTTTGTTCTTCATCTCCGTTTTTCTTAGTTCCTCTTCTCTTCGCCCTGCACGTTTGTTCCTCTCTTCTTCCTATACGTAATTTAGCAGGACTTTGCCCGAAAGACCTAAAATTTCACCCTGACTCTTTGAATATTTCGAAGGATGACATTGTTACGCAATTAACTGAGGGAAAACTGACACGCAAACGAGCTAGAACACTACCAACGCGAAACGAATACTCGAATATTCGTGAAGGCCGGGTTCACAAAAAAAAATATGATACAGCTACCTACCTCTGCTGTTTCTAAGCGAAAGAAAAATTAAAATGGTCCTACCGGAATTGGGACACCAAAGACCTCAACTCGTTTGTATTAATAAACAGGAGAGTCTCCAAAATTCAAACACAATAAAAAAAAATAATTACCCGGGGTCCAACACAAAATCTAAATAGATTACGTTCCACTGCTCTTCAATTAACTTGAACTTGCCTTCTGCCAGTACAATACAAAAATTAAACAAAAAAGGGATAGACGTGAATAATAAGTGAACTTCTAATGTCGAAATTAAAATGACACCGGTTCGTAAAACCCCCCAAATTATATAATATGTATATTAATAAATATATATGTCATGGTATGACATTACATTATATCAATACCATATTATATCTATGGGCAAGGGACCAATAACTTAAAAGCGAACCAACAAGGGACTGAACGCCACAAGTTTTGACGCGCGGAACAGCGAGAAAGAGTGCAACAAGGTCAGGCAAAATTTGGGCAATGGCAAAGCTCAAGGTTATTTAAAGAGGCGTGTACAAAAATATAATTTTATTAACATAAAATAAGAGAATAAATAGGTAAAATTAAATTGGTAAATGAGGGGGAAATTGCAGAGTTATGAGTCAGACTCTGAAGTTAAAATATAATGTATTACAGAAGGGGACTATTCAGCTGGGGAAGATTAACTTAATTGGGTTGCTGAAGGTGGAGAGGGGTTAGCTTACGGAGGATTCCGGGTGACACGTCACGGTAAGGCTTCACGGATGTCTCCTGCAGGCAATAAACGTGGGGGCGAGGGCGCTCGGAGCTTCTGAGCGGGAAGTTGACGTGATGACGGTTCTCCAAAAGGGAAGAGGGGGCGGTAACATCCGGTCTAGGGGAGAGTATTTCGGCCAGCCGAAAACGACGGGCGAACGAGGAGGGCTTCGACAGGAGTTGATGAGTGGAGTCGGAAAAATCACTCAGTGGCGATCGTCAAATCGAATTACCACACTAGCTAGGTTAATTCCAAGAAACAAAAGTTCAGCCGTCACTTTGCTTTGTCGTTAGCACCTGACTTGGAACTAGGGGAAACTTCTTGGGTCCGGGCGATACTCCTCAACTCTGTGTCTCCCGCATGGAAGACGAACCCTATATATATCCGAGGCTCCCCCAGCAGGGGTGGGGAAAACAGCGTTACTCTCGAATGGCCTCGAATCTTTACGCCGAGGCGATTCTAACCCACGTAAAGGTGGTCCGTGGTGGACGTGGTTCGAGGCTACCCCTTGTGGATGGAAGGGGGGGCCTTACCAATTTAAGCCTAACCAAATTCTAGAATCTTCTCCAGCACATGGATTTCACTTTTGTGCTGGAAAAGAAATTCCACGTGGAATTCCCCCACATAGAGTTAAGCTAAACTAAAATTGGTATTTAGAATTCAGCGACGGAATAAAAGAAAATTGGAGTAGTGTTTTTTTTTTCAATTTGAAGCGTACTAGCAACGAAGCCATGCTACGCAAAAGACATATAAGCAAAGATCTGTAAAGACTAGTGAAGTTGAAGAAAGTGAAAAATGTGTGGAAGATAGCCGAAGATCCTCTTGTATGCATTAGGGCTGGGAGGGCAAATTGTGGGTGTTGGGATAAGGTGTTTGTAGATAGGGATAATTTGGTCAGTTCTGATGATAGCTAATCCTGCTTCTAAAAGGGGACCCTGGAAAAAGGGGCTGTGTGTAGCTATTGTCTGGTTGATTGATTGTTCTTTTTAAATAAAAATTAATAAAATTGTTTTAATAATTAAAATTAGGTAAATACATGTAGGTATAATATTATTTATTGCATTTGAAGTTGTTGAGATGTCAAATTGCATTTTGAACTTGTTTATGCATATCGATAAGAATATTTAACTTAGTGGGGAGACAGCGCTGATGATTGCTGACCACACCAATGAAGTTAGGTCCTTCTAACGTTGTTTCGAAGAAAGGGACTTGTTCTAGAGGATCCTCAGTGATTGTAAATCTAAGTTTTGATTTGTTCGCTTCATATTGAAAATGTTCTCTCACACATATACCTACATCTATGTGTGTAGATCCAAACAATAAAAACATTCTTTCAGCAAGAGTCGCCAGTTTTGATTGAAAATGCACATAGATTAAAAAAGACCGAGATTTTGGACGTATAACTGATTTCAACTGCTTAGGAAGCAAACTTCTCGAGCCAAGTGTATTGACCTCCTTTGCCTAATTCCATATCCTAATCCTCATGGATAAGCATAATTAAAGTATTCACAATGGAAACAGTAATTAATAAAGAAATTTAACTGCTTGGGGGCAACTCTCACATAATTACGATTCTCTCTAAGACAAAAAACATTATATGTAACCAACTGTAATAACAGGCCACAGAAATAACTAGTAGGCCAGATTTGGCTCACGCGCAGTATTTTCTCCCGTCCTGCTTTAAAACAATAAATATCCTCTTCTCAATATGCACAAATAAGTTATTTATCTTTAGTTACTTTGTTTAGAACTTTTTATCTATCTTTAGTTGCTTTGTTTGGAACTTTTTATTTATCTTTAGTTGCTTTGTTTAGAACTTTTTATTTATCTTTAGTTTCTTTGTTTAGAACTCTTTCTTTATTTTTAGTTGCTTTGTTTAGAACTTTATCTTTATCTTTAGTTGCTTTGTTTAGAACTTTTTAGTTATCTTTAGTTGCTTTGTAAAGAATTTTTCTTTATCTTTAGTTGCTTTGTTTTAAACTGTTTCTGAATCTTTATGTGCTTCGATTTTAACTGTATTTATCTATAGCTGCTTTTTTAACTGTTCCTTTATCTTTATCTGCTTGATTTCTAACTGTTTCTTTATCTTTAGCTACTTTATTTCAATTTTCTTTATCTTTAGTGTATTCTTTATCTTTAGCCTACTTTGTTTTGGACTGTTTCTTTATCTTTAGCTGATTTGTTTTTAACTGTATCTTTATCTTTAGGTATCTGTAACTGCTTTATTTTTACCCTTATTTATCTTAGTTGCTTTGTTTTTAAATGTTTCTGTATCTTTAGCTGCTTTTTTAACTGTTAGTTTATCTTTACCTGCTCTATTATTAACTGTTTCTTTATCTTTAGCTGTTTTATTTTTATCCTTTTTCTTTAGCTGCTTTATTTTTTTCCTGTTTCTGTATCTTTAGCTACTTTTTTACCTGTTTATTTATCTTTAGCTTCTTGTTTATTTTTAGATCCTTTGTTTTAAACTGCTTCTCTATCTTTAAGTGATTTTTGTTTAACTGTTTCTTTATATTTAACTGCTTCTATACCTTCAGCTGTTCTATTATTAACTGTTTCTTTATCTTTAGCTGTTTTGTTTTTAACTGTTACTTTATCTTTAGCTGGTTTCTTTAGTTGCTTATTTTAGCTGTTTCTTTATCTCTCAATGTTTTGTTTTTAACTGTTTCCGTATCTTTAGTTGCTTTGTTTTTTAACTCTTACTTTTTCTTTCGCTGCTTCGTTATTTTTAGCTGCATTTTTTCTTTATATGATTTATTGTTTATCGGTTTCTTTATATTTCGCCGATTCTTTTCATTAGGTTTTTTTATTTTAACTGTCTCCTTATATGCAGCTGGTTTGTTTTTAGCTATTTATTCATCTTTAGCTACTTCTTTATCTTTAGTTTTTTCTTTATTTTTAGCTGCTTTATGTTCAACTCTTTCTTTTATCCGTAACATCTTTGTGTTAACGTTTTCTTTATCTTTAGCTCGTTTTGTATCTTTAGTTTCTTCGTTTTAAACTGCTTCATGTATCTATAGGTGCTTTGTTTCTGGTTGTTTATCTCAGCTGCTTCTATATCTCTAACTGCTTTATTTTCAGCTCTCGTTATCCTTAGTTGATTCTTTATCTTTAGCTGATTTGTTTTTACTGTTTTTGTATCTAGCTGCTTATTTTTACCTGCTTCTTTATATTTAGTTTTTTTAACGTTTCGTTATATTTAGCTGTTTATTTCTTTATCTGCTTTATTTTGAATTGTTTCTTTATTTATTCTTGCCCTTTATCTTGAGCCTCTTTCTTTGTATTTTTTTTTATCTTTAACTGGTTTGTTTTAAACGGTTTATTTATCTTTAGCTGCTTATTTTTAAACGTTTCTTTATTTTGACTTGCTTTGTTTTTAACTGTTTATTTCTCTTTAACTCCTTTATTTTTAACTGTAGCTGTTTCTTTATCTTTAGATGCTTTATCTTTAATTGTATCTTTTTCTATAGCTGATTCTTTATGTTTATCTGGTGCCTACGAATTATGTGACTCCTATCCCTTTCAAAGACATCACGAAAATTGCACGAACCTTGGCCCCGAACTGCCTTTTTAAAATTCTTATTAATAAACCATTGAATTTGCAGGAGTCGCCATATTCTACTACGGGCAGTTGCCGCATGACGGACAAAAGTTAAATGATCACTTTTAGAGCGAAACACCTGAAGGCAATCAGATTCCATTCAAGGAAAGTATAAAAAAAAACAATAATATAAAATAAATGTATTTGAAATCAAAGTAAAATTATTGGAATATTCATTCTTTGTAATTTAATCGGGATATTTAATTAAGACTGAAAAGATGTAAACTAACAAGAGGATTACCCTGAAATATTTTAAAATGAGAGGGGGCTTCTTGAAAAGTAATAACGTTTGGAAATGTGAAATTGTATGTAAGGTGCATCGCCCTATTAATGAAAGGAAGAGACTACTTAAAATGCTGAGTACTTTAATTGGTGGCTTTGAATGAGAATAAGACCCACTTCTCCTTAAGAAAAACGAAGAAACGTAAACCAACAGGAGCGTTGTCCTCATTTTCACTTTATAGAGAACAAATGCAAAGAGAGATAGACGGATAAGGCGAAAAATGAGCAAAGGAAAAGAATAGGAAAAGGAAAAGGGTAAGGATTGATAAAAACAGCAATACCAAACTTCACAAGTGCCAAATATTCATAACAAGAATATTGTAAATCTCCAGAACGAGGTATATATTTATCAAATTTGATCCTTTACCAAATGTATTTAATATATTTCTGTAAGCTGATATAATGTTTATCCCTATCTGCAAAAAATTATCAACGTTCGATATTCCAGTACCACATTAGTAACATTCTTAAGGAATTAACAAGAATTAAGCAATGAAGCGTGCTCATTTGGAAATAGCTCTCCTTTCATCTTGTTTAGAGCCGCCTGAAATACAAAAAAAAATGTCCCGTTCAAAACTTCATCAATGCACTGCTCCCATACACAGAATGGAGATCTGGTAGCGTTGGAGTCTCTTCTTAACGCTGCGGCACATCCAGCACCCGTGTCTCATCAAAAATGAATGCGAACTATCCCTCCCAACTCCCCATTCGTCTGAAATGAGCATTTTTGCACAGAGTTCGTCAACAAAGGCCGGGGGAAGAAATTTATGCTCTGGGGATAGCTGACGTAGAGACGGGTCTCGCGTAACTGGTCGCGCTCCCTCGAGATGTTCACTTAATGCGGATGGACTCAGAGACAAAGAGACTGAATCCGATAAGAGTGGACGCTCAGTGCGGTCACTCGAAACAAAAGGGATCGACGAAGCCAAATCCTTCTGCGTTCGATCTCGACCGCCGAGAAATACGGTGAGGATTCGAGGGATTTTCTTCCGTCTGTGGACATCAATCAAAGCGACGTTGAGGAATCACCCTGGCTCAGCGTAAAGAATTATTCCTCGGGAGGCAAGAAGCGTACCCAAAGGCAGTATCTCTTCCAAATGGAAATGGGGAAATTCGCCTAATTTTGCATTCTCAAAGATTTCCTTGAAGATGACATTCTCTTACAAGACTTCCAATCTTGCTGCTGAGTTAGATTTCTGGCTTCCCTCTTCTATATTCAATCGCGATTCTAATTGAAAATGACTAAGTAATATGACTCCTGATTGCGAAAGACAATTCACACACAAATAAAACCAAAGGTAGCCAATATAACTGTGGCAAATGACGTTTAAAGATCCAACCTGAAGTAATTTTTCTTCTTCAAAGGCGAGTCAAATGTTTGTTTTCTAAGTTCCAAAATTGGCATGATTGTCTCACTTCTAGCATGAGAAATTCAAATTGTTTTCCCCCAAAAAACAACCTATGTTTTCTCTCCTCACAAGCAAACCAAACTTCATGTTAGCTGGATACTCTCCTTTTATTTTCAAAAAATATGCATTATTTAAATTTCATACCATGAAATGGATTGATAAGACATGGTCAAAGATGAATTATTAATTGATACACTATACGATTGAATAAGAAAAATTGTATTAATAAAGTGAGTAAAATTCGCAAATAATTAAATTTATGCCTGAGTAGGCATGTGCATTCTACAAATTTGAAGAGTTCAGAAAATATTGTTATTGTGACGGACGCGGAAAAGGAGGTAAAGTCGCAGATAAGTTCATTGCTTACTCCAGATATTTTTTAACCGATCGCAAGGCGAAGTTCCGTTATCGCGGAAGAATAAAAGAAACCCGCAATCACGGCAGCTCTTTACCCCAAGGGGGTCTATGGGGTAGGCCCCACAGGAAAACAAAAGTGCCCCCCTTCGCACCCTAAGAGGGGGGATCAAACCGACTAGGTTGACGGACATGGAGTCGATCTTCGTAGTCCTAAATATTTCGCCACTGCGGCTAATTGAAATGCCCTCTGGGTATGCAGCCATCTGTGATACCATGGAGGACGTAGAAACGTTGGTATCGGAAGTAAGTAAGAAAAACCTTAACAATATCAGATTGGAAGCCACGATTCCATACGAGATATTAGTTAAACGAACAATAATCCTCCTTCGACTAGACCCATTCTTTACCGATAACTCCATTGATGACATAAAAGAAGAATTAAGTGCCAGCCAAAAATGGGCGAAAATAACGAGAGTGGAGGAATTCGGCAATGCGCAGAACATTGTAAAAATATTGTTCGCCAGCATTGAAATGACACGAAGAGCTATGAGCGAGAGATTGCGAGGATTCTACCTTAAGATTTCACCCGATCAAATTTAGGCAGAAGATTTCATCCCGATCAACTACTGCTTCAAGTGCTACGCAATCGCGCAACATAACACGAGAAACTGCCCACTGACAAGTATTGCCTGCTCCAACTGCTCCACACTCGGGCACGAATGGAAGGAATGCAGAGCGGAAAAACCGCAATGAATAAATTGCAAAGGAGATCACAAAGCTATGGCCATGAAATGCCTCGTCAGGAAGAATGCTATACAGGAAAAAAAGAAAAAAAGGGAAAAACTGAAGAAAGAAAAGGAGGCAAAGTCAAGGCAGCGACGACGCCAAGTAAAATTGAAACCAAAGCAACGAATCTACAAATGCCAAAGGAAGGGACAGAAATTATAACTATGATCATGTTTGCACATCTAGCAAACTTGGCTCACCCCTGAACGTTAGCGAAAGAATTAAACCGACTTCTGCAGATGAATGGGATGAGAAAGAAACTATGATTCCCGCCGAACTCCGCTTCCAAGGAAATATTAAAAATACAATTCGCCGATGACCTAGAGGAAAATAGTGTTAAAGAAATAACAGAAATAGAAGAGGAAGCACCAAAAAAGGATGAATAACAATCGAATATATTCCCAAGGAAGAATCCCGAAAAGCGAAGGAAAAAGGAAAAAAGAAAAAGAAAATTATCAAAACAGAAGAAGAAGAAGAAACCACTACTACTGAAGAAGAGTTTGAGAAAGAAGAAGTAACGGAATACAAAAGTCCAAACAAAAAGGATAGACAGCATAAGATTGAAGAAGAAGAGGAAAACACCCGAGGAAGAGGAAGAAATACGCATGAACTATCAGGGGGTGCCCCTCATGGAGGAGAAGTACATCCTGGAGGAAGGATGCTTCTACCACGCTAGGGTCCTGAACTTCCAGGTCCTCGGGCCACCCACGCGTAAAGTCCCTGTAGGAGACCAAACGAAACTGCGCCAAGAAATCCGTGATGGGAAGTTTAAGTGGATCTTCGATGGACCAAACTCACAATGGGAGATCGAAGGAACGCTGGCGGACAACGCGCTCTACATCCCGGATTCGTGCTTCCGTGTGGTGAGTAAAGAACTCTTTTAAAAAAGTTGGAACCGGACAGAGAATAACAACGTCAGCGGGGCGATTAAACTTCTTCCAAAATTAACAGAAGTGAAAGAAAGTGTTAATAGTTAATAGATATGGTGTTAAAAATTGATGCATTTAAAATTATCAAGTACACAAATTAATACTTTGACTAAGTGCATAAACAAATTAGTAAGTGAATAAACTAATAACAAGTAAATAAATAAATTAACTAGTAATAAGTAAATTAAAGATAAATAAAGTGACTAGCGCATAACCAAAAGTAACTAAACAACGTAAATAATGAAAAATGTGGAATTAAAGTGAATAACCCTGATAAAAATAGAATAAATGAAGTGTTAAATACTCAACAAACCTGGATAAGTAAAATCAATTTGATAGAATAATATAATATTGCAAAATAAAAGAAAAAAAGTGAGAAAGTAATTACGAATAAAACAAAGTATAAGGATGATAACAGGTGAAATATAGTAATTAATCTGGAAACTCAAAATGTGATATATAGAAAAGAATATAATCAATCTGTTAACCTAAAGAATGTAGCAAAAAAATATAATACAACAAATTATTATAAACTCCAAATTAAATCTGTAAACTGTAAAAATTATGAGTGTCCCCCACCGATGATGGAGCTTCGTTCTTCTTACTTCTCGATGTAACTTTGCTTTCTTAACTGTCCATTTGTGTTTGTGTTCTTCACCACTATTAACCTAATTTTCTTTTACTCGTGTGTTTGTAAAATTACTCATTGTAACTCTTTTCTTAATAAATATTATCTTACCCCAAGGAAGAAGAGATCCGACTGAATAGGTGGCCTGTCTAGAGGTCCTTATAGAGGCCGGAACTTGAGCCTACTGGTCCGATACACGGTGGTAAAGTTTGAGAATTTCAGGAAGAAAATTCAATCATTTTTTAGATCTAGTCAGCCACATTATTTACGAGTCAAATATATCGTTCTCTAACTGCAGGAGATGAAAAGTCTATTCAAAATAAGACTGCTGTTGTTAGTGATAAACATTGCGTTTTTAGTCCAAGAAAGTTTTAATAGATCTCAATACCTATAACATTTTGTATTGGGAACTTCCGAATGCCATTGGTAACCTAGTGAAGTTACATATTGTTTTGAATGTTTACACGGAAGTAACGTTGTGATAGAACTGTCTGAGGCCGCCTTGTTTCAGCCCCTATCACATGTTGAAACACATGCTTCTCCACGTGTATCCTGCGAGAGGAAGTAAAAGGCGCGTTATGGCCCATCATAGCCAATGTTTAATCAAGGAGGTTCACTCCCCCGTTCTCCTCCATGCGTCGATCTTGCCAGATTGAATTAGGCTTATGGGCAGATAAGATATTTTCCTAGGCGCCACCGGAACATTCCATCGAAGTCCCCCACCCCATTGTCTCCTACGCTAAGAGGCTGGCTGCGGCTATTTATAACATGGCATTTCACATTTGAGGCAGATCCAGATTATCTTCCCGAGGCATCAAGCCGATCCGGTCTCCCTTGTGCACCCAGGAACTCTACCGAGAAAACCTTTATTGTCCAGAAGAGGACAATATCCCTTGAATGCCAAGGTTCGTGCCCTTCGAGACGCCAAGTCAACAAGGCCCCCCTGTTGTTCAGAAAGAGAACAAAGTTGGAACAGCCATTGTTCTTTGAGCCCGTTCGACAAGAAACGGTTCTCACCCCCCCTGTTGTTCAGAAAGAGAACAACATTAGAACAGCCATTGTTCTTCAAGCCCGTTCGTCAAGAAACGGTTCTCGTTCCCAAGACATTACGTCAGGATAATTTAATTCCCCCCTTTTTTAACGTTCTTTAAGAGAGCGCTTGGTTACAACAATAACCTTTATTGTTCATCTAGAACATCTCCGATATCCTGTCCAAGGATCGCTCGTACTTCCGAGCCCCACTTCGCTCTCCCTCCTCGAAGACAGTCCTTCTCCCCTCGTTAAGGAAAACCCCCCGAAGAACCCCTTCTCCTGGAAATCGCCAGTTGGACCGAAGATTCCATCCCATCGCCTTCCTCTGCACGACAACCTTGTAATTACGTAAGCTAGGCATTACCTTTAATCATTTAACCTTTTGTCAACGCAACTCTGTGCTTTAAACGGTTCAGCGAACCATTCCTCCTTTTTGTTTGTTTGCCGTTTTATATCTTTCCAAATCTTAATCCTCAGATTAGTCAGATATTCCTATGACCTTTTTCATTTCCTGCGTTTCTCCCATTTTTAATTCCCGTTTATGTAAACATTTTCCGTGTGTTGTTTGATAGTTATTTTAATAAAACTCTATTTTATTAATAGTAGCCATATTATTTATCCTTGTGCTCCGTTCCACTTCTTAAGTATATTGAAGATACATAAGCCTCTCCAGCCCCCCCTCCCTTTTTGAACTAACCTCGGTCATCAGATTACCACACACTCGAAATATAGAATAATCTCCTCAACGAATAGTTATATATAGTATATCGTCGGGACCCTATTCTACGACAAACATTTTGGTTGTGGGTGGAGTGCCACAGAATCCTGAAGGTAGATTTAGTTTGAGACAATAGTCATTCGTCAATATACCTAAACAAAAATGTCATATACATCGTCTGTATAATATAGGTATTGGAGCTATATTTTTCAAGAACACCTGTGAAGAGTGTTGGAAACATCTTAAGACTTTTACTCTTACCTCTTTCTATAATTGAAACAGTAGTAATATGTCTGATGGTTAATATATATATATATATATATATATATATATATATATATATATATATATATATATATATACAAAAAGTACAGTAGCGTACGTGTAATTATAGGGATAAAACCACAGTAATAGGACTAATTTTATATGCCAAACCAGGTTTCGACGGAGACATCTGTCTTTGTCAGGCGCTAGTGAACAAGTGAGATACAGAAGTTGCTTAAAGTACAAACACACAAATCATTGGTGCTAAAGTGGATTATGCGAGAATGTGTCGGCATTCTTGAGAAATGGAAGTATGAATTTCTTGCTTATTAAGGTATTAGTATTGAATTGGCCGTCGGAAGTATCAAAGTTGGGAATTTCTTTTATAAGTGCCGATTCAATTAATTGTCTATGTATATAATTATGAGACTTATAAACTATTTTAGCATTATCAATATAAATTTGATGATTTTCATTAGACATATGTAGAAATAAACTCGAGGAGAGGGCATCATGTCGCATATCGCATTTGTGTCCATTCATTCTCTTGGAAAATCTGCTGCTTTCACTAATATATAATTCATTACATGATTTGCATGGAATAAAATAAACTCCCTGCTCTTTATAGATCGATCAATTTTTGGATAGGCTATTTCTGATCGTATTCTCGTACTGAAAGGCAACATTGATGTTGTTAGTCCGTGCCAACTTTTTTAAATTGATTAACTGGGGGGAGTATGGGAAGGTAACATAATATTTTTCAAATCCGTTTTCCTTATAATTAGCTGGGGAGTAATAGATGGTTATGGCTTTATAGTGACACTTTTCTATGAACCAAAGGGGATATTGCAATTCAATGAATGTTTGGATGATTGTATTAATTTCGTCTTGCAAGAAACAAGGATCACAAATGCGATATGCTCTCAGGAACATGGAAGAAACTACAGACCTTTTAACGGATAGATCGTGACACGAGAAATAATGAATATAGGTATTAGAATTAGTTGGTTTCCGGTAGAGGGAACAATATGCTTTGCCGTTTATTTTAGATATTTTTATATCCATAAACGGCAATGAATTGTTCAGTTCCCATTCTACTTTAAATGTAATAGTTGGGTGGATCTTATTCAATTTTTTAAAGAAAGAATCAAATCTGTTCGTAAAGATATTATTTTTCACTGAAATTTGCATTTCAGGCAGATAATAAGTTATTAGATTAATTTGTATTAGTGAAATACTTCCTTTGAGATATATAAGCTGCACAGCAGTCTAAATTTATCCCTCATTTTCTTTTCTTTTCCTTGACATCATCCTTTTTTCTGCATCTTTTAAACGTTTTCTTGGTAGAGCGTTGTTTTTTTTCCTTATCATTTAATGGACTGTTCTTAACTTAAATTCAACCCTACATTTCAATTTACATTTTGATTAAATTAGATTCGAATGGATGTTACCCCATTACTGGCATATTTTCCAGTTAACCAAACCTGCGAACATATTACTTTCTACTACAATTATTAAGGCAAATTTAACAACACTATTTGTAAAGTAATTAGTTTGCTTCATTTCAAACATCCATTTGGCTCTGAGTATTTAAAATAGTCATTTCAATCAGCCACTTGGCCCTGACTATTTAAAATAGTTATTTCAAACAGCCATTGCGGTCTGACTATTTAAAATAGTTCTGAAATTGAGAAAAAAACTTATTTACCGAAGCAAATTTGCAGAATATTTTCAAGCTTTTTTTTTCATTTCCTTAAAGAAATGAGTTTTCAATAAATCTGTATTGTTTGATCAGTATTGCATCGTCTAATGACGTAGTTGTTTGTCCTCAGTTCTCGCAGCTCACGTTTTTACGGATGGTTATTGAATTCTCCTTTGTTTTTAACTTCTTAATTTTTGACCACCTGAGCTCTTTATACAAACTTGTCATCTTCGACCATATCCTCTCTCTCTCTCTCTCTCTCTCTCTCTCTCTCTCTCTCTCTCTCTCTCTCTCTCTCTCTATATATATATATATATATATATATATATATATATATATATATATATATATATATACATATATATTCTCCCTATTTTCCACATAAAATGTTTAAAACCTTCTTCAGAAATTTCGACCACACTTTGTATACTTTTCATGTGAAAGGAAAGGATTGATTGACTTTTTGTTGGCGTCTTATGCTCAAGATAATCTATAAAAATTGTTCTAAGTTGCTATTTTATGTGTTAAAACGTACGTTCCAGTAGTGGCGTCACTTATTTAGTACACGTTCATGTACGTATTTAGCTATGAATGAGTGACACCGCTACTAGTTCATTTTAATCTCAGCCATACACTGCCTCAATCACTTGAACTTGGTATGCATCAAGATAAGGGGGATAAAATAGAAGATACAATTTGGACAGATCACTAGGTGGACATGATAGTCCGTTTGAATTGGGCAATAAATTTCAAGCACCATTGCAGTCACCTTCACTAGTTTTACGACCCGCGGCCAACTCCATAGTGCTATTCAGATTTCGATACCAGAGTAAACTCAATATGATGTTTATTTCGGTAACTGCATCAAATAATGTTTTTTTTGTCAGTCAACCTTTCCAACTCACTTTTGTGTATCCACCATCGTACACACGGTATGTTGTGTGCACATTGCCATTTGAGTAATATGTACACATCGCCAGTTGGTAGATGTGTACTCCTACCTTTTGAGTGATATGAAATCATTGCCCGCCGAGTAATGTCTACACACTACCCGTTAACGTGTACACACCATCCGTTGGTATATACATACCCATCCATTTAGTGATGTGTACATACTACCAGTTAGTGTGCACAGACCATCCGTTGGTGTGTACATACCCGCTCATTGAATGATGAGAAATGATCGCTCGTTGAGTGATGTGTACACACTACCCGTTAATGTGCCCACACCATCGGTTGGTATGTACATACACAGTACACACCCATTGAGTGATGCGAAATTATCGTTCGTTGAGTAATGTATACACACTACCTGTTTATATGCACACACCATCTGTTCGTGTGTACTCACCCACCCGTCGAGTGATTTCTTTATTTATGGCACATCAATACATATTCATCTTCTCTTCGACTTCCGGGAAAAAGTCATTATTGCTGTGAATTAAAAGACCTTTTAAAGGATTTCTTGGTCAAACTTCATAGAATATTTGTTATTACCTAAAGTGTTGTGAGGCGGCAGCAGCCTTTCTCCGTTTCTCCCCTTTTTAGGTCATATATATCAAAGCCATTTGGAAAAGTATCGAGCAAATGACATCTATCGCGTCCAGTCAGACCCCGATCACCGCATCTTCGCAAACCCTTCGATTCACTCGTTCCTTGGTCATCTCCTCTTCACCCAAACAATGACATAACCAACTCACTTTATATGCGGTTATTAATTCATTGGCACATTATCACACTCACTCTCGTTTATTTTCATCCATTTTTTTTACACGCGCATACCACCTCATAACACTGTCACCTCATTCAAACCTTCGCTTACCACATAGAGACCTATTACTTAGTCGTCCCTCACTCTTATCTATCCATCTGCATTGCTCTCAGTTGCGACTTTTCATTCTTACACATCATATTTTCACTCCCAGACACTAAAGTTGCCGCTCCTGTTAAACTCTTAAGTCAATCCAAACCACATTCCACACTTAAAGCCCAATGTCCCCCTGAGACTGGCCTACCATTAAAAATGTAGGCTATAAGCATCGTTAAAAACGAATAAATGATACTTGATTTATCTCCTTCGTAGCCTTCTTCACAGGGGTGTTGCCGTTCCATTGCCCTGTATTTCTGGTACTTCAAGTATGCCTTTTCTACACCGCTGTTTGGACGATACACCCAAGAACACTTTAAAACTCCCATTTGCTCTACGACCACACCACGCAATCTCGCATCTCACTCCATCGTACCATTCCTCAAAAGTACCGTACCAAAGTCTTCCATCAACTTTTCGAATTCCATCTCACTAAAAGCATTCTTACACGAGGTCATCGGAACACACCAAACATTGCTCCCATCTCTCGCCATTCTTCATCGCTCCCATATCCCTTTCCCAACGCCATTTTACCCTCATGTTTTATAAGCTCATTCTCGCATATTTTTCTTGGACGACAGCTAACTTAGCAGGCTAGCCGCAGGCTAGCCACAGGCCAGCTTCCGTCCACTCAACCGTGGTCAGGACCAAAAAGGCGACGGCGAGCTCTATCTCAGCTCCTAAGGGATATTGGGGTTATTTAACATGCATTCTTTCTTCACATCCGCCCCCCCCCCCAACTTTCCCTTCTACTAATGCCCTCTTCCTTTTCTATTAATACTCCGAGTTATTTATTCCCAGAATTTACAGTTGCATCTTGGGGTCCATTAGAAAGTCACTGCCTAACTTCAATACAGTTAAAAGTAAGTCGGTGGCCATTTTTTTATTGAAAGGTTAACCTCAAAACAATTATTTCCTATTTTGTTTCATTTTCTTACTCAAACCTTCATTTTTCCTCGTTTCAAGTCAAGAGAAGTGACGACGTCATCGAACTTTTTAAGTCTTTTCTATTTTCCCCCAAACATCCTCTCCACACTTACTCCGCAGAGAAGGTTTAAATAGAATGCCTTTGTCCCTTATGCCTTTTCCTCCATTCTTTGCCTCTCGTTGCCTTTGTGACTTTCACAAATTTTAGTTTTTTGTTGTAATAACTTCTGATAATTGCTCAATAATGATTATTTTAAATAAAAAGCAAAGTTGCTATTATTAACGAGGGCATTTTTATCCATTGGGATTTTGGCGGCTATGCCCTCGAATGCAGTCGCCAGATAGGCGCTTTAAAAAAAAACTATCTATAGGAGGAATGTAAAGAGGAACAAACATAAAGAAAATGGTGGATAAATGGGAATACAAAATAGAAATGGTAGGAATAGTTTTAAAGGTCAAGGATAAAATTACAATTACATGTCCCGTTAACTGTAAACTGTATATTATAAATCCCCCCCCCCTTTAGGGGGTCAATGATGAGAGCTTTGCCTGATTTAAGCTGTTTCACTCACCACTGGAGCCAGACCAGACTCATTAAACAACGTATTTAGTGGTTAATAGAATACTTAAACTAATCGCATTACTCTTTGTCTCAAATGGACTTTAAATTATGCATAGAGACATAAAGCGATTACAATTTTAAGCTTATTGCCACAACTTATGAATTTTCTATTAATTTTCTGGATAGAAAAGCGAACGTATTGAGCGAAGTACTGAAACTAATGAGACAATCTGTGGGAAATGCTGAATGGCTTAATTGCGTACGATGGCTTTTACCTCAGCTAGGAATCTGCATTAAGCCCTTTTCTTTGAATTGCGCTAAATTATTCAGTCCAATGTTATTGTTAATTTTGTACAGTTAAGTTCTGGAAAGGTTTCATGTATTTGGCGATTCAGAGTGGCAATGGGAACGGTTAATCAGTATCGAAAGTTGATTTGTATTTCCGCAGCAGTCGAATTAAGCCCATCTGGTCTGTTTTGTACCTCCTGTCCGGGGATAATAAACCTTGAGTAGCAGAGATGCCACAGCATGTAGCCCCCCATCGCCGGGGAGGGTGAATTTAGCGTGGGAAAGAGGATCGATGGCTTTGTGTCTGATTGGGCATAAGCGGAGTGGTAGTGAGAGGGTATTTTGAGGGGGATGATTCATTCAGACCACACCTTGTGGAATCCGGAAGAACTGGGTAAAAGAAAAGGTTAGGAATTTTCAGTGGAGATCGGAGTCAATGGAACAGATTAATTGTTTGGGTATATCATTGTCTATATTATCTGATTCGTATGAACAAAGTGCAAATATTTAATTATGATTTTTTTTTATGTAGGTTTCCTCATATTTCCATCTTTTAAATTGGCCCTGATGAAATGAGAGATGGAAAATATTTGTAAATAAGTTGCTAATTTTTTTTCATTGGTGGAACGTATATATAATAATCCAATGATCGATTTTAGGGCTTTTTGCCGTCGGACTTTGAAGGGAAATGAAACTTTCGATAACATGGAAAAGGTTATTCGCGATGCTTCCTCTCCCGCGGGACAGACTTTCAAATCGAAAATAAACTTTGTCTGGGTTTAGTGAACTAAATTACAACACTAATTAATCTGCAGTCCCGAAATTAAGTGATAATTATAATTTATAGATACAAGGTTAACTGACCTAAGTCGCGTGCTCTCAATTGTTCTGACTAATGACCATATGACCTTCGAAACTTTCAACAAGTAAGGCAATCTGACCCATAGGTAGTTTTCTTTTAATAAATCCAGGACTAACCTTAGGAGGACTTTGGTAATTATATAATTCAAAAGAAAATTAAATACAAGATAAGTGTTTCAAATTTCGTTAGAATCGGCTTAAATAGTTACGATATTATTGCCAAATAATTCTCGGGATAACCTTGAAAGGCCCGTTTCAATTGTATCATTTGAAAGAGAATGTAAAAGAACAAAAGGGTTTCAAATTTCGTTAGAATTGGCGGAATAGTTACGATATTATTGGCAAAAAACTCATTGAAAAGTGAAATGGATATCATCCGACCGACCTACCTTATAGATTCACGCGCACACGACTAAAAATATCATGTGTACAACTACTAAAATGTGAAGCAAAGGTTGAAGCCAGACCACTCCGAAAAATGAGAGGTGCTAAAATTGGCAGAAATGGCAAGATGAACTTTTAAATGAAGTAAAATGAGAAATTAGCTTCCTAAAATAAAGCAAAGAGAATAAAAACGTCCTTAAAACAAGAATAAATAAGTGTTACATCGAAGGTTATTTTTTTCTATCAATGTTTGTTTTGGGGCCAATTTTGTATCGATTCTTTAAGATCGAAGGAAAATGGAACTTGAATATAAATTTAATTTTGCTCAGTAGAGTTTTAGTAGTTTATTGAAGCATCACTTTAAATCATGAAATTATATTCTTGCAAATGCTACCAACTGTTTTTGTAAATAAAGGATCCAGTAATAAAGAATGAATAGTGTATTTGTGCAAATGTTTACTCGAGACGATTAACTAAGGAAGAACAGACAGTTTTGAGAGTATCCACCTCTTCTATCTAAAGATAAATACTAGAAATATCTATAATTTTAAAACCGTAAATTTTAATAATGAAATGAAGAACAATAAAAGAAAATGTCTTTTAAAATTTATAAACTATATTTTTCTTTATCGAAGAGCGGATAATTCGAGCGCGACCCTATAAAATGTTTTCAATTTGATTTTGACGATCAATGAAAATTTGGTAGAAAATAATATGTAAAAATAATATGTGATCATCATTGCGGAACAATGATAATCGCTTTTTTTTAAATATAAATATTCCTTAAATTTAACTTAACCTCTTAGTTGCCTTCCAGAGTTAAAATCTCGGAACTTTAGCACGATTGCTAAATCATGGTAAATTGAGTTAAATTTTATACCCCTACGAAATTTATGCCTCATTTCAGCATTATTTTTTTTACTCTAAAACTAATGAGCTCTTGCGTTATAAACCAAGAGTTTCTGCTATATCTATCCATGAGCCTTGGATAGATAAAAATATGCATACGCGAACGTATCCGAGGCTATAAATAAAAAAAAATAGTAATACAGTTGAGAATCTATTTGGATATATATTTTTATTATCAAATAGTAAAATATAAAATAAGGAGGATTAGGAATTACTATGAAAAATGACCTTAGCGTCGGCTTCTAAATACGAAGCGTAGCGATTTTACCGATAAGTCAATATTCGTAAACCACTCAGGGCATGATGCACTGACCGTCCCGAGGATTCGGAGGTTCGCTTAGTGCACTTGACACGTCCCCTCTCCCCCCCATACTGGCTAGATTTGACCAATTTCATTTGAATGATTAAGGTACTCTTTCAAATATTAATATAACCGAAATCGAGATAATCCCTGCATATAAAAACAATGAAAATATCTAAAGTTCCAAGTCCTAATAAACTCTATCCAATCCAGCGTAAAGAGTTGCAACAGACCTAAGTCGCGTGTTCTCAATTATTTAAATAATTATTGTTTGTGATTTCAATATCAATTATTGGGAAGGAACTCGACCTATTGTACCATGGATCCTTTCTGGTGGGTTTTAGAATTTAGCCCATTCAGCTACACATGAGGAAGTAGGCCTTCCCAATCAGATATACATGAGGAAGGGGCCCTTCTCAATCAGATACACATGAGAAAGGAGGCCTGCCCAATCAGATACACATGAGGAAGGAGGCCTGCCCAATAAGATATACATGAGGAAGGAGGCCTGCCCAATCAGATACACATGAGGAAAAAGGTCTGCTCAATCAGATACACATGAGGAAGGAGGCCTGCCCAATCAGATATACATGAGGAAGGAGGCCTGCCCAATCAGATACACATGAGGAAGGAGGCCTGCCCAATTGGATACACATGAGCAAGGAGGCCTGCCCAATAAGATATACATGAGAAAGGAGGCCTGCCCAATCAGATACACATGAGGAGGGAGGCCTGCCCAATCAGATACACATGAGGAAGGAGGCCTGCCCAATCAGATACACATGAGGAAGGAGGCTTGCCCAATCGGATACACATGAGGAAGGGGCGCTGCTCAATCAGATACACATGAGAAAGGAGGCCTGCCCAATCGGATACACATGAGGAAGGGGCCATGCTCAATCAGATACACATGAAAAAGGAGGCCTGCCTAATCAGATACACATGAGGAAGGAAGCCTGCGCAATAAGATATACACGAGGAAGGGGGCCTGCCCAATCAGCTTCATGTGAGGAAGGAGGCCTGCCTAATCAGAAACACATGAGGAAGGAGGCCTGCTCAATCAGATACACATGAGGAAGGAGGCCTGCCCAATCATATACACATGAGGAAGGAGGCCTGCCCAATCAGATACACATGAGGAAAGAGGCCTGTCCAATTTGCTACACATGGGGAAGGGGGCCTTCCCAATCAGATACAAATAAGGAAGACGGCCTGCTCAATCAGCTACACATGTAGAAGGAGACCTACCCAATCAGATACACATGAGGAAGGGGCCATGCCCAATCAGATACATATGAGGAAGGAGGCCTACCCAATCAGCTACACATGAGGAAGGAGGCCTGCCCAATTAGCTACACATGGAGGAGGAGGCCTGCCCAATCAGCTACAAATGAGGAAGGAGGCCTGCCTAATTGGATACACATGAGAAAGGAGGCCTGCCCGATCAATGCTGTTTGCATTGAAAGGGAATACTTTCAAAATTAACAATTTAAGCTATTGTCATTAATTAAGTAGAAAGTTTATTTTTAGTAAGCAACTTCATAGCGTTTTGTTTATTTATATTAATAAACTGTGGTCAACTTAATGCGTGAAGAAAATTATCATTTAATCATTAAAACATTAAAAAAATCATTGCAAAGTAAAATAGATATTATCTGACCGACCGACATAGTAACATATATAGTGGCGTGCATGCGACTAAATATTACTAACAAAACCATCTTCTACCAATTTTAACAAATAAACTAGTGAATGAATAGTTACATGAAAGTTTAAATACGCAAATGTAACTCAGATCATCCAGAGAGTCAGCAAGACCAATCCCAGGAATTTCAGTTGCTGCTGACGTCGGTAGTCAATTTTAATTGGTCAATCTCGTGTGCAAAACCTTTTCATTAAGAGTCTCGGAGGCAAGTCAATGTAAGGGTCGGATACCTCCAACAAGTTCCTTATTAGTGAAGCTATGATAGGCAAAATGAAGCTGAGATAATTCTTTCATAATTGACTATAATTGTTCAGGACTTGTGGAAAGTAATAAGGTATCGTGAGCAATGTGGAGATGACTAAAATATGTCCTCTATAATTCTAATAATTGACTACAATTATTCTGAACTTGAGGAAAGTAATAAGGTATCGTCAGCAATGTGAAGATGACTAAAATATTTCCTTTTTAATTATAAAAATTGACTACAATGCTTAAAAACTTGAGAAAAGCAATAGGCTATCGTGAGCAATGTGAAGATGACTAAAATATGTCCTCTTAATTCTAATAATTGACTACAATTCTTATAAACTTGAGGAAAGTAATAGGGTATCGACAGCAATGTGAATATGACTAAAATATGTCCTTTTTAATTAAAATAATTGACTACAATTCTTCTGAAATTGATTAAAGATTTAAAGTATCGTCAGCAATGTGAAGATGACTAAAATATGTCCTCTTTAATTCTGATAATTGACTACAATTCTGCTGAACTTGAGAAAGTAACAGGGTATCGTCAGCAATGTGAAGATGACTAGAATATCTGCTTTTTAGCTTTGATAATTGACTACAATTCTTCTGAATTTGAGAAAAGTAATAAGGTATCTTCAGCAATGTAAAGATGACTAAAATATGTCCTCTTTAATTCTAATAATTGACTAAACTTCTTCTGAAACCGATTTTATTCATGCCGGTAAAATTCATAGCATAATAATATGCAGCTTTCAACCAATTAACCAAGCGAGTTATAATTGGTTGTGGAAAACCTATTTCAGCAAACATATAGTTCCTGGATTTGTTTTTAATTGTTGCTGCTTTGATGTGAGCAACACACGTAACATGAGAGTCTAGAAATAGTTGGTTGGGGCTCTGTGGCTGCTGCCCTGTATCAAGCTGTCTCTGTTATATGTAAGGATGCAAAAATTAACCCTTGGAATTTCCAACTATTTAAATTGTATTATCAACAGTGTGGAAAATTAATGGGGAATTAAGAGTCACAGTTGCGCACGGCCACATGTTTTTTTTTCAAAATCAACGAATGGTCGTACCAAAATATGAACCAATTTTAATCCAGAGATTTCACTTTCATCATTAGAAAAATAAGCGCGTATTTTCATCTTAACTCCGTCAAATTTATCTTTAGCAATTTCATGAACAATTGATATGCATCTTGTTTTACCTGGTACATTCATACCCAGTTTTTTTACCAGAGTATGGAATAATTTGTGGAGGGAAATATCAGCTTCTTAAGATGCTTCCATTATTTTTCCTGGAAAACCTTTTGGATTGGGGTCTAGAAATACTTTCGGTTTGGTCTTACTCTGTGATGTACCGGATTATTAATGTTGATGTTTTGCAGCACTTCTCTTTGTTAACAAAGAAACGTCTTCCACAGCCAACTGTCGTACTACAAATAGTGCAGTAGAGGTCATTTTTTGACTTAAACAAAATTCACTATTCTATTCCGCTACTACCATATTTACGAGTACATGTATCGAGTAAAACAACCGTCCAGCTTGCAACCATATGCTGAATGATAACTTAGGTTGCCATTTAGAAATTTATATTATTATAGCCCTTATTAGCCATTCACAAACGGAACAAATTTGAGTTTGCCTATATTAGTGATAAGAGACTGCTTCGAGTGTGGTTCTTCAACTCTTACTTGTTACCATTGTTGTTAAAAGAAGGGAAGTAAAAATGGAGCGTTAGAGGGCAAAGGAATTTTCCTGTTCTTTAAACATTTTCCCCTTTTCCTCATCTCCTCTTCCCCCACTTCACCCTCCTAACCCTCTTTCCTATCACCCTTACCTTCCCCACCTCACTCTGTTCCTCCTCCATCCTCCCCCTACTTCTCCTTCCTCTTCCCCTTCCTCCAATCCTCGCCCGTCTCCTCCTATCCCTCCTCTTCCCCATCATCTCCCTCCTTGCCCTCTTCCTTCTCCTCCTCCTCCTCACCCTCCTCACCCTCCTCCCCTTCACCCTCCCCGTCCCCTTACCTCATCCGACCTATCAGTCTGACTTCGATAGTCGGTAAACTCATGGAAAGCATCATGGTGGACAAAGTGACGTCGTATTTAGAGTCAAACCTGCTACTGAGGAGTTCCCAGCACGGCTTCCGAAGGCAACGGTCATGCCTGACGAACCTTGTGGAATTCTTCCACTTCGTTTTCAGTGAGCACGATCGGGACAAGGTGGTGGATGTGGTCTACCTAGACTTTCAGAAAGCCTTTGATAAGGTACCACACCGCTGCCTTCTCCGGAAAGTGCGAGCGCTTGGCATAGACAGAAAAGTAGCCGGCTGGATCGAGAACTGGCTAAGTTGCAGACGGCAACGGGTGGTGGTGAATGGACAGTCTTCTAAGTGGGTGCCCGTTACTAGCGGGGTGCCTCAAGGTTCTGTCCTGGGACCACTACTATTCATCATCTACGTCAACGACATGGACGGTGACATGGTTGCCAAGATTTCCAAATTTGCCGACGATACCAAGCTTGGTATGAACGTTGCAAAGGATGGAAATACTGCCCGCCTGCAGGAAGATCTTGTGAAGATTGGGGAGTAGTCGGACACGTGGCAAATGCCTTTTAACGTGAACAAATGCAAAGTAATGCATATCGGCCACAGAAACCCCCAATCTCAGTATATCCTTAAGGGCACTGCTCTTGAATCGAGTGACACTGAGCAGGACTTGGGTGTTACTATCACTAGCGACCTCAAGTTATCGAAACAGTGCATCGAGGCAGAGAAGAAAGCCCAAAGGATGTCAGGCTACATAAAGCGCCAGTTTGGATACCGTAACAAGGAGATAGTACTTTGTCTGTACAACTCCCTCGTTCGGCCGCACCTGGAGTATGCCGTACAATTTTGGAGTCCTTCGTTTCGAAAGGACATCGCAAGGTTGGAACGCGTACAAGCTAGGGCAACCAAACTGATTCCCTCTATCCCACATAAAAGTTATGAGGATAGACTAGGGGAATTAGATCTGTTCTCGCTGGAAACCCGTAGACTGCGTGGTCAGCTCATCGAAGTTTTCAAAATACTTCGAGGGTTCGACAATGTTGACTACCGGGATATTTTCACACTGAGTGAGAACAGAACGCGCAATCACGGCTTCAAACTTGAACTGAAGCGTTACTACCGCAATATGTGTGGAAATTTTTTCACCTACAGTATCTGCGGTAAGTGGAACGCACTTCCAGTGGAAGTTGTCAACAGTGAATCTGTTGACCAGTTCAAGTCAAGATTAGACAAAGTCTTGAAAAGTAGCCGTTTAGGGACGCAAAACAATTGAGCAGTCATGTGCCTGCTTGATTGATAGTCCAAAGGTACCCTCTTTGAATGGACCGTAAGGTTTCCTAGGGTACCTACTTTCCTTGTTACTCCTTGTTACTACTCCTTCCTTCCCCTCCTTCTGAATATTTAGCATTTAAATTCATTTTTATATCTAAATACATTTTAGTTATATACATTTAGTAGTTAAATACCTTTAGAGTATTTAATGCCCATTTCTGGCTGTAGATTAAAGCTATAAATTTGTCAGCGCCGAACGGCATGAAAAGCGACCTATAGTGGATGCCTGCATTAGTAGCTTGCACTCAGTATTGTTCCTTAGCGCATTTAAATCTTTTCTTTTCGGAATTTAAAAGGCAATAGCAACGAGGCCGCCTCACGCTGAAAATTTTGGTAGCTCTATAAAGAAAATAGCGAAAATAGACGAGGCGAAAAAAGCGTATTATATGCTAGCCGTAGGTCCTGCTGCAAACATTGAAGCTAGGAGGGCGAACAGTTCCTCCCCGCCTTACGAGTGTCGCCTTTTAGAAAACAGACTTGTATCCTCCCAACCGTGTTTGAATGGGCTCGTGCCTTGGAACAGACACAACATTCCTGCGAGATGTACTCTCGCTATCATTGTCTGCCAGATAATGAAGTGAATGGGAGGGTTACAGATGCAAGACTTGTTTGTTCTGATGCTCCAGGTGACAGAACTCAGATATCTACTGCCAGGAAGATAGAGAAATGCTTTTCATTTGAGGAGGGAGAATGTCAAGCCGGAATACTCTGTCATACGATTCGCTGTGCTACAATATGCAACAAAAATGGTCATTTCTCTCCACAACTCTGTCCTCAATTCAAATTGGATTAACAAACGGATCTGTGGAAGTAAATTGAGTGGAATTTAAGTTAATGATCCTAGAGCTAATTATCCAACAGTTGTATATTTTTCTAAAATTGTTTCTTTGTCTACTACGTCTTTATCAGTGTTTCCTATTACACTTTAATTGATATCGAGCTCTGTGGTTCTTTTGATCAAGAAGGATTTTTTGCCTGCTTTGTGACGCGATTTAATTTTACGAGACGATTTTCTTTCACGCTTTGTTGGGTCTAGACAGGCTTGGAAATGGGAGTCGGAGATTTAAAAGAGGGTGCAAATGATGGGACAATGAGGTCGGGAAAATGTGCTACTTCTTTGGATTTCAGTTGTAGCTGTGGCCCCTTTTACACCATCCACCTCTTTGCAGTGTATGAAAAGAATTGGCAGCATAAAAATGAAGTTTGCAAGTGAGATGTTCTCCCTGAATATCGGTAGATTATCAGGTCTTTCAGTCGCACAGTTCCCTTTATTTTCTAACCTCCTCTGACTCCAAGGCTTTGGGCGGAAAATCAACGAAATAAAATGAATCTGAAAGGTATTTCATTGAGTCTGAGATAGTGATGGCTCTTCGAACCAGGCACTTCACCCTGCTGCCCAAATTGTTATGAAAAAGGAGGCCTAAGGAGCCAGGTCATTGACTACTCTCTAACAGTAAATCTATTTACTCAGTTGGATTCCATCCCCAATCTAGATGATGACAAAACCCATACCGCCTTCGAAGCATTCCATTACCTATATCGATTTCGATGAATTTCATTCGGTGCTTCTAATGGAGTATCCTAATTTCAATGAGTTTACTGACCAGTTTATAGCTGCTAACAACTTGCTTGATATGCATGCTTACTTTGAGAAGATTACTCTATATGGAAAACCTAAATAGAGCATTAAACGAATCATTCTAGATTCAATGAGGCTGCAGAAAGACCCGATTTGACAATCAACTATGAGAAGAGCATATTGTCTTGCTTGTGTCATTAATCTTGTGTATTACATTATTTTCAATGGGCAAATAAGGCCAGATCCAACGCAGCTTCGACCATTGGAGGAGCTTCGTCAAAATGAAGATATGGAATCTTTAAAGAAGACTGGGCCTAATTTCGTTCGAAGGGCCACTCGTTCAGACTGATAATTTCCTACTTTCGAAGCACGGAATGCATTTTATAACTTAATAAATGAAATCGAACGTTCCATTGTAAATGCAATTAACGTGTCTATTCCTATCCTTGTTGAAACGGAAGCTTTAGAAAGGGCTATTGCCGCTTTTAACTAATCCTTAAAGGTAAGCAAAAGGAAACATTTTGATATAGAAAAGGAGGCAAATGCCATTGTGGAGGTGTTAAGAAAGTGACGCTATATCTTGGCCAGATGCCGTTTCACTTTGGAAATTGATCGGAGATCTCTAAATTTTCTGTTTGACAAGTTGAGGTAGTCAGAAACTAATAAAATATAAAAATGGGGATTTGAGCTATCTTAATATAATCCATATTTTATCTATGTCCAAGATAACGTGAACCTACCTGTCGATACTCTTTCAAGGTCGTACTTCTCTTTTTTGGCTTGTCAAACCTTTTCTCACCTTGTCCTTCTTTGTCATCTTGGTGCAGCTAGAAAGGTCTACTTCTTGAGCATACAAATTCTCCCATTTTAGGTCTAAGAAATAAAAAAAATATGGCATTTTAATTTCTTATATCAATTGGCGAATATTTTTTGATACCCTTTCCTTTCCCATGGAACGATATCGCATACTCTACCCGTGTATGATGTTTGAGCCAACTCTTTGCTAACTTTGGAATGAGAGCATTTATTCATTATAATAGGGAGCCTCATTCTTATCTAAGGAAAATCAAGATTTCTTTACGTCATGGCATTTTGTACAAGTTGTACTATCCCTTACAATCCTTATGTAAACGACATAGTTTGGAAGACCATAACATTTGCATTGAAAAATCATAATATCTCCGATCGATCAGTGAGAGATTGTTCTACAGAATACATTACATTCTATTTGCTCTCTTTGGCTGCAAATACAGCCGCGTCCAAAGGTTTTCGGACACTTTTAAAATTGGTGGGAATTAGATAACTTCAGGGTCGTAGTTTTTATTTCCGTATCAATATGAATATAACAGCGAAATAAGGAGAAATAAATAGCAATAAATTATATATGTTCCAAACAATCAACAAGAATTAACAAAAGTTGCCGAAAACATTTAACATCAGCAACATATAACAGATAATAAGATGAAGCTCTGTGAGAATTACAGCTACATCAAACTGAAACAGGAAGTTCAGTAACGTGTCGAGAGTCCCTTGGCAGTGATGAGAGCATTTATTCTTCGACTCGTGCTCTCGACGAGGGTGCGACACCGATGAGTGGGATACTGGGCTAATCCTCGGTTACTTATTGGAGGTTGGCTGACGACGTTTTACGGCGTCTTTCAGGTCCTGTCAAAGGTTTTCCAGGGCATTCATATCCGGAGACTGAGGTGGCCAGTCCATTACCGTGATAAATTTGTCCCAGAGCCACTGTATGGTGGACGCACACTTGCGAAACGAAGCATTATCCTGCTGTAAAATCACAGTTCAAGCATTTCTGGAGAGGTCTCAGGCTGAGTACAGCAAGTAGCATCTCAGGACAGCTTGGTACTTCTCCGAATTCATGGTACCAACACAAACGGTGAGACGACCCATACTTGAACTTGACATGCAGCCCCATAAAATTACAAATCTACCATCATGCTTCATGCTTTACTGTTGGTACTATGCAGTCTCTGGGCTCCTACAGATTCTGATGTCTGGGATGGAAAACAACTTGAGCGCGGACTCTTGTGACCATAAGACGTCTCCAATGAAGCATGATCCATTTGCGGTGAGCACATGCTCAAGTGTGTGTAGATGTCTAAATAAAATTGCGTATTATTCTGTTTCTCAAGGAGGGAAGAATTTCATATCTATTATTGAATTATAATACATTATTTGTATTGGTATTATTATTATACATATAATGTTATTACATTTATGTTAATATTCAGGCATTTATTTTCATCGCTGAATAAAGCACTTAAATATTTCGTATAATTTCAGCCTCCTGTTGAACAGTATGCAATCGATGTCATTTTTTGTCCACTATGGTTTCATGTCTGTATTCCGCTTTGTCATATTTATGCGAAAGAGTTCATTCAGCGTGTAAAGGTTTGATCATTCTCTAATTTTTCACAGTGTTTAAAAGTTCAGCCTCTTCGCCTACTCTAAATTTGCCTACCGATCGACTATCGTTTCTTTGTTTTCCAACTTTTTCATTGGTCTCCGCATAGCCATCTTTAACTGATGGGTTTCTTGTGCATGGAAATTCATGAGTGTTGAAGGAAGTGTAGATGAACAAGCTTGGGTTACTTTTACGGAATACCTATTTGGTATTTTAATAACGAGTTGGATTTATCTATTGATCTTTAGATTTCTGTTATGAAATTTGCTAAGTCTAGGTGTATCAGGTATCTAACCTATCTTTATTATGTTTTTTTCCTTGTATTTCTAACTTTATTGAAGCCAATGGTGTCCCATTTGCTCCTTCTAAGTTCGTCCTATAGTTCCTGGAGCTTGGCGGCATGTGAAAGTAGTGTCCGAATGTGTTGTACCTAGCTAGGGTTATTTAAAAGAATGTTATGGCCGTTGGATTTCCTTGGAGGTGACTTAGAATGATGGCAAAAGGATAGTTTCGGTTGTTTTTAAAATAGTCGTAGGCAAAATAGACAAAGCAAAGTCATATTTACACAAACATTTTAAATTTCGAGTACAAAGGTTATTACGTTGAGTGATACAGTGACGGGTGCCTCTAAATCCACTGTTGCGAGGGAGGATTGATTTGGTCCATCAATAAATCGTAGCAGCTTGAACACACAAATTGATAAACAACAGAAAAATGAAGTAGCTTTCCGGTTCTTTAAATTAATCTTGACAATGAAAATTTTATTTTTTATATTAAAAGAACCAGGCAATGGCTTCACCACTCCACCGTAGGGGGGGAGCTTGCGCTTCGCTTCTAAGATTAAAATTTAAAATCTAAAAAAAAGCAGCCATGGTTGAATTTTTCTAAATTTTCTGAACTTCGTCAATTGTAAATTCTTTGAGTTTTAAAAAATTCACAAAATTTCGATACTTATATTTATTGCTGAACTTCCCTATTTTGTTTTTGGATATTAGAAAGGAATTATTAGAAATAACTTTGATAAAAAACATAAGTCATAACCAAACTAAGATTAAATCATTATTCAAATACCCCCAAAAAATCCCCTTCTTAAATTATAGAGTTACTGATAATGATGATGATCAGGATAATTACCGTTTGCGATACAATTTGAGTTTCTAGATTGGTCTATGGATATAGTCATATGCTTATCGTGGATGCAGCGTTACCTCAGACGTGCTCTTTACAGTATGAAAGTGACGACTCATTGATATTCTAACTAACGTCATACTAATCATTGCGTACATTGCAGTTTACCTTACCACACTATCGTTAGGTAGAATTTTTCAAAGTTTCTCCACTTAACCACTCACATGATAATAACTTCATATCATTAAGGTGGAAGGGGATTGTAACGAAATAATATTTTAACTCTATTTATTAGATTAAACCAGTTAAAATTGGCAAAAAGGTTTAGTTAGATAGTAAGAGTGCATATATCGTGATCTCAGCCATGCCTTGCATAGTTTTGGTAACTAATTTAACTACTCACCCATCATCTAAATTAAGTTCATCTATAATTTTTATTTTTATAGAGTTTTTAGAAAATTATAGAATCAAGACTTTCAAACAAACTTACATCCGTTCTATGGCTAGTCGACGGGAAAGTGAGGGAGGTAAGGTAAGGATGTATTTTGACGACCTATAGATTTTTAAGTATGGAAAGAAACAATAGAGATATATGTTTATTCTTTCCCACTTAGAAAACTAAAAGCAACAACAGATCAGCGGTATTTAATTGAAGTGTGAAAATTTATTTCTTTATTTTCATGTCAAAATGGCCGAGCCACCCTTGGAATCTCGCAAGAAAACGAGTCTGTGACATCTGGCATCCAATTTTCACCCTTGGTGACGCTCAATGGCGAACATAACGGGTGACATTTTAAACAAATCTCTCTTTATTTTTATCGTTTGATCTTTGCAAATGATAAAAAGGAATGAGGAGAATGCGATGTTTAAGGACGGTCAGATGGCAGGAAGAAGCAGGCCGGGTAGGTTTCTGACAACAGAAGAAAAGGCGAACAACAAGCAGCGAAAATGGCAGCGCTCAAAGAGTAAGTTTTTTTTATGCTCAATAATTAAAGGCTGTTTAGTGGAATAAATCGAAAAATGGCTATTCGTATCCATTAACAAATATTTCAAGATGAATTTCGAAAATGGGGTGAAAAATGGGTTTAATAATAATAATAATAATCTTGTTCTCAACTTTTTCCGTGTGAATCCGAGTTCTCTGCACTGCACCAGCAGCTGTCATACCTTTTATTCCTCATATTCTTCGCTATCCAACGTTTTAGTCTTCAAATCATCTTCCACACAGTCTGTCCACCCTTTTCCGGCCCCCTCTTTCCCTTTCTGCCAGGGGGAGATCATTTTTATAAGTCTTTTTGCCTCATCTCTTGCATATACCACTTCGATACATTCTGCATTTTCCTTGACACTTTATTCGTTTCCCTTATCCTCTCAATCCCAATTCTGCCACACCTGGTTATGTCACACACCCATCACAACATCCTCATTTACGCAACATCCATCTTCAGTTTCTGTAATTTATGTATCGGTCTTTGCGAGCCATCACTCCTGTTTAAAAACGAGACTCATCCATCAATCGTATAGTTATCCTTCAATCACACAGAACACCTGAAACATTTCTACAATTTTCCACCTCGCGCTTAGATTCTAGACTCTATTTCAACATCTATCGAAACTTAGAAAAGGATCTTGCATATTTAAACGCCTCAACTTCTTTTTAATCTTTCATTACATTTTGCCATTCTTATTCATACCGTTAAACCGTAAATGTTATTTTCTGCCTTTTTACTTTTAATCCTCTAATAATAATAATGATGATAATATTGATTTATTGGTATAGCACTCACTTATCAGCACCGTGGGCACTCAAAGTGCCTTTGAGGGCACCAACAGGGCAATGAGGCGTAAAATTGCGGGCAGCTCATCCCACATATTAGGAGCATATTTGAAAATCAGACGAATGCACATACAGTTGAAGCGGAACCTGAAAAATTTATTATACTTAGGCAACAATTCAAAATTGAATTTCAGAACAAAGGATTGCATATATTTCGGAAAAATAATAATAAATATTTGGTTACATGGCCTTTGTTAGTAATTACAGTTACCAAAGTGTTTTTTATATTAACTTGTATCATTATGCACTAGATATTTTGTTTTATTCCCCTTTAAAGTGGATTCGCAACTCCTTATTCGTTGGGTTTCTTTGTTTTTTTCATAATTTCACTCAAACATTTTTTTTATATGGGGTTCAGGTTTGTTCTTTGTGATTTTCACTTCAAAATA
Organism: Ceratothoa steindachneri; assembly: GCA_963969495.1. Lineage (NCBI taxonomy): Eukaryota > Metazoa > Arthropoda > Malacostraca > Isopoda > Cymothoidae > Ceratothoa > Ceratothoa steindachneri. The sequence goes on along the minus strand of OZ018322.1, from coordinate 62,755,909 downwards.
TTAATTTCGCCCACTTCAAACCCTTTCTTCACATACCGTTGCCTTGTTACAAGTTAGACTACTTAGCCAACTTCAATTTTCTTGTTGATGGTAAAAGGTTTTCTTTTAAAATTGCTAAAAAAATCTTTCTTTCACCATTGTTCCATCGATTTTAACATGTGTTCTTGTACTAGCAGTACAAGAACAAAATAATGCTATTCTTCCTTTGTAAACGTAAGCTTTACGGTAACGTTACTTTTAATAAGATACGGCTTTTTTTTTTCAACCACAATAGCTTTGGAGGTCATTTTGGTATAGGAATTTTTTCATTGTCATCACTGAAACATTAACCCTTAGATGCAGCCATACTTTGACAGATTTGTTTGTTATTGGTGGCTGAGTCAACATTAATCTTACTTACAATGTTAGGAATATCTATCGGTGATCATTTTGGCTTCCTATCACTTCCCAGTAAGGTCTACACCCTACTTTTTGCTAGTCTTGCAATGTAATAACACGCCTTCGTATGTCTTCTCTATGTCCCATGATTTTGCCCATGTTGACTAGATGAGCAAAAATATAGGATAACAGTCATATGACGAAAAAAAAACCCTGCATCAAATTCAATTTCGTATCATATTCATGAAAATTTTGGAGAGTCACGAAGTCTGCTAAAAAGCCCTCGATCGATTTATTTGTAGATACTACTAGCAGGATAACCGTTTTGGAAGGGGGGTGTAATTGCGGATCTCTCGAAGGTGCACTAAAAGGTTCTGAGGAATTTTGTTGTGTTTCTTAAAGTTAGGTTAGGTTGTTTGAGTTAGATGTGTTGGTTTTATTTGATGATTATGGAATATTTGATGTGTGACGAAGGTAAAGTCAGGTTGCTTTGGTTTGTCGATTTTATTTCACGATTGGGAGCTGTTAGACGTGATGCGGAATTTAAGTTAGGTCGCTTGGGTTTGTTAGTTTTATTTGTTAATTATGGTTGTTCGTTGTGTTATGTATGTTAGTTTAGGATTGTGATAGAACGAGTTGACTGCGTTAATTTCAACTCCTATCCCATATTATTTAAAACCATGATGCTGCCCACGTGCATCTTCGATTCGAGGCTTGGAGTCTTATCTCAGCTACCGGATGCCAATGTTTAAACAAGGAGGTTATCGTCCCCCCGTTCGCCCCCATACGCCGACCTCGCCAGATCGAGTTAGGCTTATGAACAGATAAGGCATTGTTCTCCGGCCCGGCTGTGCGTTCCCTCCAAGCTTTCACTCCATTTTCCCCCACGCCAAGGAGATGTCCTGGCTATTTATATGGAAACTTTCCCACTAAGATCAGATTGGAGATCCAGATTTTCGTCGCGAAACATCACCACGACCCTCTCTCCCTTTGTGCGCCAAGGGACCTCGACCTCGAGATTCACCATCACTTGTCCAGAAGGAGGACAATATTCCTTGAGTGCCAGAGGTTCGAGCCTTTCCGACGCCAAGTCCCCAAAGGCTTCCCCCCCTGTTGTTCAAAGGAGAACAGCATTAGAACAGCCATTGTTCGTTTTGAGCCCTTCGCCAAGAAACGGTTCTCATCCCCCCCTGTTGTTCAAGGAGAACAGCATTAGAACAGCCATTGTTCGTTTTGAGCCCTTCGCCAAGAAACGGTTCTCATCCCCCCCCCCTGTTGTTCAAGGAGAACAGCATTAGAACAGCCATTGTTCGTTTTGAGCCCTTCGCCAAGAAACGGTTCTCACCCCCCCCCCCTGTTGTTCAGAGGAGAACAACATTAGAACAGCCATTGTTCTTGAGCCCGTAGACAAGAGACGGTTCTCATCCCCCCCTTTGTTCAGAAGAGAACAACCTAGAACAGCCATTGTTCGTTTTGAGCCCTTCGCCAAGAAACGGTTCTCACCCCCCCTGTTGTTCAAAGGAGAACAACATTAGAACAGCCATTGTTCTTGAGCCCGTAGACAAGAGACGGTTCTCATCCCCCCTTTGTTCAGAAGAGAACAACCTAGGACAGCCATTGTTCTTCAAGCCGTTCGTCGAGAAACGGTTCTCCTTCCCAAGACGCCTCGTCAGGATCCTTTTATTCCCCCCCTTCGGCTGGAGCTCGCCAGCGGACCGAAACTCCTCTGCGCCACCTTCCACTGCACCACTAGTGCCAAAGTTACGTAAGCCAAACTTCACCTTTGAGTATTGATCCCTTTTGTCAATTCTATCCTGTGCTTTAAATTGTTTATCGAACCATCCCATCTCTTTAACTCTATATTTGCTTTACCTTTTTTTAATCCCTTAAATCCTTGGATTAGCCCGAGTCTCCACGACCCTTTCCATTCTGTTTATGTCAATATTTTCCGTTTTTGTGTATTGTTTATAGTTATTATTAATAAAACTCTATTTTATTAATGATAGCAATATTATTATCCTTGAGCTCAGTTCCACTTCTTAAGCATTTCGAAGATACATAATATCGGCCGCCAGACAGTAACGCACTCTAAAGATAATTAAGGAAGTTCCCTCAACGAATAGTGTTATATATATGGTATCGTCGGGAGTCATTCTACGACAAGGATGTTTGGGTATCTGGTTATATTTTATGATTTTGAGCTGTTTGAAATGAGTCAATGGTTACGCCAGGTTGTTTAGTTTTATTAGACGATTATGAGTTGGTCGTTCTTTTATCATTCTTAGATTTGATATTTTGGGTTTGTTGTATTTGTATGATATTTATTCTCTTTTAGCGTATGATAATAATTTGTTGAAAAGTATCTAATTTAACCTGACCTAACCTGTACAATTAATGTGCTACAAAAAAGATACATAAGACGAATACTTTCTATCATATATCTTCCAGCCACCCATCCCGTTTTCGCACCTATATCGACAGAAAGTGAAAAATCTGAAAAAAAAATTTAAAAGAACTTTGGTCACATCATATTTTTTTATCCTTAACCTTATCGAATCAAACTTACAAAGTTAATCTTACTGCGAAAAGAGGAATGCATTTGTATATTTCCCAGCAAAAAAAACTCTCTCTACTGCGGGCGATAAAAATAAAATGAAAACAATATAGTTTTTCGGGCTTAACTACCATAGAACTTATAAGAAAAATAATATGAAGAGATTTCTATACTTTCCAGCCAGCGATGCCGTTTTTGCGCTTATTTGAGATGACAATGAAAAATTCGAATGTTTATTAATCGATTATTTCCGTTCATGACTTTTTTATCTTTAGGTGTAACGAGACTACCTATAGCGGGAATTGCAAAAGTCCTGTTACGCTCATTATAGCGCTCTCACCAAACGACATAATGATAGTTTTGTTGCAGTTATATAGGTTTTTATTGTTTCAATATAAAAATATGTGCTTAAATAGTATTAGTAATCAATTTGACCGCCCTCGACGGCAAGTAAGCACTGCAGGCGAGACCTGAAGGCCGCGGACACGTTGCAGACGAAGTCCTTCCTGATGCTGATTCATACGCGATGACGGAGGACTTCAGCTCATCGACGTTGCTGTGTCGGACTACGCATGCCTTTCCTTCGACCTGCGCCCACACTCTCTAGTCTAGGGGATTGAGGTCAGGCGACTGCGACGGCCAAAGTTCCTTAGACCAGAGATTCCTGTTTGATCCCAACCACTCTTGCACAATCTTAGCCGTGTGGGCCGGTTCACTGACCGGCTGAAAGACGTAGTCCGCCTTTTATAGTGATCTTTCTCACCCAGGGCAGGACTTTCGTGGCCAGGATGTCTCTGTAATCGGCCACGTCGAGCCTGTAACCGACTGCGAACAACACCGGTGGCATCTTATCGCCATTCGAAGCCACAATGCCGAGCTTGGTCGTGTGAACGCGGCGGACCTCAGAGACACCCTGGCCGAAGCTTACCGCACGGTTGTTTTGTTTGTCGATGACCGGATCGATAATGAAGTTTTTTTATTAGAATAAATGAGAATTCAATTGAGAAGGCGACGACAGAGCACCCGACGTTGTTCTCGCATAGGGTTGGTGAGCAGAGTCCTTTCCACGCGCCTCAAGCTTTGCCGCCCTATTCCTTGACGGCCCTGAACTACGTGGCCACCCAAATGTTATTTTCCTTCGAAAGCACTTTCGAAGGCCTTTCTTGCAGCCAAACGGTTGACAAATTGAGGTCTGCTTAAACGAGTTAGCTCTCTGAGCTCTGCTTGAACGAGTTCGATCTCTGAGCTCTGCTTGAACGAGTTCGATCTCTGAGCTCTGCTTGAACGAGTACGATCTCTGAGGTCTTCTCCGTTCTTAAGCTCTCTGCGATTGTGTGGTCGGTCATCCGGTTGACGTTGAGTCGCTTGGCGATGTCAGACTTGTTGTAGCCCGCACACAGGAGACCAGAGATCTCGATTCTTTTGAATCTATCTCGACACATCTGCACACAATGGAAAAGACGTTTCAATGACACGTGCTGGAAAAGTAGAACTTTAAGTGTGCTTCTCGAAACTTTTTCTATCACATACGTAAACATCTCGAAAGATAAAAAAACTGAGTGTAACATGAATTTTGGAAAACCCAGTAGGTCCGCCGAAAAATATGCGGAAGACACATGCATTTCTATATTATCTACAAGCGACCTCGTTTTCGCGCCTATAGCGGAGGATAAGGAAAAGTCGAATGTTTTTTTTTGTGAAAAATCAATGTGGGTTTTCGATCATAACGTTTTTATCCTCAGGCCTATCAAAAAGAAACATGCAGCCTGACTCCGCTAAAGAGAGGTGTATAATCGGAATGCATTTCTATACTTCTATATTTCCCTACGACCCAGATTTTTCGCCTATGCCGTAAATACAGACAGAATATTTGATATATATATATATATATGTATATATATATATATATATATATATATATATATATATATATATATGAAAAACGACTCAGTAAGTACCCCCAAAATAGATAGAAGATATTCCATCTTAGAAATTCTTAAATTTGTGAATCTTGTTTCATCAAACTTTAGTGGAATATCTACAGTAGGTTAACTTGGGAGGTGGGGTGGGGGGGGGGGTATCTTCAGTCGACCCGAATCCGATAGATAGAATTACAATGGATCAGTAAGTAGAAAATAGAAAGGGCATTGATAGTGACAAATACTGTAGTAACTAACCCCTAAAGTTCACTGGGTGAGAGAGAGAACATCCTAAATTATGAGAAACAAGTTCACACAAAGGTACAAACGCTCAGACGGGAGCTTCTTTGCCTTCTCTAATCCTGTTCTTCGCATAATTCAAGATGCCTTTTAGTTTTCAGCGCGGATCTACTGTTAAAACGTGGAGTTCGAACCACGAACATCTACAGCGTTAGGTAGCGGGCTTTGAGACTCGAATCAAGGATCTATCCGTCACTTATCACACACGATGTGGCTTAACTTCGTAAGAATCGGAAGCGGTGTTACTATTCGGCTGAGCCATGGAAACTTTTATTTAAAGAAAATTTTCACATCCTAATATTTGACTGTTGAATTATAACTCTTGCAACTTGTGACACTGACCATTTTTAGGATTAGTTCCACCTTTTTAGGATTAGCCAAACCTTTTTATGATAACTCGGCTTTTGATGTTTACTATGACATTTTATGATTACTCAGACTTCTTATAATTGCTCAGACTTGTTATGATTAGTCCGACGTTCTTATGACTAGTCGAGTGTTTATGATTTGTCCGACGGTTTTATGATTAATGAGACATTTTTAGGATGAGCTCGACGTTTATATGATTAGTCTGATGTTTTTCTTAATAGTGCTACGTTTTTATGATATAATCTGATGTTTTTCAGATTAGCCTGACCTATTTTTATAATTACTCCAATGTTTCTAAGATTACCCCGACGTTTTAATGATTACTATGCCTTTTTATGATAATATGAGTACTCATCGTGCACATATATAATCATTCCGATTTTTTGTTTGGATTATTACCACGTTTTAGGATTGGTCCGACGTTTTTATGATTAGTCTGACTTTTTATGATTAATCCGTCCCTTTTATGATTAGTCTGACTTTTTATGATTAATCCGTCCCTTTTATGATAATTCCGAGTTTTTATGTTTAGTAGGGCGTATTTATGATTCCCTAGAAATTTCGTGATTAGTCAGACGTTTTAATGTTTAGTCAGAACTATTTATGTTTACATAGATTTTTGTGATTTGCATGACGTTTGATGATTAGTTCGACGCCTTTATGATTAATCAGATGTTTTTAGGATAAGTTCGCCTTCTTTATGATTAGTCAGATGTTTTATGATTGGTTCGATTTTTTTATGATTAGTCTATCGCTTTTATCATTGCTCTGGTTTTTATGATTACTCTGACGTTTGTATGATTGCTCAGATATTTTTGTGAGTACTATGACGTTTTTATAATTACTTTGACGCTTTTGTGATTACTCATTGTCCATACAAGATGTTTTTAAGATTATTTTTAAATTACTATACACTTTTTATCCCCAATATAGATTAAAAGATTCTTTAATGTGTCATATTATTCCTTGATCCACTGTAGCTCAAATCCTCTTAGAATGCTTGAGCTGGCGAGATTTGAAACACTGACAGCTGAGGTGAGTGGAAGCTGAGGTGAATGGAAAGACGCTTAATCCACTCGACCGTTCTTGAGTCTTGAATGACTCGGTTCATGATGAGCTTATAAGCCACCCAGGCGACATTCCAAAGCAAGTCCCCTCATGGCTGTACGGAAGAGGTTTCAGGAACGTTGTACACCTTTCCATCCCCCAAGTGATCTAAAAGGTCTCTTCATTTTTCTACGCGGCCTATGTGCTAACTTTTTCGCTTCACCTAACCTCACCACTTACCGTATGAACCTATTTTTCCCTTCCCCCGCCAAATTGAAACGAAGCGATACCTCGGTTTATGTTCGCTTTTTGTAATAAATGTTTACTTGTCATGTTTAAAATGGCCCTATGTGATGTAAACAGAAGTTATGGGCTTCGAAACCCGACTTTATTACTATATTTAGCAAATTCTTCAATAATATCTTCCGATGAGGTCACTCCTGTAAGAGTGAAATATTATGGCCGGAGACGTTTTCTGATTGAAGACTGAAATAAAATAAATGTTCTCCAAAAGGCAATATAATTCAATTCAATTTTAAAATTTTTATTCTACATAATGAGAAAATTGTAAACATTAAATTTATAACCACTTAACAATATGCTATGTACAACATTTTGGCCTAAAGCTCACATATGCTACGGATATGTCGTTTTGCGGTTGGATGCAGATCTAACTCACGTAAAACTGGAGGTCAATCTTCTCATTTTTATTTTAATTGTCGATTTAATACATATAATGGAAGTACCCATTGAACTTTATATACATGCTTATTACTATTTGCAATAGGAATCTATATATACAATATATATCTACGGAGGCTCCATTCATTCGGTTTTATCATTTATCTCCATTTGTACAAACAATATACATTGATATACGAGAATAAAAGATTAGGTTGTCAGAATGTATTAAAAAAAAAGGAAAACATTCAGAAAGTAACGTATCCGTAAAATGAATGACATAATGAAGGATTTAGTTAATTACGCGAGTACAAACTTGATATTTTGGATGAGCCGAGATAAGAAAATACAGCTGCCTTTGAGAAAAAGAAATGGGAGTGATTTATGGTTTGATTGGAGATAACTCCCTTTGCTTAGGACCTTAGAATAACCGCTACTTTGCCAACGTTGTACTATAGACACACATACATGCCCAGACTTTCACACACACACACATCACCAGCAAGTGGGCCAGCCATCGACTGGAGTGCCACTTTACTGGCACCTAGCTTAAACACAAAATTATAAATCTTTGGTTCCAGTACCGCTTTGCGTCTGCCATGACTGTCTACAAAGCGTATGCGGGGAGTAGAAGGGAGTGGAGGGGGAGTAGTTATTTCTCCTAGACGAGTGAAGGTAAAGTCGGTCGTACGGGAGTAGGCGCCTGTACACTCGAAGTGGAGTAACTCGACGTTTGGGGGTAGTAGAGGGAGTAAGGGGAAAGAGCCGATGGTTGCGGTTGCAAAGGGTTCGGCGGTTGGTTGGAGGTATTGTGAGTGCCGTCACTGGACGGTGCCCCTTCGTGGTACAGGATTGGCACTCGCACGAGTCTCTGGGCGGCGTGCGCCATGTTGGCCGCCTCGAGCTCAGCGGCGAGCTGTCGCTTCCACTTGTTGCGTCGATTCTGGAACCAAATCTTGACCTGTGTCTCGGTGAGGTGGAGCGAGGCGGCTAACCCGGCCCGTTCTGAGGACGACAGGTACCGCTTCATGTCGAAGGTGCTCTCCAACTGGAACACCTGGGATCGCGAGAACACCGTGCGCGTCTTCTTCTTTCGTCGCTTGCGCTCGTCATCATCGTTGTCCCCCCCGGGGCACGCCCCGAGGCTACCGACGCCCTCGCCTTCCTCCAACGACGCTCCGGAACACGCCCGCTCCTCCTCTCGGGTGCCCCTTGACGGCGGGGAGGAAGGAGGGGAGGGGGACTTGGTGGCCGGGGAAGCCGAACGAGACCGAACAACGTCCACGTGGCTTGAACCCCCGGGGCTAAGCGTGGTTGGGTGTGGCGATCCTGTAAAGAGGCAATATTTGATCAATGGTTCCTTATCTTTACTCTTCCTAAACATTAATATCAGTGAGGACCTCAAGGTGTCCTTAATTCTAAAGGTTGCAGGAAAGGTTTGAAATAAAAGTTGTACTAGTTGAAAAGTGGTAGTGATTCGATCCTATGCTGTCTAAAGCTCCTCGTTCTTCGAGCCATTACTTTAAACCACTCGGTTACCATCCACATCACACCAAAGAATGTTTCAATTACCATTATAAATCATGCAATGTAGGAGTGTCCCAAGCAAAAGAAGATGGAATAATCGAACTGGATACATCGAATTACAAGGTAATCGTAACATGTTTGAATATCCACTACTTTCAACGGGTGTAAATTTATTTAAAAATATGTTACAGTTATGCCCAACACATCCAAGCTTTGTTACACAACGAGACGAAAATGATCAAGAAAACTAAATATCGCTTCCAAATTTTCGCCTCCCTACCAACCGCCTAATACTCGTCTCTGCTCTCACATTTTCTTATTAATCTCTTTAATTTGCTACAAGAGTGGCACTACATTTGCACCTCTCACGATGCCAATTCATTTTTCTGTTTAGCCCTTTAATAGCTTGCACCAAACACTGGAGGCCACCTTACAATACACATTCGGAAAATATAAATAAGTGATTATTCCTCTGTCCGATTTGAAGGAATGGCTTTATCACGATAAAGCTGATCTCCTTTTGGTGACGCGTTCGCTATTAATTAATCACATTTATTGTTAGCTTTATTGATGGTATCAATGGACGGTTGATGATGACTATTTTGATCACCTGCAAAGTCAAATATGGCAAAATGTGTGATGGCAGAGGAAATTTGATTGAGAGGGGCGTTGGCTTCAATGTTAGAAGGGTTTGGTCATATTTCCTACTATGTTCGGTACCTGATTGGTTCTTAATTAATATGTGTCGGTTAATTAATTGCACCCCCGTCTCTTTCAATGGTAGGTGAGATTCTCCTCCTCTTGGATAATGAAATTGACATACAGATTAGTATGACCGCCGTTGGAAAGCCACTCACCACAAGGAGCCGGTACTCATTGAAGGGGAAAGTGCAGAGAGAGTAGTATCACTGTGTTTTGAAACCCTCCAGCGAGCAGGGAACTCTTTGTGCCCCAAGGAAGGATCATCCGTTCCGCCTCAGGGGAGTGTAACAATGAAAACCCCATCGGGAGGTTCCAGAACAAAGAGTAATATGTTGTGTGCGCGAAAAAAAAGGAAAGAGTTAGAGAGTACGATGTTGTGATTGGCTATGTGTGGGGTGGTGTACGTGGAAGGAGTTGTCTGGGCTTATGTAAAGACACGACGCACCGCCTCGTCGGTGGCTGCTCCCAGCGAGCCTGACATATTTTTTGCGTGTCTGCCTTCGGGAGGAGTCAAACCCGATACCTTGATATCTTTATACACCGATTTTTGTCCTGATTTATCCTGATTTCCCTCTGAGTTTGTCATGATTTTTCCTGAATTCCCCTAATTTATCCTAACGTTTTCTAAATCTGTCCTGATTTTTCCTGCATTGGCCTGAATTTCCCATGATTTATCCATATTTCTTCTGTTTGTCCAGATTTTTTTCTAATTTCCTTTGATTTTCTGATTCCCCCCCCCCCCATTTACATTCTTTTTCTCCTGAGTTTGTCTTGATTTTCTTTATTTTTTCCTTACTTTTCCTGATTGTCCTTGATTTTTCTGAAATTTTCCTGATCGTCCCTGATATTTTCTGATTTTGCCCTGATTCTCCTGATTTGTTGTTGATTTTTCTCCTAAATTTTGCATGAAAAAGAAAGTTGCCTCGATGTAAATCCTATTTGTAAGACGTAAATGAAATTCTAGGAATTCTTACTTCAATAATTTTATGCCTCAATTCGATATAAAAAAAGAGATTGAAAAGGATCCATGTTAATAAGAAAAAGGAAATAATACATTAATTTCTATTGTAACTGGTGGAAGATGAAGGTATTCATGCCTTAAGGAAGATCTATAGGGACAATGCGCCAAACTATCATTGATACCACTCTAATTCTACCACAATTTCACCAAGACCTGCTTATTTGTCCTCGCTTGTATTTTAATGGAGGTCATGTGGCTTGAATGAGCGCTCGTTGCAAACTGGTGTATTTTCCTCGCCCGTTCATGGCATAACTTCTTTTTTATACAAATTCATAAAAATAACATTGTCGTAAGAGGATGTCGTACCCGAACGAAAATGGCAATTCCATTGATAATTTTATGTGATTTCGCATTTTAGCGTAAATTTGGGGTTTTCCTGCGGGTATAAAACCAACATTAGGGGGCTACCATCATATGAATAAGCAATTTTTACTCCTATTGATATTCTATAAACACCAAGTATCGGTATCCAGTAGGTTGGATGAAGCCAAGGTGGCACAGAAATTTCGACAGGCCAAGTTTGTTTTATTAAGAAAAAAAAAGGAGAAAAATAAGCAAGATTGAAAAAAGCAATACAATTAGATGGCTCAGCCAAAATTTAATGAGGTCGTTATTTCTAATTTCGAAATAATGATTTATTTTTCCTTTTTCTCCTCTATCTCGAACTTACTTCTCTAATCACTCTCTTATTATGAAATTCCAATTCATTTCAGATACACAGACAAACAAATGTGGCTTTATAATATAGTCCACTTTTAAAGGGAGCAACAGCTCTCCACATGAGTCCTTCGTTATCGGAGTGATCACTTCTTTGATTGCTGTTTGATGAAACGAGAAAGCCAACTAATAGATCTCCATTGCTCCAAACTTTGGCAGATTAATCTTGACGTTTTCATCGACGCATTCAACAAAAAAAAAAGTCCAATAGTCTACGAATCTCCTTCCCAATAAATGGATGTAAACACGGCAGCGAAAAATGTCTTCACAAGCATTTTGGAAGAGTGGAATAACTTCTAGAAACAGTTTTAGAACAATAATAAAAAGAGGTTTGCCTCAAAAATAATTGTGAGTAAAAGGGGGAAGTTTTGAGATTTCAAGGGAAAACCATTTCTAAATTGACACTTCAAAAAGTGACTGTCCAGTCGTGTGAGTAGAAATTTCTCAAATGAAAGATCCACTTTTGGATTTGGAAATAAAAGAATCGAAAAAGTCGAAATAAAAAGAGGAAAAGTAATTGCGATCCAGAGCTGAACAGAGAGAGAGAGAGAAGAGAGAGTGAGGGGTCTGTAAAAGGAATGGAGTTGTCCCCCTTTGGAGAGCTATAAGTCTGATACAAATAAAAAGCCAAAGATAAAAAAGAAAAAAGAGAGATAGAGGAGAGGGAAGTTTTCTTTCTCTGTCGTAAAAGAAAAAAGAAAAACAACCGGTATGTTAGGTTTTAAGAGAGAAAGAGAGAGAGGGGTGGGGTGGAAAAGACGACATCATTCAGATGAGCAAAACGACAGATTTCCCTTTTTTTAATGGTTTGACAGACCATACAAACAAACAGCCACTGATTCTCTGATTTCTTCCTGTTGAAACGACCGCTTGTGTTCTGATTTCGGGGTGTGATTACTTTGATTGAAGTTAAATTCTGAAAGAAACTCTTGATTGAAAAACTAATCTCTTAATTTATTTGAGTTGATTGCAAAAATAGTTGTGATCGGAAGATTTTCCATTTGAGATGCACGCTACACGTTATAGGAAAACGAAGGGGGGGGGGGAGATACTGAGTTTTACTGTAACTGAAAAAATGCTACGATTTTATTTATGAAAAATAGCGATATTTAAAATTCATCCTTAATCAAATGCCTTTCCATTTGATCGAAGTTGTTTGAAAAACAGTTTTAAGAAGATGAATTGCGTTGTCAGAGCCTCCAATCAGGGAAGTACCTCTCCCTTCCGGAATAACACAATTCTCGCGGTAAACATAAATTTTGGGGGGCGCGAAAAAAGCTCCTCAACTAATATTAAGCGCATTTACTTGTGAATAATATGATAAAAAGGCATTTTATATCAAGCATTATCCACGAATAAGCTATTCTGCCAGCCGAAAACAACAAAAGATAAATTCTTGCCATAAAAACTCATCGCCTCAAGCATAGTTGCTCATATCCTTTGTGTCTTGAAGTAGGGGGTGAGACATTTTGTGTTGGGAAAAAAGGCCTTTATTTATATATATATATATATATATATATATATATATATATATATATATATATATATATATATATATATATATATATATATATATATATATATATATATATATATATATATATATATATATATATATATATATATATATATATATATATATATATACGGCTGCTTAAACTGATTTTTTTATTATTTATTAGTTGGGAAAGAGATTTCAATTAAATTATTGGCCGGCAAGTGAGGCAAATGAGGAATCCAGACAATAGTTTACATGTTAAAAAAAGAAATATAAATATGTTGGTTAGTAAAAAAAATATTAGCAATTCTACTCTTACTATCTTTTAGAATATAATTTTCTAACTCTTACTATTAACTATTTCTGATACTTTCAGTATGACGTCTGTAGACTGCACTACTGCCTCACTACGCAATCGACTATCTTTCTAACTCTTGGTAGCTGATTGGTTACGAATTTTTGCAATAACCAAGGCGTTAATCTTAATGCATATTGCATAACTTAATAAAAAATAGTGACCTCTTTATTTTACTAATTGTAAATTGTGTAAATAGAACAAACAAACGCTGATGCGAATTGTCGCCAATATTGCAATCCTATGCTCGAATCTTTGGTTAATAAAATTATTACTCTGTTTATAAACCATTAAAGCGACTAATTTGCAAGTTATTTTAATGCCTCCTTTGCCTTCGGAAATTTGCATCGTAAATTTATTTGTTTTCTAGAAAATTGAAGCTACGTACGTATAGGTATCCTAATATATGCTAGAGTGATACCAAATATCCATATATGGGTTTACAAATGTGACTAATAAAACGAAGAATAAAAAAAAGAATACAAAGTAGAAAGAAAACGCTAATATATATTTTATATTGTCCCTTTTATGGCCCGTTTACGGTTTGTTTTTATTATTATTATTTTTCCCCGGATAGAATTGCGCCTATATTGTAGAATCGCAAAATGAATATACGTACAAATGATATCATTTTGACAACACTACTACACTAATATACTATTAATCCATAAACCACAGCTTATGTGAAGATGAATGTGTAATGTACAGGACAAGTTTAGCAGTAACAAGATTCACTAAAATAAAGCAAATAAATAGGCGATTGTTTATGAAATAATTGACAATATGTTGCTAAGAACGAGTTCTTTTCCTCAACACTGGTGATCCTATGGATAAACATCCTACTACTACGATCTTCTGTTCGGTCTATCAGGAAGTAGAGACTATAATTGTGTTGTCACACATTTTACATTCTTATTTCCATGATGAGTTTCTTTCATGAAAGGATGGTTAGAAATAGCATTCAAAAGTTTTCGTTTACTAGTAATCTTGTACGAGATGAAGATAAAGATAGGATTATATCGTATTGGAGAAAAGATCGACAAAATCAATGTAGTACATTGAATTTTCGCGTAATGTAGTGAAATAGAATTTATTGGCATAATTATTCCGTTACGAGGATGCTCTTAGGCTTACCTGATCATCTTACACCTTACGATATAACTCTAAAATTAGAGAAGTAATACTGTTTTGGTATATAATATTTCTGCACGATGAAGGTAAAAGAAAATAATGAGAAATTGAACCAATTATTAGCGTTTCATAAAGAATAGTGAATTGTCAGTTTAACAAAGATTTTAGGCCATTATCAGGTAAACAACATCGTTACGGCATTGATAAACCCAATAAGTGAATTGTTTTTAGGCTTACGTATAATTCATCCATTCAAGACCAAAGTGACTTAGATAGCTAGTTCATTTCTTCCACAAGTCACTCAATAAATCTTTGAATGAGTCATATTCCTGTTTTATTTTTATTAAAGTTGCAAAGAATGACGACGTCCATAGTATTATGGGTTCATCGGGTGCTGTATAGCAATTGCCAGATCCAATCATTTGCTAGTTTCCTTTTTACATATTTTTCTGTCAACACCACTCGCGTCGTTGCCACGAACAACATACCTGTCATTCTTCTGAACAATTGAAGTCCATATTACTAAAATGTGAGATATTGACTGCTTCTACTAATAATAATCTAATTATAACTAAGAACCGAAAACCAATGAGAACATTTCCACCACAAAGTTTATAAAGAGAGATTCCTAAAAATAGTAATGAATTTGGGGTAAGTAAAAAAAGTTTGGAAAGTGCCATAGCCCGAGTAGTCCTCAGCAGAGACTTCTTGAATAATAATAATGATAGTACCAGTAATCCCTGATTGAGAGAGAGAGAGAGATGCCTCATAACGCGCTGTTCTTCATTATTTACCTGTTTCTTTGTCTCTGGTCACGGACGACAATGCAGCCAGGTGTGGGAGGGGCCATGGGGGATACCAAGGACTAGTTTTACTCTGAAACGCCACCCCGACTCCGCTTAGGGGCGAGACCCCTACTGAATGGGGTGGTGCGATGCCATTTAAATCGGGATAGAGGGAGAAGATCGGGTGTCGAGCTGCCAGGGCGGTCATGTGTGTCATCAGACCTAACCTAGAATAAGAGAGAAGAAGAATTAGCCCCAAATGCTATTTATACCCTTTCCCGCGTGACCCACTTTCGTGAACCTTCCTAAAAGTTCTCTGGATAGGATTATATGAATTTATGGACGTTTAGAGGGTTCAATGGGAAAGAATGGGTGAACTCCTGGATTTGGAAGGTTCATTTAGAGCGATGATGTAAACTTTTGGATTTGGAGAGTAAAATGATAAAGAATGTGTGAATATATGAACGTTTAGAGGCTCCAGAGAAATAAAAATGGTAAATATATGAACGTTTAGATGGTTTAATGCGAAGTGTTTGGTAAACTTATAACTTTTATTGGGGCAAAATAACGTTTAGAATTTAAAGTCTTCATTTGGAAAGATAGGATGAACTTATAAACGTCTTAAGGGTTCTGTATGAAGATTTTGTGAACTTATGAACGTTTAAGGGGTTCACTGAAAAAATAAAAACATGTAGTTTTATGGATTGGACTTGAAAATAGTTAATGGGAAAGATTGAGTTAACTTATGGACGTTTATAGAATTACTTGCGAAAGAGTGGATGAACTTGTGAACTTTTGAAGGTTCAATAGAAAAGATTTGGCAAACCTACGAAGATTTAAACTCTGAAAGGTTTAATGGGAAAATTTCCTTCCTGAACTTGCGTACGTTTAGAAGGGTTAATAGGAAAATTTTGGTTAATCTATAAAAGTTTGCATGGTTCAATGGGAAAGATTCATTTATTTATGAGCGTTTACACCTTACCTGTTTAATTTGGAAAGAATCGCCTATTTATGAACGTTTAGACTTTACAGGTTTCAATGGGAAAGTTTTGATTATTTATGAACGTTTAGACTTCTACAGGTTTCATTGAAAAATATTCGTTTTTTTATAAACTTTGAGACTTTACGGATTTCAATTGGAAAGATTCGTTTATTTATGAACTTTTAGATTTTACAGAATTGAATGGGAAATATTTGTTTATTATAAAAGTTTAGAATTTACAGGTTTCAATGGAAAAGATTCGTTTTTATGAACGTTGAGACTTTATGGGTTTCAATTGGAAAGATTCATTTATTTATGAACGTTTATACTTTACAGGTTCCAATGGGAAATATTTGTTTATTATAAAAGTTTAGACTTTACAGGTTTCAATGGAAAAGATTCGTTTTTTTATGAACGTTGAGACTTTACAGGTTTCAATGGAAAAGATTTGATTGAATGGTCAAATGATTCAATGGGAAAGCTTTGGTGAATGTATGAATAAAGATATTAAAATATGGCAAAAACTTTTGGGTAAAATGCTGAAAGGGGAATAAATGGTTTATTATTACATAATATGAGTATAAATATTCGATCTTTACCTTTATTTTGTTATTGATTTTATAACAAATATGCACTGTCTGACGTTCATTTTACTGATGACTTACAGTTTAATGCGGGACCGAAACCACGAGTGATGTGTCATGTGTCTTAGGAGAGGGATGGAAGAGAGAGCGGTGCTGTGATTAACAATGGATGTTTATGACGTATATGGTTGAAGCTGTTTATTCGCGTATACGTATGACTCAGCGCCTATTGGCAAAATGTTTTGTATCTGCAGACCGGGGACTCGAACCCGGCACAGAGGCGAGGAAATTCAACGCCTTATTCACTAAGTTCGCGAGAGCTCTAAAGAAGGTTGTATCGATCTTATACAAAGACTAAGAATCTCAAATTTGAATCAGGGTGAAAGGTAAAGAATCAGGGCAGGAAGATTCATCGAAAATTCGCGCCAGGTTATCTAGAAATTGAAGGTACAAATAAAGATCTAGAAATTTGAGCTACAGATACTTTATCTAAATTGTAGACACATATATGGGCAAAAAAAGAACCCAAAATTGCTAATTATTATAACAAAATATTAGGTCGATATTTCTTAACGCTGTTAATACTTTGCAAGGCGCATTTGTTGCAAATAAGCCCATGTTGTAAAAGGCCAAAGTTGTGGTCAAGAAAGGAAACATTCCCTAAGTTTATTTTGAACAAAATGCGGAAAATTGGCGAAACAAATTGCTGCAAAATATCATAGTTAACTTCATTATAAGCCAATTTACTTTATAAATATAAAGTGCCTTAGCAAAAACTTAACTAAAATCAAACTAAGTATACAATTAGTATACAACAACTTATATGAACTATTTATTATCTATGAACAAGTCAATAATATAAATAGAATATTATCACTACAATTAAAAGCCTTGTTTTTTTATCTCTCTTTCAGTTATCATTTAAACTTTAAACTTATAACTTGTGTTATTATATCCCCTATCACAATGGTGTTAAGTTTAAATGATAAGATTATAATATAATCATGTTTTAAAGAAAAAGGTTGGAATGGAAATAGAAATTTTCGTGAATTTTTAGCTAGAAATCGGATTCCTAGAAATGTTTATAACTTAATTAAAAAAATAAATATACTGGTTTGAGAGCTCAAAAGAAAGGTATTGGTAGCCAATATAAAACTGCTACGCCAGAGAATAAATTGGTTGAAGTAGAAGAACTAGTTTTATCTCAGGAGGAAAAACCCAGAACTCATCTCTCCTAAAGGAAGATTTCTAGTGAATTAGGTATTTCTTGTTCTTTTGTGCAACGGAATTTGAAGCCTCAAAAACTGTAAAGCTTATAAAAGCATGCGGATTTCCAGTCATGAGTTTAATGTAAGACAATGTAGAAAGACACGTTGTAAGTTGCTCTACGATCGCTTATCATCTCACGATACAAGAAATTTTGTGTTTACCGACGTAAAAGATTTCACCTTGGAAGTGCCAACAAACAGTCGAAATAACAAATTTTATGCCTTCCCCCTAAAAAAGAACATTCATCCATCCCGCCTTTATCATGAATCTGCAAGATTTAGCAAAATAATAATGGTTTCTGCGGGAGTCTCATGAAATGGTAAAAGGAGGATCCATTTAATCGATACACAAAAATCCATAGTTAATTCAGAAAATTTCATCGAACTACAATCTATCGGCCCGATTCCCGATTTCCATCAGCCCTATCCTAGAGGAGATTTCACTTTCCAGCAAGATGGCGCGCCTCTCATACAAGCAAACAACACAGAATTTTTTAGAAGAAAAATGTTCGCATTATTTGAAAAAGTATGGATGGCCTCATCATTCGTCTGGCTGTAACATTATGGACTATTCCATCTAGAATTTACTTTAAGAAAAAGTTTACAGAAATAGAAAAATTAAATTTAGTGAATCTGAACTTAAGCAAAAAATTCGGATCACTTGTAGAATTTTCCCCCTAAATGTGTTTGGAGTGGAGATTGTACAATTGCATGTTGCTAGGGTGGACAATCTACAGTTGATCATGGCTGGTGATACTAATTACCTGGTTAAAACTAGCAGTTAATCACAGATATACATGGGGGGATATAATAGGTTACAAAGTGAAGAAGATGTCGACATTCCTGAATATTTACCCTTCTCCTGACTAGTGCGGTGACCCGTTTCAGATCCTAATTATAGGAATTATATTCTCACCCATGGATAGTAATACTTTTCAAGTTGTGATTCTTCCTCTGCTCTGTGAGGATTCTTTACATGTGATTAACTAGTTAAAACAACCTGGACTTTAAAAGTTGAGGTTTATTGCGCGATTTGCCATTAAAGAATGAACTGGACTAAATATACAAAAACAAAGTATGGTTATGCATGGAAATGACAAGTGAAAGGCTTCTCGAAATACAAATCAACATTGTCAATACAAACCGGACCCTTTTTTTGCAAAGTCAAAATTGTCATTGCAAACGAGGGCCCACGCTATTTATTTATGAAATGAAAATACTGGAGAAACAACTACAGCCAGACAGATATAAAATATTTCGGAGAAAACCATGATAGACTGCTACAACTATTTTCGGGATGTACCAACTACTTCAGAGCGAATCCTATTATTTCTTTAGGAGGTCCCGGAGTTGCGGTGGAGTTGGACGAGTCTTGTTTTTCTCACAAGCCAAAGCAGCATCGTAGACGGGCGCCTCTTTCGGCATTGTGGGTTTTATATTTCTTTGACATCAGTGTTAAATCCTGTGGTTGGCTGCATGGAGATCGGGGATCGAAAAGATGCGACTACGTTTACCATTCAGTGAACTTTGTCTACCCGGTGAATGGAGTCCATAATACCCAACATAATGAGTGGTACTGGAACAAGCACAAAGTTCAAAATAAGATAATATGTGGCTGCAGAAGGAAATTTTTGAATTCTTACATACAAAAATTCATGTGGAGAGATCGTTTTGACTTAAATAGGTTTGAAAATTTGTATCAACGCATTGCTTTGCAATATCGTTAATAATTATTTTTTATCGTTCATTCATTGCTTTCAGTGAATTTCTTCTCGACTATAAATATATTATTTCCTTTGCCTTATTACTAATTTAACTTTATGCATTGGAGTGGAGATTGTAAAAGTGACTCTAGTTACGGTAGAGATTCTACAGTTGATCAGTGTGGGTATAGGTGAGAGATTCTACAATTGGCCCCAAATTCTTATTAAATGAGATAACATAAGGCTATCTGATATTAAAAAATGCATTTTTTCCTTTAAAACACGATTAAGAGTTGTATGTGATGAAGAAGGTGGACATATTGATCATTCATTTCAATAAAGGTCTAGTCATTTTGATATTTTTGTAGACATCCTTTGTCGGGAGCAATTGGCAGGGAAATCTTTGACTGACTATAATATTCTTTTCAATTGTATCAATGCTGTTATAGTTATATTATTTAAATTCACAGAAATAATAAATAATATATATATGTAGGTTTCTACTAAATTTCATTTAGATTCAATTACATTTGGCTGAGTTATTTAAGTTTGAATTTAGTGGTTTTTGCTGGGCACCAGATATACGAGTATGAGGTTTCTTCGTTAATTTTTTATTTAGCATTGAAGTTTGTTAGAAGAAATAGCTAAAGAATATAGTAGATTTAAATATGTTATAGAATGCAATTAGTTAACAGATTTTTGGGGGGGGTTTTTTGTCACTCAGAAAACTTATAGCGAAGATGACGGATGTTTCCGTCGAAACCAGGTTTCGCAATAAACTGGTTCAAATTACTCCGGTTTCTTTATATAAATATATATGTATATATACTGAAGGGCCAAAAGTCAGGAAATTGCAGTGTGTAAATGTAAAGGTGGGCATCACCACTGTATCGTAACATGATGGAAATTCTCAGATTTTTAGCAGTTGTGATCTGACATTTCTTGGGTCAGTTAGAACAGCGCCTAGACCGCTAATGGCAAGGCGACGTGAATTATCGGAGTTTGATCTGGGCACGATGGAAGGGACCAGGCGATAGGGACAGTCCCTTTTTGAAACTGTGCCGACAATCAACATCCGTCGGTCAATCGTGTCACGTTTGTAGCGAGAAAACATCATTACGGCCCACCCCGAATAGCGTAGTGGCTGACCACGGGTGCTTAATGATTATAACTAGCGGTGTCTGGCTAAAATCAATTATCTATGTAACTCACAAATAGTACTAGTTCAAATCCCCCCCCCCCACACACACACATTCAATGTAAGAGGTACCAGGCGCAAAATACATCAATCCTGGCATTCAGTCAAACCTTTTTATATTAGGTGAAATAAATCAGCGAGAAAGTAATATCTACGCCTAAATGTTATTTCATTATTTGTAGTTATCCTTGCCGTTGGCACCGATTTAGGCACTCAGAGATGAAATCTGAAAAAAAATGATCACCGACCTCAGAGTTCAAGTTAGAAGTAGTCCTTTGAAGACGGTTCTAAGGAAAGGATCCTTTGGGGTCTTGGAGGCGAAATTCTGCATTTAAGTGGATCATCAAAACCCAGTCTTGCCAGCGGCATCTTATCAACACATTTTATGTTGGGTGCATCTACACTTAGATGTGGCTTAGATTTTGTTTCAAATTGCAGTCACGGGACAAAGAATTTGGGTGTGCGACTTTCAAAGCCAGAGCCCCCTAACAGGACTTAGTCGCCTATACGATACGTGCCGAAAGGCGTTATGGGTCTACTTCAAGACCTATCTACAGACAAAGTGATAAAGCATAACAAAAACCGAAAAAGATTTAATTCAGAGCACCAAACTTAATATAACAGCGATATCTGACCTCCAGTCACCTTGCATCATTTTTCAAATTTCTATTAATTCTTTACTATTTTCCCATTATATTTCTTACCATCTCTCACCTTAGCTAATTTCACCACTTTTAAAAGTATGAATATATGTACCAAATTTAATTACTTCACTACCAAATCCCATGAATAAAAATACTGATAATTGTCTTTCTACACTATTCTTTTTGATAATTTTCCCCCTCGCGAATTACTTTGCTAATATAGCCGAGAAATATTGTAGTGTAATGCTTATTAAACTGAAATAACGCTAATTAATAATTTTTTGCAGCTTTGTTTATAATAATGGAATCTAAAATACTGCAGCAATTTTGTAATTATATCATTTTCATCCTAAAGAAAGGTTCGATCACGGACGATTGAAAATTATCTATGGTTTGTGATGACTTCAGGAAATATCAATTGGATTTAAGTCCATAAGATCGAAAATGATAAGAAACCTGTCGAAAATGCTTGTACAAACCTATCATCCCTTTATCACAAACACTAATAAAACCTTTTAAATACTCTAAGATCAAGTAGGTATAAAATGTACAGGACTTCGACTTTAGTAATAAAGAATGATAATGAATATTATATATATCGATCGTCAAAGCGCTAATCTCCGTCCAAACTTTTAAAATATCAGCGATATTAATGGCCTCGTTAAACGAAAATAGAAGTTAAAGAAGAGAACAAAAATGGATTAGAGTGGAATATGTACTAATATTTGCTTTTAGTATCATGCAAAATTTCCCAACAATTTAGGTCGAAATCTCAAACTTTCCCCCAACTGCTCGTTTATTTGAAACATCAACTGTTCGGGCGTTGGTAATTACGATAACTTGAACGCTTTGCTCTAATTACCAATCATGATTAATCCTCCTATTAAAACTGCTTCGCGATCAAGAAGTATTGTGGATTTGGGGTCTTAAATAAGTTTTACTTGCATTTATTACAGAAGCAAAACTAAAACAGATCAAATGGTGAAGTTAAGGTTGTGAAAATACGTGAATGGTTTGCATTTTTTGTAGACTAATCTGAGCGTTGGATCTAGGTCTCGTTGCGAGAGTCAAATAAAGTTAATAATAAATCACTTTACTGGTTTTATAAATACAATCTTCCCCTTTGATACATCTGATGATGGCAGGATATTGAATAAAATAGTATACAATATCAATCCGATAGTTTCCAGTTTTTCTTACCGAAGATATTAATTTTTATTATTTATTAACTTAATTGACAGATTGAAGGACCCTAGGACAGCGAGTGTCTAAAATTTCATCTAATTCATTTGGCTTATGTATAAAAGGGGTGAACACAGACTGAGTTAATGAACACCAATTTGAGCGTCTCCGGATCAGTTTCTTAACTTATCTTCCTCAGCAGCAAGAGATCTCGAGATGATCATTTTGAGTCTATCTCGTTTTGTTAAGCTTTAAATTTGCCGCCTAGTGAAAAAGGCTCTTTATAGCTCTTCTTTGTTCATGGATCGAATTCATAACTCTTCTGAAATTTAGAAATTAATGACTATAATTCGTTAAAATTGATATCGATTCATGGAAAATTCTTTTTAAAATGTATTTATAGAAGAATTATGTCATATAACACTATTATGCAAGAAAATATAAAATATTTATGAAGTGAAAGAGTTCATTGGGTGCTTATTCTCACTCTGTAAGTGATTCACACAAGTTAACATCCAATTCCATGTTTGTGGCGATTGCAACAACCAGCAGATAAATCATGTCCGTCCTCGTTTATGTAAGCATAACGTTAACATTCAGATTGCTGTAAAATAACCAGAATGTCGTTTAATCATTCTTTCATCATTTAATTACAGTTTCTTTAAAAGCGGCGATTACTGAACCCTATTAAATCACTGATTACATTAATTTCCTTTGGAATCAAGATCCCACGGCTGCGTTATCTTTGATTCAAATTGGTTTATTAAAAAAATCGCATCAATCTGATCTGTCGCTTAAGTTCATATCGACCAAACGCTTATAATTAACTTACAGGATGAAATCAAATGACTTAAATGTGATTATTTTAGAATCTAATTGAATCAAATTAAAAGGCTTTTAATTGCGAAACGCAGATTTGATTCCCCTCTAAACAGTTGTTACAAAATGGCAATTAAAGCTCAGTTTTTGCGCTCTTTTAGACATTTTATCTTGAAGGGTTAATTGACCAGAGTAAGAAAGGATAAAATCATCTTTACAGGCTTAGATTTCATCCAAAGAAATACGTTAGGTTAATGGCAACGTACAGGAGACCCATGCTGCTACAACTTCCATTTCGCCAAATGTTAGCGCTTGATAAGAAAACTGTTTTCCTTGAGGAACGGAAGCTGGTTCAGGGAAATTGCAAGCTCCCTCTATCCATACTTGGGCTATCTACCTTCATTTCATTTTCATTTCTACTAACTTTACCACTTTTCAAAACACCCAAACATATAGGTTCTTGATGATTATATCATAAAAAAGTCACAACACTTCAATTTCTTCATATCTGTGAAAATTACTTTTCTCATGATCCACGTATTTTGCTATTGATTAAAAATTGAAAATGTGTAATCCAACGAGGGCATATAAACGAAGATAGAATTTTGAGAAACGAGAGAAAAAAGCAATAATAAAAATAATGGATTTTATACCTTTAAGTATTTACTATCTTATAATATTCAAAGAATAAGTTCGAACCCAAAACACAACTACTTAAAAGCACAAACGTAAGCACAGATTTGAATAAGATTCAATGTTTAAGATTTTTACCAAATTTGGAAATAGTTATTAAAAACTCTATTGAATTAAATTATAGATTTTTAAAAAATAATATTAAAAATAAAATAAATGTATTATTTTTCTATCGGCAAACCAAGCACATTTTGAGGAAGAAAGTTAGACAAACTATGTATTTTGCCTTAATTTTATTCTTGTAAAAGATGTTTAGTGTCGGAAGAAGGTTAGAGAAACTGAGTTAGAGGAGGATAGCCGAGGGAAAAACATTTGGATCTTGCTCGAACTCATCTTCCAAAGATGAATTCGAGATTTTTAATAGAAGTGATAATTTCGATTTTTTATTGAATTTAGTCACATACACCCAACTATATAAATTCCCTAGCGTAAATCCACCTTTGTGGATTTGACCCCATTCACGCCGCTCATCACCAAAATGTAAACATTTTCTCATATATTCAAACCATCGTCAACCAAACGATAATTAATTAATTTAACGATCAGCTAAATTACTCAAATTGAGCCAAATAAATAAATAGAGACAATCGACGGCCATGATTGTCTTTCGTTTCGATACACCGAGCTCGTTAATTCGGGAGATGGGAGGCGATTTCTCTAAAGGGTTTCGGGCCTCGCAAATGAACAAAATGAGAGAAGCGCCTTATTATTTATCTTATTAAAAAGAGGGCCACTTTGCCGTGAAGCAAGTGGCGCATCCCTTATTTGGCCGGCAGCGGCAGCTGGTAATTGCCGGGTATCGTGTGCGGCCCATTAGGACGGACCAAATCCAGGATCGAATTCCGCCCAAAGAGAAAGACGCCTGAGCGCCTAGAGGGCGAATCCATCGCCCAGCATTGTTTTCCTCATCCATGGTGGTGGGGGGGGGGGGGGGTGCGTGTACATAAATGATATATATATATATATATATATATATATATATATATATATATATATATATATATATATATATATATATATATATATATATATTGGAAATAAAAAGGTAAATTCTTTCGGAGGATTGCTCAAGGATAATTTCTGAAACAAAATCCACATTACTAAACTTAATATATAACTTAACCAAAAAAAAAAACAACTTAACACGTCAAGGGTGCTGTGCGTACGAGTGGCTCACGAATAGTTCCCAAGTTGTTCTTTTGGACCCCCCCTGCCCCTCACCAGCGGAGATCGCCCCAAGGCCGCCATTAAATGTTGTCTATTTTGAGGACGTCACCACAATGAACGCCGTTTCTCTCCCTTGACAGAGTGACATTACGAAAACAAACATTATAATTTAAGATATAGAATAATCCACATAAAGTGAGGAAAACGGAAAATTCTTCGGCGTACAATGAGGAGTTTCCGAATTTTTCCTGCAATTAATTAGGAGTTCAATTTTTAAAAATTTGATGGCAGTGTATTCCGTATACACAAATAGTTTACATCATTTCAATAGGAACCATCATTCGTGTATTAATTACAGCCAACTAATTGAAAAGCTGTTCAAAGACCAAACCATCCTGTCATATAGATAATATACAGGATGTTTCAAAACAATTTTAAGGTGATTGTTTAAAATATTTACATATTTAAATAGAAGATTTGTATATTAAAATGTGAAATGAGTATTCTTTAATATTTTAAATTTAAATAGAAGTGTAAACGACGTATTAAATCATTATCTTAAAATTCCTTTGACTTTGTCGAATAGTAACTTCCAAAACATTCTGCAATACTGCAATATTTTAAAATGCCCAACAGATAAATCAACTCAAAGTACTTGGGTGCTGAAGTCGGTGTTTAAACACCATGACAACTTATTTGTAATAGAGTCATTGAAGGCAGTTTCCGACCAGCCCGGAATTCTCCCATTGCCATGCAGGAAAATCAAAAGTAATTGTAAGGAATGTTGAAAAGGAGAAAAAGAAAAGAAATTTGTGTGACCAACGAAATCATTTGGACTCAGTGACGAAAAAATAAAAAAAATAGGTAAAAGGTAAGACCCCCAAAGAACAAAATTCGAAATTTCGTCAATCCCTTTTGCTGAGGTCAGAAGCTCATATTATGAACTTTAAAGAACAGGTTCGTACAGATAGTACAAACATTCGGAGGTAGGTACAAATTCTCTTCTTTTTGGGGAAGTGGAAGGGAAGAGGGACAAATATCTAATACCAATATGCGTACAAAGGACGCGAAGATGCGGTAAGGACGAGAACCAACGATGGAATTCTCGCACAACACCAGAAAAAATGAAACTGACACACCACAACTTCGTCTAATCCATATGAAAATGCCGCTTCAGAAAACCAGCTGAAAAGACCACGGAAAAAACAGGCTAAATAATCAGTAATAAAAATTAGTAAAAATCCACGCTAAAATTAACTGAGAACTCCCAAAAAACAAGATAATACATAATAAAACTATGATAAAGGCAGCTAAGAAAATCAGGATAAAACCAGCGAAAAACACGATAAAACATGATGAGAAAACATAATAAAACCAGTTGAGAAAACAACACGATAAAGCAAACTGAACAAACCGATAAACCAGATAGGAAACCACGACAAAACCAGTTTAAATCCCGATAAAAACATTTGAAAAAATCTCGATTAAACCCGTTGAAAAAGGTAACAAGAGTTGAGAAAACGACAGTAAAACCGGTTCAGAAAACCGATGTCAAGCCTTTAAATTCTGCCTTTTACCCGGAATTTGAGAATCGAAAAATTAACGGAAAAATAAACTCGATAAATACAATAAGAATTCATGAATTTGATCGATCCTGAAAATAGAAAGAGCTACTCCTTTTAACACAATGGTGTATATTTAACCAGCTGGAAAAAGAAAATGTAATAATAATTGCGTTATTAACGGTTCTCCCTTATCGATGGAATAAGAGGAACAAAATACATCAATACCTTCATTCAGACTTTTATCTGTCGTCATAAATTTTTTCGCCTAATTAATTATGTTCTCAGCAGAAACCTAAATTAATATTTATTGAATAATCATTTTTCGACAACTGACAAAAGATGTAACTTAATATTCCATTAAAATATCCCACTATTCCAATATTACCGCAATTAGTTATACCAAACAGTAAAGATATAAATACACCCTTTAGGTTAAACAATTCTAAGCTTTCTAAAAAGTCATAAATTAAGGTCTAGCTAAACTTCAAAGTAAAATTTTGGGGAAATTATTATCCCATATTTAATTTTTTTTTTTAAGAACAATGCAAAGTTGTGTTCTTGTAACTTTAGATTTTAATACGAATTAGAATAGATTTCGAAAGGGCTTAGAAAATATCTTGTAGCTTGTGTATGTCCTTGTATGTTTATATCAGCTGACTGTCTGATAAGAGGGGATTAAGTGATTATAAGTCAACTTTGAAGGTAAAACTAATAAAAAGGCTAAAATAGTTCGGGGAGGAAGGTCTGAGGGGAGAGAGGGAGTCAAAGATAAGAGGGTTTTTTCATTCATTATGACATCAAGAGAGTTGGCTGGCTAGTACAAATTTTAAACTTTCCTGACAAAATGCATTATGGGACATATTTTTATCTCTTCTCAAATATATATATATATATATATATATATATATATATATATAATATATATATATATATATATATATATATATATATATATTGCATTCTAGATCATATATTCTATGGGACTGTTAAAAGGTGTTTCCGAGCTAGTACAAACGTAGGTGGGGGGAAAACACGCCTAGAAGAGACCCCGAATAACACTAGGTGGCAGAACAGAGGCGTTCATTATTGGACGCCGTTGCCCCGCTAAGTGGTACTCTAGAACGTCTTACCTTGCAGCCAAGGAGTCCTGAGCGTGTGGGAAGGCGTGGGGGGGCTCGCCCCCAGCTAGGTCTTTCTTCGGGTCGTCCCTGCTCAGGATACTCGAAATGCTGAAGGACTTCTGCGCCGGTGACGCGACCTTGGGGGAGCTGGAACGGCTGATGGGGCTCCTGGCGACGGGTGAGCATCCGGCGGAAGGGGGCGACAGAGGTTGATCTCGGCCATAGGGCGACGGGGAGCGGCTCCCGCCTCGTCCTAGGGTAGCGGGACTCGAACCCCCAATCATTTTTGAGCGACCTGCCGAATTCGCGTAAATGTCAGCAGCGGCGGAACGGAAGGGTGTTCATTCACGAAGGGCGAGTGCGACATTGGCCAGGGGCTCTAACCCTGACACATGAATGCGAATAACAACACAGCCACAGATTCCCACTGGCCGGCAATCGGCAAAAGCCACCCGTTCAAATCGAGGCCAGAGGCAACTGAGCTCTGCTTCAAAACGCCTCCTTGAAGTCGGTCGGTCGGTTCGTAGAGTGATGGTTCACCCGCCCCAAAAGAGCCCGTTTGAGGATCTCAAGTGAACAGAACTTGCGTCCGCCCATCTATCCACTGGAAAGCTTGGTGACGTTAAAATCTGCTCGCTGATTGGTTACAACACGAGAGGAGGCGGAGCCTGCATTTAACGAGCGAGGAATGATTGGCTGGGCAATGGCTCAGTGGCTGGATAATTCAACCGATGATTGGCTGAGCGTTAAAGTTAATTTCACGCTGTTACAAGTGTAGTGTGCTGCTCTAAGTGTGGCCCAAAACACTGATTCTGACGTGTGGTAGGATTGGAGCTTAAATCGTGAATTATGCATAAGGATCACTCTCAGATGGCGAAGATGGTTTGATTTGAAAGAAAGAGCGAAGAGAAATAAAATAAGATGGATTAGCCATTTGGCATTCCTTCGCACCAATTTATTGACAAAGATCACTAAGACGAGAGCCGAATCTTTGTACTCCGAACCCAATTACTAGCGAGGTATCGATTGACCCATGCCCCCAAATATATTTCATCGGAGGTTGCATCGTTTACAGAGGCTCCGCCAAATCGATACATAGACGTAATTAAACGAGAATTGCTCCTTGGCGCGTGAAAGGCCTCTTACTGCCTCTCTCGTAAACATTATGGAAGGGTGGGGAAGTTTTAAAAGGGCCGGATGGGGCCAGGGGAGGCCCTAACGAGGAAGACGCTCGTAAGGGATAACGCCTACAAAAGACAGACATTCTTCCAAATGGCGTGGATCAAGGCAATCTCTGCTGGGGTAGCAAACAACGGTTCGGCTCGGTACAACTGGTATATTTAACACCATAAAGACGGGCATTTTTGTCTATTTTTTCTACCGGTCTGCCCTATTTATGGGTAGACTGCCTTGATTTATCCTACCATCCCTACTCTAGGAATTTCTCCCCACTTCCAAATGGTAAGGATTTACCACTGATATCTACTCTTTTGAGGTCTTGTATTATTTGGTGGCACCTTCCAATTGAAGCGGGGTCTGAACAACGGGCATCTAATGCCCATGGCAGCCGTCATGAAAGCGACCCGAATCGAGACTCCATTGGGCCACTAAACACACCCTTTGTGACTTAACTCCGTTCAAAACGAAAGCGGTAGATTGCTGCCCCTCGACTCTGGAATTACTGGTAGACCGCGCCCTTGTTGGTATTTGCCTTCTAGTATCAAATAATAATAAAAATCACTCTATATCATTTTCATTTTCTCCTCAAGATGCAATTTGCAAGGAATCTTCTTGTGCAATCATGGATATCAGAGGCTTTAAACAGGTTTTGCTGAGGTTGCCACCAATATATATACATAAGATTATTGGACGATCGTCGTGCCCTTTTAGGAATTCAGAGTACGTTCTTAAATTCCCTCAACATCTCAATTACCATCAGCAAAGCATAAACCGTACAAAATTCTCGAACTTCAATACCCTCGCGCCTTTCTTGACATTCCGCAAACACGTCCACCAGTTTTCTTTCGAAGGTTTCCTTGCGAATCTATCGTCACTGACACGACTTACAGCTTTTATACTCTTCTGCTTTTATGTAAGCTAAATTCTGCCTACATCCTCTTTACATGTTTACATCCCCGACATGTATGTTCATATTTATTCCCTTTCTACTTTATCCATGAAGAATTTTCTTAATTGAAATATTTCATTGTCTGAATGACATCCTTTACGTGGTATAATTGAACAATTAAACAACTCCCAGAGACCTATTTCTAACCCTGTTTGAGCCAGATCATCGTTATTGGACTTTAGTTCGAGGCAATCACATATAATGGCACACAAAAGTCAAAAATGAACAGAGAAATCCAGTGAATAATGTACAGTCATGGCCCAAAGTTTTGAGACTAATATATATTTTGATTTTTTTTTTATTCGTTTTTAAAATTTATGTCATAGGAATAATCATTCTACATAATATTTAATTATTGCATGATTTTTAAAAAGTCAGCATTTTAAAAATAATAAGAAACAGAACATTCCTTCGGTGAATCCAAAATCCCACTCTGGTCGTGTTCCTGTCGGAGGCGAGTTTCAGTCCCGAGAGCTTTGCTATTCGATCGAAAGTTGGGAAGTGATGATAAATAGGAGCTAAATGAGAGATGGGGAATTTTAATCTATTTCGTAATATTTATGTGTAAAAATAAATGTTCGAATATTTTTCAATTCCAGAAATGATTCTTTGCAAAGAAGGGCCTGCGATCATTGTTGCTCTCCAACCAAATGGCCTGTAATAGAAGGAGAGAGTTGCCTACATCGAGGAGCAGCACCTTTAGGATCATTAATAGAATTAAAATACTGGTAAAAATTCCGCGAAGAAGTCTTCCGGACGCTCTATAGCCCCAAAGGAACGCCAAGATCGCTTTCTGGTAAGGTCACAGCTCAAGGATCGGTTTGCCTCCAGTGTCAGACTTGATCACAATTGATAAGAGACAGGTGCGAACGCTTCAACGCGCACAGCGAGGCGGAGACTTTTCGACAAAGGTCTTATGTCGAGAAAGGCTGTGAAGGAGCCTAATCTCACCTTACGGATAGGTTCTACCCCAGGAAATACAAAGAATGGACTGTTCAAAATGAGAAAAGTGATATTCTCAGATGAAGCTCCCTTCTGTTTGTTTGGAGTTTCTAGAAGATCCATTGATAGGAGGGAAAAAAGGGGTATGTGTTCGCGAGTTTGCCTATAGTGAAGCATCTGGACACTCCCCATGTCTGGAGCTGCTTCTCATCTAAGGGAACTGGAGTACTAACAATTTTGCCCAAGAACACTGCCAAAACATTTTTCATCAACACCTTTTCTCAAATGTTCAGAACCAATTTGGGAATAACTGTATTTTACATGATGAAGGCGCACCTTGTTATAAAGTATGTATAAGCAATAAAAAGTTCTTGGTTGAAAATAACATCGATCTTTTGGGACCTAGGCCAGGGAATTCGACAGATTTTAACCCAATAGAGAATTTGTGGGGATAATCGAACTGGCCGTTGATAAACAGAATTCATCCAATTGTGAGCAGTTGCAGGTTCTTATTGAACAAAAATGGATCACTATCAGTCAAAGTATCATCACAAATTTGGTCTCCAGCATGCCAAAACGAATTGAAGCAGTCCTGAATAACAATGGACATCATTGTAAATATTTGCTGAGCGCATCAATTGACTGTATATATTAATAAAATGGGTTTGGACTCTAATTTCTTTTACATTACACCTTAAAATTATCATACAAACATACTAAAACAAAATGCATGTTTAATTAGTTCTTTTAATTTTCTTGTATGGAAAAAATCTGAGAAAGTATGAGAGCAAGTCTCGAGAAACAGTATGAGAGCTTACTTACCTCAGTATGCAATCGGAAGCTAAAACTTTGGTCAATAGTTGGTTCAAACGCATCAAAATCCTTAGTGAAAGAACCAGCTTTGGTCAGCCGGAGGATTTCTTTTGGAGACCCATAAGCAATCTTTTGCAACTCGTACCCGCTCGTACCCGGTTCATATCTTTTTGTGAATGGTTGTTGTTGTTTTTTTATTTTTATACTTTGTAGCTTGGGACCGGACGCAGTCGTGACTCATGATTAATTTTAGTTTGTAACCTAAACCAACCTGTGTATTTAGGTTTAGGATATGTACGAACAGCATATTATTGGTGATAATTACTTAAGTACGATTTTCCAAATATAAGCCTATGAAAATCAGTAGTAAAATTATTTAATTTAGTATTCACTGAATTGACGGAGATTTTATAATTCCCAATTGCAGTGCAAAAACAAGACAGCGATGAGATTTTTTATTTTAATGACTAAAGTTTTTTTTCATTACATGCGGGAATATTTAAGTATTTCCTATTTAATTTTACAAGTAATGGGAACATTGGCTCGAGAGTTTTCCAAAACTCAAGAATATCACTCCCCCCCTCCCTGAATTTTGAGGCTCACTTACAAGAAACAAAACTTTGGGATTCCTTATTATGATATCGTAGCCTTTCCCATCCATCAATGCCTACAAAGCGGAGGGCACGGAGGTTGTTTACAGTTTAAATGTATCGTTCATGTGAGCCCCTTCCAGCCGATACTCCTCTTTTGTAAGCTTGACTAAATTTTAGAAACATAATTCAGCCCACCCGTTCACCAACCGGGCATAGTTAAGACTGCTCTACAATGCAGTCTTATAAAAATAAATACTTCTTGAAAGTATTTCCTAGAAATGCTTCGTTTCGAAGAATGTGCAGGGAATAAGGTGGAGGAGAAAGAAGAATAAAAAGTCTGCCTGTTCTCTGCGGTAAAGTTCTTCCTCGACTGTCAAGAATCATAGAAATAGAACGAGTTTAGATTAAGGTTTCTGCCCAATCTACCTAATTCCTCAGCTTTCTCTCTCAAAACGCAGCATTAGTAGAAATCGCTTTCAAAAAGGAGATTTGCTTTAACGATTCCATTTCGGAGTAAGAGCGAATACTCCAGAGTTTTACCTTGTCAGAGAAAGTAAAAACAAATTAGATTATTTTGGTAAGGTTATTACACCATTGATTTATTTCCATTTAATCTTTCGTACTCAACTAGTGAAATTAATTTTGGCCCAATGTAAAAAAACGATAAAGTAAATTACAAGGTTTTTTTGGTTATATTTTAATTTTGAAGTGATTTCATTAGTATTCAAATACGTTTATTGCTTATTGATATGAAAGGAAAGTTTTTTGATGACATTTTTAATCATAACAACGTTGATAGAAAGATTATTGGCGTAGAATAGACTCTCGACGATATACCATATATAACTATTCGTTGAGGGAATTATTCTAATATTTCGAGTGCGTGGTAATCTGATTGACCGAGGTTATTTATCTTCAATATGCTTAAGAAGTGGAACTGAGCTCAAGGATAATAATATGGCTATCAATAATAAAATATAGTTTTATTAATTAAACTATCAACAACACACAAAAATAAAATGTTTACATAAACGGAGAATGGAAAGGGTCGTGGGAATATCTGACAAATCCGAGGATTAAGATTTGGAGAGATTTAAAAAGGTAAACAAATAAAAATTAAAGGGGGGGGGGATTGTTCGCTAAAAGTAATGCTCAGCTTACGTAATTATAAAGTTGTTGTGCAGAGGAAGGCGACGTGAAGGAATCTTTGGTCCACTGGTGATTACCAGCAGAAGGGTTCTTCGGGGGGTTGTCCTTAGCGAAGGGGAAGGACTGTCTTCAAAGAGGGAGAGCGAAGTGGGGCTCGGAAGTACGACCGATCTTTGTGACAGCAAATCGAGGATGTTCTAGATGAACAATGGAGGTTATCGTTGAAACCAAACGTTGTCTTGAAGAACGTTAAAAAGGGGGGAATTAAATTATCCTGACGTGATGTCATGGGAATGAGAACCGTTTCTTGACGAACGGGCTTGAAGAACAATGGCTGTTCTAACGTTGTTCTCTTTCTGAACAACAGGGGGGGTGAGAACCATCTCTTGTCAACGGGCTCAAAGAACAATGGCTGTTCTAACGTTGTTCTCTTTCTGAACAACAGGGAGGGGGGGGGGGTGAGAACCGTCTCTTGTCAACGGGCTCAAAGAACAATGGCTGTTCTAAGTTGTTCTCTTTCTGAACAACAGGGGGGCCTTGTTGACTTGGCGTCTGGAAGGCTCGAACCTTGGCACTCAAGGGATATTGTCTTCTTATAGACAATAATGGTGGATCTCGAGGTGCACAAGGGAGAGAGGATTGGCGTGATGCCTCGCGAAGATAATCTGGATCTGATCTGATCTGCTTCAATCGGGAAAGCTTTGATATAAATAGTCGAAGCCATCCCCTTGGCGTAGGGGACAATTGAGTGGCTTCGGGGGAATGCCCCCGTCGCGCCTGGGAAAATACCTTATCTGCCCATAAGCCTAACTCAATCTGGCGAGATCTACGTATGGAGGCGAAACGAGGGAAAGAACCTCCTTGATTAAATATTTGCTAAGGTTGGCGATAACGCGCTCTGCTTCCTCTCACAGACGCACGTGGGTAGCCATGTGTTTGTAAACATGTGATAGCGGCTGAATTTAAGCGGCCTCAGACCGTTCTACATATCACAATTATCTGTAGAACTGAATTGGATGTACTGAAAGTAAGCAGTAGTAGGGGTATCATAACCGCCATGCACAAACAATTGAGGAAAAGGAAGAGTAGAGGAATCGAGTTGTTGTTTACTTAAACCTAAGAAGCGAAACCAACAAGGGCTCCTTAAACAGAACGGTGTGGAAGAGAGCTTAGCAAAGGAGAGGTGAATTGGATGATGTAAAAGTGTTTGAAGGTATATAGTATTCATTGGAGCAGAGAGACAATACGTGGCCTTAATTTATCGTTAATTCGTTAAAATTTTTCGATGTTTTCTCATTTATTTCTTCCTAATTTTGGCAATTTTTATATTTCATAGTTTTGGCAATTTTGAGGTGGTTTTCAAGCAAAAAAAAGCGTTTCCTGTAGTTTTATAATAATTAAATCATAATTAACGTTAACCATTTAGCGTTAAGTTCAATTAAATTTTAATCGAACTAACGATTAACTGCACCCTAAACATAAATTTTTTATCGTGGTATTTTAGCATCCCATCTCAGGAAGGATTTCGAACATGTAATGTAGCTAAATAAAACCACATAATTCCTTCGTCTTATATCCTTCTCTTAGATAATTTAAAATGTTTGACAAATTACCTCTTTATGTTAGACAAGGGGAGGTTTCTATCATTCAAACAATACAAACTATAGATCATGTCAAGACTAAAGAACTCAGTACTTTTGACAAGAGTAATCTTGTGGTCGCAATACTTGATATGGGAAAATCGAATGACAACACATCCAAAATATCATTCTCATTCTCTTAGAGATGGAAGGGACACCCACGGTTGTCCTGACAAAAAATAACTGATCCAAAAGGCCCAGATGAGTTTGCACGGAAATGACAAAACAAAAATTGCAAAGATTTTAAGAAAACACTTCCAAAAGAAGTGGATTTTTTGATGCCATATTAGATTTCAATTAAGGCATTGGAGCTGATGTTAAAGTGATCCATTTAACATGAAAGAATCTTTCTTCAATAAAAGGAACAATGCACAGGTTGTATTGATATGATCCCAAAATTGTAAGCATAAAGGGGATAAGGGGGGCAAGGGGAGGAGCTAAAGGGGTGGAGAAATGGAGGAGGAGATAGGGGTTAAAGAGAAGGGGGATAGGGAGATAAACAGAAGGAACGAGAGATAGAGAGAGATAGGGGAAAAGATAGAAAGATAGAGAAAGAGAGAGGGGTAAGGGGGTGTAGAGAGAGAGAGAAAAGAGAGAAAGGGAGAGAGGGGGATAGAGGTGAAGAGAGATAGGGGGTAAAGAAAGAAGAGGGAGATAAGGAGAAAATGAGAGAGAGAAAGATAGATAAAGAGTGAGAGAGAAAGAAAGAAAAAAATAGAGATAGGGGAAGAGAAGGAACAAGATAGATAGATAGGGAGAGAGAAAGGAGTGGAAGGAAGAGAGGGGGCAAAGAGAAGGAGAGAAAGAGAGAGAAAGGCAAAGAAAGAGAGAGAAAAAGATAGAGAACAGTGAGTGAGAAAGAATGAGAGAGTGGGAAAGAGAAGGAAAGAGAGGGAAAGAGAGAGAGAGAGAAACAACGAAAAGAGAGGAAAGGATAGAAAGATATAGAAAGAGAGAGAGAGAGAGAGAGAGAGAGAGAGAGAGAGAGAGAGAGAGAGAGAGACCTTGTGTGATGTCTGTGCTTGTTCTCAGCACGTGACGCTGTTTCCCCAAGACAAGACAAGAATACAAAAAGTGAAGAAATTGCTGGAGTCAAGTCACAGCAGTCAGAGAAGAAAGTTTCGAAAATAACTCAATTTCAATAAAGACAAAAGATGTATTTTTATCTTTTTCTTGACTAGCTTTGTGAGGTATTTTGTCTTGCAGATTATTATTTCCCCTATTAAAACGTAGGTTATAAAAAATCAATTTACTACACTATTCTTTCTAAAGCTTTTAATAATTCACGTAGTAATATATATTTATATATATATATATATATATATATATATATATATATATATATATATATATATATATATATATATATACATATAGAAAGAGAGAGAGAGAGAGAGTAATATCTTCCGTTCGTTTTTCCGTGTTGTGATACCAGTTCTCATTTCTTTGGGCCTTTAAATCATCTATTGTATATCATAAGCCTCATAGCCAGCTGCCTTCATTAGTTTAATAACAGCCATCTGCATCCTATCGTTGTATTTAAATCCCTGCACTCCTTCAGGGGAGATTGGGTCTCACCTTCCCTCACTTCTATCCCCCATCTCTGTCGTGACCAGAGTTGAGTAAAGATCCCTCGTTGGCCTTGAGCGTGCACGCATTTCGGGTAGAGGTAACGTATATGTCTGTGGGTTATTCTACAACACCTCGGTCTCCCCTAATATCTTCCTTGAGTTTTTCCAGGTTATGATACCAGTTCTCATTTCTTTGGGCCTTTAAATACATCTATTGTATATCACGTGTCATGTGATTTTATAAACAAAAAAGCCCGTGCCCCCTCATATATATATATATATATATATATATATATATATATATATATATATATATATATATGATGGAATGGAGGATATCACATTGAAGTGATGTATATCAGTGGAAGATAATGGTAAACCACAAATTTGAATCCAGATTTTATTTATAACTATCGGACTAGTTTCGGCAACGTGCCATTTTCAACTATCAATGAAGAAGCTAGGCAAGGAGCACAGTATATTTAAGGTAAGACACATCCTAAACAAAATGAAACAGCAGGAAACAATCTGGTTAAAAAAACACTCGAGTAAATCTGGCGTGAATGACAAGCTAAACAAAATAAAATCTGGATTCAAATATTGTGGTTTACCATTATCTTCCACACACATATATATATATATATATATATATATATATATATATATATATATATATATATATATATATATATATACGAGGGTGTTCAATAAGTTTTGCGAATCGGTAGGGTAAAACAGAGGAAGGGGGATGGCTGTTTGTGGTGGTGGTAGGACAAGTTATGACAAGTCAGGACCTGCAGCTGCACGCTCCTCCCTCGTCTATTTAGGAAGCAGTAGCTGATCGCAGATCGTCAGTCACAATTTTTTCAACAATGGAGAAGGTTGAGCACCGCGCAGTGATCAAATTTTTGACCAAGGGAGGCAAGAATGCAAAAGAGATCCGTGAACGCATGGTTGCAGTGTACACCGACACCGCCCTTCATATGCAACCATTGCTCGCTCGAATAGGGAGTTCCGCCATGGTCGTGAGTCCTTTGAAGATGACCCCCGTCCAGGATGCCCGTCAGACGTAACCAATGATGACAATGTGGCCCGTGTGGAGAGGATGATCCTCGAAAATCGACGGATGAAGGTCGAAAAAATCTAGCGAGAACTTAGAATATCACATGGAAGTGTTATCAACATCATCCACGACAATTTGGCCATGATCAAGGGTTCTAGGGCCCGTTGGGTTCCTAGAAACCTCACGCCCCATGATCGACTTCAACGTCGTCAAAGTCCACAAGGCCAGAGTTGCACAAGCTGCCCTTGCGCGAGTGCGGATTCGAGGAGCTCAACCATTCCCCTTACAGTCCAGATCTGGCCCCTAGCGACTACTTTTTATTCTGCCAGCTCAAGGCTGCACTGCGTGGACGCCGGTTTGGGGATGATGAAGATGTCCAGCTCGCCGTCCAGGAGTGAATTGAACAGCATTCGGGAGATTTCTGGTTGTCGGGAATTCGAAACCTCAGGGACAAGTGGCGCAAGTGCATTGAAGTCGAGGGTAGTTATATTGAAAAATTATAAAACACTTTTCCTCATTTCTCGTTTCCTTATATACGAATTGCAAAACTTATTGACCGCCCCTCGTATATATATATATATATATATATATATATATATATATATATATATATATATATATATATATATATATATATATATATATATATATATATATATATATATATATATATATATATGGAGATCGGCCGTGAAGCCTGCATTTAATATTGAGGAAAAATCCCAGAGCAACCAGAAACGGATGCAACATCTTTTAATTTCTTACTACGTTTCGAAAATTACAAGTTTTCATCTTCAGGCTAGAATAATTTTACTAAAGTTAATATATTTGAAGAAAACATGAAAAGGCCAACAAGTCATTGAATTATTTTAAAAGGTGACCAGTTATAAAATATCAATAAAATGTACTATAAGTTAAAATTTTAAAAAGACTTGGCAATAGTTAAATTTGCTGTAAAACTGACTCAAAAAAGAAGTTAATAAATTTAAAGTTTATCTCAGAAATTAATTAAAAACTATAAGAGAAATTGACCAAACAATGGTTAAAGATAATCAGCTATAATAATAAACTTTGTTTTTAAATTTGTAAACACTGTAAGAGTAAAAATCATTTAATATAAAAATGGGTTAATTTTGGTACTTACTAAAGTGGATCCATCCTAGAGTGAATGGTGGGTTTAATAAGGGGCTAGTAGGTTACAGTGACGCTTGGGAAAAAGGAACACCAACTAACCAAACAGTAGTTAAAAAACAAACCAACTAACAAACTGTAGTTAAAATTAGTTAATTAATAAAGATATGGCACTTAAACCTTTGATGAGTGTAGGTTTGTAGTGTTTGATACATAAAGATTCGAGGGTTCTTAGGCAATGTTGGTTGTTGTTAAAGGCTAATACTTGAAAATTATCAGTAGAAATGTTAGTTTTACAGCTTATAGTGTGTTCCCTAATAGAAGACTTCTCCTTTTTATTTAAGATTTTGTTTGTGCGCCAACTAATCCCCATATGAGCAGAGAACCTAGCTCCAAGAGACCTCATAGTGCTGCCAATGTAAGAGGCTCCAGTACAACTGGGACATTTAAATAAATAAACATTATCACTGCGGAACTCCAAAGAAATAGGATTTTTACTGCTAAAAAACCTTCATATCGATAATTTGTTTATAAACACTATTTGGGGGATGATTTGGGAAAAATATCTTTTAAAAATGAATAGGATTCTTCTTTTAAAAGTATCGTTCAAAAAACTCATTTCTGAAATTAGTAAATATATGGACATTTTTACGAACTTTTATGCAGGGTTGAGGGGGAGTCAATGAGTTTTATCAAGTAGCTTCTTTAAAACTCTATCATACAGGTCAGAAGGAAATAAATTTTTACAGCCCATTTTTTCATCAAGGCTCACTATATCCAGGGGTGAGACCAAGATTTTTTCTTTTTTTTTCTTTTGGGCTAGTCCAAATTTTATATATATATATATATATATATATATATATATATATATATATATATATATATATATATATATATATATATATATATTAATTAAGCTGTCATTCAGTAATTGAGAGTAAAATTAAATGGTTCCACCTATGTGTAAAAGTGCGGAGGAATTTTGTCCTTATTGATCATCATTTAAAGGTGCCCCTCGTAATTGAAAACAAGCCCCATTTGTTCACGTCTGCATGGTTATCGAAGAAGCAGAGCCTTAATTTTCATATATTCAGGTAGGCTTATTCTAGAACAGAAAAGAGGAAGAGATCATAAATTCTGCGTTTATCGCTCCTTCTCAGCTTAAACTGTCTTTGGAAGAGCTAGATCCTGATCGCGTAGAGCCCGTTAACCATCCTTCCCGCATAGCTTTAGTGCCACTGAAGTTTATTCCTTCTTATGTAATTTCCCAAAGAAAAAATAATGCAAGGATTAAGGAATTTCTGATAGTCACCGCGAAATTGAAACGTCTGTGAGTTTGCTAAATTGATTAGTTCTATTCTATGCTTAGCAATCGTTGCTTCGTTTAGCGCATATGTGTATGCTGTTTAGAACAATCCCTAGTTATTGCCGCTACAGTGATCTCAGAAGCACTTGAAAAGAAAAGTTGCCGGACCATTTGACTGTGATTCCATTGATGCTAAATTTTTGAGAGAGAGAGAGAGAGAGAGAGAGAGAGAGAGAGAGAGAGAGAGAGAGAGAGAGAGTCCATCTGGCGACGCCTACTCGGGCAAAAGTCGCCACCTATAACACAAAGTACAGTAGATTGTGTCTCCATATGCAGTATAGCAGCTCAAATTAAAGGTTTTTTTTTGTTTTTTTTAGAAGAACACAAGTTCTTCCACGAAGGTTTATGTCTGTTTCGGTTGTGTCTAAACACAGGGCTTTGACATGATCGGTCACTTCCCATTTACTCACGCATTCTCTGAATCCATTTGTTTGTAGTATCGCGAGTGCTGACAAAGGTTTTTGTATTCTAAGGAAGTGTTCTTTTCCAAAACCAAAGGCAGGACTACGTAAGGGGTTAATCTGCGCCAGGAACCTCAGAGTTGAATGAGTTTTTTAATCCCAGTGTAGAGTCAACGGACCATGGTATTAGATTCTTTCTTTAGCAGCTGAGCCTTCAGAGTACGGATTTTTTTCATGCTGACCATGAGTTGAGCCACTATTGATGTTGTACTCGTTGGCATCATGACCTAGGTTGGTAGCTTTTCTTAACTAGAGTTACGTGCGATCATTCCTACCACCAATTCCGATGCTACGATGTTCTTCTTTGCTCTTTGCATGGCGTGAGCAATAAACAAACTACATGTTCCTTCTTCTTGGCTATCATCTGTGATGTGAAACTAGAAACCGCATTTTAGAGGCAAGAGACTAGGACATTGGAAGAAACTGCAAAACAAGGTGAGCAAGGGACATTACACTAAATGCAATCCCCACTTGAGAAGTGAGGAAAAAAATGAAATATCATGGCTGGGACTTGAACACGGTTGTTCCAAATATAGGTTGGTTGTTCTACCACTGGGCTACCAGGAATGGTATTCTAGACTTATTTTCTGCATCTCCAACCAATCTCAGTATCTCCCTCGGGCTCGAAGGTAAACATACCCCAGTAGGTCTTCATAACCTTATCTATTACCATAATAATTTCATTATATATCACGAACCGTTTATTGCCTGGAAATGAAATTTGGAGTCCTTGAGAGAAATGAATTATTAGAAATACCCATGGAATTTCAAAACGACAAATAAAGATATTGTCAAATCGTACACAGTCACTGACTAACGGAAGTCAACTAGCAGCCGTACTGCCTAGCAGCTGCACAATTTAAGATGTGCACACACTAGAACGCCACATAAAGTAATGTTGCGGGAATGCTTTTGAACAAAAACTGAATTCAAACTTAAATAACTCAATTAAATGAAATTAAATATAAATGATAATTCTAAAAAAAAATGTATTTTTTACAATCGCTAAAAATTTCAATAATAAAACTATAATAGAATTGCTACAATTGAAAAAATAAAATAGTCATTCAAAACTTCAAAGGATAATGTCTAAAAAATCAAACTCAATGCACCTTTATTCAAATAAATGATCAAATATCCACCTTCTTGGTCACATACAACCCTTAATTGCATTTTAAATGAAGAAATACATTTTCTGCTTATATAGTCTTATGTTACTCCATGTAAGAAGATTTTTTCTTTATGTTCAGATTCACTAAATTTATATTTTATATTGCTATTAAATTTTCTTGGAATAGTTCCATTTGGAATAGTCCATAGGGTTACAGTCAGGCGAATAAGGATAAGGCGAATATACTTTTTAATAAAATGAGGACAATTTTCTTCTAAACAATTCTGTTGTTATGCTAGTATGAAAGGCACACCATCTTGCTGGAAAATGAAATCTCCTTTAGGATAGAGCTGGTGGCAATCAGGAAGTAGGTCGATAGATAGTAGTTCGATGTAATTTTATGAATAGACTTTGGATTTTTGTGTATGGATAAAATGGATCCTCGTTTTACCATTGCATGGCACTCCCGTGGAAACCTTTTTTTTTTCTAAATCTTGAAGATTCATAATAAAGGCAGAATGGATAGATGTCCTTTCTTTTAAACACAAACCCTGTAATTTTGAGTATGTGTTGGCATTTCGAAAGTGAAATCTTTATCGTCGGTCAACACAAAATTTCCTTCTATCTTGAGATGAATAGCGAACGAAGAATAACTTACAACGTCTCTTTTTACGTTGTCTTACATTAAAATCACGCCGGGAAATGCGTATTCTTTAATAACTTTTTTTTTAACGTTTTAAACCCGTTGCACAGAAGAACGGGAAATACCTAATTCACTGGAGATCTTCCTTTGGAATAGATGAGTTCCGTGTTTTTCCCCTTGAAATAAAACAATTTCTTCACTTCAACCATTTTATTATCTGTTATAGCAGTTT
This sequence comes from Ceratothoa steindachneri, assembly GCA_963969495.1. Lineage (NCBI taxonomy): Eukaryota > Metazoa > Arthropoda > Malacostraca > Isopoda > Cymothoidae > Ceratothoa > Ceratothoa steindachneri. The sequence goes on along the minus strand of OZ018322.1, from coordinate 62,713,156 downwards.
TATTCTGGCCACCAATACCTTTCTTTTGAGCTATCAAACTAGTAGTTTTTATCTTTTTAATTAAGTAATTTACACTTCTACGAATAAAATTTCTATCTGGAAATTCACGAAAAGTTCTATTTCCATTCCAACCTTCTTCTTTAAAACATGGTACGAATAAAATTTGATAACTTAAACTTATCACTATTGTGATAAGGAGTTTAATAACACAAATTATAAGTTTAAAGTTTAAATAATGATTGAAAGAGAGATTAAAGAACAAGGTTGATTATAGCTTACATAATAGCGCACATTTTCTTTATTCGGCAAGCGAATTATTCAGCGACTATTTTATGTTTATAATTGTAGCGATACTATTATATTTTTATTGTTGAAATTTTAGAGATAATAAATAATGCAGATAAGTTGTTGTATACGAATTTTCATTTAAGTACAATTATATTTGACTGAGTTATCTAAGTTTGACATAAAATAATAAGATTGAGGTGATTGCAGAAATCCCTTTAATCGAGTACACATTTATGGCGACTGATCAAAATGGAATAGGCGGTAGAAAGAAGAAGTGAAGAGACAAGAAAAAACAGTCACATTTGACATTTTGCGCCATCAAATTTGAAACATACAAACAAGTCTTTGATATACACCCTTGGCCTAAGGCATAAAGCACTGTATCGGCTCATTCATATACAGTAATGTATTCGATATTTTGTGGTAAATAAATTTAGTATATATATATATATATATATATATATATATATATATATATATATATTAATGTCGTTGGATAGCAGTCTTTCCTGAATGCAAATTTTTTTGAAGACCATTGTGTATTTTGCCTTAATTAATTTCCTTTGGCAACTTTCTCTTCTTCTAACTATCTTTTTTATTCCATCTTGTAGATGGTGGATTACTTGTCCAGTATTCATCTCTTTTTTAAATGAATGTGTTTGGTAAAAAACAAACTAAATTGCTAAGCTTTCGATCTTATTCGATCTGCCCGGATAAAAACTGTAAGCTTTATAATAACTCAAAATATATTGGCATGACAACCACTACACTTTCAAGACGTTTAACCATGCTTCTACAAAGCGGAGGGCCTAAGAATCATATGGAGAGTGCCCATAATATTAATCTAACGAGAGATATGCTCGTTGATAACACCATTATTAAAAGAAAAGGGGTCAATAAAGCGAGGCTTAACATCTTAGAAGCCATATTAGTAAATGAAGATAAGAAATGAAATGAAATGAAATGAAAAGAGAGGTGGAAGACAAAGAACAACTCTTCCTCCCGCTCCTCCCGCCCCCCTTGGCGCTCATGGAGCGGCCAAGAATGGAGGAGGGAAGGCCCGGTACTCCTTTATAGACCCCCATAGTCACACTGACTAGAGCTAAATTAAGTTCAAAGCACTGTGAGTACGACGGTTAGGAGTGATAGGGAGAGGAAGAAGAAGGTTTTATGATAGAATAGCGAAAAAAATAGTAGGAGACAAAAAGTGGACTTAGTTAGTCATGGGACCTACAGCTTGACGTGGAATCCGAACCACGATGTGTCTCTTGTCTCTAACTATAACTATAACAGTTTATCGTGACCCCTGTTTCACGTATCACTGTGAGTCCCGTGTGCGAATATGATCGTAAAAAAACGAATAGATGCCGAAGGCTGAAGGAAGTAAGAGGTTTGCAAAGAGATGCTAATTGCCTGGAGGTCAGGCGTATCTCTGTCCATTTTAGGTAGTATAGCTAGCGTGATGAAGTTAAAAAGTAGTATTGATATTTATGAGGCGTTCAAACCGTTATTAGTAAATATTCTTACTAAAAACTGGTGTTGGTTTCTATCTTTCTATCTATTCTTTCGTATTCCTATCCTAGCTATAATTGACAATATGCTATTCTCTGGTTTGCTTCGGTTAATTAATTACTCTTAGTCGTCGTCGAGTATTAATTTCTTCCTCTAGGTGTAGATTTCTTCTTCGTCTTCTTCTCCTTCCTCATCTATCCTTGGGGAACTTGGGAATGATCTGTGTGATCTCCATCCTTCTCTCTGGGCAATTTGGTTGGTTAATTCAAGTCTTACTTCATTCTGTGTCTTTTCTAAGACTTTCCTTGCTCTTTTTGTCATTATTCTGTTGAGTGGCTTTATCCTTGCCTCCCTATGCAGGTCTCGTCGTCTTCTTCTTTCTCCTCTTCTTGTGTTTGTTATTAAGTAGATAGCTTTGTTTTGGACTTTTTGGAGTCTTAATAGGTTACTCTCGAGATCGTGGACTGTACTATAGCTTAATAAATTTTTCTCTTGTTTTTCCTGCTTAGGTTAACTAACTTGTACAGTAATGCCAGGCAGCTTTTTCCTCGATTTTCCCTCTCAGTTACGTGCTTTTTATAACCTAACCTCGTAATGGTTAGTCCGAGCACCTTACATTCTTTGTCGTATCTGTAGTGCTGTCCTTCTACATATACATCCGAGATGCTCCTACTGTACACGGGTACCATTTTAAATTTATCCCTGTTGGTTTTAATTTTCCATTTTTCTTCATATCTATTAATGCTTCTTATCTCTTCTGCAGTCATCTTAGCTTGCATTGTGCCGTTCCTGTAGAGGCGAACTATGATTTGAGTGACGTCGAGGGCAAATTGCATGTTCAAGCAGCCTTCATTATTTGGTGGTGGTATATCTGCTGTGTAGATTGAATAGAGAGACGGACTCAGACAGCCGCTTTGGGGCAAACCCACAGCGAACTCAAATATTTCACCCTGATATCGTCCTATTTCCACATAAGCACGTCTCTCCATTACATAATCACATAAAATCCTTTCGATCTTGTTGTTCATTCCTAATCTGAGTATCTTGAGTTGTATACCCCTCTGCTATACTTTGTTAAATGCCTTGGATACGTTCCGACACACGATGTATACGCTCATTTTTCTCTCTTTGCTTTCGCTATCTTTTCAAGGATGACTTCAAGGGCCACCTCCGTGTTTCTGTTTTTCCTAAAGCCAAATTGGTAGCTGTTTCTTCGGCTATTATCATCGAGGAATTTGGACAGTCTGTTATTTATTATTTTTTCCAATACCTTACTGATGAAATCTAGCATCGAGGCGGGGCGGTAGTTACCCACTTGATGTGGGGGTTTCCTCGCCTTGGGTATTAATATCATCTTCGCCACTTTCAGGTCATTAGGAAAGTATCCCGTGTTCAATCACGCATTGAAGACGTTTTTCACTCCCTCCAGTATGTTCGGGGGTGCTTCGATGTAATTTAATCTGGTGAGTCCCGATCTACCTGGGGCTCTCTGTCGGAAGTTCTTTATGGTTTCTTTTAATTCCTCAGATGTAATAATTGCGTCTATTCCGTCGTTGTTGTTTCTCCTTTCCTCGACAAAGTGGAAAGGGTATGTCCTTTCGATCTCTCCATTGAGTTCGTCCACGATCTGATGTTCGAAATCAATGTCATAGTCCTCATTCTCTTCTTCGCTAATTTTGTATACATTTCTCCAGTGCTCTCTAAATAATGCCTCTATTTCTTCCTCATTTTCTAAAATGTTGTTCCCTGCATCCTTGATTTTCATTTTATCCTTTGTTCTCCGAGTATTTAATCTGTTAATATGTTTTCAAAATTTCTTTGGTGATGTTTCCACATCTATTTTCTCGATGTGCTGATCCCATTTTTCTTTCTGTTTTTCATAAATTAGTGCCATTAGTTCTCTTTTCCGTCTCCTTAGTGGGTTGTATGCTTCCCTTGATGTTCCGAATCTTCATATATGTTCTGCCTCCCGGCCGATCTCCTCGTTCAAAGCCACCATTTCTGGTGTCCACCTAAATTGTTGAATGGTTTGGAACGAGTTAATGGGGACAGTCCCCTTCTCTGCCCTTTTAATTTCTTCTCTGATCTTATCCAACTCCACGTCGATTTCCTCGAGAGTGGCTTCCCCGAGTGGGCTAGGGACGTCATTCTCAAGTAATTCTTTGTACTTATCCCAATCTGCTCTATGGTACGCCTTCCATTTCTTCAAAGGGATTTGTATAACATTTTCGTTTATGTACATTAGAGTTGCAGCGTGTTCACTACAAAAAACATCTACTGGTTCCATAAAATAGTTAAAGGGCAGATTGAAGCTAGCCAGGCAGATGTCCGGTTTTGTTGCGTGATCTCTTCGTAAGTATGTAGGGAAATTGGGTCCCAGTCTTTACAGTATACGTCTATTGATAAGCGAGTTAAGTTGTTTTCTGACTCTGTTTGTATTTCTGTACCCAGAAGCCCCGTAATGAGCGTTTAAATCACCCAGCAAAATGACCGGTATCCTATAATTGAAGAGTTTAGTAAAGCTTTGTACCGGTAATTTGCTGCGCCTGGGTGGCTGGTATCCAGTTGCCACAATGATATTGCTTACTTCCATTTCAATTTCTATAGCTAAATATGCATCTACCAATCCTTGTATTGTTTTGTACTGCAATCCTTGCTTGACCGCTATTGCCGCTCTGTCGTGTGTTTCTTCTGAAGGATTTGTGTTAATAACATTGTAGTTCCATATCTTTAACTTCTCGTTTTCTGTGTTTCTTCCATGTTCTGATATTACTATCACATCTGGGTTAATCTTTCTGAATAAGTTTTCGTACATAATTTCCTTTTCTTTCCATCCGCATGCGTTAATTTGTAGTATTTTTAATTTCTTAATATCCATAATCCAATTGTCCATTTCCGTTGGTTTATTCATTTTCCGTTCAGTTTGTCGTATCTGTTAAGTTATCGGTGTTTCTTCTTTTACTGGTTCTTCTTTCATTTCTCCTGGGTTCTCCCTCTGCTAACTGCCTTCGAGGGTCCCTCTGTTAGTTCGTCTCTGAGTAATGGACCCCTTTTACTGGCGGATTTAGATCTGTCCTTTCTTTGGGCTTTCCTGCGAGTACCCCGTGTGCACTCTTGCTCTGTGTCCTCGGAGTTTTCAGTCTCTGATTCTTCGCTGATTGTGTCCCCTTCTGATTCTTCTGCCTGATTCTTCGCCTCTTCAATTAACTCATGTTTTGTCTTTTCTGTGACTTTGATTCTGAAAATGGCCTATGAGTCGACTTCTTTGGGGAATTTCATCGGTTCGAGCCCATTTTCCTGTAACATGCTGTTGACTGTTGTTGCATAACTTCCAGGGTTAGCTATATTCATCACGTGGGCATGTAATATACAAGTAAGTATTTTTACGTTGAGCGTACCATCTAAATTAATCTGAGTTGCCGGTTCTTGTTGGTCACGTTTTGCCATTGCTGCGTATGAGTTTTTATTTACATTCGTATTATTTCTGTTTGACTCTGTTTCGTTCCTTTTTATAATTTCGCTTCTTTTGGGACAAATCATGGACATAGTTCTGTGTCCCCCTTGGCAATGAATGCATTTTTTAACTGTGTTGTTGCAGTATCCCCAAGAATGGCGTTCAGTTCTACATTCAGAACAGATTATAAGCTCTTGGGGGGGGGGGCAATATTGCGTCGTATGTTCTTCCAACGCATAACATCTGAAGCATATATGTATACTTGTGAAGACGTCTCTTTGTATGTTGTCGGATGGGATCCTCATGATGAAAGCGAGAAGTCCTTGATCCATGATCCTTGAAGCCATTTCGGTAGATTCACAAATTACTTTGAAAACGTGAGTGTGATCTTTAAATTTGACCACCTCTGCAATTTTTAGCCATTTCTGTCTCTTCTGAAGTTCTTCTCTTATTTATTGGTATGAGTGCTCTCCTACCCAGGACTCGATTTTTCAGCAGATAACACTTCTGTTAGCCGTGATTTGTGGTGGTACTCTAGCTTCCAAGTCCAACTTCCTTAGCGTAATGCCCCCCGCAGATGACAGTAGCTGCTCTACGTCTTTGTTTTCTGGGCAAATCACTGTGAATCCAGATGGTGTCTCAATGCATTTGATTAGTGGTATCTCCAGATCTATAAATATGCATTGCACTACTTATTGTGGTGATCTTTTCCTTCTGTGGGTATAAGTTTCAGGGGAAACCTTTTGAAGTCCGGTGGGTCCATCTTCCCAGAAGTAATTGGTCCATTCTTTTTTGATGCTACTGTGAACTGTTCCCGTTTACTTGAACTTGCTGCAACAGTCTGTCATGCCAAGTATTAGGGATAACTTTGAAGATGAGGAGTTTTATTTTCATCAAGATGGGGCACCTCCAAACTACCATCACGATGTCAGATCCTTCCTTGATAAGATCTTGACAAATAGTGGATTGGACGGAGTGGTTTCGTTGAATACCCTCCAGGTTCACCAGATCTCACACCACTAGACTTTTTTATGGGGATACCTAAAAGACAAAATCTACGCTATGAAACCTGAAACAGTCACTGAATTTGAAGCAGCCATTAAACGTGAATGCACGCAAATACCAAACGAATTGTTTCGTGATGTTTGCAATTCCATTGTTTCGCGTTGTAAACAGTGTCTGGACCAGAACGGACGTCAGTTTGAGAACAGGCATTGACAAAACAATAAAATAATGTTTTTAGATTCTATTAAATTTTGAAAATGAAATGTATTTTAATAAACACCTACTTTACAATTATTTAAAGTGTATACATTTTGGGGGGACACCCCGTATATATATATATATATATATATATATATATACATATATAAATCCAACTTGTCCTTTGAATCCCCAATTAGTTGTCTTTCTCTTTCTTGTTCAAATGCGAAGCGTGTGTTAAAAGTTTGTCAATTCGGAAGATTTTTGTCTTCCACGTAGCCGAGTGGTCTAAGGGGCGGTTTAATTGAGATCAAAGCGGTTGCTCACTGCCTCAATGTGCACGGCTCGAATCCCACCCTTGCTCGGATTTTTTCGAAGTAAGAAATAACTATTTCCGAAGAAAATTATTCCGTTTTCTCTTTCCTGCGGTGAAATTGGATTTATTATTCTAATATTTAGTTGGATCTCCTTATACTTTAATTACAGCCATAATTCGTCGTGTCGTGAATTTCACTAAATTTTCACAAATTTTTGGCAGCTATCTTTTCCCTTTCAGCTTGTAATTTTTTATACAGTTCTGTTTTATTTGTACTTGTGGTACTTCTGATTGCATTTTCCAACCACGTTTGACAAGTGTTCCATTGGGTCCCCTTTTCTCCAAACTAATTCTTGGTCTGGTTTGATGTATAGCATGGAGCATTGTGTGGCTGAAATTTAACTTCATTCTTGCTGCTGTGAGATTAAATTTCTGGATACATAGCTCTAAAGCTTGTCACAACATGGTGTTATATGTTGTGAGTTCATTCTTCACTGCCATAAAATATCTCCCCCGGCTCTGATGAATACACGCAGCCCTGCATCGGGACACAAACATCTCCCTGCTCCATAGTTGGTGGTACCGCACAAGTTGAGTGAAATGACTCCGACTCTTCGTCTCACAAAAATAGGTCCAGAAGTGCTGAGAATTTCTAAAATTGTTACTAAAATGTCAAATTTGTAAATAATTTTCTTCCAAGATATATTTAAATGGAATTGCATAACTTACATATAAAACAACAATATATTTATAGTTTTTCTTAGATATTTAATAATTACTTTGATCTGACCAGATAACTTTAGACCATTGTTCATGCGTCCATTTTTTGTGATCTTTGGACCACTGCAGACATTTTGTTTCTGTTAACCTCAGTTATCCATGGCTTCTTTCTCGCCCAGCGTGCTTTTAGTCCCTGATCTTTGTCTCTTTCCAACTGTTATGGGTGATATTAAGGATATATTTGTCTTATCTATGTGTTTTAAGACGTTTTCTACTACTTCTATTGATACAAAGCTCTTGGTCTCTTGATATCGTGTTATAGTGGTTTGGGCAGTATTTCTTTTGTAGTTTCTACTTCTTGTTGTTGTTGTTGCCGTTCCTCTGGCTACATGGCTTAGGAGAAGTTGGAATTGTGCTCCTTGTGATTCTGTAAGTTCTTTCGTTCTGGTCATATTACTTCTTTAGAAAGATATTGAATACACAATAGTTATGAATTTAAGCTGAAACATCAGAAATATTGGTTAAATTCTGATTATAGGAAACATACCATTTTATTAATTACACACCATTTTTTAAATATTAAGTAATTCAGGCATTAAAAAAATGTTCTAAAAATTTCGATTAATTATGTTAAATATATAAATCTATGAGAGGTACTTTATACTTTTGGCCAAGGGTGTAAGTCAGAAAAAAATGTGTTTACCCTAGTAATCTCCATGAATCTTTCTGTAGTTTTCTTTATTCATTGTTACTTTGATTCGAATAAGTGTACCAACGCCTCTTAAACAGAAACTGATAAATAACAATAAATTTGTCAGCATGTTTGAATGTAGGAACAAAGATTTTTTTGAAGACCAGCGTCTTCACTTTTACGTAAAAGATGCCTGACACCATTTATACCAAACAATTCAATCTTCGATTCATCGGACCATAGCACATGGCTCCAAAACTTGAAATCCTTCTCCAAATGTCCATTGGCGTTCTCCAGACGGCCTTTCAAAGGATTTTTTGGCAATAAAGGGGTTTTCTTTGGACAAAGTCCATGAAGTTCAGCTTCATAAAACATATATGACACTGTTCAAACTCACATCGACGCCTTCCAATCCTTACTGATCGTTTATCTACCTTCTACTCATCCTTGGGTTATTTTTAACGAATCTTAAAATCCTCCGAACCTAGCAGAGTGGAATTTCCTGGGGACAACTAGAACGCGGGGGAATTAGAATTGTCCCCTTAAACTTTCTTATTACTGACCTCACTGTAGATGTAGGAACATTTAGTTTTCCAGAAATCTTCCTGTAGCTCATCTTGAATTTCATAATTATTCTCGATTTGATGTTCGAGAACATTTCACTACCTTGCGCTTTGATGATTGCTTGTAAAATATGACTATTAAGTTCGTAATGCCAAAGATAGACTTGTTCGAGCATTCTAAACTCTTTGATACTAGCCTAAATTATAAATAATTCACAAAACCTAATCTTATGACTTCGAAACTGGGTGTGATAGAACGGGTTGAGGCCGCTTAATTTCAACCACTATCACATGTTATTTGAAACCACGATGCTACACACGTGCATCTTCGCTTTGGAGCCTGGGGCCTTATCGCAGCCACCTGAGTCAATGTTTAAACAAGGAGGTTTATCTTCCCCCGTCCGCCCCATGCGCCGCCCTCGCCAGATTGAGTTAGGCTTATGGGCAGATAAGGCATTGTTCTCAGGTTCGGCTGTGCATTCCCTCGAAGCCCCCACTCCATTGTCCCTCCACGCCAAAGGGTGTCCCGATTATTTATTTGGAAACTTTACCACTAAGATCAGATTGGAGATCCAGATTTTCGTCGCGAAACATCACTACGACCCACTCTCACCTTGTGCGCCAAGGGACCTTGACCTCGAAATTCACCATCACTTATCCAGAAGAAGGACAATATCCCTTGAGTGCCAAGGTTCGAGCCTCCGTGACGCCAAGTCCACAAGGCTTCCCCTGTTATTCAGAAAGAGAACAACGTTAGAACAGCCATTGTTCTTCTGAGCCTGTTGACAAGAAACGGTTCTCACCCCATTCCCTGTTGTTCAGAAAGAGAACAACGTTAGAACAGCCATTGTTCTTTCGAGTCCGTAGACAAGAAACGGTTCTCACCCTTCTCCCTGTTGTTCAGAATAGAACAACGTAGAACAGCCATTGTTCTTTTGAATCCGTTCGCCAAGAAACGGTTCTCACCCTTCCCCCTTGTTGTTCAGAAAAGAACAACATTAGAACAGCCATTGTTCTTGAGCCCGTAGACAAGAGACGGTTCTCACATCCCCCCCCCCTTGTTGTTCAGAAGAGAACAACGTAGAACAGCCATTGTTCTTCAAACCGTTCGTCAAGAAACGGTTCTCATTCCCAAGACGCCACGTCAGGATCATTTAATTCCTTCCCTTCGGCTGGAACTCGCTAGCGGACCGAAAATTCCTTCACGTCGCCTTCCTCCGCACAATAAGTATAATTACGTAAGCCGAACGTTACCTTTGAGTATTTAACCGTCTTGCCAACTCTATCCTGTGCTTTAAATGGTTTAGCGAACCATCTTATCCCTTTAATTTATATTTGTTTTACCTTTTTAAATCTCTTAATCCCCGGTTTAGCTCGATTTACCACGACCCTTTCCAATTCTCTGTTTATGTCAATATTTTCCGTTTTGTGTGTTGTTGATAGTTTTTATTAATAAAACTCTATTTTATTAATGATAGCAGTATTATTATCCTTGAGCTCAGTTCCACTTCTTAAGCATATCGAAGATACATAATATCGGCCAGCCTAGACATCCACGCACTCTAAATATAATTAAATAAGTTCCCTCAACGAATAGTTATATATGGTATATCGTCGAGAGTCCATTCTACGACACTGTATCAAAATTTAAACCATATAATTAAACTTATGGATTTGAAAATAATATCGCATGAAAACTTTTGGTTTGGAATTTACGTAAAAAGTGTTATTACTCCTTTATTTGTCTAACTTGTTGAGACTGTCTAATAATACATTCCTCTTAATAACTCTAAATTTAGCTACCCTGTCATAAAGGGTTCATTAACTATGGAGAAAATTCGAGGTATTCGTATGAATACTTTTTGGAACAAGTCTAATTCCAAAGGATTTTTAGACCCATTTCCCAACCTGCTCACAATTCGAAGGATCACTATTCTGCCCAGGATTTTTCGATTTTTTTCCTAAAGCATTTTTCCTATCTTTTCAATATGGATTGCCTTTAATGTGCTGTCTCTTGATCGTCTTGCTCTGATGTTTCTTCCAAAGTTACTTTCTCTTCAATCCTACACGTTCATTCACATCGAAAAAGATTATTTTTCATATATGTATACCTTTCATATATATATAGTAGAAAGAAAGTATTCATAAACCTTTAAAATTCAATTATAATAGACTTTGAACCCATCAAACTTTATGAAATATACACAATAGATTTATATTAATTGTAGCAAGAAATAGCCTATAAAAAGGAAACACGGCTTGAACCCATCTCTCATATCCGAAGGCGACCTGGCAATACTGGAAGGCCAAGTCCAGCCCTGGCATATATATGGTAGATGACTTCAAACGTTGAAAAGAAGCAGAATACAACCTAAATTCTAGGCTAACACGATTGGCCTAACGCACCACCGAATGCTTATTTCTCCGCATCCGAGAATGCTCTACAACTATTTGCTGATATAAGAACCTAAAAACCGCGACCACTTCTCAACTACAAACAAACGAAACCTACGCTAAATGTACCAATTACAAAAGATACAAAAAAACAAACAAATAAGAACGACTTAGCCTAACACTGGCGCCGGTCCCTCTTACCATGACAACGGCGCCACGAGGATGAAAATCACGATGAGCAGCGACAAAAACAAAGCAAAACAACAATTTTTCTTTCTTCTTCTTCTTCTATCCCCAAAAAAGACTCTTCTTCTTTTAAATCACAAACAACCCTTCCCACTACATACTCCTCCCTGAATTAAATTCAGCAACAAAGCCGAGTGGGAGGACGCATTGTCCTTCAACTTCCCCGAGGGGCTACAGCCTGCTCCTCCAGTTCATTTCCAGTATCATCCCCAGTTTTGCACTCACTCATCAAATAATCAGTGTCACTCTCGTTGAATCCTACCAGTAGGGGCCCATTATCCTTACGCCCTTCTTCATCTTTGCTTTAGAATCTCTCTGACCTCTACTCCCTACCCACACCGCGACAACTAAGATCTTTCACATGTCGAGGTATGCCATCCACTTCCGCTGCTTAGGGAGAGATCAGTTTTGTTACTCAACCGTACTTGAACTTCTTAAAACACCTGTTTGGGGCTCCTTATCCCGCACCTCATCCTCTACCTTGTACCGGTTATGGCCACCTACATCCTGCTACTTGACCTCATCTATTCCTCTAACTCTCGCGAATTATTATCCAACTGAGATATATTGTACAAACATGGCGTCTCTGATATCACAGTGAGTTCTGGCAGATATCCTCTTGACTGAACAATGAATCTTCTCGACTATGGAATTACCTTCTGGAAAATATGTACATCGAAACCCGTGCCAAGAAAACTCATGTCAGGACAACTAATAACTCATATCGGACAACTCGTACCTGGACAAGTGATATCTAACACAACTCGTATCAAGGACTACTCATACCAGGTTCAATCCTTTTAGGTGCTACTCTAATAGGTTGTCATAGTTTACCTTAATCCTTAGGTAGAATAAGTTAAGTTTAAGGTCAGTATTATGAAATTTATAATCAGCTAAGCTGCACCTTATATATATATATATATATATATATATATATATATATATATATATATATATATATATATATATATATACAGTAAGTCTGACTTCTAGTGACCAGCCACCCCTCATCCGTGATCGTGTTTAGCAACGTTTTGGAACACTCTTTAGAATTACTTTAGCCCTAACAATGCCATATTATATAAAGTCTCAGCGAGGAGCTAATAGGCTTGTAGATAATATTAACTACGTATATAATTTCCATAGACAGAATGCAGATAAATCAAGAAAAGTGTGGCTATGCGAAGTAAAGGAGTGTAATGCGCGTGTTCAGACGATGACTGAGTATCTTCAACTGGATAACACTTCCATAGCGCTGATGTGACTAATGTGCAATCTAGAATTGTCCTTAGTGCTAGAAAATTCAAAGCCCTGTCATCGCAAGGAACCCTAAGATCTGTGATTGCAACGGAATGTTCTTCTCTTCAGGATGATGCGTTATCTGGACTATCAGCTACATCAAATTTATTAAGAATTATTCGTCGATGGTGACAGCAGAATAGTATGGCTCCTCCTATTCCATCAGAAAGGTATGGTTTTGATATCTCGCGTGAGTGGGGCAAATTTGAATCAGAAGAACTGATTTTACAACCTAATTCAGGCGTAGAAGGTAAGGAAAGAATGCTGCTTTTCGCTTCATCAACAGGACTTGATGATCTAGTTAAGTATCCTGATTGGGCTGATGATGGCACATTTAAAGTTTCCCCATCTATATATTACCAGTTATATACAATCCATATTCAAATAGGCAATTTCAGTGTCCCTCGTATTTTCTTATTGTTACCAAACAAGCAGCAAGTAACTTATGATCGGCTGTTTTCTCAGTTAGTTTCTCTTCGCCGTTATTCAGCCTGAAACGTATATGATGGACTTCAAAAAAGCCCCGATGCAGAGCCTTATTTCAAGAATTCCTGACATAGAGCTAACTGGTTGTTTATTTCATTTTTCTCAAAACCTCTACAGAAAACCTGTCAAGCTAGGTCATAAAGTCCAATATAATACAGATGAAGTATTTCGCCTAAAGGTAAAGTGCTTTACAGCTCTTGTTTTTTTACCAGTGACTGATGTTATTGTTTCATACGAGGAACTTGCCGGTGACGACAGTTTGCCACAGGAATTTGTGTCCTACTTTGAAGTGACGTATATAGGACCCGAAAGAGGAAGAGGCACTAGAAGACGTCGTCTAATAATAGCTTTGAAGATTTTCATAATGCCTTACAAAATTCAATTTCATGCCAGCATCCAAATATCTAGAAATTAATAAACGCACTAAAGCTGGAAGCAATTATGGCGCAGAAGAAGAAAATTGATTTTGACCGGGAAGCGAAAATACATTTAAAACAGATGTACAAAGAGTGCAACAAGCGACTGATAACTTTAATTGAAAATTATGATCCTTGCCAGAAAATGTCTTTCTTAAAACTTATCGCATACAATCCCACTAAGTTTCAATTTTACTCGTAAAAGGTAAAAATACATGTGTATTTACATTAAAATTTTCTTTTCTTTTCTCTAGATATCATTTGTCCAGGTACGAGTTGTTCGATATGAGTCATCCGGGTATCAGTTGTCCTGGTATGAGCTGTCCTAGAACCATCGAAACCGCAGACTACATCTCGACTTATCGATGAAATCCTTATATATCTGACTCCTAAAAAATGTTGCATTGTCAGTCAAGGTCTCCCAAAGGGGTTCACATTATCAAAACACCTGTGGAAATAACCGCATCACTGTCTCACAATCCTCAAAGCGCAGTTAGTGCCACAAAGTGAAGCGACTTGGTCCACAGTAAATGAGGGTGAGGTAGTGTTTTCCACTGTAGTGCGTTACATCTATCCCTAGCCGTCCCTACACATCCGGCACATTCAGACTTCCGTACTGCTACATTCCTCACAATTTCTAATAACTTCCTGCACTTGTTTGCGGGTAACATGTAGATGCATCCTCGTGGCCAAGTAAATTGTTCGTTCCACACCAAAATAGCCCATATTTTGATGAATGCTTCTTATCTTGTCTGGGCCAGGACAGGCTTCAGCAGCGCACAAATCACCGTGCTGACGACTCAACCACCGTTTGGATAACCGCGTCAAAGCATCCGCAAGGTTGCATTTGCTGGGCACTAGCTCAAGTCTCAACTCTATATTACACTCCTCTTTTAATTGAGTTATGACTTCCAATCTTCTTTGAGTTAGCATCTCACTTGCTGCTTTTGTCTTTACCCTTGCTTTCCCAGTCAAAGCATCAGTTAACCAGCGATAGACAGTAAAAGAATCTGTTTGTAACCGTATCCTTTTCATATTACAAAATAGGGCAACGTTGAGCCCTCGAATAGCAGCCTCTAACTCTACCATGTTTATATGCGTGTTGTCTGACGCTCGCAGCCATGATCCAGCCTCTACAGTCATTCCACTAACCTGCAAAACCACACTAATAGCTAACGAGCTCGCATCAACCCACATATAAACCTCAGCACCCTCCACATTCCATCTTCCATGAGCCGGATCATCTTTATCTAATCTGCGATAAATCTCTTCCAATAAAACACGAATACACTTCTCTCTGATCTCATAATCCAATCCTACACTGTAAGTATTTGCTACCTTTTTGAGGTATGCGGCAGCCACTCTCAACCAGCCACGAACTAGCAAATATCCAGTTAACTGACCACAAATTGAAAATATAACTCTCTTCGTTAACACATCTGGTATTCCTTCGAATTTATTGTCTCTGCACCAGTAGAGTTGACCCTTTCTGGATCACTCGCCACCCTCATGCCAAGAACACGCGTCCCAGGTGACACCTTCTCAGGGCTCTTACATGTTAAACCCCACCTTTGCAGATGCTCAACGACTCGAAGGCATGCCACGCCACTTTCATCCACATAAATGTCATCCAAATAAGCTGACGTGTGTTGCTTGATCTCGGGTTCCTGATACAGCACCGCTGCTAAAATTCCTGACATTATTATTGGCGCAACATTACCCGAACCCAAGCCGCGTTAAGCAGTACCTTTTTATTTTAAACATAACTGTATGATACGCCCACAGACTTTCATCTGTATGAATCTGAAAATACGCCTACCTGAAATCAACAGTGGCTGTATTGCTCCCCATCCTCCGCCAAGCCTGCATCTTGCCCATGCACACATCTGCTTTGCCTGGGAAAACATCTACGCAATCATCAAGCTCCCTGTAATCAGGGACCCGTCGCACCCTTTTCGTGTTCTTCTGATTCACTGCCATAAGAGGTATTAAACCACGAGGGAGGGGGAGGGGCATGTTTTTAGTCGCGAGCGAGTCTAGTCGCAAGCGACTCTACATCTCCCTTTGTCGGCCCGTCGGTTTCCGTTTTTGCTTTTATTTTGTAATAACATCATAACTATTCGGCCGATTCTAACGAAATTTAAAACTTTTATGTTGTTTTACGTTATCTTCCAAATGCTATAATTGCCAAAGTCCACCAAAGGTTAGCCCGGGAATTATATTGGTTTTGGCAATAACATCATAAGTATTCGGCCGATTTTAGCGAAATTTGAAACCTTATGTTCTTTTACATTCTCTTTTGAATGATATAATTGCCAAAATCTTCCCAAGCTTAGCCTGGGAATTATTTTGTTTTGGCCATAACATCATAACTATTGGGCCGATACTCTGCTAGATTAGACTAGGCTATAATATGCTATACTCTGCTAGGCAAGCCTAGAATAGACTATACTATGCTATTATAGGCTAGGCTATACTATGCTAAGATATAATGTACAAGGGTAAGATATACTATGCTAATTTAGTCTATAAAATGCTATGCTAGGATAGCATATAGTATATTGGGCTAGACAATACTAAGTTATGCTTGCCTAAGGTATAATGCTATAGTATAGGCTATACTTGTCTAGGATAGTTAATGCTAGGCTAGGTTATACTATGCTAGGCTATGCTAAGCTATGCTAAGCTATACTAGGCTAGAAAGGCTATACTATGCTATGCTAGTGTAGCATAAAGTATAATAGGCTAGGGAGGACTATGCTAGGTAATACTATGTTAGGCTATGATAGGCTAGCTAACCAAGGCTATAATAGGTTAAGCTATGCAAGGTTATTCTAGTCTAGGGTATGGTATGCTATACTAGTCTAGGATATACTAGGCTAGGCTATAATATGATACGCTTGGCTCTATTATGTTAGGTGTGATTATGCTAGGATAGTCTATAACAAGCTAGCCTATAGTATGTCAGGCTAGGCTAGGTTAAGCTAGGTTATCGTATGCAAGGATATATTGGCTAGGCTATAGTAGCCTATTCTAGCTTGGATATACTAGGCTAGGCTACTCTAGGCGACGCTAAGCTAAACTCTGTTATGCTAAGCCATACCTGGCTAGGCTATAGTAAGCTAGGCTACACTAGGCATTGCTACGCTAGGCAAGGCTATATTAGGCTAGGCTAAGCTAGGCTATACTATAATATGCTAGGTTAGACTAGGGTCTACTAAGCTAGGCTAGGCTATACTAGGATACGATAGGTTAGGCTCTACTAGGATATGATAGGTTAGGCTATACTAGGATGCGATAAGCTAGGCTATACTAAGCTAAGGTAAGATAAAGTAGGCTATACTATGCTAGGTTATACTAGGCTAGCTAGATTATACTAGGCTAGGCTAGGTTAGGCCCGGCACAGCCAGGCTATTCTATTTTAGGCTAGGTTCTAACGAAATTTGAAACCCTTATGTTGTTTTACATTCTCTTTCGAATGATAGAATCGCCAATGCCCTTCCAAGGTTCGTCCGAGAATTATTGAAAGTTTTGAAGGTCGTAAGGTCAGTAGACACAATCCATCCATCCTCAATCCATTGTGCCAATTCCTGCTCATACTCCTCTCGCAGAATCCGTGGGACTTCATGCTATGCTGTTGTGTTCTTAAGATTAGGTTCCTTTTCCTCCGACCATAACCAATTTATAACCCAATGGTACCCATCAAACACTGCTTTAAAGTCCTTCTCGTCAATCACCATGGCCGGCTTTTCTTTCCTACACACGGACATACCTGCCAAAGACTCGGTTCTGTTTCCTACGGTTATCTTTCCAGTCGACTTAAAAGTTACTCCCCCCAGTAAGTCAATACCGTTCATCCCCCGGTCGAATCCAAAATTCAGCGCACCGTAATCTACCACTATCGCCTCCAAACTTACTTCATTGCCTCCCTGACCTCTGTTGACAAAACCATCTCCTCTGCAGGGGACCTCATGCCCGTTAATCCCAACTAGGCCAACACGGTACCTACTCTAATCTCGACACATTCTCTCCTCAACTATACATCTAGTACACCCACTGTCCACAAGAGCGTGCACCAGAATCCCATTTACGGTTATCTCAATCATAGGCAGCGCCATTTTTATTTTTTGGAGGAAGAAGCTGGCGCTAACGGCTTTTCCTCATCGAAGTTTAAATCACAGTCCTTTGCTATGTGACCAGGTTTATTGCACCTAAAACACACACACGAGACTCATTAGATGTAGTAAATCCACTTCTTGACTCCACATGCGAAGTCGACGGCCAAGCACGAACAAAGTGGTTAGGTTTGCCACAATTAAAATACAGTCGCGGTCTTACCTTACGCTGAAAATCAGTTCGTCGTGACACATTCTCTTTGTCATCGTCTCTGCGTCTACCAAAACCTACAGTATCATTGTAAGGGCCTTCAATCAAAAGGATTCTTGCCCTTTCCACATTCTGACTCAGGCCCATACTATCAATACGCGCACCTGCTTTAAGTGCATGTTTCACACACTCGGGCAAAGCAGTAATAAAAAAACACACGATACTATTATCTTATTACTACAGCCAAACAGATAAATAAAAATCTACACTTTCTCCGTCCTTAATCTGATGCTTGATGAACTTTTCATAAGCTGTAAATGAATCTAATCCAAAAGCAGATTTCACGCCCATTTTACCTCTTCTGCATCTTTATGGCAATTTTCATTTAACTGCTGATATACTGAAAAATCACCTCCAGCTAGGCTTAATGCAATAACCACGGCCAAGTAGCCAATTTTCTAATCTTACACACTAGCTCCCCTTTATCAACCATTCGATGACGTCTTTACTGCTGTCATACTCTTCAAGTAACCACAAATCTGTAGCCTCCATTATTATCCTAGATAGCTTGTAGCAAGAAATGGCCTATAAAAAGGAAACACATACACGGCTTGAACTCACCTCTCAGATCCGAAGGTGACCTGAAAATACTGGAAGACCAATGCCAGAGGGTAGAAGACCTCAGACGTCGATAATTAGAAGAATGGAAACGAAATTCTAGGCTAACACGATTGGACTAACCCACCACCGAATGCCTATTTCATCCAATCCAAGAATGCTCTGCAACTATTTGCCGATATAAGAAACACAAATCTACGACCACTTCCCAAATACAAATAAACGAAACCTACGCTAAATGTTTTCTTTCTATTTCTTCTTCTTCTTTCCCTAAAAAGATCTTCTTCTTTTAAATCAAAATCAGCCCTTCCCACTACACATTAATGTAAAGTTAAATTGTCTGTGCGCAAAAAGGCATGAAACAGAATTGAAATTCAGGAAACTTAAATTAATGAAAACAGGAATGAAAAAGGTATTCGTACAAATCGATATTTGGTGATTAATACTTAGTTGCGTAACCTTTGTTGGATGTCACCGCCATCAATCGTTTCCTGCAATTCTTCGCTAGTACGCTGCAACATTCCTCTGCTACGAGGTATTTCGGCCCATTCTTCTTTGCAAATTACCTCCAAAACTTTGATGTTCTTGAGACCCTTAAAATGAATCTTGCTCTTCAATGTTCGCCAAAAGTTCTTTATTGGGTTCAAATCTGGCGACTGACTAGTCCACTCTAGAATATTTACATTGTTTTCACGGAACCATTTGCGAGTAGCTTTCGCAGTATGGTTTGGATCATCATCTTTTTGAAAGATCCATCATTCTCTAAGTCCAAGATTCTTTACATAAACGAGCAAAATGTTCTTCTAAAATATCTCTGTAGATTGCCGAATTTATGGTCCCATTTATGATGTGGATATTTGCGGTACCTGCCAGAGAAACAGAGAGTGATTCACGCGGACAAAGAAGACTAAGGGGGTATCTCACGGACGAATGGATCTTCAATCAGCCTTTCGGTAAACTTCCGGGGCGATAACGAGGCGAGACGAGTCAAACTGGAGCCCGCAACCCAAATCAGCGAGAGGGCGCTAAGCTTTTACTCACCACGCCTTCGATCAGAATGAGACTCACTTCTGACGGCAAACAAAATCGCTTCCGGCAATGCCATATATATTTCCTAGCGCGGAAATGAACAAATTAGTATTCAACCAGGATGCAGACACTGCTCACGCACTATCCAAGCAGTAATCACGAGGATAAATTGGAACCAGTCAAAAGACACAACGCACCACTTCATAAGCGACTCCCTATACCCTAAGGACTCGCAGGCAAGAAACCTGTTGTTCAGAACTACGGCAGTCAAGGACGTAAGTGCTCATTCTGGAATACGTGCTTCGCTCCGTGACCTGCAAGGATACTCCCTCGAACAACCACTCGAGCCCCTTCCCCTTCCTGGAAAATCGTAAGCTTATTACCTTTTTCTTTATCACCGTCGAAGAGGCGTGACGCTTTCCGACTACGAAACTTCACCTACACATCTCCTCCCGTTTTGTTTCTGGTAAATATTGTGCTATTCATAGCTCGTGCCGAAGCATTTCATAGTGAATTAATTTCCCTTGCTGAACGATTAGTTTTCCCATAGTGTATAAATTATTGTTAAATTCTGTTATTTGTTGTATAATAGTAAAGATTATTTTTGTTTCTCTTGTTTAAATCCCAGAACCACATAAGAAGCTATTGATCTAGTTTCTAAGTCGGCCAACGGAATAAACGCACTCGAATATCCCCCATACTTAAAAGGGACTTTCCCCCGTGTTTATGGAGGGCAAGCGAAGGTCAGTAAATCTACCTTACCTACGATAGTACCCTTAGATGAGAAACACTCCCTGACCATGATATTACCTTTCCCAACTTCACGGTAGGGATGGTGTTCTTAGGGTCGTAGGCACTGCCGTCTTTCCTCCAGACAGGATGGCCGTCGTCACGGCCAAACAATTTTATTTTTGTCTCGGCTGACCACAGGACATTATCCCAGAACTCAGCAACTTTCTTCAAATGCTCATGTGCGAACTTCAACCTTGTAGCTCTGTGTCTCTTTCGCAGCAGAGGTGTCTTCCTTGACCCGCGTGACTTAAAATCATGCCGGTTTAGTTCATTACTGATGTTTCGCTTTGTGAACGACGTTCCTGCCGCCAATAGGTCATTGTAAGGGAACCCCACGTGGACTCTCTTGAGCAGAACGGAATTTCCATGCGCTGCCGAATGCCCGGTTAGGCCTAAATTGGTAAGCCTACCCCCCCCCCCCCCCTCCCTCCCTTCCACGAGCGGTAGCCTCGAACCGTGTCCACCACGATTCACTTTTACACGGGCAGAATATCCTCTGCAAGAAGATTCAAGGCCATTCGAGAGTAGAGCTGTTTCCCGTTTACCGCCCCCCCCAACCCGGGGAAAGCCTCATACATAAATCGCGCTCAACTCCCATGAAGAGACACAGAGTTGACAAGTCTCGCCCGGACCCCAGAAGATTCCCCATAGTTCCAAGTCAAGTGCTAACAACAAAGCAAAGTGACAGCTGAACTATTTTGTGTATTTAGAATTAGCCCCAGCCAGTGAGGCAATTCAACTTAACGATCGCCACCGAGTGATTTTCCGGACTTCTCTCACCAACTCTTGTCGAGGCCCTCCTTCGTTCGCACCTCGTTGGGGGGGAGGGCGAAATACTCTCCCCTGGACCGGGAGTTGCCCCCCCCCCTTGTTTTTGGAGAACCGTCATCACTTTAACATCCCTCTCAGAAGTTCCGAGAGGCCTCACCTCACGTGCAGAAGACAACCGTAAGCCAACCCCTCCCCCCCCTTCAGTAACCCAATTGAGTAAATTCTTCCTCCTCATTTGAATAGTCTCCTCCTGTAATACCTTAAGTTCTAACTTCATAGTCTGATTTATAACTACAATCCCCCCCTTCGTTACTGATGTGATTTTTTCCGTTAATTCTCTGAGGTAATTTTACCCAGCAATTCTCTCATTATTTTTGTGTAAATAAAATTATATTTTTGTACATGCCTCTTTAAATAACCTTGAGCTTTGCCATTGCCCCTTTGTTACCTGACCTCGTTGCACTCTCATCTCGCATTTCAGCCCGTCTAAACTAGCGGTGTTCCGTCCCTTCGTCGGTTCACCTGTAAGTTATCGGTCCCTCCTCCATAGATATAATATGGTTATGAGGTAATATAATGTCATACCACGACAGTCATCTTGCATTTCCTTAAGTGTCATCATAGGGGTAGCTCTAACCTTCCTGAGTATTAAACAAGAAGCTTTGGGGAAAATCTTCCTAGGCTACCTGAAGGTTGAAGCTTCTCACCTTTTTCCACTTCAGAATGACGTATTTTTAGCTGCTCAAATATCTTCCGATAGCTTAGCCCATCAGAATGGAACCATGATAATGTCTTTACTGCCAGAAATTCCACTGCTTAATGGCAATCTAATCTTTCCTGAGCTTTGTTGGCTGCTGTACCTATTATAAAAACCCCCTAGAAGCTTCTTAGCACCGTCAGCTAATAGTAAATATGTCTATCATGTGCTTTTCAAAATGAATTTCGTTAGGGTTACGTTTCTGTAAGAAAACTTATTTGAGCCCTGTTGTCATTAATTTCAAGTTTACTGAATATCAATTCTGATTCATGCCCTTTTGTGCACAAATTGTTTTTTAACTTTACGGTAATATACATTGTCGTAGAATGGACTCTCGACGATATACCATATATAACTATTCGTTGAGGGAACTATTCCATTACATTTAGAGTGCGTGGTGTCTGGAGGGCCGATATTATGTATCTTCGATATGCTTAAGAAGTGGAACTGAGCTCAAGGATAATAATATTGCTATCATTAATTAAATAGAGTTTTATTAATAATAACTATCAACAATACACAAAACGGAAAATATTGACATAAACAGAGAATGGAAAGGGTCGTGGAGACTCGGGCTAATCCGAGGATTATAGGATTTAAAAGGTAAAACAAATATAAAGTTAAAGAGATGGGATGGTTCACTAAACCAATTAAAGCACAGGATAGAATTGACAAAAGGGTTAAGTACTCAAAGGTAACGTTTGGCTTACGTAATTTTATAAGAGTGGTGGAGAGGAAGTCAACGTGAAGGAATTTTCGGTACGCTGGAGAGTTCCAGCCGAAGAGGGGGGGGGAATAAAATGATCCTGACGTGGCGTCTTGGGAATGAGAACCGTTTCTCGACGAACGGTTTGAAGAACAATGAATGTTCTACGTTGTTCTCTTCTGAACAACAGGGGGGAAGGGGTGAGAACCGTCTCTTGTCTACGGGCTCAAGAACAATGGCTGTTCTAATGTTGTTCTCTTCTGAACAACAAGGGGGAAGGGTGAGAACCGTTTCTTGGCGAACGGGCTCAAACGAACAATGGCTGTTCTAATGTTGTTCTCTTCTGAACAACAAGGGGGAAGGGTGAGAACCGTTTCTGGTCAACGGGCTCGAACGAACAATGGCTGTTCTAACGTTCTTCTCTTGCTGAACAACGAGGGGGAAGCCTTGTGGACTTGGCATGAGAAAGGCTCGAACCTTGGCACTCAAGGGATATTGTCCTCCTTCTGAACAAGTGATGGTGAATCTCGAGGTCGAGGTCCCTTAGACACAAAGTGAGAGAGGGTCGGGGTGATGTTTCGCGACGAAAATCTGGATCTCCAATCTGCTCTTAGTGGTAAAGTTTCCATCTAAATAGTCGAGACACTCCCTTGGCGTGGGGGACAATGGAGTGGGAGCTTAGAGGGAATGCACAGACAAGCCTGGGAACAATGCCTTATCTGCCCATAATCCTAACTCAATCTGGCGAGGTCGGCGTATGGGGGCGAACGGGGGGAAGATAAACCTCCCTGTTTAAAAATTGACTCAGGTGGCTGCGATAAGGCGCCAAGCTTCAAAGCGAAGATGCACGTGGGAGCATCGTGGTTTTAAATACCATGTGATAGGGGTTGAAATTAACGCGGCCTGAACCCGTTCTATAACATACATCTAGTGTGTAAATTTCCTGAAGTTTGATGGGCTGGAAGTGTATTAAAATTGAATTTTGAAGGTGCACGAATACTTATTTCTTCCCACTATATATATGTATATATATATATATATATATATATATATATATATATATATATATATATATATATATATATATATATATATATAATATATATATATATATATATATATATATATATATATATATATATATAAATATATATATATATATATATATATTAGTGTAGTTGGGTAGCAGTCTTCCTTGAATGTAAATTTTGTTGAAGACCATTGTGTATTTTGCCTTAATTAATTTCCTTTGGACACTTTTTCTTCTTCTAACTATCTTTTTTATTCCATCTTGGATCACTTGTCCTGTATTCATCTCTTTTTTAAATGAATGTGTTTGGTAAAATATAAACTAAATTGCTAAGCTTTCGATCTTATTCAATCATCTTCGGAGCGTTTTGAAATGTTCTTGTCTCCTTTACCGATGTAATGAGTGGAGTGAGGACCTGGTAGAGCAGAGTAAAAGAAGTTGTCGAAGTTGAAGTTGATGTAATAAGAAAGAAAATGTGTGGTAGGTATATAAGGATAAAAAAAATTTCAGTTTTGCCCTAGTGTAAAGGGCATCTCTCAGATTTTTTCTTGAATCTTGTCTTTTTTTTCTTCCATTTGTTATTTTGGTTTGTATTTTTGTACATATCCATTATAATATATATATATATATATATATATATATATATATATATATATATATATATATATATATATATATATATATATATATATATATATATATATATATAATTAAATAAATCAATAAAAAAATTTCCTCCGTCGCGCATTCAAACCTTTTAAGTTTTTGGTTTGCTATGTATAATTTTCTTTGTATTTTAAATAACAATTTATAATTGTGATAGAACGGTTTGAGGCCGTTTAATTTCAACCGTAATCACATGTTGTTTAGAAACACGATGCTACCCACGTGCATCTTCGCCTTGAAGCCGGGCGCGTTTTCGCCGCCACCTGAGCCAATATTTAACCAAGGAGGTTTATACCCCCCCTTCCTTCGTTTCGCCCCATGCGCCGATCACGCCAGATTGAGTTAGGCTTATGGGCAGATAAGGTATTGTTCTCAGACGCGGCTGTGCATTCCCTCGAAG
Source organism: Ceratothoa steindachneri (assembly GCA_963969495.1). Classification (NCBI taxonomy): domain Eukaryota; kingdom Metazoa; phylum Arthropoda; class Malacostraca; order Isopoda; family Cymothoidae; genus Ceratothoa; species Ceratothoa steindachneri. Next base: position 62,688,473 of record OZ018322.1, on the reverse strand, counting down.
CCCCCACTCCATTGTCCCCTACGCCAAGGAGATGACTCGACTATTTATATGGAAACTTTACCACTAAGAGGAGATTCGAGATCCAGATTTTCTTCGCGAGACATCACTACGATCCGGTCTCACCTTGTGCACCAAGGGCCCTCTACCTCGAGATCCACCATCATTGTCCAGAAGAGGACAATATCCCTTGAGTGCCAAGGTTCGAGCTTTCAAGACGCCAAGTCCACAAGGCTTCCCCTGTTGTTCAGAAAGAGAACCACGTTAGAACAGCCATTGTTCTTTGAGCCCGTTGACAAGAGACGGTTCTCACCCTCCCCCCTGTTATTCAGAAAAAGAATAACATTAGAACAGCCATTGTTCTTTGAGCCCGTTGACAAGAAACGGTTCTCACCCTTCCCCCCTATTGTTTAGAAAGAGAACAACATTAGAATAGCCATTGTTCTTTGAGCCCGTTGACAAGAAACGGTTTTAACCCCCCCTGTTGTTCAGAAGAGAACAGTAGAACAGCCATTGTTCTTTGAGCCCGTTGACAAGAGACGGTTCTCACCCTCCCCCCTGTTATTCAGAAAAAGAATAACATTAGAACAGCCATTGTTCTTTGAGCCCGTTGACAAGAAACGGTTCTCACCCTTCCCCCCTATTGTTTAGAAAGAGAACAACATTAGAATAGCCATTGTTCTTTGAGCCCGTTGACAAGAAACGGTTCTCACTCTTCCCCCCTGTTGTTCAGAAAGAGAACAACGTTAGAACAGCCATTGTTCTTTGAGCCCGTAGACAAGAGACGGTTTTAACCCCCCCTGTTGTTCAGAAGAGAACAGTAGAACAGCCATTGTTCTTCAAGCCCGTTCGGCAAGAAGCGGTTCTCATTCCTAAGACGCCACGTCAGGATCACTTAATTCCACCCCCTTCGGCTGGAACTCGCCAGCGGACCAAAGATTCCTACGCGTCGCCTTCCTCTGCACAACACGTGTAATTACGTAAGCTGAACATTACCTTTGAGTATTTAACCTTTTTGTCAACCCTATTCCGTGCTTTAAATGGTTTAGCGAACCATCCCATCCCTTTAATTTTTAATTGTTTTACCTTTTTAAATCTCTTCCAAATCTTAAGCCTCGGATTAGCCAGATTTCCCACGACCCTTTCCATTCTCTGTTTATGTCAATATTTTCCGTTTGGTGTGTTGTTGATAGTGTTATTAATAAAACTCTTTTTTATTAATGATAGCCATATTATTATCCCTGAGCTCAGTTCCACTTCTTAAGCATATTGAAGATAAATAATATCGGTCAACCAGACACCACGCACTCTAAATGTAATGGAATAGTTCCCTCAACGAATAGTCATATATGGTATATCGTTGAGAGTCCACTCTACGACATATGTATATATATATATATATATATATATATATATATATATATATATATATATATATATACTATTTTATTTTGGTATCAATTGTGTAAGGTTTAACGCTATATCTTTGCAAACACTGGTCTCAGTCGAGTAAAGCATAGTGTTATTCGTTATAAGAATAGAGTATAGTAGTTCCCTTTTGTTTTAACGATTGCTATCCCTTTTTTTTAAACTTAAGAAGCTGAAGTAGCTCAAGGAACTGTTATAATAATTTGTTTGTGTTTTTTTTTGTGTGATTTTAGTCATTGGTTATCTAGATCGAGAAAACCAATTACGAATAGGTCAGTGCCCATATTTAGGTTGGCTAATTCTCTATAAGGCACAATTCTTATTGCAAGGAATTTAGTTGGTTGACTATTGCGCCTCAAGTGCAAATATGACTCAGTTCGAAATCTTCAAAACGCAAGGAGAGTCCTTGTGACTTTCTGGAAAAGAATTAATTGAGTACGTTCAAGAGGAGCAAGGAACAGAAAGAGAAAGAAAAGAAAAAGAAAGAGAAAGAGAAATCCAACAAGAAGAAAGAGAAATCCAACGAGAAGAAAAAGAAAGAGAAAGAGAAATCCAACGAGAAGAAAGAGAAAGAGAAATCCAATGAGCCGAAAGAAAAATAGAAATCCAACGAGAAGAAAGAGAGGAACGAAAAAGACAAGCTGAGCTTCACCATCAGATTGAAATAGCTCATGTTGAAGCCGAAATACAATCAGCCAGTTCCCATTCAGAAGCCCCGCCCAATCTCCCACTTAAGCTCCCCATTTCAGAGATGGAGAGGATTTCGGAGCATTTTTAGCCCACTTCGAAAAGATCTTCGAAATCAATAACATGGATCTGGAGGGTGAAGGTGTAGCGAGATTACTTCCCTTGTTAAATTGTAAATTACGCGAAATTTTCATATCTTTACCATCTGAATGTACAATTAACTACAGAACCTTAAAAGATGAGTTATTGGCCGCTCATAATATGACTCCCGATTTCTACCGACAAGAATTTCGAGGAGGTCGTATTAAACCCGGACAGACGTTCCGTCAATTCGGATACATTCTTCAGAGGAATTTTAAATTCTGGTTAGAATCCTAAAAGGTTGATCCTAACTACGAGTCCTTAACAGACTTCGTGTTGCGGGGTCAATTTTTGGCGTCTCTCCCGACGGAGATCCGCGCGTTCGTCAAGGATCGTCGGTACCAGACCTTTAAAGAGTGTACCGAAGAAGCGGATGTCTATGCCGCAAGCCATAATTTATACATAAAGGAGAATCGAACTTGTCACCAACCCCCCAACCAGGAAAGAAGGGAGGATTCGCGCCCCTTCCCAGGAAAGCCGACGAAGTTTCCGGGCCCCGTAAAACCCCAAAACTTATTCCCCCCCAAACCCACAACGGGACTCCAAACCTCCCGTTAAGATTTCTCCTTCATCACTCTTCCCGAAGCGACCAATCATATGCTTCACCTGTAGTGTAGAAAACCACATGAGCTGGAATTGCCCCCCAAATTCTAGGCTTAAAAGCGCACCAGCCCACCAAGTTCACCAGATTAATGCCACCCCGGCCGCTCCCGGTGGTGCAGACCCAAGCAGCAACTTCTCCCCCTCCGTCAGGCCACCAGGTAAATTTTATTTTTGATATAAGTTCATCGGGAACTTTGAAATTTGAGGAGGGCAGCGTGAACGGCTGCCAAGTATCGACTCTCGTCAGGGACACAGGATGCACGTGTTTTATTGTGTCCGACGAGCTCCTCCCCCCAGTGGACCCTAACCACGAAAAATTTGCGGTGGTACATGACTACCTTGGGCGGGCGAACCAATTCCCCGTCGTTAGATGTTACCTGCAGTGTCAATATTATGATGGCTGGGCTGAAGTCATTTCAGCACCCATACAATTCTGTTCCGTACTTATAGGACAGAGCCCCAAGGAAGTTCCAACCCTGTGTCTCAGGCCGCCCTTCCTCGAGGCTGAGATAAGAAAGAAGCCCAGGAGTCCACCCCCCTTAAAACCCCGATACCGTCCGAATTCTCGGAGATCCTTAGCCAGGACTTTAGGACGGCACAAAAGGAGTATGAATTACTAACACCCTTAGGTGATAAGACCCAAAACAAGGACACGGAGACTGTCCGTGGACCCAAAGAAAATAAGTACCCCCAACGCGCCCTTGGAGATACGTTCTTAGCACTGGACGAAACATCGGCGCTTGAAGAGGATTACCCCGCGGAGTCCCTTAATGTAATACAGAGAGTGTGCATCCAACCTGATGCCGATTACCCTCTTCCTTCCCTACCAGGGGAGTCTTTTGAACCCTCTGACCTGGATATTGACGCGCAGCTGACACCACATCAAAAGAGTCAGCTACAAGAACTATTATGTCAGTTCGACGACGTTATTTCGGAGAAGCCTGAATGCGCTACTAGTTTCGAGCATGACATTAAATTAACAACCTTAGAACCCGTCCGTTCAAAACCCTATCCCATGCCGATTCATTTACGCCAAGCTTTTAACGCCGAAGTTGATAATTTAATTAGTTTAGACATAATAGAACCGTCCACCTCTAGTTATTGTTCCCCAATCGTCATGGTCAAGAAATCTGATGGCTCTTATCGAATGTGCATCGACTTCCGGAAGTTAAATTCGGTAACTGTGTCCGACGCCGAGCCCATCCCGTTGGTAGACCAAAACCTCCACCTTTTTGAAAACGCCAAGTTCATCTCAGAACTCGATTTGTGCAAGGCGTATTATCAAATCCCACTTCAAACCGATGTGAAAGCATATACCGCCTTTGCAACGGAGAAAGGCCTTATGCAATTTAAGCGCCTTCCTTTTGGCCTCGTCACTGCTTTTAGCAACTATAACCGTTTCATGAGAAGGTTGTTAGACGTAATTCCGAATGTATCCTTTTACTTCGATAACGTCTACGTCGCTACTCGTGAATGGAGTCACCATTTAACCACCCTATTAGCTCTCTTCGAGCGACTGCGCGAAAATGGCCTCACCATTGGCCACAGCAAATGCCCATTTGCTTACGAAACCATAAAATACTTGGGTTTCAAAATAGGACAAAGCCAGTTAGGTCCCCAAGAGGACAAGATTAAGGCAATCGCCGACATGCCCCTCCCGAATACTAAGAAGCAATTAAGATCATTCTTAGGATCAGCTTCTTACTATCGGTGATTTGTCCTGAATTTCGCTGCAATTTCGGCGCCCCTAAGCTCCCTTTTAAAAAAGAATTCTCCCGATCGTCTACATTGGAATGATGTCGCTGTTTCCCATTTTAATCAGCTCAAGAGTAAGCTCATTTCTGCCCCCATTTTAAAGTTGCCCAACCCGGAAAAATCCTTTGGGATTAAGACCGACGCGAGCAACGAGGGCATTGGAGGTGTACTCCTTTAATATGAGGATGACGGAACGAGTCATCCAGTTGCATATGCTAGTCGCCAATTATTACCACGCGAAAAGAGATATGCCACTATAGAGAAGGAAGCTCTATCAATTATCTGGGTTATAGACAAATTCAAAATGTACTTGATAGGAAAATAATTTCAGATAGGAACTGACCACCGCCCGTTGGCCTATATTCGGAATGTACGAAACTCCAACGGCCGAATTATGCGCTGGAGTTTACTCTTGCAAGAGTATCAATTTAAAATAAATTATATAAAAGGTTCCGATAACCAGGTCGCTGACGCACTCAGTAGGAATGCGTTACCAAAGAGTGTAGATTAATTGTATTCGTAGGATTAGAATCTCCATGTAAGTATATACCGTCTTGTACGACTTAAATTAAATTCTCTTGTAATAGAATTAGTTAATGTATATGTCTGAATTTTGTAACGCTCAATGTCTATTTTTTTTCTCGTATGTATATATATTTGTACCCATTAAATTACGTATAAATTATTCTGTCCCATATGTACTAATTTTATATCATTTCATTGCTCCATGCCCCTTTTATTGATTAAGTATATATTAAAGGTTAGTTTCCCCTATAATCAAAAGATCAAAATAATCATATGTATTGAGGTAATACTAGTTAGGTGCATGAAGGTACGGTCGGTACAGGAAAACGATTCCCCACAACGGAGCTCTATCGTTGTCCCTTCTCTCTTTTTTTTTCGAAGTGACAACTTTCCCCGGAATGGAGGGGTGTGATAGAATGGTTTGGGCCGCTTAATTTCAACCGTTATCACATGTTGTTTAGAAACACGATGCTACCGACGTGCATCTTCGCCTTGAAGCCGGGCGCGTTATCGCCGCCACCTGAGCAAATATTTAACCAAGGAGGTTTATACCCCCCCCCCCTTCGTTTCGCCCCATGCGCCGATCACGCAAGATTGAGTTAGGCTTATGGGCAGATAAGGTATTGTTCTCAGGCGCGGCTGTGCATTCCCTCGAAGCCCCCACTACATTGTTCCCTACGCCAAGGAGATGACTCGACTATATATATGGAAACTTTACCACTAAGAGGAGATTCGAGATCCAGATTTTCTTCGCGAGACATAACTACGATCCGGTCTCACCTTGTGCACCAAGGGCCCTCTACCTCGAGATCCACCATCATTGTCCAGAAGAGGACAATATCCCTTGAGTGCCAAGGTTCGAGCCTTCAAGACGCCAAGTCCACAAGGCTTCCCCTGTGTTCAGAAAGAGAACAACGTTAGAACAGCCATTGTTCTTTGAGCCCGTTGACAAGAGACGGTTCTCACCCTCCCCCCTGTTGTTCAGAAAGAGAATGACATTAGAACAGCCATTGTTCTTTGAGCCCGTTGACAAGAAACGGTTCTCACCCTTCCCCCCTGTTGTTCAGAAAAAGAACAACATTAGAACAGCCATTGTTCTTTGAGCCCATTGACAAGAAACGGTTCTCACCCTCCCCCCCTGTTGTTCAGAAAGAGAACAACGTTAGAACAGCCATTGTTCTTTGAGCCCGTAGACAAGAGACGGTTTCTCCCCCCGTCTCTGTTGTTCAGAAGAGAACAGTAAAACAGCCATTGTTCTTCAAGCCCGTTCGCCAAGAAGCGGTTCTTATTCCCAAGACGCCACGTCAGGATCATTTAATTCCCCCCCCCCCTTCCCCTTCGGCTGGAACTCGCCAGCGGACCGAAGATTCCTTCGCGTCGCCTTCCTCTGCACAACACGTGTAATTACGTAAGCTGAACATTACCTTTGAGTATTTAACCTTTTTGTCAACCCTATTCCGTGCTTTAAATGGTTTAGCGAACCATCCCATCCCTTTAATTTTTAATTGTTTTACCTTTTTAAATCTCTTCCAAATCTTAAGCCTTGGATTAGCCAGATTTCCCACGACTCTTTCCATTCTCTGTTTATGTCAATATTTTCCGTTTTGTGTGTTGTTGATAGTTTTATTAATAAAACTCTATTTTATTAATGATAGCCATATTATTATCCTTAAGCTCAGTTCTACTTCTTATGCATATTACAGATAAATAATATCGGTCACCTAGACACCACGCACTCTAAATATAATTGAATAGTTCCCTCAACGAATAGTCATATATGGTATATCGTCGAGAGTCCATTCTACGACAATACTTCTAATTTTGTCGCTGTTTAGGTTTTTGTTTCATTTCTGATTGTTTTGTTTTAGTAGCGGGCATTTCGCCTCTTTTTCTTTAATTTATATTACACTTAGTTGGTTGTGGTATTTTTGGTTAGGTATATATTACAATTCGGTGTTCTCGGGAGCAGTTTTTTCCCCTCGGGAATAGGGCTTGCCTTGTGGCGCGTCCCCTAAATGCTTTCGGAATGTCTAGGTCGAGGTTAAAGTTCGAGAGTATTTCATTTTCGATCTTGTCCCAGGTCTTTCTTCCTACCTAGCCTTTGAAGTTCTATATTCAGTAAATTCAGACCTGCTCTTGCGCCAAGATATGTTTGTTGAATATGGTCCATTCTTTGTGCTCCAGCTACGAGGGGCGGTTAATAAGTTTTGCAATTCGGATAAAAGCAAACGAGATATAAGGAAAAGTGTTTTTTTATTTTTTAATATAACTACCTTCAACTTCAATGCACTTGCGCCACTTGTCCCTGAGGCTTTGAATTCCCGACAACCAGAAATCTCCCGACTGCTGTTCAATCCACTCCTGGACGGCGAGCTGGACATCTTCATCGTCCCCAAACCGGCGTTCACGCAGTGCAGCCTTAAGCTGGATGGGGGTCATCTTCAAGGGACTCACGACCATGGCGGAACTCCCTATTCCAGCGTCAATGGTTGCATAGGAAGGGGCGGTGTCGGTGTACACTGCAACCATGCGTTCATTGACCTCTTTTGCATTCTTGCCTTCCTTGGTCAAAGATTTGATCACTGCGCGGTGCCTCACCTTCTCCATTGTTTAAGAATTTGTGACTGACGATCTGCGATCAGCTACTGCTTCTTAAATAGATGAGGCAGGAGCGTGCAGCTGCAGGTCTTGACCTGTCATAACTTGTTCTCCCCCCCTTACAAACAGCCATCCCCCTTCCTCTGTTTTGCCCTACCAATTCGCAAAACTTATTGAACTCTTCTCGTATAAGCAAGGCTGCTTTGTTCTGCATTCTCTGCATTTGTTTGAGAGAGGTTGATTCGCAGCCTGCATGACCACTGCCAGGTACACTAAAGTCGAGCGTACCAGAGCAGTGTATAGCTTCTTAAGATTTTTGGAGCTGATGCTTTTAAACCTATACAGTTTTCCGAGACTTATTTTGGCTAGGAAGATTCTGATGTTAATGTGCACTTTGTATCCTTCTGATGTTAAATGCAGACCTAGGACTTTGCCTTCATTTCCGTGCGGGTATACTTCGCGGTTTATTGAAACGATCTGGAACTTTCAGCGATTGGTCTTGATTTTCCGCTTTCGTTCGTATCGACTGATGTTATCGATTTTGATGGCTGTCTGCCTTGCTTTAAATCCAGCATGTTTGTAGTAGCTAGGAATTATTTGTGTGATGTCGTCTGCAAACTGCAGGTACATCACGTTGTTCCCTACTGGATCAGGTAAATCCAGTGTGTACACAAGGTACAGCAGTGGACTCAGACAGCCACCTTGTGGAACACCCGCCTTAAGTTCGAACTCGGGTCCTCTGTAGCCCTCAATCAAAATTTGGGCTTTTCTGTGTATGATGTAGTCACAGAGGACCTTTTCCAGCATTGGATTCAGCTGGAGGCCTAAGATCATATATTGTAGACCTCTTAGCCAAACCTTATCGAAGGCGTTTTGTACATCTCGTATCACCACGTCTACGTATTTCCTCTCAGCTTTACAGCGGGCGAGCTTTTCGGTGAGAAGGGGAAGGGCTGTGTCCGTCCCCCTTCTCTTGCGGAACCCGTGTTGCTAAGGGCTGTGAGCTTACAGCTCGGTCAGTTGGTCTTGTAACCCATTGGCTAGAAGCTTTTCGTAGACTTTGCCTATAATCTCCAGGAGGGATATGGACCTGTAGTCCACCAGTTGATCGGGCTTTCTTCCTTTAGGTATAAAGATGATTTTAGCCATCTTGAAACCGTCGGGGAAGTAGCCCCTATTCAGGGAAGCATTGTAGATGTCCGTGATTGCCTGAATGATCTGCCGGGGGGCATGTACCAAGTTATTTTTAGAGATGCCCGTCCAGCCTAGTTCCTTTTGTTTAAAAGTTTTTATGACTGCCATGACCTCTTCAGGTGGAGTTGGTCGGCCATGGTCTGCAAAAACCCTTCCTTCATCGACATAAGCATGTGGGAGTGTGCGATGCACAATCTGATTAAGAACTTCAATCAGTTGGCCCTTGAATTCCTGGTCGAATTCCGCATTGTCTTCTGGTGTTATCGCGAAGACATCTTTCCAGAATGTGCGGAACCTTTCTTCCAAAACCACTGGGTCTTCCAAGTAATCATCACCCTCCTTAATGCAGGTCTTTTCTCTACTTGTAAGACCTTTTAACTTGTTTGCAAGTCGCCAGAACACATCGGGTCTCACCTAGAGGTCTACTTTTTCAATCAGGCTGTCCTAGATCTCAGCTTGTTGCTAGTTAATAGCCTGCTTTAGATCAGCACTCAGGCGTCGTAGCAGCGAGCTTCTTTCCCGATTTGTACCTTTTCTCCTGATTTCTTCATACACCTCCCTGTGCACTCTAGCGATCTCTCTCATTTCCTTAGTCCATCTGGGTTGTGGGAGAGTTTTGTACCTCTTCATTGGTACACTCTCGCGATCTGCCTCGATGATGTGGGCAGTGATCTTCTCCAGCTTCTTGACGATCCTTTTTAGCCTTGCCTCGTTTAGGTCCGCTGGTTCAAATCTAGCAATGATTTTCTTGTAGTGTTCCCAGTTGCCGAAGCGTAGCTTTTGCGAAGAGGGATTGGAAGCTGAATTGGCACGAGAGAAATGGTCGTCAAGATCTCTATGGGGTCACTGGGGACTGTTGGGCCTGGCTCACTACGGTAACTGAAGAGGAAGCCATCGCTTGTCATGATTATGTCGGGCTTTGCGCTGCCCAAACCGTGATATAGGTCGGAAAATCCGGACTTATACGCTGGAGGTTTTTCCTTCGCATAATCATTTCCAAGTTATGACCTCTTTCATTCGTGTTACCATAACCCGCCGTTCGGCATCTGGCATTGAGGTCGCTCCCAAAGAATACCATTCTGCCGTGGCTAAACAAGGTGTAGAAGCTTGTGAGAGGTAAGTATCTTCGTCGATGTGGTTGGTATGCCGCCGCGATTATGAGCTTTCATACTAGAGTGTGCAGCTCTACCACCACGAAGGACTTGTCCATATCCAGAAGGTGTCTGAACGAGAGATTCCTTCTGACGGCAACGGCAGCACCGTCATACTTCTCCTGAGAATGGTTTATCGAGACCACTTTTAGCCTGGTATTTTTAACTGCCTCTTGGTCGTATCGATATTATGCTCCGTGATTAGTATGATGTCGGGATCAAGCACACGAAATATGTTTCCGTATGCCGTGGCTTTCCCCTCCCATCCGTTCACGTTGAAGGTCAAGATCCTTAACTTGTTCTGGTTTTCCATTCTCTGTTCTGGCTTAGGTGGATGTATTAGTGTTTACGGGTTGTCGACTTGCGTTTCCCGTTCCTCTTCTTTTTTAACTCTGCCGGGGAGAGTTCAATTAATGTTTCCTGGTAGAGGGTGACGTTCTGGTTGTATAGGCCCTCCTCAACCAATTCTTTCTCGCAATGAGCGTCGAAGTCCCATTTATAATACTTTTTCTTTAGTCCCACGCAAATTTTGTTTGCGTCCCAGTCCTTCGGGAGGAAAAATTGTTCGCTCGCGAAGATGTAGAGATTAATTTGGTCTGCATCCCACATTTTTCTTTGTTTCTCTTTTACCTTTTTTTCGGCGTACTTCCTTTTTGCGTTCTCTGAGTCCAAGGTGTCTGTGTTGTCCGTGGTTTAAGCGGATTCTGTTCCTTCCTTTTCCTCGTCCTTTGGGTTGGTCAAGTGTACTGATTTTGCGGCTGCCTCTCTTACTTTTTTGGCCTCAATCCTTGGGTCGGGCTGTCTATTTTCGTCTTCTTTTCTCATATTTTGGCTTTTTCCTGGCATCTGTTTGGGATTCAGAAGCAGTTGCAGTACATCTCCTGAAGGAGGGTTATCAGGGAACCACATTTCACTCATGCCGTCCTTAGTGAGCATTTGGTTGAGTTCCTTCGCGAGCGTATAAGATGCAGGTCAGTATCTTCGTTGAGTTTTCGTTCTCGATTCTCAAGTAAGTCTTTTTGTTTTCAGCTTCTGTGAAGACTGCTTTTGCTGCCTAAGCATATGATGTTTTGCTCTTGCGTTTATGTTCGTCTTTCTTTTACTACACCTTCTTCTTTATAAATTCCATTTTCATTGGGCATGCCATGGCCATGGAACGATGTCCTTGGCCGCAGTTTGCACACTTCTCCCTGGGACTGCTGCAGTTCTTCCAGTGGTAACCTGGCTAACTACACCTTGAACATATTTCCTGTGGTTCTGTGCATTTTTTTGTTGTGTGCGTCTCCATTTTATAGCAACGGAAGCAGAATTGTATATGAGTGAATTCTTCTCTCTAAATCTGCTTCCCACTGATCTTTGCATTAAAAAGCAGTAATCCCTTTTCTTTTGCCTTTAGAACTATTGTTGTGTCGGAGAAGACAACCTTAAACACGTGAGTGTATTCTGAATTGTCCCTCTTGTTCCAAAACTTAATAATTTCGGATACTTTGGCCACGGTTGATTTTTCAATATTTCTTCTTTTATCTCTTCTTAGAGTGCTGTCCTATTCAAAGGTTCGGTGGTTGGCATACTACGCTCTTGTGGGTTAGAATCTGCGGTGGAATTGCCGGTTGTAGGCCCATTTCACGAAGCGTTTCGACTGCTTCTTCTTTTGTAATACTCTCCACGTCCTTCTCCTTCTCACATATCGCAACATAACCTGTTGGCACTTCGAGCAGTCGGAACATTGCGATCTTTAATTTTCCGTATACTAATTCAAAGATCTTATCTCGGCTGGGCCTGCTGCTTCTGCTGATGGGGCGCAGCTGGATCCAAGTGGTCCTATTTTGTTCCATTTTTCCACAGGGGGGCGGCCCCTCGGGGTGTCTTCCTTCCTGTTGTGTCTTATATGAGGCTTCTGGTTATTCGTCGCTGTATTGAATGTATTCCCTTTACTGTAGGGTCCGCTTCTTCTTCTTGGTAGAGCGCTTTGAAAGCCGCCCCCTCCTCGTTGCAAGCAAGTTTCCATGAACATGAATTGCGGGATGGACTGGATGAATGATGGAGGGATGACCCGGAGAGGCCCCTCAGACGGATCAAATGTGGCAGACTTAATAATGGGTGGTGATCGAATCAACTACTACCACCTGGGGGTGCCGCCCCTTCTGGGGTTCGGTTATCGATGCTGCTTCCAACTTACACAGGGACGGTTGAGTGTCCCCTGTGGTGCGGGCTGGAAACTACCCTTAGAATTTAAAACGAACTCTTCCCCAAAGCTTTCAGCATCGCCTCGTAACCGGGTGGTCTCTTCCGTAGAATTCCACACTGGGCTAATCCTTAAACCTGCTTCCCTTTACGTCTCCAATAATGTCTATCAAAGTGCACCGACATAGTTGGAACGAGATTAGGTGAATGGCAGTTCAGTTCATTTCAGCTCCCTTACCCCGACGAGGGGGCCGCGGGGAGGGGGAATTAGCCAGACATGGGTCGGCTATACGTTGTTCCGCAGAAAATAGATCTTGTAGTCCCCGTAGAGGAACGTACAATTCGTTGACGATTTCTTTGAGGTGACTTTCCCTCGACTTTTCTGCCTTTGCCGGCTGTGAGATCTAGATGAGAGTAAAATAATCTAAGTTTTCTTCCAAGTCAGAGTCAAAGAATTGGTATGTATGTGAGAGTATGCAGATGAGGGGATAGAAAGGGTGTGTAGATAGACAGCGGAAAGTAGACCAGTGGTGAAAAGAGAAAGAAGTGTGGTAGGGTGCAAAGTGATGCTAGAGCCTGGTGATCAGGACTATCGCTTTCAAATTTTGATGTTTTGTAGTTTCGTTGTTGTTTATCATTTTGCTTATATATATATATATATATATATATATATATATATATATATATATATATATATATATATATATATATATATATATATATATGTATATATAATATATATAATTTGGCGTTTCAGCCATTTGTCTTCATATTTGTTAATGTATTTGGTTATTCTGTGCCCGTTTGCTGTTGTTATGGTAAGTGGTTAATTATAACTTACTATGTTTGTTTTAGTGTCTTTGTTTTTTCGTAAATCTGTAGTGGGTGTAGTTTGTGTATTATGTTTCTTCTTTGTAGTCTTGATTGGTGAGTTTCATTTTCTTGTGTCGGTTTCCTTCTTCGGTAGTTTTTGTCTTAGTTGATGGGTTTTGTCGATATCAGGGAATTTTTGTCAAAATCGGTTGGTTTCTTGGTTGGTATTTTAGTCTTGATTTGGGGCAAAATCAACTCATCTTGCGTAGAACGGCACTTCTGCTCCGCCAGCTTGAATCTCAGCGGAGCTTAGAAATCTGGGGCGACATACTGCTCTTCTATTCTGGTCAATCATTTGTGTGATTTCCTCGTCCAACTTTCGATTGACCTTTTCCAGCATATTCGTTGTCCGTTCTTCGATGAAAACGTTAATGGGGGTTAACCCCGCCTCCCGGTGCAGTTTTTCCTGTGTTCTTCTTTCCATTTCTTCTGTAATTAGGTACGCGCATTTGTTTTTCACCACTTGTAGTCTTCTCTTCTGTGTCTTTGAGACACATGAGAGCAACGATCTTTTTTTTGTTGCTTTGACGAAGATTTCTGAACCCATACAGAGTCTTGACTGCAGCAGTGGCCTTGGTGATACGTTCTTGGACGTGCTTTGTGTACCCGGTTGAGAGTGAAAGAAAAAGATTTTTAAGGGGTATTTATTCCGCCTTGTTTAAACGTAACGTTAGAGAAAATGGGCCACTCCTGTGAGTGGAATTTCTAAAATAGTTTAATGTGCGATTCCAGCTTGTCACTTGACTCTTGATGGCCGGCTTATCTTCATTTATTAATATGGCTTCTCAAACAACATGATTGACAAACAACTCCATTTATTTTTAAAATAACCATTACAAACATGCGGATAAAACTAAAGGTAATCATGGTGAAGTCAACAAGATGAAAGTGTATTACAGAAACTAGATGTCCACGGCCTATAAAATAGATGAAAAAACATCAAGGAGATTATTAACCGTAACATCAAGGTTAAAAATCAAACGGATAAAATCCAACTCATCACCTATTATAAAACAACAAAAGCCAGCAATCTTCTCATGAAAAACAACATCTGCGTGACCTCCTCGAATCTCAAGTCAACCAATATGTCACAGAAAAGACAAAACATGAGTTAATCGAAGAGGCAAAAGGAAAGCAACAGCCAGAAAGAACAACCAGCGAAGGCTCAGAGACTGAAAACTCCTCTGAGGACACATAGCAAGAGTGCACACGGGTTACTCGCAGGAAAGCCAAAGAAAGGACAGATCTAAATCCGCCAGTAAAAGGGATCCATCACCAAGAGACGAATTAACAGAGGGACCCTCGAAGGCAGTCAGCAGGGAAAGAACCCAAGAGAAACGAAAGAAAAACCAGAAAAAGAAGAAACACCCTTAACTTAACAGTTAGGACAAACTAAACAGAAGACGAATAAACCAACGGAAATGGACAATTGGATTATGGATATTAAAAAATTATAAATACTACAAATTAACACATGCGGATGGAAATACAAGGAAATTATGTACGCAAACTTATTCAGAAAGATTGACCCAGATGTGATATTAATATCAGAACATAGAAGGAACACAGAAAACGAGAAATTAAAGATATAGAACTACAATGTTACTAGCACAAATCATTCAAGAGAAATACACGACGGAGCGGCAATAGCGGTCAAGAAAGGATTGCAGTACAAAACAATACAAGGATTGGTAGATGCATATTTAGCTATAGAAATTAAAATGGAAGTAAGAAACATCATTGTGGCAACTGGATACCAGCCACCCAGGCTCCCCAAAGTACCGGTACAAAACTTTACTAAACTCTTTAACTATAGGATACCGGTCTTTTTGCTGAGCTTTTAAACGCCCATTGCGGGGCTCCTGTGTACAGAAATACAAACAGAGTCAGACAGGCTTATCAATAGACGTATACTGCAAAGACTGGGACCCAATTTCCCTACATACTTACGAAGAGATCACTCAACAAAACCGCACATCTGCCTGGCTAACTTCAATCTGCACTTTAACTATTTTATGGAACCAGTAGATGTTCCTTGCAGTGACCACGTTGCGACTATAATGTATATAAACAAGAAAACTATACAAATCCCTTTGAAGAAATGGGAGACATACCATAGAGCGGATTGAGATAAGTACAAAGAATTACTTCAGACGTACGTGCCCAGCCCGCTCAGGGAAGCCACTCTAGAGGAAATCGACGTGGAGTTGGATAAGATCAGAGAAGAAATTAAAAGTACAGAGAAGGAAGCCGTCCCATTAACTCGTTCCAAACCATTCAACAATTTAGGTGGACACCAGAAATGGTGGCTTTGAACGAGGAGATCGGCCGGGCGTAAAACATATAAGAAGATTCGGAACATCAAGGCAAGCATACAACCCACTAAGGAGACAGAAAAGAGAACTAATGGCACTAATTTATGAAAAACAGAAAGAAAAATAGGATCAGCACATCAAGAAAATAGATGTGGAAACATCACCAAGGGAATTTTGGAAACATATCAACAGATTAAATACTCGGAGAACAAAGGATAAAATGAAAATTAAGGATGAAGGGAAAAACATTTTAGAAGATGAGGAAGAAATAGAGGCATTATTTAGAGAGCACTGGAGAAATGTATACAAAATTAGCGAAGAAGAGAATGAGGACTATGACATTGATTTCGAACATCAGATCGTGGACGAATTCAATGGAGAGATCGATAGGACATACCCTTTCCACTTCGTTGAGGAAAAGAGAAACAACAACGACGGAATAGACGCAATCATTACATCTGAGGAATTAAAAGAAACCATAAAGAACTTCCGACATAGAGCTCCAGGCAGATCGGGACTCACCAGATTAAATTACATCGAAGCACCCCCGAACAGACTGGGGGGAGTGGGAAACGTCTTCAATGCGTGCTTGAACACGGGATACTTTCCCGATAAACTGAAAATGTCCAAGATGATATTCATACTCAAGGGGGGAAAACCCCTACATCAAGTGGGGAACTATCGCCACATCTCGCTGCTAGATTTCATCGGTAAGGTATTGGAAAAAATAATAAATAACAGACTGTCAGAATTCCTCGATGATAATCGCCGAAGAAACAGCTACCAATTTGGCTTCAGGAAAAAAAGAAACAGGGAGATGGCACTGGGAGTCATCCTTGAAAAGATTGCGAAAACAAAGAGAGAAAAAATGAGCGTATACATCGTATGCCGGGACGTGTCCAAAGCATTCGACAAAGTATGGCAGAGGGGTATACAACTCAAGATACTCAGATTAGGAATGAACAACAAGATCGAAAGGATTTTATGTGATTATGTAATGGAGAGACGTGATTATGTGAAAATTGGAAGACATCAGAGTGAAATATTCGAACTCGCTGTGGGTTTACCCCAAGGCGGCTGTCTAAGTCCGTCTCTCTATTTAATCTACACAGCAGATATACCACCACCAAGAAATGAAGGCTGCTTGAATATGCAATTTGCCGACGACGTCACTCAAATCTTAGTTTGCCGCTACAGAAACGGCCCAATGCCAACTAGGATGACTTCAGAAGAGATAAGAAGCATTAATAAATATGAAGAAAAATGGAAAATTAAAACCAACAGGGATAAATTTAAAATGCTACTCGTGTACAGTAGGAGCATCTCAGGTGTATATGTAGAAGGACAGCGCTACATATACGACAAAGAATGTAAGGTGCTTGAACTGACCATTACGTAATCAGCTTATAAAAAGCACGTAACTGAGAGGGTAAATCGAGGAAAAAGCACTCGGGCATTACTGTACAAGTAAGTTAACCTAAGCATGAAAAACAAGAGAAATATTTATCAAGACATAGTACAGTCCGCGATTATTTATCCAACCATCGCAAAGTACACGATCTCGAGAGTAACCTATTAAGACTCCAAAAAGTCTAAAACAAAGCTATCTATTTAATAACAAACACAAGAAGAGGAGAAAAAAGAAGACTAGAGACCTGCTTAGGGAGGCAAGGATAAAGCCACTCAACAGAATAATGACAAAAAGAGCAAGGAAAGTCTTAGAAAAGACACAGAATGAAGTAAGACTTGAATTAACCAACCAAATTGCCCAGAGAGAAGGATGGAGATCACACAGATCATTCCCAAGTTCCCCAAGGATAGATGAGGAAGGAGAAGAAGACGAAGAAGAAATCTACACCTAGAGGAAGAAATTAATACTCGACGACGACTAAGAGTAATTAATTAACCGAAGCAAACCAGAGAATAGCATATTGTCAATTATAGCTAGGATAGGAATACGAAAGAATAGATAGAAAGATAGAAACCAACACCAGTTTTTAGTAAGAATATTTACTAATAACGGTTTGAACGCCTCATAAATATCATTACTACTTTCTAACTTTGAAATTTAGCATCTCTTTGCAAACCTCTTACTTCCTTCAGCCTTCGGCATCTATTCGTTTTTTACGATCATATTCGCACACGGGACTCACAGTGATACGTGGGACAGGGGTCACGATAAACTGTTATAGTTATAGTTAGAGACAAGAGACATCGTGGTTCGGATTCCACGTTAAGCTGTAGGTCCCATGACTAACTAAGTCCACTTTTTGTCTCCTATTATTTTCTTCGCTGTCCTATCCTAAAACTTTCGTCTTCCTCTCCCTCTCACTCTTACCCACCGTACGCACAGTGTTTATAGCCTACTTTGGCTCTAGACAGTGCAGTGTGACTATGGAGGTATATAAAGGAGTACCGGGCCTCCCCCCTTCCTCCTTGGCTGCTTCATGAGCGCCAAGGGGGGCGGGGGGAAGGTTGAAAGAGCTGTTCTTTGTCTCCCACCTCTCTTTTCATTCTTTCACTCTACTCTGCCAGATCCTCACTCCACTCATTACACGGTAAAGGAGGCAATAACATTTCAAAACGCTCCGAAGATGATCGAAAAGATGGAAAGCTTAGCAATTTAGTTTGTTTTTTAACAAACACATTTATTTCAAAAAAAGAGATTAATACTGGACAAGTAACCCACCATCTACAAGATGGAATAAAAAGATAGAAGAAGAGAAAGTTGCCAAAGGAAATTAATTAAGGCAAAATACACAATGGTATTCAACAAAATTTGCATATATATATATATATATATATATATATATATATATATATATATATATATATATATATATATATATATAAACAAACGCAAAGTCCCATTCGTATGTCACACTTTTTGGTTTCCTAAGCCCCCTACTTGGTTCTTAGCTAATAGAAGGTTATTTCGACCCATTGTCAGTTGCTTAGATCCGAATGGGTTTCTTAGACACCCAATGGGTTTCTGTGGTTTCTTAAACCACAGGAGGAAGGAGAATATGGGGAGACAGTGGGAGATGGGAAGGTGAAAGTGCAGGGAGAGGGGAGGAGAGGCTGGATAGGGGTAGAGGGAGGAGAGAGGGAGTGACCTCAAGTTGCTGTGGAGCAGGAGAGGGTATGCTTATTCCTCGAATTCCTCTTCTTCCAAATGATCTTTCATTGGATTTTAAGCGACTGCAGTGTCCATTGAGGTCAATGTTTTTCAATGACTATCAAAAAATCACGAGGTCAAACTTTGAAAGTGGTTTGGGCTTTAGTTGGAAAAACCATTCCTCTCTCATCGACAACTGTACCATGTCTGCTCCGTGGTTGGTAGTGCAAGAAACCTATGTTTTAACGCACGAGGAGGAAAAAATAACAATGTGGTTTAACGGAAGTTCTTACATGACTTTAGAGCAATGTTTTACAACATGTATTGGAATAAATTATGATTTACTAGAAATAAAACTCATGGCAATGGAACAATTTGGCAGTTCCTGTTTATTGCCATAAATTAAATCTTAGCAGGAGAGAGAGAGAGAGAGAGAGAGAGAGAGAGAGAGAAAGAGAGAGAGAGAGAGAGAGAGAGGGAAGGGAGAAGGATGACATGAGGTTGAGAGTGGGATATGGAGATATAAAAGAGAGGGGGAGATTAAGGAGAAGGAAGAGATGGGTGGAGAGGCGGGATAGGAGGAGGGGAAGGAGAGAGGTATTGTGGGAGAGGGGGTAGACAGGGAGTGATGAGGAACGGAGAGAGGGGGAGGCGGGGATACGGGGAGAGGGAACAAGATGGGGAGTGAGGGGGGACAGATAGAGGAGGTGACGTGGATACGGGGAGAGGGGGAGACAGGGAGAGGGGGAGACAGGGAGAGGGGTGACGGAGAGAAGGGAGAAGGGACAGAGCTATTTTGTCAAGTAGCAGTAGCGTTTTAAGAAAATAATTATAATTGGTCAACCAATTATAATTATATATATATATATATATATATATATATATATATATATATATATATATATATATATATATATATATATATATATATATATGAGGCTATAGAGAAACTAGGACAAACTTTTTGACTAACACTTTTAAACATTGAAATTTCTGTTTATTCCCAATGTTAATTATATTTTAAAATATATAGAACCAATCCCGGCGCCCAAAATAATATCTCTCATAACTCTTAATGCAAGTTTTTCTCATTTTCTCATCCAGGAGTTAGCATAAACAAATGGCTCGAACCCAACAGATGGCAGGATAAAAGGTTTGCGTAAAATGCTCAATTTCAGCTGAAATTATTTGAATAAGAAGTAAATAGAGAATAAGAATAGGGCGTTATTAATGAATGGTTAACTTAAAATTCCTGTCTCCATGTCTCTTATTGTTTTCATCATTATCAGCAGTGTTTCGCCATATACACGATTATTTATCTCATTCTAGTTTCCCTCCATATTCTCATGCGAAGTGAAACTTGATAATGTCATGAATATGACTTGCTGTGAGGGGGCGAAATCTCAACACGGTGGTACGTCACAAAACTTATATTATCAACATTTTTGATGACTCATTACGCAAGTGGTCTAGATTATACATATACTATTTTTTCTTCATAAATCTCATATTGTAAAGGTTTAAAAATTTCTCAGATTTACTATATGAAATAACTATCTGTAGGATATTATATTTTATAGAGGAAAGACGGATAAAGCGAAATATGACCTTATTCACTTTTCGAGCAACCAAATTTTCTTATAAAGAAAACAAGCTTTCGAGATGCGATGAAGATTACCGTTTTGAATTCTAAGAAGGGTTTTTGAAGAAAAGGGAGTTTTTCGACCAATCTTAGCTTAAAATAAGGATATGTGACGACATTTTGCTACTTGGAATTCTGGAATCCTTTTAATTAAACAGTAAACAAAAGAAGTTTTTAATTGGTCTAAAATTAAGTATATCCGATCAAACAGAATCAAGATTCTTTTTTTTTGTATTTATCAACCAAAATAGAAAAATTTTAAATGCTATATTTGTGAATACATTTCAAAGTAATTTAAATACGCTGATATAAATATATTTATAAATACAAGTTCATAATGTATATAATCGCTGCCATCTATGAAAACAAGATATTTAACAACTCTGAATTATTTGAAAACAATTTTTTGGTATTTGTAAGTCTTAGCGCATATTTTCGAAAGAGAAATTAAGATAAAACTACATTTTCTAATCGCTGGATCAACAAAAATGTTAATTAGTAAGTTAGATGAACTTACTTTTAAAGCGTTTTTTTGCGGTCTTGTTTGCCATTTGCGAGTGATTTCCCAATCGGAATATTATTTCGTTTATGGAAGATTTTAAATTTCCATATTCTCTTTCTACTTTATCACCAGTTTCGAAGTTGTTTCTTTTTATTCACTTTTGGTTTACGAACAGTTTCGGAATTTGAATACTCGTTACGTTTTAGAAAGTCACGAGGTATATTCCATGTCCTCCTTTACGAAGAGTTTCGAAATTATTTCATTCTCTTTGCATTACAAATTTTGGAATTTCTTTAATGATTTGTATTGGAAAGAGTGACAAAGATTTCTCACGCCTCTAACCTTACGGAAAATTTAAGGATGTATTCTCATTCGTTTGTGTTACGAAAGGTTTCGTAGTTTTGCTTAACAGCGTTTAATATTTTGACACCTGCTGATTCAAGAAGAATTTAAGAGTTTCGTAATTCATTTTACTTTCCTAAATTTCAAAGATTCCTTAGTCTCTTTGCTTTACTGAGATTTTCGAAAGATTGCTCTCTTTTTATTTTCTTTAAGGAGAGTTTCAATGATTTCTAACTTCTTTTTTATATAGATTTTAAAAGAATTCTGACTTAGTGTCTTACAAGAATTTAAAGATTTTTCACTCGTTTTGGTTTACGGGAAGTTTCAATCATGTCTCATTATTTTCCTTTACGAAAGGAACTATTGTTTACTGTTGGTGCAACATTGGACAAACTTCTGATACTCTGCTCGTTTTCATCGTTTTTGCTGCAAAGAAAATCTCGGATTTTATTAGAAAATAAATTATTTTATAATATTTTTCAAAAAGTTTACAAGGCTGGTGAATTTAAACGAAATATTATGAATCTATGAATTCACAATTTGGAGAAAATAACAATTGATATGATGGATGTCAGCCTCAATCGATAAACCGCATGACAGAGAAGGCTCTACATAGACAATATGTAATATATATATATATATATTATATATATATATATATATATATATATATATATATATATATATATATAAATATATATATATATATATATATATATATTTTTATATATATATATATATATATATATATATATATATATATATATATATATATATATATATATATATATATATATGGAAGATAATGGTAAACTAAAATATTTGAATCAAGATTTTATTTATAACTATCGGACTAGTTTCGGCAAGATGCCATTAGTTGAAAATGGTATCTTGCCGAAACTAGTCCGATAGTTATAAATAAAATCTTGATTCAAATATTGTGGTTTACCATTATCTTCCACTGATATACATCACGTCAATGTGATATCTTCCATTATATATATATATATATATATATATATATATATATATATATATATTCAAGCTGAAGGTAAATATTAGTAAGACAGTATTCATATATTGCGACATTTCGGGATACGCGCGCATCTCTATAAAACCTTCTCTTTTTTTTTACAGAAGGTATGGTATGGATACCTTCTTAATTTTCAAATCAGAACCAGAATCCATAAACTCATTACCTATCTAAACCACCTACATGGCAAATATTACGTTTGAACAGGAAAAAGAACAAAACAATTCCTGCTCTTTTTCGACATTTTAATTTCTCTTTTGACAGCTCTTTCGTTCTTAACTTCTGTTTATCGTAAGTCTACTTTAATTGGGTTTGGTCATTTTTTTCCAGTAGCTGTCTTTTAAAATTAAATACAATTACTACTTTATTAAATCCTACTTACCCATTATCATACAATTTCTCTTTGACGCAAATAGTTTGAATTTTTAACTCGATTTTTTTTTTATCAACAACAGCTAACATTTTGTTTTTGTGCCTAAATCAATGTCGAATTTTTTTAACCCTATTTATTTTCTGAAATGACCAACATTTAATAAGCCTAAGAATAAAAGATATTTTGTACTGCGAGAACTTATTCTACTAAATAAGACTGCTCGTGTCCAATTCTCTAAACTATTAAATAAATTTTATTTACACACTGATTTTTCAATTTGCTTTAGCTTTGTTAACAAGATTAACTAAGAATGTTCTTTAATTGCAAAAATAGCCTCCTACCGAGACAAGCAGCATGGTTCTATATAATTTCATTTGCCCAAGCTGTAACCACGAGACCTACATAGGTTAGTACTCAGTCAACATGAAGGCCAGAATCTGTTCCCATCTTGGTTTTAGGCTAATAAGAGATAATAAATACCATTTGTAAAAAAGAGCATTCAACACTTCGCCAACTTCTATTGGTTGTAAAACCGAGGTATCTGCTGAAAATGTTAAAATCTTGGGATCTACTCAAGCCTCCACGTCTCTTAGGATCTTAGAATCGCTTTATATCAAACAGTTATTATACTTCTCCCAATAACGGCCCAACCTTTTTGACATTGCCAACACACATAATGTCAACCAACCACCTTTTCCCGACACCGTAAACTAACCTACATTCTTTGCTATTGCTCTTCAATTTCTCATTCTTCCTTGACATTTCATTCCACCAGGTCAGCTTTGTGTCATGCGACTTTAGCTCTTGTGTATTCATCTTAATCGTTCATAATTTTTTTTAGTCCTGTTGGTTCTAATTTGAAACCCGCTAATTAAGCTTTTATTCCATATCCATTGTTTTAATATATTTTTCATAGTAGCTGATGGTAGGCTTGTGTAGCCCGAAACGTCGCAATATATTGAAACCTGTTCATCATGAATGTGAAGATCCGCCTCTCTCTCTCTCTCTCTCTCTCTATATATATATATATATATATATATATATATATATATATATATATATATAGAGAGAGAGAGAGAGAGAGAGAGAGAGAGAGAGAGAGAGAGAGAAAGATAGATAGATAGATAGATAAGGGAGTAAAACAGCTAGTTTTGCTCCAATTGAGTGTGGATGTGACGGCTTGGATAGAGGCCATCCATAATAGGCAAAAGTGGTCTTTTGTGAGCCTCGATTTCTTTGGCTGTTCAGAGCGGCCCACTTAAAACAGTAAGCGGGTCGTGTCCGCGGCCGCCTTCAATTGCCTCCGTGGCCCTTCCACGCATCAATATAAATAACGTCACCGCGACAGACATTTAATAGAGCCTCGGATTACGCCACCACCTGGACGCCTTTGTCCTTGAAGGGGAGAGGAGCTGCCGCCAGATTGGGACCACAATGCTGAGGCCGCTTCAAAGGAGTCTAAAAGGGAGAGAATAAAAAATTATCACTCAAAAAAATTAAAAAATATTGATAATACTCAAAATGTTAATAAACACGATAAAATAAAGAATTATGATAAAAATGATAAAACTACTATTACTCATAATACAAAAAAATATGAGAATTTAAAATAAGAATAATTAGAGAAAAGGCAGTGAAACAAAATTGGAAACAAGAGAAGAAAGCAAAACAAGTGAGAACTGGCAAGAACTTTGGCCTCTCCTTACTCAGAATATGAAGTGGGGCACCAAATACCAGGAACCCGAAGTGGGAACCTAGAAGTTGTGAGATGGGGTTACTTGATATAATTCCCCAAACAAGCAAAGAAAGAAAAAATGCAAGAATAAAAGGTAAAGATGTCGGTATATAAAATAGATCGAAGAATAAAGGAAACTTTCATCCCAACTCCTGTATCTTAAAAGAATGGGTGATTTTTTTTTTATTATTTTATAGAGCCCATCTGGCAACTGCCCACTTGGGCATAAAAAGAATGGGTGTTCAGAATGTTCATATATTATATATGAGCTAAATTAAAAAATATATATAAAACTCAAAAACCCTCTATGGTATATCCTGATACTTGAAGGAATCAAAGAAGTTGCTCGAGAACTATTAAATTTCTTATGTAAATAATCCCAATAGAAAGTAAAGAATAGTAAAGAAAATGAATACACCTTCATCAGATTATGATGCGATAGGAGGACATTTTTAATCGGCCGACATTTAAAATCAGCAATCAAGAATAGAATTAGCGAATAGTGAACAACCAGTATGTGGTGAGAAATAACCACTCTAAACAACTGTAAATCGCATTGTTTTCTTTAAATGCTAAAAAAATACGACTCTAAAATAAAAACGCTATAAATAAATTGTGTAGTTTAATATATCACTTAAATGAAAGTAGTAACCTAGAAAAGAGCAAATTTCACAGCATGGTCAACCTCAGCAATTAGTGAGATCAAAGTGTCTTTAAATGGCTAACTTTTATAATTGATCCGCATACAAAGAATAGATGAACATTTAGAATGTGGTTAGATGATACGCGATATTCAATGTGGTTTTTCAAACCATTTTTTGTTCGACAAATCTGTTCCTATCTTCCTGCCAAATAATATGACTGCGATTCTGAAATGGGAGAAATCGTATCTTCTCTTACCAGAAATCACTTATAACTGAGACACATTGGATATTTTTAAAAAAATAATGAAGTGTATAAATGAATAAAATAAGAGATAAATGAATAGAAGATTTAAGAAGCAACAAAATATTAAAATTTAATAAAGAACAATAATGTTGTGAAATTTATACTGGCACTTGTTCTTACATAATTTACGAGTAGGTATACTGAATTCCAATCTGAGATCAGATTTTCCCTATAAGCTACAATTCTTTTGCAATTCAATTTTTTCATTTTTTTGTGAAATTTTGAATCTTTTTGTAGTGTCGTGTTTTACCTAATCGATTTATTGTCAAAACAACTATTTAGGCAGAAGATTTGTATTTTTCTCAACAGCGTATATGTATATTCGTCACAATGAGTACTAGAATTTGAAATAAAGGCAAAAGAAATCAAATATCTAACATAAATTTATGTAGTCAAATCTGAAGCCTGTATCCATTACGAGTACATCCATATATCTTCTTCACTAAAAGAAATCTCAATTTCACATTACTTCTGCTTGCGTTGAATAAATAGTAAATGATTTGAGTTGTATTTTGTCAGTCATCTTCAGTGAATGGTACAATTTTTGTTCAATGAATTCATATGAATATTTTAATTAATCCGAATAAATAATACATTGAGCGTGACACCCATGGATTTCTCTGTTTACATGGTAGATCTAAATGAAACAAGTTTCTGAAATTAAGTGGTTTATTTAATTAGAGAAAATTTAAAGATGGAATCTCTCGGAACTTTTGCAAAAAAAAAGCTCGTAAAAAGTGTGGGGTAGGGTTGAATACAGTTTGCTCTCGTTAAAACGGACTCCCGTTAGTCCAGATATCGGATAAATCGGACGAATTCTGACTTAAGAGAAGGACTGCCAGTAGAGGACATAGTCTGCTTATATATAACATGAAAAAATTTTTTTAGTGAAAAAAATTAAAATTGTTAAAATAGATAAAAATAAATATAATTTTCTTTTAAATTATTTCTTGGAGTGGCCACTAGATGGCTCTGTCCGCTTCATTTTATTCACCGCCATCTATGAGTAGCAGTCTTGTGTTGCCCTGTAATTATCGCTGATATTTTTAGTGATTAGTGATTCTTTCATCCTAAAGTTATTTAGCAATCATAACTATAATAAATATGTAAAAGGTGCTTTTGGGTTCATTTTGTTACTGTGTATTATGTTCAGCGTGCAATGTTTATACTCCCAGTGTCATTTAAGTACCAACGATACCTATCATCCGCTTAAACCGACAGCCAACCTGCTCTATTTGTCCGTTTTAACGAAGGTCGACTGGACAATGTTGGTAAAAGAATAATTTTTAAAAAGTCTGTAAGGAGAGAGATAATGAAAGTGATGAAGACAGAGGAAGAGAAAATATAAGATATATAGGCGCAGATTCTCCTTTTAGCGTTGGGGCCGAGAGGGCACGCAGATGAGGGTGTTGGGGAAGGTAGGGCATACAATGTGTATATTTTGTAAACCCTTTCACCAAGTTCCGTCAAAGAAGAATACACACTCGCCGGGAATTGAACCAGGTACCAGGCATGAGAATTCCTACATACAAACTCACCACACGATACCTGAGCGCAGTGATGCTAAGAACAAAGGCGCTCGGAATCCTCCTTTCCTTTTCCTCCTGAGGTATTCAACTTTGTTCCCTCTAACGTTATACGCTTAAACACGATCCACTGAACTCCCCTTGTGAATCCGCTTAATTCCACCCCCTTGAATACCTATTCCCCCATTAGTAAGCGCTCCCCCGCCAATAAATTCCCCTCCATCTGTTTCGATAATGTTTATGTCCAGCGGCACTCACGAGGCCCTTAATTGAGAGGATTCCAGAGTCCCCTCACAAATGAAGATTGGCGAGCGCTCTCACTCAGAGCGATCCCCGGTGATTAACTCCCCCTCTTCACCCTTTAGTCCTCCCAGGTAGTCTTGGGTACCCTGGGAGGCGACCCTCTTCGTGCGAGATCCAGCGTCCGAACCTGCCCAATTATCGAGCTCTCCAGCGCCTGACCGTCCATCAAGAAGAATGGTATTAAGATATTAGAAGGGAACCGTCGCTTCTGAAGCGTTATTTCTCCGAACCATTCAGAACACTTCATGGGCAGCTGACAGCCCTAGTTTTAAGGGTGTGGTCCCGCTGTTGACTTAGAAAATTAAGCCAGAGTCATCAACTTAATTGAAAGTTATCGTGTTGCTCGTGCATCAGGGGGAGAATCGTTTTATTACGCTCATAAACATTGGGTTTCATTTACAGTTTACATTCTCGTATAAGTTTATGAGCGAATAATATAAAAACACGCGAATTAGATTCTACTCCCAATGTAAATAGTAAGTCACAATCGTTCTGCGTCAGAAATACCCACTGAAGTATGCTTTAATTAGGGAAATTATGTCTTTCTTATGCATGGCATCTGAGTGAAATGATATGAAATTGGGCGAAGATTTGAGAAAGACCTCTGTCGGAACTTGCCAGATAAAACGGTACAAATTACTCCCAATTACCTGGTATCGGTGGGCCGAGTTTAGGAGGTAGAGGCACGCACCCGAAGGCTTGGGATCACCTCAATGGCCCTCGGTTCCTCGAATCCCCATAAAAATGACGCACAAAACGTTGTCTTTGGGCACAAATAGACGCACTTGCAATTACCGTGATGGCGTTGGTCTCCCCCCGCTATCTATTGTGGCCATCCGGTGTTTGTTTGTGCGTGTGATTAACTCATTGGCTAAATTTCCTGATTTGAAGGAGGAGATATTTGGCACTCTGAATGGCAACTACGGTGTATTTGATATCTTGATAAATGTGTGTTCTCCGGGCCTCAACGCCAACCGGGGGATCTTCCACAATTGGGAAAGGTCGAATAGGGTCTAGGGAGGTCCTCCGCTCCCCAAGCAGTCTTTTCTATAAACTTTTCTGTCAGAGATGCTCAGGTTGAATTTCAACTTTTAGGTTAAGTATATAAGCGTTAATTAGAAATGTAATAATTTTTTAGTGCGAAGAATGATGAAGAAAAAAAGAGGGAAAAAAGAGTGAAGAATAAGAAGAGGCTCAGTGAAAGTGCGTGTGGGTGGGAGCTTGTGTTAAATTTGATGCAAAAACGCGGAGTGAAAAGTAAAAAAGTGATGGCAAAAGATGAAATAAATCCAACATACCGCAGGAAAGAGAAAACAGAATATTTTTTTCTTCGGAAATAGTTATTTCCTACTTCTCAAAAATCTGTACTGGGGCGGGATTCCAGTTTTTAATGGTTATGCCTCTTCCGTTGATGAAAGCAGTAAATCTGATTAGGAATTTCAAAGACATTGTCTCAGAT
This sequence comes from Ceratothoa steindachneri, assembly GCA_963969495.1. Lineage (NCBI taxonomy): Eukaryota > Metazoa > Arthropoda > Malacostraca > Isopoda > Cymothoidae > Ceratothoa > Ceratothoa steindachneri. Next base: position 62,660,041 of record OZ018322.1, on the reverse strand, counting down.
TTCGAAATCTCCTCATCTAATGCAAGCCAGTCATCACCGCTTCAGTGTTTCACTGGGGTAGAACTGAATGAATTAGCATATATTGAGGCGGTCTCCAAAAAATCAGAAGAGCTATTAGCCTCTAAGCCAAATGAAAAGAATCTTCTTGACAGCTCTACAAAATTCTCATATTTCAGAACACGTGAACAGATTTTTCTAAACTTATTTTTCAGAAGACAAGAAATTTGTTTATTGCCATGATATCCCATCTCTTCTAGCACAGTTAGGTTATGTATCGTATAACCCTACAGAATGAAGATTGATTTGGAATATTTCTAAGCCTAGCATCATAATGGCAATGCTGTCTGGGCAATCCCAGTTGGTCACTCCTGGACAACAGAAATGTATCACTAAATTACCATGTTTTATCTGCATGGGAAACAGTCGAGTCGAGAAAAAAACTGGACTCAGAAAGAATGACCCATCCGGGAAACTCTGAAATCAGTCATGCCAAACATTGTGATTGACTCGATCGTCAGTTGATAGAAAATCATTTCCTCTCACTTCATTTCAAGCTTGGCTTGATGAAACAGTTTATGAAAGCAATGCAGACTGTCAGGGAATGTATTGCGCACAAAGTGTCTGATTTCCTGCATTGTTCTTTGAGAAAATCATAGCAGGCGTATTTCATGAAGCTCAAATTCTCGCCTTTGTACCTGATGCCGAATTTATAATAAAAATGAATGCCAAAGAGAAGACAGTGTGGCTGTCACTCACGGCGGTTATACAAAATCTTCTTGGTAACAAAAAGGTCGATAACTATAGAGATTTTGCTGCTAGAATGCTGTACGCTTTTCGTGATCATGGATGCAATATGAGTGTCAAGCTTCATTTCCTGAAGAGTCACCTTCACCCTTTCCCCGAGAACCTTGGAGTTGTAAGTGATGAACAGGAAGAACGCTTCCACCAAGACCTCATGACGATGGAAAAGCGCTAACAAAGGCAATTGGACAGACATATGATGGCAGACTACTGCTGGAGTAGCAAACGAGATGACCCCGACAGAGGCTTCAAAAGCAAGAGCTACAAGCGCAAACTCTTGGTGTGATAGTTTAATTGATAGGCTTAAATTTCGACACAGTTTCGAAGTCACCCGAGTAGTTTCTGCAACCTATTTATAAATTTACTAATGAGGAATAGTCCAAAACGCTCTAATAACCCTTTCATGAGCATCTTATTATTCAAGTAATCATCATGGAGGAAGATAGTGAACTGTTTTCCGACATCAAATCGAGAATGATTACGAAAGTAAAATTTAAGGTGAGCTACATGAAAATTTCCGAAGAACTAAATGTCCCTAAATCTACAGTGCTTTCAGTAATGAGAAAGTTTAATTCAAGGAATTTGGACAACTGCAATTCTCCCGCGTTATGGTTTCCACTTCGTTTGGTTCAAAGTACTTGTAGATTCGTTTAAAATAACCCAAAGATGATTAGAAGGTATATGAACGATTAGTTAGGATTGGAAGGGATCGATTTGAACACAGTGTCCAATATGTTTTATAAAACTGAACTTCATGGACGTCGTCAGTAGAAGACACCTTGATTGGCAAACATTCATTTGAAAGCCCGTCTGGAGTACGCCACTGGTCATTTAGAGGAAGATTTCAATATATGGAGCCATGTGTTATGGTCAGATGAAATGAAGATTGGGTTGTTTGGCACAAATGGTCTCATGTATCTTATACATAAAAGTGGAGAGGCTGCACTTCCCCTAAACTTTTCCCAATAGGCGGGGCTACACTCCATCGAATTAACGAAACGATGAATGAACAACACTACAGAAAGATCCTTGAAAATTATCTGAAGAGTGATGCTCGCAAGCTTGGCCTAGCAAGAAGATGGGTCCTTCAATATGAGAACGACCTCAAATAAATGGAAATTACTTTCTTCTTTATTGAAGGAAGCCAAATTAGGGTTTTGGAATGGTCATCAGAGTCGTCATACCTCAACCCATTAAAAAAAAATTATAGCATGGACTGAAGGTCCACGTTCATGCAAGACATGCAAAAAAAAAATCGCTGAATGGAAAGTTTTGAAAAGAAAAGTGAGAAATAATTCCATCCGAAATTTGTTTGAACTTCCAAACAATAATAATCGTTTTAAGAGTGTCATTAAGCCAAAAAAAATATGTTATTGATTATTAGACATCAAATTGTATTTTTCAGCCCGATGGCGCACCTTGTCACAAAACAAATGTAATAACAAAGTTCTTGGCTGATAATAATATCGAACTTTTGGTACGTTGGCCCAGAAATGCGTCAGATTTAAATCCAGTGGAGAATTTGTGGGGGGTAATCAAAGTTGTAGTTTATAAACAAAAGCCCTTCAATTGTTACCATACCAAAACGAATTGAATTAGTCATGAAGAACAAAAAACATCGTTGTAAATATTGATTGATTGCGTTCACCAATTGATGGTATTTATAATAAAATGGTTTTGGTCTCTAAATTGTTTTATCTTCCAAATTATTATACAAACATACTAAAACAAATGAAACGCTTGATTATTTCTATTAATTTTCTTATATGAAAATATATAGTAGTATCAAAACATTCGGGCATGAATGTATATATGTATATTTGTATATTTACTACCACATTTTCCTATCTTTTTTCAGTTCATATCTAAACAATCTTCTTGTTTTTTTTATTAATGAACTTAAAGGTTTGTGGTGATATGTGAAAAGTTTAGTTTTGGAGCAATCTGTTTGTATCGTGTATGTTTACTATAATAAAACTTTGATTCGTCTAAATTTTCTGCTATTTTTCCCCTATTTCAAATATTGCATAAAAATATGCCCCTAAAATCAAAAAAGGTTTGCTATAAAATTGCAAATATCCTAAAATAATTACTTATACATGCAAATGATTGTTGCTATCACAGAACATTAGCTGACACCTAAACTATAAGAATTCTTAGCACTACTGAGGGTTCAGAATCGAGACCAATTCAAATATGTGTACCATCAACAGGAAGGGGTTCATTTGAAATCAAACCTGAATGTTTAGATTTAGCAAAAATAGGTAATTTGCTCTGCAAATGGCTTTCAACAACCATTAAGCTTTACAAATGCTCATTTTAATAAAAATTCATACGAAACTTTTTATTACAATATGTAGATATTTTCATTAAATATATACGAGAAGATAATTTATTTTTTACTGCAAAACAAAACATTCTCACTTTGAGGCAATTTGATACGAAATGCGCACTGGTTTCTCTGCAAAGACCGGCAATTAATTCAATTTATGCTAATTCGACATTCTCTTGTGATAATCTCCGGAAGCAAAATGCAGCCCTCACCCCCTCTCGCTCTATCTTTCACTCACTCACCACACAAGGAAGCCGCCATTCCGCCAAAGGTGTAAAGGCATCTTCTTTCGCGTGATTAAATTCTAAGTGCGACAAGTTAGGGACTTAAATTTCCTCTGTCTGATTCGGTGCAACGTTGCGTTTTATCTGGAACGACGCGCCACCAACTTTCTTCCTATTTTAATTCTTTTTGCGCGCGCGCACACACACACACACACATATATATATATATATATATATATATATATATATATATATATATATATATATATATATCAGTCATACTGCAAAAGAAAGATAAAATGAACGGAATAAGTTTCTTTTTAGAAAAAATCACTTTTCATTATTGCGAAAAACATCTCTGCAGAGGTAAGGATCGAACACCAAGCACATTGAGGAAGCGAGCAACCACTAAGCCATATATATACACATATATGGAAAAAGATCCAAGACAAATTGGTAGGGTTAATAGAGCAGCATTATTAGACACCTGATCTACTTCAGGTCCAGCGTGACATCATTTCGTCCTTGAAAATGACTCTGAATACGCATTCAAAGAAGTGAACTTCTGCTTTGTCACATCTAGTGATATTAACCATACATAATCTATTTTATTGACCTTTTCAGCCCTAGATTTGCATTACAATGGATCATGCGTGTAAGAATCATCCAAATAGGTTTTGTTACATCTGTGGTCATGTCTCTCTTCCAGACCGTCAAGCAAATATCACGAATATTTTTTAAAAAGGATATCGTGCTTACCTCGGAGTGAAACAATGTGTAGAAAGTTTACGGGATTGGAGTAATAAGAAAAGGAAGAGTACCCCATTTGGTGTCCCAATGGTGTGGGGGGAAGGCAAAGATCACGTCACCCACTGTTACTTCTGCATGGCAAATTTGAAAAGCATCAATTGAAACAACAAAGACCATGATTTTTCTATGCATCTTTAGTGGGGGCGGGGTATACTATATTTTCCTATCTTTTTGAGTTCATATCTAAACAATCTTCTTTGTGGTGATATGTGAAGCACTGGCCACAGAGGAATAAGTCCTCTTCTGTTGGATGATATAATGTGAACCATGAGAAATTAATAGAACCTCAGAGGGTGTTGTTCCCTCCAATATTCCTTATGCTAGAAAACCAGTCTCACATGACCCCAAACTTCCTGTTCCTGAGTCTGATTTTACCATGGGTTCTAGCTCTGATTCCAAGGCTAATATCACTACCGATACAGCTGAGTTTGATGAATACAAGCCATAAGAAGGCGATAAACTGGTGCTGTGGGGAAATCCCACGTGGAATTTCTTGTCCAGTATGGAACTTCCATTCGCTGTAGAAGGTTCATTTAGGCTTAAATTGGTAAGCCTCTCCCTTTCCTTCCTCCACAAGCGGTAGCCTCGAACCGCGTCCACCACGGTCAACCTTTACACGGGTTAGAATCGCCTGAGGCAGACACAGAGTTGAGAAGTCTCGTCCGGACCCAAGAAGATTCCCCTAGTTCCAAGTCAGGTGCTAACAACCATGCAAAGTGACGGATGAACTATTTGTGTATTGGAATTAGCCCCAGGTAGTGAGGTGATTCCATTTAACGATCGTTACCGAGCGATTTTTCCGACTTCACTCATCAACTCCTGTCGAAGCCCTCTCCGTCGACCCTTGTTTTCGGGTGGCCGAAATACTCTTCCCTGGACCAGACGTTACCGCCCCCTTCCCTTTTGGAGAACCGTCATCCCTTTAAGTTCCCGCTTCAGAAGCTCTGAGCGCCCTCACCTCACGTGCAGAAGACATCAGGGAAGCTTTACCTCGACGTCTCACCCGGAATCCTCCGTAAGCCAACCCCTCTCCCCTTTCAGTAACCCATTTGAGTTAATTACCCCCCCCCCCACCATTTTAATTGTCTTCTCCTGTAATACATTGAATTTAACTTCATAGTCTGTTGCATAACTACAATTCATCCGCCCCCGCCCCTCGTTTACCGATGTAATTTTGCTCATTAAGTCTCTGATGTAATTTTGTCCAGTAATTCTCTGATGTAATTTTGCCCATCAATTTTCTAATTTTTATGTAAATAAAATTATATTTTTGTCCATTGCCTCTTTAAATAACATTGAGCTTTGCCATTGTCTAAATTTTACCTGATCTCGTTGCACTCTTTCTCGCTATTCAGCCCGTCGAAACTCGTGGCGTGCCGTCCCTTTGTCAGCTCGCCTTTAAGTTATTGGTCCCTTGCCCATAGATATAATATGGTATTGATACAATATAATTTCATACCACGACAGGTGCCATTTACGCAAACCGAACTCAACGACCTGACGCGAGGACCTTAATCTTTCCAAAGAATTTGCTCACCTATTGGGTTCACGTCTTCGAGAGAAATGTATGCTGACGCCAGGGACAACATTCTATTGGTATCGGGACCGCAAGAAAGAATTTAATCTTCCTGTACCTACCACTCCTGGAATGAATAAACCACTCTCAGAATAAAACAACAATTAAGAAGCTGAAAAGATCAATGAAGATGCAAGCTATAGTGTCAGAGACTTGGCTGCTGAGAGGAATCCATACTATCCAAGCCTTAGAGACCTCAATTTCCTTTTAAGAGATCTTGTTTGGTCAAAGTCAAATGCTGAACTTTTAATTTATAGGCTCAAAGAGTGGGATTTTTCTGGATGAAAATGTACAAGTGACAAGCCAAAGGAAACGTCATAAACATTTCTCAAGATTCTTTACATATGAAGCTGGGGTATGCTACTGCAATGATATATCTGTTCTGTTTGATGCCATAGGAGTTACATACAATCCAGATAAGTGGATGCTCTTCTTTGATAGCTCTTTAAGAAGCAAGAAAGCTGTATTATTCCATAATTCGAATAAGCATCCATTCCTTCCCTTGGCTCATTCACTATACCTCAAGGAGGACTACAGCAGTGTCAAGCTCCTGCTACAAGCCTTGGATTATAAGAAGTATGGCTGGAAAGTCATTGGAGACTTCAAAATGGTAGCATTTTTGATGGGTCTCCAGGGATGTTTTACCTAGTTTCCATGCTATCTCTGTTTTGGGGACAGTAGTGATAACACAGCACATTTCTACAAGAAGCACTGGTCACAGAGGACTGAGTCCTCTTCTGTTGGATGGCATAATGTCAATCATGAGAACTTGATAGAGCCTCAAAAAAGTGTTGTTCCCTCCAATTTATTTAAAACTAGGTCTTATAAGGTAATTTGTTAGACCTCTTAACAAAGAGTCTGCAGCTTTCAACTACCTTAAAAAAAAAATTCCAAAACTCTCTGAGGCAAAGGTGAAAGCTGATATCTTTGTTTTACCATAAATCAGGAAAATCATAGTGTTTTCAAAATTCCCTGAGGAGCTTACTAAAATGGAAAAAGAAGCTATGAATTGTTTTGTTTCGGTATGTCAGGTTTTTTTGTGCAACTACAAGTCGGACAAATATGTGAAACTGGTTGAGAACTTAATGAAAATCTATAGCCAAATGGGCTACAAGAAGTCCCTGAAGGTGCACATCCATGATACCCATCCTGATAGGTACAAGGAGAATATAAGAGCATACGCAGAGGAACAAGGGAGCGCTGCCATCAAAATATACTGATCTTTGAACATCGATACCAATGAGTATACAATGATAACATGATGGAGACTATATTTCGGGGGTTATACGAAAAGGTGATTGACATTACAAACGTAAATCGAGAAAACTCATCACTTCTCAACTTTTTTATTTGTTTAGATATATTTTTTGTTGACGTTTTAATAAAATGTATAAATTTAACTAGGTGCTTTTGTTTTTAGCACTCCATTGGATAAAAAACAAAGATTTGCCTATTTTTAGTAAATATTTCATCATACAATCCAGAAAAACAAAGTTTAAAACAAATAATGGCTATTTTTTTTTATTGTTTTGCAGTAAAAAGAGTTGGAACATAACACTTACTGGCCAGGAGCCAAAAATGGGGTTACATAGTGTAATGTCTCTTTTATCATGGTAATGGCCAAATAATAATATCCATCAATCAATAGCTCACCTTACGATTTATCCAACCAACCTTTAGACCTACACCTCTTCTCCATTTTAGAATTGCTTTCACAATTCCAACGCTCCAGGCTTGTTAGCATCAATGTATGATTTTTGTGTAAAGTTTGCAAATTCTTCTAGTAACTTATCGGAACTCTTATTTTTATTTCCTTTTCCAGAGTTTAGACGGAAGATTTACAATTTTATTTATTTTATCCTTTAAATCTAAGGGCTTTACAAGCGCCCAGGTTTCTAAAAGCTTTTTTAAATGTAACATTTGATGTTTTAGATTTATTTTTGGTAATTTTTCAAGAAAGCGCTGTGCGATATTTTAGCAAATGTTTTTTTTTTGCTAGATTTTAGCCGTTTTTAGTATTTTTAAGTTAGTTTCTAGGTTAAGTTAGTTCATATAAGTTTAATATAATTACATAAGTTGAACAAAGATCAAAATTGCTAAAAATAGCTAAAGTTTAGTAAAAAGAAAAAAAACCAGCTAAAATATTGTGCGCCGCTCTCCTTGAAAATTACTTTATTTTTCACCCAGAGTAATTTTTAACCGGGATACCTTTAGCCATCGGCTAAAGGTATCCCTTCTGCGAATAGGCGGAAAGATGAGAGGCACTAATTCCATGCACAGGCTTTGCAACCGTCCAAAATTCTTCTCGGATAAGAGAAGTCATCTTTGACAAAGAAGACGAGTTTAAGCCCGTCTTGAAGAGTCGAACGCCTCCCGGTTGCAAGCACTCCTAGTAGTCTCCTCTCTAGCCCACTTGGCTTATACACAGTACTTCGACGCATCTTTACTGCCTCTTTTCCTGCACTTTCTTGTATCAACCACTCCTCATAAACTGTCTAGGAATACTTCGTTGGTTTTCGTTGCCTAGTTTTGATTAAATAACAATAATCATAAGACTTTTAAGCTAACCTAGACATCAAATTTCCTTGGGAGGCAATTATTTTGATCTGATCCTCAATATGATACTCAAGTATCACATCAAATCGAATAGGATATTTAAGAAGGATAGAGCTGGTTTTCGGTGTAGCCTTCGTTTCGAGAATGCATTTTTGCCCCTCAAAAAAGCAAGAAAAACAAAAATATCGGAAAAGCCAATTTGAAAGCAGAATAACACTTCAAATCACCCTTTAAATCGTTCATACATTTTTTTTTACAATTGAGGATATGTTAGTTATGAATGTATAAGGGGCCAGAGATCAATTTCCCCGTGCGAACAAATAAACATAAACGTAAATATGAAAATGTATCACATTTCCCACATTTCGAGCTGTAAATCTTTCATTAACGGGTTGTGTGTGTGTCTGTAGGGGGGAGAGGGGGGCGTCAATCCTCTTGTGGTGGCGTGGGTAATTGAGTTTCGAGCTCAATAACAGCTACAAGAAAAAGCGCTGCCATTGGTCCAAAGCCGAATCGTTCAGCCAATCTTGAGAGGAATAAAAGTCACGTGATTAGAGTCCTCCTTAAAGCTTCCTTTTCGCCTTTCGCCTAAACTTACGTGTCTAGTTATGATGCCATTCGATTTTTCTTTTCCATTTGTCTCCTACATTTGTTCCCCCTTGACAGGAAAATGGAAAAATCTCTAATTTTCCTGAAAATGACTCTGATTACGCATTCAAAGAAGTGAACGAAGTCATTAGACCAAACTTAATTCTCTCCTATGACGATGTTCTGACACGAATCCAAGATGTGAATCTCTCACCGACTTAACAGAAAACAGATTTCTCCGGGCCAAAAATGAACATTAAATCCTTTACCGTTCATTGGCTGAATATGCCCCTAATTTGGGGGAGGGGGCTTTCTATGGTCTTTAATTTTTTTCAGAGGGGGGTGGCTTTTTGTGGCAAAGAGGGTGCAGGAGGAAATAGTGACCGGAGAGAACAAAGAATATAAAAAAAATAAGGAATGGTATATGCGAGCTGTGAAGATAAAAGCGCTTTCATTTGATTGTGGAATCGCGAATCCAAACTCCTTAAGGACAAACCCGCAGTAACAACGAAAATTGCTTTCGTGTGGGAAGAAAAGAAGGTTTTTTGTCCGGCTTAATTTTGTTTCGATATATTTCGTGTTTTGTTGTTTTATTTCGTACGTTTAATTATTAGACGCTCATTCTACTGAGATTTTTAAATCCTTGGAACTTTCGTTTCCTCTGCACCGCTCCTTTCATACCCTCAAGAGTAACTTCTTACCCCGTATAGGATTAGAACAGCTTCGTTATCTCCCTTCCCCCTATAAGTCTTTGTCCTCGTTGCAGAACGGAGCATGCTTAGGAGAGTTGCGCGGATCTGGGGTTATGCTCGAGTAGCACGACTCTTCTCATCTCTACTCCTGCCACCTTTTTATGAACCTCCTTACAAAACCTTTTCATAGGGATGCCTTCGATGGTTTTATCTATTTTTCTAAATATAGGGGTTATATTATCGTTTCTTATTTTTTTCCTTTCATTCCTTTTTCTTTCATTTCTTTCTTTTATTTTAATTTTACTTCAGAGTTGATCGAACTTTAAAAAATTCTTCGCAAATTCTTATCTGACAGAGAGGATTAATTATAATATTTTCATTAAATTGATTGATCTTAATTTTAATATTTTCATTAAATGGATTTGACTTGATTTAAAATTTTTCCTTAAATTGATTTGTTTTGATTTTAATATTTTCATTAAATGGATTTGTCTCGATTTAAATATTTTCATTAAATGGATTTGTCTTGATTTTAATATTTTAATTAAATTGATTTGTCTTGATTTTAATACTTTCATTAAATGGATTTGTCTTGATTTTAATATTTTCATTAAATTGATTTGTCTTGATTTTAATACTTTCATTAAATGGATTTGTCTTGATTTTAATATTTTCATTAAATTGATTTGTCTTGATTTTAATACTTTCATTAAATGGATTTGTCTTGATTTTAATATTTTCATTAAATGGATTTGCCTTGATTTCAATATTTTATTAAATTGATTTCTCCGGATGTAAATATTTTCCTTTAAATTGATTTGTCTTGATTTTAATACTTTCATTAAATGGATTTGTCTTGATTTTAATATTTTCATTAAATCCATTTGTCCGGATTTAAATATTTTCCTTAAATTGATTTGTCTTGATTTTAATATTTTCATTAAATTGATTTGTTTTGATTTTAATATTTTCATTAAATCGATTTTATCTTGATTTTAATATTTTCATTAAATGGATTTGTCTTGATTTGAATATTTTCATTAAATCGATTTGTCTGGATTTAAATATTTTCATTATAATGATTTGTCTTGATTTTGATATTTTCATTAAATTGATTTGTCTGGATTTAAAAATTTTCATTAAATGGATTTGTCTGGATTTAAATATTTCAGAGCGATTCGTCTTGATTTTAATATTTTCATTAAATAGCTTTGTCTTGATTTTAATATTTTATTCAAGTTATTTATCTTAATTTTAATATTTTCATTAAATTGATTTGTCTTGATTTTAATATCTTCATTAATGTTTTTTTTTGTACGAACTCGTTCGGAAGATATGGTATAACCACCTTCATCATCTTTAACTGTTGTTGATTATTTCGGCAAAAGTAAACAAAGCAAATACAGAATATTTATCTCATTCGATAGATAATTCAACAGAGAAATAATCGGTTGGAAACAAAGTTCTCGCACCACTTTTAATGATTTTCAACGAAACACTACAGTAAGAGAAATATTTCAATAAACAATGCAATCACCATTATTTTCGATCACCTACTTCCAACGACTGGATAGATCATGGATGCCTTTGTTGTAAAATTCAACTGGTTTGCTATTAAAGAAGAATCCAACTGCAGTTTTCAGTTTGTCATCATTTGCCAACATTTTGCCGTTCAAGAAGTTCTGCAGTGCCCGGAATAGATGGTAGTCTGTTGGCGCCATTTGTGGCGAGTACGGTGAGTGAGGGAGAACTTCCCACCCTAGCTAGCACCATAGTTTTTTACTTGTATGATTTGCAACGTGTGGTCTGGCGTTATTGTTAAGAAACATGATATCAGCCAATTCTGGTAGTTTCTGAGCAATTTCATCTGCCACCTGTTGAAGTTGTTTACCTTATAATTGAGGGTGGCTAGACTGATTGCGTTCAAACATTTCCCAGTAATTCACTCCGTTCACATCCCACCAGACACAAACCATAAGCTTCTTTTGATGTCGGTCGGCCTTTGCCTGAAGTTGTGCAGGTGCACCTTTGTCTGTACAGCTTCTTTTTTAGGCCATTTTCGAGTGTAGGCACCATTTCTCATATTCAGCAACCACTTTGTTTAGTCAATCAAAATGACGTTTCTTGGACAGTCGTGTCATGCAGGCGTCTATGCGCTACTGACGATTGAAATCTTTTAGTTTACGTGGAATCCATAAGTCCAGTTTCCTGGTTTTGTCCATTCCATCTGAATGAGGCAAAATGGCTATATGACTGACGCTAAACTTTTCAGCTCGCGTGATGTCAGATGTGGATCAGCTTTGATTGACACAGGCACGCACACGGTTATTATCAATAAGTGAGGATCGACCCCTTCTTGCCTGATTTTCTAGGTCGAATTGGTCAAGCTGAAACTTCTTAAACCAAGCGTAGGCTGCGCGACGACTTACTGTCTCTTCTCCAAATGCTCGGTTGATACGTCATTGCGATTGGACAGCGTTTAGGCTGGACTTGTTGTAGTCATACTGTAAAAGAGTACGTTGCTGTTAACGAGAAAGAGTCATTTGATGGGTAATTTTTTAAACTTTAGATATCATATAGATTGTTCGATTAATTACTTTGTTCGGCTTTCCTAGACCTCGCTACCTAGGCTCTAGGACACTGCACTTTCAAGCGAGGCCTAGGAAAGACTAGGCCACTACACATTAACTAGTCGTGCACCCTGTATAAATCTATAAATAAATAAACTTTATAAAAAGGTTGTGCAGGAACTTTGTTTCCAACCTAACATTATCCTGCGTGACATAAAAAATATAACTTAATAAAAAGTTATTATGCACGATATTGGTGACCTTACTTTCTATGGCGTATATCGCCTGAGTCAGTGATTCGTCCATATTTAAACAATTATTAATTTGTTTTCTTTTTATTTGAATATTTTGAACTATTTTTTTAATCTTTTACGGAGGTTAAGTTAGTTTTTTTTTATATATGTTGATTATATTTGCCTTTTTTTAAATGCGCAGAAAGTTGGTAAAAATAAGTTTGAAAAGTGGTTATTTTCGAAGAAACCTATATTAGCCTCATAGCACCTCAAGATGGCATTGAACGATATTTTTAGAAACTGTGTAATTAAGAAAATGTAAATGACTTATAATTTTTTTTTATTCTAAAGAAACAAACCAGCTAACCTAACTTTCGTAAAACATAAAAAAATAGCTCAAAATATTAAAATAAAAATAAAAAAAATAATAATGTTTACCTTTGGATTAAACACTGATGCAGACACTATATACCATTCAAAGTAGCTCAATAACAAAAAAATTAACTTATATTTTGTCGGTAAGATATTAATTCTCGGTTGAATAATTATCTATCAATAATATAAATATCTTGTATTAGCGTTGCTTACTTTTGTGACAGACTTGTAGGAATCTGGCTGTCGTAGAATTCAGGTAGCCCGAACCTGAATCCTTTTGGCTTCCCCACCAGAGATGCAGGGGAGGGAAGACGACAGCCCCAAATTAGGAAAAGATTTCCTCTTGGAGTGCGATGGGATTTTAAATAACAAGAATGAATTCATCGTTGGCCGGTATTGCTACTATTTAATTAGGCTTTGGTGGTTATAGGATATAAACAAGAAAACAAACTTAATATTTAATCTTATACAAACAACAATGGATATATACAGAATAATATACAGGAAGAGGGTTGAACGCGATATTCCAGACGTAGTCTTCGTCGTTCCGAATATGTATTCTTGCTGCGAGACCGAATAGCACCGGGTTTTTCGCTCGAAGATTAAGCGTCGTCGATGAATGATTCCAAAGACCTCATATGATGCCTTGTGAATACCTTCCGTATTACGTGGGCTTGCTTACTTGGAAGCAACGTGGGGACAGCTCACGATCTAAAAGCTCTAAGAATGCTTCGAAGATTTTCATTGGGATGGAGAATATATATTACTAAGCTGAAAGTTCCAATGTTTGCCGTCAGAAGCGTTATCAGTTCGGTCCCACAGCCCCGATGGCAGAAATCAGCGGTGAGGGTCGTAACACCATAAACGGGACGTGGTTCTGACGCGTTATCGCTCCGGAGGTTTGCTGACAGTCTGGAAGCTGGGCTCCTTCGCTCAAAATCCCTTTCTCTCTCTCTCTCTCTCTCTCTCTCTCTCTCTCTCTCTCTCTCTCTCTCTCTCTCTCTCTCTCTCTCTCTCTCTCTTCTCTCTCTCTCTCTCTTTTTCTCTCATTTTCTGACATTGCCTTATTCCTTTTTTCTCTCCATATTATTCGCATATGTCTCTCTCGCCACATTATTTTAGCCGTGCAAATGTCTTCGTCAGTCAGACTATGTCTTTTTCATTCCCTTAAGTAAAAATAAATCTATCTTCGTTTTAAGACTAAGTTCAAAATTTAGGTTAAATTTCGGAAAATGTCCGCCCTGGATTTTTTGGATACTTCATATATATTTGTGCTTAAAAACAAGTGGGTTTTTTTTTTTGTATTTATACTTTTTTCTTGGGAAAATTATTATTTTTTTTTGTTAGGTTATTGGAATCACATCATATTGTATTAAATATCATTTTAAGGGAATTTCAAAATAGGGGGGGGCTTTGCTCCCCATACCTCTCTTTAATTGTGCGGGGTTGCGCCTCCCACACCCCCCGCTATTTTTAAATAATCAAGTAGTATTCACAACTGTAAAGCCTAGCATTAGACTCGAATTCAAAGCAATTGCCTAAGGTCGTTAGGCGCTCTTAATGTTCGTTGTTTTTATGCCGTGTTACTTGACTTCAGACATATAAGCCCCCGTCACTGAATTTTATTTTTATAAATTATAATTTCTTTAAAATTGAGTAATATAAAATGTCCATATTATATTTTAATTCAGAAAAAAAATCACTTCAAAATGATATATAATACGATATGATGTGATTCGAATTAACTTGTGGCTCACAAGATGGCAACCTATTTTTCGCCATAACATCATAAGGCAGTTTTTTTTTAATACACATATTTTTAACAAAGCGCCCACACAAATTGAGGGCTGGAATTTTCCGAAATTTAACCAAAGTTTTTTAGTTGTCTCAATTCTCTTGGTTTAAGAATTTAAGGTTAGACAAATCTTAATATTTTGAAACTGAATTATTATCTTTCATCTTCTTCATTTCCTCCCCGCTATTTGGCTCCCAAGTAGGCTAAAGTATCCCCCTTCTTTAGACTAGGCTAAATCCCTTCATCACCTTTTCATTTGCCCTATTCTCACCACTTTCTCTACGATTGCCTCTCAAATGTCCTGCCGGAGATGACATTGTTTAGTTTTAATTCTTAGTTTTTTAGGGAAGAAAGACAATCTTGAATTGAGTGCCAAATTCCTTTTTAATCCTTCTATAATTCCTATTATATTAAATACAGAATTAATTTCTATTTTAATTACGAGGGAAAATTAGTATAAACCCCCAAATTAATTTATTATTCAAAGAAGGTATCATTTGCGTCTACACACATGGACAATGTCAATGAAAAGAATGTTATTAGGTTGTTAACCACCTATTCTTTACCTAAACATACTAGTGGAGAGGAGGATGAGATGGGGGGTGTATAAATAACCAGGCACAGTAGAAGTGAACTAATTGAGAACCACTGCCTTAATTGGTGGACATTTCTCAGAATTGGTGGCCATAATACGACTATACGACGGCTATAACCGACCATATTATCGGGTAATATTTTTCAAAAATCTAACTATATTTTTATTTGGGAATTTCCTCCACCTCACAAAAAGACCTGCCCTCGTTATTCATCGACTAAGGTTTGGGGAGCGTTAGGCCTCCCGTTCCTTAGGGCCGTCGTTTACTCTGAATTTTGTACTTAATACATTTTTTCATCTACCCTAACTTAACCACCTTCCTCACCAACATCCTTTTCTAAAACACTCAGCAGGAGATTCCCTCGTTAGTATTTGCTTTATAATTTAAATAAATATTAGTATTCTCCCCTTTTAAATAACATAAAAAATCTTCTTACCATCAGCAGCTTTAGGAGAGTCGTGCACCCTTAGATCGATGGGTTAAAATTACATTTCTCCTGCTTTCAACCCTTCCTCGATGAACTCTTTCCAAAATGTTCAAGATTCTTTCGTTGGTTGCGTCATTTTATATAATATAATATAAAATAATAATCCAGTCGCTTTCATTTTTTTTTCAAAGTAATAAAACCATTTCATTTTACCCATAAAAAACGTATAGTTGATAAATCATTGTTTTTATCCGAATCCAGACTCATTCTTCACAGAATGAAAAATGACTCTTCACATTAAAAAGAATTATCCCCAATCCATCCTTAATGTCCTTTAGGGGAATTAGAATGTTTCTATTGTACAGGGTGCTCCTAAAGTCCTTGTGTAATTTAAATAATTGCAGAGCACCACTTGCGTTCGAAAATTGGTTTGTTCGATGTTTCACAATGATATTCATGTGGTGATTTTTTTAAACTAGCACGAGGACTTTAGGACCACCCTGTATGATATTATCGTAGATGCAATTAAAGGCTTTTTCTTTCTTTCGGCAATTTTCCAATACTTTTTGTTCTTCCTCCAAGTACAATGTAGTTCAGTCCATATTTCTTACAACGTTACCTTCATTGCAAAGATAAACACTAATTATATTCCTCTATTTATCCATTCGTCAATCCCAGGAGGGTAGAACTAAATTTAAAGAGCGGACTTGCTGCAATTGATTGGGACTCTGACCTTCTCAAACGTGGAGGAAGGTATTTTTTCTTCTAGTAGCAAGAGAGAGTTACGACAAGAGAAGATACGATATCAGAAGAAGAATAGAGAGGGACCTAAGCGAGGATGGAGGTGTGGGGAGATTTTGTGCGCTAAACCATGCTCAAAGAGAGAAGAGGCTGAAGCAAAGAGGTGTGAAATTGGATTAGGGGAGTGAAGAAAGAAAGGGAATACAACCAGTAGTAGTTAATGGGGGGGAATTTCACCGCAGTCCACAATAAATCCGATAACAGGAACATCCTCTTTCCTGGAACGAACTTAATTTATTCTGATTTTGAACATTTTCGGTCACTTAATAATGCATTGAATGAATAAGAGAATTATTGGCTTAATGGGTTCATGCAACCATTGGTATCTGGAAATCTTGTCGAAAGTTTTGTAAGATTGTCATTTATAGGGTATAAAATAATAATAATAATATTAATAATAATAAGTATTTTGTAATGCGCTCTTCAAGGCCTGAGGCCTTCCCAGAGCGCACGTTGTGCTGATTATTCTCTGGAATCTTTAAGTAGAAGATTAATTAAAGTGAAAATAGAAAGTAAACTTGCATAATCACCATGAACATGTTTTTTTATGAATAAATATTAGAGATAGAGATGGGGCAAAAAAATGAACAAAAGAATAAACTTTAATCCGTTTGAGAAATTGATATATTGGGCACCTGGGCATTTTTATGACCGGGTAAAGAGGGATATTTGACTGTGGGCCAAGTCATGCTGGATCAGTATGGCTGCAAAGAAAGTCTCAACCCACTGATAAAACTTTTTTGCAAAATGAACCGAGTTTGAACAATGGAAGAATGGAGTAGATAAAATAAAGAATTCACATTTAGGTTAATTCGCCAAGAAGTGGGGAAGTTGGAGGAAGTGAAAAGGGTAGACGCCTTGTGGCCTAGAGATCAGAAGGGTACATAAGTCTCGTGGGTTTTGGATCGTTTGGCAACCACCGAACCGTCCATGTGGCACCAGTAAGAGAACACTAGGAAATACTGATTATCTCAAATCCTTTTAAACCAATATTGTCTTTGTGTTTTTATTTACCTTCTTCAAAACCTTTTCACCTTAGCTTTATTCTTTAGTTTATATCCCATACACAGTTTCATCCTTTCTCATTCACTTTCATCACGTTTTAACAAGTGTTCCCCCCCCCCCTCCTTTGCTAACAGATTACCAATCCACTCAGATATCCATTTACTCTTTCTATTAGCGTTCCAATCTTTTTTTAACCTTTTCATATATAAATTTAGTTAAAATGTTTAAAAAAATATGTTCACTACATAAATTATTTATTTAGAACTGTATAAACTAAAGAAATACACTTTTTGTAAAAGAAAATTCCATAAAAGTAATAGAGTTCGAAATTTCGACCATCTGGAACAGGAGTGCTAAAATATTTGAGCGGTCTATTTTTAAATAAATAGAAGGGATTATTAGACGCTGGGTTAAGGCTGTAATCACCCCCAAATCACGCTATCATCACTATTACCATTATTGCCTCACTTCACAATGAAGGTTTTGCCTTATGCAAATTCCCTTGGATGAAATCAAAAAGGGGCGAGAAAAGAATCGGAAATTGCCTTTACCTTTCTTAAAGCTCCGCTCAAGACCGAGAACAAATGGGAACATTTTCCTCTTCACGTCTTCATTGATCATAACCAGAGCTTAGATGGCTCGTCAGACATTCACCCCCTGGGTTTTACGGCTACAAGCACCCCCACTTACACGTATTTTACAAGTATCCTACCATACACATTTACCCTCATCACTCAGCTCCCGTCACTCACTTTTGTACTTCTCTTAGAATTGCTCCCATATATGTACATAATAGACAGCCATGGTGACATCACGTATTCCCGCCTCACCCACTCCCTATATGTATCAAACCACTCCCTTTGGCCACCTTTCAACCTTACACAATTCCTTCTTACTTCACACCATCCAAAGATTCTTAGAACCTTCTATAGCACTTTTCTATCGAGGCGATTTTACTTTTTTTCATCAGATCAATAAACACAACATCCATCTTAATCTTTTTCCTCAGCCACTTATTTCAACAACAGCGCTTGATCCATTCACTCTAAACAGACCATATCCATCCCCTATTATTCACTCCTTATCCTCCTTTCACGCATCGCCAGATTTCTTTCACGCATGTTGCCTCACTACTCGATTTATTCCTCTCTAGTTCTGACATTCGCCTTTCTACTCTTTCTCCCATATAGTGGTAAAGTCACGACGCTCTTCTACTTCTTATACACTTTTACATAACACAATTATTACCAGCATTTAATTTTATTTCATTTTAGACCGCAATATTAACGAGGCCTCAGCAGAAAGTGGTGAAGATTGAGCAAGTGAAGATGTCTGGAAGATATATGGTCGGAGATCCTCTTGCAGCCTCATTTCATAACGAATCATAGCACCCCATCGCTTTAATGGTGCCCATACCCATAGGAAAAATGGTGGATGTATTTGCGCTTGATACAGCCAAAAGGGGAGGGGAGAAGCGGGTAGTTTTTTGTTACTGATGTGCGCCGATCACACTTTATGGGCAAGCGCTAGATGTTGATTAAGGATATAAAAGTGTAAGATTAAAGGCATAACTTCCTTTATATTCATTGCTTTCATCTAATCAGCCGAAAAACATTCGCATGCCTATTAACTCAGGAAACCACCGTGATAGGTACACATAGACGTACACAAAAATACGGAGCGGCGCACACGGTTACGCATCACTTAAAGTGACATTTGTCTATTTGAATTCACCGTCCGGAGGTGACTTGGGGCGTTCCCCTTCTCTCGCTCGCGTTCGATGGTGCGCGGATATCTCGTAATGAAGTTGTGTCGTGTTGCTCCATTAGCGCCATCTGCCACACTTTAATTAATGCTCAGAGGAAACCCGCCAAAACGCCACACAAGTGCTTCTCGCCGCCATCAATTTGGTGTCGATAAGGCGTTTCATTTTCACATTACGACCGTACACTAATTCGGAACAGTTAAGTTAGTTTATTTAAATGAATGCGAATGTGAGCTTATGTATACGAGCGTGCCTTAGCGTCGCAGATGTGAAATTAAAAATTAACGCTATCAGTTGAGCTTCGTTGTTTTTTTTCGCGTTCCAGGAGCATTTTTTTTTATGCTATAATTCAATTAGGTTAGTTTAGTTTTAAGTGTATAAGGAAATACTGAACTTGTAACTTAAATGTAACATAAAAATCGTGAAACGTAAAGGCTATAAAAGTCAACTCATCCACATTTCTTGAAAGGCAAAAAAATGAAGTGGGGTAGAATTAAAGAAAACGTATTAATTATGTAGCTTGGAACAAAGGATATTGCTGAAAACCATTTTTAGATTATTAGTTAGATGAATATTAAAGGGACTTTGGGCCATTTAGATAAATTTATTCTGTAGTTGATTATGAACCCCCAAAACAACATTCCCTATTTCACCTAAAAATCTGGGAAGAGAACTGTACCTTTTCTAACTCAATGCGACTTAATGCCAATCCTGGACACATTAAATGGTAAAATACTGCCTTGACCCATTGTTAAAAGGCTCAGAGTGACCTAATCCTCTTCATGCACAGATGAGATTGGGTCACCAGACCGTAGCCCAACTTGCCGTAGCCAAGCGGCGAGATTTCATAACTAAATTTTTTCATCCAATTAGGTCAGGTTAGGTTAACCTCGTTGGACCAGTTGGGTTCAACAAGGTCTCAGCGGTCAGTTGTCATGTACCGTGCACAAATTAAACAGAAACATAGCAACCATACCTCGGGGAGAAAGCCCCCGTCCCCTAAACATCTGAACAAATTATTGTTTGTTTTTGTTCTTTTAAATATACACTGCGGAAACAAGTATACGACGGAATAGACCACGTAATATGTTCTTAAGGTATTCTATTATCATTTATTACGTGAATAACATGAAATTACCATTAGATAAACATAGGAATTATGTTCTTGACATCCATTTTAAGCGTCATTATACGGAGGATATTTTGTTTTGATTTCTTTGTAGTTTCCTGGAACATAATAATCAGGTTGATGAAGACCAAATAATCATTCCCGGATTACTTTCCTAAAATCGTTTTTGTGGCTAAGGTAGTGGTTGCGAGAACCTTTAATTTTACATGTTCAATCTATCCGGTGGAGTTTTATAAATCACTGGGTAGTTTTAAAAAATATAACACTTTAAAACTGTCTTCGAAGTCTTATTTTTATTCTGTATCGTAGACCACCGCAACCGAGTAAAGTTAAAGAGGGTGAAAGTGTGATGAAAGTAAATAGTTTCAGGAGTAAAAAGAAGGAATTTGGAATAGTTAAGATCCGCAAAGACACTTAATTATGGTAGTTGCATATCATTACATGGCCGAATTTCACTTTATTCAAATCAATTCATAAAGTTTCAATGAAATCGCATCATTCTTGCTATAAAAACTGGTATCTATAGGTCTTTATTGGCCTCTGTATCTCTTTTGTATTCTCTTTTGATTTATATTGTCCTCTAGTTGTCTATATTGGTTCATATGGGTCTCTATTGGTCTTCTGGTCTTTTTTTCTTTATTGGTAGCTTTGGCTCTTTTGGTATCTTTTGGTCTTTATTTGTTTCACTTGGTCTCTTTGGCTCTTTATTAGCCTCTATTTTTATCTAAAGTCTCTGTCAGAAAATGGGGAAAAAGGGAGCGAGCGTGTGTGTTCAATTCACTAGAAAGAGATTTCGAGCGAAGGAGCTTTGCTTCCAGACCGTCCGCAAACTTCCGGAACGATAACGCGCCAGGACCCCACCCCGTGTATGGTGTTACGGCCCTCACCGTCGATTCCCGCCATCGAGGCTGTGGGACCGAACCGATAACGCTTCCGACGGCAAACATTGGAACTTATGGCGTAGTAATATATATTTACCATCCCCCAAATAATCTTCGAAGTATTCTTAGAGCTTTCGGGTCATGAGCTGTCCCCACGTTGCTTCCAAGTAAGCAAGCCCACGTAATACAGAGGGTATTCACGCGGCATCATATGAGGTCTTTGGAATCATTCATTGATGACGCGCAATCCTCGAGCGACAACCACCAGTGCTATGCGGTCTCGCAGCAGGAATCCATATTTGGAACGACGAAGACTACGTCTGGAATATCGCGCTCTACTCCGCTTCTTCGAAGAATAGCTTCCCCCGAGTACCCATACTTGTGGTCTGATCCAGAAAATCGTAAGACTTACATTTTCTTTCATCGTCAAAGAGGTGTGACGCTCTCAGACGGAGCGACTCACCTATTGATCTCCTCCCAATCCCTCTCGGGTAATTATTGCAATAATTATTGAGCCTCGTACGGCTAAAACTCTCCTCGTAGTCGCCTCCCGCTTTCACTCGGGTAATTAGTGTATTTATTGAGTCTAATACGGCTAAGACGATTCATACTTGTCATTTCAATTTCATTCATTTAGTAAACTGTGTTAAATAAATTGACTGTATATTATTCTGTGAATATCTAATGTTGTCTGTATAGGATTAAAAGATTATTTTTATTTCTCCTATTTAAATCATCGAACCACCAAAGCCAAATTAAATAGTAATTGGTCTTTATTGGTCTTTATTGTCTCTTTTGCTCTCTTTTGATCTCTTTTGGTGTCTTTTGGTGTCTCTTCGTCTCTATTAGTCTTTGTTGATATATAATGTTCTCTATTACTTTATTTTGGCCCCTTTTCTCTCTCTTGGTCTTTATTGTCTCTGTTGTGTGGCTTGCAGTCGCCAGATAGTTTCCTAAATTAAAAAAAAAAATGTCGTGTGGCTTCAACCTGGGTGAGAAAAGAATTAATAGAATACACCAAGCACTCGTGTACAACCAGAGGCTGCGTGATAGGGGAATGGGAGTTATTGTTATCGTGGTTACTTAAACTTACGAATCGAAAAAACAACGAGAGAATCTCTCCCCAAAAGTTTGTAATGTAAAGAGGAATCTGCAAAGAATATGATAAAGCTGAGGAGAAATGAAAATGTGTGGAAGATATATAGCTGCTGAGCCACTTGCGAGCATTGGGGTAGGGCGCTTCGCAATCTTCCAGGTGTAAGCTGAATTATGATTAGCCATGCTAAGAGTACCTCTGACGCCCCCTTTGGAGTAAGGTAAGGTGGAAAGAGTCTCATTTCAGATGACCCCCCTCCCTGCCTCGTTATTTCTCGTATCCTAGAATATGAGGCCAGGCCCACTCTTTCCCTGATAAGCGACTCGGTCCCCACTTAAAGCCGCTCTCGTCACTCCATTCATAGACCGCCAACATAAGAGAGAGAGGAGAACAACGCACTGTCCTGCCTGTCCAGTAAGGCCACGCTGCTTGACCACGATTGGCCTCGACCTCCTGAAGACTCACTGGAGGCACCGGATAGACGCAAGGAGAAGACAACATGGAGGCAAACACTGCGATGCTCCTGAGAAAAAGGGCAAAGTTCCCACCACCGATTGCGGTCACCTCATCTCTCTCAAGAGCAGCCTCAATGCGGTCAGGTCCTTCTCTGATAACAGGATACCAGGAGTAGATCATCGCTCGATGAAGATTGCCTCCTTCTATGGATGCTTTTCAACAATTTTAATATTCTTCCGTCTGTCGTCTACTCTCCTTTTCTCTAATCTTACGTTCTCAGGTTGTCACCCCCCCCCCCCCGCCCTCCCACGGACCTACGCCAACAACAAAAATTTTGAACCCGACATTTTTTGCCCTTTGTCGTCAGACGACATCACTGCGTTTCCTCATGATGACTTTTGTGATGGCAGAATCTCACTGGCTCATCGTCTGCTGCCCCTCTACTGCTGTCAACGAGATTTTGACGCGAGATAGCTATCCCTCCTGCCTTCTCTATCGCAGAGTCTTACCTCACGAATCATCTGGTATTCGTCCTTAAACCATGTGAGGTTTTACAATCAAATTGCTACACACCTGGAAGTAGCGCCACCTCCATCTCCAATAACTTACATTCTTATTTAAAGCCCATTATCATTGCAGTCTAAAGCTAACTCGTTGTTAAATCGGTCTCAATGGTCCTGTCTATTGCGTTTGGGGCGATTGTTTGGTAATCTGAGATTTGATCACTAAAGTTTGGGTTATCTGAGTCTTTTCGGGGAATTTCATTTACTCTTTCTGACGTCTAAACGAGTTTTGTCCTCGGTGACTTGGTTCTAATTGATCTTTTTCATATTGTGTTCATTTTTTGTGTTGTGAATTTGGGGGGATGGGGTTCGGAATGGGCCCGGTAGCATATAAGGCGTTCGGTGCTATCACAATGTTAAGGTTAAGTTAAGTTAGGGTAGGTTATGTTAGGACAGCGAATTTGAAATAATGTACATATTATGAAACTTTAATTAGCACCTTCGCGTTGCCGTTGGCGACGTAATAAGAGTGAATGCAATTTCAGTGTTGA
The DNA here is from genome assembly GCA_963969495.1 of Ceratothoa steindachneri. Classification (NCBI taxonomy): domain Eukaryota; kingdom Metazoa; phylum Arthropoda; class Malacostraca; order Isopoda; family Cymothoidae; genus Ceratothoa; species Ceratothoa steindachneri. The sequence goes on along the minus strand of OZ018322.1, from coordinate 62,636,279 downwards.
ATTGCGAAAAGACACTTGGTTAAAAGAATCAAAATTATCCTTTGAGACAATCTTTTGTTTCATTCACGCGTGGTGCCAAGGGTTGACAACTACTGTTTTTTGAATGTTAAAGAGCTTAAAACGTCAACAGAAGCCATAACTGATTGGAAAACCTTTCTGCGAGAAGTTTGCGTCAGCTCCTTGCTCTAAAATCTAACCTTACCTAACTTAACTTCCAGGCTGTATTCACACTACGAGCCTCCAACGTCTTAGCCTAACCTTAACCTCGCGTTAGCCTCGAACGCTTATTTTTATTTCGAAAAAGACCCGTTAATTTATCCCATTCACTTATGCATAACTATAATTACAATTAACAACGCCGTTGTTCCATCATTCAACTTAGCCCGAGCACTCAAAGTTCCCTAATTAGTCCGTGACTTTCATGTACCCAGAGAGCCTTTTTATCCTCTTCACAGGGCGATTATTAGACCCGACCACTCAGTAAATTGCCTTCAGTATTTGCCGTTTTCTCATTAATTTTTGAGAGTGGTTTGGTTAAACACAATTTATGAACTGTCTGAATGTATGTCTGTCTATTTGTCAATATCCAAGGAGGTTAAATATAGTACTTGTGAGTGTCCGTGATCTTGATATAAATTTATTCCAGATGGTTTATAATACAACTCCAACCTTAGAATTTAAGGTGATGCCTTTTGTATTGAAATTTATTTAAATTTAAATTATTTTTCTTACTATTCTATGGCCTCTTTTCCCTTTTTGGGGGGTTGTTCAAAGAGCGAAAATTCCCTTTTTGGCTACACCAACTTCCCATCCTGTATTCATAAAAATGCATTCTCTTCTTAAAAATTTGTTTCTGCTCTGAATCATACTTAGTCTCTTTTTGAATTTACATTAACGAGCAACACCCAAATATAAGGTTTTCGAAGGAGGTTGAGACAAACAACAAAATTAATTTCCTAGACGTAACTGTCGTCAGGGAGGAAGGCAAATTAAAAACTTCCGTCTATAGAAAACCCACGACCACACTTCTAGCGACTAATTATTTCATTTCCACGCAACATATATTTAAAATAGCAAGTATTAAGACAAAAAATGTTTAGAGCCTTCATAATTTGCTCAGGTTGGACGGACTTTCACAAAGAAATGAGATTTCTGAGACCATGATTTTCATTTAACATGTTTACTATACACCTACTCGAAAAGTATACAAAAACTTTCTTAAATAAATTATATCTGCCTACCCCCATATACACCAACTGTTTCAAAACACCGTATTTTTTTTAAGCTCCCGTTAATTGGTCCCTCCACTTCTTCTTTGACGGTACTCTTAAGAAAATCTTGCATAGACTTCTACCGCAATGCCAATTTAACTTGATATATGTATATTAATCCTAATTCTTTGAGTTCTTTCTTGAACTATAAAGATCGTATTGAGCCGATGTTGAGATCCTCTGTTGTATATCAATTCAAGTGTACCGGCTGCAATGCCTGCTACGTAGGCTAGACTAGCCTACATCTTAAACACATGGTCAATAAACATCTTGGATTATCCCATAGAACTCAAAGACTCTAATTACACCCGAATTCTCCAGGATACGAAATCACGCAGAAAATACTGGCCACATCATTTGATCGGAACATTTTTCAAATTCTCTCTAGAGCTCCTTTAGTCTATTTATTGAAGATACTCGAGTTGCTCTATATAAAAAAAAACTAAACCAACACTCAACGAGTCTGATTCCTCCTTTCTCCTACATATCCCGTAACCCTACAACCTACCAAGTCATTTTCATGCTCCTTTGTCGTTCACCTTTTCATTCTTGTCCTAGAACGACGATCTGCTTAAGGTAATGTGTATATTATTCACGTATTCGGTTCATTTAATATTTTTATTTTGTAATTTTATACTTTGTCATATTTTAACTTTAGTCTCGCTTCGTTGGTTTTATCTGATTTGCCCTAAGCTTGTGATTTCAGTGTTTTTTTAGTGTTTTTATCATTCCTGTTTGTTTTGTTTGTTGATGTAGGTTCCTAAATTGAGTGTCTTTACCTTACTTTAATAGAATCACTGAAGATGTTCCAAAGTTTGGAACGAAACGTCTGAAAGGAAATAAAGTTCGAAAGTACTCGGAATTTCGCATTATTTTCCCTGTGGGCTTTGGTACATTTTTGCTTACTCACACGATAATTTGTAGGTTATCCATATATATATATATATATATATATATATATATATATATATATATATATATATATATATATATATATTTGATTTATATTTGTTAAAAAAATACCCGTGAATAAAATGTGTGCATATTTTTGTATAAAACTTGAATCCTCCTGGTGGAGAAATAAGACACCGCCACCTTGGTGTTAGCTACGCGTCGTAAAAGGCGGGAATGGGGAGAAGTCAATCTGGCGAACTGAAATCCTATGTGATAATCTTATGAATACATTAAATTAATTTTGAGTGTGGTCTAATAGCCTTACTAATTCAATCTACCTATACGATGGTTTCCTTTCTATCTCCGTTTTCCAATTGCTTTTCCCTCTTCTATCTTATTTTTTTTCTACCTTAATACATTAACGCAACGCACTTATTGGGCACCGTGGGTATGTAGGCAAAACCTTCCTCGTGTGTATATCTATGTGTGTGCGTTCCCTTTAAAAACTTATTGGTTTAGTAAAAATCCAATAAAACCGAGCGAATTTGAAGGGCGGCGCTTAGGCCTAGAAATGGCCGATGACGCGGGGTTCTCTTAATTTCGATGAGGCGATAAGCCATTTGGTGAAATCCTTTTAGGCGGTGAAGATCCTCCATTCTCAGATGCTCTTTGCGAGGGGGAAAGTCCATCTCAAAGGCCATTCTCGGACACAGATCGACGCCTCCTCGTCCAGCCAAGAATCAAATCATGTTATTTCTAGCCTTTCCTCTTCCCTTCCTTAAGGGATCGTGAAAATCTGGTTTAAAGAGCCTCGAATTCGAGGGAAAACTCCAGGGATTAAAGGAAACACGCCTAATGTTTCCTTTTACACTCGGTCCCACCACACTTCTAAACTGGATCTACTTAATGGTTGGTTTTTCTCCGTCACGAAGACTTACGCATACTAATGTGTACGGCTTTGTGGTTGTCTCGCCCTATGTAGCGAGGAGGCTTATGTGTATATATATATGAGGGAAAAGTGGCGAAGGACTTACAGATTCGCGACCATGGGCAAAAAAAGGTCATTGATCCTTTAACTCACAATTAGGATTAGAGAACAGTACTTGTAAGGTAAACTGAAATCTAAACAGTAGTTGTAGCAGTGGTGGTTCGAAAAACCTGCCTTTATCCAAGAGGATCCCTGACTGGGTAATGATATAGACATAAAGGTCAGTATGACAATCTCTGGTGAAACCAAGGGCACCAGGAGCCGGTGCTCTTTTGGGAAGAGGTACAAGGAAGTATTATGTCTTGACACCAAACAGCGTTCAGGTGGAACCTTCATCGCCCCGGAGCAGAGGGACCTGTTCCGCGTCAGAGGTATGTGGATATAGATACCCATCGGCAGGATTCCTTGGAAAAGAAAGTGTTTGTGTGTTGAGCTGCGAAGGCGGGAGATGAAAGAAAGCAGTGTTGGGATTGGCTATGTGTGTGATGAGAAGTGTAAGATCTACCCACCCTAGCATAGCGAGTCCACCCATTGGTATCCAGATCTCTAACCGCGCTGACGTTTGTGCCTGCCCATGAAAGGGATCGAACCCGGTACTGCGACGTTAGCGGACCAACGCCTTATCCACTCGGCTAGCAAGAGCTTCAATGTACCCAGTGATGGTATGCGGCTACTATAGCAATGCGTACCCACCTCCACGCTGCATCGGGCACACCAGTGTGGTACAGTAACCGTATACCCTCACTGGGTACATTGTAGTTTACCTAATTATTGTAAGATACTGCGTGCCCCCACGGGTGGGTGAAAACGATCCCTTGTATTGCGATGGCTAAAGTGGAGGTTAAAATACCCAAGTTGATACAGTTCTTTTTAGGGCTGTAGATTGGCCTGTAGAGTAGAGTCGTTTGGCGTGGGTGAAGAGCGGTCCTCAGGCGAGACCTAGGCCATTGGTAATGGTAGTTACCTATTGGTGTACTAACCGCAGAATAGTACTTGTTTTCAAACAACTTGATTTAACTAAATTTTTGAAAACTAGTTTAAGAGGAATTTATCGATAAACACCAGGTGTGTTCGCAATGTTCGCAGTGTTCGCAATCCTAAAATCAAGATGAATGTGAAAGCTACATGTGTATAGCACCAGATATGACTGCGACTTAGGTCGTACTTCTTTCATCCAGGCTTCCAGTCCTGGGTAGATGCCAATTATACTAACTGTTCCAACAAATAAGTCTGAGCTACAAAGATCTTGGGTTCAGCACCAGATAACAAACGAGAACTGATCAGGCGAGCAAAAGATAAACCGGCAATTTTCAATGAAAAATAATACTCACAACCTTAGGGTATGGTTCGGACCATTTTTCTCTCATACTTGTTTACTAATTTATAAATGAGGGGGGCGGGAGTCGTCGCTTGGCTTGTCAATAAAGTGTTGGACTTTCACACCTAGTTGCCGACTTTAATGCTGGGTGGAGCAGACACAAGAACTTCAGTGTTTGTGGGGAACCAATCTTAGAAACGTGTTGGGGTAATTTCTAACATGTGGGCAAAATCAGTTTTTCGTTCACACATCAAAACCCATCCTTCTTTCACTCCGGAGCCTCTTGAGAGTTTTTACACAAACCCCGGACGCTAAATGGGTGCCCCTTCCCAGGGCCGTCAGGTCAGGAAGGATTGTTTACTCACCAGGGGGTGGCAAGACACGATAATACTTATTTTTCAAGCAACCCCTTCCTCCAACACCTACAGGTTCCTAATGTTCTCCAATTTACCAGCGATTGTCCTTCTTATCTTGTTGTGGATTTTATCATCATGACAGGGCATATCTTCCTTGATTGAAACGGGATGGGTGACGCCATTAACCAACTCTATGGAACTTTTTAAATCACAATTATTACCACAAAGTAAGGGAACCTCTTTGGTATTGCCAGAATAAGCTGAAGCTATTCTGTGTTCAGTCCACATTTGAACCAGGGAGATGTCCCCCCTCTTCAAACGGGGACATCTCCATAAAATGGGGCAGACCATTGCTCCAATACAACTCAATTCCTCTGTATTCAAGGGTTTCACCCTTCGTCTCGTCCAGTAGCTGCAAATACACGGGAAATATTAGTGTCGTCTCAAGCTTTTATTTATTTCCATTTGTGAATTCGTAAAGCTTTTTTCCATCGTGACTGCTTATTTGCCCCTTTATGTGTGGCAGAATGTAATATACATATCTACATTCAACTCTTTTACGGTTGCCGCAGAAAATCTAATACACCTGAAGTTCTTCCAGCGAATTACAGATTCTTTTCGGAACCAAATTGCAACCAATCCCTGTCTAAGTAACAAGTGGTAACTCTCCTACGAGATGGGTCGTTTCTTCACGTTTCTCTCTTATCTCTTTATTGAATATAATTGTAAAATTATTCATACCTATAAGTCAACCAGGAGCTTATCACATCTGCTGGGGATAATAGGTTTTTTTCTCCATCATTCCTTTTTGCACAACCATCTCTAAGGATATCAGGGTTTGGTTATAAAGCCCTCAACCACACCAACTCATGACCCAAATGAAAAGCATCTCGCTGCATCAACTAATACCTTATCCTTCTCTCTCAATATATACTACTACCTGGACTGGTGTTCACCTTCCCTTTTATCGTACATTAAGGGCACCAGCCTTCGTTGCTGCAAAATGTTCAAAAGAGCTGTTTACCCTCTTGGTACCTAGTGACTCAAGGAGTCTTATAATGGCGAGGGGAAGGGGAAACGCTTACTTGAGTGCTATGTACTTTCACACAGTTTCACTATTTTTAACTAACTTTTAACAAACCTCTTTAAAATTTTTTAGGCGGAAATACCAGAGTTCGGATTCATCTTTATAAATAAACCAGGCAATGACTTCGCCACTCCAGCTTGCACTTCACTACTAAGATTAAAATTTAAAATCTAAAAAAAGCAGCCATGGTTAAATTTTTAAAAATTTTCTGAACTTCACCAATTATAATAATTTTAAAAAGGAACTCTAAACTAAATTTCCCCCTTTCAAAATATCATGTTGCTAAAATATAGTTATAAAAGATATATAAAAATAAATTTTCTGAACTTCACCATTTGTAATTCTTTGGGTTTTAAAAAAATCACAAAATTTCGATACTTATATTTATTTCTCAACTTCACCATTTTGTTTTTTGATATTATAAAAGAATTATTAGAAATAACTTTGATAAAAAACCTAAGTCATAACCAAACTAAGATTAAATTATTATTCAAATACTCAAAAAAATCCCCTTCTTAAATTATAGAGTTAGTGATCATGATGATGATGATGATAAATATTGCTCAGAATATTTCGGAGGTATTTGTAGAGGACCTGTCAACTTGACGTTTCCTAAGAATATTCTCTTTGACGTCTTTTCGGAGAATGTTTTTATTCACTGAGACTTCATTATAAATCTTTATTATTATTTGACTCTCTCTTGCATTTCATTCACTTTAATCAAGAAGAGATGTTTTATCGATTATCGACAACTGCACGTTGTTAATATTGGACAGCTTTAATGTATAGCTGTCCCATACATAAATTTTAATTATCAATAGTGGCAATTATATTAAGTGTATACATGAAAATTACCGCCAGATTTTTGATGTTTCAATCTTTCATCTCGGAGTTCAATTATTATGAACGTCATTGACGAGGTAAGGAAATTCTAGGAATGTATATTATGAGATATAAGTCTTAGGGGATTTATTAAAAGACCATTAGATCAAGAGAGTGGTGTAATTCATTCGTAAAAAATAAACCCTTTTAAAACATTAAAAAATAAAAGATTTATTTATTTATTTTAAAAGGGATATCGAAGGCTCATGAAGTTCTACCAAAGTAAATGGAAGGGGCGCTAATTTTGACTCTCTTAACATTTCCTTTAAATGTGGATTTCAGCTATGTATAAAATTGTTGGTTTGCTAAACTTTTTAGATATTAATTCTTTCATTTTCTTCTGGAAAAAAAATATTTAACTCAATGAACTATACTTTAAACCATTTAATTGAGACTTTAATCGTGATTTAGACTGTAGTGATCATTCTGAATGGCAATGGTGTATCTAACACTACAACAGCCATTCTAACTTGAGCTTATATTAATTCATTTAGCTTCCAAAGGGATTAACTTAGGCCATTTTCTAAAGGACAATAAGCAGTGCGAACCTTTGATCAGCGGATGCCGTTGAGGGAGGGTTCAGCTAAATTGTATTTGCAATATTATAAACTTTTTTATATAAATGGGAACAAAACACGGCTTTTAGAGAAGCTCATTTATAAAGAGGCAGGTTAGGTCACCATGGAATCAGCTAGAGGCCTAAACCGAGTACAAAAAAGAGAATAATAAGATAAGGGAGTACAATTTAGACCACAATATAATGTAATAAAGAAGAACACAATAGAAGGAATCATAATTAGAGATGAAAGGAAGACAAACGCGGATTCGAGTATAAAAGCAAGAAGAGTACAAACGGGGGGCAACAAGTGCAAAAGTAAATGTAAGAGTACAAACAGAGTATACTAGGATTTTAAATTCAAAATTAGAGTACGGAATAACACGAACTAAAACAACAAAAAGAGGAAATAGTGCAAAATAAGTGAGGAGTCTGAATGGAAAAAAATTACAAGCCCCCTCCAATCCCTTTCACCGCAAATAATAATGTTTTATTTAATGATTCGCTTCAAGGTCACATACCTTCACAGAGTGCTATTCTACCCACCATGAGAAGGCTTGGGAGAAGTGGTGGGTCTTCAACGCTTGAATTATAGAATTAAAAACCAGCAGAGACCCTCAAATCCACTCGAGCCGAGTTAAAAAAATGAGGGGAAAAGGTGAAATGAGAGGGAAATGATAGCTAAAAAGATGAGCGGGTAAAAAAGAATTATTTTCACAACTTTCATTTCTCTTATGCTATATTTTAAAGTAAATTTATCGATTTTATTCCTAAACATACTTGCTGTAGTTCTATCAGCGACATCTCTAGACGAAGTTATTCCAAGTTTGTGTTAATTTATAGAAAAAGAAATTTTGTGATATTGCAGTGTTAAATATTTAGCACCTTCAAACTGTTATTTCTAAAGACTAATCGGTTATCTAACCCAAATATTGAGTCATAACTTATATTAGTAGGTTTGTTTAATATTTAAAAAAAAATTAATGTGTTAGCAACGTATACGCCGAACTACAAATCAAATTATATTGAGGTGTCTTCGTAGGATATTATGCTAAGTTCAGGAATTTATTTCGTCGCTGAACGCGTGCCAATATTACAGTCATTTCACATATATGGAGACTAGAAATGCACTGCATATACCAAATAAATCTTAAAATCGCTTTTTATAAAGGACGAATAATATCTTTGGATTTAAATAAAAAATTTCTAGCTAGGTAATTATTTGCCTTTTGTAAGGATGAGATCTCTCGAGATTAAGAACATTTAAATTCTTTTTCATCTTGACTGTGTTTAGCATTTGACCAAATATATGTATTGCAATCTTTTCGAAGGTAATAATGACCTATGTGTATTACCTTACGCTTGTCCACTTCGAATTGTATCTACCATATTCATAACCATTTAACTACTCTATCCAAGACTTTTGTAAGTTTTTGGAGTTAATATGATGGTTTGCCCTAATAGCTAGTTTCGTGTCATCTGCAAATTTGGAATTTTTACAAAATAAATTCGTGTAAAAATTCGAGAGCAGACCCATGAGGTTTAAAATTTCATTCCAGTTTAGAAGTTTTTAAGCGGATGATAAAAATACCAAAATTACCCAATTTAAAATAAAAAATAAAGTGATAACTCCAGTGAACATTTTTAGGAATATTGAATTGTGTCTAATTATGTTATCATTGCGGTTCCCACGTGTTTCGCCAACGTGTATTCTTTCTAATATTTGCTTCTTCATTAGTCAAAGCTAGGTTTAGGATATTCTGCTTGAGAGTCGGCTCGTCTATCTTTTCATGGAGGAAGTTATCGTTTATAAGTTCTAGAAGTTACATTACCCGCTGTTTCATTTAAAAAAATTACTTGGGGGAAAGTGAACTCACCGCATATAGCCATCACTTTTGTTTAATTAGCGCAAAAAAGCTTTTACCAAAGAATAATATCGTACTCTTCCTCTTTCATTTGATAAGGGGGCCTCTTGTCCATGATCAAATTAATTTTATTACAAATTATCCAAATATCGATAGCAAAAATACTCAAGTAATATCTATATAGATGTCTTTCATTATCCCGACTAGTTTAGTTTGTATGCATAAAATAACACCCCTAGACCTATCCTAGTAAAGAATTTAAATCATAGTAAGATAATTTTGTTAATTAGCTCCGTAAGTGATAAAATATAGACTAATTCAACAAAACTAAAACCTTCAAGTCATCGATTTTGTACCTCAAGACTGCACGATTTTGTGTAAAAACGGCAAATTTCGTGTTAGAGTTCGGAACTTTGATTGTTAGTCGCGTGCACAGACTCTATAATTGTCGGTGGGTAGGTAGGTCGGTCAGACGGTAACATTTTTACTTTTCAATGAGTTTTTTTGGCAATAACATCATAACTATTCGGCCGATTCTAACGAAATTTGAAACTCTTTGGGGTTTTTTTTTACATTCTCTTTCGAATGACATAATTGCCAAGGTTCTCCCAAGGTTAGTACGGGAATTATTAAAAGAACACTAAAAATGTGTCGGATTGCCCCACTTGTGGAAAGTTTTGAAGGTCCTAAGGTCATGAGTCAGAATAATTGAGAGCACGCGACTTAGATTTGTTGACCTTGTTTAAATTATTATTAGCTTGTTGCGAATAACACTGTCCTATATGTTTTCCAGTCTCTGGTGCACTCCTGGCGGAAAATTCACCAGTGGTGGTACGCAGTGGTGTTATGTGGTTGCTATAGCGATGAGTGAATACCTTCACACTACATCGGACACGCCTGGGCCTCGCTCTTCATCCACTTACTTGGCTTCTACACATATATATTTCATGGGTATTTTTCCATTAAAAATATTCAAAAGAAAATTTCAACAGAATTAAGGAAAATAGAACCGAAGAATTTGGTTAATGCCCTGAATCATTCAATATTAATTCGACACCAAAGAAAAATAATTGGGTTTGTCTTCTGAGAAATACTGAATGGGCTTAACTTTCTGTGGGGAAGACTTTCGAAATTCCTTTATATTTAATTTGCATCCCAATTCTGATGTTTAAAAACTGGTTTTATCCCCGCAGTTTAGAAAACGAATTTGCATTCAGAAATGTGATTAAAATTCCAATATATTTGCAAAAAAACAAAATACACAGGAAGTCCATACTTCACCTAAAAACAGTCTGGAGCCGCTATAATTATTTTCTCTTTCACCCATCAACAAATTGCTAAGACCAAATCTCCCCATTTAGCAAACTTTCACACTATACCATGCTATGCCGAGTTCTTGTTCCAGGTTATTTGAAGCCTTTCTTGAAAAGAGGTTACTTATGCGGACAAATTTCGATGCGACTTTTGTCACAAAGGATTCATTTGAGCAAAAACCAAGGAAGGCTGTTATTAACAAGTCTATAAAACTTATTTTAGGATCAACCACAAGTGGATGGTTATTTTATTTGAGTAAACACAGAAGAAGCTTATTTTGTGACCAGCCACAAGTAGACGGTTATTTTAAGTGAGTAAACATCGAATAAGACTTATTAAGGACAAACCACAAGGTGAGGTCTATTTTAATTTAGTAAACATCGAATCAGCTTATTTTAAGTGCAGCCACAAGTGCTGTCCTATTTTAATGTTGTAAACATCGATGCAGCCTATTTTAAGAGCAGCTACAAGGGAAGAGTTATTTTAATTGAGTCAACATTAGATTTTATTTTAGGAACAGCCACGAGTGGATGATCATTGCGATCTTCCACAAGTTGAAGGTTGTAATAATTGTGTAAACAAAAGAAAGTAGGATTATGACAAGATCTTAACTGTGTATAAATACACTTGTGTATTCCACACTCCTAGTAACCCACAAACCCACCGTTTTATTAATAAACAAATGTCTCCTCATATGAAGCATTATAGACAAAAAAATCTAGAGTGAGAAATATGGTAAGAAAAATGTGAATAAAAGAATTAATACAAAAAACAGCGTTCTGGAAAATTCCCTTATGGCCTCTTAGCTATCATTACGAAGGCCATTAACTTTTTATCAGAGGCTGTTTGGTTCTGTGGATGGCTTCCCCATGTGACTTGTTCGCCTTTATCACGAATATTACTTTTCTATTTTCCTTTTAGCTATAATGGTTAGATAAAATATTCGTTAATGTCATAGTCTTTTTTTAACTTTATATAGGGCAACCACTAAAAATACATCTGATTTAGAACGGTCATATATGATTAACCGTTATAGCTAGAAGAATAAAATGAACATTTTTGAAAGAGGGAATTCTTATGTTTTCGAAAAGACACGAAAGTGTTTAGATCAACTTCATCTATCTATAGTAATAATAATATCTAGAAATCCTTAATTTGTTCATCTGTTCTACCGAAGGAATGTGAGCTGGGTTTAGATCATCGGCAAGACAGGTTAGTTTTACCATACATAGTTGTTCACGTGTGGGAAGCAAAAGACTTGTTTGTCCATACACCACAAGGAAAGACGAAGGATATTGTCTACCAAGAAGTGTTCCGATGTAGCAATGATTAAAAAATAATTTGTGAAAAATATAAGAATTTTAACCTTTATCTATGCCTCATTCAGCTCGTCCAAAATAAAACTAGAAAATAACTTTCCTCGTAGAGGATATTATTAGTCGTGCACCAGCCTCATGTTAACCAACGAATCGTAGTTAGCAGGATTCGTGCAAAAGACCATCCATTCTTTACCAGCTTCATATGCGCGAAAATTGTACGTAACAACAACCCGAAAGACTTAGAAAATGGCAACTCAAAATTATTTTAACACTGAGCAACAACAAAAAAAAACCTTTTGTTTGGTGCCTGGAATATTTTAACAAATTCTTAAGTGATTTTCCATACTAAATTTAAAAATAACTTCAATTTTTCTCTATCAGGTCTAGTTTTTGTCTCTCCTCATCTCCATTTTGGCTCAAGTAGATGCTAAAAATGCGCATAAGAAATGGTACAAGGTGAATTTACACCACCGCGAATTAGGGGGAGAAAAAGGAAGTCAACAAATTAATTGACACATACTACGATTAATTTATTGCACTGAGATTGAATTAATTGCCCTTGACAATTAACGCAGTAAGTAATAGTTAGGGTTGATAAAGTATGAGAAGTTGTTTTGCTTAAAAGTGCGTAGAGGAGACTGATTGAGCAGTTGTCGTGTGGCGCGGCAATCATTATACAGGGTGTTCGGAAAGTCACTGTGCACTTACATATTTATTAACATAAATGTTTCAATATAGAATACAGGAGGTAAATATGAATGACAATTATAAATTATGTTGAAAGTGACCCCCCTTGGCATCAATACAGGCTTGGACCCTTCTTATTTTGTTTCTAAACACCGCTATCAGTTGCACTTATATATTTATTAACATAAATGGTTTTAGGTCGAAATCTGAAATATAAAAAGAAAATTATTAGAAGAGTGCACAGTGACTTTCCGAACACCCTGTAAATAGTTGTCTTGGCGGAAAGTGCGGAGAAGAGATTATTGAGTTGCGGGCGACGCGCGAGTCGTTGCGAAGAGAATTGACTCGCCTTCCGGTTAGGGAGATTTCAAGACAGGCTTCTCGTTAGAGATTGCAGTCCAAAAGCCGTCAAGTTACTTTGGCCTTGGAAAAAATAGGCGAGGAGTGACACTGATTGGAACTCGCAGATAAGACTGCGTGAATGGATCCGAGGTTCTGAATGTCATCAAAGCAAGGAAGGACGAACTTAGTGGAGTACTCAGAGAAAAGTGGCACCCCATAGAGAGGGTGCACGCAAAAATAGTGAAATTTAGATCGTCTAAAATCGTATGATAGAGTCGTTATGTGCAAAGATTTTGTATTTAAAATATAAACAATTTTCTATGGTCGCTTGTAAAGCAGAAGAAACTAAATGCTTAAACTGCTCAAAGACCGGACACGGGTGGAAAGAGTGCAGTTCGGAGAGGCCCAAGTGCATTAACTGCGGCGGAGACCACAAGGCCGTGGCAATGAGGTGCCCTGTCCGCAGGGAAGCTCTCCGGAGAAAATAAAACAATAAAAGGAGGCAAAGGCTAAATCATACGGCGAAGCAGCCGCCCCAAGAAACTTAAACACCGATAAATTAACGACAACGAGGCTAGTAATGACAAGTAAGGGCAGGGAGTTAATGACCATGGTCATTTTAGCCCACCTGGCTAACCTGGCACCCGGGAACTTTTGCAGAAGAACTCAACCTACTCCTGAAAAAGAACGGGACAGACAAAAATTTATGGTTTCCACCCAACCCCGCCTCGCAAGACATATTAAAAATCCAATTTGCTGACTAGACCGAAGAAGATGAAACAAAAAAGGAAATTGAACCGAAGAAAAAAGTGGTACCCGCAGAGGAAGACAATTTCAAAGGCGAAAATTCCAAGAAAAGCTCAAAAAAGAAAAAGGAAAAAGGAAAGAAGAAGAAGAAAACAGAAGAAGATAGAAACATCCCGACTACGGAAGAAGAAGAGGAGGACGAAGAGGAAGACGAAATACTGAAGTATCCCGGATTTCCTCTCACGGAGAAAAAGAAACTTCTGGAACAAGGCTTCTTCTTCAACGGTGAAGACGTGTTCCACAGGGTCTTCGTATCTCCCCTATGCAGGGTCTCAAAAGACGACCCAGCACGGCTGCTCCGAGGGATTCACAGGGGAGAATTCAAATGGACATTCGAGGGACCGTGCAACGCTAAAGAAATAGAAGCCTACTTGCAGAAGGACTCGTCTTTATCCCGGACTCGAGCGCTCATACGGTGAACATGTCGGTGTTCAAAATAATCAAAAATGGACAAAAAAATTCAGAAATTTCAAAATAAAGCGAACACTGTGTGCGATAGAAGTTTCTTACAAAGTGAATAAAAGTGGTAATAAAAATTTAAGTGGAATAATAAAAATTATTCAGAGCAATTAAACTAATAATAATAAATGTTACAAATAGTGAATATAATAACGTCATTAATATAACTAGCGTGAGATAAAAGAGAATATTAAAAATATAAGTGTCCAAAAAAGTGTTAAACATATTAATAATAATAATAACAAAAAAATAATAATAATAATAATAATAATAATAATAATAATAATAATAATAATAATAAGAGTTACTAAAAGTGAAACAAAGTAGATAAATAAGACAAAGATAAAAGTGAAATAATAATAATAATTTAAGTGGAATAATAAAATTACTCAGTGAAATTAAAATAATAATAATAAAATGTTACACAAAGTGAATATAATAACGTCTATAACATAATTAGTGTGCGATAAAAAGAGAATGTTAAAAACATAAGTGTACAAAAAAGTGTTAAACATAATAATAATAAGAGTTACTAAAAGTGAAACAAAGTAGATAAATAAGACAAAGATAAAAGTGAAAGTGAAAAATAAAAATAATTAGTTAAAAATGTATAAATAGGATAATAATAAATTTAGGTGTTCAAACGTAAATAACAAGCGATTCAAAAGTTAGGCAAACGTGATTCATAACATAATCAATTAGACAAAGTTTGAAAGCATCTTGACAAAAATAAAACTTAGTTTAATTAATCGAAAAATTTAAGTTAATTATTCGAGAAATTTTAATGTGATAAATAGTTAGGTAAGTGAGATTAATAATATAAGAATTAGGCAGAATTTGAGATGAATAAGTAAAAATGAACATCTAACCAAAATTAAATGAATTCCCATTTTATGTGTATATTTATATTTAAAATATAACTGTTAATTTTCCAAACATTTGACCTCCAGACTCTCCTGGGAAAAAATAATATTTCTTTTTTTCTCTCTCATAATCCGACTCGAAACTTTCTCTTCTCCTCTGAAATTGCCCCAAATCTTTCTACACTATTACTCTATATTATTTTTACATATATGTAACTGATTTAAATATTTGTAAAAAACTCATTGTATTTCTTTCTTTAATATATCGTTGAATGATCGCTAGGTCAGGGGTATAAAGGGTGACTTGATTGGGGGGAAGGGAAAGACTTCATTGAATCAACAACGCTAACTTGCTACACATCTCTTACCCAATAAATGCGGCAAAGAAAAGGGAAAACCAGCCGCGAAACATGGAGATTTTTCTTCACTTTCCCTACGGGGATTTTTGAGAAGGAGATTTTTACAAGCTGCTCCTAGGCGACTCTATGTCGGTCCAACCCCCCACCCCCTCCTTTGACGCAGTAATCAAGCAGAAATGAACTGGACTGCCTGTCAACTTGCCTCGACCCAACTATGACGTTCTTTGTGATAGACATAATTGGGGGCGCCAAGAAAAGCTGGTTTGAGGAACAACCCACAGTGGAACTCGGCGTCAGAGGCAACAGGACCAGAGTCATGACTGCAACTTCCGGGAAAAGATGTGGGGGCCCGCCCCCACTCCTTCATCCCGAGAGTCCAGCCAGGACCATAGAGGGAAGACATACCCGTCTCTATGTATGCCGGCTGCAGTTTAGATACCCAAACCCGTGAGGGGCCGCACACCCGGTTAGCGATGGTTGATTCCGCGCTAACCAACAAAAGATCCGCCATACTATCACACCTCGTGAGCCTCCCCATCCCCCCCGGGTTCAGCCCTCATCATTCATTCACCCCATTTGGCAGTTCACCTTCATGGATGCTGAGTTACGAAAAAGAGGGAGTCACCTCAAACAAGCATAAAGTATCACCGCAAGAACAAAGGGAGTAAAAACTATTTCCTCTCGAATCAAGTTACCACAACAAACGATTAGAAAGCATAAGAAGAATATAGCCCTAAGGGGGCACTCTCTCCAAGAGATGGACCAAGATAACACGACCAGAATCCCACTTCAGGCAATCGACGGACAACCCAAGCCCAACAGAGAAAAGGTGTTCGAGGTTGCTTATGGAAAATTAAGTATTGCCATGGTAAGACTGCTGGAGGTGTCCTCGGGATATGTTGCTATCTGTGAGAAGGAGAAGGACATTGAAACCATTACCAAAGAAGAGGCAGTTGAGGTCTTTCGGGGAATTGGTTGCAGACCACCATGCCACCTCAGATCCTGGCCCTCAGGAGCGTGGTATGCTGGCGGCTCGAGCCATGAATCAGGCAACACTCGAAAGAGGAAATCAAAGAGTAAGTCCAGCTTCGACAAACCTGGGCCAAGGCAGTCGAAGTGGTCAAGTTTAAGAACAGGAGGAATAAGAGTGACTACACTCAAGTTTTTAAAGTAGTCTTTGCAGAGACCACAATGGTCCAAAGGGTAAAAAAACATGGTCTGCTCATGTTTAATGCCAAAGAAAGTGGAGACCAAAATGAGAAAGGAGAATTGACTTCAGTTCAATTCTGCTTTAGATGCTACAGAATGGAGCAGCACGTGACAAAGATTGTAAGGAGCCACAAGAAACATGCGCCAAATGCAGCGAAAATGGCCAGCATTGGAGGACGTGTAAAAACAACTTCAAAAAGTGCGTCAACTGCGGACAGGGACATGGCCTGCCCTGTCAAAAAAGAAGTGATCAAAAAGAAACATGAGTTAAAGGAACAGGAGGAGAGGGAAAATGCTGGGTCGGCTACTACTGGTTCCTCGGAGTCCTCAGACTCATCGGACTCAGAAGCCCCTCAAACAAAAAAGACCAAGGGAAAGAAAAGAAAGAAGAAAAGGATGCGTGCAGATGACATCAATCTTACAATATACGCATGCGAATAGTTTCCATTTCCCCAAGAGATTGAACTCAGAGAAATATTCCGCGGCATTAAATCAAAAGTCTTTAAATGGGAATACGATGCCGAAATCGACACTGAAACAGTAGAACAAGCTTTGCTCTACCAAAACGCGGTTCTACATCACAAATTTCTAACGCCGAGTTCAGGAAGAAGAGAAACGGGAGGAAGGAAAACATAACCAAGAAATACTAAAAAGACAACATGGAAAGAGTATGCAACAGAATGAGGATCCTGACACTCAACGTAGACGGATATGAGTGGAAAGTAACGGCATATGGAAACATATTCCGGGTGCTTGACCCCGACATCATTCTTATAACAAAGCACGGCATTGACATTACATCTGGTCAAATTAAAATACCGGGCTACAGAATGGTAATGAAGAATCACTCTCACGAAAGGTTTGATGGTGCTGCAATAGCGTCAAGGGTAACATCTCGAACTCCACACATTGGTAGGGAACCTCGTGATAGCAGCAGCCTATCAACCCCCTCGTTGACCCTATCTCCCAAAATATAACTTCTACACACTGTTTTGGCACACCAGAATGGGAATCTTAGGGGGCGACCTAATGCCAGATACCGTGTGGGCGGGCTATGGTAGAACCAATGATTCAGGCAATCACAAATATTTATAATGCTTCCGTAAAAACGGGTTACTTCCCTGATGGTTCTAAGATTACTGACAGTCTTCAAGAACAACTAACTAAGCGATGAGCTCACAACCCTCAGCAGAAAGAGTTCCTTAGGAGACGAGGAGCGGAGACCACTCTCGCTCTCCTAACGAAAAAACTCGCATGCAGCAAAGCTGAGCGAAAATACGTAGACGTGGTGCTGCGGGATGTAAAGAAGGCCTTTGATAAGGTTTGGCTGAGAGGGCTACAATTCAAGATCCTCAACCTCCAGCTAAACCTAAGCCTGGAAAGGATCCTTTGTGACTATGTCATGGAGAGAAGAGCCCAAGTCGCGATCGAGGGCTACAAAGGACCCGAGTTCGAATTCGAGGCGGAAGTTCCACAAGCCAGCTGTCTGAGTCCGTTGTTGTACCTCGTGTATACAATATGCCTCCCTGTTCCAGTGCGGGACGATACGATGTATCTGCAGTACGCAAATGACATCACTCAAATCGTCCCAAGTCTCATCAGGAACCCTGGAGTTCAAACAAGGCGTCACGTCAGGATCATTTAATCCCCCCCCCCCTCCTTCGGCTGGAACTTCGTAGCGGACCAAAGATTCCTTCTCGTCGCCTTCCTCTGCACAACAACGTTTCATTACGTAAGCTGAACATTACCTTTGAGCATTTGACCTTTTTGTCAACCCTATCCTGTGCTTTAAATGGTTTAGCGAACCATCCCATCCCTTTAATTTTTATTTGTTTTACCTTTTTCAATCTCTTCCAAATCTTAATCCTCGGATTAGCTAGATTTCCCACGACCCTTTCTATTTTCTGTTTATGTCAATATTTTCCGTTTTGTGTGTTGTTGAAAGTTTTATTAATAAAACTATTTTATTAATGATAGCCATATTATTATCCTTGAGTTCAGTTCCACTTCTTAAGCATATTGAAGATAAATAATATCGGTCAACCAGACACCACGCACTCTAAATATAATTGAATAGTTCCCTCAACGAATAGTCATATATGGTATATCGTCGAGAGTCCATTCTACGACACTATTGCTCTCTAGTTTTCATCACTAACTATAATTTAAGAAGGGGATTTTTTTGAGTATTTAAATAATAATTTCATCTTGGTTATGCTTATGTTTTTTATCAAAGTTATTTCTAATAATTCTTTTATAATATCAAAAAACAAACTGGTGAAGTTGAGAAATAAATATAAGTATCGAAATTTTGTGAATTTTTTAAAATCCAAAGAATTACAAATGGTGAAGTTCAGAAAATTTATTTTTATATATCTTCTATAACTCTATATTTTAGCAACGTGATATTTTGAAAGGGGGGAAATTTAGCTTAGTGTTCCTTTTTAAAATTATTATAATTGGCGAAGTTCAGAAATTTTTTAAAAATTTAACCATGGCTGCTTTTTTTTATTTTAAAATTTAATTTTAGTAGTGAAGCGCAAGCTGACCCCGTAGGGGGAAATGGCGAAGCCATTGCATGGTAGACTAATATAAATGATTAATCAAATGGAGCAGTTGAAATCGCTGTTGATTTTTTACGTTTGTTAAGATGGTGATACGAGGAGCGGTCAATAAGTATTGCAATTCGTATATAAGGAAACGAGATATGAGGAAAAGTGTTTTATTACTTTTCAATATAACTACCCTCGACTTCAATGCACTTGCGCCACTTGTCCCTGAGGCTTCGAATTCCCGACAACCAGAAATCTCCCGACTGCTGTTCAATCCACTCCTGGACGGCGAGCTGGACATCATCTTCGTCCCCAAACCGGCGTCCACGCAGTGCAGCATTGTGCTGGAGGAATAAAAAGTAGTCGCTAGAAGCCAGATCTGGACTGTAGGGAGGATGGTTGAGCTCCTCGAATCCGCGCTCGCGCGGGGCAGCTTGTGCAGCGTTGGCCTTGTGGACAGGGGCATTGTCGTGGAGGAGCAGGACACCGCGTGTCAACTTGCCGCTCCGCTTCTTACGGATGCACTTCTTCAACCCAGCCAGTTCCTCGGCTTAATATTGACTTGTGATGGTCCTTCCACGAGGCGCATAGTCTACCTTCAACACTCCCTCAGAATCCCAGAAGATGGTGGCCATGATCTTCCCGGTTGAGGGTTGGGTCCGGAACTTGATGGGGGTCGGAGAGCCCCTGTGCTTCCAGGCCATGCTTTCGAGCTTGGTCTCGGGATCCCAGTGATGGACTCACGTTTCATCACCTGTCACTATGCGTGACTCGAATCCCGCCGGGTCTTGGTTGTACAGGAGCAGTAGCTTTCCCGAACTTTGATGACGTTGAAGTCGATCATGAGGCGTGAGGTTTCTAGGGACCCAACGGGCAGAGACCTTGGTCATGGCCAAATTGTCGTGGATCATGTTGATAACACTTTCATGTGATATTCCAAGTTCTCGCTCGATTTCTTCGACCTTACCCGTCTATTTTAGAGGATCATCCTCTCTACATGGGACACATTGTCCTCCTTGGTTACGTCTGACGGGTGTCCTGGACGGGGGTCATCATCAAGGGACTCATGATCATGGCGAAACTCCCTATTCCAGCGGGCAATGGTTGCATAGGAAGGGGCGGTGTCGGTGTACACTGCAACCATGCGTTCATGGATCTCTTTTGCATTCTTGCCTTCCTTGGCCAAAAATTTCATCACTGCGCGGTGCTCAACCTTCTCCATTGTTGACATAATTGTGACTGACGATCTGCGATCAGCTACTGCTTCTTAAATAGACGAGGCAGGAGCGTGCGGCTGCAGGTCCTGACTTGTCATAACTTGTCGTAACACCCCCACAAACAGCCATCCTCCTTCCTCTGTTTTTCCCTACCGATTCGCAAAACTTATTGACCGCCCCTCGTAGTTTAGAGGGTAGGACAAAGTATACTGACTTTTATGATTTCAGACGCAGCTCTGCTGCGAGGGTTTTTCGAGCAATGTTGTAGAGTAGGTTAAACATCTTGGTCTACTTGGTTATATTTTTGACGTCACTGGCTCGTCTCTCGCTACCTCAATCTCTCTTTAAATGATGAGGTTTGTACTCTACAAAAGATGTTACGGTATCACTACACTAGTATCTTTATCATCTCCACGCAGAATGATGTACAAATAACTGCTTGATTTAAAATCACGGAATAACAGGCCAGATTAAACCCCCCACCAAACTATACGTGAGGTTAAATTTGGTTGGTCAAACTATGCCTAAGGTTAAAATAACCCATATTATACCAAAGGTATATTTTGGATTTGGGGTATGAAAAAGCCTAACCAAAATAATAGCTCAGATTATAAACCAATATGGGCTATTTTATCCTCCCAGCTATATTTTAGCTTAGCTCACTTTAACCACATGTAAATTATGGCGGAGGTTTAATCTGGCCTGTTACACTGGTTTAATCTGGCCTGTTACACTGGTTAAATCTGGTCTGTTACACTGGTAATACGACCATCGCACATTAAAAAGCGACCGATCAGAGGGGCTGAAATTTGGTGGTCTCCAACAAAACCGTCATCGACGGAGGAGAACTCAACCGTAAAGTTCTGTCTATTGTAAACCTATCGCTCATCCACAGCAATGCTAATTCATAAGAAATTTCAAGTTAGTTTTCCGAAAGTGGAACTTGGAAATGTTATATTGTGGCAATAGATATAGTGTCATCTATTTCGAGCATCTTCCTTTCCCACAAATACTTTGCCACTCTCCAACCTGATGGCAAAACATTATTGAGCAAAGAGTCGTTATCACTCCGTCTCAGGGGATGGCAGCCGGTTGCCTTTATTCATTGGATAGCCAACGTTAATGCCATCTTTCACTCGTAGTCGAGTCTATGCGTTCTTTGGTACGGTAATAAATAGAAGAATAAAAGTGATTAAAGAAAATAACGAGGGTGGGAAACAGAGGAAAAGAATTACGACAGCAGACCACATTTAACCTAATACCGAGGCCATAATACCTCAATGAAAGCCTCCAGGAACAAAAAAAAAAAAGTCCAGAGATCATCTAATAAAATGTCTAAATTTGAACTTTGTTGCTTGGTAAAACAAAAGGTGCTCTTCCGAGCAACATTGGGGCCCTTCAATATACTAATTGTACAATACAACGTTTTCAAGAACAGCCAATGTTTGTATGGAGACATTTACTTCGTCGTAAATAAGTTCTCACGCTTTTACTTGCAAGAGTCATTTGCAGGCAAAGAGATACTCATATTCGATCATTTATAGTTCGAGTCTATTATTTTCGGAAATGAATACTCATATTCAGTTATATATGTACAGATCGAGAATATTCATTTCGACCAATAGCTTGAGTTAACCCTTGCAAAGGAATACTTATATACGGTCATATACAGAAATGCTTCACCTCTTCACTTGAATAATCAAATTCTGAATGATCAGATCGGCTTCTGCTCTCGAAATATTTTTATTCTTCCGCCGAAAACTAAAAAGCGGCTGATTTTACATAAGTGAAATATTCGAAGGAACATTTCTCTTCGGGAAACGACCAAGGATTACATAGCATTGAAATAATCTCGTATATCTTTGGCGTGCAAACCCCTACGTCCCCGTCTCCGAGGCAAATTGACTCCGTTTGACCAATGGCGTTACACGAGGGAGAAAGGCGGTCTGGAGGTGTAAGTGGTTGGTTTGGAGTTTCCACCTTCCATTCCGAGCGGGACCACTAATTGATGAAGTGGTCTCAGGAGGACCATCGTAGGTGGTGTGTTTTCGCCTGTTTTCGCATCCTACCGCTGTGGAGGAAGAAAAGCGAACAAAAGCTTGGAGGGGAAGTTAATGGTTAAGGATTACAAAAAGGCATAGCCACAATGACGGCCATTAATTACACTTAAGAGCTGCCTCATCTTTTAGTCGCATTTAATATAAGAGCAGATAATGAATAGCGACTTAGCCATTGCCTCATAAGGCAATTTTTAAGCAACTCTCTTATTAATGACCAACAGAGAGTATTTTTTTATAGTTGAAAATGATTTTCATATTTTAATCATTCTTTTGGTGACGTTTAGTGGATTCTTATATAAAAAAATCACTAAAATAGTATTAACAGTCTAGATGTCAATAACTAAAATATCCGCTTGTTTCATGCTTTTAGGACACCCTGTATTTTAAAGGGGAATTCGTTACCACAAAAGTGGCAGTCAATTCTCTTCGAGTGGCATTCTATTAGGTTAAGGAATAAGTTCTTGCGGGGTTTTTTTTGTTGTGTTGATTTATGTTTTGTTGACGTGATTTGTGCACATATTAAGAAACAATAATAAAGAATGAGAGCTAAATTTGCAAAGGTTAGGCTACGTCTCTTAACAGCGTAGAAAATTAGGCTTTTGATTAGGCTACGTCTTGAAGTTGAGTAATAAGTCATTGCGGTTTATTTAAAAGTTGTGTTAATTTAATTTCTGTTCTGTATCCTCAAAATAGAATATCAAGTTGAAAGAAAGGCGCATTTTCGACACTTGTTGTTATTCATTTCCAATCGAGACGGAAACAATGCAAACGCAGCCAAAGCTCGTCGCGATATTTGTGCCGTGTATGGAAAAAATGCTTTATCAGAAAGGACAGCTCAATGGTGGTTTTCACGTTTCAAAACAGGTCATTTCAATCTTAATGACGAAGGATGTTCTGCTCACCCCATTAAGTTGGATGAAGATCGATTGAACGAGCTTCTTCATGAAAATCTTAGTCAATCGACTAGAGAATTGGCTTTAAAATTGGCGTGTGATCAGAAAACTGTAGTGAATCACCTTCATTCGATGGGAAAAGTTCAAAAACTCGGTGCATGGGTTCCGGACGCTTTGAGCGAAAGCAACCAACTTCAACGCTCCACGATTGCCGCAGGTTTGCTTGCTCGTCACAAGGCTACTCGTGGATATAAGGACAGATTTCTTCACCGCATCATCACTGGCGACGAAAAGTGGTGTGTTTATGTCAACATGAACCATCGAAAACAATGGCTTAGCCCCAATAAAAAAAACACTTCCGCGATTAAAGCCAGGACTTTATCTACGAAAGACGATGTTGTGTGTGTGGTAGGATTGTGAAGGCATGATTCTTTATGCGCTCCTTGCAAACACTGAGATTGTCAATGCAGAACTCTACGTTCAACAAATGTATCGACTCGCCGAAGCTATTCGTGAAAAGCGACCTCATCGACGTTATGGAGTCCTTCTGCAACACGACAAGCTCGTCCTCACTTCGCGAATATGACAAAAGACGCCATCCAAACGCTTAATTGGGAAATCCTGGCGCATCCTCCATATTTGCCAGACTTGGCTCCATTGGATTTCCATCTGTTCCGATCGCTCTTCAACAATTTTCGCGGCGTTTCGTTCAATACTGATATGGAATTAAGAACCTAGTTAGACGAATTCTTCGAGTCAAAATCCAGAGATTTTTATTTCAGAGGCATCGAAAAACTAGTTGAACGTTGAGAAGAAGTCGTAAATAACAACGGAGAATATATTATTGATTAAATTGCATATTGTTATCAATTAAAAATAAGGTTTTTCTAAAATTATTAATGGTAATAAATAAATTTGATAAAACCGCAAGAATCTATTCCTCAACCCAATAAGAGGAGCATTTGAAGAATGGAAATTCGGAAGTTGCCACTCATCAATAAACTAAATATAAAAATTACCAACACTGATTATTTAAGTGATATAGAAAGCTATCTCAACTAACGAAGGAATATATATACTAGTAAAAAATAAGGACGGGGGGCAAACTATGAGAATAAAAGGTATGTATATAAATTAAAAACAAAATCGGCAAATGAAAAAAAAAGACTTTTTAAACCTTACTCTTAATCCAACAGATTTGGGCGAACATATCATAATCCGCCAGGAATCAGGACATTCAAGAAGCACCTGTATTCGATAGTATTGGCCCGGATGGGTTTCTAACTAAAGTGTTGAAAGAAGTGCGCGATCAAGTGTCACGACACCTGAACGCAATCTTCAACATGTCAATCCGGACCGAATGCGTTCCTAGAGATTGGCGTGAAGCGGAGGTGACTCCTATTTTCAAGAAAGGAGACCGTAGCCAACCGTCGAACTACCGACCTATTAGTCGGACTTCGATAGTCAGTAAACTCATGGAAAGCATCATGGTGGACAAAATGACGTCGCATTTAGAGTCAAACCTGCTACTGACGAGTTCCCAGCACGGCTTCTGGAGGCAACGGTCATGCTGACGAGCCTTGTGGAATTCTTCCACTTCGTCTTCAGTGAGCACGATCGGGACACGGCGGTAAATGTGGTCTACTTAGACTTTCAGAAAGCCTTTGATAAGGTACCACACCGCCGCCTTCTCCGGAAAGTGCGAGCGCTGGGCATAGACGGAAAAGTAGCAGGCTGGATAGAGAACTGGCTAAATGGCAGACGGCAACCGGTGTTACTGAATGGACAGGCTTCAGAAAGGGTGCTCGTTACTAGTGGAGTGCCTCAAGGTTCTGTCCTGAGACAACTACTATTTATCATCTACGTCAACAACATGGATGGTGACATGGTTGCCAAGATTTCTAAATTTGCCGACGATACCAAGTTTGGTATGAACGTTGCAAAGGATGGAAATACTGCCCGTCTGCAAGATGATCTTCGGAAGATTGGGGAGTGGTCAGATACATGGCAAATGCCTTTCAACGTAAACAAATGCAAAGTGATGTATATCGGCCACCGAAATCCCCAATCACCCTATATCCTTAAGGGCACTGCTCTTAAATCCACCGACACTTAGAAGGACTTGGGTGTAACTATCACCAGTGACCTCAAGTTCTCGAAACAGTGTATTGAGGTGGAGAAGAAAGCCCAAAGGATGTTAGGGTATATAAAGCGACAGTTTGGATATCGGAAGAAGGAGATAGTACTGTGTCTGTACAACTCCCTCGTCCGACCGCACCTGGAATATGCCGTACAATTTTGGAGTCCTTCATTCAAAAAGGATATCGCGAGATTGGAACGCGTGCAATCCAGGGCAACCAAACTGATTCCCTCTATCAGACATAAAAGTTATGAAGATAAATTAAGGGAATTAGATATGTTCTCGCTGGAGACCCGGAGACTACGTGGTCAGCTTATCGTAGTGTTTAAAATACTTCGAGGCTTTGACAGACTGGACTACGGGGATATTTTCCAACTCAGCGAGGGAAGAACAAAAAATCACGGCTACAAACTTGAACTGAAGAGATACCACCGTGATCTGTGTGGGAAATTCTTCACATACAGTATATGTGGTAGTTGGAACGCACTTCCGTCGGAAGTTGTTAACAGTGAATCTGTTGACCAGTTCAAGTCAAGACTAGATAAAGTCTTGCGAAATCACAGTTAAGATCCTTGCGAGTGATCTTCAAGGTTGCCAAGTACACCTTCGAAGATTGCGCCAAAAGTACCCTCTTTGTATGGACCGTAAGGTCTTCTAAGGTACTTATTTTCCTTGTAGCTACTTACTTGAACTCCTTGTGGACCCTGGATATTTTTCTAGTATCTAGACTAGGATTTAAGAACGATTTATGAGCTAATAGTCCTTTGCTATTTTAGAGGTTCTCTTATATATCTTATATATATATATATATATATATATATATATATATATATATATATATATATATATATATATATATATATATATATATATATATATATATATATATATATATATATATGGCGTAAAAAGTAATAAACTACAATAGTTGAATCCGATTTATTTAAAAACAGAGCTAGTTTCGGATTTCGCCATTATCAACTGCATAATGAAATAATGTAAGACGTGCGACTCCAGTATATGAAGGCAAAAAGTAAGACTAAACAAAATGAAAACAGAGGAAATAAAATGAAAGATATAAATAATAGTGTGGTTCCGGAGGCAACTTTTAATCCCGGCGAACGACCGATTCTGGCCGATTATAAATGGATTTGGCAAAACTAATAACTAATATGGTAGTTTATTATTTTTCGCACCGGATATATGTATATCTCGTTAATGTGATATCTCTTCTAATATATATATATATATATATATATATATATATATATATATATATATATATATATATATATATATAACTCGAATAAAAATCGAGAACTAGATATGATCCGATGGCAGCTTTGGTTGTGCAGGGTCGTATTTTAGTCGTAGCGTTCGTCTCTGCTTGAAATCATCCGTGGTCTTCAGTGTCAGTTTTTTAATGTTATAAAACACATCCGAGGCCACCGTTGCGGCCATGAGTTAAGTCCCTAGCACAATATTACACGTTTTATAATTTTAATTTATTGATATGGCGCACATCTATAAAAAGTTATTCAAATTAGTAACACTTGGGACTTCCGTGGCCACGGTTGAGAACGTTGGCTCCAAATGGCAGACATTTCTCGGAAACGGTGACCATAATACGACTGTACTTACGGCAATAACCGACACCTCCTGCCGCCCCTGGCTCCCCCTCCTCGCCACGCCACTCGCTCCCACAACCTCCTCGTCCCCATCAGATCACATAGTAACAAGCACCAGAAAAGTCCAATCCCAACAATTGTGAAATAAATAAATGAGGAGAATAAACTTAATTGAATCCATGTATCGTACATAAGCAATCTGCCATCTATAAATACTATCATTACCCTACCCTTGTAAATACTATTCCCATTCGCTATATAATACCTTTTAAATATTGCATTTTGTCAGTTGAAATGACTGTTTGTATCCTAAATAAACCGTTTTATTATTATTATATTATTATTATTAACAATATTCTTGGAAATATTCCTAAAAATCCACCTAGATTTTTATTAGAGATAATTCGCTCCTATTCAATGCTTTTAGTCGATCTTTTTAATAATCTCGAATATACTCCATTTAAGAACATAAAATACCCAAATAATAGCCATAAATTAATTACTAGTAGCAAAGTAACCTAATATTTTAGTGAAAGCCTTTAATAGAAGTTAATTGAAGTATAACACAGGGGAACAATTTTAATCACATTTCTGGTGACTTAGATTTATATGCCAATTTTAATTCGTTTTTTTCATGCTGATTTCAAATATATAATTCATTTTTACCTACATGCTATAGTTATTCTGTAATTTCTATTTTCTCGTTTCCCCGAAAACTGCCCTCCGGACGGAGAGAGAGTGTGCTTGTAGAAAGCAAATACTTCACAGTACATACTCGTAGTAGTAAGATAGTAATAAGTGTTATTGTGCAAAATATTAAAATTATTGTTTCTTTTTTAAGGTCTCATGTTAGAGTGATGGCTTTGTCAAGAGGAAATTGCGTTAATGATCCAGACACCTTCTGCTACATATGTGGCTGTTACATGCTAGTTCGTCAAACGCGCAATATATCAAACTTTGTGGTCTGCACTTATAAAGCATATTTTGATGTTCCTCTTGGCGATCAAGATAAGAAGTGGGCCCAACATGCTGTTTGCCATAGTTGTATGGAATATCTTCGTGAGTGGACGAAAGGAAAGAGAAATGGTCTTCCTTTTGGAATCCCCATGGTGTGGCGAGAGCCAAAGGATCATGTATCGGACTGTTATTTCTGTCTGGTGAATACTAAAGGGATTAGCAAGAAAAATCGGCACAAGGTCGACTACCACAACATTCCCTCGGCGATCCGGCTAGTACCTCATTCTGAGTCTTTACCAGTTCCGATTTTCAGTGGATATGCTTCCTCCGAGGATTAAAATGATGTACCTGATATGGACGACCACGGAATGGATTCAGAGTCTGCAGATTTATCATGAGATGCTAAACAGTCATTAGCTCCTCACTGTTTCAATCAAGAGGATTTGAATGACTCGATACGTGATTTGGCGCTCTCCAAGAAAGCTGCAGAACTTGCAGAACTTTTAGCCTCCAGGTTGAGTAAAAGACATATCCTTGACAGGTCGGTAAGGGTATCATATTACCGAACAAGGGAGAGTACATTTGTTAAGTATTTCTCTGAGGACAAACAATTTGTATTCTGCCACGTTGTTCCTGGTCTATTTACCGAGTTGAGATTTGGCACATATAGCCCTACTGAGTGGAGACTATTTTGGGATAGGTCTAAGCGTAGCCTCTAGTGTGTCCTTTTGCATAATGGCAATAACTTTGGTGCAGTTCCTCTCGGTTACTCTGTCCATCTGCGAGAAACTCACGATAACATAAGAATTGTCATGGATTTACTTAAGTACCATGAACACAATTGGATCATATGTGTAGACTTTAGGATGGTCAACTTCCTCCTTGGCCAGTAGAAGGGATATACAAAGTTTCCATGCTATATCTGTATGTGGGATAGTCGAGCTCGTGACAAACACTGGTCCCAAAAAGATTGGCCAGTTCGAAAAACTTTGGAAGCAGGAATGCCAAACATTGTATATGAGCCAATCGTAAGTAGAGAGAAGATCGATTTCCCTCCATTTCATCTCAAACTAGGGTTGATGAAGCAGTATGTCAAGGCGTTGAGCACTGACAATGATTGTTTTCAGTACATAGTATCGACGTTTCTTGCTTTGTCATACGAAAAAAATAAAAGCAGGAGTATTTGATGCTCCCAAAATCCGAAGATTTCTGAGTGATTCTAGATTTGTGAACACCATGAATGAAAAAGAGAAGACAGCCTGGCTCTCATTTTCTGCCGTTGTTCGTAACTTCTTGGGAAACAAAAAAGCGCATAACTACGAGGATCTGGTTACTAACATGCTTTTAGCATATCGTGATCTGGGATGCAACATGAGTGTGAAGATTCATTTCCTAAATAGTCACCTCGACCGATTCGCAGAGAATCTGGGAGCCGTGAGCGACGAACAAGGGGAACGCTTCCATCAGGATTTGATGACGATGGAAGAGCGCTACCAAGGTCACTGGGATAGACACATGATGGCAGACTACTGCTGGACGATTAGAAGAGATCAGCCAGAGAAAACTTACAAGAGAAAGAGTTACAAACAAAAATGTTTGCCCGATTGAAATCAAGAAGAGTCCTACAGCCTGATGTACGGTCATTAATAAATTAGCATCTATTTGATTACAGTATTTGTAATCTTAATGTGAAATTCAAGTTTCTTCTCATATGCAATAAAATGTTTGTGCAAAAAAAAACCTGCTTTACTATAAATAACGCAAAAGGATGATTCAAAATTACTTCAGGGCATGATGATAGGCGTGATAAAATGAAAATTATTGTATAATAGTTATTGATATTACGAAAAATCCTTAGCATTTAGAGAGAATCTGATTTCAGATTTGAATTCAGTATGCCCGAATTAGGTAGGAAATGTACTGTTGTCAATTCACCAAATACATTGTTACCCAGTGTAATAAATGGCTTTTGGAAGTGGCAAATATAAAGAATAAAACCATGCATAAGTACTTGAATTATCATTTAATTGGCCTAATTAATCGGATGCACAATAAAAAAAGGTCATTTGAACAATTTTCACTGGGCGAATTTCGACTCGGGTGAATTGAACAAATAGAAAGGTAACACTAAAGCAACTTTCTATATCCTAACGTTATAATATTTCTTAAAATGGATAATCTCACGAAATGGAAGGTGAGCAGAACACCAAATGCATATCTAACCTACAGGTAAGAGAAAAAACAACCGTCCAATTACTTTTGAGAGTGAACTAAATTAAATTCGAAAGTATTTGGAATTCGTTGTTTTTCGTTTTTCTTATGGGTTAGATCTGCATAAAATTTCATAAATGTAGGGTTCCCACAAAATATGGGATCCTCGCCCCCCAGAATTCAATAATTGGTGAATATCCGACTGTACACAAATAATACATATATCATTAGATAGGGGTTAATTTTGAAATTTATTTAATTTAGGGATTTTATGCTAAAAACTTGATATTTAAAACTTAACGGAGAAGAATTTCATGACCCATTCAAGGAATTATGATATACAATTTCTTCGATGGTTTCGAGGCTATGGAAATGTTCTAAGCATAATTAGGGTCATTTAAAAAGAAGTGATTTAAAAAATCTATATATGTTCTTAAAATCTAATTTCTGTTGTTTATAAAAATATATTAATTTCTTCTCTTAGATTGAATTCTTACAAATTATTGACATTTTCTTTTAGGTCTTGTATTTAGTGTACAGGTTTAGAACATGAAAAAGTGAGTTAACTTGCACCTTCCAAGTTTCTAGAACTCCTACGGTGCCGAATCATTGTCTAAGGACCCCAATCGATTTAAAAACTGCCTACGAAAAACTCATGAAACTAAGGATGAATTTTACCTGCAGGAAAAATGAAAGTGATTTTGCTCTCTAAATGAAACAGGCTGAGAAAAAGCCCTTGGAATCATATTCTTTTTTTCCTCTGGGCAATCTTTAACTTACTTTATGGACATGATTTTTAGTCTCGAGGACGCGACTCTATAAGTTACTATGTCAGTTAGTCTGATGGTATCCATTTTACTTTTCAATGAGTTTTTTGGCAATAACATCGTGATTATTCGGCCGATTCTAACTAAATTTGAAAACTTTATGTTGTTTTGCATTCTCTTTCGAGTGATATAATTTTTAAGCTACTCCCAAGGTTAGTCCGGGAATTATTAAAAGAAAATTAACTATGGGTTGAATTGGCACCACCTGTTGAAAGTTTTGAAGGTCGTAAGGTCATATGGTCTTAAGTCAGAATAATTGAGAGCACGTGACTTAGGTCTGTTGACTTTGTTGTAATAAAAATCAAACTAAAAATGTTTTGATATTAATTACTTATCTCCATCTCGATAGTCAAGGTTCAACATAAATTTTCATCAATCCTTGCAAGTGTGTCTAAATTTGCACTTGTGTGTCAATTGAAAAAAAATAACTAGAAAATTACAAAAGCCAGTGGGTCTCCGAAAGTCGCCATACCTAGAAAAGAAATAGTGTATCCCATAGCCTCTAATAGTGTGTCCATAGCCTCTAAGTCACCTATGCACGTAATATGATTATCGCAGGCCACAAAACCTTGAAGCCATATTGACAAATCTGCCAACAAGAAAACTGTTGTTTATCCTGTGGAAACAATTTAGCTATGTATCGCGACCTTGTGGACACCCTGTATAAATCCATCTTACTTCGAGGTATGTTCTTAAATATTTGAAGTTTCTTTTAATCATTTAAAATAATGTTTTCATCAAAGTGCAAATATTTGTTATAATCATTTTTAGCTTTTTTAGCTTTTTCGTAGCTACCATTAAAGCTTCGAAATTCGTATTCTGGGATTGTAGTGACTGGTTGAAGTATAGTTATTCATAGTGGTTCAATACTCAGTTACCTCTTTAGTGAAAACATTCATAAAGATTCATAAATACGGGCTCATGCAACCAGTGCATAATTATTCATAAACATTCATACATACCCTTCTCTACATCCGTAGGACGTCCTAATATTCGTAAAGTGTTCATAGATGTTTATAAACGCTATCCTGTCTCTGGGTCATAATTGTTCATAAAAGTTGATCAATAAAGCCCTCATGTCTCGGGACTGATGTTAGTCCAGTAAACTTTCGCGCCCATGAGTTAATTTGAACCTCGCACAGCATTTGTTCGAGTATCAACTATTTCTGTCCCGTTTTCGATCAATCCTAGAAGATAACCCCTTCCCCCCCAAGATATCAAGCATAGTTGTTAACACCCAAGAAACTTATTGGTATATTTAAAAAGTAATCGGTAAAATAATTTTTATTAGAGAATAAAAAAAATTACACAAACGAATTAAACAAATAGGATTAAACTAACACAAAGTAAAATATTAATCCAAGGGGGTGAAAAAGAGAAATAGGATGGCAGAAATTTTAAAATCCACTCAAACCGAATCGATGCTGCTACATAGGTTAGGTTAGGTAATTTTAACCTATTCTAACCAATATTACCTTAACAAAATTCAATCGTAAGTATCATTTTTACTTTATCTTTATATCTTAATCTTATTATAAATTTTTATTACTTATTTAACAATTCAATCCTAAGTAATGACCCCCACAAAAGATCATCACTAGATATTGGCCACCCAAAAAGCTGACTCATAGATAATTACCCCTAACATAGGCTTGGGGTCGTTGTCTAGTAATGATCCAAGTTTTCTTATATTTTTGTTTGCCTTCCTTTCCTTCTTTGGTGTTTGATTAACTATCGTAGATTCAGTCATGTTGCAATAATAGCAGAAAGAAGCGATTCTAATTAGTGCAGGAAAATGTATGAATCTAATGAATTGTGCATAAGTGTCGCCCCTTTCAGTACATGATATATTCTGCAATAATGATATTACAATCCGAAAGGCATCAAAACAAATAGGAGCAGCTTACGATGGGTGAAATTATGTAATGAAAATTCCTAATTCCACTGAAAAGCGCAGTGATTTAATACCGCAGATTAAATCCACCGCAAAATGGTATCTGCGAAGAGATACTAAAATCACTCTACTTATGGAACCATATCTTTACTTTCTTAAGATCACTTTTAATGCAAAACAGTCTCAATTTGGCAGAAAGTGAGATTAAAACCATTTTAACACAATGAAAATTTATCCACATTCAATTCTTACCAAGTTTCAGCCGCAGAAATGATATTCTACTTTGTCTCCAATGTGTTTCGTCTAATTTTTTGCTCATGTTTCCTATTCTCTGCCTCTCTCAATGGTAATCCTCCTAAAAGCTAAATTTTAGCAGATTTGGTCGGAGAGCGCACTCTTAGAGAGAAGTAATCCCCTGTAACGCCTCTAATTTCTCCTCCCCTTCCTTTCTCCAAGCAAATTTTGCCCCTACGATGTGGCCAAATAAGCATCATGTTTCACAGTTTTCTATCGTAACTCAATACTCCCAAGTAGATCCAGCTCATTAGCACCTTTTACTTAAGAAGGTGCCGCAAACATCGCCTCTGTGCCGATAGGTCGAAGATCGAAAGTCGCTTGATTGCTAAGGTTAGGGGATAGGCGTTTGACTTTCCAAAGGTGAATCCGGAAGCTCTGATCTGCCGCTGGAATGGACATCGGTAAATGGATTGCAGAGGCCCTCGAGCCGGTCGCCCCTTCAGACAATAGACGAAATGATGACAAAGGAGGACCCTTACAATGGAACTTGTAGAAACGCGTGGAAAAGAAAGGAGGAAAAAGAGGTATACCTCATCTTTTTAATATTAACGAAATGGAAGTTATCTTCTGCAGTTTCTGCACATGACCTTCTTTTAAGGGTTAGATCTACTGAAACGGAGGGTTATAACATATGAAAGGAAAAAGGAACCGTACCAGAACACAACCATATGGAGTTAAGTTTGACTGAAACATATATACACCACTTTAAACGCCATCATTTTGCCTATCAAAAAGAATGAGAAGCTACGCATCTTAACGTGTACACAAAGTTGAGGTGTACACGTTTGATATTATTGAAGTTACTGAGAGATGGATCACAATTAGGAAGAGATTTCATTGGTTAATTTGACTTAGCGAGCTAATTTTTAGTCGCGTCGACGCGAATCTATAAATTAATATGTCGGTTCGTAGATAGGTCGATCGAATGGTAGCCATTTTACTTTTCAATGAGTTTTTGAAAATTTTGAAGGTCGTAAGGTCAGACATGTTTGTTAATTGATAATACGGTTGTTAACTAAATCTTTTTCTATTTTTTTTTAATTATTTAAATAATTGAGAGGACGCGACTTAGGTCTGTTGAACTTGGTTTATTTACATGGAGAGGACTTGTAAATATCAGGTCTGAGATGTTAGCTTTCAAGTTATTTTCATAATAAACACTGAAAAAGTTATTTTAGCAATTACATAGCGAGTAATGAAGCATATTTTAAAATTTATGATCCTAAAAAATGGGGTCAAATATTTGGAATAATATAAATATTAAAACAAAAACATTATTTTTGATTAAATCAAATTAACTCAGTATTAGTAACTATCTTTATGTTTCAATTTTCGAGCAAACCTTTTTTTTTATCATATCTACTCTTCTATAAAATTTACTCTTCTATCATATCTACTCTTCTATCATATTTACTCTTCTATCATATCTACTCTTCTATCATATCTACTCTAGCGCGGGACTATTTTTTCCCCCTTCGATGGCGTTCAACTGGCGACCGCCACCGAGGGCGTGGACGTCTGACAAATTTTTAGCCTAGTCCTTAAGACTAAAAACAAAAAAAGGCAAAAACTGCAAAATAAAAAAAAAAACAGACAAAAGAAGCAACAAAAACAACTAAGCTACAAAACCAAAAGAAAATGCATGTTCCAGCGTCGGAAGGAGCCCCCTCCCCCCGAAACCAGAGAATGCAACCAATAGTAAACAAGTAGATTGCCCCCTCCAGAAATTCAATTATCCCATAATTAAGATTACACGAACCCGTCCCGAGTACAAGGGACTAGCGGGCGCGACCCCTCCCGTCCCCGTCCCCGTCCCCGGACAGGTAACGTCTGCGAAGATCCCCCAGAATGTGACCTCTGCCAGAGTAGAAAAGACCTGATTTAAAAAGGCTCACATAATGGCACAAATCCACCGATTGGATCGAGTCAATACTAAAGACAATCCCTCTCAGGGATGACAAAGTAAACACAATCACTCTCAAAGATGACCAAGTAAACACAATCACTCCCAAAAGTAACCAAGTAAACACAATCACTCCCAAATATGACCAAGTAAACACAATTACTCCCAAAATTGACCAAATAAGCACACTCCCTCCCAAAAGTAACCAAGTAAACACAATCACTCCCAAAAGTGACCAATTAAACACAATCACTTTCAACAGTGACTAAATAAACACAATCAACCCCATAAGTGACCAAGAAGACACAATCAATCTCAAAAGTGACCAAGGAAACACACCCACTCCCAACAGTTACTAAATAAACACAATCACTCCCATAAGTGACCAAGAAAACACATTCACTCCTAAAAGTGACCATAATAAACACAATCACCGGCAAAAAGTGGCTAAGTAAAGACAATCCTTTCCCAAAATGACAAAGTATAAAGCCCACTTACCTAACATAAATTCTTAAGGTCATTTACCATTATAATGCGCATGACATCAGGCTATAAATTAATATTGGAAACAAATCCCTTCCTATGCCCACTACTGAAGAAAATCCTCCCCAAACTGAGCAAGTAAAGACAATCCCTTCCTTTTCCGTTAAGCGGATTGTCTTTATACTTGATCCCACTGATGCAAAAGATCCGACAAAGGAAAAGAAAAATAGAAACCCAACACTTTCGTCTTTATTAACAAAGATCATTTCAAGGATTCCTTTACCATGAGACATATGTACATGTCTACAGCAGCTAACGCACCACAATTCTACATAGAAGGTAACTGGTAGTTCAACAAAGTCGCTACTACTCAAAGATAATTAGAGACTATCCTTAGTAGATTTATTCTTTATTTCATTTTTATTAATTTCTTATAATCTATTTATTTATGTGTTTATTTTAAGTGAGTGTTTTTTCCCGTAATCTAAGTAAAGTGACGTGAAACTCCATATCCAGGAAAAAGTTGGTTTTTTTTACATTTAGCTACACAAAATTATTTGCAATTGTAATTACTTTATATAATGAATTAACGTGAATGAAACATTGATCGTCTTTTATTTTAAAAAGGTTCTCGAAACTATAAAAGTTACGCCGCCATGTTTGTTGAGATCCAGTTTTTGCTCCCTGATCTCCAGACACATATGCGCACATTATCTTACAAAATAGCAAAATTTGACTTCTCAGAAATAATATGGCGCAGCAAATTGTTACTTTTTCATCTCCATAATTCATTTATTAATGTACGTCTCACCAGTTCAGTCCTATATTTATATTTAAAGAAAGATGGGCTTACCTCATCTCCTTATTTGAAAGAAACAGTTCAAGCTATTTTATAGCTCCTGTTGGGGTACTTTGGCCATTTTTCATGGGCTAATTTGCAGTTTTGCCGTTATTTATGAGCCTTTTAAGTAGGTGATATTTGCGACCCTGCACCCCCAACCCCGAAAAAAATAGTCCGCAGGCCATATTCGACTAGGTCGTGATACGAATAATATTTACCCCTTTTTGTACAACTGACTTTTCTTCGGGTAGGAGGAGAAAGATGTATTCGGAAGACTCCTAATGCCTTCTCACATTCTTCAATAGTTAACCTGATCTTAGATTTCCTTAGATTTGGTCGGGTACTACTGAAAAATAAAGGCCATAAGAGTCCGCAAATTCGGGTATTACATGATTCGAAGCAACCAACCACGGGAAAGTCTTGGTTTGAGCAACACTCTATCCATTTTGAGTATCAGAGTTTTCAACGGAATTTAGAAATTAAAGGTATTTTAGCTCAGGTGAAATGAAGGCAGTCTTTCAACAACAAAACACTCGTTGGTTACCGTCAGGGTGACCTTAACATTTTTTTTAAAACCAGCATGAATATATTACATTATTAAATAAAAGGGGGGGGATATTAGACGTGAGCTAATATTTAAGAAAATATTGATAAATAAAAATATGGGAATTTATATATATATATATATATATATATATATATATATATATATATATATATATATATATATATATATATATATATTTATATATACATATATATATATATATATATATATATATATATATATATATATATATATATATATATATATATATGCCTTTATGTTGCATTGCATAAAACCTTTTAAAAAGGCTAAAACTTTTATTTCCAACGATGATACTGGAATATAGACAGAAATAAAACGTTTTGCTTCCATAATTGTAATTTAATCACAATAAGATATTCCGCGGAGAAAACAAGGCCAAACCTTTGGGAGCACACCATTTCCACCAATGAGAAGCCCAGAAGGAGAGAGAAGCCTCCATTATATGACTCCAGAGACCGAAGGATGCGTCCGCCCCCAAAACTAATTTCATGCCAAGAAAACACCGCAGTTTCTTTGAAGTCGAAACAACTATTTCACGTCAGGAATAAAAGTTGAGGCGTTTGTCACACGGTAAAGAAAAAGCATCTTACTGCAGCTCTGCTCGAAGGAAAAAAGTCACTTGGCGCCCTCTTCTCTCACGATCCATGGCGGAAATCCGAGCCCAACTGTTAGTGCTCAGAAGACTCTCCTGAGACACTTGGCGGCAGAGCATTTGTGACTGCGCCTCGCTGAAAAATAAGCAACGATTCATAAAACAAAAAGAAATCTAGCTACTTCTGTGGATTCGATGACAAGCCAGGCTAAAAAGCGTAAGCCACACAGCAGCATTCGTGATTTTTGACCTTAATTTTTCAAACCAAAGGAGCTAAAATCTTTCTCTTCAGTTAGTGGGTTAGGTGCACTGATCGAGGACAAAGCGCAGTAAAAGCTGAGTAGTTTCCAGAAGTTTTGGCGAAGGACTAGAAAGAGGCTTTGTTTCGAAATTACTTGCTGGGTTTGTTTCCGGTTAAATCTAAGCGGCGGGAGAGCAAAGTGTCTCCTCGTATTTCAGACGGGCAAAAAGGGTAGTATAAGAAGAGGGAAGAAAATTGGAAGATCAGCTCGGATGGACGGATGATGACACTAGGAGAGAAAGTCCAAACGAGGATTTCCCCCACATTCTGTGTCCCGACTACAACGGTATATATATATATATATATATATATATATATATATATATATATATATATATATATATATATATATATATATATATATATATATATATATCACTAATCATCATCATCATCATCACTGACTCTATAATTTAAGAAGGGGATTTTTTTTAGTATGTGAATAATAATTTCATCTTAGTTTGATTATGACTTAAGTTATTTCTAATAATTCTTTTATAATATCAAAAAACAAAATGGTGAAGTTCAGAGATAAATATAGTATCGGCCGTAATGCTAAGAAAAATGTGAAATGCACTTTTATCATATTTAGTGTATCTTCACAATAATTTACAAATTTATTATATGCAAAAGGCTAAAATGTAAAATAAATTTTTAAAAAAATTTAAAAATCTATTTTTATTTATCTTCTTCTATAACTACATTTTAGCAACGTGATATTTTGAAAGGGGGGGAAATTTTAGAGTTCTTTTTTAAAATTATTATAATTGACGAAGTTCAGAAGATTTATAAAAATTTAACCATGGCTGCTTTTTTTTAGATTTTAAATTTTAATCTTAGTAGCGAAGCGCAAGCTCCCCCCGTAGGGGGGAGCGGTGAAGCTATTCCCTGGTATATATATATATATATATATATATATATATATATATATATATA
Organism: Ceratothoa steindachneri; assembly: GCA_963969495.1. NCBI lineage: Eukaryota > Metazoa > Arthropoda > Malacostraca > Isopoda > Cymothoidae > Ceratothoa > Ceratothoa steindachneri. Next base: position 62,597,382 of record OZ018322.1, on the reverse strand, counting down.
TATATATATATATATATATATATATATATATATATATATATATATATATATCCCCAAAGGAAAAGTGAAAAACGATTCCGAGTGCTTTCATCTGTATTCTTAAAGATCTTTTCAAGGAATGACAAGAGGTGGAGGGACGGGGGGGGTTAGGGGGGGGGAATGTGAGTACGTATGATGAGTGATGAATATATGCCAAGAAACTGGCTGTTCTTTCTTGAGTTATTCTAATTATTCTGACTTCTATATTTTTGAAAGTTTCTGCTCAGTTGGACCTTTCACGGGTACGCAGGTTCTATGTCATAAATTTATATAAATGTATACGAATATATATATATAATTGGGCATCTATATGTTGCTTCTAATTCCTGTTTTCTATGTTTATTATTCTTTATTGTTTATTTAGGGCTTTCATGCCTTTGTATTTTTGTCTACTGGTTGAGTATACTTGTGTTGATTCATTTTCTGTTTCGGATTATGATTCCATGTATAGATCGGTAGTTCTGCCTGCCGTAGGTGGATCCTACTGCTTGGGAACCTCTTAGTTGAGTTTTCATTTTGAATCCTCAGATCTCTAAATATCTGCGAATGTTTTCGTTCAATTTTCTTCCATATTTTCTTCGTCCCGTTCTCCAGAGTCAGGTTGATTCGGTCACTATCTGCTATTTCGATTTAAGTCTCTGGTGCCCTTTCTTTCTGTTCTTTTAGTTTGGGTTATTAAGTAGATTGCTTAATTTTAGATTCTCTGAAATTTCTTCTTATATGACTTCGGGATAGTGTGCAACGGGATAGGGGGGTATACTAGGACCGATTCAACAAAGGCTTTGTACAGTGTCCTCATTCGTTTTTCATTCATTTTGCCCAGGGTGTGCATTTGCCTTAGGCCACCTGTGGCTTTGGCTATCCTTGCCTTCGCACGAGCGTGGTAGCCTCTTGTGCCAATGTGTGACCGTAGTACATTTCCTTCCGTCGCGTAATTGTAGTTGGTGCCGTCAATGGAAATTTGGTCTTTCTTAAGTCTAGATAATGGTATAATTTTAAATTTGTGGATGTTAGTTTTAATTTTACATCTGTTTTCATAGTCATTAATATTCTTTATTTCCCTTTCCGTAGTTCGTGCCTGCCATCTTGGAATAGTTGATCGCGATGGAATAATCTGACTGATGTCCTCCGTGTATTGAATATTTAGACATCCTGGTGTTATTGGGGAGGAAGGTCAGCCGAAAAAATCACGTATAGGGTGGGGCTCAGACACCTTCCCTGTGGTACCCCCGTCTGTAGGTGGAAAGTCGGTCCCACGTGCTCCTCGATGGAGACGTAGGCTTTCTTATTGGTGACATAGTCAGCCACCATTCTCTTTATCTTGATGCCGAGATCGAGCTGGAGGAGCTTATATTTAAGCCCTTCAACCCAGACCTTATCGAAGGCCTTCTCGACATCACGGGGGCCCACGTCCACGTATCCTTTTTCTTTTTTTTGGCTTGTGCAATCTTTTCGGTTTTCATGGCTATTGCTGAGGTAGAGTCCCTTTCCTTTCGGAAGCCGAATTGATGGTCATTGTATTTTGGGTTTTCTTCCAGGTATTCGACCAGCCTATGATTCAAGGTCTTTTCGAGGACCTTACCCAGAAAGCTCAGTAGGGGAATTGGCCTAAAGCTTGAAACTAAGTGGGTTTGTTTCCCTTGATTCAGCAGGAAGATCATTTTAGCTCTCTTAAATCTTTCCGGATAAACTCCTATGTTCAGATATGCGTTGAACAGGTCAGCACTTGCCTAAATATATTCTCTGGGCATTCTCATAGTTATATTTTGTGAGGCCTGTGCTCCCGAGGCCTTCTGCTTACACGATCTTATGGCACTTTCGCTCTTCTTCTGTGACCTGCGCTCATAGACCTGCGTTTTCTTGTGTGGTGTAGTCAACTCTTTTTTTCTGGGGTAATTCTGTGCCTGTTTGTTATTAAGAATCTGTTTACTCTTTCCTCCGTTTCTGCGTCATATCTTCGCTTTTCTTCTTCGATGGAATATATTCTGCCCCAGTGTTCTCTAAATTTGTCTGCTGTTTCTTTGTTGCTGTTTATGATTTCTCCTTGTTCATTCTTTATTCGGATTTTCTTTCTGAGAGATTTATTTTTTATTAATTTTATCAATTTCCGGCTTTTCTTGGTTCTTCCGTGTTTTTCACTTTGCTAATAATTTTTTCCATAGGTGTCTCTGCTGTTCTTCAATGAGAAACATATCACTCTCTAGTTGTTTTAGCTCCTTAGCCTTTATCCATCTTGTTCCGGCTTCTCTAATTTCTATGTATTTTTGCTCAATGTTTCTCGCTTTTCTTCTCATCTCCTCAGTCCATTTCGGATGAGGGAGCGTTTTGTATTTAATTTTTGGAACACATTTCTCATCTGCATCTTTGATTCACTTTATTAATGCGTCTGTTACCTCTCCTACCTCTTCGATGTTTTTGCCTTCCAGTTCTGGTTGAGCATAACACTCCAGCATAGTCCTGTATGCATCCCAGTTTGTCCTTCTGTAGGATTTCCTTTGTGGAATTTGGACCTGTATTGGGTTCTGGTTAATGATCACCAGAATTCCAATATGGTCACTACATGGGACAGGGACTGGTTCCATATTCATGTTATAGGGGAAGTTGTTACTAGTTATCACTATATCTGGTTTGGTTGATGCTCTTCCATTTATGTAAATCGGGAACTCTGGTCCAGCACGTATTAGGATGTTTCTTTCTATCAGGAGTTCTAAATTCCGTCCTGCATTATTTTTGGTTCTCTATCCTCATTTCAGCAGGATATTGCTTAACCCGGAAATCTAGTTCTTTCCCGGTTTGTTCACATTAACATTTTTGGCAATTGTTTCAGCCTATTGAATAAATAATGCCGGGTTGGGGGGAGGGGGGGAATTCTTGACAAAGATGCGATAAATTGGAGTCTCCTACTTAAAAATAACATTTAGGTTCAGAGGCCTAAGTAAACGAGGTAATTTAATGGAAATATGGTTATAGGGTAAAACTAATAAGTTTTGGGGCTGAAACTTAAGGATATTAACATTAGTTTGATAATAGGAACGCTTGGCGGACTTATAACAATTGTCGAGAAAGTACAAAGGCTAGCACAAATTTATCCCTATTTTATATATTCTATCGACTTCTTTGTCTAGGTATTCTGGTGAGACAATTCTAAAGGCACGCAAAAACATGAAGAGAAAACACTTTGTTTGATGCTATTATGGTGGTTATAATAAAAGTGTATAAAAGAGTCTATGGTTTTGGGTTTTCTATATATTTCATATTTGAAACAATGGTTTGTCTGATGAATTAGAATATCTAGGAAAGAGACTGTGCGATCTTTTTCAACCTCTAAAGTAAATTTAATCGAGGGCACTAAGGTGCTGATTTTAATCAGAAATGTATTAATATTTAAATGATTAGGCTAAAGGCAAAGAATGTCATCAACACAACGTGCACTTTGTGAACTTTTTCATTATATATGTATGTATGTATATATATACATATATATGTTAGATCTATTAATTTAATTTGTGGCATATAAAAAAAAAATTAAAAATGGCACCAAGGGTGTACGGAGCATGTCCTACATGGTCACTATCCGTACAAAAGCACTTTTTTTAAAAGATGATACCATAAATTTGAACTGGTAAACATATTTCAAATTTCTGTATGAGGAAAATAAAGGTATTTATGTGAGCTACCTGTTGGGCACTTTGGATTTCTGCTAACTTTAAAACTTTAGTTTTGATGATCAAAACAGTACGATCCGTGTCCACCTGACCCTATATCCCAATATGAATATATATATATATATATATATATATATATATATATATATATATATATATATATATATATATATATATATATATATATATATATATATCAGCTTCAGAAAGTATTCAGCCTGTACCTAATACCACACTTTTCACGATAGTTCATTGCAGAGAAACTAAATTTGGAAACATTGAGTATACAAGCAAAGAATTAATAATACTTTATACGAAAGTTTACAATAAAAAGCATTAATGCCCAATATAATTTGTTAATACGACAATAGTATTACTTTTTTCTAAATGATGCTCAAACGAATATTATAAATTTTGACGAAGTACAAACAAAGTTCGAATGGAATTTTGTCTTTGCAAACGTTCTCCAATTTCTTGATGTTTTTTGCGTCTTATTTACATGGAGTTGGACCATCAGTTCATTCTATTAATTTCTATTGGCGACTGTGATGGCCATTCCAATGGGTGTTACGGAAGCGCTCAATGGGTGTTATGGGAAGGCTTATTGAGTGTTAACGAAGGACTCCATAGGTGTTACGAAAGGGCTCAAGGGGTGTTGAGGAAGGGCTTAATGAGTGTTACTGAAGGGGTCAATCGGTGTTACGGAAGGTCTCCCTGGTTATTAAGAAAGGGCTCTATGAGTGGTAGGGAAGGGTTTAATGGGTGTTAAGGGGTGGGGGGTCTCAATGAATGTTACGGAACTTCTCAATAGGTGTTACGGAAGGGTATAATGGATAGACGAAAATTCTATCTGCAATTTCATCAGCATTTTCGCCAAAATTCAACAAATACTTCGTAATGTCATTTTCTCTGTTGAAAATTGAATTGACAAAGAAAACCTTTCCATTATCTTTATATCGAAAGCATCAGTCTCTGAGTCATATATCAATAAGGGAAGGTTTAACCTTTCAATGATGAGCAAATTAAAAAAAACGTTTAAATACCCCAAAATTCAGCCTAACTAAATGAACTTTGTAGGGTTCTCTCTAAGCCGCTCAGAACACCTGTGTATCTATCACAAAATCTTCCATTACTTTTTCGAGCAAAAAACCAAGATGTCAAATATTGGTTTACGACAACATATAGGTATAAACTAGGCACGGGTAATGGTTATGCAAATTTGGATCAATAAAACGAAAGTTATCAGCAGAAAAGCAATTTCCGAGAATAAATGAAGTGTCCAAACAAAATGATACGAACGACAGCGAAAAGATATTTTTATTGGAATATAACGATTAAATTATTAGTGGAAATTACTTGAACAAGTTATAAGTGATAATTATGTAGGTATTGTGGTGGTCTTTATTCTGCTTAATGTTTCGACACCTGCCACAGGAACAAGCCAACAGTTGGCACTCTTGGCAGTAATCTTGCTCCAGTCATCTTGAAGAATTTCGAACAGCTTAAACTGTTTCCGGATTCATCCTTTTAGACTTCCCTCCGACTGTCTACCAAATATTTTCAACGGGATTCAGATGAGGACTCTGTGCAAACCAGCTCGTAGCAGTGAGGTGATCGTCGTCCAGGAAGGCCTTACCTAATGGGTTGTGTGGCAGGAGTGGAGTTATCTTGCATGATAATTGTAAGGTGAGCTTCGAAGGCTCGTAGATGTGGCCAACATGCTGTTGTACACTTGTGCATTCATTATACCCCGTAAGTGCATAAGTGGCCCAGAGCCTTCTACCGAAATCACGCCCAAGACCATGACACTTGTTTCCGTCGAACTTCACACCTTTTTGCTGCAATCAACAGACAATCTTTTACCTGCTATGTGACGAACAAACTTCTTGCCTTCGGATCCGGAAAAATTTAACCTAGTTCATTGGAGTGAACTAGGATCCATTGATCATTCACCCATGTAACGTGATCAGTGATGAATGCAAGGAAAGCTTTCTTTCTTTTCGGATTGATCAATGGCTTGACCGCGGGTTTAAGAGCGTGAATATTGTCTACCTCCAGGCAACGTGACATAGTCTGCCTGAAGACATTGAGAGCCAAAGTCTCACTAATCTCTCAAGAAACTGCTGCAGCCGACTTGAAACGGCCCTTCTTCAGAATTTGGGTAATGGCTCGGTCTTCCATTTTTTAGGTGCTCGGAATTATCGGTGTGGTGGTTGATTTATCAGCCTTACATAAATCTCTTTTGTCATAGGGCAACAGAACATTATGGAATGCACTTTTGGGAGCGCTTGACATTCTCTGTAATGGTACCAATTGAAAGACCATCTTGACCAACTTTACGAACAGCTTATGGTCGGAGAGAGGCGTGACATATTTCTTAGGCGTGTTAACTGAATACTAGTTGGCAAGAAATCGGCCTAACATACACGAGCTTGAAGTGAAGTTATTTGCTATGCAAATAATGCCGGTTCTCTCTACAAGAAACCTAAGCGTTCGGATCATTCGGACTCTTCAATTTTTATACTAAAATTGATTATCTGCTTATAACGCGTTTTATATATCCAAAATTGTATAACCTTTACGGGTACGTCGTTTATACCTGAAGGTTACTGTACACCAATTTTAGAACCCCTGTATGTTTTGGGGCAAAAATTATGGAAGGTGATTTAATAGAAATACAGGCGTTCCAATCATTTGGGACGGTACTGTACTTTGGTACAAAGCAATGATTACTGCACAAGTTTCCAAAGTGTTCAAGGAGATAGTTATAGTTTATTTGAGAATGGTTGTGAGCTATCCACTCAGCAACGATTATTACTTTAGTAACAATTATATGGTGAAAAATTCTCGGTGCGTTAATGTCTGGCGGCCGATATTATGTATCTTCGATATGCTTAAGAAGTGGAACTGAGCTAAAGGATAATAATATTGCTATCATTAATAAAATAGAGTTTTAATAATAATCACTATCAACAATACACAAAACGGAAAATATTGACATAAACAGAGAATGGAAAGGGTCGTGGAGACTCGGGCTAATCCGAGGATTAAAGGATTTAAAAAGGTAAAACAAATATAGAGTTAAAGAGATGGGATGGTTCGCTAAACCATTTAAAGCACAGGATAGAATTGACAAAAGGGTTAAGTACTCAAAGGTGACGTTTGGCTTACGTAACTTTATACTAGTGGTGCAGTGGAAGGCGACGTGAAGGAATTTTCGGTCCGCTGGCGAGTTCCAGCCGAAGGGGGGAAGGGAGGATAAGATGATCCTGACGTGGCGTCTTGGGAATGAGAACTGTTTCTCGACGAACGGATTAAAGAACAATGGCTGTTCTACGTTGTTCTCTTCTGAACAAACAGGGGGGGGGGTGAGAACCGTCTCTTGTCTACGGGCTCAAGAACAATGGCTGTTCTAATGTTGTTCTCCTCTGAACAACAAGGGGGAAGGGTGAGAACCATTTCTTGGCGAAGGGCTCAAAAGAACAATGGCTGTTCTACGTTGTTCTCTTCTGAACAACGGGGGAAGGGGGAGAACCGTCTCTGGTCAACGGGCTCAAGAACAATGGCTGTTCTAATGTTGTTCTCTTCTGAACAACAAGGGGGAAGCCTTGGGGACTTGGCGTCACGAAAGGCTCGAACCTTAGCACTCAAGGGATATTGTCCTCCTTCTGGACAAGTGATGGTGAATCTCGAGGTCGAGGTCCCTTGGCGCACAAAGGGAGAGAGGGTCGTGGTGATGTTTCGCGACAAAAATCTGGATCTCCAATCTGATCTTAGTGGTAAAGTTTCCATCTAAATAGTCGAGACATTCCCTTGGCGTGGGGGACAATGGAGTGGGAGCTTCGAGGGAATGCACAGCCAAGGCTTGGAACAATGCCTTATCTGCCCATAATCCTAACTCAATCTGGCGAGGTCGGCGTATGGGGGCGAACGGGGGGACGATAACCTCCTTGTTTAAACATTGACATCCGGTAGCTGCGATAAGACGCCAAGCTTCGAAGCGAAGATGCACGTGGGAGCATCGTGGTTTTAAATAATATGTGATAGGAGTTGAAACTAACGCTGCCTCAACCTGTTCTATCACAGCTCTTTAACGCTACGCTTGCGTTCCTCGGTGTGACTCGGGATGATCTTTGAACACCTTGATCTTGCCCACCAGCTCACGCTCAGCGCCCCAAACGTAGTAATATATGGGATTACAATTGTGGGATCTAGGGAGCTAGAATTTGCGGTTGGTGAAGTCATTGAAATTCTGCGACAACCAAATCTGACTCTTTTCAGAGGTATGGTTTTCCAGCACCTCCACTTAGCGGTCTGAAATTACACCTAAAGCCGTGCTCAAAGCTGTGGGGTGGTACCCTGCCGTCACCCTGATTGCAGACATACACATATACTATCGCAGTTTGGGGAAACTTGGTCTTCATGATACGTGGAACGTCTCGTGGATTATAGGAAATCACCCACTGTTCTGGATGTGGTAAATTGGTCCTGGGAGAAATTCTTTCCATCTGAGAAGAACCAGATCGTCCCCGGCAGGACAGAATGCTTCAGCTTGTTCAGGAGTTTCTTTGCTTTCGTCATTCGGTTTTCCTTGGCCTTGATTATCAGAATTTGCCCCTTGCGTCTCTTGTACAAGTGATAGAGAAGGTCCTCATCCAGGCCACCTTCATGGTGGTGACTCTAACACTCATTTCTTTCGCCAAACCTAAATTTCCTTGTTCTTGTCTTCCATCACCTTGAACTAAAGTTCTTAAATAAATTCCGGCGTGCGAACGCAATCAGAACGCTTGCTGTGTTCCTTTCTGCAAGTCATGGCTTCATAGTTTCCGTTGAAGCTGACCATGTCTCGTCTAATTGCATTTACAGCGTTAAGAGATCAATGAACACCAGCCATGATGCCAGTATTTTGATACCCGGCACCAATTATCATGATACAGGTAACTTTTCCAATATTCAGAGAATTTCGAGTCTTCCATGTAAAGCTAACTTTTTCTCAACTGAAACTTTATTTTGTATGCTATCATATTCCTGAATTAATAGGATATATATATATATATATATATATATATATATATATATATATATATATATATATATATATATATATATATATATATACTTTGACCAATAAGAACAGCACAAAATTTGATGGGTGCTGATTCGACTTCAACCCAGCCAGTAAAGTAGGCGCAATCGATATGACACTTAACGATGGGGGATCGATTAGCGCACCCCAGGTAGTCGTGCACAATTTCTAACCTGCCGTGACACGAAGCTACAGGTGGGAGTAGTTTATCTGAGACCATGATACACGTACAGCCTGTATCTCGTACGAGAAGAAGATAACACCGAGTCCAGAGCATTATGTATTCCCCGCTTTCATGGCCAACTTATTTTGCAACCCACACATGACAGTCTCTTCTTTGGTCATTTTAGCCACACGAAGACTTTCCAACAAATTTTCATGTATTTTTATTGGCCGGGAGTTTCGGATGAAATTCTGCGCTATTGTCGATCATGTGACATATGCTAGAAAACTGTAATTAAGGGAGGAGTTAAGCCGGCCCCATTGCTGAAGGTCTCAGTAATTTCCGAATCCTTCTCCCTAGTGGGAACTCCCGAGATTTCAGAATATAGCAATGTCGTAAAAGAAGACTTTGCTAAAAAACAGAAACATTGTGAATCCCTTTCCTCTCTGTAGATTCAGGCCCAAAATAATATAGAAGAGTCTATTAGAGGTAACAAAGTAATTTCTTTCCTCGTTAAGGATAACCTCCATTATTGCATATACTCAGAAGGAGATAACACTGAGTCCCGAGCATTATATATTCACCGCTCTCAAGGTCAACTTATTTTGCAACCCGCACATGACAGTCTCTTCTTGGGTCATTTTAGTCACACGAAGACTGCCCAACAAATTTTCAAGTATTTTTATTGTTCCGGAGTTTCGGATGAAATTCTGCGCTATTGTCGATCATGTGACATTTACCATTGTAGATGGGTCACATTGCAGAAGGGCCCAGTAATTTCAGAACCCTTCTTCTGAGTGGCAATTGATTTGATTGGACCAATCCACCCACCGTCCAGTGAGGGCCATACCTACGTACTCACTCTGGTCGATTTTGCAACTAGATTCCCCGAGGCTGTACCGCTCAAGAAGATCCACAGCATCTCGTGTGTCGAAGCCCTTATTACAATTTAATCTCGTGTCAGATTACCAAAGGAAGTATTGTCGGATCGTAGCTGTCAATTTACATCGCATTTGATGGAGCAGGTGGGCAAGTTGCTTATGGTAAAGCCCTTATTTACCACCCTGTTTCACCCTGCGATATGCTGAATGATAATTATCTCAGGCCATCTTGTGGAAGGTATGTGCCGAGCAGCCAAGAGAGTAGCATCGTTTTCTTTTAGTAGCTCTCTTTGCCTACGGAGTGATACCACATCGCACATTGGGGTGCGCTCCATTTAAATTTTTATACAGTAGGAACGTACGAGGTCCCTTAAGCATTCTTAAAGAACTTTTTACCAACCAAAAATGGGATCAGGAAGTCCAATCTTCGTATTCGCACCTGATCGAACCCAGTCAGAGGTTAAAAGAATGTACAGAAATACCATACCAAAATGCGGATATTAACATGGACAAACACAAAACTTATTTCGACCTCAAGTCCAAAGACAGAAAGTTTAAGCCCGGTGAAGAAGTTTTATTATTATTCCCGACCGACAACAACAAATTGCTAAGCCAGTGGAAAGTCCCCTACCAAATAATCGAGAAACGCGGTCCCGTCGATTATTTGGTCGAAACACCATCAGAAAGAAAGCTCTTTCATATAAACCTCCTTAAGAAGTATCACCGGTGCGCAAGGGGCTAACCAAATTGTGGTGATAGACGAAGAATCGTCCGCAGAATCAAATTATCCCTAGACCCCCTAAGTGTAGTGAATACCCCTTGCTCGTTTAGCCAGATGTAATGGAATCCTCGTCAGCCGAGCTTAAGATAAACAACCAGCTATTGTCTGCTCAGAGGAACCAGCTACAATCGCTCCTAAATCGATTCGGCGACGTCATTTCGGAAAGTACAGGTTGGGCTACCCAATTTGAACACAACATTCAGCTGAACACCCAAGAGGCTATTAGGTCCAAGCCGTATCCACTACCCGTACAATTGAGAGGGGCCTTTAATGCCAAAGTCGATAAATTGTTAAATTTAAAAATAATTGAACCCTCAAAGCCCGACTATTGCTCCACTGTAATTATGATCAAGAACCCGATAATTCTTATCAGATGTGCATCGACTTTAGGAAGCTAAATGCTGTTACTGTGTTCGATGCAGAGCCGATTCCCCTTATTGATCAAATGAATGAGACCAATAAAGGAATGAGACCAGCACCTGACCGCCCTCCAAGCGCTGTTGCAAAGCCTCAGTGAACATAATTTAACAATTGGTCCGAGTAAATGCCATTTTGCATTTAGCACCAAAGACTATTTAGGCTTCCGCAGAGGGAATAACCAACTAGCTCCTCAGGAAGAAAAGATCCAAACCATCGTCAAAACGCCGCTGCCAAGTTGAGGTCATTCATGGGTTCCGCCTCATTTTATCGGTGATTCATCTAGAGATTTGCCACCCTTTTCGCTTTCCTGTGCGAACTCCTGAAAAATAAAGCCCTAGAACAACTCTTGTCGACAAGGTTGTTAATCAACAGTTTCAGCCAACTCAAAGGTAAATTAGCGTTGGCCCCAATATTACGGTTGCCCGATATATCCGAACCATTTGCACCCGGACGGATGCCAGCAATGATGGTATAGGTTGTGCGTTAATCCAATACCGAAACAATAACGAGAGTTTTCCTATCGCTTACGCCAGTCGGTAGTTGTTACCCAGCGAGAAAAATTATGTTGTGATTTAGCGAGAAGCCCCCGCAATAATTTGGGAAATTCAAAAATTCAAAATGTTTTAGTAGGAAAAGAGTTTATATTAGAGACAGACCGCAAACCTTTGTCTTGTCTCAAAAACATTAAAAATAATAATGGCCGATTAATGCGCTGGAGCTTGTTCCTCCAAGAATTCCAATTCAGAATATTGTATATCAAAGGTTCTGAAAACTGTATGGCTGACAGTTTAAGCCGGAATCCGTTGGATTTCCCTACAAACGAATCTTTAGTCTACTATTTTTTTATATTCTCTGTATATATGTTCATTCAAAATTATGTAGGTTAAGGAAACGTGTACCCCTTTTGTATTTATCTATCTGTTACTATCTTTAAATTATTATTGAACTGAAGCAGATGTACCTCCCTCCCGAAATTAATTATTAATAATTGTGGTTATAGTAAATTAGTTCTTTTCTTTATGACAATGTATATTTTCCCAGTCCCTCTAGTGGTATTTATTTTGAGTGTTATTTTGTGTTTTAATTTAGTACAATGTATTCTTCTTTTTTTTCTTATTTTGTGATGCGAATTTATTATGCACAACCTCTTTTTTACCCGGGGCTTACTTCTTCCGGAAGTTCCATCTTAAGGGGGAAGGAGATGTCAGAGAGAGAGAGAGAGTCACGTGGACGCAGAGGCCTATGGATTATCTCACAGACGAGAAGACCTTCAATCGGCGTCTTTGGGTAAACGTCTGGGGCGATAAGACGAGCTGAAACGAGCCAAACTGGAGCCCGAGAAAAGATCGAGAGGATGCGAAGTTCACGTCCGCCGCGCCACTTCAGATAGAGTGAGACCCGCTTCCGTCGAACAGCGAAATCGCTTCTGGCGACCCCGTATATAATTCCCAGCACGGGCATGAGAAAATCAGTATATGTACTCTAGTATTCGCCAGAATCAACCAAAGACATAACACGAAAATTCTCAAGCGACCTCCGCACCCCAAGGGCTCACAGGCAAGAAACATTTATTCAGAACTAACGACAGTCAAGCAACGTGAAGACTCGTCCTTCTGCAATAACCAGATCAGCTCATTCCGGCGAGAATACTCCCTCGAGACTCACTACGAAAATTGTAAGACAATTACTTTTTCTCTCTATCAACTTCGAAGAGGCGCGACGCTATTCGACCTCGAAGATTCACTCACGATCTCCTCATTCTGTTTTCTTTCGGTTTTCGTTTGTATATGCTCGCGGTGCGTGCCGAAGCATCCATTTTAATCAGTTTTGCTTTCCAATTAGTCTGCTGTATTTCCCATAGTGACTCCTTTGTTGTTAAATTTTATTGTTTGTATAGTAGTAAAGATTATTTTTGTTTCCCCTGTTTGATTTTGAGAACCACATAGCCATTTGACTGAAAAAACATGGGCATTATACCGCGCCTGCTTGTCGCCTCATTTTCCCGTATCCAGGGAGGCAAGCGAAGGTCAGGGAGCTCATACCTGACCTACGACAAGGTAGTTTCCTATGTTTGCGGCCAAGTGTCAGGCCCGATAAGTGATTCTTGTATGAGGGCGATGTGGATGTTGTGGTTAGTTAAGAAGAGTTCGAATTAGCATGTTTTATTGTAAAAAATAATGAGAGATTTTTTTAAATATTCAAAAAATCCTGTTCTAAAAATATAGGGTTATGGATATATATATATATATATATATATATATATATATATATATATATATATATAAATAATGCAAAAAATACAGAGATAACAATACAAAAATGACAAAGAAAACACTGCAATAATTATTAAAAAGAGAAAACAAAGCAACAAATTAAAAAATTAAATGAATGAACACTCACCAACTTGAGAGAAGGATAGAATTCTCTTGAATCAGGAATCATTTGGATTCTTGCACCTCTTCATCGGTGGATAAATCCGTCGATCTCAACATTTTTGAATTAATATTTATTCAAATGTTAAATCCAGAATTAAATTATAGTCTGTCTTCCACACCAATTTACATTTCTGAATTCAAATAATTCAACTTTAGTTTGATTTATAATTAATTTTTATCTAAAATTTATTAATAATTCCCTCATTGATCCGATAGTTAAAATGTTCTATTAGTTGGTTGCCCATAATTTCAGTTATTTTTAAATTACTACAATGTTTAGCTCTGTTTAAATTTTCTACCTTTTAAATCATTCGGTTCCTGTCCTTCTCTCAATTTGGAAAGTGTTCATTCATTTAAATTTTAAATGTTGCTTTGTTTTCTCAGTTTTTTTAATAATTATTGCAGTATTTTCTTTGTATTTTTTGTATTGTTCTCTCTGTAATCTTTGCCTCTTTTTTTTAATTTAATAAACTCTAAATTTATTTCTTAACACATTGTCGCATCATTTTGTCTCAAATTTACCAAACTTTAAACTCGTTGTCATTCATTAATAGTCATTCATTAAGAGTCACTATTCTAAGCTTGCTTGTTTGTCAATCATATTGTTTTGCTCCATTATAGGCTGAAGATGAACATAGCTAATGTTCGAAACGCTCCAAATTATACATGTTCCGAATACTGGCTCAGACTTTGATTTATATATATATATATATATATATATATATATATATATATATATATATATATATATATATATAATATCTCTCAAAGTAGCACGAGAGAATGATGAAGATGAATGCAATAAACCACATTGAAAGAGAAAACGGAATAAATTTTTCTTACAGTAATATTTATTACCTTTTTTCGAAAAAATCTGTGTAGGAAAGTGATTCGAACCATGGACACTGAGGCAGCGAGCACCGCTTTGATCACAGTTCAAATTATGCTGTTAGTACACTATGCTACGCAGCAGTGCTCGCTGCCTCAGTGTCCATGGTTCGAATCACTTCCCTGCACAGATTTTTTCGAAAAAAGGTAATAAATATTACTGTAAGAAAAATTTATTCCGTTTTCTCTTTCAATGTGGTCTATTGCATTCATATATATATATATATATATATATATATATATATATATATATATATATATATATATATATATATATATATATATATAAAGGGTCTTTCAACAAGGACGCTCGCGCTTTGTCAGGCGATAGTGGCCCTGTTGTTAAAGCGACATCTGGCAACCTCACTGTGAATTGTTCAGTAGTACTTGGTAAGTCACGATGAAAGGCTAGAGCGTTGAACAGAGTGTGCAAATCATCAAATGTTCTTATCAAAATCAGTGCTCCGTTCGACAAACGTTCCGCGTATTACGTGATTTCTATCCTCGCCCCAATCGTCCTGCTGAGTTCACTGTTCGACGCTTGGTGGCCAACTTCGAGGCAAAAGGATCGAACAACAATCAGCCAACACCCGTACGTCGCCGAAACGCAAGGTCTGCTGAAAACATCGTTGCCGTAAAGGAGAGTGTACGGGAAAATCCCAGGCAGTCAATTTCTCGTCGTTCACAAGAACTTGGCCTTTCTGCGACTTCAGTTTGGCGAATTATGCGTAGAGATTTGGGTCTGCACCCGTATAAAATCCAACTTACCCAGGAACTTAAGGTAAACAACCATAGACAACGCTGTGTGTTCGCTGATTGGGCTCTAGAGCAGTTGGAAGTTGCCCCAAATTTCCCTAAAAAAATCATCTTCAGCAACGAGGCCCATCTTTGGATAAAGGGATTTGTGAACAAGCAAAATTGTCGGATTTGGGACGAAAACAATCCACATGAGATACACCAGCACCAATTGCATTCCAACAAAGTCACTGTTTGGTGCGGACTTTCGTCTAACTGAATCATCGGTCCTTATTTCTTTGAGAACGAAGATGGGATTGCCATAACCGTCAACGTCGAGACCTGAAGATCGATGATAAGGAACTTCTTTTGGCCTCAAATGGATTATATGCCTGATATGGATACTGGCGACACGTAGTTCAAACAGCACGGCGCTCCGTGCCACACTGCGCACGCCACGATAGACATTTTGCACCAGAGATTTCAGGGCAAGGTCATCTCGCGCGGCGGCGACGTCAACTGGCCACTGAGATCATGCGATTTAACGCCATTAGACTACTTTCTTTGGAGCTACCTTAAATCGCAGGTCTATGCAAATAATCCGCAAACAGTTAATGTTCTCAAAGTCAACATAACGAATACCATCCAGCAAATTCAGCCAGATTTATGCGACAAAGTCATCGAAAATTGAGCCTCCGGAATACGTTCCACCAAGCAAAGCCGCGGCGGACATTTGAATGACGTCATATTCCAGACTTAATGCCATAAAATGTACTTTCAAATTTAAAATAAATTGAGTGCATATATTACACATAACTTGTTTTATTTACATTTAAAAATCGAACGACCTTATTGAAAGACCATATATATATATATATATATATATATATATATATATATATATATATATATATATATATATATATATATATATATATATAAAGGGTGTTCCAATAACTTGGACCGATTTTAAATGTGAGTTAAGTTTAAGCGTCTGAGGATTTTTTTCTTTTTTTTCAGATTTAACAACTTCAGTCTTTGGCAATTTTAACCATGGAAAGATTAACAATCGAACAACGTGTTGAAGTTATCGAAGCCTATTACGAAAATAGACGTTCAAACAGAAACGCATTTCGGGCACTTCGCGATTTTTTTGGTCAACATAATCGACAAACCGAGAGTGCAACTGGGAAAATTGTTCGTAAATTCAAACAAACGGGGTCGGTGGCAGATATGAAAACGCCATTGCGTGCTCGTTTACGCTGTTCAGCTGAAAACATTGCTGCAGTCCGACGGGAATGTGGTCGAAGATCCAGACACCTCTATTCGTCATCGTGCGCAGGAATTGAACCTTTCCACAACAACGTTACATCGAATTGTGACCAAAGATTTGTCTCTACGCACTTACAAAATTTAATTGACACAAGAACTGAAGACTGCTGACCATTTGAAGCGCTGTACATTTGTCAATTGGGTGCACGAACAAAGACAACTTTTTATGGCTTGAATTAAATTCTATGGATGTCGAAGATTTGTGGTTTTAACAGGACGACGCCACATGCCACACAGCCAATGCAACAATGGCTTTATTGAATGAGAAGTTCCCAGGTCGCAACATCTCTCGAAACAACGAGTCAATTGGCCACCATGATCGTGTGACTTGACGCCTTTAGATTTCTTTCTTTGGGGTCATCTTAAAAGTAAGGTCTATGCCAACAAGAAAACAACAATTCAACAGCTGAAGGATGAGATAATAAGGCATATAGGTGAGATCGAGGAGCAACTATGCAGAGACGTCATAAAAAATTTTGACCATCGAGTGGAAATGTGCCGCTGATACCTTGGCGGACATTTAGGCGATACTATGTTTCACACATAATTACCATGACTCAAATAACATGATGCAATAGTGAAATCAATAAATTTTCACCAATAACACTGTTTCATTTACTGCTAACTTCGATCCGTCTTAATGGAACACGCTTTATATATATATATATATATATATATATATATATATATATATATATATATATATATATATATATATATAATTTCTTATTCTCGTTAGAAAATGGTAATCCAAGAGTAACCATCAAATTCCCTATAGGCACTTTTGCATTACTTTCAACTTTCATCTTGCAGATAGCAGATCTGCTTACAGAACCCTTTTTTAGCCAACCTCGTAGCTCTGTAAAGTGTCCCCGCTCTCCAATGGCAAAAGTCACATCCACTCCTTCGCCACTCATTCATTAGTGATCACACAGTAAAATGCTAGTAAGCCCCGCATCTCATTCAGCCCCAGCAGCACCAATAATTCAGCAATATTCTCCGACCCACCAACAAGAGACGCTCGAATGACCTATGCAAAATGGCAACTGGATCTAAGGTAGCTTACATCTGGCCAGAGGCGCACCGACAGACTCAGAGTAAAGCCTCATCAGCGACTTCACATGTCATAGCACGAGTGCATTCAGAACTAGCTTAGCACATCACTCTTTTCAACTCACATTTACTACCCTTCCATTCGTCTCATCTCTGTTCCCAATCAAAGGACAATCAACACACACAACGACCCTACTTGGAGACCATAAACAAACAACGTGTCTAGTTTTGCAACCCATCCCTTAAGGCTTAGAGGTTACCCTACCATTGTTCGTTAATCAAATTTCTCATCAACTTACAAGATACGCAGAAGCGAGGCACCATTCAATGAAATCAAACGGTCAGCCGCTCGACCAGTCATAATTTTCGAAGTCTGTGCATTCGGTCATGTAAGTCATTTTATGTTTCTACTTCCTATCATCCACTTCAATTATCACACTTACAGACATATACAAAATTCAAATCAACCAAAGAATTCGTTTTTCTGCATTTTTCCACCATTTTCTTTGCGAATGCTTTTTAGGTTAACCTCATTCATTTTTCAAACTTTCTGTATACCCTGCGTGCATACACGTGAAAATGTACACTCAACCAATTATCATTTTTGTTTTTGAACATTCTCTCACCAGCTAATACACAAGCATTCGAGTGACATACTCATTAACAAAAATGACTCTTTGACTGTATCGAGTTAATTGGAAAATTATTTTCAAATTGTATCGTAATTTTAAAATATAGCGATCGTCCATTTAACTTTCATGTGAATGCAAAAATATCAAGGTACAATTATGTAAATACATGCTTTAATTTCATGTTTCGCGATATTCTATGCCTTAAACCATATCATGTGATTGGCCTAATAATCGTTCCTTCAACCCAGCATATTCTTTTGTTCCTCATAACCCAATTACACAGAGTTGTTTTGGTCGAGATTGCACATACCTTAGATGAAGTAAGTTCATTATTATTATTTCATTTGTGTTGTTGATTATTGTATCAGGCAAGTTTTTTATTGTAGATTATTGTTATCATTTTAATTTCATTGATTTTGCAATTATTTTAATCTCACTTATTTCGTTTAATCATATGAATATCATGATTATTGCATTTTTAATTACCCAAATGCACATTATTTTTAACCATTATTTGGGGATTATTTTGCTCTAATTAATTTATGTTTTTTACAATTGTGTTTTTATCTCAAACATAGATAACGAATACTTGATTAGTAGCTTCAGCAAATTCCGGATTCTGCTACTTCCATAGTCGGTCGACAGTCTGCGCGGTTGTTTGCCGCTATGGCCGCCAGGGGGCGATTCCAGTCATTGTTACGATTTACTTTGGGTGAGATGCTGCTGCCATCTTGGAAAGTTTTGAAATCATAAGTTAATTGTATTTATTCGCCGTTGTAGGCCTGTTAGCTCTAGTACTTGTACGTAGTGAAGATGTGGAGTCCTGCTATTTAAGTTATAATGTGTGATACATATATGTTGCTTGGGAAGGGACGCTATAATGATCTAGAAATTGCAAACTTAGCCTTAAGCCTCACAATGCACGCGTTAATTTCTAAAATAACTTAAAAGTTATAGCAATAATTACGTAAATAATACACTAATTTAAATTAATAGTGCATTTACGCTACAATAAACTTAACTATTATCGAATAATTTTATTATTCATAGTATTATATATGTTTGTAAACAAACGAGGACGATTAGGCTTAGCAAGATTGCGATCGTCTAAAATTGTCAGAAATGACGTCCTTGAACACATTCTTTTTATACGGCAGTGGCTCCTCCATTCGCTAAAACTATTCTTAAATATATATTTTTTATTTTGATTTCGTTACTTTGTATCGGCGCTGATAATATCGGTTATCGGCTAATTTGCATATTGTTTATCCATAGATAACTGTTTATCATAATGTGATATTAAAAGTCGTGACTACGATACGCACCTTCACCGATGCCTTGGGTTGATCAAATCATCTCTGGCTAGTTATTACGGTAAAATTATATTTTACTGTCGTCGTTTATCATCACTAACTCTATAATTTAAGAAGGGTATTTTTTGAGTATTTGAATAATAATTTCATCTTAATTTGGTAATGACTTATGTTTTTTTATCAAAGTTATTTCTAATAATTCTTTTATAATATCAAAATACAAAATGGTGAAGTTCAGAAATAAATATAAGTATCGAAATTTTGCGAATTTTTTAAAACCCAACTGGTGAAGTTCAGAAAATTTATTTATATATGTCTTCTATAATTATATTTTGGCAACGTGATATTTTGAAAGGCGGGAAATTTAGTTTAGAGTTCCTTTTTAAAAATATTATAATGGCGAAGTTTAGAAAATTTATAAAAATTTAACCATGGCTGCTTTTTTTTTAGATTTTAAATTTTAATCTTAAATATGATTACAAATGTGTGTATTACTTTGCCAGAAAGGCCCGCAGCCGCCTCCTAAAGTGTGTTTCTTGCCAGGAGGCTCTGGTAGAAGGCAACACCCCTATGTCCTTAGTGCAGGTGGCCGACCTCGACAAGCTACCAAAGACTTTTAGAGAGATGATTGAATTCCAGGACTGCGGCGGTTTCCTCTACCCCTCAAACGAGTGCATCCACATGGCCATGATGGCCGTGGAAGTCTTCAAGGCGATTATAACACCAGGCGAAAGGAGGGCCAAGTTCCTGGTGGCCTACTCTTCAGAAGAAGTGTTCGTGGTTGTCTACAAGGAAATAATGAGGAATGACTTAGATATGTCCCTGCTGGACTGTGAAAAAGGTTGCAGCCTGGTCAACACCGTTGTTTCTGCCATCGCCAGGTCCCTCTTCCATGTCATGGGCAAAAATATGGTATCAAAAGCTAACAGTCATGCCCATGCAAAAGTCAAAAGAAGAGTCATAAAAAGTCATAAAAAGAGGTAATCCGGATGCACCCGAGAAAGCTACCAGGAGCAAAAGTGACTACAAGAAGAAGAAACTTTCTAGTGAAAAAAGTCCTAAGTCAATTTAAGTGTGCGTAGCCACTGACATTTGTTATGTATCTTTATTTTGTATGATAGATATTAGAATCCAGGTTAACCATGAAATAGGTTACTAGTACAGGATGTCCACACCTTAGATTCTTACTAGCTATTACTTTATTATACCTATTTCAGAATAATATAGTCGGTACTTACCAATGGGCTATGAAAAAGATTTATAAAGTTAAAAAAAAGGAAATTAAATGTGGGGTCTAGCTAAATGATACCTAATGGAAATATAATTGTTTGCTAGATTGGTCAGATGTGGGCCCTGGAGGGATTTCTTTTTTTCTTTAATTGATGCTACCTACTTTATTTCATTGATTAGAATATACCTTGAAATATGTTTGTAGCCAAATGTAATATACCCCTTTTTCATTGCAATTTTAATTAGAGATTTTGCCATTTAATTTTTTTAAGTACTTGGAAAACTTATGGAATTTTGAAATTTGATATTAGTATACACCCTGTAGTATCTAAGAATCCCATTGTACACAGCCTTATTAAATAAAATTTAATTGAATATAACCAACATCGGTTATAAATATAACGTTTTTATTTTTTATTTTTCATTAAATAAGTGACACTTTCGTTTGTCACGCCGAATCTGTTGATCGAATAAAAATTTTACTTCATAGCTCGAAGTACATTGGTTTCGTAGTGCTTCATGCCAAATTTGGGGAGAATATCTTTATAAAGAAAGAAATGAGAACGATTTTTGTTTTTTCCTGGCTAGCCCGACTATGGAATCACCCGATTTTGAGCTACCAATCAAGTATTCGTTATCTATGTCTCAAGATATTCCATGTATTATGTAATTATTTTCAGTCTTCAAAAAGTGATGTATTACATGTGTGTAACTCATGTACAGGGGCAATACCTTTGCCCTTGGTTCAATAGGATTGGGTGTCTGTCGCAATATTCCCCTAGTTTCAGGGGGGAAAAGGGAAATATGCGCCACAGAAAAATCTAAACCGTTTCTCGCTCTGGAGAAGTCAACACTTCCCATGCTTCTCACGAAAACCTCGCTAGAATTTAGGCAACATATTGGAAAAATTATTTACTTATCAAACTATGAGACCTCCGAAATACGTTTTTCTTAATTCACGCCGAACCGAGGAACAGTGAGAGAGTCACCTTTTGTTTACTATCTGCACTCCAGAGCTTAGCAAAATGTTCAGATTGTAGAGGCTAACTCCCAATTTCCTCCCTCTTTCACTTAGTCCCCAAATCCTAAGGAGATACACAAACTCTATTATCTAATCACAGAGATAGAAAAGATAAACTCCGTCTACTGACGAATATATGTACCGTCTCTGCCGACTTTTCTTGCACAGAAATACGCAAACTCTGCCTTCTCGAGACAGTGCAGTAGAGTCGAGAGACAGTCGGCACTGTGTCACCTCATAGCAGATGGGACAAGTCTCTTCCTATTTGCGTTCGCATACGTTCCATCCACCGATGAAGGATTTAAATTCAACGAAGTTTACTCAGGTCACTTCCGTAACACCCATCGAGCCGCCTCGTAACACCCTTTGAGCCCTTCCGTAACATACATTGAGCCCTTCCTTAACACCCTCATTGAGCTCTTTCGTAAACCATATTGAGCCCTTCCTTAACAATCATTCTTTCCCTCCCCCTTAATACACATTAAGCTCTCTGTTTCTTCGATATGTGCGATAACACTGGTCTTTATCTCTCTGGCTGA
The DNA here is from genome assembly GCA_963969495.1 of Ceratothoa steindachneri. Taxonomy (NCBI): domain Eukaryota; kingdom Metazoa; phylum Arthropoda; class Malacostraca; order Isopoda; family Cymothoidae; genus Ceratothoa; species Ceratothoa steindachneri. The sequence goes on along the minus strand of OZ018322.1, from coordinate 62,575,169 downwards.
CTGTTTCCTCCATTTATGCGATCACAGCGGTCTCTATCCGTCTTTCTATCTGTCTATATGCCTTAATTATGCGATAAGCGGTCTCTCTCTCTCTCTCTCTCTGTTTTCTCTATGCAATAACAGCAGTCTCTATGTATGTGTCTCTGTATGTTTCCCCCCATTTATGCGATAACATCGGTCTCTAACTGTCTGGCTTTATGTCTGTTTTTTTTTCCATTTATACGATAAAAGCAGTTTCTATTTTTGCTTGACTGTTTCCTCCATTTATGTGCTAACAGTGGTTTCCATCAGTCTATATCCCCTAATTATGTGATAAAAGCAGTCTCTATCTCTCTGTCTGTATATTCTCTTCCTTTATGCCATGCTTCTTTTGTCTATTTATGCGATAATAGCGGGTTCTACCTGTCGGACTGTCTATTTCTCAATATATGCGATAACAGCGGTCTTGATTTGCCTCTCTGCTTACTCCATTTTCGCGATAACTTCGATCTCTATATGTCTGTCTGTATGTCTGTTTCTTCCATATATGCGATAGCAGCAGTCTTTATCTGTCTGGATAATTGTTTCTTCCACTTAAGGAAAAACACCGGTAGCTATTTTTCTGTTTCTCTGTTTCCTCCTTCTATGGAGTAGCATAGGTATCTATCTGTCTTTTTTTTCTGTTTCCTTCCTATTATGATAACAGCAGTCTCTATTTGTCCATCTCTCTCTGTTTCCTTCATTTTTACCATAACAGCGGTCTCAGTCTGTGTGTCTATTTCCTCCATTTATGCGATAACAGCGGTCTATGTATGTGTGTTTACTCCATTTATGCGATAACAGCAGTCTCTGTCTCTCTATTTCCTCCATTTATGCGATAACAGCAGTCTCTGTCTCTCTATTTCCTTCATTTATACAATAACATCGGTCTCTATATGTGTGTCTCTCCATTTATGCAATAACAGCAGTCTCTGTTTCTTTGTTTTCTCCATTTATGCGATAACATCGGTCTCTGTATGTGTCTGTTTTTATTTTTCTTCCATTTATGCGATGTGAGGGAATCCCCACGTGGAAGATCTTTAGCAGAAAGGAACTCCCATGTGCAGCAGAAGGCCCGGCTAGGCCTAAAGTGGTAAGCCTACCCAACCCCCCCTTCCACAAGCGGTAGCCTCGAATCGAGTCCCCCACGATTCACCTTTATACAGGCTAAAATAGCTCTGCAAGAAGATTCGAGGCCCTTCGAGAGTAGAGCTGTTTCCCACTAACCCCCAACTCCGGGAAGAGCCTCGGACATAAATAACGCTCGACTCCCCGGAAAAGACACAGAGTTGAGAAGTCTCGCGCAGAACCAAGAAGATTTTTCCATGGTTCCAAGTCAAGTGCTAGCAACAAAGCAAAGTGACAGCTGGACTATTTTGTGTATTTGGAATTAGCCCCAGCCAGGAGGTAATTCCACTGAACGATCGCCCCGAGTGATTTTCCTGACTTCTTTCATCAACTCCTGTCGAAACCCTCCTCATTTAGGGTAGCCGAAATACTCTCCCCTGGACCGGAAGTTACCCCCCCCCCCGTTTGCTTTTAGAGAACCGTCATCACTCCAACCTCCCGCTTTGAAGTCCGAGCGGCCTCCCCTCAAGTGCAGAAGACATCCGTAAGCCAACCCCTCTCCCCCTTTTAGTAACCCAATTGAGTTAATCCCCGCCCCAATTGAGTTAATCCCCGCCTTATTTGAATAGTCTCCTCCGGGAATACCTTAAGTTCTAACTTCATAGCCTGATTTATAACTACAATTCCCCCTTTCATTTACTGATGTGATTTTGCCCGTTAATTCTCTGAGGTAATTTTACCCATCAATTCTCTGAGGTATTTTTACCCATCAATTCTCTCATTATTTTTGTGTAAATAAAATTCTATTTTTGTACATGTCTCTTTAAATAACCTTGAGCTTTGCCATTGTCTATAATTTACCTGACCTCATTGCACTCTCTCGCTACTCAGCCCGTCTGAACTCGTGGTTTTCCGTCCCTTTTGTCGGTTTGCTTTCAAGTTATTGGTCCCTCCCTGATAGATATAATATGATATTGATATAATGCAATGTCATACCACGACATGCGATAACAGCGGTCTCTGTCTGTGTATCTGTTTCCTCAATTTATGCGATAAAGATGGTCTCTATATCTGTGTTTCCTTCATTTATGCAATAACATTGGTCTCTATATGTTTGTATATTTTTATTTTTCTTCCATTTATGCGATAACATCGGTCTCTATGTGTGTGTCTCTTTATTTTTCTTCCATTTATGCGATAATTTCGGTTTCTGTCTCTCGCTTTCCTCCATTTATGCGATAACAACGGTCTCTATATGTGTTTTTCCTCCATTTATGGAGTAACATCGGTCTATATGTGTTTGGTTTTATTTTCCTTCCATTCAGGATATAACAGCTGTGTCTATTTGTTTGTCGGACACTTCCTTCCAGTTTTTGCAATAACATCGGTCTCTCTCTGTGTCTTTCCTTCATTTATGCCATGAGAGCACGCTCTATCTGTTTATCTGTCTATTCCATTTATGCGATAACAGCAGGCTCTCTCCTGATATAATATAATGTTTTACTTGCCTTAAACAGGTTTGTGATGAAAGTAGTGATGAGAGGAAAGTATGAATGTGTGTAGAAGTGTATATCCTTATTAGCCAAAGAGATCATATTTGGGACGTTAGGAGCTGGTGTTCAACCCATCCTAAACCGTCTCCAACTTTGCCCATCTTCTAAAAGCTTTCACTACTGGAACGACCTAAGCGTAGTCGGCTGGTATATTACAGTTTCATTTTCCCCTTTTATGTTGCTTATATATAACGTAGTTATATGTAGAATGCACAGTAACATTTGACACACTCAGTTACATACAGATACACCCACAAAGGAAAGTGAAAAACGATTCCGAGCGCTTTCGTCTTTATTCTTAAAGACCTTTTCAAGGAATGAACAGGAGGCTGGACATACATTGCTTTAAATAGTGGAAGGGGGTGTTAGACTACTGACCTCTGAACCTTAATTATGGGGTACAAAATCCTGAAACAACTTTATTTGAGATTTTATGTATGTAGTGATAATGGGGTCTAGCGTGAACGAACTAGGGCTAAGGTTGAAATTTGGGAACGCGTTAATGGAGACACATTCTAATATATTTATTGAAATACAATTACTGCATTTTATGACTGGTTTGGCACTGTTCCAGTTAATGCTATGGTTAAGATTGTACATATGTAAAAAAAAGCGCAGATTGTTCACTGTGATACGTACATTGGCTTGATGTATGGCATATGTGTACCAGCACCTGTTTGAGTAACCCTGCATAAAGCGAATAAGAGAAAGATGATAAAAACGGGTGCAAAAATATACAGGTGTATGGTAAATTTAAAAGAAGATAAAAAAAAAGAAAAAGTAGAAAAACTTGTAAATATTTACCTGCATTCTCATAAACCCAGTTAACCTTAAATCGTGAAGTGAAAGGAAAGGTTTGAGGTGAAAACAGAGAAAGATTTGCCAAGCCCCCCTTCCTCCCTCTCTGGTCATCGTAACATGACTTCGTAGCGAGTGGCGAGGAGACTAAGAGACAGAGAGGGAGAGGAAGAGTAAAGAGTAGAGACAGAAAAGGTTAAAATAACTTGAAAGCTGACCTAGTTGGTCGGTGGACCTACAGTTTTACGTGGGTTCCGAACTACGATGTATACTATATCTTTTATCTATTCATTTCTCCTATTTGCCCTTATCCCACATATAAATAGTCTTAGGCAGTATAGCTCATTTATAACCTCCATGAAGGCACAGAATACTTGAAAGTGTAGATTTTAATCCCGCCCACTTAGGGTTGAGGCTTGGAGGCACGGGTAACTCACTCCAAGTTCCGATATGGGAATGACTTTAACTTTGACTTAATTTAGAAGAGAGTGACGAGCGACAATCGTTAAAAGAGAGAGAAATGTTAAGGACTGAAAACCAAAGGATGAAGAAACCTAACCACAGCTCAGAAATCCGCAACGAAATGGGCCTCATATTTTCTCGGTCAAGATGGCGGACGAAAGATTTATAAATAATTTCTCCAACGATGCCAAGTCGAGTGCCTACTTCTAATTCTAATATGACAAGAAAAATAATTTTATACTATTCTAAAATTAAATCTTGACTATCCCGGACACTTCTGAGGCTTGGGAGCCTTCAGATGAATACCAAGACATCTCGATATACTCGAGCTTTAGAAAAGCGCTTTCTGGCAACTGCATTATTCAATGAAGGTTTTCGTGCTTTCACTTATTGCTTTGAAAGGATCTATTTGATTTTTTATTGCCTCTTACTCGACTCTCTGGCTTTTATATCCAGAAAGATGTCAGCGAAAGAGATATCCCCGTTGCATCAAATCATGACTTGTGACAGAGCATTTAAACGGAAAAGGAGACGATCACTTTTGCAGGCAAGAGACGTTTTAGAGGAAGTTGCCTGCTTTACACTGTCCAAAATAGTCATAATAGCATACATAACCAATGATAAACTGTGTGTCATAGGGCATAGTGACTTTGTTTGGGCATACGTGTAGGCTATAGGAGAAAAATAAGAGCAGAAGATGCGAGAAGAAATAGGAGATATAATTTGGAGGAGATATGAAATGGCACTTCGAGGTAGTTCAGAGACGACGATTCTATTACACTATCTGAATCGAAGATAGCATTCATGGGATTATTATACAAATCTGACATATTTTCAAAAGAGATTTTAAAGGAAGAGGACACCACAGATTTGGATATCACATCCTACCATCCTATTCTCACCACAACATACCATTACCGTACTCTTCTAAATTCACTTTTAGACTCCTCTTCTCACAAAATCTCAAAAGTTTCTATCAATACCCAAATCCCTTTCACCTTTAGCAACCAACACTAGGTCATCAGCACAGACCAACATAGAACGAACCCATCTCACCATTCCTAATCAATCTCACACCCCTATTCCTCATTCCATGAAGATATTAAACACATATGGCGACATCACACAATCTTTTCTTACTCCCCACCGCATATGTCTAACCACATACTTTCCCCCTAACGCACGCCTTACTTCTAGCCTAAATACTCCTCACACCATCCAAGTCTACCGCTCACTTCATACATCTTAGCATCTGCCATAATTTTTCTCTATCGAGACGCCCATAACCTGGGGCAAAGGGATATTCTTTGATGAAGCTCCTTTTCGTTTGTTTGTAACTTCTGAAGATCACTCGTTAAGAAGAGATAAAGGGGAGCGATTTCACGAGTCCTGCTCACGGTGAAGTATCCGGAGTCTCTCCATGCCTGTTGCTTCTGTTCTAAGGGGACTAGAGCACTAACAAATTTGCCCGACAACACTTCCATGAGCTCAAAATGGTACCAAAACGTGTTTCATCCATCAGTATAAGTTGTAACAGTTCAGGACCCAATCGAGGATGATAAGTGTATTTTTTCAGTATGATAGCGCACCGCCTCACAAAACAAAAGCAATACGAAATTTCTTGGCTTAAAATAAAATCGATCTTTTGGGACCTTGGCCCGTGAACTCGCCAGATAAGAAACCAAGAGATAATTTGTGGGGGATAATCAAACTGGCTGTTGATAAACAGAAGCCATTCATCCAATTGTTAGTAGTTGCAGGCGCTTATTTAACAATATCAGTGAAGATATCATCACAAATTTGGTCTCTAGCATGCTAAAACGAATTGAAAAAGTCCATTCTAAGTATTGACTACGCGCAACAATTGACTTTACTCATTAATAAAATTGGTTTGGGCTCTAATTTTTTGTATATTTCACGTTCAAATTATGATACAAACCTACTAAAACAAAATAAACGTTTGATTAGTTAGTTTAATTTGCTTATTGGAAAAAATATTGTAGTCTCAAAAGTTTTGCCCATGACTGTAGTTTTTTTTAATTTATTTTTTTTATAAAGAATTAATCAATAATTAAAGAAATTAAATACTATACAACTATTCTTACTTTTTTCCAATCCTGTAAATGGTTTTGAATATAATACACCTTTTGCAAAATATTGAGAGATCAGCATACTAATATATCGTGGGTTCGTTTCGTCGGTTTAAGGATAAGAATCTTCTTACATATATCCTTGGTACGTATTCATGCTTCGAATTTCTAAGGATTTCCTATATCAATGTAATGACGGAGTTGTGCGAAAATGATTCACAATACGACGTAATTTACCCTCAGCCCTATACATTATTATAGGTAACGGACTAAACGATTGGAAACACCACTTAAGGTTTGGTCGAAGTTAACCCACATCGGTTATGGTAAGTTAACGGATGGGGTCATGATTGGGGCCGCACTGAAAGTCACGTTGCGTGTGAATATCTCCGTCAATTTCCATATGGTGGCGCCACAAACTTAGCTCCGCATATACACGCCTTTCCTCGACTCCAGACGTGGTGTCGTATTGCTGCATCGTCTAAATGGGCCTTTTCGCGGTAGAACCCCTTGGTTCTGCTCCCCGCTTTAAACTGTAAGCCCCCACTGAGAAATGAACGACCTCAACAAGAGTGCAGATCGGTGGTAAAACTCCTACCAAATTATTTTATGGTATTTACATGAATATGCAAGAGACGCGAATATCATATAATGGCAAAAGATGAGAAAATTAGATCTTATTCCTCCTAATTCCACAAACCTCAGACTTCCCGTCCTATATTACCCAGTAAACTCCCCCTGGCTTCGTTTACTACAAATAATATCGAATTAAAACCCTTTTAAAACTATTCTTTTGACGAAGGTCCTTAAAAACCGGCCAAAAATCTCCTTGATAACTTTTTCGAGTGAAAATCAGCTCTTAATTCGAGGCAAGCTACCTTTTTGATTCAGGGTCTTTGGTGCGTCTCTTTAAGCGAGAAATATCGAGCCAATGAACAATGGAGCCTCTCCATTCGGTACTTTCCTCTCACGTCCCTTGCTGGCACCTAAATCAAGATGGATGACCGAGTTCAGCAGTTTCTTGGCTCTAAGTGGTCGCTAACTCGCCTAAGTGGGGTCTAACTCCTCTAAGTGAGTCTGCCTCGCTGAAGTTTGCGCTTTACGATCCCGTAAATGAAGCTTCACCGAAAATGTGATGTCGGCTCAAAATTAAGGCTTTCCTTCCGCTTTTTAATGGAGCCAAAAGCATAATTAAGGCGAGACAGGCATTTTATTTTTATTTCTTTCCACACATAAAGGTCGCTGTTTGAGGCAACTGTTAGAAGGTCGCTTTATGGGAGATATGTATAACTGCTTTTTATAGAACTTATAGTTAAAGATGAGGTAATTCTTATGTATGGTGCCTGCAAGCAGGTATGATAAATATATGACCGAGAATCTTCTTGTTTATAAATGATTAAGCATTTACTTAGTTCCTCATATATATATATATATATATATATATATATATATATATATATATATATATATATATATATATAGTACAAGAGAAAGAAGAATTGGACGCGAATGAGCAAATGAGACAAGAAACCGGAGTTTTTTTAAAGGCAAGAGAGAGGGACATTAGAAGAATCCAGATTCAAAGGGAGCAAAGGGCGGCACAGTAAAGGCGATCCTTTACCAAGAAGACAGAAATAACGCCAGGGGAAAAAGGTTTTGAAAATTCCTGGCCGGGAGTCGAACCCGGGTCTGCTGATTGCCGGTCAGATGCTTTACCGCTAAGCTACCAGGCACAGTAACTATATTTCGCCCAAAGCGAAACCCCATCAAACCCAGTATCTCCCTAAGCTAGGAACTTCCAAGGAATTTTTATACCACATCCTCTTACCCGCTCACAATTTAAAAGCTCATCTCCCATGTCACATACAAAGAAGGAGCAGCTACAGGATCTGCGGGTGATAATACAACTACCTTCACTGTGCCGCCCTCTGCTCCCTTTGATTCTGGATTCTTCTAATCTCCCTCTCTCTTGCCTTTAAAAAAACTCCGGTTTCTTGTCTCATTTGCTCATTCGCGTCCAATTCTTCTTTCTCTTGTACCATATGTATTTATAGTCAGCTACACCAGGTTTCTGTATCTTTCTTTCTGTCTTCAAATTTTATTTGAAAGACAGAAAATAAAAATGACATAGCCCTTGGTGGTTGTATGATCACACGCAGATCCTGTAGTTGCTCTTTCTTTGTATATATATATATATATATATATATATATATATATATATATATATATATATATATATATATATATATATATATATATATATATATATATATATATATATATATATATATTATATAGTGCGTAAGGTATTTAAGGACATATGTTATTTTTACTATAGCAGCATATAATTTGATTTTATATTTTCTATATTTCAGAATTATCAATGGCAGGACCTTTGCTTACACAAGAAATGAAGAGGTACGCGGTTATGGCGGCTATAAATGTTGAACATAGCAATTTAGAAATAACACGATTTTTAAAAGTCGCTATATCCTTCGTCTACAAAGTTTGCAAGGAGTTAGAGGCCATACATAGATGGTTAAGCCATGGATCGACAATGTAGGAAGACCTTATGTGTTTCAACAAGAGTCGACACCATCACACAAGGCTCAAGCAACGCTGGAATGGATGGCGGAAAATTTTCATGATCGCAAAACCCTTAACATTTGGCCTCCTAGCTCCCCAGACCTCAATCTATTGGACTACTATGTATGTAGCGTAGTTAGGAAAGAAGTTAATGAGCACCCACATAACACTAAAGAATCCCTTAAAACCTCCTTAGTTTTTGTTTAAGTATAAATCTGTCTTTAAATACCTTCCGCAATTGGAATTCGGCTAAATTTATTTACAAATCTAATGACTTTATTCAAAGAAATATTGTTGAATGCTCATTCATTAATTACTCGCCTAATTTTAATGTATCCCCTGGTCTTTTTAAACTAGATCCTGTTATTAAAAGGCTTATTTATAACGAAATTTCCATTTTAAATCTTAGCCCTTTGATTTATTAACTTAGTTTTGTCTCTCTTGTTTATTTTTATGTATTCACAATCGGGTATGTATGTACTTAGTTTAGTCACATAAATGTCTACATTATTGGCGCAGAGGTTGAAATTTTCCGGAAGTCGACCTTATCTATTTGGTTTTATACTTCACATCCGTCTTTGATATTATTTTTCTATTTTGTGTCCTTTCGTCTTACCGGGGCGGGGCACTGCTCTTCTGTTTCACATATATATATATATATATATATATATATATATATATATATATATATATATATATATATATATATATATATATATATATATATATATATATATATATATATCACCTTGGTAAAGTTTTCGTTATTCCTTGATAATGAACTGAACAAGTTCGAAAGTACTTGGAATCCGCCTTTCATTTTCCTGTGTGATTTTTTGCCTTTATTGCTTTACTCATGCGCTACTTTGTGAGATTCTCATATATGTTTGTATATATTTATAATCTCACATCCTTGACAATGGGTTCCTACCCGAAACCTCGGTACCAAGAAGTTATAATATACTAATGAACTTCCTAAATTTAACCTGCTGATTTATCCTAAAAATACGTATACGCCTGGCAACGCGCAACCCCTCTGCTCTCTTAAGATATATATATATATATATTTATATATATATATATATATATATATATATATATATATATATATATATATATATATATATATATATATATATATATATATATAATAATAAATAAACAACTGGAGATTTCATAACCACACGAATTGAAGCTTTGTAGCGAAAACGATACGTTTAACTTTGTAAAATTGACAATAATATTTATAAAATTACTCCGAATTAATTTTTTTAAAAGAATAAATATTTTTGTAGTGTAACTTGACAATTTTTTTTAATTATTTTAATCTGAAAGCACGCATAGTTTAGGAGTAAAATTATTATTGAGAATTATAGTTTAGTAAAAGTAGCATTGAAATCAAAATTATAGTTAAAAAAGCATTTTATGTAGTGGATTAAATTAACTGCCCCTTATTTTACATAGGCGAGACAGAAAGACGGCATGACAAACTCCATGCCAAAACTGGTTTCGTGAATAAAATACTACGCTCCTAAACTGTGGTTTTATTAATATATATGTGACCCGTTATTAGACTCAAAAATCTATCATATATATATATATATATATATATATATATATATATATATATATATATATATATATATATAAATAATCTTAAGGATGAATTCAAGGGCCAGAAAGAAATAAAGTAGTATTCATAATACTAATTCTTTATTAACGACGTTTCAGGCTCCATGCCTATATTCAGGTCTGACAAAGAGAGATAATTATTAATAAATATTCAAATATAACATGTTTCCCCTGGAACATTCTGCAGGCCTTCTCGATTGTCCCCATGGAACATGCTGCAGGTCGTTTAGATTGTCTCTCTAGAAAATGCTGCAGGGATTATCGATGGTTACCCCAGAACATGCTGCAGGGCTTCTCGATGGTCCCTCTGGAACATGCTACAGGCCTTCTCGATGGTCCCCCTGTTATAATTAGGTGAGAATTGTGGTGAGCCTAGACGTAAGGACCATCTTGGTTGTCCACGTAGACTTGTTGGTCTCTCTTAACAACGATCCACACATAATAGAGCAAGGCATTGCATTTTGGAGAGTGGAAGCAATATTTTCGGATTAATGTGGTCAAAGATATCGTCTTATAACGAAAACACCATCCTCCACGCACAGCCTTCCATTGGCTACCTTCTGGCTCAAGAACAACAACTTGATGTAGCCCTCCGGGAGGATTAACGCGGACATAACGTGGCCCTTGCTACTGAACATTCAAACATCATCATGTGGAGCAGAGACTTGGTTTTCATGACTCTCGATACATGTTTTGGGTGACACAGCAAGGCAGTGGTTGTTTTGTGAGTTCACCACCTGGTCCTGGCATATATATATATATATATATATATATATATATATATATATATATATATATATATATATATATATATATATATATATATATATATATATATATATATGATTTTGTTGGTAATTTGTAACATAACCAAAATATTCCAAATCTCAAAAAAATATGATGCAGGCCTTCTCGATGGTTTTCCTGGAATATACCTTAGACATTCGTGGTGCCTCCGCTGGAATATGCTGCAGATCTGCTCGATCTTCCCCCTGGAATACGCTACATGCTTTATAGATGGCCCCCCTTAAATATGCTGCAGACTTTCTTGATGGTCCCCCTGGAACATGCTACAGGACTTCTCGATGGTCTCCCTGAAATATGCTGCAGCTCTTCTCGATGGCCCTACTGGAATATCCTGCAGCTCTTCTCGATAGTCCCCCTGGAATAAGTTTCATGCCTTCTCTATAAGCTCCCTGGAATATGCTGAAGTCATTCAGGATGGTCCTCCTGGAACATGCTGAAGGCCTTCTTGATGGATCCCCTGTAACTTGATGCAGGCCTTTTCGATGCTCCACTTGGATTATACTGAAGGCCTTCTCGATGGCCCCCCTGACATATCCTGAAGGCCTTCTCGATGGTCTCCCTGGAATATGCTGCAGGCCTTCTCGATGGTTCCCCTGGCACATGCTGGAGGCCTTCTCGATGGTTTCCCTAGAAGATGCTGCATGCCTTCTCGATGGTCTCTTGGAACATGCTGCTTGCATTTTAGATGGTCTCCCTGGAACATGCTGCAGGCCTCCTCCATAGTCTCCAAGGAACATGCTGCAGGCCATTTCGCTTGGCCTCCTGGAACATTCTGCAGGCCTTCTCGATTGTTCTCCTGGAACATGCTGCATGCATTCTCGATGGTTCCTCTGAAACATGCTACAGGCATTCTCCATGGTCACCCTGGTCCTTGGAGTATGGTGCAGGCCTTCTCAGTGGTCCCCCCTAGAACATGCTGCAGTACTTCTCGATGTTCCCCCTAGAAGTTTGCTGCAGGCCTTCTCGTTGGTCCATCTGGAACATGCTGCAGGCCTTCTCGATGGTCTCCGTGTTATAATTAGGTGAGAACTGTGGTGATACAGGAGGTAAGGTCCATCTTGGTTGTCCACTTGGACTTGTTAGTCTCTCTTAACCATGATCCACACATAATAGACCAGGGGATTGCATTTTGGGGAGTGTAAAGAAATATTTTCGGATTGATGTGTTCAAAAGAAATAGTTTATAACAAAAACTCAGTCCTTCTGCTTCTTTGGTATGGTACAAAGTACTACTGCCACAGGCACAGCCTTCCATTGGCTACCTTCTGGATCAAGAGGAAAAACTTGATGTAGCCATCCTGAAGGATTAATGGGGACGAACGTGGCCCTTTCTTCTGACCACACAAACACCATGATGTGGACCAGACATTTGGTTTTCTTGACTTTCGTTACATGTTTTGGGTGACACAAGCTAGTGGTCGTTTAGCGAGTTCACCACCTGGTTTGGGCAGAAATTCTTCTCAAGTGAGAAGAACCAAAGCATATATATATATATATATATATATATATATATATATATATATATATGATGTTGTTGGTAATTTGTAACCAAACTAAAATATAAAAATAACAGAGTTCATTTATAGAGATATAGTTAAGAAAGTTATATATAATAAAAACTTGAAGGATTTGTGCTCTTCATATTATTCAATGCATTCGCCATCGGCCCCAAACATGTTCTTTCCTCGACGTTGGAACCTGCTGCAGGCCTTCTCGATGGTCCCTCTGGAACATGCTGCAAGCATTCTCGATGGTCCCCCTGGTACATGCTGTAGGCCTTCTCGATGAATCCCCATGTAACATGCTGAAGGCCTTCTAGATGGTCACCGTGGAACATGCTGAAGGAATTTCCAAAGGTCTTCCAGGAACATGCTGCAGGCTTTGCGTTGGCTCACTTGGTACAGGCTGCAGGCCTTCTCGATGGTCCCCTTGGAACATGCTGCAAGCCTTCTCGATGGTCCTTTAGGAATATGCTGAAGGCCTTCTCGATGTTCTCCCTGGCATATGCTGAAGGCCTTCTCGATGGTCTCCCTGGAATATTCTGCAGGCTTTCTAGATGGTTCCCCTGGAAAATGCTGCAAGCCTTTACGTTGGTCCACTTGGTACAGGCTGCAGGCCTTCTCGAGGGTTCTCCTGGAACATCCTGCAAGCCTTTACGTTGGTCAACTTGGTACAAGCTGCAGGCCTTCTCGATGGTTTCCCTGGAACATGCTGCAAGCCTTGTCGATGATCCCCCTTGTACATGCTGCAGGCTTCCTCGATGGTCCCCCTGGAACATGCTGCAGGTTTTTCGTTGGTCCACTAGGAAGATCCTGCTTGGCCTTCTGGATGGTCTCCCTGGAACGTGCTACAAGCCTTCCCAATGGCTTTCTGGTACATGCTGCAGGACTTCTCGATGGTCCTCCTAGTATATGCTGCAGGCCTTCTCGATGGTCCCTATGGAACCTGCTGAAGGCCTTCTCGATGGTCCTTTAGGAATATGCTGTATGCCTTCTCGATGGTCCCCCTGAAACATGCTGCAGGCATTCTTGTTGGTGCCCCTGCAATATGCTGCAAGCCTTCCCGATGGTCTCCCTGTAACATGCTGCAGGCCTTCACGTTTGTCCCCCTGGAACATGCTGCAGGCCTTTTAGATTGTCTCACAGGAGCATGCTGCAGACCTTTTCGTTAGTCCCCATGGAACATGCTGAAGGCCTTCTCGATGGCCTCGCTGGAAAATGCTGCAGACCTTCTTGATGGTCACCTGGGACATGCTGCATGCCTTTTTGATGGTCTCCCTGGAACATGCTGCAGGTTTCTTGACGATCACTCTGGAACTTGCTGCAGGCCTTTTAGATGATCTCCTTGGAACATGCTGCAGGCCTTATCGATGGTTCCCCTGGAACATGCTGGGGGCCTTCTCGATGGTCCCCATGGAACATGATGCAGGTTTTTTAGATGGTATTCCAAGAACATGGTTCAGCCCTTCTCGCTGTTCCCCTTGAAACATACTGCAGGCCCTCTCTATAGTCCCCCGGGAACATGCTACAGGCCCTCTCTATAGTCCCCCGTGAACATGTTGCAGGCCTTCTTGATAATCCCCCTGGAACATGCTGCAGACCTTCATGTTGGTCCCCCTGGAACATGCTGCAGGCCTTTTAGATTGTCTCCCAGGAACATGCTGCAGGGCTTTTCGATAGTCCCCATGGAACATGCTGAATGCCTTCTCGATGCCCCTGAAAAAAGGCTGCATGCCTTCTTGATGGTTCCCTGGAACATGCTGCATGCCTCCTCGATGGTCCCCCTGGAACATGCTGCAGGTTTCTTAATGGTCACTCTGGAAATTGCTGCAGGCCTTCTTGATGGTCTCCTTGGAATATGCTGCAGGCCTTCTAGATGGTCCCCCTATCACATGCGCCAGACCTTATTGATGATCACCCTGGAACATGCAGCAAGCCTTTTCAATGGTCCCCCTGTAATATGCTGCAGGCTTTCTCTATGATCCCCCTGAAATATGCTGCATGCCTTCGCTATGTCATCCTAGGAATATGCTGCAGGTCTTCTCGACTGTCCCCCTGGAACATGCTTAAGGCCTTCTCGATGGTTCCCCTGGAACATGCTGAGGGCATTCTCGGTGGTCCCCATATGACATGCTGCAGGCCTTCTCAGGGGTTCTCCTGGAACATACTGCAGGCCTTCTCGATGCCCCCCCTGAATAATGCTGCAGGCCACCTCGACTGTCCCCTTGGAACATGCTGCAGGCCTTTTGGGATGGTCTCCCTGGAACATGGTGCAGGCATTATCGATGGTTCCCATGGAACATGCTGCAGGCCTTCTTGATGGTTTCCCTGGAACATGATGAGGGCCTTCTCGATGGTCCCGATGAAACATGCTGCAGGCCTTTTAGATGGTCTTCCTAGAACATGGTGCAGTCCTTCTGGCTGGTCCCCTTGGAACATACTTCAGGCACTCTCTATAGTCCCCCGAGAACATGCTGCAGGCCTTCTCGATGATCCCCCTGGAACATGCTGCAGGCCTTTTCGCTGCTCCCTCTGGAACATGTTGCCGGCCTTCTCGATTGTTCCACTAGAACATGCTGCAAGCCTTCTCGATGGTCCTCCTGGAACATTTGCCAGGCCTTTTATTTAGACACCTTGGAATATGCTTCATGTTTTCTCGATGGTCACCCTTCGAGCATGCTGCAGGCCTTCTTGATGGTCATCCTGGAACTTGCTGCAGGCCTTCTCGATGGTCCCTCTGGAACATGCTGCAGGCCTTCTTGATTGTCTCCCTGTTATAATTGGGTCAGAACTGTTCCGAGCCTGGACGTAAGGTCCATCTTGGTTGTCCACGTGGACTTGTTAGTGTCTCTTAACTATGATCAACACATAATAGACCAGGGATTTGCATTTTCCGGAGTAAAAAGCCATATTTTTGGATTGATGTACTCAAAGAAATAGTCTTATAACGAAAACTCAGTCCTCTTGCTTCTTTGGTATGGTGCAGATTCCTGCTGCAACACGCGCAGCCTTTCATTGGCTACCTTCTGGATCAAGAGCAATAACTTGGTGTAGCCCTCGGGGAGGATTAACGGGGACATAATGTGGCCCTTGCTACTGACCACACAAACACCATGATCTGGCCTAGGTACTTGGTTTTCATGACTCTTGTTACATGTTTTGGGTGACACAGCAAGCCTGTCGTTGTTTTGTGAGTTCACCACCTGGTCTTGGCAGAAATTCTTCTCAAGTAAGAAGAACCTAAAGCATACCATGGCTGAGGGGATGCTTTAGTTCTTTCACAAGTGTTGCTGCACGTTCCTTCCGCTTTTCCTTCATATTCTCCGTCAGAATCTGGGCCTTTCTGATCTTGTATAATTAGTATATGATGTCCTTATTCATTATCTACCTGATGAGAGACTCTAATACTCCCTTCTTTCTGATTCTGGACCTCATCGACTCGCTGGAATCGTCGACAATGATGGATTTTATCTCCTCCACAAATTTGAGCGTTCTTTTCGTATCAGCACGCTTAGAGGGAGGTTTTTAAGCCGCTGTACACACACAGCCTGACTCATCCTACCGTCTCTTTATCCTCTGTACCGTCTTAAGATTTACATTCAAACACTCAGATATCTTATCAATGGAGCGCACGACCTTTTTCAAAATGCCATGGTATTGCTTCCTTTACAGACGATGCGAAGAAGTATGCGGGGAATTTTGAGTTGCCAACGGAATTAAATTATTTTCTTCTTTTAAAGTATAGAAGAAATTAAAAATAAATTATGTAAAGATGTAATTAAACTATTGATTTTGTGTTAAAGATAATTATAATAAGGTTTATAGGCTAGAGGTAAAAAAAAATGTTCATCTACTTGAGCTGTAAACTTAAGGAATATTTTAGGTGTAAGTGTAGTTTATAACTCCATTTAGTGATTAGCTAGTTCCAGGTTTGGACAGAAATGATCTCTGACTTTCGTGGCGGTTGTTTATCATGAGCCTTTAGGTATGGCCTGAATGACCATCGATTCAAATGAGATCACAAGCGCTTATACATCTATGAATAAACAAAACTTCAAGCCTTGTGGGTTAAAGTTATCGGCATCCGATTTACTAACTTCACTCACACAAGTTGTATCTCATGTTCTGTGTCTGAATTGATCTTATGTCACGAAGGTTCTTAGCACTTCATTACGGTAAAAGTAACTGAACTGAAAATTATTTCGAGACGTGATCGACAATTCATTTTGTTCAGGAAATCGAAGACAGACTTTGAGAAACTGTTTTAATTCTAGTCAATGAAATTTTTAATACAATTTAATTTAATTCACCAACCAACTTTAGGAGATTAGAAATTCCTTCACCATCGCATTTGCGTGATTATATAATTTCGAATAATCTTCTGGAAGTTTTCTAAGGAGCATCGATCACTAGTGGCATTCTCTAAAGAATGCCGCTAGTGATTGATGCTCTTGATGAACTATTTCTATTGATAGCTCTCTACCTCCGTTTTTCCGCCATTCTTCAATCCAGTTCAGTACGTTGTCCCTTATTCGGTTCGCTTTTAGCTTTATTAATATTTTTTTAGAAGGAACGGTGTCGAAAGCCTTCTTGAAGTCGAGCTAAACAATATCTACAGCTCTTTCTTGATCAAACTTTGTGATCATTTAGTGAATAGAAATCAAACAAATTCGTTAAGCATGACTGTCTGCGTCTAAGAAAATGTGTTGAGTTATTTATTAAGTTATTTAATACAGATATCCAACGATCCTTTCTCTAACAATGGACTCCATTATCCTATCAGCGATCGAAGTAAGGGAAATGTGCGGAAAGTTTCCAGGATCAGTCCTTATGTTTTTTTTGTGAAAACTGGTTAACATTTACTTCGTCGAACTCTTTACGAACTATTCACTCGTCTATTAATTGTTTTAAAAATAATAAAAGGGGTTTTAGCAATTCCCATCTAGTTATTAAAGTGGATTGGCTAGGTTTTATTGGCCCAAGACGCTTTGTAAATTTTGATTTTCTTAATATAAAAAAACTAATTTTATTTTATGTTGTTAATATTTAAAAGATTGGCGTCTTCGACAAAATTTATTATGTATTGTATGTAAATTATTTATATCTTGGAAGCTAAAACATTTGAAAAATGTTCATTTAAAATGATCGCTTGGTCCATTGTCACTAAAGGGGCTTGATGGCATATCGAATTAGTTCATAATATTTCAGTTATCTATAAAATCACTTACAGTCCTGCTTTGACAATTAAGTTAGTTCATTCACATAATTCATTGTTGCTATTATTTTTTTGTGCCTGAAAAGACAATAATAATAAAGGTATCCGTTGCGAATCTCGATCGTATTAATGTTGCTAATATTTTTTTGTGCCTGAAAAGACAATAATAATAAAGGTATCCATTGCGAATCTTGATGGTATTAATGTTCTTCAACCCCGCATGGGGGTAACTAGTTTAAACAGTTACACTTAGTAACTGGATGAGCAGTACGTCTTCTCATCTCCAATGCTTGTAATTGTGCACCCTCCAGATCCTCAAAACTCGCACAAAGACCTATAGGTTGATATCGCAATGAATCATGAGAATTAGGAGTACCTCAAATGACATTATTATGCATACCGAGGAGGTATGATTTTTGGAACAGCTTGAAGGTACTTCCCAACTACCGGCCCCTCCTGCATCTTAGGGGTACTGAAAAGTGCAAAAGATACCTGTTTAAGCTAATAAAATTAACTCAATAATCATTTTTTATTGTAAACTTGATGACCTATCCATATAAAAGTCATTAAAATTAACTTCCATTTGGATCTCCCTCACGGCATAGTAGCACATGAAAAGCGTCAAAAACTTAAAAACATTCTGTCGATTCAATGCTTGAATCCTCGACTTTAGGAATATTATTTACCTCTGCAGGCAGCTTCAATATGTGAAGTAGTTGCCTACCTAAGTAGTAATAAAACTCAGAAGTTCAAGCTTTTAACTGTGGTTTCTAGTCCTATTCTGACCAAGTGCAAACAACTTTTAGTCATGAATATTCTCGAAGCATCGAATAATTTTAAACATTTCTATCAGTTGACCGCACAGACTGCGAGTTTTCAGCGAAAAGAGACCGAGCTCTTGCAGTCGTGTCTAATAGTTTATATTCTTAATCAACGGAATCAGTTTTGTGGCCTTGCCTTGCACCCTTTCCAGCTGTTAGATTTCTTTTCGATGGTGGAAGAACCAGAACTGAACAACATACTCTAATTGAGGTTACACCAACGAGTTATAGAAGAAGAGCACAATTTCTTTGTCCTATTACCGAGCATTTTCTCTGCATCGAGCCACTGTCTTGAGGACTTTAAGTCGCTGCTAATTAGTATAACTAAACCTTTCCACATCGTCAGTGACCTCTAGTATCTGACCTTGTAGAGAATAGTCCAAACGGTGGTTACCATACCCGATGTGTATGACCTATAATTTACCTAAGTTTAAAGGTATCTGCCACATATCCGACCACTTTCCTATCCGGGAAAGGTCAATATTCAATCAATCTCTTGACCCATTTGGCTGACGCTACACACTGACCTAATTGTGTCGTCTGCAAACTAAGCTATTTGACAAGACCCATTTCTACAGTTTTTGTTACGTTCGACCGACGTTTTTCCTGCTCGAAAACTTGTACGCTATGCACCCCTCTGGGAGGAGTACTCGCCCAATCTCAGGGGTAGGTCCTAGTGGACCTCACGTATGAGCTGTTTATTAGTGTCCTAAATGTGGATGACTTTACATATCACTGCCCTAGAACTGTTGCATTTTACTCCTTTGATCTGTGTTTGTGCTCAACAGGTGCACACACTGATTATGGGTGAAAGTGATCGATGACTTCGATGGTATCCATAAATCTCCCATTCAAATACCCTTTTCTGGACCACTGCAACATAAGAAGCAACCTCTCTTGTGCTGAGATCGAACATGGTGACTTGCATTCGAAAAATGACTCACTCTTCTTTCGGTCAAAGAGTTTAGGGTGTTGATGAGGCCGTTGAATTCTTCTCTGGCACCCTAATCGCCTCAAGCTTGACTATTATTTCTTGAAATTCTAACCGTTTTTCACGTTGCCCGCTTCCTTGGTGGTTTGCAGAGTGTAATACGACCCTCAGAGAGAAATAATGATCCTATAAGCACTATAAGCGCCAGAGTCACACTTGCCGCTATTCTTAGCGAGCATACGTTTTTTTCACTTAATGGGAGACATATTTGGAGAACTATAGAAGCGTATCAAAAGTATTTGGATGATGTCTTCACGGGACTCCTCTCTCTTCCTCCAGTATGACGCGACCATGATCTCGGAATTGGCCTCCATGGGGAAATCCTTCCCCACTGCTTTATCTGCATTGTCTAGCCGGTTTGATTCTCCACCGGCAATCAAAACTGTAGCATATTTTGTTGGATGCCACATATTTAATTTTTCCTTCAGATGTAAAGATCTCTTCAACGATCTGTTTACGTTGAAGAAGCTGCGTCCCGCCCTCGCTTCATACGCGAATAGCACCCTTGTTCCGGAAGATATCCAGTATGCTTACTTGCTTTCCGGAAGCCAGTGAGAGATCACTTTACCCGGTTTCCGCTTAATTTCTCTAACTTCTTGCGTGCGCAAGTTGAAAGAAAATTCAGTTAATATTAGGTTAGTGTGTTTTCTTGACGATGGATGTCAACTGTTTCTTACCATATGATGCTTTTGCAAGTATACTCCACGTCGGATGCATTGCTCCAGCTGGAAAACGATATCTGCGAGAACCTTTTGTTCGTAGACGCTAATTTCTCACAGTATTTATTTGAGCAGGAGAAGGCCTATGATACCGCATGGCGATACAGTATCATGGTAAACTTCCATAATATGGAAGGGAGGCGATGCCTCCCGTATGACAAGGTTCCAACATCCCGTAAGGAATGTCTTCATTTTCAGTTTCTTTGACATAAGTATCAACAGTATCACTTCGGTAATCCCCGAAGATGCTCTCACTATACACTATGTAGCGACGTTTCTATCTCTTTTGCTGATGTGTAGATGCCTACTTTGGTGTACCAACTCCTAGAGCCTCTGGACTGCATATCTCTTTATTCCGAGGGGCAGATGTTTCCGTTTTCTTTGACCAAACTAATGTTTTCTTCTGCCACCATCTCTGAATTCTCCCCGATCTAGACCTTTGTTAACTGGGGCTCACCTGGATGTAGTATATGCGCATAGTTGCCTTTGTCTGGTATATTCGATCGATCCCTAACCCATGAAGAGCAGATTCACAGCTTTAATGTCTCATAAAAAGTCACTTTTCTAATTTTTACCTCTTTTTTGTTGGTTCTAAGCTAAACTACTGGCACAAGATCTACGCATCTTCATCCATGCGTTTTCACGGAAGGTGGACTCGACACACCACACTTGTCTTTGCTTGCCTATCGGTGGCATCCGCATGTACCCTATGAAAAGCCCCCTTGCCGATGTATTAGGAAGATGTCGTTCACTTTAGGCCGTTCGCATAAATTTATGTGCTTGTACGTTTGAGGCTTCCAACCCGGGCTCCAATGGCTCTCATTTTGTTCGTGGCCGATCTCAACAGTGACCTTGCCGACGTGAGACACCAATCATGCCCTTAACCTGAAGTCAGGAAACTCCTTCGAGAGCGTGATGTAACTTTTGGGCGGGAGGCGCCATTAGATCGATTCTCTCTCTAAATATGATCGATCGTGTACGTCAGTTAACTCTATTTAAGCGTTTAATTTACATATGTTTTAATGGTCGAGGTAGAGGTTAGTCTGACTTATGGACGATTTCGACCTAGGGAAAGGATGGGGGGCGTTAAAAACGTGCCGATACTTTCCGCTGTTCTTTAGGATCAAAGTCTTTAGCTTCATTCCCTTCCTACTAGGAGACATGATGACAGGATAACATCTTTAATACGCAGTATCTTAAGAATTTCAAGCTCCGTGATAGGTACAGTTTTATACAGTAATGTTTGTTACTATGCACAAATCTTTACTCTATTATCCGATGTATAAGATGCATACTTTTACCCCAAATATTGATTCCAAAAGAATCAAAATGAAAATATTTCATATATAGTCATCCGCCGCTTTGCGACCCTCTAAATCACTGCGATTCAAATTATCGGCAATTCAAATTTGAAAGAAAAACGGTTAGTGCCAGAATACGGCCGTTTTCCATGAATTTTCGCTCTGTGTTCGGGGCAGGCTTGGTACTACGTTACTTTAAGCATCTTTCGACAACTGCAAGATTATGTTTGGTTTTCTTAAATCAATGGTATTTTTCGGGCCAAACCTTTCTATATTTGTATACAATCCTGAACACCAATGACTAAAATTAATCTTGAGCGGTAGACCGAAATTGTTTACTAAGCAAGAATAAAGACGGAGCTCTAGTCGAAACCATTTACCTCCTTTCGAATTTGGAGATAATTTTACCACTGAAGGAAGTGGGGAGTTTTTTTAAGAAGAGAGAGAGAGCACCAATTTCTCTTGGGGCAGTGGGGTCGGAAGGGTGTGCTACTCCTTCGGGTTTCAGTTGTAGCATGGGCATTGCCCCTATTATGCCCTCCCCCATCCTTGAGGGGAAAGAAATTGTTACGAGTTCGTACCAGCGTTACGACATAAATAAATTCTCAATTATGGAATGGCGACTTATGAAGATTTTACTGTAATAGGAAATAGTTTATTTCCCTTTAGTGCCTATATTTAGCTTTGAAAATAGAGAAAGAAATCTATATTAACTCGGTGTCCAAATCGCCCAATGTCTCATTTTTAAGAACATATCTCGGACGTCATGTGAGATATTATGATTCTCAAATTTGGAAGCTAACAAAAAGTTGTTTTGTTTACATTTTATTTACCTAAGTTTGTTTCTTAAATTTGCATTCACACAATGAAATTAAATAGAAAGATAAATTGCTAGTTTTGGGGTTTACATACACTCGTATTCTATTATCTATGTATGTTAGATAATAAATTACCTAGGTATATTTCTTACATCTTAATTCACTTTGTTACCAAAACTAGTGTTGCAATTATTGCGCAAATTTTCATTCGCTAAAGTAACGAGTATTTCAAAAAAATTCGTTCACTAAAATAACGAGAATTTCACAAATATTTGTTCACTAAAAAAATGAGGATTTCGCAAATTTTAGTTCACTAGAGTAACGAGGATTTCCCAAATTTCCGTTCACTAAAGTAACGAGGATTTCCCAAATTTTCGTTCACTAAATTAATAAGGATTTTCCAAATTTTCGTTCGCTTGTAGTCAGACTGAGAATGATTCTCCAAATTTGGAGGCCAACGAAAATTTGAGAATCTAATTCAACCAGTAAAGAATGTACATATGCAAAACCATTTGCTGGAAATGCTCTGGATGGTTTTCTCTCTAAATAGTAAAAATAATCATTCTAAGCAGGAATATAGCTATAATAGATACCTTTAGAAAATATATATAAACATTAAAACAAATAACTGTTTAAAAAAACATTTTCCAATGGGTTTAAAAGGGATTTAAGTAAGGTAGACCACTGTTATTTTTATGCAAAAAATAGCCATCTTTCAAAATAGCAATTCTGGTTTATTTTGTTATATGTATATTCTAAATTTGTATTGCGTGATCTTATAGTTGCCCAAAGATCTAGGGATACTCACTTTAATAGGATAAAAATAGTTCTATATGCATATAACACATGAGACGTTTTGGGGCCCATCTTCAATAATATAAAGCCTTTGTGAGATGTCATGAAATATGGTGAGATATGTGATCGCTGTTGCCTTGTGTTTCGCTTTCTATTAACTTTTCGTAATTATTTTCAAAAGTAAGCCTACGATATTATACTTGCGTGTCGGTTCGACATTTTTTATAAAGAAATTTATCATTTATAAATTCTAGAGGTCGATTTTCTACATTATTCGCCGGTTTTTTTAGGAATTAAAATGGCGAGATAGAAAGTCTACGGAGTATAATTTAACATTTACACTAACAAAATGGTAGAATATATATATATGAAATAAAAATGAAGTATTTATGTCTGCGTGTGTGTCTGCCAATCCGTGTTGCGTTTGAGGGGACCCGCGAAGTCCACAAATCGAGCTAGCCGTGAGCTTGCGATCCCTCAATCCACTATCTGGCGTGTGCTAAGAAGACGTCTACATTTGAAACCATACAGACTACGCCTCGTTCAGGCACTTACCAAATACGAGAAGAGGAAGAGAATGGAATTTTGCGATTCGATGCTGGAGATGATGGAAGACGAAACCTTCATTCCACGTTTAATTTGTAGTGATGAAGCGACTTTTCACTTGCGCGGTACAGTCAATCGTCACAATGTGCGTATTTGGGGAACAGAGCGATCACATGAAACAGTTGAGTATTAAAGAAATTTCCCTAACGTGAACTTCTTCTGTGATGTGGCTGGGACAAGGTTTATGATCCCTTTTTCTTTGAAGGAGACACCGTTACAGGACAAACCTCTCTCTATATGCTCCAAAACTGGCTCTTCACTTCACTGCAAGCAGATTCGCATGACTTCATTTTTCATCAAAATGGAGCCCCACTCCATTGGCACCTAATGGTTCGAGCTTTTTTAAATGAAAAAGTGCTCCAGCGATGGATTGGTCGGAAGGGGGCCCCAAGACCTTGCTCTTTGTGCTTGGCCTGCGAGATCCCCAGACCTCACCGTGTGTGATTCTTTCTTGTGGGGATATGTAAAAGATCGCGTGTATGTTCCATCGCTAACCACTAACCTCGATGTCCTTAAACATCAAATAACAACAGCGACCAACTCAGTGGATCGTGATATGCTGATACGCGTCTGGGAGAAATTCTTTTATCGCATTGATGTTGCCCATGCTGCAGGTGGTGGTCACATTGAACACTTTTAAGACAGGAAATATAAGTTAATTGTGTATCTATTTTACGATTTTGTTAGTGTAAATATTAAACTACACTCCGTAGATTTTCTATCTTGCCACTTACTTTAAATAATTTTGCTCTCTATCGTTTTTTAAAATATAGACAATTTTAGTTTTTCGTTTTCCCACATGTCAGCAATAAAATCTAAATCCTTAGCGTCCCCTGCTCTTAAGTAGATATGCAGCCTTATGATTTTTTAAATTCACATCAGTAAGAATTTGAAAAAACTTCATTATATATTGATTTGCCAATCGGTGATTTGCTGTGGGATTATATATGCCTTTGCTCTCGAACTTAAAAACGAGGAGTTACATCCAAAATTTGTTTTGGAAAGATCAAAGATATTTCTGCTGTTCTTTGAAGAAGGATTCACAACCTCGGTTAAAAAGTCAACTTTTAGAACTCACATTTATAAAACCTAAGTACGTATTCAAAAAGGGAATTGAAGTCATGGAAAATCGGATGTAAATTTTTAACGTGATTTGGTGCATCAATTTTCCGAAGGGAAATTAGGAGAGTCTTGGAAACCCCAAGCAAGAGACGTACAATGGCTTTTCGATGAATTGGATCGGGGTAAAGTAACGAAAAATCGCGTGAGCTTTTTGTTATTAGAATCCCATTAATTTAAAAAAAAATACCATTCTTTGGCTATTTAAAAATCTTATGGGGCTTTAGTTGCTTTAATGGGATAAGAAATCAAATCTATATTAGTTTTCACATCAAATATGCTCTCTTGATGCATGCACAAACATCCACAAACATACTTTAACTTCAACTATTTGCCTTGTTTAATAGCGTCTGACTCATGCGAGCACCTTCATATCAGCTTCACATGACAAAGACATCGTGTCAAATCTTTCCAATAGCACCAGTCAAAATCACCCATCTTTTGCTTCTTTCATTCTTAGCTCTTTTTACTTTGGTGTCAATTAAGCTCCGATCTGAGTGTGCGCCTCGGCCTTTCGCAGCAAATTTATATATTTTCCACAGCTAAATTTAATATATTTAAGATTAGACCTTTTTCGAAACGTGCCTCTCTTTGGGAACTGAATATTACAAGAGCAGACTCGAAAGGATAAAAACCTTAAGAAGATCCATATTTCGGCCATTTTGCTCTTTAAGTCCTCTGTAAACAGCAAGAAGTGACTTGTATTTTAAATATATATATATATATATATATATATATATATATATATATATATATATATATACTGTATAGATTTCATGAGCGCGAAAGAGTGATGAAATAAATCAGGAAATAACTTTTTCCGAAGAAAAAATTCACCTGTTTATCGGTTTCTTGCAGATATATATATATATATATATATATATATATATATATATATATATATATATATATATATGTATATTATACATAGTTAAGGCAAGGAGTGAATGAATTCAGCTAAATTACCACCTTAATTAGAAAAATAGGATCAAAGACTACTATTTTTTGTTCTTTCATGATAGGGAGAAGCATAAGTAATAAGTACTTGCTGAAAGATTAGCAAAAGTCTAAAAAAAGTCTTCAAAAATAAAATCCGTTAGAACAAGAAGAGATAAGAATGATAATAATCTAATTCATAGTTTTCAACATTGTTTTTCGGTATGCCTTCGCTTCATATCTCAAAGTCAGTTTCAGAAATGCCCTTTTCTCGAGGCTTTATGGAATTTAGCATTTGTTCGTAGGCACAGAGTCAAATTATGCAGTTGAATACTGCGCGAGTGTAGAGCTCTAATGGAAGAAATATAAACCAATTGCGAGAACAATTCACTTAGAAGCAGAAGAACAAAGGAGAGTACAATCATGGGCAAAAGTTTTGAGACTACTATATTTTTTATATGATAAAATTTTTTTAAACTAATCAAGTGTCGCATTTTGTTTTAGTATGTTTGTATCATAATTTTAGGCTGAATTATACAAATATTTAGGGCCCAAACCTAATTTATTAATAACTTTAGTCATTTGATGCACGCAGTCAATATTTTACAATGACTTCTCTTGTTCTTCAGGAGAGTTTCAATTCGTTTTGGCATCCTGGAGACCAAATTTGTGATGATATCTTGACTGATAGTGATCCATTTTTGCTCAATAATCACCTGCAACTTCTCTTAATTGGATGGCTTCTGTTTATCAACCTCCAGTTTGATCATCCCTTACTTATTCTTTATTGGGTTTCAAATATGGTGAATTCCCGGGTCATGCTCCCAAAAGATCGATATTATTTTTAGCCAAGAACTTTTTTTATTTTGCTTTGTGACAAAATGCGCCATTAAGTTAAATAATACGGTTATCATTCCCAAATTGGTCCTGAATGGGGTGGGAAAAGGTACTGATGCAACACGTGTTGGTACTATTTTAAGTTTTGGAAGTGTCAGTGGGCAAAGTTGTTATTGTTCTAGTCGCCTTAGATGAGAAGAGGCAACAGGCATGGAGAGAGACTCCGGATGTTTCGACGTGGGCACGATACAGAATTCGTGAAATCGCTCTCCTTTATCTCCTCCTAACGAGTAATCTTCAGAAGCTCGAAACAAGCAAAGGGATGTTCATCGGAGAATATCACTTTGCTCCAATCTTCAACAGTACATTCTTTATGTTTACAACAAAAGTGGAACCTATCCGAAAGGTATTCTTGGTGAGATGAGGCTTCTTTCTCGATTTGAGACCATTGCGGAAAAGTCTCCGCCTCACTATGCGCCCTGAGGATTTCACATCTGCTTCTTTCCAACCGTGAATAAGCTTGACACCAGAAGTACCGTGATCCTTAAGTTGCGACCTTACCAGGAGGCGATCTTGGCGTTCATTTGAAGCGTTTGGGCGTCCAGAAGACTTTTTCACAGGAGTCTAAACAGTCTTTTTAAAGTTATTAATGATCCTAAAGATGTTTCTCCTTGATGCAATAATCTTAGCAACTATCTTCTTCCATTTCAGGACATTTTGGTGCAGAGCAACAATGGTTGCACTTTTTTCTTTGGAAAGAACCACTTCTGAAATTGAAAAAGATTTAAACATTGATTTTTACACGAAAATATTACGAAATAGATTATAATTACACAACATCAATCATTTAACCTAAAGTTGTTATAATTTTACTCTTTTGATCGAATAGCAAAGATCCAGTACCAGAGAGCGATTTGGGATTCAACAAAAGCATGCACTATTTTTCTTATTAAGTTTAAATGCGGACTTTAATATATTAGTCTCAAATTTCGCTCATGACTGTAGACTTAAGCCAGGGGTGAGCAAACTACGTCCCTCGAGCCGCATGTGGACCGCCATGATCAAGTCATATCCTCACATTTTAGGATAAAATGTTATTAAATTTGTAAAAATATGTTATCACACAACGCCAAATAATATTTTGGACGATTAACACGTTACTCGCAAATGGCTAATCTGGCCACTTTGTTACGGCGTAAAGGATTATATTGGCTTTCATTTCAGTGTCCTGGCAGATGCCAAAGAGATAAGATTTCTCTATCTAAGTTCTTAATATACAATCTTTGATATACAATTTAATTCAATTGAATTTAACATAAAATTTCAGACTATCTTTTATTATGTGATAAAAGTAACCCCAAAGGAATTGTTCGAAGCTATCTAAAGAGCGAAAAATTGAAAACGAATGGCGTGTTTTTAACAGAGTGGACTGAAAGCTATTTCTCTACTGACGTTGGAGTTAAAACTGTATGTTTGGTTTGTCATGATACTATTTCTGTGTTTAAGGAATACATTTTAAAATGGATCTATCAAATCAAGCACGCTAACTTTGGAGACAATTTACCAAAGCGAGAACTGCAAAACAAAGCAACTGATCTGGGAAAAAGTTTTAAGCAACAGCAAAATAGGTTTCAGAGAACATATTTTTTTACAAAGGAACGCGACAAAGGCGAATTTTGCATTCGGCAATAAAATTGCAAAGTAAAACAGAAGCAGAATTTATTAGAGCTTGCAGGTTGGATACTTTTAGTGTTGCGGACCCTCTAGTTAAGTCAAAGTAGAAGCCATATCTCTGTCACGAAGAACTATAATTCGTCGCATAAATGCAATTGTGTTTAAATATTCAACAAAAGCATTTAACATCCAATGGAACTCTCCAGTGGCTTTCTATTGCTTTAGATGAGAGCACCTATATTCAGGATACTGCTCAGTTACTCAACTTACTCATATACATCAGAGGAATAGACGAAAACTTTGAGATAACAGAGGAATCGTTAGCTATTGAGTCTCTCAAAGACACTATTACTGTAAAAGTTCTTTACATCAGTCTCATTAACAATCTAATTAGTTCCAGATTAAGACTAGATAAATTGGCATGTATTACAACTGATGGTTCTCCTTCACTCACAGGTTAACACTCTGACCTTGTGAAGTTGATGAATGATGAAATAAAGAAGATTTTTGTCTGCACAGTGCGTTGTCTTTTCACTGCATCATACCTTAAAAAGCCTCTGCAAGTCTTCTTTAGAACTCAAAAGTGTCATCGACCCATTGATGCGTGCCGTGAATTCAATAAGAGCAGAGGGACTGAACAACAGGAAATTCAAAAGTTTCTTGGAAGAGAGCGAGGCAGATTTTACTGATGCGTTGTACCACATAAATTCCGCTGGTTAGGCATGGAAAAAGTACAGAAGTAGGTGTGGGAGCACAAGCCAGAGATTGGTCATGTTTTTCAATATGAAAGACATCTCTTGTTACTTTTCAAAGGAAATGGAGAGTGACGAATGGGTTTGTGATTTTGCATTTGTTGTGGACAAAATGCAAAAGCTGAATGAGTTAAACACAAACTACAAGACAAAAATGTGTTTGATCATGAATTGTACCTGGAAGTGAAACCCTTTCAATCGAAATTTAAACTTTTTGCCATGCAGCTGAATGAGCAAAACTTTGTTCATTTTCCTCTGTTAAAAAAACGAGCTGTTACACAAGCATTATCTTTCAACTACATTCGCCAGTTGATGGCTATATAAAAGGAATTTATCTGAAGATTTGCTGATTTCAAGGCAAGTAAAGGAGAGTTCGATTTACTCAGCTCCCCTTTTACCTGTAAATTTAAATAGCTACTGAAAACTCCAGATGAAACTGAATGATTTCCCAGCCGCCAACTCTTTAAGGTAAATTTTGAAAGTAAACCACTGGTCGAGTTTTGAGCATCTCTGCACTCAGAAAAGTTTCACAATCTGAAAAAAATTGTAAGAAAGATGTTTGTGTTATTTGCATTAACCTAAATTTGTGAACAGACTTTCTCTATAATGAAAGTTAACATTTACTTTTCACAGACTCAAATCTTCAGTCAGTGTAAAGGATCATCACAAGCAATTTGACTCCAAATTTTAACAAATTACTAAATCATTCTCATCAAATAAATGTGTTTCATGTGAAGTTTCTACATTCAAATATTGATTAATAATTATTTTTTAACTTTTATTTTGCCTATTTTAAATAATAATTATTTTGCTAATATACTATGCGGCCCTTTAAAATTGTGAAATTCTGAATGTGGCCTTTGCACTGAAAGGTTTTCTCCACCCATAACTTAAGCAATCATTGCATATAACTTTTAAGACGTGAGGATTCATAAAGCAAAGAGTGACCGAAAATCTGAATAATCAAAACAAGTATAAAGAGACTAAGAGACTCTAAACCCTCCTCTCCCCCGACCCTGAAAAGAAAGAAAAACAGACAAAACCGTAGAGTAGAGTGACAGACAGACTATACCAGAGTTCACGATTTGATTAAAATGAAACCTCGTCATTAGAGAAGAGGTTCAAAACAATAAATGCGAGATATAAATAAAAATTCATCATCGGTGAAATATTGGAAAGGAAAAAAGGATCAGGGGGAAAATATCGAATATTGACTCACATTGTGAAATTTTCCCTTTTAAAACTTTACGTCCATAAGCAACCACTTTTGTAAAAGGGTTATTGATGCCTCTTATTTAGGGAAGGGAGAGGCGAAAGTTCCGGGGCGGTCATGACTGACGTGAGATACAAAAAACAGTCGATATCCGATATTTCCCTTCTAAAAGCCAAATCTCGCCAGTATTTCCAGCGATTTTCTTCCAAAGATCAGCGACGCCAATGGAGGGAAAAAAGTCAGATTCGGAATCTTATTGTTTACCCCTAAACCCTAAACGCAAGATACGATGTTCCTCCATCATTACTGTGGTAAAGTCGCAGCGAAGCAGTTCTGCTTTCATGATGCTTTGAGGATCATTGATGTTAATATATATATATATATATATATATATATATATATATATATATATATATATATGGGCAAGATTTATTAAAATCAATAGCAATGGCTGCTTGGTTAAGCTTGCACGGCAGCTTTTTAACCTTTTCAGAAAGCGAAAGGTAGGAACAAATGCTGGCAAGTGGCATATGTATCTTTATTAGCCGAGACGTCTTTCAACCATTTCAAAGGTCATCTTCTTGGCAAACAATGACAAAAATGGACTTGGACTTAGGAACTTATAATAGTAAGACAGTAAAGTGGTGAAATTGTGTGAAGTTAAAGGATAGAAGTTGTGTAGGAGAAAAAATAAAAAGTTCCCTGGTGAAAGTGTAGCTCTAGTTAACTGGAAGTTTGGGATTGTTTTTGATTTGTTTGTTTGTGTTTTGTTTTATAAACTATAAAATTTATAGTTTATTTGGAGGCATTCAAGCCTTTTTGGGGAGCGGATTTTATCCCGTTATAGGTTTTTGAAAAGTTTAAGTGAGTGATGATTTTACTTATTTTGAATTTACTAGTTCTAAACTTTGGTTGCATTCGAAGTATGATTAGTTACTGAAGAATTCTGAACACTACGTTAGTCATTTGCTGTACTTTTTCACGTGTATTTTGGAGTCACGTCACGGTCTGTCAGTGCCTTGCTGCTTTTAAATGGTCTTAGTTTCAAGCGACCTTGATGTCCAAGTGTGTACAAGAGAACGCGGGGGACAGGCGAGTGCCAATATCTTGCCAAAACCTCTTTACTCTCTCGTGAAAGCGCCACGTTAATCGGAGATAAGCCAACCGAGGCGTGGAGCTCCCTCTGTTTTTTTATGTTCTCTCCTTCGAGTGTTTGTGACAATAGGAACCGCTTTGTTCTGGATTCTTTGTAACTTCGCGATGTGGGTCTCGGCGCTCGCGTTCAGCGTCACAGGGGGGGGGGGGACAGGAGCCTCGGGCGAATGCACGCATTGAATATCTTGAGTCCCTTCCGTGCAGTAAGGGATTCGCTCCCCGTCCACACGTATATATCGTTGAAGGTCTTACGAAACATGGGAATTATTTTGAAGTTGGGGGCATTGGTTGATATCTTCCATATTCCTCGCCATAAATTCCCTGTGGACATAAACGACGGTACAAGTTCGATATCTCGTCAGCAAACTGAACGTATATCGAACCATCGGAGAGTGGTTGTGGTAAGTTACGTGTGTAAATGTTGTGTAGTACGGGACTGAGACAGCTCCCTTGAGGGACCCCTGCTTTGAGTTCGAATTCGGAGCCAGTATGTTCCATGATTTGAATGTAAGTTCTCCTCTCCATTATGTACTCGTATAAAATCCTCTCAGGAATGGGGTTGAGGCTTATTTGTAGGATCTTATATTGCAGGCCTCTTTTTCCAAACCTTGTCAAAAGCTTTTTTGACATCTCGGAGCACCAGATCGGCATGCCTTTTATCTGCCTTGATCTTAGCTAACTTTTCGGTGATAAGAGCTAGTGCCGTGTCAGTCCCTCTTTTCCTTTTGAAGCCGTGTTGCTGCTCGTTATGCAAGTTGGCTTCGTCAAGAAAAGAGTTGACTCTGTTAGCCAATATTTTCTCGAATAATTTGCCAGCAAATTCTAGGAGAGGTATCGGTCGAAAGCTGGCAAGGCTGTCCGAAAGCTTCCCCATTTTAGGAATAAATATTATTTTGGCTAATTTTCCTTGGTTAGGAAAATAGCTTGTGTTCAGAGCGGCGTTCATGGTGTTAGGTAGGCCACTCCAAACATTAGGCGGAGCCTGGATATAATTCTAGCGGGTCAGCCCAGTGTATCCCGATACTCTTTAATGAAAGGATTTTAGAGTAACGGAGAGTTCTGGGACAGTTATTTTGCTGCCATAGTCCTCCATTAATCTATCCTGCGACACACAATGATGAGGAGACGTTTTATGTATTTGTGGGTGTGTGTGTGTTGTTGTTTTTTTGTTTTTTTTATTAGAGCTCATCTTGTATTTGTGTGTTTAACCTTTGTACAGTACATATTAAGTCTTCTTCAAATTCGAGGTCGTAATTCTTATTTTCTTCTGGGGTAATTTTAAAGTTTGAAGAACAGAAAATTCTAAAGTTTTCTTCAATCTCGTCCGTCTCCGTAATTGTAGTGTTTCTGTGTTTAATTGTGAGTTTTGTGTGTGGAGGTTTTCCTTTTAGACGTTTTACTGTCTTCCAGAAAGTGAGAATTCTTCTCTATGTCAAGTCTGCCTATTAGTCTGTCTCCTAGTCTGTAGTTCGTCTTTAATTTCTTTTAGTCTTCTGGGGACAATGTGGTTGGGGCCTATCAACGCTACTACATTAAATAAGTCCCTATATTCTTGGGCCAGGGCTCTCATGGGAGGGGTCAAGGGGAAATCTAGGAGAGTTTTATATTTAATTCGGCGAATGCTACGTAGATCGCCTTCAATTAAGTAATTAGTAAGTTTATCCAGCTCCTAATCTATTTCTTTTAAATTGGCCTTATAAAAAGAAGCGGGAATGTATTCTGAGAGGTGGGTTCTGTAATTTTCTCAGTTTGCTTGCTTATAGCTCTGGTGTTCCGGGATTGGTATTTGGATGGGGTTTACTGCTACTATAATTTTAATAACTTGGTGATGGCTCGGAATAATGAGGCCCGGTTCAATGTAATAGTTGAGGCCGTCACTATATAGAAACGAAAACCACAAATTAACATCCAGCTCCAGCTAGAAACCAGTTTGCCTACCACGCGAGTTCTCAATACCGGCCGCATTACATCATAGCCCACCTTCCGTTTACCTTTACTCCTTTGCTGATCATACGTTTTACGTCTTGAAAAAGTTAGAAGTTAAAAGTATATAGTAAAAGTAGAGTGGACAGAGTGAGTTTTGGTAAGCTGGTGAAAGGAAATGAGTATGAGTTAGCGTTGGTTGCTGGGGGACCAGCAATTTCCTGGGTTCTTTACGCTGATTCTGTTTCTTCATTCTTCTATCTTCCTTGGAGGCTCTCGCGCCTATTTAGCTCTTCGTTTCTTCTTTGTAATCTGTTACCATACTGTTGCAGATTAATTTATTTTCCGATGTAATAATGAGATTGCATAGTACTTTCAGTTATACGTGAATATGGGACTCAGTTCCCCCGCGTCGGGTTTTCCGCTCCTAAAGCTTCCTCTATTGTTGGCTCTATAATCTTGCTGGATTTCTATAGATCCTGTCTTCCTCGTTTAGTATGTTCAACTTATCCTACACTTTACATGCTCTATTGTGCAGGGATACATTTGTAGCTGAGAGATTAATCTCCTGGTGTAGGTCCCTTAGTTTTTTATGCTCCCGTCTCCTCGTATTGGTGATGATGTACACGGCAGAGTTTGGCACTCTCTGACGTTTTACCACGTTTGTCTTGTGGTGTTTTTTTAAGTGGAACTGCCGGATATAGCAGCGTGACCCTGCAGAGAGCATTATAAATTTTGATCTTATTTTCTTTTCTTAAGCCTCTAAGCAGGGACAGCTTGGTAAGATGCGCTTTGGGTAGGTTCGTTCTTTCCGTTACGTGCTTGCCGCAACCGTGTCGGGTGATCTTAAGTCCGAGCACGCTACCTTCGTATTGGTATCGATACATTTCTTTTTCCATCTGGACTCTGGAGCTCTTCTGTCTTCCTAGGGGTATGTTCGAGAACTTATCCGAGTTTGTTCGGATTTTCCACTTCCGCTCATAATTTTTTATATTGGCTATATCTGCTGCTGTGACCCTCACCATGTGTTGAGCATGCCTATATGTGTATTCGCAATCATGGTGATGTCGTCCGCAAATTTAATATACATCGTAGAGTCGTATACGGCGCTGGGTAGGTCCATCGTGTAGATGGTGTACAGAGTGAGACATATACAGCCCTCCTGCAGAAGCCCCTGTGGGAGTTCGAAGATCGGACAGTCGTGGCCCTCAATCGAGATAAACGCTGCCCGATCTGTGACATAGTCGCAAAGGCATTTAGGAAGAGTTTGGGTAGCCCCAGCTCTCTAATTTGTACTTAAGGCCGATCCTCTAAACCTTATCAAAAGTTTTTTGGACGTCCCTAAGTGCAACGTCTGTGTAGTTTTTCTTATACTTTTCCTTTGCTATAGTCTTGACGAGGACAACTAGCGTTGTTTCGGTGACTATGCACTTCCTAAGACCATGTTAGTGTTGCTGGACTAAGCATCTCTCTTCTAGATATCTCATCAGCCTGTTGTTAATTGCCCTTTCCAGCAGATTTGCGGGTGTCTCTAGCAAGGTTATACGCCTAAAATTGCCCAGCTGATCAGGGGGCTTGCCGGGGTTTGGCAGGAATATAATTTTACCTTTCTTCATCGAGTCTGGGAAGTAACCCGCACTAATAGTAGCGTTGAATATTAAGACTATTTTTCCGAGGAAGGAATCCAGTGCACGGACCAGATTCTCCAGGAACCCTCTGTTTGGAGTTGAAGAGAATGTTTTTAAGCTCTTGGAGGGTCACCGGTTCCACGCCTTGCTCCTCTAGTATCGTAGGTGACGCACAATGGTTCGGGACAATCCGAGGTGATGTTGTTCGAGTTCTTGTGATGACCCTTAGCTCGTTTCCCCTGTAAAAGTCTTCGTTTTCGTTCGGAGAGTTGTCGAATACACCCTTTCAGTGATCACGGAAAGCTGCTTCGATCTCCCGGGGTTATTTTGCCTCTATATCGTTGTGTCTTAATTCAAACCTAATCTTTGGGCACCTTTTGCCTCTGGCAATATTGATTGAACTGGAGATCCGGAGTCGCAAGTACAATATCGGGCTTGGTGGCTCTGTTAGGTGCGAAGTATGTCGGAAAATCTGGCCCGATCCTGACGAATACTCCTCTTTCCAGTAATGTATTTAGATTTTTGCCTGCCTTGTTGAACTGGCTTGCGTAGCCCGAAGCTCTGCTGCGGGTGCTTAAATCCCCAATAAATATCGCTTGATCACTTCGTCCAAAAATATTCAAGAAAGTGTGGAAAGGCAAAAAGTTCCTCCTTGGGGGTTGGTAGCCTGTCATGAAATCAGGTTACCCGTGGATGTTCTTATGCTGATCGCTAGGTAGGCCTCGTCTAAATCCTTCAGTTTGCGACGCCGTCAAAGTTGACATCATTGGTGTTCCTGACGATGACGGTGTAATTGAATAACCTGATTTTATTTGTCTCGGGGTTTATATTGATTTTATTTAATATTATTAATTCAGGGTCTTTTTTCAAATAGGCATTGGTTAAAGAATTCCTATTATCATTCCAGCCAGCTACGTTATGGCTAACTATTTTTAATCTTCTGAGTTGGGCCATTATTTTGGTACTTTTTCTTCCAGATTTGATCTTATTTCCGCTATGCTGGCTTCTGGCTCGATGGACGACTTTTCTCTCTTGTTACTATGTAACAGAGATGTGGGGGAATTATCAAGTTGCCACGATAAGGATTTTGTAAACTTTACGGTTAGTGTATTGGCCTTCAAACTCGTATTTAACGAAGCCTTTATTAATTCTCTGTATTAGTTCATTATTGGTCTTCGGGAAGTGTCTCTCCTCCAAAGCGAAAACCCCTTGGCGCTCTTCTCCTATGTCTCCAGGATTCTCGAGACAGTTGTGCTCTCATTAGTATCAACTTGAGTTTTTTCTTGGGCTACTGGCGCAGCCTCTTCGCGACTGTTGCCACTAGGGTAGCCTGGATCTGTGTTCTGGGGCCTTTTCTTCTTTAGCCTCTGATCTTTTGATTCCGCTGAATCGGGAAATGGTGCATCGGACTGGCTTGTGGATTTTTGTTGGATGCTTGCCTTTTCGGATGATGATGGCCTGTATCTTACTTTGAGGATGTCCGCCGATGAGGGTTCTCGGGAAACCACATCTTTTCTAGACCGTTATTTTTCGACAGGAAGTTCAGCTCTCTAGAGTAAGAACCTGGATTGGCTACAGTTAGTACAGGAGCATGCAAGACGCATGCCAATATGTTCAATGATTCACCCTGTTTTATTTCAATTATGCTTTTAGTGGGTTGTATCTGTTCCACTGTAGCTTTTATGACCTTTGCAAATCTGAAGTTCTGTTTCTCTTCTACTTGTCTGGTCTTTTCCTTCCTCTTGTTTTCGATGATTTATCGTTTTCTATGGCAAGCCTTCGCTAAGGGGTGGTGGCTCCCGTTGCAGTTTAAACATTTTTTTTACTTTGTGAGTCGCATTCGAGCCACGTATGCGTTTTACTGCTACATTCCGAAAACCACTTGAACTCTTTCATTGGGTAATGACGTGCTTCTCTAGATTGAAGCAGTTGAAGCACGTTTAGACGCTGACAAAGCTTTTGGTCAGGTGTGATTTTTAAATGAATTGCCAAAAGGCTGATCTCCTTGGCTTCCATCGCCATTCTGGTCTCCTTAAAGATTACTTTAAGCACATGAGTATATTCGGTATTATTACTTCGGTTGGGGATTTTTATTACTTCTTTTACTTTAGCCCAATTTTGAGCTCTCTAGATCTCCTCCTTGATCTCGTCGGCTTTGTGTTCACCGATCCAGGTATCAATTTGGCGACAGTAGACTGCTTTTTGTGCCTCGATTTGTGGGAGGATTTTTGCCTACAAACCTATTCTTTCTAGTTATTTCGTTGCCTTCTCCGTTAGAAGTTTATCGACATCTTTATTATTCTGACATTTTGCTATGTATGAGTTTAAGTAGTCCAAGAGTCACACGAGTACAACTCCAAATTTGCCGTAGATAATCTTGAAGACGTTGGTACGTCAGGTCTTTGCGCGCCCTTCTGGACGCGCAAAGGGATCCGTTTGCTGGAGTCCATCTGTTCGCTAACCAATACTCTTCTTTTTTGCCTTCCTCATCGACGTAAAGGCGAAAAGGAAAAGGGAGAGGGAAAGATAGACTAAAGGTGGATAATGGCTGCTGCTATATCCGGTTTTCTACCCGGCTTATTCAGCTGGCGAGTAGGTAGCCCTACCTGCCTACCTAATACCTAGCTCTGGCAGTCATTGCTCCCACCGCACTCAAGTCCGCCGCTCACACGGCTCTAACATATCCCGGCCTGCGCCGAGTTAGCCGCCTGGTTCAGATAGTGCTCCTGCTTGAGTGGTTACCTATGGAAACTTTGAGCTTCCCTAACCGACTCGCCCTAAGAAGGGTGGATAGGAAAGGAAAGTTCGTCCTTGTACGATGTCAAGTCAATATCCCGTCAGGCGGTCACTGTCTCTTTAGAATTTTCTTCAAAAAACGATGAATCTCGCCTCGAAAGGTAAAACTGGATTGCTTTCGTAAAATCTTCCGTGGTAAAAATTCCAAAATCTGCCATCCGTCTTTTCTGATCATCAAGATCAAGATCAAGATATATTAGAGCGATAAATATACAATAAGTTTTCTATTTTACAAATATTAAAATTAAATACATACATGTAAAACGAAAGAATAGATAGGTGTTGGTGAAGTTATATTTTTATGAAAATTCAGCGGAGAAGAGTAAGCTATAAGTAGGAAAACAGATTCTCCCGGAATCAACGGGGAGGTTATCTTATTAATACTATATATTGCTTTGATAAAATAAATGAAATGTTTTTAATTTTAGTTATATAAACTTAGTATAAATTTTAAGGAATAATTTTTCCAAGTTAAATTTGATATAGTCACATTACATTCATAAGATTTAATTTACATTCATAAGAGATTTAATTTACAATTTTAGTTGAGTTGTTTTGGGGTTTTTTTTTGTTTTGTTTTGTTTTAGTCATATCTCGATATATTATAAAACAAATTTAGAGTTATTTTTTTATATAATCACAATACATTCGATTTAATTTATTTTAGCACTTACAATTTTAATTGAGTTGTTCTTTTAGTCATATTTGGATATATTAATTATTCTGGTTTTATTATTTCCTCTAATTTCGTTTAACACTTTATTTTGGTAGCACTTTATGTTATTATTATTTACACACTTGATTTAAATTATTATCCTTTCTGTTAACTAGCTGTACTGATATTTTTATTCTATTTTCATAGTTCACTTATTATTATGGTAATTAATTGTTAACTGACTTATGTTTAATTTTAGCGTTTCAGATTAATTTTAATGGTTTGTTTTAATATACATAGTCCCTTTTAGCTTATTCATTAATATATTATTCAATATTTTACACTGTTAGACCATTTTAATTATTATTTTCTCGATTCATTCACTTTTCGCACTTTTGATTGCTTGTTCTAGACACTTTATTTGTTCAATTATTCGCACTTTTGATAACTTGTTTTAATCACTTTGATTTGTTCACTTATTTATTTATTCACTTATTGCTTTAACTTTTTACACTTATTCAATTTCTGAAGTCTTTTGGCCAGTTTCTATCTTCTTAAAGGTAGACATATCGACGGTGTGTACGCACGAGTCCGGGATGTAAATCGCGCTCTCTATCAATAGTCCACCTATTTCCTCTAGGAACTATGGTCTTTCGTAAGTCCATTTGTATTTGCCTTTGTTGATTCCGTCGAGCAGTTTTTCATGGTGTTCCCTAGGGTCGACCTAAGGGAGGACCAAAGACTTTAAGGACCACGTCCTTGGCGTCGAAGAAACAGCCCCGCAGAAGGATATCCCTTTTCTCCGTGAGGGGAACTCCCGGATACTTTATGATTGAATTTGAATTTTGATTTTAATTTGGGCATTTCGCCTCTTTTTATTAAAGTTAATTTCCTTTTTTTATATTTCTAGCTGTATATAGGTATTATATTCTCTCTCGCACAGGTTCTTCCGCTGGGGAATAGAGATGTTCTTTCTACTGCGCGTATTCTGTGTTCTGGTATGTCTAAGTTGTTGTTAATAGTTGGGAGTATTTTGTGATCGACTTTGTCCCAAGTCTTTCTCACTAGCCTTTGGATCTCCATATTGATCGGTTTTAGACCGATTCTTTCATGTAGAACCGATTGTCGAATATGGTCGATCGTTTGCATGCCAGTTATAAACAGTGTGGCTTTGTTCTGTACTCTCTGCATCATCCTGAGAGAGGTACAACTTTCCATCTGTGTAATCACAGCTGGGTACACCAGGACGGAGCGTACCAGGGCCATGTATAGCTTTTTCTTATTTGGCACGTTGAGGCTTCGGAAACGGTTCAGTTTCTTCAGCTCTCTTTTGGCTAGGGAGACTGTTTTTTTACGTGGGCTTTGTATCCTGTTTTATAGAGTCGTAAGCCCAGGACATTTCCCTCGTTACAGTACGGAAGAAGTTAGTCTTCGATGAAAGTAGACGTCGTCTACTTTCTAGCGGTTCATTGGAATTATAGTGAACTTCTGGCGGTTGGTCTTTATCTTCTACCTTTTTTTATAGCGATTGATGTTGTCAATCTCGGCAGCTGTCACCCTTGCTTGACTCCCAGCGTTCCTGAATGGACTTGGGACGATTTGAGTGATGTCATCTGCGTATTGCAAATACATCGAAACGTACCTCACTGGAGCAGGGAGGTCAATTGTGTACACAAGGTACAACAAAGGACTCAGACAGCTGCCTCGTGGAACTCCCGCCTCGAGTTCGAATTCGGTTCCCTTGCAGCCCTTGATTGTGATTTGGGCTCTCCTATCCGTGACACAGTTACAAAGGACCCTTTCCAGGATTGAAGATCTTGAATTATAACCCTTTCAGCCATAACTTATCGAAGGCCTTCTTTACATCCCGCAGCACCACGTCTACGTACTTTCTCTCAGTTTTTTTGCATGCGAGTTTTTCCGTTAGGAGGGCGAGGGTGGTTTACGTTCCTCGTCCCGTGCGGAACCCGTGCTGCTGAGGATTGTGAAATCCTAGCTCGACTAGTTGTTCTTGAATCCTGTCAGCCAGGAGCTTCTTGTAGACTTTCACAACGAATTCCAACAGGGCGATTGGCCTGTAATTGACCAGTTGATCATGGGGTTTACCTCCCTTGGGTATGAAGATTATTTTAGCGATCTTAAAACCTTCAGGAAAGTAACCCATATTCAGGGACGCGTTGTAAACGTTTGTAATTTCCTGAATGATCTGATGTGGGGCATTTACCAAGTTGCTTCTGGTGATGCCCGTGCAGCCTGGTGCCTTTGTTCAAAGGTTCTTACAGCGGCTATGACCTCTTCTGGTGTTATGGGATGGCCATGGTGCGCTATCTCCCTGCCTTTGTCTACTTGATGTTGTGGGTGCGTGTGATGCATAACCTGATTGAGTTCTTCGATCACTTAGCATTCGAATTCCTGGTGATCCTGGGGTGATCCTGAAGACGTTTTTCCAGAAATTCCTGAATCTGTCTTCTAGAACCGCTGGGTCGTCTATATAGTGTCTGTTTTCTTTTATTCGAGCCTTAGTTCTTGCGGTTAGTCCCTTTAGGTTCTTGACTTGTCACCAGAATTTAGCTGGGTTGACCTCGCTATCGACTTTGGCTATCAGGCTATTCCATATTTCCCCCTGTTGGAGGTTGATAGCCTCTTTTAACTCAGTGCTTAGGCGCCGAAGGAGCGAGCTTCTTTTCCGGTTAGGACCTTCCCGTCTTATCTATTCGTACATTTCCCTGTGAACATGAGCGATCTCTCTCATCCCCTCTGTCCATCTGGGCTGAGGAGATGTTTTATACCCAGTCTTGGGTATGCACTCGCGGTCTGCTTCTAGTATGGACGTAGGTATCCTCTCCAGTTCCTCGTCTATCTTCTCCAATGCCGCGTCACTTAGGTCAGCCGGGGCATATTGACTGAGTCGTCTCTTGTAACGTTCCCAGTTGGCCAAAGCGTAGTTTTTTCGGAGAGGGACTGGAAGCTGGATCGGAGCGAGTAATACTGTGGTGAGGATTGATATGTGATCACTTGGGACTGTCGGGCCTGGCTCACTATGGTAGTTGAATGGGAAGCCTTCACTTGTTAAGATTATGTCAGGTTTGTTTGCTGATATGGAAGTGATATAGGTCGGAAAATTCGACCCCATTCTCTGGATGTTTTTTCTTCCCATAATCAGTTCCAAGTTTCGGCCTCTTTCGTTGGTACTACCATAGTCCGCCGCACGGCATCTGGCATTGGGGTCGCCCCCTAAGATAGCCATTCTGCGGTGCCCAAACAGTGTGTAGAAGTTATTTAACGGGAGATAGGCTCGACGAGGAGGTTGATAGGCTGCAGCTATCACGAGGTCTCCTACCAATGTATAGAGCTCAACCGCCACAAAGGATTCATCCAGTTCTGGTAGACGTTTGAACGAGATGTTACCCTTGACAGCTATTGTAGCACCATCAAACCTTTTGTGAGAATGATTTTTCATGACCACTCTGTAGCTCGGTATTTTAATTTGACCAGATGTAGTGTCAATACCATGCTTAATTATAAAAATGATGTCGGGGTCGAGCACTCGGAATATGTTTCCATATGCCGTAGCTTTTCCCTCCCATCCGTTTACGTTGAGTTTCAGAATCCTCATTCTATTGCTTACTCTTTCCACGTTGTCTTTTTAGTGTTTTCGGGTAATTTTCTTCTTCCTCTCGTTTTTCTTCTTTCTGAACTCGGCATTTGAAATCTGCTCGCAGGTATTGTGATGTAGAGTCACATTCTGGCAGAGCAGAGCTTCTTCCACCGTTTCAGCGTCGTATTCCCATTTGAACACCTTTGCTTTAATCCCATGAAATATATCCTTGGGCTCTATTTCTTCGGGAAAGGGAAACTGGTCGCATGCGTAAACTTTAAGATTGGTACTGTCCGTACGCAATCTTTTGTTTTTTCGCTTCTTCCCTTTCTTTGGTGTGGGACTTCGGTGTCCGATGAGTCTGAGGATTCCGAGGAACCGTTAGTATCAGACACAGCATTTTCCCTCTCTTCGCTGATTTCTTGTCTTTGTTTAGGGGCAGGAGTTTTCACTTCGACTGCTTTTTTTTCTCTTTCTTGTTTTCTGTTTTGGAGGTTTCTTGACCGTTTGTTTGTTCGTTTGGGGCCATCTGCAATTGCAGGACATCCCCAGAGGGGGGGAAGGGGGGTCCGGGAACCACATTTGGTCCATCCCGTTTTTAGCTAGCATTTGGTTCAGCTCTTTAGCGAACGTGCCAGGGCGCGTGAGGTTCATGACGTGCGCATGAAGGATGCACGTCATAATCTTCGTCGAGTTCTCGTTTTGAAGCTTAAGATAAGTTTTCTTTGTGTCCACTTCAAAGAGGGACACCTTTGCTACTTGAGCGTAGGACGTATTTGCTCTACGCGTTTCCTCATTCTTTTTCGCCTCATGCTTCCTTTTAATAATCTCTTTTTTTTACAGGGCAGGTCATGGCCATTGATCTGTGTCTTTGCCCACAGTTAACGCACTTCTTGAAATTATTAGTGAACGTCCTCCAATTGTGTCCCTTTTCACTGCACTTGGAGCATGTTTCCCGTGGTTCCTTGCAGTCTTTAGTCGCGTGTTCCTCCATTTTATAACACCTAAAACTAAACTATCTGGTCCTCACTAACCTTGGCATTGAACATTAGAATGCCATGTTATTTTTTCCTTTTGGGCCATAGTTGTTTCAATAAAGACTACCTTGACGACGTCAGTGTAGTCGCTATTGTACCTTCTGTTTTTGAAT
Organism: Ceratothoa steindachneri; assembly: GCA_963969495.1. NCBI lineage: Eukaryota > Metazoa > Arthropoda > Malacostraca > Isopoda > Cymothoidae > Ceratothoa > Ceratothoa steindachneri. The sequence goes on along the minus strand of OZ018322.1, from coordinate 62,531,955 downwards.
TTGATAACTTCGGCTACCTTGGCCCAGGTTTGCCAAAGCTGGATCTTCTCCTTGATGTTTTCTTTGGAGTGCTACCCGATCCACGGATCGAGTCGCCGGCACACCACACTCCTGTGGGTCAGGATCTGTGGTGGTACGGCTAGCTGTAGCCCCATTCTCCCAAGGACCTCTATGCCTTCTCCTTGGTGATATCCTCGATGTCCTTTTCTTTTTCGCAGATTGCGACATACCCCGAGGCTACCTTCAACAGTCTCACCATGGCAATGCACAGTTAGCCATACACAACTTCAAATACTTTTTCTCTGCTGGGCTTGGGCTGTCCGTCGACTGCCCGCAGAGGTATTCTGGTTGTATTCTCTTGGGCCATCTCTTCGAGAGAGTGGCCCATCTGGACTTTATTTTACTTCTTCTCTTTAATCTCTTGTTAGTGGTGACTTTATTGAGGTAAAAGTTCGTGCTCCCTTTCTTCTTACGATGGTGTTCTGTTCCTTATTTGTTTGTGGTGACTCCCTCTACTTCGTAACTCAGCTTCCGTGAATGTGAACTGCCAAATGGGGAGATGAATGATGATGGGGGAACCCCGGGAGGCCCCTCAGACGGATGAAATGTGGCGGACTTAATGATGGGTGGTGATCGAATCAACTCTTACCACCCGAGGATGCCGCCCCGTCTGGGGTTTGGTTATCGATGCTGCTTCCAACTTACACAGGGACGGTTGCATGTCCCCCTGTGGTCTTGGCCGGAAACTACCCTTAGAGATTAGAGCGAACTCTTTCAGCATCGCCTCGTAACCGGGTAGTCTCTTCTGTAGAGTTCCACAGTGGGCTATTCCTCGAACCTGCCTTCCTTTACGTCTGCAATTATGTCTATCAAAGTGGACCGACATAGTTGGAGCGAGACTAGATGAATGTCAGTTCAGTTCATTTCAGCTTCGTAACTCCGTCTAGGGAGTGGGGGTTAGGTCGACATAAAGCCGCCTAGGAGCAGGTTCAAAATATCTTCTGGAGAGTCCCCGTGTGGGAAGTGAAGAGGTTATTGACGTTTTTGAGGCAGCCTTACCCCTTCCTTTTCCTCCTTTATCCGGTAAGAGATGTGGTATTAGCGTAGTTTTCTCAAAGATTTATTCAGCCGTCTCAACTCGATAGGGATAGGGATAGGGATAACAAAAAGTGGTGAATATGAGGGAAAATAATATAGGATAGATAGAAATAATTGTGTAGAAGGAGAGAGGGTTGATGTGTTGTTAATGGTAGGGTAATAATGTCGATATTGTATATTTTTGTTGTGTGTGTGAGTGTGTACCAGGTTGCCTGACAATAGCTTTTGTGTTGCTTCAATTTGCTTTACTTTATTTTGCTTTGTTTAATATTTTACAGCTTAGGAGCCTTTGTTTTCTTAATTTTTTTTTTTTCTCTTCATTTTTTTCTTTTTCTTACTGTATCTACTCATGTAAACATGTATATATATATATATATATATATATATATATATATATATATATATATATATATATATATATATATATATATATATATATATATATATATATATATATATATATATATATATATATATATATATATATATATATATTTTATTTATTTATTTTTTATACTATTATTATTATTTTCTCGCGCATAGATCTATATACACTTACATCTATATGCACTTCTTTTTCTTTTGTTCTTTTTTTTATTCTCACGCATAGATCTATATACACTTAAATCTAAATACACTTTTTTTCACATGTATACATATATCTTACTTTTACTATTATGTGATTACTAGTTTGTATTCTTAAGGGCTAATTATATGTACATATAGGGTCTTTCTCCGGTGTTCTATCGATATATTGGTTGGACATCATTTTGTATATTTTTTCGGCTACTTCTAAATCTTTGTCTAAAATGTAGCCTTCTATATTCTCTTTCAGTATGTATAACTTTATCGGTTATATCGTTTGGGAGTTCCTCTTCTAATTTGTGCTATATTTTTCTGGCATGTTCGTGAAGGACTTGTTTAATTGGTTTTAATTTTGTTCTTCGGTGTAGTTCCACTGATGGTATTGCATCCAATTTTGATGAATTGGTTATGAATCTGGTTGCGTAGTTTTGGATTACTTGTAATTTGGACATTTATGTTTTGGTTAGGGTATTCATCGGAATGACGGGGTACGTTATAATGTGACGAACTAGGGTTAGGTATAGCTTTCTTTTGTTTTTTCGGATAGGGTTCTAAATATCTGTAGATAGGAAAGGGTACTTTTCGCACGCGTAGTCTTTTGGCTCACATGCGTACTGTACCCGTTCTTAGGGAAAGTTGAACCGAGTACCTTACCTCCTTCACTGTAGGGGTAGTAGATCTTGTTAGCGGTGATTCGGTGCGTCTTTCTTCTATTCATCGGTGTTAGTTGGAATTTAGCAATGTTTGTTTTTATCTTATGCGTCTTCTTGTATTGATTTATGTTTGTTATTTCTCTGGCAGTGCGTTGTGCAATATCATGCGGATGTTTTCTATCACTGGCAATGATCTGCGTGACATCGTCGGCCAGTTGGATATACATTGTACTTTCCTCTAACGGTTAAGGGAGATCCCTGGTGTACACTGTGTTTAGCGTGGGGCTCAGGCACCCATCTTGCGTGACCCCTGCCTTTAAAGTGAAAGTACTGTCAGTGTAATTGTTGATAGTCAACTTTGCCTTCCTGTTTTCCAGATAGCTACACAGGATTCTGGTAATGTTTGTTTCGAGACCTAGTTGAATTATTTTAACTTTAAGGCCTGGCACCCATACCTTGTCGAAAGCTTTGGCGACGTCGAGGAGTGCCAAGTCTACCCTGTTACCTCTTGCTACGTTGACTGCGATCTTCTCGGTAATGAGTGCTAGTGCTGTCTCTGTACCTCTTTTCTTTCTGAATCTGTGTTGTTGTACGCTGTGCATATCTCTTTCTTCCAGGAAGGTCTTTAATCTTTCATTGAGTAGCTTTTCCATTAACTTGCCAATGAACTCCAACAATGAGATCGGTCTGTAACTCTCGATGTGGCCCTTGGGTTTTCCTGGTTTGGCAAGGAAGATCATCTTCGCTGTCTTCAACGCTGGTGGAAAATGGCCTGTGTTCAGGCATGCGTTGAAGATTTTGAGGAGTGATTGGTGGATATTGGTAGGCGCGTTTGTAATATGGTTCTTTGTAATTTCGCTAATAACTGGGGTTTTTTGCTTGAATGATGCTAGGCCTGCTTTATATTCTATCATGGTGAAGGGCATTCCCTCGTTCCTTTGAAAACGGGATTCGTCAACCTTTGGGAATGTTGAGTGTTCGTGCTCTCTATTTTGTAGTACATCTTTTATGTACTGTTCATGGGCCGCATCGTAGTTTTAGTTCTCCTCCGGCGTAATAGAGAAGATCCTAGACCAATGCTCTCTAAACCTTTCTTCGATTTCCTTGTTGTCATATATTTTTACTTCACCTTCTTTCAGGTACATTTTCTCTCTAGGTATGGAACCTTTAAGTTTTCTGTATTGGTTCCAGAACCTTCTTGGATCTCTTCCTATTTCCATATTTTCAATTAGATTATTCCATGTTGTGTTTATATTAATTCTTATTAGGTTGTTCACCTGATCTCTAAGGCCTCTTAATCGTATATATCTTTCTCTACTGGTACCATATCGGCGGATTTCTTCGAATGTGCTGTAAATTTCTTCCATTTTAGTTTTGATTTCATCGACCATTGGGGAGCAGGGATTGTTCTGTAATTAGTTTTGGAGACGTATAGCCTGTCGGCTTCTATGATGAGGTTTGTAATATTGTTTAGTTGCGTGTTTATTTCTTCTATGGGGCTTTCTGTAAGGGGGGTTATACTAAAGATTTCTAAATGTTTTTTATATTCTGTCCAGTTGGTTCTGGACAATGCCTTCCTTTGTGGAATTTCAATTTGGATAGGCGACGTTGAAATCTTCGTAATGAGTCCGATGTGATCAGAAAGTATTGCGGGGCTGGAAGTGGTGTGGATATTAAACGCGAAGTTGAGATTAGTAAATATTATGTCTGGAGTGGTTGAAGACCTGTCTGTTACAAAAGTGAAGAAGTCAGGGCCCTTTCTTTGTACCATCTGCCGTTGCAAGAGTAGTTCTAGGGTTTTTCCATTTCCATTGAATGCGGTTGTATACCCGGCAGATCTACATCTTGCATTTAGATCCCCTAGGAGGATCGCTGAGGATGGTCGGCGGAAGATCCGAATGAAGTTCGGGGTCGGGAGGTACGAGCGCCGGGAGGGTTGATATGCCCCGGCTACCACTAGATCCCCAGTTGTCATTTTGAGGTTAATAGCTATGTATGACTCCTCCAGATCTCTAATTTTGGTGTAAGAGATTCTCTTCTTTATTCCCATGGCTGTTCCATCAAAGCGTGAATGTGTGTGATGTGCCACTAAAACTGTGAAGTTTGGAATTTTGATATGTTCCGTTTGTAAATCAATACCATGTTCATTTATAATGACTCTATCAGGATCAATTTGTCTGATTATATTGCAGTATATGAGTTTTTTGTTCTTCCATCCGTCGACATTTGCAGTAAAGATTTTTAGATTTTTAATGTATTGTGCGTTCATAGGCATTTTTATTTTTTGTTGTTCTTCCGTTTTGGGCCTTTTTAGAGTTCGCGGGTGATTTGATGTGTCCTGGGTGTTTTTTTTTAAATTGGTCCGTAGTGAGATTATAACAGGAATTCACCGAAATTTCTATATGTCCCTGTTTAAGGGCATTATTAATTTCGGTTTCTTCGTATTCGGAATCATAATCCCACTTGTATTCCCTTTAACTAGTCCTTCAACGATTTCTTTTTGTTTATTAATTGGGGGAAGTGGAGATGTGTGACTTCCATAAATTTTAATGTTGAATTTTTCTGTATTATTTGTCTTTTTCTTTTCTTTTTTCTTTTCGAGTTTTGTTTCATCAGCTTAATTTGTTCGATAACTTCCAAGTCTTCCTTATTAATTTCGGTTTCAATGTTTACTTGTTCTGCTGTCGCTTCTTTTGTTTCTTCTTCTGTTGGCATAGATATTCTATACAGGTCGCTGGAAGGCGGGTTATCGGGAAACCACATAGGTTTTAGGCCATTTTTTTTAGCATTTTGTTTAATTTTCGGAATATGAGCCTGGCTTAGCCATGTTCACAAAATGTGCATTGAGAATGCACAGTACAAGATCTGGCCTCATATTTTTTTCTATATTCTCGACCGTCTTGACCAACTGTGCTGGCCTTGCTGTTGCTGCTGCATAAGTTGTCGTCTTCCTCCTTTCTTTCTCTTCCAATATTGCAGATTTTTTGTTCCTTAATATTTGTTTTTTTTTAGGGAACATGCCATTGAGAGTGTACGGTGTGAGTCTCCACAGTTTTCGCACTTTTTGCTTTCGCTTTTACACTGTTCCCATCTATGTTCGGTGCTCGAGCATTCTGAGCATCTCGTGCCCTTGAACGTGCACTCACGGGTTGTGTGGTTATCGAGGGCGTAACACTTGAAGCAGACCAAGAGAGAGATGAATGTTTCTCTCTCTCTATCTGTTCGGGTGCTATTTTTGTGTAGAACGCAAGCATTCCACCTTCGGCAGCTCTTGACGCCATTTCGGTATCTTTAAATATTGCCTTGAATACGTGAGAGTGTTCCTATCCGTTTTGTTTTTTAAATTTAATTACCTCCTCTATTTTTGCCAATCCTTGATTCTTCTCTATCTCCTCTTTAATTTCTTCTGCAGAATGTTCTCCTACCCACGGGTCAAGTTTCCTACAGATTACCGACCTCTTAATTGCGACAGCAGGTGGTACTCTAGCAGCTAGCCCTATCTTTTTAAGTTTTTTAGCTGCGTTTTCGCTGATTAAGTTGTCGAGATTTTTTTCAGTATCGCATAGTGCGACGTAGCCAGTGTACTGCTCTTTTAATCTTTGGACAACCACACCTATATCTGAGAAGGTGGTTTGGACGGTTTTTACCCGATCTGGCTTTGTGTGTCCTTCCAAAACCCTAAGTGGGACCCCCTTCGCTCTGTCGGAGTTATCCATTAGGCCAGAGGGGGGCCTGTCTCCCAGTAGTGGATATTCTTCCAAATGGTACTTTCCTTTAATTTATGTGTCTGTATTTATATTTTTCCAGGTAGAAAAATTATGTTATTTATATTTGGATGAGCGAGTTTCCCCTACCTCTTTTGGAAACTTCTCATGACCAGATTAGGGTTGCTGCCTTAGATGAGTTAATGGGATGATGATTGATGAGTGAATGGATGAATGATTGAATAAGTGAACCTGAGTGGGATCCTCTGAGGGGTAAAGCATCGCGGACTTTTTGATGGACGGTGGTCGAATCAACTCCCACCGCCCGGGGTGCCACCCCCTCGGGGTTTTGGATATTCTACGCTGCGTCCAACATACATAGAGACGGTTTTATCTCCCTTTATGATCTTGGCCGGGCACCCCGGGAGGTTCTTTTGGACCACCCCGGGACTTGCAGCGTAGTCCCATTGACCAGGTGCCTATGAATCCGAGTTCCACAGTGGGATAGGCCTTAAACCTGCTTTCCTCGGAGCCTCAAATTATGCCTTTGCTCAGTGCAGGGCATAGTTTGAACTAGGCGGTGATGATAGGCAGCTTCCCAATCCAGATGAGGTCTCCCCGAGGTAGGGGAGTGTGGTGAAATTAGCCAGACATATTAAAATATGATGGCTGGATGAAATGTATTATTCTCTCTTTTTGTGGGGTTGGGGGGGGAGTGAGTGTGGTGAATAAGAGGTGAGAGAAAGTAGAAAGGAAATGAGGATGAAAAGGTTGGCGGGGTCGACGTTGGCTTTAAATAAAGTTTCCCTGAGGATGGGATGCTTGAGCGAGAAAAATTCTCCAATGTATACTTCTTCTTCTATTAATGTTCTTCTTCTATCGTTGGAGAGTGCTAACAGGTGAGTATCCGATCTCATGTGTTGTAAGAGTAGATGTAGGTAGGGCATAGAGTAAGGCTGTGTGTGGACAGATAGTGGAAAGTAGACCAGTGGTGAAAAGAGATGCTAGAGCCTGGTGATCAGGCCTATCACTTTGTTTTTTCGTATATTTTGTAATGTGTGTAATTCGTGTTCTTTGTTTTTTCGTGGATGTCTTCTTCAGTAAATTTTGGTCTTCATCGGTGAGTTTGTAGTAATCGGTGAGTTTTCATAGTTAGGTTAGCCTTTTCTTAGTCGGGTTTTTTATATTGTTTTAGGGCAAAAACATTTATATTATCATGCGTAGAACGGCACTTCTGCTCCGCCAGCTAAAACCCGGGCGGAGCTTGGAAATCCGGCGCGACTTATTCCTCTTCTATTCTGGTCAATCATTTGGACGATTTCATCGTCCAATTCACGATTAACCATTTCCAGCATATTCCTTGTCCGTTCTTCTATGGCACTGCTAATCGGACTTAACCCCGACTCAGGTGCAGCTCTTCTTGGTGTCTTCTTTCTCTTCTGTGTCTACCTGTAATTAGGTACGTACATTTATTCTGCACCACTTGTAGTTTCCTCTTTTGTGTCTTCGAGACACACGAGAGGGTGGAAGCGGGGTATAGCAGCGTCGATCTTACAAGTGCATTGTAGATCTTTTTCTTATTGCTTTGACGAAGATTTATGAACTTATATAGAGTCTTTAATGCAGCAGTGGCATAGGTGATTCGTTCTTGGACGTGCTTTTTGACCCCGGATGAGGTAATCTTCATTCCGAGTACATTGCACTCCGTGGTGTAGGGATAACGTATATCCCTCACCATGACGTCATAAAGTAGTCTCCTGCCTATGGGGAGTACTTTGAACTTTTCCTGGTTGGTGCGGATCTTCCACCGGGCCTCATAAGTGTTAAGATTTTCAATTTCTGCATCTGTCATACGAGCTTCCAAAGCGCATTCCTCCATGGACAAGTGATTATTTGGGTGAAATCATCGGCGAATTAAATGTTGAGGCAAGTGGAGCTTACAGGGGCTGGGACATCCGCGGTGTAAATCAAGTAGAGAGTGGGAGACAGGTATCTCCCCTGTGGGAGGCCCACAGTGAGAGGAAACTTTGGTCCGTCCGTGCACCCTAAACTGATGCACCCCGCTCTCTCCATGACATAGTCACAGAGAGTTCTTTCTAAGTTTTCACTTAGACCTAGTCGTAAGATCTTGTACTGCATTCCCCGTTGCCACACCTTACCAAACGCCTCAGATACATCCCGACAAACAATGTCCACGTAACTCTTTTCCCGTTTTGCTTAGGATAGCTGTTCTGTGCAAATTTGAAACACTAATGTTGTTTTACTTTCTCCTCCCACATATATAATTGTCAAGGTCCTCTCGAGGTTAGTTCGGAAATTATAGAAAGTTTTGAAGGCGGAAGGTAATAAATCAGAAAAGTAAGAGCACGCGACTTTAGTCAGCAGACCTTGTTTTCCCACCTTTCGCTTTCTGATAAGAAAGTCTTTGAAAAGATTAAAGAGCTGCAGCGCAAGCTATCCAAGCAGCTATCGCTATCGATTTTAACAAATCTTGCATATAACATGGCATATATATATATATATATATATATATATATATATATATATATATATATATATATATATATATATATATTTGTCAGGCGATAGTGGCCATGTTGTTAAAGCGACATCTAACAACCTCACTGTGAACTGTTCAGTAGTACTTGGCAAGTCACGATGGAAGGTTATAGCGTTGAACAGCGTGTGAAAATCATCAAATGTTATTATTAAAATCAGTGCTCCGTTCTGCAAACGTTCCGCGCATTACGTGATTTCTATCCTCGCCACAGCGACGAGGCACATTTTTGGATGAATAGATTTGTGAACAAGCAAAATTGTCGGATTTGGGACGAAAACAATCCACATGAGATACACCAGCACCAATTGCATTCCAAAAAAGTCACTGTTTGGTGCGGATTTTCGTCTAACGGAATCATCAGTCCGTATTTTTTTGAGAACAAGGATGGGATTGCCATAACCCTCAACGGCGAGACCTACAGATCGATGATAAGCAACTTCTTTTGGCCTCAACTGGATTATATGCCTGATATGGATACTGACGACATGTGGTTACAACACGACGGCGCTACGTGCCACACTGCACACGCCACGATAGACATTTTGCGCCATAGATTTCAGGGCAGGGTCATCTCGCGCGGCGGCGACGTCAACTGGCCACTGAGATCATGTGATTTAACGCCATTAGACTACTTTCTTAGGCGCTACCTTAAATCGCAGGTCTATGCGAATAATCCTCAAACAGTTTATGCCCTCAAAATCAACATAACGAACACTATCCAGCAAATTCAGCCAGATTTATGCGACAAAATCATCGAAAATTGGGCTTCCGGAATACGTTCCACCAAGCGAAGCCGCGGCGGACATTTGAACGACGTCATATTCCACAAAATGTACTTTCAAATTTAAAATAAAGTGAGTGCATAAATCATACACAACTTGCTTTATTTATATTTAAAATTTAAAAATCGAGCGACCTTATTGAAAGACCATATATATATATATATATATATATATATATATATATATATATATATATGAAACAAGCTCATAAAGTGCACGTGAGTCAAAGTTATGCAGATACACCCAAAATTTCTATCTTAGCCCTGGTTTGTTCATGCTACACTCCATTATCACTACATACATAAAATCTCAAATAAAGTTGTTTTAGGATTTTGTACCCCCTAATTAAGGTTCAGATGTGGGTAGTCTAATCCCCACTTTCACTATTTAATGCGATCTATGTCCAGCCTCCTGTTCATTCCTTGAAAAGATCTTTAAGAATAAAGACCAAAGCGCTCGGAATCGTTTTTCACTTTTCCTTTGTGGGTGTATCTGCATATATATATATATATATATATATATATATATACGAAGGGCGGTCAATAAATTTTGCAAATCGGTAGGGCAAAACAGAGGAAGGGGGATGGCTGTTTATGGGGGTGCTAAGACAAGTTATGACAAGTCAGGACCTGCAGCCGCACGCTCCTGCCTCGTCTATTTAAGAAGCAGTAGCTGATCGCAGATTGTCAGTCACAAATTTTGCAACAATGGACAAGGTTAAGCACCGCGCAGTGGTCAATTTTTTGACCAACGAAGGCAAGAATGCAAAAGAGATCCATGATCGCATGGTTGCAGTGTACACCGACACCGCCCCTTCCTATACAACTAATGCTGGCTGGGGTAGGGAATTCCGCCATGGTCGTGAGTCCCTTAAAGATGAACCCCGTCCAGGAAGCCCGTCAGACGTGACCAACGAGGAAAATGTGGCCCGTGTGAGAGAGGATGATCCTCGAAAATCGACGGGTGAAGGTCGAAGAAATCGAGCGAGAACTTGGAATATCACATGGAAGTGTTATAAACATCATCCACGACAATTTTGCCATGAACAAGGTCTGTGCCCGCTGGGTCCCTAGAAACCTAACGCCACATGATCGACTTCAACGTCGTCAAAGTTCGGAGGCCAGAGTTGCACAATCTGTCTTGCGCGAGTGCGGATTCAAGGAGCTCAACCATCCCCCCTACAATCCAGATCTGGCCCCTAGCGACTACTTTTTATGCCACCAGTTCAAGGCAGCACTGCGTGGACGCCAGTTTGGGGACGATGAAGATGTCCAGCTCGCCGTCCAGGAGTGGATTGAACAGCAGTCGGGAGATTTCTGGTTGTGGAAAATTCGAAGCCTTAGGGACAATTGGCGCAAGTGCATTGGAGTCGAGGGTAGTTATATTGAAAAATAATAAAACACTTATCCTCCTATCTCGTTTCCTTATATCCGAATTTCAAAACTTATTGACCGCCCCTCGTGTATATATATATATATATATATATATATATATATATATATATATATATATATATATATATATATATATATATATATATATATCCGTCATCCTTAATCGCAGGATCGCTGGCAAACTAATGAACTAATCAATACAAAGAGATGTGATATCGGTAGCGATCGGACGTGTTCTCTCTCAGCCCTCTTTCTCCTCAGTGACGTTTTTCGTGTTTTTTTTTGGTATAAATTATTTAAGTTCGCGAATATAGTTAACATTGAGTGTTATGACAAAATACTTATAGAATTTTTATTTATACTGTAAATTAAATCGTGAAATAGCTCTCGTTTGTTTACGTTTCAGTGAGGCCTAATTTTCTCCCCTCTGGCTAACACTTTTCTAAATGGCTTAATTAAAAGCTTTTGAAAAGTTTTCTTAGTACGGCTGTCTGTTTGGATGAAGGGAGTATGCCCTTTGATGTTAGTAGTGTGTATGTAGCTTGTGATTCTTGTGGTATTGAAAGAAGAGAAAATGTGTCTGAATGCCGCTTTTTTTATGTAACTCGTGCAAATATGGCTTTGGTAAAGGAGTTGCGTGATGAATGCAAGAGATTCAGAATTAGTGTTTGTAGATGTTTGGAATGGGTTTTATGGGAATAAGGCATTTTATGCATTGGGTTGGCTCTATCTAATCCGAGCTGGTGTTAAGGTGTTGAGGTGTTGTAGCAGGAGTTAGACAGTGTCATTAGGTCTTTACAGGCGGGAAACTAGTTACTGATAGTGGTCAGGGAAATACAAGAGTACAGAGTGGGCAGGGAAAGGAAAGAGATGCAGAGGAGATAGAGCGAAAGGTATATAGGCTGTCTTTATACCAATACTCGTAGTCTTAGAAATAATAAGGGTGAGTTATTTAGTTATATTATTGATGAAGATGTCAAAGTATTGCCAAGTGTACGGGAATATGCGCGCACAGGCTCTAAGGTAGGCCAAGCAGGAAGACAACTGTTATTGTTCTAAGAGTTCGATTTGAATAGATAGCGGCAGCTGCGTTACCAAGGAATATACCAAACACAACGACAAAAATATATTTTAATACACACTAAATAAAAGGCACAACATTAAATATAGATATATATGGGTACATGAATAAGACGGAATTAGGTTCCGAATACTCATTAAATAACCTGGGTTATCGAATGGTTATAATGGGAGATTTCGGGGAGTGAGTGATTTAGTTCCTTTGAACCTCGAGAGTAAAGCAGGGCAAACTTGGGGGAGGTCTTGGTGACCTTGATTACTCACGGGGGGTAGCCACAAACCAGCAGTGGGTGGGGCTACTTTATCGAACTTGTGTTTTACGAGGTGCGGGCCTCTTTTCCTCAAGAGATCACCGAACGAACTTCGAGGCGGGGAAAGAGAGATGACTTCTCCAACCTCGTGTTGAGCGAGCTATCGGGCTTCTTGTCCTCAAGAGGTCACCGGTCGAACTTTGAAAGGGAAGGGAGCAAGATGACTTCTCCACACTCGGCTTGAGCGAGCTAACGGGCCTCTTGTCCTCAAGAGGTAACCAGAAGAAATTCGGAGGACGGCTTCTCTAATCCTTGATTCGAAGGCGGTTGAGAAAGGCTGACGTTGCCTCACGAGACTCTTCTCCTTGACCCGAAAACGGGTGTGATGTCCAGCTCTTCCGTGGTTTGCGACCGTCACTCACGCTTCTCGGGAGAGAGCTTCGTTGAATTGAACTCCTTTCTGGGAAGTGTCATCTAACCAAATCAGTCTGTAATCCTGGAGAGAGTGCATATATACCCGGAGTTCTCCAAAACAGGGAGAGAGAGAGGCCTTCTCGAACCCTCGTTATTGGCTGTGACAAACCGAGTGTCTCCTTGCGGAGAAGTGTCAACGACAGGGATCAGCGGGCCAGACAGACGACCAGCGGCTGGAGCCATAAAAGGTGTTCGCGGCGAACCAACAAAGTAATCTCCCGACCCGAGGGGGCAGGGGGAGATTGAGACGGGGGAAGGTAGCCTTAATTTCAGCGTCATGCCTCGTGTGAATTTTGCGGAGACCTGGAGGCAAGTGCCAAAAAGGGTGAAGTCGGAGGGGGGATGGAGGAGTAACGGCTATCTTTCTCTCCCGAAGTAATATCTTATGAGATGGGGAAATAATATTATTCTAGGCGATACCTCTATAATATGTGTAATAGAATAATGGATTAATGAAAATAAATTGAATGACAATGTGAGTGAATTTGAACTAGAAGGTTATGATATGTACATTTGCCAAAAGAGAGATATAACTGATGGTTTGTTGGTTATTTATATCAGAAATAGCATTGTTTCAAATCTAAATAATTCTATAAATCAAGAAGAAGTTGATCACTGTAGATAGATATTAGGGTGAGTAAAAGTAGGATAATACACTTGGGAGCTTTTTACAGACCAGCCCGACAGACTAATTATATTAATAAGTTAATGATCAGGGAAATAAGTAAAGGATGTGAAGTAGATAAGTTATTCTTGGTGACTTTAATTTAAATTCTGTGGACTGGGAAAATATGATAGGAAGCGATAGGGCAAGTTGTAAGTTTATAGAATGCTTTGAGGATAATTTTTTGACTCAATTTGTTAATAAGGCAACAAGGGGTGCCAATATATTAGATCTGGGTCTTTCAAATGATGATCAGTTGTTCAGGAATTGACTGTCGGGAAATCATTAGGAAATAGTGATCATCAGATGATTCGTTTTAACTTAGGAATAGTGAAAGGTAGAATATCAACAAACTCCACGAAAACTACAAATTTTTATAGGGGCGATTATGAAAAATTACGTAACTTGCTAAATTAGATTAGGTGGGATATTAAATTCAAAGGAAACAATACTTATGAGAAGTGGGACACTTTTAAGACTATACTAAACATAGTCCAGGAGCAGTGTATTCCAATGAAGGCTATTAGGAAGAAATGTAGGAAGCCATTGTGGTAGAATCAGGAGATAGCTAGGAAAATTTCTGAGAAGAAAATGGCATACCAGAGATTACAGGAAGAAAGTACTATTGACAGTTAGAATCAATATAAGTCGACCACAAATGAGCTAAGTAAGATTATTAAGAATAGCAAAAGAGCGGCAGAAATTAATTTAACTCAAAATAATAATAAATATCTATAGGGAGTTGTATTTTGGTGTGCGTGAGTTTGTAGAAGTGGGGTGCGGTGTGATGGCGAGTGGTGGTGGAGTCTGTCGTGGCAAGTATCGAAGGCTTGTAGGTAGTAGTCCTACTTTTAGTCTTTCGATCGGGTTTGTTCTTAGTCCCAAAGTTTCTCACGGGGAACACGCTTTTAGGCTGGGGCCCAGAAGGTGCCTTGGCAATCACGGGTTAAAGGAAAATGACTCGAACGGAAAGCGGCGATAAGTAGGCTTTATTCTTAGCCTGGGCATACCAAAATGAGAAGAAGCGGAACAATTCAATTTGTACGCGGCTGTGTGTAAGTTTTCCATTAATGTTAGATAGCTGAGTCTAAGGAGGCAGGACTTAAGGACGAGGGAACGGATTCGTGACTCTAATTTTAACTAAAATAGCAAATAAGCTATACTGAAAGACGACTTAACTGATTCTCTTCTATCTTAGTCTCTCCTCTCCCTCTCTCTCTCTCTCTCTCTCTCTCTCTCTCTCTCTCTCTCTCTCTCTTTCTCTCTCTCTCGAGTGTGTGTGTATGTGTGTTTAATATTATAGACCTCTCGTTTCCAAGGGCGTGACCTCTTTTCACTTGACCTGGGCGTGGGAAGGAGCTAAAGATGAGAAATATGTTTGTCAGTTCCTTTTGATGACCGTTGGGCGGAGTTACAAGAGGTATGTGCGTCTAATAAAACTACATATTTTTCCAAGTTGAGCCTACATCATGTATCAGAAAACCCGTTTTGCATTTCACAGGTCCTCGAAAACTTTAATCGGTCAAAACACATACCACCCTCTATTTGTTTTACTTGTCCCTGTTATCTATTATCGAGATGGTTTTCGTCTGGTAGCTGTTTCCTAGCGTGCGTATGTTCGTGTGACTGCATTAAAACTCTGGCTGTCCGCTGTGCTCGACTCAAAACTTTTCATAAAAAGTATACAATTGTGATATAGTAGTTTTCTCTATTTTACATTGGTTCACTACTTATTACATGGCATATTATTTCAATAATTAATGCGCGTACCCAATTTTAGGATATCATAGATCCACCGGAGGCCTATTTGTGGGATTCCTCGCTGGGCCTACCTATCATGCAATTTGGGTGTCATAGCCCTACTTTCCTTGCAATTCGGGTGCCACAGATCCAAGAAAATTCTTTAGCTATTATAACATCACTAACAAATCTAACAGTGATAAAATAGGGCCTATTAAATTGAAGAGGTTTTGAAAGAATCTGGTGAGGAAATAGTAGAGGTTCTTAACGATCATTTTTCTTCAGTATTTACACAAGAGAATCCGGATAGATTAATGATGATAATTCTAGGTGAAAGGAAATAGTTTTGAATACTATTAATGTAAACAGGGAAATAATTAAAGGGCATATATTGGAATTAAATACTAGTAAGTCATCTGGCCCAGACAACATTCATTCTAGGTTACTCAAGGAAGGTGTAAATAGTATTGCTGTAGCTCTTAAGAAGATATATACTAGATCACTAGAGTTTCGAGAAATACCTAATGATTTGAAATTAGCGAATATTTTTAAGAAGGGAAGTAAAGAGGATCGAATAACTTTAGACCGGTAAATTTAACTTCTATAGTTTGTAAAATTCTTAAGATGATAGTTAAGAAGGGAAATTCTGACCATCCAAAGAGTATTAAATTAATAAATGATGCTCAGCATGGGTTTAGAAGAGGTAGATCGTACTTAACAAATTTACTGGATTTTATAGATTATGTAAGATAAACAATTAGATAAGGGAGAGAATGTTGGTGTTATTTACTTTTGATAAGGTTCCACCCTCAGGGACTAATTGACAAATTAAAAATGCATGGGATATGGTGGGAAAGTATTAAGTTGGATAGCTGAATGGCTGAAAGACAGGAAACAGAGAGTGATACTGAATGGGTTGAGGTTACCATAGAGGGACGTTATCAGCGTCATACGTCAGGGATCAGTTCTAGACCCAATATTATTCATAGTTAATATAAGCGATCTTGGGGAGGCTGTAAAGGGCAGTGTCAATTTTTACTGATAACATTAAATTGGCAGCTGTAGTCAAAGAAATTGAGGGTAGCCTTAAAGTGCAAAGGGACTTAAATAAGTTATTAGCTTGGGTTCAGAAGCGTCAGATGACTTTTACCTTAAAAAATGGAAATTTATTAACATTAGAGGGGATAATAAGGAATTTAGCTATGAAATAGATGGGCATTGGCTGAATTCAGTTAAGGATGAGAATGACTTAGATGTAGTAGTAGATAGGTCACTGAAGTTCTCGAAGTAGTGTATTGAGGCAAAAAATAGAGAAAATAGTGTGCTAGGATACATTAATAGGAATGTTAGCTACAAGAGTAAAGAGGTTATCCTAAAACTCTACAACTAACTCGTATGTCAGGCCACATTTAGAGTACTGTATACAAACATGGTCACCACATTTTAGACATGCTATCAACCTGTTAGAATCAGTACAATGGAGGGCAACAAAAATAATACCTTCCCTGAAGCACCTTGAATATGAAGATAGACTGAGTGTCGTAGAATGGACTCTCGTCGATATACCATATATGACTATTCGTTGAGGGAACTATTCAATTATATTTAGAGTGCGTGGTTTCTGGTTGACCGATATTATTTATCTTCAATATGCTTAAGAAGTGAAACTGAGCTCAAGGATAATATTATGGCTATCATTAATAAAATAGAGTTTTATTAATAAAACTATCAACAACACACAAAACGGAAAATATTGACATAAACAGAGAATGGAAAGGGTCGTGGGAAATCTGGCTAATCCGAGGATTAAGATTTGGAAGAGATTTAAAAAGGTAAAACAAATAAAAATTAAAGGGATGGGATGGTTCGCTAAACCATTTAAAGCACAGGATAGGGTTGACAAAAAGGTTAAATACTGAAAGGTAATGTTCAGCTTACGTAATTTGCAGTTGTTGTGCAGAGGAAGGCGACGCGAAGGAATCTTCGGTCCGCTGGCGAGTTCCAGCCGAAGGGGGGGGGGATTAAATGATCCTGACGTGACGTCTTGAGGATGATAACCGTTTCTTGGCGAACGGATTGAAGAACAATGGCTGTTTTACGTTGTTCTCTTCTGAACAACAGGGGGGGGGTGAGAACCGTTTCTTGTCAACGGGTTCAAAGAACAATGGCTGTTCTAACGTTGTTCTCTTTCTGAACACAGGGGGAAAGAGTGAGAACCGTTTCTTGTCAACGGGCTCAAAGAACAATAGCTGTTCTAATGTTGTTCACTTTCTGAACAACAGGGGGAAAGGGTGAGAACCGTTTCTTGTCAACGGGCTCAAAGAACAAGAACTGCTCTAATGTTATTCTATTTCTGAACAACAGGGGGGGAGGGAGAAAACCATCTCTTGTCAACGGATTCAAAGAACAATGGCTGTTCTAACGTTGTTCTCTTTCTGAACAACAGGGGGAGCCTTGTGGACTTGGCGTCACGAAAGGCTCGAACCTTGGCACTCAAGGGATATTGTCCTCTTCTGGACAATGATGGTGGATCTCGAGGTAGAGAGCCCTTGGTGCCCTTGGTCCCCTTGGCGTAGGGGACAATGGAGTGGGGGCTTCGAGGGAATGCACAGCCGCGCCTGAGAACAATACCTTATCTGCCCATAAGCCTAACTCAATCTGGCGTGATCGGCGCATAAAGCGAAACGAGGAGGGGGGATAAACCTCTTTGGTTAAATATTGGCTCAGGTGGCGGTGATAACGCGCCCGGCTTCAAGGCGAAGATGCACGTGGGTAGCAACGTGTTTCTAAATAACATGTGATAACGGTTGAAATTAAGCGGCCTCAAACCGTTCTATCACACCCCTCCATTCCGGGGGAAGTTGTCACTTTGAAAAAAAAAGAGAGAAGGGACAACGATAGAGCTCCGTTGTGGGGAACTCGTTTTCTTGTACCGACCGTACCTTCATGCACCTAACTAGTATTACCTCAATACATATGATTATTTTGATCTTTTTATTATAAGGGAAAATAACCTTTAATACAAACTTAATCATAAAAGGGGCATGGAGCAATGAAATGATATAAAATTAGTACATAGGGGACAAAATAATTTATACGTAATTTAATTGGTACAAATATATATACATACGAGAACAAAAAATAGACATTGAGCATTACAAAATTCAGACATATACATTAACTAATTCTATTACAAGAGAATCTAATTTAAGTCGTACAAGACGGTATATACTTACATGGAGATTCTAATCCTACGAATACAATTAATCTACACTATTTGGTAACGCATTCCTACTGAGTGCGTCAGCGACCTGGTTATCGGAACCTTTTATATAATTTATCTTAAATTGATACTCTTGCAAGAGTAAACTCCAGCGCATAATTCGGCCGTTGGAGTGTCGTACATTCCGAATATAGGTCAACGGGCGGTGGTCAGTTCCTATCTGAAATTGTTTTCCTATCAAGTACATTTTGAATTTGTCTATAACCCAGATAATTGATAGAGCTTCCTTCTCTATAGTGGCATATCTCTTTTCGCGTGGTAATAATTGAAAACTAGCATATGCAACTGGATGACTCGTTCCGTCATCCTCATATTGAAGGAGTACACCTCCAATGCCCTCGTTGCTCGCGTCGGGCTTAATCCCAAAGGATTTTTCCACGTTGGGCAACTTTAAAATGAGGGCAGAAATGAGCTTACTCTTAAGCAAATTAAAATGGGAAACAGCGACATCATTCCAACGTAGACGATCGGGTGAATTCTTTTTTAAAAGGGAGCTGAGGGGCGCCGAAATTGCAGCGAAATTCGGTACAAATCGCCGATAGTAAGGAGCTGATCCTAGGAATGATCTTAATTGCTTTTCAGTATTCGGGAGGGGCATGTCGGCGATTACCTTAATCTTGTCCTCTTGGGGACCTAACTGGCTTTGTCATATTTTGAAACCCAAGTATTTTATGGTTTCGTGGGCAAAATGGCATTTGCGGGGACCAATGGTGAGGCCATTTTCGCGCAGTCGCTCGAAAAGAGCTAATAGGGTGGTTAAATGGAGACTCCATTCACGAGTAGCGACGTAGATGTTATCGAAGTAAAATGATACATTCAGAAGTCCATCTAACAACCTTCTCATGAGACGGTTATAGTTGCTACAAGCAGTGACGAGGCCATAAGGAAGGCGCTTAAATTGCATAAGGCCTTTCTCCGTTGCAAAGGCGGTATATGCTTTCACATCGGGCCCGAGTGGGATTTGATAATACGCCTTGCACAAATCGAGTTCTGAGATGAACTTGGCGTTTTCAAAAAGGTGGAGGTTTTGGTTTACCAACGGGATGGGCTCGGCGTCGAACACAGTTACCGAATTTAACTTCTGGAAGTCGATGCACATCCGATAAGCGCCATCAGGTTTCTTGACCATGACGATTGGGAAACAATAACTAGAGGTGGACGGTTCTATTATGTCTAAACTAATTAAATTATCAACTTCGGCGTTAAAAGCTTGGCGTAAATGAATCGGCATGGGATAGGTTTTGAACGGACGGGTTCTAAGGTTGTTAATTTAATGTCATGCTTGAAACTAGTAGCGCATCCAGGCTTCTCTGAAATAACGTCGTCGAACGGACATAATAGTTCTTGTAGCTGACTCTTTTGATGTGGTGTCAGCTACGCGTCGATATCCAGTTCAGAGGGTTCAAAAGACTCGCCTGGTAGGGAAGGAAGAGGGTAATCGGCATCAGGTTGGATGCACACTGTCTGTATTACATTAAGGGACTCCGCGGGGTAATCCTCTTCAAGCGCCGATGTTTCGTCCAGTGCTACGAACGTATCTCCCTGGGCGCGTTGGGGGTACTTTTTTTCTTGGGGTCCACGGACAGTCTCACTGTCCTTGTTTTGGGCCTTATCCCATAAGGGTGTTAGTACTTCACACTCCTTTTGTGCCATTCTAAAGTCCCGGTTAAGGGTCTTCCAGAATTCGGGTGGTATCGGGGTTCTGATAGGGACGGGCTCCTGGGCTTCTTTCTTATCTTAGCCTCGAGGAAGGGCTGCCTTAGACACAGGGTCGGAACTTACTTGGGGGCTCTGTCCTATAAGTAAGGAACATAACTATATGGGTGATGAAATGACTTCAGCCCAGCCATTATAATATTGACACTGCAGGTAACATCTAACGACGGGGAATTGGTTCGCCCGCCCAAGGTAGTCATGTACCACCGCAAATTTTTCGTGGTTAGGGTCCACTGGGAGGAGGAGTTCGTCGGACACGATGAAACACGTACATCCTGTGTCCCTGACGAGAGTCGATACTCGGCAGCCGTTCACGCTGCCCTCCTCAAATTTCAAAGTTCCCGGTGAACTTTTGTCAAAAATAAAATTTACCAGGTGGCCTGACGGAGGGGGAGAAGTTGCTGCTTGGGTTTGCACCACCAGGAGCGGCTGGGGTGGCATTAATCTGGTGAACTTGGTGGGCTGGTCCGCTTTTAAGCCTAGAATTTTGGGGGCAATTCCAGCTCATGTGGTTTTCTACACCACAGGTGAAGCATATGATTGGTCGCTTCGGGAAGAGTGATGGAGGAGAAATCTTAACGGGAGGTTTGGTGTCCCGTTGTTGGTTTGGGGGGAAGAAGTTTTGGGGTTTTACGGGGCTCGGAAACTTCGTCGGCTTTCCTGGGAAGGGGCGCGAATCCTTCCTTCTTCCCTGGTTAGGGGGTTGGTGAGAAGTTCGATTCTCCTTTGGGTATAAATTATGGCTTGGGGCATACACATCCGCTTCTTCGGTACACTCTTTAAAGGTCTGGCACCGACGATCCTTGACGAACGCGCGGATCTTCGTCGGGATAGACGCCAAAAATTGATCCCGCAACACGAAGTCTGTTAAGATCTCGTAGTTAGGATCAACCTTTGAGGATTCTAACCAGAATTTGCAATTCCTCTGAAGAATGTATCCGAATTAACGGAACGTCTGTCCGGGTTCAATACGACCTCCTCGAAATTCTTGTCGGTAGAAATCGGGAGTCATATTATGAGCGGCCAATAACTCAGCTTTTAAGTTGTTGTAGTTAATTGTACATTCAGATGGTAAAGATATGAAAATCTCGCGCAATTTACAATTTAACAGGGGAAGTAATCTGACTACACCTTCAGCCTCCAGATCCATGTTATTGATTTCGAGGATCTTTTCGAAGTGGGCTAAAAATGCTCCGAAATCCTCTCCATCCCTGAAATTGGGGAGCTTAAGTGGGAGATTGAAAGGGGCTTCTGAACGAGAACTGGCTGATTGTATTTCGGCTTCTACCCGAGCCATTTCCATCTGATGGTGAAGCTCAGCTTGTCTTTTCCATTCCTCTCTTCCTCTTTCTTCTCGTTGGACTCCTCTTTCTCTTTCTTCTCGTTGGATTTTTCTTTCTCTTTCTTTTTCTTCTGTTTCTCTTTCTGTTCTTTGCTCCTCTTGGACGTACTCAATTCATTCTTTTCCGGAAAGTCCCAAGGACTCTCCTTGCGCTTTGAAGATTTCGAACTGAGTCATATTTGTATTTGGGGGCACAATAGTCAACCAACTAAATTCCTTACGATAAGAATTATGCCTTCTATAGAATTAGCCTACCTAAATATGGGCACTGACCTATTCGTAATTGGTTTCTCGATCTAGATAACCAATGACTAAAATCGTACAAAAAAAACACAAACAAATTATTATAACAGTTCCTTGAGCTACTCCAGCTTTTAAAGTTTAAAAAAAGGGGGATAGCAATCGTTAAAAAAAAGGGAACTACTATATTCTATTCTTATAACGAAAAACACTATGCTTTACTCGACTGAGACTAGTGTTTGCAAAGATATAGCGTTAAACCTTACACACTTGATACCAAATTTAAATAGTATATATATATATATATATATATATATATATATATATATATATATATATATATATATATATATATATATATATATATATATCGTAGAATGGACTCTCGTCGATATACCATATATGACTATTCGTTGAGGGAACTATTCAATTATATTTAGAGTGCGTGGTTTCTGGTTGACCGATATTATTTATCTTCAATATGCTTAAGAAGTGGAACTGAGCTCAAGGATAATATTATGGCTATCATTAATAAAATAGAGTTTTATTAATAAAACTATCAACAACACACAAAACGTAAAATATTGACATAAACAGAGAATGGAAAGGGTCGTGGGAAATCTGGCTAATCCGAGGATTAAGATTTGGAAGAGATTTAAAAAGGTAAAACAAATAAAAATTAAAGGGATGGGATGGTTCGCTAAACCATTTAAAGCACAGGATAGGGTTGACAAAAAGGGTTAAATACTCAAAGGTAATGTTGAGCTTACGTAATTACTAGTTGTTGTGCAGAGGAAGGCGACGCGAAGGAATCTTCGGTCCGCTGGCGAGTTCCAGCCGAAGGGGGGGGGGGGATTAAATGATCTTGACGTGACGTCTTGAGAATAAGAACCGTTTCTTGGCGAACGGGCTTGAAGAACAATGGCTGTTTTACGTTGTTCTCTTCTGAACAACAGGGGGGGGGGTGAGAACCGTCTCTTGTCTACGGGCTCAAAAAACAATGGCTGTTCTAACGTTGGTCTCTTTCTGAACAACAGGGGGGATGGGTGAGAACCGTTTCTTGGCGAACGGGCTAAAAGAACAATGGCTGTTCTAACGTTGTTTTCTTTCTGAACACAGGGAGGAAGGGTGAGAACCGTTTCTTGTCAACGGGCTCAAAGAACAATGGCTGTTCTAATGATGCTCTCTTTCTGAAAAACAGGGGGGAACGGTGAGAACCGTTTCTTGTCAACGGGCTCAAAGAACAATGGCTGTTCTAATGTTATTCTCTTTTTGAACAACAGGGGGGGGGGGAGAGAAACGTCTCTTGTCAACGGGTTCAAAGAACAATGGCTGTGTTAACGTTGTTCTCTTTCTGAACCACAGGGGAAGCCTTGTGGACTTGGCGTCTTGAAGGCTCGAACCGTGGCACTCAAGGGATATTGTCCTTTTCTGGACAATGATGGTGAATCTCGAGGTAGAGGGCCCTTGGTGCACAAGGTGAGACCGGATCGTAGTGATGTCTCGCGAAGAAAATCTGGATATGAATCTGCTCGTAGTAGAAAAGTTTGTATATAAATAGTCGAGCCATCCCCTTGGTGTAGGGAACAATGTAGTGGGGGTTTCGAGGGAATGCACAGCCACGCCTGAGAACAATACCTTATCTGCCCATAAGCCTAACTCAATCTGGCGTGATGGGTGCATGGGGTGAAACGCAGGGGGGGGGATAAACCTCCTTGGTTAAATATTGGCTCAGGTGGCGGTGATAACGCGCCTGGCTTCAAAGCGAAGATGCACGTGGGTAGCAACGCGTTTCTAAATAACATGTGATAACGGTTGAAATTAAGCGGCATCAAACCGTTCTATCACACTGAGGGTACTAAATATGTTCTCATTTGATAGAAGATGTGTGAGGGGAGATATGATTGAGCATTTTTAAATCTGTTCTGGGATGGATAAGTTGAATTTTAGCAAGTTATTTGAGTTAGAAGGTAGTAATAGGACTAGTGGTTACCACTCTAAAATTAAAAAAACAGAGGGGCAGGTTGAATGTTAGAAAATATTTTTTCACCAACGGAGTGGTCGATTACTGGAAGATTTACCACCTGAGACAGTAGACAGTCCAAACTTGAATGTTTTCAAAGCGCGGATTGAATGATTATATGGGGAGGGAGGGGGTTAACCTTGGGGGGGGGGTAATCTGGACTCTTTCCTGAGGATGAATTTTTTATTATTGCATATTATGGGTGATTAGACTTTGATGAGT
The DNA here is from genome assembly GCA_963969495.1 of Ceratothoa steindachneri. Taxonomy (NCBI): domain Eukaryota; kingdom Metazoa; phylum Arthropoda; class Malacostraca; order Isopoda; family Cymothoidae; genus Ceratothoa; species Ceratothoa steindachneri. The sequence goes on along the minus strand of OZ018322.1, from coordinate 62,508,144 downwards.
CTTAATGATATTGTTGTTTTGTTTTTTACGCATTCCTGGGGAGAGTTTAAATTGTATATTTTAAATGCATGATCCCACAAAATCCTATAGATGCATTTTGTGGGCGCGTTTTAACTGATGCTGATGACATTCGATAGACCTTTGTGGCTTTTGTCATCCGTAAAATTGTGTTATTTTATGTATGTTATGTTAAGGAAACACAAATTTACAAGTCGGAATGTAATTATGGGAGGGGGCGCAGTATAGAGCTTAGGCATTTTTTATCAGAGGACGAGCCTTGTGATTATCATTGGATTAGTGTTGAATTGCCCATCAAAATAATTGAAGTTTGAAATTTGGAGGGCTGATTCTATTAGGAGCCTATACATATATATATATATATATATATATATATATATATATATATATATATATATATATATATATATTTGTGGGAATTATAAATTATTTTTGCCATTATCAATGTCAATTGAATGGTTTTCATTTGATATGTGTAGGAACAAGCTAGATGTAGGCTTCCACGGCGCATGTGCGTATATGTATTGAGTGGCATGAGTTTGTGGTTTTCATGTAGTGTGGTCATGCGTGAGCAGAGTTCTGATTGCGCTGTACTTTCCTTTGCCATGTTTGACTCGCAGCTACGAGTGTGACTGGAGAGTAAGTGAGGTGGTCTGACAAATGGGTCGAGGATGACAATAGTGTCGGTGAGTGTACGGTTGCTTTGTTGGAGAGTAATTAGTTTAGGTGGGTCCGTGCCCAACAGCCACTTTTTGGGGCCACCAGAAAAAGGAAGTTTCAGTGCAGCGAGCAGAATCCGTAATGAGGGCCACCTCGGGCCATTGGAGGTTCCGATTTAGCTGCAGGTATTGTATGATGCGGGCACGTATGAATGTAATGTTGTATTGCCGTGGGTCGCTGTTGGAGTGGTTTTTTGTATAGTGTAATAAGTCTTTGTGTGCTTAATCCATACGTATATTTTGCATGTAGTTTTTATGGTGTCCATGGGTGTACTCTAGGGGTTGTCTATATGTGTAGGGTTAGTGTGCTAGAGGTTAAAGATTTGTTAGTATGTTTAGGTTATTTGTCTTTTGAACTGTTCCCAATTCGTGTCAGTGTAGCCGTAGAGGAGGGGGGGGGGCAGTATTAAGATGGCTGAAGACGATAGTATAAGGCATATAGGGATGTGGTCGGGTAGTGAGTGGGAACCTCGGGTATGTGGGTGTGGAAACGTGTGGCGTCCTCATTGCGGGAGACTATGTCCGGGGGCGTAGCCCCTCCGCGATGCCCGAAGAATGTGTTGAAGGCCGAGCCGATGTGTTCTCAGCGGAATCGCTAAAGGCGCCGATCAAATACCTACCCGCATCATTAACGGTATTTTAAAAGTAGTTTTAGTTTGATAGAGTTCGGAGTGGGAGATATATGTGTAGTTGTTTTTCGTGGTGAGTTGTATTGAGGTGTCATTAAGATAATGCCAGTTTTTCTGTGTACCTTACCGACTAGAAATAAATATTCTTGTGTGTTTATGGGGTTGTGGTATATGGGAGTGCTTTGCTTGGATCGCTGATCCCAGATGTGGCGTCTGTGGGGTAAGACGTGTGGTAGACTGCAACGCGATGTCTGTTCTTGGTAGAATATAGGCTGGTAAAATTTAAAAGTTTGATGTCAGGTCTCAATGTATCGAGTACCCAGTTAGAGACGGTATGGCGAATACCGAGCCAACTGCGTACGTTTATTTGTTCCACACTAAGCCGACCTATGGTTAGTAATGAACTACGCCTGAGGCTGTTTTAGCGATAGCCGCTTTACTCTCCTTCATCTCCTGGCATTACATTAACATAGTAGGGGCGGAGTTGGCTACCTTCACACATGTCTGTGGGCAGGGGGTGGAAGTGGATGAGTGTGTGGTGTAGGTTATGTGTTTGCTGGAGCGTGTGAACTGGTAGTAGGCTTGGGGAAAAAACAGTAGTAGAGAAGGCAGGGACAGTGGAAGAACGGGTGGAAGGAGGTGTAGAGACATTGGAAGGAGGGATCGAGACAGTGGAAAGGGAGTGATAACAGTGGAGGGATGGGTTTAAACTGGAAAGTGGGGTGCGAATATTCGAAGTAGAGGTCGTTACAGTGGAAGAGGGGTGGCGACAATGGAAAGAAAGGTTGTAACAGTGGAATGGGGGGATGGAGACAGCGTAAGTAGATGTGGGGGCAGATGACTGTGTCGTAGAATGGACTCTCAACGATATACCATATATAACTATTCGTTGGGGGAACTTATTTAATTATCTTTAGAGTGCGTGGATGTCTGGCGGGCCGATATTATGTATCTTCGATATGCTTAAGAAGTGGAACTGAGCTCAAGGATAATAATATTGCTATCATTAATAAAATAGAGTTTTATTAATAATAACTATCAACAATACACAAAACGGAAAATATTGACATAAACAGAGAATGGAAAGGGTCGTGGGGGCTCGGGCGAATCCAAGGATTAAAAAGATTTAATAAGGTAAAACAAATATAAAGTAAAAGAGATGGGATGGTTCGCTAAACCATTTAAAGCACAGGATAGAATTGTCAAAAGGGTTAAATACTCAAAGGTAACGTTCGGCTTACGTAATTTTATACTAGTGGTGCAGAGGAAGTCGACGTGAAGGAATTTTCGGGCCGCTGGCGAGTTCCAGCCAAAGGGGGGGAATAAGATGATCCTGACGTGGCGTCTTGGGAATGAGAACCGTTTCTCGACGAACGGCTTGAAGAACAATGGCTGTTTTACGTTGTTCTCTTCTGAACAACAAGGGGGAAGGGTGAGAACCGTTTCTTGGCAAACGGACTCAAAAGAACAATGGCTGTTCTACGTTGTTCTCTTCTGAACAACAGGGGGGTGAGAACCGTCTCTTGTCTACGGGCTCAAGAACAATGGCTGTTCTAATGTTGTTCTCTTCTGAACAACAAGGGGGAAGGGTGAGAACCGTTCCTTGGCGAACGGGCTCGAAAGAACAAGGGCTGTTCTAACGTTGTTCTCTTTCTGAACAACGATGGGGAAGCCTTGTGGACTTGGCGTCACGAAAGGCTCGAACCTTGGCACTCAAGGGATATTGTCCTCCTTCTGGACAAGTGATGGTGAATCTCGAGGTCGAGGTCCCTTAGACACAAAGTCAGAGAGGTTCGGGGTGATGTTTCGCGACGAAAATCTGGATCTCCAATCTGCTCTTAGTGGTAAAGTTTCCATCTAAATAGTCGAGACCCTCCCTTGGCGTGGGGGGACAATGGAATGGGAGCTTCGAGGGAATGCACAGCCGAGCCTGGGAACAATGCTTTATCTGCCCATAAGCCTAACTCAATCTGGCGAGGTCGGCGTATGGGGGCGAACGAGGGGAAGATAAACCTCCTTGTTTAAACATTGACTCAGGTGGCTGCGATAAGGTGCCAAGTTCGAAGCGAAGATGAACGTGGGAGCATCGTGGTTTTAAATAATATGTGATAGAGGTTGAAATTAACGCGGCCTCAACCCGTTCTATCACAGACTGAATGGTTGAAACAGTAGAAGGAGGGGTGGGAATATGAAAGTGATGATGGGAAAAGTGAAAAGAGGTGTGGGGACCGTAGGGGGCTGGATAAAGTCATAAAAAATGGAGTAGCGATAGTGGAAGGAGGGGTGGGTACAGTAAAAGAAAAGGCAGTGGAAAGAGGGGGTGGGGACAGAGGACGGTGGTGGTCCCAGAGCTGAGGATTTGGCCAAGGGATGGGAGATATCGGGATAAGCGTCAGGGTGAATGGAGGAGCTGGAAGGTTAAGAGAGATGATGTGGTTAGGTATGAGCTCGTGTTCCCTTGGGTGGGGAGGAGTGCTATTTTTTTCTTTCTAGGTCCATATATAAGGGGAAACACCTTTTCTTGGAAAATGATGTGCCCGAGACCGTCAGCGACAAAGGAGCGCGTTCAAGACGTTGGCATATAGGTGGGGGTCACCCCTTGACATGTCTTTTGACACCGTGGAAAGCACGACGGCAAGTTGTGGTTTGTGGTTGGTTGGGAGTGTTGGTTAGTGTTAAGTTCGGCGATGGTGTTGGTGTCGGTGTCGGTGTGGGGACATTGTGGGCTAGAGTGGGGTATTGGGGGGCCCCCGTGGCACTGGTAACGGTGTTGAATGTTCTTGTATTGGGGTAGCGGAAGCGGGGATGGGAGTGGAGAGGATGTGAGGCTGTGGTGTCTAGTGGTGCAGAATATCGGGGCCTCCTTAACTCTGCGACAGCGTCCATGGCACCATTGGAAAGGTAAGGGTACCTTATACTTACGGCCACATGGTCGCCACCACAGTTAATGTAGAGGAGAGTGGTGCTTTTGCTGTCAGTGTAGTGATGTGCCACTATACTGCATTTTGAGCAGACGCGGTCTGCATGGCACGTGTTCGTTTAGTGTCCCATTTTATAACAACGTAGGCACTGGTGTAGTATTATCTTGTGTTGTTGTTCGATGTTTTGAGCGAATATTAATGTACCGCATACCTTGATCCTTGGTCCAGCAGCGTATTCTTGTGATGTTTTTTTTCGATAGTGTATAACTGCCCATTGTTTGGTGCCATTGAAATTGAGGTCTTGAATAGCCTCCTCGCGAGGTGGATGAGGAGAGCCTTAGTGCAGAATGCCAACCATAAGGGATCAGCACTGCGTACGCGTATTTCGTGTTTGTTAGTGACACCTTCTGATTGTTTGGTGTGGTGTTGTTGTTCAGCCAGTGTCTTTAGCGAGTAAGTGAAATTTGTGTGTCTTGTGTGGACCTAAATATGAGTGTTTGACCTGTGTGTGCTTTTAGAATGTTTGTGATGGGTGTGTCGAATGAGTTCGCAAGGTTCAATATTGTCTGGGCTGCTAATGTACATGTTTTATGTCTCTGTGGAGTAAATGAAGGGTAGTTTCTGCCCTGAATACATTTGCCGAATGTATATCATCTCTCCAATGAGAGGTGAATTGGTTAGTAAGGACCTGGATAGAATCCTAAAGAGGATGTAAAAACATGCCGGATTTAATGATATATGAGGACCGAATCAACAACCCCCATCCAAGCGTGTCGCATCCTCAAATGGGTTTTGATTATTCAGAGTTGCATCCAGCATGCATATAGAGGGATGAAAATACCTCTCTGTGGTCCTGACTGAACGCGGGGTCTAGGGTAGAGTACCCTTCTCGCAGCTTGTAACTCGCTCTCTGACTTAGTTTAACTTTCTTATACGCGTTCCACCCAGTAACGCTACTCACCGATAAAGGAGGCAAGGACCAGCATCAGTGAAGATAAAAACATCATTTCTTCACAGCAATCTGAATAACGAATTTTAAAGAAAGAACAAAGATATGCGTCCACTGAACTAATTGGAGATTCCTCTTGTTTTCAGTGGACAAGGTAGCTACCCTAAAGAGAGAACTATCCTCAGATTTTTCGCTCCAATTCATAATTTTACTTTCATACATTTGAAACACTAAATGCAACTAACTCGACCGCCTCTGCACTTAGAACTATCCAAAAGTAGGTCGTAGTGAACCGAGGAAGAAAGCCCCTTTAGAGGGTTCGAAGAATGGGGTCCTTAGGACAACGAGCCCGAACTTTTATAGAGGCGTCTAATAGTAATAGGACTAATTATCTATGGTGATCGAGGATTGTTACTGCCAATAAGAAGGTATTCAGTGACCCATTAGCCGTTTAAAAGAATTGAACCTCACTACCTATGTCTCTTTTTCAGACTTGTCTAAAGAGTGAGCTGGCAAAATATAAATAGAAGAGCACAGAAAAAGAAAGAGCACCCTGGTCGCTCGATAAGTGGATGGTGGGGGTACTACACAAGAATGGGAATGGAGGCAGACTCGAAGCCTCTGAGTACCACTAAAGAACATCGAGAAAGGAACACCTAAACCGAAGAAAGGAAAACTATGCGAAGCAATATATGGAAACCTGAAGGTTGCCCTTTTAAATATCATAGATGTCGCAAACGGATACATCCTAATCTGCAACACGATAAATGACGTGAAAAAACTATTCTCCATTGAAGGGGTATAAACAGTTAAAAAATAACACTAGTACCAAGGATCCCACCACAAATTACTACTAACAGAAGCTTCCTATGCAGAAATGTCGATCTATTTGTAGGCTCTTATACAAATAAGGAATTTATGACAGAAATTAAAAACAACCACCAAGGAAAAAGATCATGGAAGTGATAAAAGTTGAAACTCACATACATGTATTCGAGATAGTGTCTACAATCAATAGAGATGACCAATAAAATAGCTTAGAATGAACTCTAATATTGTTTTATTGTTTAATATGCGAATCCCTCAGAAGATATGGAACGAAAGAAGTATATCTATATCCAGATATGCTTCAACTGCTACCAAATGAAGGACCATATTACAAGGCAATGTCAAAAGAAGGAGCAGCTATGTTTTCAATGCAGCAAAACCGGACATAAGTGGAGAGGATGCAAGGAAACACACAAAAATGTATCAACTACGTAGGGCCTCACCTAAAAAGGTAGTAATGGCGTGTGCCAAACGCAAATCAACTTTCGAAAGAAAAGGAAGTGAAGAAAAGGAACAGCAATATAAGAAAAGAAACGCCACCTATGCAAGAGTTGCGAAAGCCACCGTAAATGAAATGAGGTAGGCAAAACGCATATGACGGTACCAAATGGTGCATCGCAGAAAGTATTGAGGTGCATCTTATACACTCACGTAATTAATATTGGCAGATGGGGGACGTTAAAATCAACACTAAACGACAAGTTTGAAAAGAAAAGGTATGAATAAGAAGTGGTTCCCTGAGAACCCTCCATCTTCAGAAATACTAGACCTGAGTGTAGCCAAAACTCTGGGGCAGAATTTTCCAAAAGTAACGGCAACTGTAGCTACCGAAAAAGGAACAAGCACTGAAGCAACTGAAGAAAATACAATTAAATAAAATAAAACAACAGAAGAAAATAAATGAGAAGTAAATAGGAGTACTGTAACCAAGAGGATTGAGGCCGCCGAGCTCAGTCTCGAAATCTTTGTCAGCACCGACATTCGCCTGCAAAGACAAAAGAAACAAGCTGACATAATAAAAGGGTTAAGGGTAGACACATAGAAGTGGGCCTTCAAAGGTAAAACCGGCAACGAAAATGAGCATGAGGTGGAAGAGATGTTCATGCAGGACAAAATTAGAGTTTACCCAGAAGACTGCATATCTCTCAACCACGACACCTTTTCTTGTATGCAAAATGGAAAATTTGAGTCAGACACTCCGAGAAAAAACACTCTCCAGACCAATATAATCGCCTAAACAAAGAAAAATCCAAATAAGCATTGGATTATGGAAGGAAAAGAAAACTCAGAATTCTACAAATAATACAAATTGATGGATCAGAAAAACATCAACCCTTGTTAACATCCTCAGGGAAATTGACTCAGACAACTTAATATCTGAACATGGAGTGAACACAGATAGAAGAGCAATGAAAATTTTCAATTATACCATCATTAATGTTAACCCGACAGGCGAAGTGCATGACGAGGCGGCCATAGCAATCAGAAAATATATATATTATTAAGAAATCTATGGCTTAGATGAAGCCTACTTGGTCGTTAGAATTGAAACATAGGTATTGCCAATAATAATAGCCACTGGATACCAACCGCCGAGACACAATTTCATTCCTATGCACAATACGATGCTCATCTTTAGCACGGTGTTCATAATAATATTCATGGAAGACCTGAATACAAGATGCAGAGCGAATAGCTATTGAGTCAAAAGTCGAAGTGGAGAGAACTTCGAAATATTGATGGAAAGAAACATTCAACAGAATCGGACCAGACTTCATTACGTACCTTACCGACAGAGCTGCTACAAAACCGAACGTAACTTTAAGCAGCCACTACATATCATACAACATCTCATTGCAGCCTGTCAACGTATCATGTAGTCATCACGTGGGAACACTACTGGAAGTAAATCAGAACCCGATTTAGGTACCGGTACAAGAAAGGGAGAGGTACCATAAAGCAAACTGACGAATACAAAGATGATCTTAGAAGATTCGTCCCAGCCGATCTTAAAGAAGCAAACCCGGAAGAAAGTATAAAGTCAGCTCTCATTGAGGCAGAGAATAAGAAAGTACCGAAAATGAGACGCCGCAGGCTCCGTCAACCAAGATGGATAGAGATGAAGGATAAGAACCTGCAACTCAGCAGTGTCTATGACCAAATTGTAATTTTCGGTCCAACAAGAGAAAGACAAACTGGATTAGAAAAAAAAGAAGAAGAATTGAGGTATCTCATAGAAGAACAACAAGGAACAATATGGGATAGCCTCATCAGAAAAATCGTCATAGAGATAAGACCAAAAGAAAAATGGAGGCTAATAAATCAAATGAAAGTAACAGCCCGTAAGTTCTTAGTTTAGTGGCCAACTATCACTAGTCTTAATTGCATATGAATTAATTACCTCATTCTTGTTTTAATTTGCTTAAAGACTGTAACAATAGCACACTCAGCTCTGTCTATTTAATCTATTCAAATGTAAGTACATTTTTATTTTAAAAGCGTTTAGTGTGGATATTTTTTTACGGGGATGGTTTCGGTAAAAGTGATAACTTTTTTATTATTATAGCTAGAGTGATAAAATTTGTGGATATTCATAGAGAATTAAATTACAAATCGAAGTTGTTCTTGTGAGTTTTTCTGATTTCCGGAGAGAGGCAGAGATATTTTTAAAAGAACACTAAAAAAACGTCATTTTAAGGATTATTTTAAAATCGCTAAGGATACGAAATTTTCTCATATTTTTTTTATTCTGCAAGATGGATTATGTAAACAAGGCTAAAAATAAACTTTTGTCTTAGGTTTTTGCCAAATTCGTAAAGATTATTATTTTATTTTGCAAAAAAACACAAAAAATAGCGATTTTGTGTTTTATGTTTTCTTCCCCCAAAATATACATAATACGAGTATCATAAACCACCAAAACTTTTGTACAGCTTGCAAAGACGAATTGAATGCACCTTAACTCATTGCTTTTCGGCCAATACTTTTGGATCTTTAGCAAGTTAAAGATATTCAAATTTCGAAAAAAAAACCAGGAGAGCCTATTTTTGGTACCTTGCAATGTGTAGGTACTCCAGCATTAGGGAAGTTCCCCTTTCTTTATAACTCTTTTTATTGTTAAAGCTAGAGTGCTGAAATTTGCTATAATTATAGATAATTGAAAAATAAACCACTTTGTTCGTATGAATTTTTTTTCGATTTCGCGAGAAAACGAGATATCCCGAGAAAATACCCCTACCAACTTTTAGGGGTTATTTTCAAATCGCTAGGGCTGTCATTTTTCGTTGTAGAGCAATGAATTTAAAGTGCATTTGATTCGTCATTTCAGGTTTGGCAAACTATATCATTATTAGTAAGATATAACCTATAGTTTTTATTTTATAATGTTTAAAAAATTTCAAAAATTGTGTTTTATTATTTTCTCACAAACTATGTGATATCGTTATTTCCCCTATACATTTTGTAGAGGTTGAAAAGATTCTGAAACAAAATTTGTCTTTATTAATTTAAGCACAAGATTCAGCAGTAAGCTGGGGAAAAATTTGTCCGTATTGTTATGTCTATGATATATGTAGTTGTGTTGATTGCTACATAATAATTCAAACAAAATATATTTTTATTTCTGTATTTAACAGACCCTAAGAACCAAGATGAAAGGGATTCAGTGGTGCACAAAAACGAAAACTATCAAACAAGAGAAGATTTGGGAATTAGAGCGCAAGACTGTAAAGCTGACTGATTTTCTGGCACAAGTTCCACAATATGATATACAAATTCCGAGTCAAAACAAATCTATGTCATCAGTAGTGAACACAAATATGGTAAATACAACTTTAATCACTCCAGAATCAAAATATGAGATGTCATAAGCAGGTTCATCTAGCACATGTCTCATAACTGATCTTACTTTGCCTGTAAATTCTCTTGATACGGATACCTCTACTGCAAATGTTGATTCGAGTTATTTTCCAATACATTCTAAGGCTCAAAAATAGTATGAAAATGGAAGTTTAGTGGATCATTGCGATGGTGATGAAATTATTGATTTCTCTGCTAATGATGTGTCCTATTGGATCGCTTGTGGACCCAGTAACTGTCAACACCAGAATGGGCCATTTGACCTTACCGGCATTTTAGTAGTGGCAAACCAGTAAGATATTCTTCCCAGATACTTTTTATTGGGGCAAAAACCAATGGGGAGAAATACAAGAGCGAGTGGTTACTGTATTCACCATCAAAAGGATCAGTTTATTGTTTTGTTTTTAAACTGTTTGTTCAGAAAAATATCTCAAATTTTGTTACAAGAGAACGGTTCAGTGACTGGTGAAATACTATTTAATTGATAAGCATGAGAAAAGCACTACACCATAGACTCATTGTTAATATATTTAACTCTCAGACAGGATGCGGAGTTGAAGTCACAGTTGGAGAAACAAAGTCAGGAAGAGTGTGATTACTGGGAACATGTCTTGAGGCGTGCCATAGCTGTTATTTGTACGTTAGCCGAACGTGGTTTGAGAAATTCGAGGAACAGAAGAAAGGCTTGGATCTTTGCAAAATGGGAATTCTTTAGGACTGCTTGAACTCATAAGCCAGTTTGATCCATTTTTAGCTGGCCACATTACGAAATAAGCAAATTCTGGGAAAGGACATCCTTCTTATCTGTCAAAAACTACCTACGAGGAACTTATTCAACTAATGGCAAAAAAGATTAATGCGTTCATTGTTGACGAAGTTAAATCTTCTGGTTATTTTAGCTTGTCCGTATATTAAACACCAGATTTATCACATAGCGATCAGTTAAGTGTTGTACTTAGGTACTTAAAAGATGGACAACCTAGTGAACGCTTTTTAACCTTTCTGGAAATAAAAAGACACACCGGCGAGAAAATGGCAAACCAGGTGATGCAGTACTTACGTGAAGCTTGTAGGCTAATTTTTCAAATATAGGGGTCAGTCTTACGACAATGCTGCTAACATGACTGGGCGTTATATGGGATGCAGCAAAAGATTTTAGTAACAAATAAGTTTGCTATATATGTACCCTGTGCAGACCGAAGTACTACTGACTACTGTCAAGAAGCTGTTAATTTCTTATCTACAGTACAGTTACTCTTGTCTATACCCTAAAAATGGAAGTGTCTTGAAATCCCTCTCTGAGACAGAATGGGAGGCACATGCTATGGCAACAGCAGCAATTTTGATACCTTTCTTTGAAATTTTAGAAGCATTAGAATACATATATAATCGAAGATCAGTCACAAAAGGGAGACGCTAGAGGAGAAGCAAATAATATTGTAGATAAAGTGCAACAACTAGAATTCGTTTTTATGTTGAATTTTGGAATGAGATTTTTGCAGAATTTTCACAGAGTAAGCAAAGTTCTACCAAATGAGGATGTGAACTTAAAAACATGTGCAGATATGTATGTATCATTATCTGACGAACTGTACATTTCACTAGATGAATTTGAAAAAGATACAAAGAAAATGTTACCAGAAGTTGATTACAAGGCAGCTACAGCTCGCAAACGTATCAGAAAGAAGGTACCCAATGACTTATATGCACCAAAAGTATATCTGAATGTCAGAGATAAATTTCGTATCAACACCTTTTACACAATTGTTGACAAATTTGCAACTAAGATAAAAAGAATGATGTGCCATATAATGTCACTTCATCCTCTACTAACATTGAAAGGTATTCTCAGTGCTGTCAAAAGCTGATTGATTCTTACCCAGAGGAACAACAGTAATTTCTCAGATAAGCTTCATCAGTTTCATTTATATGTGTGACATATGTACAGTGCAACATAAAACTTTATAAAATAATTGTAGAAGACAATATTAAGTTTGCCTTTCCAAATGTAGAAATTGCCTTGCGTATATTTTTAACATTAATGGTCAAAACGAGCTCAGCTGAGCGTTCATTTTCCCGGTTGTAATACGAGGGGCGCTCAATAAGTTTTGCGAATCGGTAGGGCAAAACAGAGGAAGGCGGATGGCTGTTTGTGGGGGTGTTACGACAAGTTATGACAAGTCACGACCTGCAGGCGCACGCTCCTGCCTCGTCTATTTAAGAAGCAGTAGCTGATCGCAGATCGTCAGTCACAAATTTTTCAACAATGGAGAAAGTTGAGCACCGCGCAGTTATCAAATTTTCCACCAAGGAAGGCAAGAATGCAAAAGAGATCCATGAACGGATGGTTGCAGTGTACACCGACACCGCCCCTTCACATGCAACCATTGCTTGCTGGAATAAGGAGTTCCGCTATGGTCGTGAGTCCCTTGAAGATGACTCCCGTTCAGGACGCCCGTCAGACGTGACCAAAGAGGACAATGTGGCCCGTGTGGAGAGGAGGATCCTCGAAAATCGACGGGTGAAGGTCAAAGAAATCTAGCGAGAACTTGGAATATCACATGGAAGTGTTATCAACATGATCCACGACAATTTGGCCATGACCAAGGTCTCTGCACGTTGGGTCCCTAGAAACCTCACGCCCCATGATCGACTTCAACGTCGTCAAAATCCGCAAGGTCAGAGTTGCACAAGCTACCCTGCGCAAGTGCGGATTCAAGGAGCTCAACCATCCCCCTTACAGTCCAGATCTGGCTCCTAGCGACTACTTTTTATTCCGCCAGCTCAAGGCTGCACTGCGTGGACGCCGGTTTGGGGACGATGAAGATGTCCAGCTCGCCGTCCAAGAGTGGATTGAACAGCAGTCGTGGCCACAGAAAATACTCACAAACTCGTCCCTCCCATGCATACCTACTATATACAATATCAACTCATTTTTTACGCTATATTCTAAACTTTTTCACCCCAACACAAGACTATTCTCACCTATTCTTTATACTTGATCACTCCACCTCAAAATATCCTTGGTCATAACCGCCACACCCATCATCACATCATTCGTTCTTCCTGCTTACTATTCTTTCGAAGCCTCAGGGACAAGTGGCGCATGTGCATTGAAGTCGAGGGTAGTTATATTGAAAAATAATAAAACACTTTTCCTCATATCTCGTTTCCTTATATCCGAATTGCAAAACTTATTGACCGCCCCTCGTATATTAAAAATCCCTCCAGAACAACTATGCAACAAGGCAGGCTGAATGCCTTATCTCTATTATGTATAGACACATATGTGTTACGTAAGATTGGTTATAAGGATTTGATCAAAGACTTTGCAAGGGGAATAAGTAGGAGAAAATTATTCAACTATAAATAAAATGGAACCATACAGGAATAAATATTTTTTTCCTTCTTATTGTAAGTTTTGTTTAATTTCGAATTTTCGATAAATAAAACTTTATTTTGTGGTTTATTACACTGGTCAACAAAAACAAAAAAGGTTTTTCTGTAAGGGGAAGTTAGAGCTGTTATAAGACTAATTTGGGGTGCTGAATTCAAATCTGATCTCAGATTTGCTCTATCACAACACATATTTGCGCTATCGGTATACCCCATTTTCATGGATTTTACCATTAAGATTAAGTTTTCGTTACTCATAATTTCCTGTTGTTACTACATTGCTGAATTTTTATGCTTTTTTATTACTATTTATATTTATTAAGTATTATATATTACTTTTATTACTATTTTCTGGTGACATCTGGCATCTCGATTGTATATTTACAGCATGCAAATACAATTTCAGGCGGATAGAGATTTGCATGCAGTGTGGGATGGTAGTGAGTGCTTTTTTTTTTGCAGAGAGGCATTGATTGCAAATGTTTTATTGTTAGAGTGACGGCAACTATGGCTACACCATCCCATTGAAGGATATGCTGTAATGAACCAAACATATTTTGCTACATCTGTGGTGACTTCAATTTGAAGGCTCAAATGCAACATAAGTAACTTTGTCAGGAAAGCATATCTTGCCTACTTCAAAGTACCACTTGGAGATCAGGAAAAAGCTGGGCTCCTCACTAGGTAAGCAAAACTTGCGTTGAAACCTTGCGATCATGGTATCAAGGAAAGAATACCAAGCTCAGATTTGGTGTGCCAATGGTTTGGAGAGAACCAACGAACCATTTTGATAACTGCTACTTCTGCTTTGTCAATCTAAAAGGTTTCAATAAGAAAAACAAACATCACTTGCAATACCCAAATATCCCTTCTGCCATTCGAACAGTTGCGCACTGTGATGAAATACCTGTATCATTATTTACTAAACTACCAGAGATTGCAGACAAAGCCATCAGTACATCAACTGGTACTACAGATGATGAAGATAACCAGATTGATATTTTTGAGGTAACTGATACAGATTGTGATAAACCTTCTCTGTTTAGTCAGCCTGAATTAAATGATCTAGTCAGAGATTTGTATTTGCCAAAGATATCTGCTGAATTGTTGGCTTCCAGGTTGCAAGAAAAAGAACTGCTGAAACGTGGCACTAGGGTTTCTTTTTATCTGCGTAAGTACTTCCACTCTGATGGTCAATTTGTTTATTGTAGTAATGTTAAAGGACTTCTGCTCACTATGGGACTGCCTGCATAAGATTGAAATGAGTGGAAACTTTTTATTGAAAGTTTATAAAGGAATTTTGAAATGTTGTTTACGTCACAACGGAAACATGTATGGTTCAATCCCAACAGGACACTCGGTAAAGAAGAAAGAATAATATGACAATTGTTCTGGAGAGATTGCAATATCATTTAAATGGTTATGTAATATCTGTTGATTTGAAAATGGTGAACTTTCAGCTAGGCTAGCAAGCAGGTTACCCAAATTACCCCTGATTCTTGTGCTATTGGGACAGTAGGGCTACAGTAGACCACTGGGTGAAAAAATAATGGCCATCAAGAACCATTTTGACGCCTGGTGACAAGAACATCATTAATGATCCTCTAGTTGATAGGAAAATAATCGTCTTTCCCCCACTGCACATAAAATTTGGTATGATGAAGCAATTTGTCAAAGCCCTTGATTACAGTGGCGACTGCTTCCACCACATATGTTTAACTTTTCCAAGCCTGAATGACGAAAAGAAAAAGGCAGGAATATTTGATGGACCTCAGATAAGAACACTCCTCAGACATGCCCAATTTGTTACAACAATGAATACAGCAGAGGCTAGAATTTAGAACGCTCTCTCTAATGTGATGCAAACTTTCCTTTGGAACAAGAAAGCTGCAAACTACAAAGAGATTATGGAGGACCTGTTCTTGAGTTTTCAATTACTTGGATGTAGAATGAGTATCAAGTTGCACTATTTACATAGTCATTTAGGCGAATTTCCAAAAAACCTGGGTGATGTTAGTGACGAGCCAGGTGAACACTTTCATCAAGATATTAAAGTAATGGAAGAGCCCTATCAAGGCCGATGGGACTCCAATATGATGGCAGATTACTGCTGGAGCTTGATGAGAGATGTTCCAAATGCTGTGCATCACAGAATGTCAAAGAAGAGGAAGTTTGTGCAACTGTAGATCGACTTCAGATAATAAACTTTTTGTATCTCTCTATGTTTATGTCTATTTCTGATATTGTTGTCTCTATAAAACGTGATGTGATAGACAGAAGCTGATGGTATATTTGTAATCAGCACTCAAAATTACCTATTATTCCACTGGAAAATCTTACGCCAGAAAAATTATGTTGACCAGTATTATTGTTTATTTTTTTAATTACAAATGTATGGAGGCACCGAAATTTTAGTGCTTAGGGTTTCTAAGGGTTTTAATCCGGCCCTGGAACCATGTGATAGATTGCTACTTTTGCATGACGAACTTATAAGGTAAGTAATTTCTTGCAAGCTTTTGCTAATTTTCCAACACAGAAATGCACAATTTGTGACTATTTGAAGGTTCTCCAAATTTAAAAGCTACTTGGCGTATATAACTAAAAATAATTTTCAAGTCAATGCTTATAATGGCTTAATGAAGTCTTTTTGTCGAAAAAAACCAAAATTAAATATAGGAACTTATAATTGTTGATAACTTAAGGAACCGCTATTATTTTCGCTAGACTCTAATACATCCTGTCTCTAAAAGTCAGGAAACTAGTGTTCTCTTCCTATTTTTATTTAAACATGTAAAAATTACCTTAAATATCTATGTTTTGTTTCAGGAGTAAACAAGAAAAACAAACACGCTGTTAAATACCCAGATGTGCCCTCTACCATAACCTATGGATTAGGTATTCCAGTTGCAGAATTTCCCGGAAAAATTGAATCTGGATAAAGTCAGTAATGATGAGATAACAATGAAGACAACTCTGAAACATTCAGTTTACCATCATCTAGCTTCAATGAACTAAAACCATTAACACAACTATAGTTGAATGATTTCACAAGAGATTTAGAACTATCAATAGAGTGGTCCCAACTCCTTGGTTTTCGTCTTAGAGAGAGAGAGAGAGAGAGAGAGAGAGAGAGAGAGAGAGAGAGAGAGAGAGAGAGAGAGAGAGAGAGAGAGAGAGGAGAGAGAGAGAGAGAGAGCAATCTATTGTCGCGTCGCCAGAAACAACATATTACTGGAAGTAAAGAAGGGATGAAGTTTTCAGGAAGTTCTTTTCTGTTCATGAAAATTCATACTTGGTGTACTGCTCTGAGATTAAGGGTCTGATCAAAACTTTAAGAGTTGTATATCAATCATCTGAATGGAGATTATTTATAGACTAATCAAGAAGCCTCAAAGCTGTGCTCTTAAATAATGATACAAATCTTGCCGCAGTTACAGTTAGTCATTCTATCCAATTGATTGAAAGTTTTACAACATGAAAATTATACTTTATACCATCAAATACAATGATCATCAGTAGAGAATCTGTTGTAATCTAAAGGTTATGCGATATCAAGGTTATCTCTCTGATAATAGGAATCCAAGGATGTTACACCAAGCCCCCCTGCCTTCTTTACTGGTGAGAAGTAAAGCTGAGCAGACAGCAAACATTTTGAACAACTTATTGATTGATCTTACGAAATTTCTGCTCTCACCGCTGCATATAAAAATAGGTTTTATGAAAAATCTCGTGAGGGAAATAAATAAAAAGAAACCAGCTTTTATTTACATCCAGAAGAAGCTTCCACATATAACTGATATAAGTGATGCAAAAGTGAATGCGGGCATTTTTAATGGTCACCAAATTACAACCTTAATGAAGGATCCTGAGTTTGAGAAGACTATGGACGAAATAGAAAAGAAATTTGGATTAATATCAAATTAATTGTTAGTAACATTCTTGGAAAGCAATGAATTCCCGAGTATGAAGTCATCGTTAATTGTCTCTTGAAAAGTCTTAAGAAACTGGGAGCTCGTATGATCATGAAATTGTATTTTTGAGCTCTGACTTGGATTATTTTCCAGAAATTTGTTGGTATTATAGTGGTAAGGGACAAGGAGAAAGGGTCCATCAGGATATCTAGACGATGGAATGAAGCTATCAAGGTCGCTAGGACATCAAAATGATGGCCGATTACTGTTGTTTGAAAAAAGATGATAGTTTTTTTTATTATTAGATGTTGTACTGAAATTTTCATGTGTTTTACACAATATCAGTTTAGTTTTGTAGCTTCTGGTCTACTTGTAGCTTTTAGTATTTAGCTATCAACACATAATGTGCGCAAAAATGGACTACGGAGAAAACATAATAATGGGTATTACCAATATCTTCCATAGAAGAAAAAGATTGACTTAATGGATGAAAACTATCATCATTTTCATGTTTAGCAATTTATATAGAATGTTAAAAACAAATAAAAGAACAAAATGGTAATTTTCAAACGTAGACCAGTGTTATTTATTAAAATACAGTCCTTCTCAATTCTTCTCCATTAATACATTGTTTCGATAACTTAATTTCTTCCTCTCCTTCTCCTCTTTCTTAGGTTGAAGTCTTTTATGTTTTTCTGTTCCTCCGTCTTTAAGTATGACCTCGAAGAGGTCATACAGTATTTGAAATTCTTTAGAATAACAAATACATGAATTCTGAAGATAAAGTCCTTGATAGACAATTAAAAAAAGTCTTCACTGGGGACCACATAATTCTATTAATTTTCCCCCAATAAAAGGGACCTAATGTATCAGCGCCATCTAGGGAAGAAAGAACGAATGTATGAATAAAGGGTTGATGAAAGTAAATGACAAGATTACTATGCGAAATCAGCGATAACACTTTCTGCTAAACCAAAGCTCATTTCCTTTAGATCGTAGGATCATCGAGGTTCATTTGAGGGACTCTAGAAGAAAATTTGTACTATGAAACAGAGGTATTCAAATTGATAAATTAGCTTACTGGTAACGAAAGTCCATTGTAACTTTCTACCCCGTACGGAAAACTTGCCTTCACTAGAAACCGAGGTTAGTTTCAAGAAGGAAAAGTTTCGTGCCATTCACTCCCTAGCGTCCATAAATATAGTACATACATTCCCTCTATTTACCTTCCACACATTTATCTTAACTTCTTTAATTTATGACTCACTTTTCGAGAGTTTAGTTAATAGGGTCTTTTTAATTTAAATAAATAAAATATGTAGTGAGAACGTTCGTGATTTAAAAGCAGAAAACATGGAATTCGTTGTTTACAGTCCCCTTCCCCATTGAGGGTTAACATTCCGTTGATGAGAACAGTCGGTGGTAACAGCTCTAGTCCAGTTAACGATTATCCCTACCCCCATAGGATTCGAAGGTGGTTCAATAATTTGTGTTATAGCAATATCCTACATCATCGCAGGGGTCTTCGCTGCATTTTCTTCATATAAATCTTTACACACTCACTGCCACTGCTATACTGCAATTCAGCCCATTGTATCGACAAGCTGGAGCGCGCCACCTCGCCCTTCGTCCTTGGGTCGAAGGTTTCTTATCTTGCCTAACAAGGAACTAACCTCTAATTCTATACATTTCCGCGTGCACTCCAAGCCCAACTAAGTTAAGCCCACACTTTTGCCCAACGAAGCAAAAGGCCCCAACATTATCAGAGCATGAAGTTTATTAAGACGGAATGAGTTTCTATATGTAGTTTTTCATATTAACTTCAGCCGTAAACTGACAAAACTGACAAAACTCTCAACTCCTACGAGATTTGTAAGTTTTCTCAGTTTACGGCTGAAGTTGATATGAAAAAAAACTAGATATCGAAACCATTCTAGCCTTAACAAACTTTATTCGAGATACAGTGGTTTATTTTCTATATAAATTTACCTGTTATTGAGAAAATAATTTATAATATATATATATATATATATATATATATATATATATATATATATATATATATATATATATATATATATATATATATATATATATATATATATATATATATATATATATATATATATATATATATATATATATATATATATATATATATATATATATATATATATATATATATTAGAATGGAAGATATCACATTGGCGTGATGTATATCAGTAAAAGATAATGGTAAACCACAATATTTGAATCAAGATTTTATTTATAACTATCGGACTAGTTTCGGCAAGATGCCATTTTCAACTAATAAGACAAAGAGCACAGTATATATAAGGTAAGACACATCCTAAACAAAATGAAACAGCAGGAATCTGTCATTCACGCCAGATTCACTCGAGTTTTTTCCCAGATTATTTCCTGCTGTTTTATTTTGTTTAGTATGTTTCTTACCTTATATGTACATATTGTGCTCCTTGTCTAGTTTCTTCATTATTAGTTGAAAATGGCATCTGGCCAAAACTAGTCCGATAGTTATAAATAAAATCTTGATTCAAATATTGTGGTTTACCATTATCTTTCACTGATATACATTACGCCAATGTGATATTTTCCTATATATATATATATATATATATATATATATATATATGGATTTGACAAAATAATATGAATAATTGATAAATACACTCCCGAGAGTTGCAATATTCCTGTTATACTTGTTACCACGTTCTTAACAAAAAACACAATATTTTTGATGCAGTTACACACGTTTTATTGTTTTAACATATATATATATATATATATATATATATATATATATATATATATATATATATATATATATATATATGTGTGTGTTTAAATTGTAATATTAATCAATATATCCACCTTAGGCACGTGCTCCAGGTGAGACCTGAAGGCAGCGCACACGTTGCGGGCGAACTCCTTCCTGATGCTGGCCCACACGCGGTTGACGGAAGTTTTCCTCCCTTGTCCTCGACATGCGCCCACACGCTGTAGTTGAGAGACTTGAGGTCGGGTGACTTAGACGTTCATGTTCGACCCCAACCACTCCTGCATACTCTTGGCCGTGTAAGTCGAGCACCGTCTTGCTGAAATATGTAGTCCGCCTTCATCGTGATCTTTCTCACCAAGGACAGGACTTTCGTGGCCAAGATGTATCTGAAATCGGCGCGGTGAGCCAGGCCGCGATCGACACCGGAGACATCTTTTCTCCATTCGAAGCCACGACGCCGAGCATCATCAGGGAGGCAGAGTGCTTGGTCGAGGGGCTTGAGGTCGGGTGACTCAGACGTTCATGTTCGACCTCAACCACTCCTGTATACTCTTGGCCGTGTAAGCCCAGCACCGTCTTGCTGAAATACGTAGTCCGCCTTCATCGTGATCTTTCTCACCAAGGACAGGACTTTCGTGGCCAAGATGTCTCTGAAATCGGCGTGGTGAGCCAGGCCGCGATCGACACCGGAGACATCTTCTCGCCATTCGAACTCACGACGCCGAGCATCATCACGGAGGCAGATTGCTTGGTGATGGATACGTAACGGACTTCAAAGAGGTCCTGGCCAAAAAACTGCTCTCTCGTCGGACATTATATTTGTGTTGGGATATACATATTGGCTTACATTTACCAGATTGCCCAAAGTAATATTTCGAACAATCTATATATTTTACGAAATGTTCATTGCCAATGTACATAGGTCTTGGACAACCTGACCTTTACTCCAATGGTTAAAATGTAATAAAGAATCTATATAGCTATCGCTTGTCTCCGCGAGAAGTTTCTATTATCTTTGGGTTTCCACTTTAAGTTGCCCAACCTAAAAATCAAATATCCCTCCTACAATTTATACTTTGAAAATTTTTTACATGACATTTGCAAATTACTTATAAACTACGACTACAGTAGATTAAATCTGACTTTCCAGAAGTGGCATACGAATTTTATCACAAACTAAGAAAATTAAAAAGAAAAAACCTCATATGTTCAGAAAAAGTGATATTACACTTTTGAGATCCCTATCTAATAATCCAGATATTGCCATCACCAAACCTGATAAAGGCAAGGGAGTTGTTCTACTAAATAGAACTGACTATGTACACAAAATGGATCAATCAATACTTACAACATTGCAAAATTTAAACTGCTCTCTGAAACACCTACAAAAATAGCTAAAAAACTAGAACACTTAAATAACAGAGTTTTGCTAAATCTAAAGTTATAGACCAGCAAACTTATGATTTACTCTATTCTAGTGGTTCTGGGCTCGGCTTATTATGTGGCCTCCCCAAGCTACACAAAACTGATGCTCCTCTCCTAACAATTTTGCTTCTTTTGCCCGTGCCACTTTTAAACTTTCGAAATATGTTGCTAATTTACTCTCTGGGTTAGCTATTGGTCAATACACTATAAAAAAAACGAAAAAAAACAGCTCTGGATATTATTCTCAACCTAATTTTTAACAAAACTAACGCCTTTCGCAATTTTTCTCGTCAAAGTTTCAAGATTATTTTAGAAATGATTTTTAATCAGAAGTATCTTTTATTTAATAACAAAACTTACCAACAGAGGGACAGAGTGGGAATGAGATCCCCAATAATACCAATAGCAGCTAACATTTTCATGATTAATCTTGAAAACAACTTTATGAAACAATGCCAATTAGATGTTAAACCTTTTGCTATTTTTAATAATTTAGATCATGCCAAATAATTTTTCAATTTTATAAACTCGTTACATTCCAATATTAAATATATCATTGAATTAGAGAGTAACAGTCAACTTCCTTTCCTACAAAAAAAACGACAAACTAACTACCTCAATATACACAAAGTCTACCTTTATTGGCCTTGGAATCAATTTTTTCAGCCATTGTGACTTGTCATATAAACTATACTGCAAAACCAATTCGAAACTCTAAAGTCTTATTTTAAAAATAACTGTTACTACCAACCTTTGATTGACAAATTAATCAATAACTCTCTGAACAAAATTTACCCTCCATCTTCTCTCTTATGATGTTACTGAAAAAAAAAAAGAAATTGTAATACCTGAAATGGGACCTTTCAATAAATTATTGACTAGAAAATGCAACAAATTACACAAAAAAAAATTTTCAGGCTAACTTCAAAATCACTTTTGTCAACTTACTTTCCATAGGCAGTTTCTTTTTCTCAAAAGACAAACTTCGTCTTGAGATGAGCAGCTGTATTGTCTTTGTTGTCTGCTAGGAACCTACTATTGTCTTTTAAATCCCTGAGTTATCAATTCATTTTTCGTTTATCTACATGGTCTTAACTTAATTAATTTTAATACTGATCATTTAAAATTTTTCGTCTTTTTTTATTATAGATTGTCATTTTTACCCTATGGATATTTTAGTTTTGCATTTTTTTAAATATTCAATTTATATAAGAACTTAATATCTGTCATTTCAAAAGTGTTTTTTTGTTCATAACCTTTTGGCTTTTATATTTTTACTCTCCTAATTTATTTTCCCGTCTTAACTTTTCTCGTTTAATGAAATTGCATTAATTTACGAGTAGCTTTTATTAATATTTTTCGCCCCTCCCCTGTAAAAATATTTCAACATTTTGTTGGTTTCAAACTTTTATGATTTCCTAATAAGTTTACTGACGAAAACAATTTAATTATATTTTACTGTATTTTTTATTGATTCTAGAATCTGAAGATGGACGACACGCCCGAAACGTTGTTTTCCAATAACAAATAAATCGCATGTACCTGAGCGTCCTGTGTGTCCTTTCTCTTTCAGAATTCCATGGAGCAGTAGCAGCAAGCCTCCTTTAGGGATGGTACAGAGTGGTGATCAGAATATCTTGAGAGCCAAGTCCTCTCCGTAGAAGAGGAAACCTTGTTCCAGGACTTTCCTTTTCTCAGTGACGTGGACTCCTTGGAATTTTTATGCTTCTTCTTCGTCCTCTTCTTCTTCCTCCGTCGTAGGTGTGTCTTGTTTTTCCTCTTCTTGTGAGTTTTCTTTTTCTTCTTTCCTTTTTGCCTCTTCTTCTCTTCGGGCCTTTTGTTTATGGTTGTATCCTCTTCAGCAGACTCTTCTCTTTTATGATTGTACTGGTTCTGTTTCTTGATCATGGGGAAGATAGATTAACTCTATTCTTAGGACGTCTTACGATGCGGGGTCAGGCGAGAACCGCAGCTTCTTGTTAGTCCCGTTCTTCTGCAGGAAGTAGTTCAGTTCCTCCGCAAATGTACCAGGATTTGCCAGGTTTGCCAAGTGAGCAAAAATGACCATGGCCATTATCTTTCTTCCCTCGCTTGGCATCATCAGCTTCGATGCCGTGATTCCACAGTTGTTCCGTGCTGAAGCTTCTTCCGCGTATGACTTCGCCTTTCCTCATTTTCCTGTTTCGCCTGTTCCCTCTTCACCCGGAGCGCTTCTTTGCGGATGGAACACTTCACGGCCAAGGCCTTGCGGTCCCTTAGCAGTTAATGTATTTGAGCTTTTCAGTCACACACTGCTTCCCTCCGTGACTGGACTCGGCACAGTCGGAACATGTGACTTCGGTTTCTCTGCACATTCCTGAGTGTGGGTGCTTTTCGATGGCGTAGCATTTGAAGCAGCAGTCGGTGTGAACGTACTCTTATGCTTCAATCTGATCGGGAGCCACGCGAAGGTAAAAGCCTAGGAGGCCCTTCTTCCCGTCCTTATCCACCATCTCGATGTTTGTGAATACGAGCTTGACGATTCCGTTGCCCTTTCCGAACTTCTCTACTTTAGTCATTTTTGCCCACTTTTGCTCCCTCGTCAGCTCTTCCTTGATTTCTTCGACGGTGTTATTTGTGAAGAACGGGTCGAGCCGTCGGAGGAATAAGGTTCAGCGAACAAGGATCTCTTTTGGAATTGACGCTTCAAGTCCAATCCTCTGAAGTTCCTTCTTGGCCTCTTCAGAGATGAGCCGTTCTACATCTTCCATACTGTGGTAAATAGCTGCATATCCGTTCGGAGTGTCCATCATCCTGATAAGGAGGATGTTGGTTGAGAACTGCGTAGATCACTTCCACCAGTGCAAGTCTTGTAGGTTCATTTAAATCCACCCCCCCCCCCCTCTATGGATGATGTGGAGGGGAACCCGTTTGTTCTTGAGAAGGGCCGACCCAATTAAGACCTTCCGGGTAGCGGGATTGTACTCTTTGTGAAAAGAAATATTGTCTGGCGGGAGACGTTCTCAGAACTTGCCCTTCACATTTCCTCCTTTCTCCTTTGCTACGACCAGACATGATGACTACTCGACTAAAGATTCTTACTCTATTCCCATGTGATATATATATATATATATATATATATATATATATATATATATATATATATACGATCTTGATACGAATTTATTGTATAGCATATAAAATTTTTATGTTGTCACTACATTTGCTCATTGGGCAAATTATCCTATTTTTCTTTGAAAACTTGCAAAGAGAGTCGGGGATAATAGTAAAATGGTCGGAAAGTTTTACAATTCGGATATAAGGAAACGAGATATGAGAAAAAGTGTTTAATTATTTTTCAATATAACTACCCTCGACTTCAATGCACTTGCGCCATTTGTCCCTGAGGCTTCGAATTCCCGACAACCAGAAATCTCCCGACTGCTGTTCAATCCACTACTGGATGGCGAGCTGGACATCTTCATCGTCCCCAAACCGGCGTCCACGCAGTGCAGCCTTGAGCTGGTGGAATAAAAAGTAGTCGCTAGGGGCTAGATCTGGACTGTAGGGGGATGGTTGAGCTCCTCGAATACACACTCGCGCAAGGCAGCTTGTGCAACTCTGGCCTTGTGGACTTTGACGACGTTGAAGTCAATCATGGGGTTTGAAGTTTCTAGGGACCAAACGGGCAGAGACCTTGGTCATGGCCAAATTGTCGTGGATCATATTGATAACACTTCCATGTGATATTCCAAGTTCTCGCTCGATTTCTTCGACCTTCACCCGTCGATTTTCGAGGATCCTCCTCTCCACATGGGCCACATTGTCCTCGTTGGTCACGTCTGACGGGCGTCCTGGACAGGGGTCATCTTCAAGGGACTCACGACCATGGCGGAACTCCCTATTCCAGCGAGCAATGGTTGCATAGGAAGGGGCGGTGTCGATGCACACTGCAACCATCCGTTCATGGATCTCTTTTGCATTCTTGCCTTCCTTGGTCAAATATTTGATCACTGCGCGGTGCTCAACCTTCTCCATTGTTGAAAAATTTGTGATTGACGATCTGCGATCAGCTACTGCTTCTTAAATAGACGAGGCAGGAGCGTGCGGCTGCATGTCCTGACTTGTCATAACTTTTCCTAACACCCCCATAAACATTCATTTCCCTTCCTCTGTTTTGCCCTACCGATTCGCAAAACTTATTGATCGCCCCTCGTATATAAGGTAGTGTACATAGATCATGTCTTCAAAGAGATCATGATATGGGGTGAAGGGATTTTAAACACAATCAACATCGAAATAAATTTATGCATTGAAGTCTCTAACGACATAAAGTTGTCGGAACAATTTAGTGTAGCGTAAATAAAAGACCAACAGGATTCAAAGATGCATAGCTAGACATTTTTCGCTTATATCGAAAGATATTAATTATTCTTCCTTTATATAAAGTTCTCTTAAGGACTCATTTGGTCTATGTGGCACAATTGTGGTCTCCATACATGAAAAATAGGATATTAAGTTTGGATCGTTTCCAGCTTCAGGCAACGAAATTAATTTCTGAAATTAGAAAGAGATCGCACAAAGAAAGGCTGATGCACCTCAATTTAAGTTCACTGAAGGATCAATATCTACAGGGCCAACTAATGGAAGTATTTAAAATACTAAATGGTCTAATTACTATAAATTATCACTTAATACTTGAGCATCAACTAGAAATATTGGTTTCAAATTAAACGAACAATTTATTCGCATATATGTACAGGGAGCCATAAAAGCTCACTCACATATGGTAGGCCCTATTAAGAATAAGGCTAATTTGGGTGGAACTTTCCCTCTAATATTTGTAAGCTATTTTTACTTTATTTTCTTTTAAATATTTATCGAATTTAGTCTTCATAAATTCAGTGTTTGGAGCGCTGACTTCTTGTGGTAGATTGTTACAGACTTGAACGATGCGGTTGCTTTAGGCGAATTTTCCTGTTGATGTTTGGAATTTCCACCTCTTCCATTTTTTGCCGTTTCGTCTCGTCATTAAAAAACAAAAGATTCCGCAGTGCGATTGCACAACATTCATTTGATTACCTATATAAAATAACATACTTTGAATGTCCTAGACGCACTACAGTAAATATGTTTAAGAAAAAAAATCGGTAAATATTACTTTCAAATACGATTTTTCAGAAATAAGTGTTATGAAACTAATTTTGTATCTATACCCTCTCTACCTATCTAACCCTATAATTCCATCCTTTCCTCTCCTTTTTCAGGGGGTCTCTATTTGAAACTTTCTGCGTGATGGGGCATCGTTGCTATTGCGTTCTAAATTCGAGGAAAAGTATGGAACTTTGGATTCTATATCATTCCTAAATACGTCAGAAAATTCAATGAACATGAATACTCTCGGTAAATATCTGTGTTTCTTTGAAGGAATTGATTCTAGAGTTGAATCTCTTATTCTCGATTTATCAATGTTTGATGAATCATGTCGGACACTTTCGGGTTACTAACATTAAACTAATCAATGAATTTATTTAATACAAAAAATAAAGTTCATCAGGAATTTATAAGATGTTTTGAAATTGTTTAACGTTATAAATCCGATTTTATTTGTCTCATGAACTAAGTTCAATTTGGGGATAAATATTATGAATTTGGAGAGGCTGTTTTTGGCTTCCATTTATTAAAATATCAAAACAACTAAGAAGTTCATTAGTAGTACTTGCAATTTTCGCTAAAATAACTAAAACAATTATATAGTACACAGCCTATCTCAGCAGAATAATACAGGGCAATTCAAAAATAATGAACCAATTTTATTACGTAATATTTTATTAATGAAATGTAATACAAAACTCCAGTAAAGCCATTAATATTCTACTCATAATCAAATCAAGTTTTATTTCCTGTCTTCAAGTGTTCAATGTGGCCACCGTCTGCAGCATGAGCGACATAAAGGCGAGAGTATAATTCCTCCCACACGCGTACCAGCATATCTCGATCCACTGAGTTGATCGCTGTTGTTATTCGAAGTTTATGGTCATTGAGGTTAGTGGGAAGAGGTGAGCATAAACGCGATTTTTTAAATCTCCTAGCAAGAAAACATCACACTACATTGAGGTTTAGGAATCTCGCTGGCCAAAAACAGAGAGCAAGGACTTTGACCCCCTTCCGACCCATCCATCGCTAGGACACTTTTTCATTTATAATAATAGCTCGAACCAATGAGGCGATGCTCCATTTTGTTGAAAAATGATGTCATGTGAATCTGTTTGCACTAAATCAAAGAGCCAGTTTTGGAGCATATCTTGATTGGTTTGTCCCGTTAGGGTGTTTCCCTCGAAGAAAAAGGAACCATACACCTTGTCCTGAGACAGCACATGAGACGTTCACCTTAGTGGAATTCCTTTGGTGTTCAACTGTTTAATGTGAGTGCTCTGTTCCTCAAATACGCACATTATTACGATTGACTGTGCCCTCAGGTGAAAAGTGGCTGCATCAATAAAAACTAAGCGTGAAATGTAGGCTTCGTCTTCCATCATCTTCAGCATCGAATCACAAAGCTCCATCCGCTTCCTCTTGTCGTAATTGGTATGTGTTTGAGCGAGGTGAAATCTGTATGGTCTCATATGTAGACGTCTTCTCAATGCACGCTTGAAGAATCGACTAGATTGATATGTAAACCTCTGCAGGTTCGTCTCAAACGCGTATGTCTAGTGAAACCACTCCACCAAAACGTGTACAATAAAAAGCATTGAAGACAAGGGATGAACAAACCCTTGGTTGGGCAACTCTACACTCTTCAACATAGATGAAGAGTACACATTTAGAAAGCTACTATGACTTTAACAACTCTAACTTTCACAATGACAAAAAAAGGCATTGAGAGTTCGAACTCCCCCACGTTCATTTCAGAATTCACTCTAGTCGAGACACTGTCTAAGATCACAAGGTTACCTGGAGCGAAACCCCAAATAGCACCCCTAAGCCGACCACGCTATTTCATCATCGAGAAATCGGCGCGGAAGTCATTTTCTGCCACTTATCATTAATCAAGTTAGTCTTCTTCTTCCATAACCGTCTTCCTTTCAGTATCTCAGAGCGGAGGGAATTAATGGGACTGAATGAGTGCGCTGAACTACTGCAAGACTTTAATTAAGTTTTCAGCATGAAATGAAGACCTTAATCAAAAGAAATGAAAAGCTTTGTCCCCTCGCTCCGCCGAAGCGTTCATGCGGAACGGAGCAGAAAAGAGGCCCTGTTTTCCCAAAGAGGACCACCAGCGCTGGGAATAAAAGAAAAATCTAATTAAAATGTTATCGACTACGAAGCGCTCGTAAGAAGACTTCAAATTTCTCATTTCTGCAATCGGCCGGAATTATACCAATAAGGAGGCCTTCTTTTGCAGCTCTGGGGAATCGCGAAATAATTAACCGCCAATAAGACTCTATGCGTAAATAAATTACACCGAAGACTTATTAACTTGATCAAAATACCGCCTAAATACACAGACTTATATATATATATATATATATATATATATATATATATATATATATATATATATATATATATATATATATATATATATATATATATTCACTAACTATAATTTAAGAAGGGGATTTTTTTGAGTATCTGAATAATAATTTCATCTTAGTTTGGTTATGACTTATGTTTTTTTTATCAAAATTATTTCTAATATTTTTTTTTATAATATCAAAAAACAAAAATAAAAGTATCGGAATTTTGTGAATTTTTTAAAACCCCAAGAATTACAAATGGTGAAGTTCAGAAAATATTTTTTTATATATCTTCTTCTATAACTATATTTCAGCAACGTGACATTTTGAAAGGGGGGAAATTTATTTAGGGTTCCTTTTTAAAATTATTATAATTGGCGAAGTTCAGAAAATTTATAAAAAATTAACCATAGCTGCTTTTTTTTTAAATTTTAAATTTTAATCTTAGTAGCGAAGCGCAAGCTCCCCCCGTAGGGATGGGGGGGGGGCGTTATTTGT